>OX439435.1:8626991-11126991 GCA_949319885.1 Mecyna flavalis | reverse complement strand
TAAGTGAAATTGGAAGCACTAAATTAGCCAGTCACAAATAATGAGATCTGGTTAAATACGTCATACCGATAACGCAACGAGATTTCATGAATCCTGAATATTAATTTGGAGTTTAGCTATTTGCTTATTTTGTTGGGTGAATTTATCACTAAGTGTTTAATTTTATTTTGGAGTAGCAGAAGTTTCATACGGTACTTAACCTTAATGATACAAGTGATCTACTACACACAAAAAATAACGACGATATCATCAAAGATATTGGAACAAACATTTTGCTGGATGTAACTTTCGTAAGCTTTGGTTTCTAAGTTGTTTGATATCATTTGTTTAGAATTCAAAACTTTTACTTATATTTGTTGTGACTAAACGTAATCACTCACATTGCTAGTGTCAAATCACACTCACAAAAAATAGCAATCCCTAGCCAACAGAGCTCATGACTGCACCACTTCCAATTACGATTTTAACTATGATTACTAAAAATATCACATGAGAACTTGTATTACCAATGCAATCAAATGATTAAACTTCATTGCACACGTATGTATATCACCTAATAGTTTAAAGTCTCGTTACAAATCTTGAGACCAAAGCATTAAAATCAACATGTCTTACTTCGAGCCAAATAACATATTGCAGGGTGCACGGTCGGCAATAATCTTCCTTTACGTGCCTCCGACTGATCTTAAAAAGTCCGCAGTCGCGTTGTGTTCACTTGTACGCCCGTTTTAAGGCCACGGCGGGAAAATGGGAGGAGACATGTCGTACGTTGTTCGCTTGTTTCCATTTTTAGCGGGTTTCAAGGAAAACATCGCTGAGAATTTCCGACGCGGTAAAGAGCTAACGCTTAGAGTAATGCATCCAGGTAATACATCTGTTCCGAGGTTTAATGTGTTAGAAGTAATTCGAGTGGAAGAATTGTTAGAACACAGTTTACGAATGTAGGATGAAACTTGTTTTTTTTTATACAAGAAAGACCACTGCATTACACCTGATGTTATTAGCTACTCTATTTCACTTTATTGAAGGATAAATCTCGAAGAGTAGTACAAAGAGGTGAAATATATGCAGCAATAAAAAGTTGCTAATCTATTATTCTTTAATAAATATATTCAAATGGTTTTTTCACTATATCTGCTTTGTCATTTAACTGTCTTTTTTCGCCTCCTTTATAATGTTCCCTGTTTAATTCCACTAGTGTTTTGATAAATCTATAGTAATGCACCATACGATCAAAAGATTTTGTTGCATTTTTCTTATTATACCTCTTCATGTAATTTTTGTAAAGTTTATCAGCTTCATCTAAATCGTAAAGATCATCTTCTTCGATACTATTGTCTTCTTCAGGCTGTAGTTCGATTCTATTTCTAAGACTTTTTGTAGGTACTTGTATTCGTTCTCTATGCAAAGTGTCATTATCATCTGCATAAATAAAAAATAAGTTTTCAATATTCCAAATATAAATCGTTCTTTACATTCAGTAGAAACTAAGAAGAATAAATTTTACTTACATGGTAAAACGGGGAGTCCAAAATGCTCTTCAAAATTCTCAGTATCTAAATCGGCATGTTTGTTCAAAACCAAAATCGTATCACTATTTTTGCTACGCTCATTGAGATCAGTAATTTTGTTTAAGTTTCTTAAAAAGTTCTTAGCAGCATCCTCTTCGATAGTTGAATTTTTGTAAATTTTGTGATATTTCTCTTTGAAAAACTCAAACTTTTTTGTTACATTGTTCAAAGTGTACATGGTTGATTTGATAACGTTGATAGTGATCATTAAAATCAACAAAGCCTCTTTGGAAAACATCTTTCATCAAATATAAACGTCGCATTTGTCGAATGATAATTTTACAGATCCAAATCGATGATACGCCATTCACAATCGATTATGATCCGCAACTTATGAAAGAGGAAAACCATTTTCGCGGCCACAATAGCCGCTGAAATCCCAAAAAAGAATATTCACCGTGTAATCAGCTAATCTTGCGTGAAATAACTGAATTCGAATTCGACACGGTGTAAGTGGCAAGGAATTTACAGGCCTCTATATTAAATCTCCCGTTATCCGACATCGGATCGGGACAAAAGGAGAGATTTCGACAAAGTTCTTGGCCGAACGAGGAAAATTTACATTACAAACAAAAAGAGAAAGGGAACTTGCCAGACGTGAAATTACAACCGTTGGGATCAAGACATGGTTCGGATGAAGCGCGGAATAATGTAAGCTGCGCGGTTGACATCGAAAGAGCCTTATTTATCACGCGCCTTCGGTACGCCTTCCTGACCTTTTTAAATAACAAGCTGATGAAATATTGACATGGCTTCCTTTGCTTCCTGTGTAAATTATTCATCTACTCTTACATGCGGCAATGGACAAATCATATCCGATAGCTATACTTCCGGCTATTTATCAAACGGTTTCTTTTTCTGGTATTTGGAAGATCTGACCAAATGTTATCACCGACATTTTTAGAACTACCTATATAACTTTACTTTTGTATGTTAGAGTCGGATTTTTCTTGCCAGTCGTGATTACTAGGTACTCAATAAAAAATGTACTATCTATACATACTAGCAACCTCTCCCTCCTTCAGTCGTTTCAATACAATTCTAGTGATTATGTAATCTTGCTTATTATGTCGAGGCTAACTTTACTTAGCAAGACTACCTACAAACTGATACAAAACAACACTGTTAACTTAATTGGATACTAAAATACTTTTGAAAACATCACATAAACGAACTTGATCCTATAGTTTGTACAACGTTTACTTTATACTTGTAAGACATTGCAATTTCCCCTCCCAATAGCCGTTCCAAAGGAAAACGGCGAAACTTTGGGATCCTATTCTCAACTATGTTCATTGGCTTGCTTCAAATCGCAACTGGGTATTGCCCAAGGCGGTTGAGATTGTTTGTGTTCAAACTGCATAACCTTGGCGTATGGAGTTCCGTGATTATGCAAATTGAATATACAGCATTGATCAATTTTGGATCCTGTCTCAGTAATAAGAGAACGAGGCTGATAGTTACCCGCCCTTACTAAAAATACGACAAAACATGTTGGGAAACGATTTCTGCGCTTGATTTTGTAATCAAATCAACAAAAGGAATTATGATTTGATTTGATGTAACAAACTTACAAAACTTTTTCCCGACCTAGGAAATTAACCTGTGACTACAAGATGATGATGATGATGTTTCTTGATGCAAGATATGTCTGTTTAGTAAGTTAGTATGAACTCTTTTTGTGCCTAAAAATATTTGACTATTAAACAAAGCCACCTCATTGAATTTTTAACTTTGTCAAATACTCTGTAATGTCCTGCAAATGTACACACAATTGATATTATAGTAGTTTTATTTATACAACGCTCCCTTTTCCTTAATAAGGGCTTAATTCTAAACTCAAATCAAATGTCAAAATTTGGCTAAACCGGCAATTTAAACTTCTAAGCCAACTTTATGTTCTTTTTACGATTTTCGCAAACTAAAGCTAAAAGTGGATAATGAAATTTAATATTCATGCGTAAACTAGATCCTGTGCTATCGTTACTGGGGTCACGAATTTAATTTTGACCCTTTGATCTAATATAATATTCCGGGCCTAAACTTTAAATGAATAAGGGTTGTTACCCACGTTATATGGTTTATTTTAAACAGATGGTAAAGATATAAAGATACTATTTTCTCTCACAGCAAAATAGCATACGTCGTCGTATAGTAGGTATTTAAGACATACATTATAAATGATCATGTTTGTAAAAAAAAGGAAATGTTAGTGTTAGCTTTTAAATTATTTTTGCAAGTCGATAAAATAGATAGAGAGAATCCCAAAATTATATTGACTGGCTTGATGGTGCAATTCGTCAAGCTCCGCTGGTCGTGGGTTCCACTCCAAGTACAAGTCCAAAATATCATTTGTCAATAACCTGACCACATTCCATTATCTTGCTCAAAAGGAAGGGTAACTATGTTTTGCCACTGCCAATACCAATTAAGTTACCCGGCCAACTAAAATCCTGATGTTTTTTTTGAAAGAAGACACAGATTTTTATCTGAAAGATGAATTACCAGAAACTTATCTGACAGTGGTGAAAGACGCGCTCAATGTTTAACCAGTCTCTATCCAATTAATAACATCCACCCATCTCCATTCAGTAGACGTCAAGCCTAACACCCATCACTGACCCAGTAATCCTGCTCGTGCCCCATTCAAAGGGTGGTGATTAAAATATCCCTCATTAGGGATATTATTTGCTCCACCCGCGAACCATTAATGATACTCAATTTGTTCAATGCTGATCGATTTGCTTTCCATCGAAGCGACTGGAGGCAACCTTAGTATATACCAACACTACCAACTGATCAAGCGATGTTTAGCTAACGGTAATGTGAAATTTGATTCGTGTTTACTTAGCTATTTTATAGGCCTAGTCTACTGCTAAGTATATTTCTGTTTAAATATTGTTTATGTTAGTGGTCATTTTTATTTAAGTTAACCGAGAAAACATGCATTTTATGTTGCGTATAAATTGGAGTGAGATCGACTTTTTCAGAGTCCCCCAGATTAGCTAACACGTACGGTGTTATCCCCCAGATAAGCATAAATTTGTCATAATTGCCATCTGCCATAACAGCTTTGACTGTGTTTCGGCAGTATACTAGAAATAAATGGTGCTAAATCTGGAGGAGCCTCAGGATATTGATCCTTGCTTTTAAAGTTGTTGAAATAGGCCGCTGTAGCCGTTTACTATCAGGCGGGCTGCATGAGTCTCTGTCAAATGAAATAAAATAAAAAAGGTTTTTTTCCAAATTTTAATGATGAAATAAATATCTCTCTCTCTCTCTCTCTGGACATTGTTCGCACATCGCAATTTAGCTCCAAATTAAGCATTAGCTTGTGCTTTGGATGCCAGACAACAGATAAATATTACTTATATACTTTTTTCTTGTAAATACATACATATTATATAGAGACACCCAGACCGATACAAACAGACATTGTTCATTCACACAGATTTTTGTACCATGCGGGGATAGAACAAGGCAACCTTTGATGTAATAGACAACTTCTCGACCATTACACCAAATGGCTCGTCAAACCAACCAAGCAACATTCGAAAAACTAATTATAGGTATAAACAGATTTTGCCCGATACGGTTATCTATATGTCGCTTCCAAGGTTCTTAAACCAAAAGATTTTAGTCGGTAGCGTGTAAAAATCACGTTACTAATGCAGCCATAAACCACAGCCCGTTCTATTTAATAATGTTAATTTGCATTGATATGAAGCACTTAGTAATATAACATCTTGAGGACATAAAACGAGACTGTTCCTCCGAGTTTATGACGATAATAACTGCTGGAACACATATAACATTATGTATGTATATGACGTATATTTATCACAGGGGTAGTTTTAGTTCTAACTGTAAAATTAGCTTCTAGAGGGACTTTTAACCAGCTTTTTGACAATTTTGGTAGTGCCAGATATTTGAATTCCTCCTAGGAAAAAATACTTAAATGTTTATTATAAATACCTACCTATTTATGTTTGTCCTGTCTCGATGTATATTTATTTTGTGTTTAGGTTTCATTGTTTTCTGCCCACAACACAAGTGCTCAAACTACTTACTTTGGGGATAGATCAGTGTATGTGTTGTAACAAAATTTTTATATTTCCTTTTTTAGATGTTTTGTTGAAACGGTCTTTTAAGCAAATAAAACATAACAGGGTTCTTATTTCGAGGTTCTTGATTCAATTCCCAGGTCTAGCGAAATTTGTGTCGGATTTTTCGAACACAAGTTGAATTTATTTAATCACCAATTCGCATTTGTCAAGGATGGTGATTAAACGAGTACTCATCATCACGAGTACTCAGTGACGGTGATTTGATTTCAATAATGGAAGCCTTTGCCTATGTTTTTACTCTCCCACTGCAGGATTTTAGGCGGATTAAAAGAATATTTGAAATGATTTTAAAGCTAAAATGTTGCCAGAAAAAAGCCACCTCCATTAATTGAAAAAATGGCTTTCTAAAACAACGACTCGATACTAAATATTTTATTGTATCGAATCAATACCCATCAAAAGTGTAGTCAACATTTCATTGTTGAAAATTATACGGGCAATTTGCTGTCAAATAAATCAAACATCTTTGGACAGACAAAGGCGTTATACCGGCCAATAATATAATTCTCAAGCTGAGTACCACTTCGGGCTACGAAATCCAAGATGGTCGTTCATCTGTACATCGAAACACAAAGCTAAGGAAACCAGACTATTGAGACGGAGATGTATCTTTTAGGGAGTGTGCAATCATGCATGTTTGTGTATTGATATGGGTATTTCCTATGTATCAAAACTAAAATTATAAATGTAAAAGTAGTTTAACTTGAAAACAAAGGCTCGAAGATTAGACGAGTCTACAATGTACGACGAGCCATTTGGTGTAATGGTCGAGAAGTCGGCTATTACACCAGAGGTCACGGATTCGATCCCCGCACGGTACAAACATTTGTGTGCATGTCTGTTTGTATCGGTCTGGGTGTTTCTTTGTATAATATGTATGTATCTACAAGTGTATTTAGGTATCATTTGTCTAGCACCCATAGCAAAAGCTAATGCTTAGTTTGGGGCTAGATGGCGCTGTGTGAATAGTGTCCTGAGATATTTATTTCTCTTATTCAATTGAACGCATTGATGGTCCAGTCCAGGGGTTGGCTCTAGATGTGAAGCTGTGGTTTTAATGATAACATTTAAATTTAAATTAAGTGCGGCAGCACATTGAGGGACTCTTCCTAAGTAAGAGTCCCTCAATGGAACAGGTCGCAGTGGCAGCTTACATTCAGGTGATATACGAGTAGGTTGGCTGCGTGCCGGTTAGTCATCTGATCGTCATCAAAAAAAATAGTCTGCCTACGTTTGTGTTCCAACTAACATATCATAAAAACTCGCTTTAACTTTTTTATACAAATTTTTGTTCAATCATTTTGCGTTACGTTTTGAAATCGTGTTTTATAAACCAGCAAATCTGGTTGGTGATTTATGACTCGCTATCAGTAAAGCTAACGATTGAGTTTTGGGAAAATTATGTATATTTACTTACATGCCACAGCGTTGCGACAGCAATGTGATATCTCGTATACGTGTTAAAATAATAAATATTTGTCAACATACGTATTATTTAATTATTATTATAGGTATTAGTGGTTTTACACCAGTTTTTTTTTATTTTTCTTTAATACCATTTTTAGTCTCAGTTATTTTATAATCTAATACACACAAGGCAAGATCTAGACACTCGCTTTAAGAAGTAGGGGTAAAAAGCTTTTAACAAAATATAACGAAGAAAAGGATTAACTAAAATATTATTATATTTAAATATATATATATTATGTAATAGAACCAACTAAGCAGAACATACATATATTTGTAAAATTGGGGAGGAATGATTATGGAATAGCTTGCAACTCAGATGAAACGATTTTATTCACTCAACTCAACTAAATCTATGGGAGATGTTGATATTACAATTATTAAAATTTCTTTTTAATTACAATTCAGCTGAATCAGCAAAAAGGGTCCTATAATGTAATTTTAACCAAAGTTTGCTGTGCTTACTCAATCGAATCTGACGCACAATGAATCTTTCCGGATAAAAATTCTACCTCGATATAATGGCGAAAAATAAATTTACAGGTTTTTAACATCAGTGAAAGGGTGGAATTAGCTCGTTAAAAGAGATTACGGGACGGATGACGTCATCACAATTATTAAGGTTTACTCAACCGTGGCTAATAAGCTTTGGGGTTGGATATTCCGTTAGATATTTTATTTGACTGTACAAATAAAGATATTTTATCCGGTAAGCAGCGTCCAATTAGATGTTTAAATTAAGACCGGGTGGCGTTTGTGAAATTCGTAAATTCGGGTTACTGACTGCGATGTTAATGACCTGCTTATCATTCTTAAATATTTTAAGACAGATTATCTTTTATTGTTTATAGTACAAAGAAGGTCCACCTGATGGTAAGCGACCACTGCGGCCTTATTACTTTCTGGCCTTGAAGTTTTTGCTTGAAAGACATATTAATCTAGCCACGCTTTTTCACAGGTCTTGAAACTACTTACTCTCACTTAAAATCAAGGGCTCGAAATGTCCCACATTGTGGTAGCACATTATGCGATGCTTTCTGGTTAATTTTCCAGTAGAATATGCCGCGATGGCATAAGAACTAGCTGACCCGATGAACTTCGTATCACTTACCTATCAAACGTTTGACAGATAAGAACAGTGTGTATGGGAAAATAAAATTGTCGTTTTTAGTATTTTCTTCGCAATTTTTCCATATTTTCTCATCGTTCAAAACCTTTCTTGGACTTCCACGAATATTTCAAGACTAAAATGAGTCAAATCGGTTCAGTCGTTCTCTAGTTTTAGCGAGACTAACGAACAGCAATTTATTTTTATTAATACAAATAGAAGATTTAAATTACTATGGAACAAATTCTAGTATTTTGTGCGATACTCTATATCGCACAAAATAGTAAATGATATCACTTTAAAGTGGTTTCCACATCAATCGTTAACCATAACGACTTAAATGATGTTAACATTCTATTATGTACACGAATTATTTGGCCACGTTTTAACCTATCTAAAACAAACTTTCATTGTTATTGTGCTGTTGTTAAAGCAAAATGATATAGTGTGCCATAAATAATACCAACGTTCATGTCTAATGAATATTTTCACTAGGCCTTAGTATTATAGTAAGATGCCTGAATTAATTTGCCATAAATTCTGTGGAACTGAATACCGATCGAGTTACTTAACACTTTCTTATGCCTATATTTCTTTTGTTAGAGTAGAATTAAAATTTATGAATGTCCCATTGCAGGATAAAGGCCTCTAATATTGAAATGATCGTCATCGTCACAATTTTGGTTACTGGCTTAATCATCACGCTTGTCATATGCGGATTGTTTAATTACAAACCAGATACATGAAATCCTGGTCCTCTACAACACGAAAGCACGTTTAGAATATATTTTTTAACAAGCTACGTACGCTCAAAACTTCCCTAGAACTGTATTGGATCTGTCACAGAAATTATTTTAAATTGTTTAAACTGATACATATTATTTTGGCTGGAACATACATACATAAACGGATTTTTTTAAACAAGAAACGTTTATGGACATTATTTTTGTGCGAAAGTGAATACGATGCACCATATACAGGCTTGCGAAACCTGCAGCCGTGTGTTTGGCTTGGAGGCTCAAATAAGTTACCCGTTTTTTGAGAAAAGTATAAGGGCCTTGGGCAATCTCATTTACCGGATGTTTCCCAATAGCAAGCTAGTACCTAGTCTAGCTAGTAGTATCAGTCGTGAAATAATAGTGACTACTATTGTGTTTTGTCTGGTTTGTGAGAGTGCCAAAGACCCACGGCTCCCATACCCTCATGGAACGGCTACGAATCAGCGATCCGTCTGGTGTTGCAGATGTCCATGGGCGGCGGTGATTGCTTACTATCAGGCAACCCGCTGGCTCATTTACCGCCTCAGACATAAAAAATTACTCATACGTTGTTCTCTCTGGTCGAGCCAAACCGTTACCACTGATGAAATGAACTATCTGCAGCATGACTCTAACACGCAAACAGTTTTAATAGGTACTAGTATTTATATAATTAGGAAAGTATGTAAAAAGAAGTAAAGTATCAGCCTGTTAATGTCCCACTGTAGGGCAAAGGCCTCCATCCATCAAGTATGTAATTTAATATAATATTTATTACTTAAAAATACATTTTGAGTCTCATTACACGCCATGAAATGCCTTTATCCCGCACGCACATCCAACCATACAATATTGTACTTTGTCGAACACTCGCACCAAATGAATTGAGTCGCTTAAAAGCGTTTTATGGTTCGACGCCAGATTATCGGAAAATGTCCGGGAAAATTAATTTAATTTGTTCAATTATGATTATCGCGCAAACGATACGGAGGTCGTTTTGAGTGGAGCGAAATTCGGTAGTTTTAATCGGGGCTTGTAAATGAAGGTATTTATTTTTAACGTTAAATAATATGCTTGGTAATGTAATTTCAGCCCGTGAACATGCCGTTTCAAGTTCTTGAATTCAATTGGTCTGATAATGGTTTAAAATTTGTTTTAGTTTCGAGCTACGACCGAAATTGTTCGTGATGTGATTAACATACTAATTTAAATCAAGTTGGATGTTTCTTTTCTGGACTCGAGCTATGAGTAAATTTTTGTGAAAATATTATAAGTAAGTAGCTTAAGCACTTGTGTTATGGGTATCAGAAACAACGACGGTACCATAAATACTTAATACACTTAATACAAATACACATCCAGGCACAGAACAAACACAAATATTCATCAATAAGTGTTTGTCCTGGGTAGGATTCGAACTCACGACCCCTAGCGGGTCACTACCAAATGCGTCATCGGGCCAGTCTAAATACATTGAACGTGACAAACCAAATTATGTGTGCTTGTTCAACAAAATGCACTAAGTAATGTAGTATGTAACGGAATATAAATTTGCATTTGTTAACACCAGGAAAAAGCTAATTATTAATATAAAAGGGCTCGATCAACGTCAACACATCACACGCTTTAATACAAAAAGAGCTTTTTAAAAGCGTAGAAGCGACGATGCAAAGTTATTGAATATCACGAGTTTTTAATAAAAACTTTAAAAAACTTATAAATGCGGATGAATTTGTGTTAGTTTCACATACTTTTTTATTTGAATGAAAGCCATGTTGTATGTTATTTCTCTTTGGAGAAATGAGAATTGTCTCACTTTTTCAATTCGCAGATGTGATGTCCTTATCAACTACTTAAGAAAGTTAGCATAAGCATAGGTTTGAGATAAGATTAGCTATGGGTTTGCCTGCCAACTGTAGTTCATTAAAGTAATAATGGAATCAAAAATTTAATAGGTTTGAAACTATTAACAATTATCTCCAGTATTTCATTGATGATCGTTTTGGTGTTATGGTTGAGTACACCAGAGGTCGCAGGCAGCAGGCTGTATGTTAGCTATTTTAGTTATAGAAAATAACTTACATGCAGTTCATCTGATATTGAAAGTACCTCCAAACGGCAAGCGACACAGTTTTACAAGCGCGTCTAATAACAACGTACGACGCGCTCGGATAAACCGCGTTAGTTCGTCCCACTCCGCGGCGACAGGAGCGACATTTACCGTACATCGCAAGTTTTACCGACATCGCTGACGCTCGCGTCCCATCCCGCTGGAAAATTTACAATATTTCCTCTACAAATCAATTTTCCCCGATAGAGTGCCTGCTAGTCGAAAAAAAGTTTATTACTATGAAACCTAAAAGGGTTGTGTAACATTATTTCTTTTATCAGATTTGCGATAAGGATTTGGGTGCAGCCATCATATTCGAATAGTTATTATCTGGATTAAATAGATCTTGACATGCCAAAGTATTCTAAAATCTAATTGCAGATGAAAATTACTTCGTTTTTTTTTTAAATCAACAATATTGTAACCAAGTGACGTTATAACAAACGTAAACTACTTTTTTAAAAAGTCAATTGAATTTCATAAAATACGCATAAAACACAAACAGTGGCTTCGATTGCCGGTAAAATATTGCGCATCTGATATTGCAACTCCTTCCAAAAAATATCGAAAAGCCGACGGCAAGCGGCACAGTTTTACAAGCACGTCTAATAACAACGTACGACGCGCTCGGATAAACCGCGTTAGTTCGTCCCACTCCAACGGCGACAGGCGCAGCATTTACGCCGTACATCGCGAGTTTTACCGACATCGCTGAAGCTCGCGTCCCATCCCGCTGGAAAATTTACAATATTTCCTCTACGAAATCAATTTGCCCCGATAGAGTGTTAGTCCGTCGCCCGTGTCTGCTTATCCGTGAAAAAAGTCACGTATTATGAAGGCTGAAAGGGTTTTAAAAGAATAACGACGCTATAAGATTGGTGATTAGGATCTGGATGAATGTTTATGTGTAGCGTTCGTGTTCGGAACGCGGAAGAGGTTTTTAAGAGCAACCATTTTGCTAATGACTTTTAACTAGGCTGAGAAGTTAGTATATTGGAAAAGTTTTAAGTGAGGTGTGTAAGCAGCGAAGTAATTCAATGTAATATCAAGAAGCGGCTTTTTGGAAAAAATGTTTGTATACAGAACAGTTCTTTTGCTTGTATTTAAATACGAATCAAATCGTATTTCCATTCACTTTATTATTGTTAAATGGTAGACGACTACGTAAATAAAATTTCTTAAAATAATTATACATCATTTTATTCATTTTTATTTATGTAAGTAAAAAATAAATGCTTATTTATGTAGGTAAGGGTATTATTACAAATGATTAAATCATGAACTCATCAGCTCAGCAGAATTAAAATGGTTTGATTATTTTAGCGATAACAATTGTAAATTTCGTTTTTGAATCAAAAAATTAATTTGATTTACTTTGGTTATTTAAATATTCTTTCATATCTAAACGATATTTTCAGTTATTCGCACATTGTTACATGAACTGTTTAAATCTAATTGCGCACATAAAGGTGCAAAAAGCCATCAGATATGAAAATTGAAAGTAGCAAAGATTTAGAATTTACAAGGTTTATCCAGGTGGCTTTGCCCTGTTTCTGGTTGTCAGGGTCTGTCCCAGCCCAGAGACGCCGCCGACGGCGATGCAGGAGCGCGGGGGGGTTTAGTGGGTATCCTTCGTGCACCAGTCTTTATAAAGACTGGGGCATGGAATTGCACGAGTCCCACACACGGCTCGCCTTCCCCATGAGAGTTATGGTGCCTAATAGCATTCCCCTCCACAAAAAAAAAAGGTGGCTTTGCCCGCATATTGATATTAAGTACCCTAAAGACTTCTTTCGTATTATTGTAAGGTTTGTTCTAAAACCTTTCAGTAGTATTTGCTTGAAGAAGTGACAAATATTTCGCATAGATGAATATTAAGTAAGAAATAGGATCGACGTTGTTTTATATATAATTTAATATAAAGATGACTTGATTTCCATTACGAAGGCCTTATGTCCTGCAGTAAAACAATAAATAGGGTGATTTTGAAACGGATTACCTCGAAAAATCCAACTGTAATAACTTTACTTGTAATTTTTCAAAGACATTTGAAGACCAACATTACAATGCAGATTAAACATTCCAAGTAATCTCTGCTTAAAGCTATTTAACACTATACATGCTACTAGTCCACATTAGCAGCGGCTGGCAAATAAATGTGAGGTATTTGCAAGAGAGCCATTTTCTAAGTGGTTTCCTCCTAAATGAAACTTTTGAGAAAGTACTCTGATAGTGCTACTTTGTACTTGACGTCACATTTACGTTTGTATACGTGCCTTACATAAACTTAAATAGCGACTCTACAGTACCGTAATAAGTACCAAAAATCGACTAAGTGGGGACATGCAGCAGGCATACAATTACAACAACAGAATATTTACTTGGTCAAACATCACCACAAAAAAAAATGCCAATAAGTGGGACCGGGATGTCTGAGAATCTGTATAGATAAATAATATTGTCTTGATAAATATACCGAAATGAAATATACCTACACTTGATGACTGGGGAATATGTGTTTTTGTCAAGGAAAATGCTGTGACAAATGCTGACCTTATGATGGCTTTTCCGTAACTTTTCCGTAACTTAGTAACATTGCCATCTCGAAACATTTTTAGATGCAGATGGTTCTGAGTAACAAATGGTGTTTCTACTAATTTCAACACATCAATATCTATTTACTGATTGACTGACTACCTATTATGTAAGAATAGAATAGTGGAAAAGTCGGTTTGAATGGTCTTATATACAAAATGGCGAACACAAACCGGAATGCGCGGATTCCCTGCGTTAGCAGCGGGCACAGTGAATAAATGTGGACATTAATTTGCGAGAGCGTTTATCACCTAAAGAACAGTTCCGCGACGTCTGAACTGGTGACAGCGCGCGAGGGTTAATCACGGATTAGCGTCAACGGTTAATTTAATATGGCCACTTTTTGGACTTTATATGATTGCATTGTTTTTCATACTGACTGAACCACGAACCAATACCTGATGTTTCTTAATGCTAGCGAATAGCAAAATTCTAAAAATGTGTATCAACCAAGGGATCTACCCTAAAATGTGTGTTTTTTTCAGTATATATCAGGAGTCAAATGGGGTGTTCATCACTCTCACATGGCAGTACGAATAGCCTCATAGTATACAAAATGGCGAACAGAAAGCGGAATGTGCGAATACCCTGCATTAGCAGCGGGCGCAGTGAATAAATGTAGGCAATTTGCGAGAGCGTTTATCACCTAAATCACCTAAAGAAAAGTTCCGCGACGTCTGAACTGGTGACAGCGCGCGAGGGTTAATCACGGATTAGCGTCAACGGCTAATTTAATATGGCAACTTTCATGTTCGTTTTTACATAGACCAAATTTTAGTAAACAAGCTAAGCTGCAAAAAAACTATTTATTTCATCTAAGCGGCGCTACCAGAATAATGTCTAGGAATATTTTTTATTTAAATCAAGCTACAAGTACTGGAGAGCGAGTGCTGAGCACACATCTAGAGATTATTTGAATAAGGCTATTTACCTGTATTCATTGACCTGTGACCTTTCACGGTTAATCAAATGTCACGATCTCGGGGCAATATGTACTACTATACATTTTGATTACATGAGTGTGACAAGTCAAGTTGGGAGTTTATCACGCTAACATGTTGGTATAAATCATGTCATCTCACGCATAAAGGGTTAATTTATTATGCATACTTATTGCCGTCTTATTATTTCTAGCTGTTCTTTTAGTAATAATGTCGACGCCAGTTCACTTGAGATGTAAGGCTCAAATATCGAATCTATCAACTAGACAAGTTAAAGACAATAATTATCCGGAATAGGTTATCTCTCGAAACACGTATTTATAATTAACTTAACATGTTTACCAATAAATGTACTAATGTAATAAAGATTTTCAAGACTAAAATCTTTGTGACAGTAATTTTGTATAGAAGTTTCGCCACAAAAGTTTTCTTTAATTTTATAAAGAAAACTAAACTTGTTTTTCATATTCTTGATGCGAATCGATTTGAATAATAAAAGTTGTAAAAAACATAATACGAAAAAATTACGACGGTGTATAAAAAATTCAAGTTAAAACACAACACAAGAAAAATCTTGGCAGCACTTCATTTATATACGAGGAATATGAAACAAAACAGCGTATTCTTACATTAAATGAATATGAATGAATCATTATCATGAGGTGTACTAAATAGAGATTTAGCATTATACCCGCTCATCAGATCCCATAAATTCCCGGTGCTCAGCAAAATATTCCGGACTCGCAACGGCCCGTGTAAAACCTCATTTCACTAGAAATTTAAGCGCAAACCTTTAACGATATGATGGCCCAGTATCGTGAAATGAAAAATTCCGTTCGACTATCGAATTTTCCTTAACCTAACGCTCGGGCCGTGACAACTTGTACCGCCGTTGCACAAATTTGAAAATTTTCTTGGCGCAAAATCTATTCGTAGTGAAAAATGCGTCGCTCGCTGCTTGTGTCTTCTCGGAGCAAAAGTCACGTACCGTGAACACTGACGGTTATCGAGCGGTTATCGAGTGGCCCCGAGGAAATAGTGTTTAGCTGGAAATGGAGCTGGAATGAGTTTTAAATGGATTTTTAGCGCGCGGAGTACCTTGGTGTCCGGTGGCTGATTGGTATCTGGCTTGTGTGGTTTATATTTCGATTGCGGTTATTTGTAATGATTGCGAAGAAGACAACTAGAATATAGGTAACGTGTCCTTTGCTTTCAGTTGAAGCCTTTTTCTTGATGTTGGTTTGCTTAGAAAGACCTTAGTTCAGCAGTGGACATGTTACGCAATCGGGTCCTAATCATTTATTATTTGTTCCTACGTTGATTCCAATTTCGGTTACTCTGACACCTAAGGTTAACACAAGTCATTAACCTTAGGTGTCAGAGCAATGTTCGTGATGTTGTCTTTATCTTTCTTAGACACTATAAAGAATAGGTATCTATCCTAACTAACTCTAGGACAGTACAATGACCCGCCAACAAGTCCTAGATTAGGTTTCTCAGAGAACAAATGCGCTTGAATCCTAGCCCTTTGTCTGCTAAGACAATAAACAACACAGAAGATATTGGTAAGAGAGTCACTGAGATGTAATAGAAATTGAAATTCTGATTATCCCGTTAGAGCTAGCTTTAGTTAATAATTAGAGCTAACAAGTAGTATAGAAGATGAATATTGTTATTTTATAAGATAAAAAACCCACCGCTTTAAAACGAGAAAGAACATCATGACTAAACTTGATTATATTATTATCCAACAACTGGTATAAGTACACAGCCTCACCAGTGAGGCCTTCTTTTTAACCGACTTCAAAAAAGGAGGAGGTTATATGTTCGACTGTATGTATTTTTTTTTTTTTTTTTTTTTATGTATGTCTGTCGATTTCTCCGTCAATTGTGGACCGATTTAAATAATTCTTTTTTTATTTGAAAGTGCATAGTTCCGAGGTGGTCCCATTGTCACCATGTCAGGATCTGATGATGGGATCCCGGAAAAATCAAGGGAAAACCTCAAATTTTATAGGCTGCGCCTACGCGTTACTTGTTTTTTCTGAAGCCATTCAAGTTTTTGCGTCCGATAGACATCATTTTATGTTGATGAGCTGATGATGGAAGGTACAACTCCTTAACGGTTAGGAGTTAGGGGATAATTCTTTCAGTATTGTAGGAATATGTGGACCGTTAGTTGTATTTCATGTACTTTTGCAGCTAAGGTGATGATGGAAAGTACAACTCCTTAACGGTTAGGAGTTAGGGGATAATTCTTTCAGTGTTGTAGGAATATGTGGAACGTTAGTTGTATTTCATGTACTTTTGCAGCTAAGCTGATGATTACCCGGGGATGGGCTGGTCACTAGCCAATAAGGTTAGCACCGGCTCGTCCTAATCGGGTGTGAAGGAGAAACCGGGGGAGTGTAGTGGGTAGCGGACGCTTCGGTCTCCAGTCCCACACACGGCCGCGGGTCTAGCTAGCCTGCGGTTATGGTGCATAAACGCATTCTCCTCCTACCCATGGTGCTGAACACTTAATGAATACCTAATATTATTATCAAATAATACAATTCTACTCGTATTTTCGCTATCATTATTATGAAAGAGTTTTACTCACTACCTACGTGTTATTCACACTAAAAATAGAAAAATAAACAAACTTTTTAAAAAAAAAATTAAACCTACTTCAAAAAAAAAAAGAAACAAAAAAAACTACCTAAAAAACTGAAAAGCAAAAAATAATTTTAATAAGACATTCATGAAATGCGCTTATTGTCTAAGCCTATTAATTAAATTCTATTTTACGTGCTAGGTAGGTACCTACTAATCTGTTTGAAGTCGGTGCCAAGCCAAAGGTAATAAAAAATGATATATAATAATATTATGTATTATAAAGGGTTACTTATTAATCCGCGGACGTAGGTACGTAATCTGGGTACCTACTATTTGGCTTGGCACCGACTTCAAACAGATTAGTAGGTACCTACCTAGCACGTAAAATAGAATTTAATTAATAGGCTTAGACAATAAGCGCATTTCATGAATGTCTTATTAAAATTATTTTTTGCTTTTCAGTTTTTTAGGTAGTTTTTTTTGTTTCTTTTTTTTTTTTGAAGTAGGTTTAATTTTTTTTTAAAAAAGTTTTTATGACTTTACTAGAAAGCATCACTAAAATGTGATAGTATTTTCGGTAAAATTAAGCAAAAGGATCTCCTTGATCCTGACGAGACGCTTATTTGACGAGGCCAGAGTTGCAACTGTGTGGCCTGTTGAAATATTTTTATTATTTTTTTATACCAGTCACTATTAAAAACGGTTCGCGTAACGTCCTTTCACAAAGCTGTAAAGGATCTGAGAAACCTCTCGCCACGCTTCTACACAATCCCGCATTCGAAAACCTATCTAGTATTAAAACCCTTAGAACTAAGTTCAGTCATTAAGTACAGAACAAAAGCCTCTGAGTTTTTGGTACTTACTTTCTTGTGTTCGCTTTTCGCTGTCTAGTGTCATTTGAATTCTAATATTTTTTTTACTAGATTACTACTTATTAAACAAAACAACTTATTAAAATGAAGGAAATAAACCGCGATTTTTATCTCTTTAAGTTGTTTTGGAGGTCGTGGGTTCGATTTCCGCCTTGGGTCTGGTTGGTGGTAGGACATTTTTAGAGTCCGACTGGCAAACTACTATCTCCACAGGTGAAATCTGCCATCATAACAGTACACTTGAAATTAAAGGCTCGAAGATCAGATGAGCCTACAGTCTTGCAGCACATTGAGCCACGATTCCTGATGAAGTAGGAATAGACCGCAGTGATCGCTTACCATCAGGTAGGCAGCGTGTCTGTCTGCCAACTGATAAGGCATAAAAAACGACGGGTTGCACTCCGGGAGTGCCGGCAGAAGTGAAAACCTGAATATTAACGTTGTGCATTTTTGATATGTATTTTGGAATGGTTAGGGATTTAATTGATTGGTAGAGGTATAAAAGTACTATCATTTATGTGGTAAAATACAATATTTATTTATTGCGCTATCGTACACAAACAAGACAATTTATAGTACATTAAAAAGTTAATCTCTCAAATGTAATCAGAAACTTTTTCAGACTTATCAGAAACTCCTTGCTGTGACACTGAAACGCCATGTAATAAACGATGATAAAATGATTGACAACCGTCAATGTCATACTTTTTTGATTGACAACTATTTATTTTCTAAACAACGAAAACAAAGTTTGGAATTTACAACTATTATAATTGCATACTGGAATCTGCGGATAAACTTTTGAATTTGGAGCAATCGGCCAAGAAATGATTCCCTTTACAGAATCCGCAGACTCCCGAATCGTTAATAACACGAGTGGTGTTACAGTAATCAACATGTCGCTTTCGAGGATGTTCACTGGGAATTTGGGGTAACAAGCCAAACTGTGTGTGAGAACGAGCCTCTTGTCGCAAGAAATCGGACAGCATTTCCAACTTCATACGACCTGATGCATGCTCCGCAGCATAGCGGATCCAAAGACTGAGGAGAAGTGGTGTTAATTTCCACAAAATACTGTTATATAATTCCGGCGAATAAAGATATTCCAAACTTTTTAAATGTTTTATTACGGCAATTAAATTTTGAATTTTGCAGGATATCAAATTAAGGTCTTTGTGGTCACTTTGTAGCATAGGAAGCATATAGGAAGCGACCGCACTGCGGCTATAATAGTAGAAGAGGTCACACTTGACAGTTCATTTGTGCAAAGAAAAATATACCTTACGCTAAAGGAATAAAACTCAAGAAAACAACATCAGTTCTTATTAATACAATTATTTACTCTACTCCTGATGTACATAAGAAGCACTTTTCTTTGCATAAATGAGCTGTCAAATTGAACAAAAAACCATTATTGTCTATAGACCGACAACTTATCTGTTCCGGTGGCGGCGTCGCTACTGTCTATTTAAAACTGTCATTTATATCGTTTTTGCATTGCATTTCACGTAGTTCCAATTTTGGCCACCGGAACAGATAAGTTTGTAGAAAACACGTGTCCGGACTTCAAATTTTATATGGATTTTCGATCAGGTCACGTGACACATAAATCCTGTCGCGAGTTTAAAATTTTTTCCCCATACAAAAAAAGTGCACAACGCCGCTAAAGAAGTTTTCACTTCAAAAATTATAGCATGGCTTGAAAACAGTGCAGCGAAGACAAACAAAATCAAACATAATGTTACAGATAAGCAGAAGCCAAACTACACAGATCAAACCGGCGCAGACCCACCGATCTACGCAAACATCATTCAGCACGGGGATGACGCAAACAATTACTTAGGAGTTGATAATCGCACACTTACTGAGAACAGGATATTGGGCTCTCAAAGTTTTGCGTCAACAAAGCAGTTTGATGTAGTTCATTCGAGTTAGACAATCGATGCCTCCGATATTTATTACAACTTCCCCGTCTGAATACAAACATAAAGTTCACAACTAGCTTAACCCTTCGGGAAGTCTCGTCAACTGGAAATCTCAACAATTCGGTAGAAATTGAACGGTTTTGCTATGGACTTAGGGCCTATTTCACAGGAGCTCTGTAACGTTGCCGTTGTGGTGACAGTGTTAAATTTGCCTCTACAGGTTTGTTCATGATACTTAATTGTGTACTTACTTGCTTAAGGCATCAGTCAAATTAAGCCTACATGTGTCGAAGAGTAAAACCTCCTCGCAGTCAAGACTCTTTTAAAAAAAAGAAAATATATAGCACTATAGACCGACAAACTTATCTGTTCCGGTGGCGGCGTCGCTACTGTCTATTTAGAACTGTCATTAAATATCGTTTTTGCATTGCATTTCACGTAGTTCCAATTTTGGCCACCGGAACGGTCTGTAAAAGTCGTGCGTTCGATTTTTAAAATTCGCGCGTCAATTATTTTTTATTATAAAATTTTCACCCTCATCTCGCATTGCTGTCTGTAAAAATTTAAATTGTGTATTTAAATGATTTTAACAATAGTTATCAAATTCTATTAGTATGTACAAAATACCTGCGTCACCATATCTCGTCGCCGGCCTAGTACCAGCCGGTACAATATAGCATATTGTACCGGCTAAATCTAAATGATTGGCCACGCATATTACCTATAATGCACTAGTAATCCACATTCGTATTTATAGGACTTTCATTGAATAACATGGGCCTTAGAACTTTTTTGAAACGCCCATTAAACTGTGTGGTAGTTTAAAAATACGAAAGCAGAATATTTTGACGTTAAGTTGGAGTTTGTAAGTGTTAATGAATCATAAAAATTGATTTTTCGTATTAAAAAGACTGCAAGCTATTTCCTTCCCACTCTTGATACGCTATTAAACTATTGTTAAAATATCGTATCTCACACAAAAAAAAATTGATATAGCTGCGCGTTTACAAATCTGATCTAAAAGTTAGTACAAAAAAACGAATTCAATGATTCTTTAGCATGTTAAAGAAAAATGTATAGATAGGTAATATTAATGTATAATATAAGTCTCCTTGTGAAGCAAGTCCTTTAGTGCTTAGCGACTTAATATTTAAGTGCGGACGGCGAGTATGCGGTTTCCGTCCTGTCTGCGGCCTACTGATAAATTTCATAATCCAAAGACACGGTTGTATAAGTTTGATTATAGCGATAATACTTCATAGTAAGTTCAAATGGAAATAATATTAAATAAATAATTAAATAAAAAATAATATTAATGTTAATGTGCCATTTTAAATAGATGTAAATATTACAAGCGCTTTGTCCCTGTTTAAAAGTGGTACAGTTTAACTATAATGCAAGTTTTGGTAAATCCAATAATTTATATTACAATACAGCGACTTACGAGAGAATGAATCGAGGTTAAACATCTAGAGTAATTTAATGCGTATACCGTGCATTCAAATCGATGAATCAAATCCGCGACCTCAGTGTTCTAGACACTATTCTTCTTTTTATACCAGTGGCGGTCAGAAAACACACCAAAATGATTTACCACTGACTACATGCATGTCAAATGTCTAATTAAAAGGAAAATTAATCTTCATATTATCATGTCAATCGGTTAAATGCTAGCTCCTTAACATCCCAAGTTTAAGTTTCTATATCACTTGAAACAAATCCAAAACCCTAGGTTCCCGTTCATTCTTTACCAACTGAAGTTCTGGATCAGACGTGGTCGACACCTCCAATTCTAATTTATCCGCTCGGGATAGATCCGCATACTGATTCGGGACTACTTTTTGATGAAATGGCTGACGGTTGATATCATTCACTTTCTTCAAAGTTTCCAAGAAATTCAAATATCTCGTCCGATATTGTTCTCTGTTCTCAAATACTTTTTTATATTTCTTTATGAATTCTGCGTATAAAGCTTGTCCATTGTTTAGGTCGTATAAAAGAGGCACTTTTTGAGCTTCTAAGTTCTTTACAATCATTATAAGACCAATAGCAAGTCCAGTAAACACAGCGTAGTATATTCTCATGTTAGAAATTTGTTACTTGCTAGTTATTATTCCCATCGAGATTTATCATCAATGATAAAGACCCTTAAAACAATAGAAATGATTACAACTTGTATAACCAATTGCTTAATTGATTTTCAATTATTAACGGGTTGATGAAATTACTTTCTGCGTAACACGAATACTTCAATTAAGGTACAGAATAAATGAGCTCTTTCGCTTTTTCCGGTAAAACAAACGTGCCCTACAAATGTCACAGTCCAGTAGTAATAGATTTTGTATCGAAGCTACTGTAATTATTGTACACTACGACAAAATTAATTTAAAATGTGCCGGAGTAATACACGGCTTTTATAAATTAGCCATTTTTGTAAAGTTCTGATTAAGTGAATAAGTGTTATGAATAAAAATGCCTTGAATGTATATAATTAGAATATAATTATATTATAATAGAGTAGTATTTAAGAATTAAAATGAAACGAAACACAACGAGAAAACGTCTAAAATGCTTTTATTGAAGAAAAAACAAAGTGTGTTTATTTTCAAGAATTCTCGAAATGTTATAGCAACTAAATTCAATTAATAGATACGTCAAACGAAAGGTATAGAAACTTCAACGAGCTATTCTCGAAATAACAACATTTTTTCTCTCTATGACCTGTCCTATATAGAAACAATTTTGCAAAGAGCTCCTTATACTTTGCACCCGTTACGTTTTGAAATAAAAGAGGTCAATTCTAGCTTTTCATCTCTGTCTTCCTGTTTTGAGGGAACATTCGATTTTCTCCTGATTGCTTCCATTATCATTGCAGTTTCTTAGAATTCAAGGATACTCGTACTTCGATATCAAAGTCAAAGTCTGTTGTATTGTCCTTTACAACGCACCAGTGGAATAGATACGTCGTTATTGGTATATCTCATTGGCTTTTACAGATGGGAATGGCTTCGTCCTACATAGATTGAATACCGCTCTCGAATCCGTCCTACCCTTAGAATTCATTCTTTCTAAAGGAGATGGACGTTAATTTAATTGAGTGTGATTTACGGTTGATTAAATGTGATTCCGAAAATACGAAGTCATAAGCAGAGTTTTTGGGAGTGTATTGCGTTATCGGATTATTGGGTTTTTCCTTCATCTATTTCTGGCTTATCTTTGAATATCAAACATATTTTTAACCAATGAATTTGGATAAATTTTGTACGTTTTTGTATAAATAATAATAATATTAATGTCCTCCTAGCCGAGTTTTCGGCTACGGTGGCCAATCTTTTACGATCAACCATCTACGCTACTAATATATCCTATTATAGTGCACAAGTTTAGTGAGTGCGCAAGCACAGGTGCACTCCCTATTCCGTCACTCTCATAAACGGTGGGACAGCAGTCTGACACGACTGAAGAGAGATCGAAGCACTCAATCATCATTATTTGCAGACATTCAGGAGATTCAAGCCTGCAATGTCTTAACCAAACTGGGTACCTGCGGGATTTGAACCCACGACCTCCGGGAATTAGAGCCTAACGGTCTAACTACTGTAACACGGAGCCAGTATATAGTGTAACGAAAACTTAAACTTACCTTTAATAAGCACGTAAAGTGGGTACTGCACCTAATCTCTCTTCGGTCGTAGCAGACTACAGTAACTGTAACTGCCTCATCGTGATAAGAGAGCGAGCTTATAAATAGAGTTCACCTTATGAAATCGAATATATTTCTTGCGTATATGGGCAAAATGCGTCTAGGAGAACATAATAATAGGTACCTACATACCTATTTTGAAATTGATTTTAAGATTGTAAGCAGAAAGATCTCATAATCTTACTTTTTAAACGCTTCCAGAAATTGAAAGAACAAACTTCCACTAAAAAATTTACATTTTACTCTTTTCATCCAGCTATGGATACAAATTCCAGAAACCCCTTCTTTTTCATCTGAAGCATTTGATTAACCACTATGCATTTTACGAATTTCTACACCAAATAGGTATCCTCGTATACCGTCGCTAGTCGGTTTTCATTTATTTATAAAAAACGATGTCACGGCATTATCTCTGTCCTATTTTCTAGAGTCTACTTTTTACTAAACATTGCGTTCTTTCGTACATACTCAATTTCAGCAGTAAAGGTACTACGTGCTCTACAAAGAAAAGTAAAAGTACGGTTCGCCTTTGAACAATGTATTCCCAAATCGACGCCGGCTTTTTTTAGACTGCATTTTTTATTAACCCTTAGTCGCTTGCATAAAAGAAATAATAGAACTGTTCGCATGGAGCTTTCTAATAAGATGATTTTTTTAAATTTTCATAAATATTTGTCTTGAAGGTTATCTGATAGAAACATGGTTTTTAATAACAAAATAAATCGCTTTTTACACAAGTTTTATAGGCAGGTAGTACGTGGAATTATATTTTGTACAAAAACAATTGCTTATAGAATGTGTTATGACCTATTTCATCAAAGAGTCACTTATAGCGAAAGATCCTTCTGAATGTACGTGCCTTTGATATACGAAACTCTATTTGAAGTATTCTAGAACCTAAATTATATTATTGCCAGAACAGAATATGGTGGAAGACTTTAGCACTATAGTCAATTGCGAGTCAGTTAAAGTTTAAATGTGTTCCAGCAAGTCGCCGAACTTTATAGACTTAAAACATGCGATCTCTAAAGGGTGACCAAATGATTTAATCAAATAATTAATAATTACCAACAAGTCTTAAAAATTCGATGCTGCCAAAAACGGTGTCCAATTTTTTTTAAATATTATCCGTTGTGTTGTGACCATAATATTGTGTAGTTTGATACCTTTCTGTCAACTGAACTGAAATAAAAGAATATTTCATTACCCATCTAACTCCCGTTTTAGTTGATCATGTTACACATATAATTTTTACACTTCAACTTTTCTATAAAAATAAGAAAAGACTATTTCAAATAAGTTTCGCTGAATTGAACTCAAATATCAAACGGAGATGTCACCTTTTGTGGCTAACTTATTAGTGTGAAAGGTCGGAAGTAGGGCTACAAGTATAGGGCTGTCATCGATCTTGACCAGTTTTTTTAACTAGTACTAAACGAGACCGTTACAAAAATTTTGACAAATGCAGGCACAAAAAATATAAGAGGAGGAGCAGTCAAATAAACACTACACCATGTCGGTAGTTTCACAAAGGTATTTAACATTGCGTACTAGCCAGTGCAGTACTTTTTTATTGCTTGATTATCTAATCAATATAATATCGTCTCTGGCACGCAAACCACCTAATGGGAAGAGGACAATGTGGCCTATTCCATTGAGGGAAACTTCAACAAGACACATCGCTAAATGTGCTGCTACTCTGTAGGCTTATCTGATCTTTGATTTCAAATGTACTTCTACATTAACATTGCCGGAACACTGCCAGAGCTGTTATGGCGGCAGATTTCACCTGTGGTAGCTGGCCAGTCAGATTCTTAAAAGGACCTAAATAGTGATACAGCCCTACACAGGGCGGTCGCACGCATCGAGGGCGACAAGGAAAGGGTCGACCGGCCAAGTCCGGGGGCGTGGCGGCCGTGGTAATTATTCACTCGGACTATATCGCGCTACTTGCAGGCTTTGACAACCCTGACACGAGTGGTTTTTTTTAATCATAGACTCTTTTACACTGCGATGGTGTTTGACCTCATTTCGACGAACAGTTTTTCATAACACAAACGTTTTTTTATAATTTTCTTTAAAAATGGATGTTTTACTTTATAGTTTTAGTGACTCCGGCACTCTCACTCATCAAAAGGAGCACAATAGCGAAGCTATTACTCATACGTTGATCTTCTATTAGAGGGTGGTACTTCCCCAGTCAAGCCGACCCATCTCGACTGCCTAAGAGAAAATGTCAAAATTGGTGACATTGCCAAACCATTGCATCGCCAAGTTATTATATACCTATCATAAACTAGCTTTCCGCCCGCAGTTTCACCCGCTCACGTCTCATTCCCGCGGGATATTTGAAAAACAAATATCCCGCGGGAATGAGACGTTTCCCGTAGGAATTTTATAGCCTATGTCCTAATCCGGGTTATAAACTATACCTACGTGTGCCAAATTTCATCTAAATCCGTTTAGCCGTTTAGGCGTGATTGAGTAACAAACATCCAAACATCTAAACATCCAAACATCCAGACTTTCGCATTTATAATATTAGTAGGATTAGTAGGATAACTGCTTGGATCGCAGTCGGTGACGTCACCATAGCGTCCCAGTGAGGCAGGATTCTAACAGTCAGATTTCTTAAAACCTATTATCAACCTACGCAAATTAATGAGCTGCTGGCCATCAGTACAATTTCAGTGCAAAATTAGTTCGATAGTATCTACCAACGTGCGTTCATTCGCTTCGTCTGGCACTCGCTAAAGTTCTCATGCGCGAACTATTAACACGTTTACCTGTGTTACCGCTTGTTGAAACGTTCGAAATTGTTGCCTGTAGTTTTGTTTTACTTTATACAGAGAATAATATAGTTGGTCTATCAAATGCAAAATTAAAAATTGTACCAGATGTTTAGTTATTCATGTTTTCTACTGCTTAAGTAGGAAGTGATATAGACAGTCCTTATAGGTATGTAACTATGTATATCTGCATACCGTTAGTAATATAAAGGAAAAATAAAAATATCACTAGCTTGTTAGCTGTAGTGGCCGGTATATTTTCTGTCTTTCATAATTATCCTGGATTGGATTTATCCTTGCTGGCCTATCCAAGCGTACTCGTTTGTAAAATAAATAAATAATTATAAATTTTTTATTGCTCTGGAACGAAACTGATTACTATTTACCTACTCTAAAACTGTACCTTTCAATTTAGTCGATCATATTTCAATCTATGATTATGTTTTTCGTGCTGCTTAGCAATGACATTTTAAAAACTTTAAATCATTGGTGTTCACTCAATGGAATATTTTTTGTGTGGTAGCGTGCACGGGTATCTTCAAATATGTCTTTTTTTTTTTTGTCTACTTTAAACGATATCAATTTGAATTTATAGGCCTTTGCCCTACGGTTAAATATTATTTAATTTACTAGGCTAAAAATACGTCTTTACATTATACACGAAAACTATAAGACATCAGATTATCTATCTACATTTACATTAAAATCATAAAGCTAAAAGATATTTTGATTGTTTATTTTTTTTGTATTTATTAGTGTCCAAAATTACTGAACCGATTTGAATAACTTTTGCACTGTTAGAAACCTACACTATTCCCGAGTGACGTAGGGTACTTTTGATCCCGGAAATGTGGAGGGAAGGGGGATATATTTGAAAAAAGATATTACGCGCGAGTGAAACCGCAGGCGGAAGGCTAGTTCATAATAAAAGCCTTTTCCGCTCCTTTAAATCTGTTCAGAATAGTTCGCACATGAGAACTTTTGTCAGAACTACTCAGCACTGACGAGTTGGCGTGTAAATGAACGCACGGCAGGTAATAGCGGAAACTTTTGCTCTAAAATTGTTCCGAGTTCGGAAAACATTCCCTCGTTACGCGGCTACTTTGAATTTGTTCCGACTCTGATTCCGTATTGTTGTTTGGGTGGTTTTTAAGTGATTGTTCACTTGAATAATAGGTTTATTTATTTAGAGTTTATTGCACAACATATCTTTTGAGACATTGTACTAGAGATGGATCGAATGACATAAGGCTTTTAATGTCAAATGGGTTAAGGGTTTTCTTGCACGGTTATTGTTATGAAACACCTACTATATAAACCGACTTCAAAAAAAAAGAAACAAAAAAACTACCTAAAAAACTGAAAAGCAAAAAATAATTTTAATAAGACATTCATCAAATGCGCTTATTGTCTAAGCCTATTAATTAAATTGTATTTTACGTGCTAGGTAGGTACCTACTAATCTGTTTGAAGTCGGTGCCAAGCCAAATAGTAGGTACCCAGATTACGTACCTACGTCCGCGGATTAATAAGTAACCCTTTATAATACATTATTATTATATATCATTTTTGATTACCTTTGGCTTGGCACCGACTTCAAACAGATTAGTAGGTACCTACCTAGCACGTAAAATACAATTTAATTAATAGGCTTAGACAATAAGCGCATTTGATGAATGTCTTATTAAAATTATTTTTTGCTTTTCAGTTTTTTAGGTAGTTTTTTTGTTTCTTTTTTTTTGAAGTCGGTTTAATTTTTAAAAAAAAACTACTTACTTACTTACTCCTATGGCTCAGCGACCCGAAGTGTGTCTTGGCCTCCAGAATGAGAGCACGCCACCTTTCCCGATCTTTAGCAGTGTGGCGCCAGTCCCCAGCCCGAAGTTCACGGAGATCTGACTCGACTCCGTCTATCCAACGGTATCTAGGGCGGCCAACCGGGCGTCGGCCTTGTGGTTTGGCAAGGTATGAAAAAAAAGTTTGTTTATTTTTCTATTTTTAGTGTGAATAACACGTAGGTAGTGAGTAAAACTCTTTCATAATAATGATAGCGAAAATACGAGTAGAATTGTATTATTTGATAATAATATTAGGTATTCATTAAGTGTTCAGCACCATGGGTAGGAGGAGAATGCGTTTATGCACCATAACCGCAGGCTAGCTAGACCCGCGGCCGTGTGTGGGACTCGAGACCGAAGCGTCCGCTACCCACTACACTCCCCCGGTTTCTCCTTCACACCCGATTAGGACGAGCCGGTGCTAACCTTATTGGCTAGTGACCAGCCCATCCCCGGGTAATCATCAGCTTAGCTGCAAAAGTACATGAAATACAACTAACGTTCCACATATTCCTACAACACTGAAAGAATTATCCCCTAACTCCTAACCGTTAAGGAGTTGTACTTTCCATCATCACCTTAGCTGCAAAAGTACATAAAATACAACTAACGGTCCACATAT
Organism: Mecyna flavalis; assembly: GCA_949319885.1. Lineage (NCBI taxonomy): Eukaryota > Metazoa > Arthropoda > Insecta > Lepidoptera > Crambidae > Mecyna > Mecyna flavalis. The sequence goes on along the minus strand of OX439435.1, from coordinate 11,097,967 downwards.
TCCTACAATACTGAAAGAATTATCCCCTAACTCCTAACCGTTAAGGAGTTGTACCTTCCATCATCAGCTCATCAACATAAAATGATGTCTATCGGACGCAAAAACTTGAATGGCTTCAAAAAAAACAAGTAACGCGTAGGCGCAGCCTATAAAATTTGAGGTTTTCCCTTGATTTTTCCGGGATCCCATCATCAGATCCTGACATGGTGACAATGGGACCACCTCTGAACTATGCACTTTCAAATAAAAAAAGAATTATTTAAATCGGTCCACAATTGACGGAGAAATCGACGGACATACATAAAAAAAAAAAAAAAAAAAAAAAAAAAAATACATACAGTCGAACATATAACCTCCTCCTTTTTTGAAGTCGGTTAAAAATGTATGCGTAGTATGTAATAAGCATTTTCAACAAATTGGAGATCGTCATCATTATTTTAGCCGAAAGACATCCATGGCTAAACTTAAGCCTCCCCAATGACCCATTTTAAACGGATAGTCTTGCATCACCCGCATGCTATAATTTCCCGCGATTTTCACTAGATTATATTCTGCTAATCTTATTATTATTCTATTAGCCTAAGCGTTGATTCTTATTCTCATTTGTAGGCCGTTTATACAGAGGAAAGAGGCCGTGTTAAATAGGCTGTGCCATAATGACTCCGCTTTTATTCTGTCTCGAAAAGCTTTTAAGTTGCCATAATATGCTTAAGTACTGTAAAACTGTAGTAAAACTCGTAATATCATAATTATGTACCAACTGAAAATTATACTAAGTCCAGTAACTTATAAGTTTTAATAAAATATGTTCTTTTATTACTTAAGAATGTTGAAATAAAAAATTAACGATCTTTGTTGAAACATTAATTAGATTATGAGCACCGCTAAGTAATATAACAATGGCGATGCCTTATTATCAAGATGTTTTTACATGGTGTGGTAATTGTACAAATTGTAACGTTTCAAAGTGTCAAAGATTTGAATCTAAGTAGGCTCTAATTGAGGTACCTAATGATGATTTGTCTCTTTAAAGGTCGGGTTTTGGAATTGCTGAAACAAGTAATAATAACCTTCCTTTTTGAGCGATTGTCCCCATCTAGTCAGTTTTTTGGCGTTGAGAAAACTCTAAACACCCCCGATTTCTCCTTCCCAATTTAAACGGGTCGAGCTGGTACCCGCTTTACAGCGATTGGCCGGTCCAAGCGACGTTTGGAACATTTCAATTACCACAGCTCTCAAATAACTCGCTGCAGTCGGCCTATATTGAATGTAGGATACAATACACTTCAATCAAAAGGCTGGAGCAGCCAAACAGTTCTGGTAGCACTTTGAGCAATATTTCACATTGAGGTACAACTCAATGGATAGATTCTAGTGACCGCCGTCTTTAAAGATTTCAACATTGCACAGGTGCAATAAAGACAAAAATGACCGTACTTCAGAAAAAATATGCATACGCAAGAAGCTTAATGAAACGTGGGATTGTTGATGTGAACAGCTTGAAGTATTCCTATGGTGAATTTAATAAGGGACCCCCTCCCCAAGAGTCATACACACACAGGCACACACACAAACAAACACATTTTGGGTTCGCCCCCCCCCCCCTGCATCTTCCCTGAAAAGCGGACAAAGCATCCGAGACCTTAGTCGCTGAAGTCATTTGAACGTTAATTGAAGTGATCACTACATCAGTTGTCGTTACACCTCCTTATGTAAAAAAAACTACTTTAGTATAAAGTTTCATTTAAATGAAAAAATTAAACGAACAAAATCCTAAACATTTTTACATAGTTTTAATATAAGTTACATTCATGTTTAATAATTCAAAAGTAGATATTATTTTTAAATAAAAAAATAACAACGAATTATTTTTCGTGTGCATTTTAGTGTATAGGCACTTTCAGAGTATGGCTATGATTACAGTCTTTTATTTTATCATTCTCTTACAAAATCTAATTTTTAAACCTACATTAAACCCTAACTTTGCAATCCCTCACGTCCCCGCGTCCTCACAAATCTCGTAAACCAAACCAGGTTCGTTCGAAATTCCTTTTCTAAGATATTACTCTTTACGACTTGCTGCTTCAGCTATCGGATTGCAGTTCCGCCGGTCACAGTGAGAACCAACTAATGGGCTTGTGAGTCCGGCCCTTTCCTTGTACCTGGCGGGACATTAGGTAACTTACCTAAGACGGGCCCGCTAACGATTCTAATATATCAATCGGGTTAATATCCCCCCTACAACGTTAAGGAGCACTTCTACAACTCTTTACAGGGCCCAAGTTTGTTACGGATTTGTGAATTGAAGCTACATATAACTACATATGTATATGTACTTCAATGATATTGTGTGAGGTCAGCTTACTTATTGAATTTCAAAGTGAAAGAAAAATTGGAATTTCTGTATTCTCATCATTTGACAAAATTAAGTGCAGGCCCAATGGCAGCCGCGTCACTTGTGTTTGTTAAAGAATAGCAAGGTTTTAAACCACTGAGTTTTAAATTTCAGATTGTAACTAACAATTTTCACATAAGTACAAAATATTCTGTTTCGACAAGTGGACTTGCTACATCACTGATCCATGTTCCAATGAACTTAAATAATTACATTCGATATCAAAATAACAAAAAAGGTAACACAAAACTCAAACTGCGGTTAAATAACAATTCCATCTACAAACTACAAACAGTTATCTGTTCTACAAAAATTGTTCCCGCAACCCCTGTACACCCGATCCGCCAATAAAAGTTTAATAAGTATAATAAATAATGGAATGTCGGTTCTAAAGCCTACCCTCTCTTTGTCTCAAGCGTTCCCGAGAACTAGCTACGACACTACACTTTGGAATCGATCGTGTCCACTGAGCTCCAGGAAAACGGTAAAAGGAGAAGTGTTTTAGCAAAATTTAAGGTTTTCTAAGCTTCAACGTCGTCGAGCATTCGCTCAGAGCGCTCTAAAGGAACGCTATCTAGTTTACGACCGAGCTTGCATGTGTATGGAGTTTGCGAAGTTTGAATGCAACGTGACTAGAATATTTTAGACAGCAGAAATTACTACCATTTTTTGTCTAGTAACGTCGCTTGGGAAAGTTGAAGTATGAGAACGTTGAAGCGATTAAACTATGTGGTCTGATTTTAAACTAAAAACAAAGTAAGATTTTGCTTGCTTTACGCGGTATGTTAAGCGGTGTATTATATTAGAGTAAGAATTTACTGAAAGTTAAATTGAATATGTAAAAAATAAAGATTACAGGAAATAAAACTTACGAGACCTCATAATAATATGTAATACAAGTAAGCAAAAAAGAAAGAGACGAGGCAGAGAAACATCAAAATTAAAAAATATCACCGCCCATTTGCCATCCTAAAGCACCTCGCAATAATAATAAGCGTAAAAGACATGACGCTTCAGATTTATTGAAGCGAGTGTGTCAAAACGATGCTACATTCATAAAACACTCGTAAGGTTATGAAACTCTCACGGAACATAATCCCACCGCCATCCAAAATGGGCTGCACTTTTTCATAATGTTTACACTTTACGGGGGACGCCGTAAAACGGGAACTTATCAGAGGCCCGATGCTCTCAGTTGGAGTTAATGAGGCGACAGTACCACGATAATGCTACGGTAGCACTTAACGCGCCTACTTTTGTAGATACGACCGCCTTCCGAGGTCTCCCGACGTGCGAGATAAGCCTTTATTAACTGATCATATCAACGTTGCGTCTAAGATGACTGTTTTGTCGCCATCCTAATCTTCATCTCAAGCGCGGATTAAAGAGACGTAAAGTAAAAGTAACGGCGTATCTGAATCTTAAAACATTTCGTCAAATGATGTCTACCGTTGAATTAAAGTTATAGTCACAATCGTGGATACTAGCTTAATCCGAGGAAAACAAGTCGCTGTAAACGAACTGGCATTATAATTTTATGAGTTGACAGAATAGATATTTAGATAAATATTTTATTACGAATGCAAGGCTTAAGCTTATGGCTCGCCTGTTATAAGCGGGTAACGTCGTTTCTGGATGCCAATACCAGGCATCACTTTTTGTTTTAAAGTTCCCTATCAAAAGTCTCTAACTAATATCCTACCGGATCATAAAGAAAATTAAATAGTATACTTTCATACTTGCTTGTACAATGTTATATTATGTCCTAATTTTTTAAGAAAGCAAGTGTTACTTTCTACCAACAAATATAGCATAAAATACCTTTGACGTGAATTCAAACACCTCTGATCTTTAGGCATTTAAGTCCTCTTACATAAGGTCAAAGCAAAACACCTCTTTTTGGCGAAATAGCGGACCATTTCAATCGAGGCAAGACCAAGGAAGGCACTGACGCGTTGAGGCGTAATTACTGCGTTAAATTAAACTTGGCTTATCCTTACTCGACCTTTCTAGCCCCCAAGCAAATTGAAACCAGGTGATGGTTACTGCTAAATTTAATCCGACTTTAGGAAATTTTGATCTCAGCTGGGCACAATATTCAGATAGTGAGTAGACTACAAATAGGATTATCTTATTACTGCTATAGTTAGAACTTTGGCTTCATAACAGTTGAAAGTTGTGATTGAAAGCTATAGAGCATCAGTTAATTTTGGTGTTTTGAATATAAAAAAAAACTTCTCATTACTTTTTTAATGTTATAAATAAGATAACCTTATGAACCGATGAACTCACAGTATAACATGATATTATTCTCTAAACTGTCTGAAAAATATTATTATGAGTACGATTTCATTTATCAATGAGCTGTGGAACAAAGACTGAAAAAGAAAACAATTAACAGGGAATTTTGAAAAAACAAGATTTACATTTGTTAAAAAATGTACTTTCGACCGGAAAGATTTATACTTTAATTATTTTCAAAAATTATAGCTGGAAAAACATTTTACATAATCTCTTGCCAAAAACCTCGTATGCAATTGATGTCATACAGCCCTTGGTTAACAATCTACTATTATTAAAAATAATATTTTATCATGTTTGCAGTACATAAAGCATTGCAAAAACTAAAGAAAGTCGATAAATATTTAAAGAACACAAAAAGAAAATATTATACGAGTAAAAGACTTACTGACGTTCCGGACACATTATATTCGGAATTGACACTTTTTAATAAAGGGCTTTAACCTATTCACACATTGATTTTAAGCCTCACTTTCAAACAACTAAAATCATTAATTTGACTAGTTAACCTCAATTTTCTCCGTCCCTGAGCTAACCGCAGCTTTATCCTAGCAACAGCTTATCCAACCCTCACAAAGTACATATTTAACGAATGACAGAACGCAAACTAGGCGAACCCTTTTGTTAAAGTCATAGGGCGACAAAAAATCCGGGTAGACGTGAATAAGGGCCCTTCCTGATAGGCACACGTTTGAACTTGATGAATACTCGTATAGGATTAGCCCTTACAATATGAGGACAATTTCACAAGTGCCAAGGGTCCAGGGTTGACAAATGTGTCAGTTAAGGCGTATATCCAGTGTAGGAGGCGAGCGATGGTACGGATATATCATACTAGGATACGAACATAAGATTTTTATTGTTATATAAATAAATAAATATCATTACTAGCTGCCTACCCTGAATTAACAGCAACAACTCTAGCGGTTAAAGTACCTAGCCATCAATTTAAATTTTTGTACAGGTGCTGGCAAACTTCTAGACCATTGGTCGACGAAGTGGGGGAAAGTTCGCACATGTGCACTTGCGCATGACCAATAGCTCGCGCGAATCTCCCGAAGCCCGCGCGCACTGTTGGTCAGAGCTATGCTTCTGACCAATAGCGCACAGGCATCTCAAAATTCGGGTTCTGCACAATTCCCATCCGATTTCAAGATGTTTGCCAGGACCTGTACAAAAATTTATAGGCATATTAATGCCGACAAAATTTACTTTGGCTTTTTCAAACTGATCGTAAGGTTTAGTTAAAATTTACTTGGCATTATGACGTGGTTGTGTTTGATTTTAATCATTGATGTCTTTACGAGAACTAAGAGTGAATATAGCTTATTGTGTGACCATGTGCGAAAGTGGGACAATTTATAACAGTCCACCGACTTAGCAGATACCTCACTAAGTATATTTTCTAATAAAAATGGTAATATGTGGCCCTTAACTTACTTCACATTTCCGTGTTACTAACTCGAAACGAGAAAAGGAAAAATGCGACTTCTTTGAGCCTTCGAAAATGTTTATTATGTTGAACTTAATAGGGAGAGCGTCAAAAGAGAAGTGTCAGTTTATTATCTTCAGTCGAGTTGGGTAGGCACTGTGTTTATGGATTTCTAAGTTTAGAATAAAGTAAATATTTTGGGATAATATTATGCAAAAGTTGGCAACATTTTTGTAAGATCTTCATAATGCTGAGAAGCAGAATGTAAGAAGTATCTTTGCTTCCACAGTAATATTATCTATCTCGGTGCACTTCTAGTATTTTTCTCCCACAGCCCGATAGGAATACTAATTCTCACACGACCGGAGTAAGACCATCTGCCGTGGGTATGATCATTACAGCAATAAAAAATATCAAATATAAAATAAAAAAATATCAAAATATTATTTTCATTTTTCATTTTCATTTTCAACTAAGAATTCGAAGAAACGATTATTAATAAGCTATGCTTATATCCATAATGAATAAACTACGAATTAACAAAATCGGCATTCCACAAATAACTGCCAAATTTAACAAAAGCTTGAAAATCAAGACGTGTCAAACACAATTTTACGTAAAATTCCTGCTATAATTTAATAACAATGTTAATAGGCGTCAGCAACTCCTTTGTACAATTCGTAAATTGATTAGATACTCCCGATAAATTGTCATAAACACGACTCTTAATTAGAGTTCAATTAAAACATTAAAATAATTAATCCGTCGAGCTTCTAATACATATTTAATTGATAACGTCATCAGCATGTCTGTTGTAATTGGCCGTTTTAATTAATCATAAAAATTTCGGCGGTCAAACACAGGGTGGATAGTAATTTCGTGTTTTCACAGCGAGGGCAAATTAGATCAACACCCGGGCCGTCCCCAGGGTGGGAAAACAGAAGCCGCATTCCATCAACCCTATTACGTTTATTTTCCTTTTTATTGGTTGCCAGCCGTTGGGAGGATCGGTGAAGCGAGCGACAAACCGATAGGTAAGGACATTTTGTTAGCGATAACCCAAATGCATTGCTGGATAGTTTAAAGTGTTTGAGTTGCTGCGCTTTACCGAACAGAATTGCATTCTGTTTTATCGGTGCAACGCGACATTTATCGTGGGTACAGTTAAACAGTGAAGCTTTTTGTTATTCCACAGTAAATGTTTTGTAATTACTCGTATAAGTCTCTGTCTGCAAGCAAAATATGTAATGCGGTTGAATCGTTATTCTCTAACCGTTAGTATCATTTTTAGAAGCTGGTCAAATGCGAACTTATCATAAAAAATACTGAAACGTGGTATTTTATTATATTTTTTAAATAAGTTTTGCCCAAACAAGCAATATTACTCGGTCAATTTGGTTTCTATAGGTAAAACAATTTCAATTGGTTGTTTAATACTTCAGTTATAGCTTCACCCTAGCACTTAGCACTCGATTGTGAAATAAGCACAATAATATCAGTTACAAAAAGTGTAAGTGAAAATTAACAACATACCTGTTATCCATTATTCCGTCGCCTCTCTTATTAACAATCCGCATGTTTCAGAAATCGCGACAACCTGCAACAATGACATTTTCTCTCGTATGAATATTGCTTTCGTTATTGGAATCGAAAAAACAAACAGAATGTGTGATTTATTGTCAATATTTGAGTAAGCAATTTGTTTAAAACCACCGATTGGAAGAAACGAACGTGGTTGCCAGTAATAATTTCAGTGATTCAATTTTATCACCGCCCAAATATCGTTGTGTGTTTATTTTATATTTCACGGTCCCTTTATGATATCAGGATTGATTCTATTTTATGTCGAGTTGGTGTTTTCATACGGAGAGATAGAGACAATAAAATATGTTTTTATTGGGTGTAGTGAAATATTAAGGGAGAATATCACTGAAAATTGTTTAAAAATCTATTGTGCACGAAGCATATTTATAAAAAAAAAACCTATAATTTTAAACAAAATAATTCACGACGAAAAACGAAATATAGAAAAATACATATTTAAATTTCCATTCATAATAATAGTAGGGATGTATGAAAGCTGTGACAAATGATGATAGCTTTATTGGCATGAGTTTAATTATTCAAGAATTTGCATATCATGCGTGTCATCAGTGTGGATTAAGTATTTAAACGGGAATCGTTAACATTTTACGCAGCAAAATTTCCCAATATTTCTCTCACTACTGCGGTTCTCGCATTTTATCGTTTTGCTGCCCTTTATACTCGTACGTAATAAGATAGCATTTATGTTTCATCTTCATCTCATCTTCATATTTTTTTTTCGGAGAGAACTGGCACCCCCTTTACACTTACACTTGAATTTAAGGTTTGAAGATAACAAGGGCCTATAGTGTGGCAGGCAGCACATTGAGTGATGCTTCGTAGTCCGGCATCGATTTGGCTTAACATCGTCCAATTGAAATGACACAAAAAATACTATTTACCTACTATAAGATTGAAAATCATCAGCTGGCAGATAATTATAGACTTGATAGCAAGTGGCGGCTACTGCTTATCCCAATATGGAATCTTTACTCTTTCCCTCTCTGAATAAATTGTAGTCAAAACCAAGCAGTAGTTAATACTTTTTTCAATTATACTGGTAATGCAAAGTGTTTTGGAATATTTTCAATCTATATTTCCAGTGTAAAGGCAAGTTCTAACTTATAATAATTCGTGGTAAGAGTTATCAAAAACGATGAAATTTTCCACAAAAGGCTGATGAATTTTCCGAATATTTTAATTACTAAAGCGTTTATCAATATTTTGAAATTAACATTTTCCGGTGCGCCATTTTATACTGTATTCGTTTCATTGTTTATGAGCCGCAAAAAAATACAGCCGTCTTGTTAGCATCACGAAATTTCCTGTGAAGTGAGCGCGATTCTTAAAGGTTTTACACTATTCGATTCTTTATCACTACGTTGAGGTTACGATCTTTAGGGCCTTTCTAACGATAATCAACTCTTTCCGTAAAAGATCGCTTTCATAGAAAAAAGTACAAAATGTAGAGTTATCGCCAAACATGCGGTTAAATTAAGAACCTCCCCCTTTATAACGTCTTCCATTTTTCCTAACTGAAATTGCACGGTCTGCACAGAAGGAATAAAGCATTTTATCATATTATTATGATGAAGTCCCTTCATCAAAAATCTACACAACGATATTATACCCAGCATTCCCGCGTTTTATTTAGTCGTGGTTTCTCACAAGGCCAAACATTTATATGACGTACTTTTGTATTTTCATTGTGCCCTTCTATATAAAATATACAGGTACTAAATCCCATGGTATCTAACCCCGTTCTTTCTAATATCTATTGCAAATGAACTTAACCTTATTCATTCTTATAAAACTTTCTGGATTATAGGTCCGGCTTTAGATAAAAAGTAAAAGTGGATAACAATCAAAAATCTACCAATGTAAAGACCAATTTGAAGGGTAGGGGAAAACACGACCCCTAGGCAACAATAACAAAATGCAAACAAGAATTTCTTCTGCCGTAAAATAACAACAAAACAATGAAATGAAATAAATGTTAGCGTGAGAAACGAAGATGGAGCAGAATGATGGAGCGAGTGCCATTTGCGTAGCTCGCATGAAAAATATTTCTACTGATCTTGTTTACATTGACAACGTAATCCGTTGTGGGTGAGCGGCGCGTTTTATGCTCTACCAGATGTGCGATTGCTCTGTAAATTTTCATTCATTAGTTACACATTTGGGATGTAAGGGAGTGAACAATCATCTTTCGCTCAAAGCCTCTCTTGCCCGCGATGCATGTTGCCAAATAGCAATTGAGGCTATCGCGACCGATTGATGGCGATGTAATCATCTTCACCGTCAATGAGGCGAAAGTTACGTCCTGATCCTGATATCACCAAGCCGCTTGCCCAGCGAGTCGCTTATAGGCAAATCCTTCTAATACGTGCGTTTAAAAAGGGAAATCTATGTCCCACAGTGGACTGCAACGGGATGATGATGATAAACATGAATTACACAATTGAATGGTCTTAAGACTTTTGAAATATTTACAGCTATATGTAGAACATCCTATCCTAGGTGTAGCATACTCCTCATAATAGATGAGATAAGCAGTTTAAGCAATAGTATTAAATAAATGCTGATGACAACACTGCGATGTGGTTTTCATTCGAATTTTAGATGTCAGCTAGTATAATTAAAAAAAAAAGTATAATGTCTTTAATCATCTGATGGTTTATTGATTTAAAACTTCCCCTCCAAAGCAATTGAAAACTATAAAAAAAAATCAAGAAAAAAAACTTAAAATAATAAAAGGATTGATGGTGTACTTGTAATTAATAACATTGGTAAGTACCTATTGACGTAGAGTTCAAAATCCATTTCACTGACAGTATCCGACATCCCACAGCATGGCCTGTATGAATATCCTAGGGTCTTATCATTTATCACCGTCCGACGCAATCACAGCGCTTCCCGAGAATGTGTTCATGCGGATTTTTCCTAGAAAAAAAGAAGGGTTAACACTTCTGTTCCTGTTGGAAGTCTCATAATTATGATTTTAAAAACGGAATTAGTAGTTACAGATATTTAAACGAAACGGCAGCCATCACAGAGTTTCGAAAGAGATTTTTAGTTTTTACTTATTTTGGTAAGGATCTTATCCTTTCGTCGTTCAGGTCTAATGACCGTATGGTCATTTGACCTGTGTATCAATAATATTTGTAATTTTAACAAATGCTTTAAATAAATGGACACTTACTACACGTGCTGGTAGAAGAAAAAAAAATGGACGAGCAAAAGTACCTACTTTTTATGAATTTATTAGCAGAATAATTTATTTCATTTCATATCTGTAAGTGGACGGTAAGAAACGGTTTTTTCTTAAATAAACCTTATGATAAAAACTTGATCTGTATTACATTACATTACACAGCATTACATACAGTTAGCATTACATGTATTCTTCTCATTCATTAATCCACAACCCCTAGATTTATTGAAAAAAAACTAGGCTGAAAGTTTTGCCGATTCTGACACGCATAAAACATATTATAACTTGGCAAGGTAGGCACTAGAAAGTTTGTGTTACTGTTGTCAAAGTAAGTCCTAACTTCTATCAAAGTATTAAAACTTTCCATTAACAATTAACTAAATTTTAATACCCTTTGTTAATTAGGATGAATCCTTGAATTCCTAAAACACAAGTTACGACGTTTACAAACGTAAATCCTGTACCATATTTTTTTTATAAAATTTTGTTATATGGTTAATGTATAATGTTAACGGCCAAACCCGATTTCAGGACAAACTAGTTTGGCCTAGGCCAAACTAATATAAGTCAACAGACACAACAGATATATTATATTATTATAGTTAAAAAAAAGTTTTTCAGGGTTTAAAAAAAATAACCACGAAGGCTACGGCGGGAGCTCCGCTTCGCTTCGCTCTCGCCTTAGCTTTCTGAGCCTATTCACACGAAGACGAATCGTGTTTTTTCACGTATCGTTTTTTTTTTCACGATTCGTTTGTTTTTTTTGACGGAAGCAATGTTTTTTAAATACCCATGTTCACACGCTTCACGAATCGTGAAAAATACGGATACGTCTTTTAAAAATCACGATTAGTTAAAAATCACGTATCGGCTTTTGAAAATCTATTGAAAATATATTTTATACAGCTCATGATTTATGCTGAGCTTAAATTCCTTTTCGTTTGTAAATGCATCACAAATTATGAGCTATGTATATACAAGTGAATTTACATTCTAAATACAAGCATTATACATAAACAATGCCGACGTTTGGTTTTACTTTTTTTTAAAATCCCCATAATACAAATACCATGAGAGAAAACAATTGAAATACGTATTGGAAGCAATACAAACAAATTCAACGAATTATTTGACGAGTTTCAGAGACCATCTGTTTACAGCAAAAACAGAATCGAAGCAAATCCTCTTATCTGCCGGTAGCATAAAGCTTAAAATTGAAATTTAATAACTACAGGCGTGTAGGCCTACGCTTTGCAGTTATACTGTGTACTAGGACACCTCTGAGCGAGTAACCCTGGCCAATATTAACAATCAACCAATTGTACATGATATTTTAGTGCATACTTAAAGAATCACGTGTTAAGGCACCCATTTAAGAAAAAAAATATATAAACGTTTATTGGCATTCGCAAGATACACGTAGAACATTTACTTAAAAAAATATATGGAGGGGGAAAAAGGGCGTTTAGGGGTTGGGAAATTAAGGGAGTATGGTGAAAAGGTTTCACATCTCTGGCTTATGCTATGCTACGAGTATTTTATTTTAGGCTGTTTAATCATTAATTCAACCTTGTAGACCTACAATAGAGGAAAGAGAAAACTAAAATACTAAAGAAATATTATTGAATCTGTATTTATTTCCAACCATCTAATGTAGAACATAAACATGCTACTTTATGTACATTTCTGTAATCTAATTACCTACGCAACGTAATTAATGGTTTGTTTATTTGATTGATCGAATCTGAATGTTCCAAATGATATAATTAATCGGTGTGGCATTCTAACACATATTAGCTAAAAGAGACAACAACACATAAGGGAACTAAGTATAGGAATAGCTACGTCTTGAGGGAATGAAGGTAGAGAACAAGATGGATAATCCTAAGCTAGGATGGCCATTCGTCTTGAATTCCCGGGACATGTCGCAGTGTGAGATAACACTTATCCGAGTAAACGTGAGATTTTTCTTAGAAATTCTAAATAGTTGGCCTTTTGTAGAGGTTCCGTGAAGTTAAGTTTATCCAGTTTCTTCGTTTTAATACATTTGTGATGTAACGTACAGACATGAAAAGGTGTTTGTACGAATACTTACCCGAGTGTGAGCCAAGAGGATTTTGTGCAACTATTTATCATCATCTATTATTGTGGTTTCTGATATTTACGCTCATCACATAAAACAATTTTAAACTTTTTTACTTTTTCTGGATCCCTTAATACAAGTTTTAATGAGCGTGAGGCTAGATGGCGCTGCTTGAATAATTTCCAAGTATTTATTTATTAAAATCTCTTTTCTAATACAGGGAAGCGTGGGTGCAACATTCCTTCTACACATTCCAATCGTCAGTTCCCACTAACCCGTCCATGACACAACAAAAAAGTTCATACCTTTTCTCCTCTTTCTAAATCTCATGGGTACCCTTCCCCATACCGGCCATTCCGGCGCTCTAAGCAGAATTCCTATCGTGACTACCCGCCCATAAATTCACGTGTCAATCACATTTAGTTGTGGCTGCTGAATAATATATCGTGTCGATACGTCCGCAAGAGATGGCCGTTTATTTTTAATGACCGCAGACGAGGTTGCGCCCCAGTCGGCTAATAATTAAATTTTAGATCTGAAAAGCATATAATGGTTATGGTAAGATCAGAATTATGAAAGCAACACAAATCAAAAACATAGTCTATAAACATTGTATATTCTATTTAGAAAGGCATATCATGAGGGATCCCTTCATGATTATGTCAGTCACTGAAACAACTTTTCTTTTTAGATAAGTAGGTATTAAAGATAAGGCAGGTGTTATGGGCGGCTTAGTGTTACCAAAGTCTTTGCGACAAATTCTGATCTACTTTGAACACCACCTAAATTTCAGTTTCTCCATATGTCCTGCCTTTTTACAAAGAGTAGGATTTTCTTAGAGAATTTCTTTAGTATCTAAAACTAGATGCTTTTGTATGTGCGACCTAAGAAATAAGCTGCGTTTGTGCATCAATGTCTAAGGGCCGGTATTTCAATGTAACCTTATCTTATTGCTTAAGTTAAGTATAACATTTAAGATAAGTATTACTTTTGACAGGTAAAAGTGTATGACTTTAGTGCCGCTTAACTTTAATCCTATAATGAAATACACTTAAGTCATACTTATTATCAATCCCGGATTAAGATCAAGATAAGTATATATTGAAATACCGGCCCTAAGTTTGTAAATCTGTAGTCTGTGAGTTTAAGCAGAGATGTTTGGGAACTTGTGTGACAGAACCTGTATTTATATTTATAGCAAATTACTGACATGATACCTTCGGAAGGTATCTTCGAAGGTAGGTGTCAGCACCTAAACAAGCTAATCCAACGCAGTCAAAAGGTCCATGATTGATGATTGTTGTTCAGTCTGTACCCAACCCATCATACCCTTTTCAGTTCAAATTAAAATGTAACAAAGTGGAAGGTACCCTAGTAGGTCAGGTTAAATAGCAAAGTCCCAATTCAATTAAATCGTTCCTAAGAACACTTCAAATACCCAGCAAAAGAACTAGTGGTCGTTGGAGTTATTCCAAACGCCAACTTCACGGAACTTTTTCAATATTATCTTATACGTACGTAGCCACAGCGGTTGTTAGTGGTTTGTGGGATTTAGTGCATTAATTGATGGAGTGTTTTATAATTGCGGCTTAATAAAATTTTACTTTTGCCTGTTACTTTTTTAGAGAAGTATTGTAAATATCTTGTCACTCATAACCGCTTTATTTACTTTTACATAAAATAGAAGTGTGTAGAGTCTCTGATCAGCCTCTTAGGTTGCGCACTGTATGCTGACCTTTTGCCTTATTGTTGAATAATAGCTCCAAATTCAACACTGATTATTAAATTACCTAGTTGATGATAAATTATTTTTGACGGTATATTTCAGGTGATTAAATCACCAACCACCAGTAACGGTCCTAATAGGCATTGGTTACATTTTCCTATAACGAATCCAAAACTGACCTGACAGTGAATATAAAATAAAATTTGAAAGGTTTTGTTTGTCATCAGCCAAAAATATGCATGTGTACTTTTGTCATCCCAGTTACATGTTTTTACCAATAGCAGTATTGTATTGTATTATTAATAGTACACACTTTAACAAAAATACAATGGCCAGTTATAGAACATGAAACGAACTAAAAAACAATAAAAAACCTAATAAAAATAACATTGATTTCTTTCAATACACCAGTGTATTTTGCGAAGATTTATTCACCTGCACACTCTTTGAGCGACGTCTAACCATGCTTTACCCGGAAATACCTCAAACATAAGATCTAAAGTTTTAAACTTCCAAGTATTTACTTGACGTCTACTTCATACTTCCTAAGTTAAGTATTTGCTTAACTTGCCTTCTGAGATAGAAATTGCACAGTCAGTCTATTAACTTCTCAAAATCATATTTGATTTAATAAATCCTTTACCAATTATAATGATACATGACATAGTTTTGGCTATAGTGTCTTATCTTATTTATTTATTGCAATGTGTAACAAGATGAGCAGATCGAACAACTTATGGTAAGAGCCACGTCTGCCCTTAGACAGTTAAGCGCCCAACAGTAACTAAGCAGTTATTTACTGTATGGCACTACCCTGCGCCAGCTACACCCAGACGACAGTTAGGTCTCATATACCCAGTAATATCACTAGCTTCAGTGCCCTATCGCCGAAACACAGAAGTGCTTGACACACTTCTTCTTCTCTCTTTAACGTAATGATTAAACTGCTATGTGCACAGTGCAAATGAAAATCTACAAGCACCTTCTGTCATAACCAGATGTAACAGCGATTAGACAACATTTAAATATATTTTTTAACGCTCTAGTTCAATTTTGCTGCTCGAGTCTTCTTTATAGGACTGATGCTCGGTTCGACTTTGAGTTTATTTAGTCTTTCTTGAATCCATCGAATTTAGACTAATAGACCCGAGTTCTTTACAATATAGTGGTACAATAGATTTGTACCTGTTGCTACCTACGTAATGAATATATAAACCATTGCACTATTCAATAAAGTCAGTATTTAATCATCAGTCTTACGTTTTACTTATCTCCCCTTACTCTCTCCGTATATGGCGACCCTGCCGACGGTCACGGACTTTGCCCGGTAACTCGAGCCGCGCGCTCGACCCGCGCGCTCGACCTGCGCGTGTATTCCATATTTGGGATGGAATTTTTGCACCTCGGCTAATGAAGTTGCTTTAATTGAATCAAGATGCTTTCTTTCTATTATCGTCCGTGTCAAGAACTGAACGTGTTCAAAGTTAATATCAACAATGGGCAAACAGCAGTCAAAGGAAGAAACGATCATAGTGCAAAATGCGGCGGGCGGCAGTAATCATTCGCAATTGGAGGAATTTAAGTTTCATCTATCCACCACCAATATTTTACTCTCCGTCGTCGTACTGGTGATGATCATCGGATTGATTTACTGCATATATCGTGCATATAAACGGTGCCACCTGAATTGGATAGCTACGGAAGTAACGAGGAATACGCTGCGGAGATCCTTGTTCCGACAGTATCGGCCCCCTCTTCCCATCGGTGCAACCCAGGACGCGTTCCAGTTCCAGCCCAAGGACGAGTTCTCCACGTCTAAAGCATGAGTGAGTGCGCGCGTGCGGGAATAAATAGTGCAATGGTTAGTGCGTAAATAGTGCGGAAAAATGTAATAAGTGTAGGAAAGTGTCAAATCATGGTCCGTCGCGGAAATAAAAAAGCAGAGACTCTAAGTTTTAAGTATTGAACTTTAAGTTTATACATAATATATCTGAAAAATTAACATAAAGGCGTAAAAATGTTTTTAAGATTAGTTGTGTGCGTATTCTTTCTACGTAATTTTGGTAAGTTATGGCTGTCTTATTAAAAGAGTTATATGAAGAATTAAATAAAGTACGAACATATTTAATTAAGATTGGACCAAGTAGACGACAAGGAAATATTTTACAAACTAAGTTAAATGAGGCTAATGCTATATTAAGTAAATATTCTAGTTGGCTATTGGACTTTAATATAAAAGTAAAGGAAGGAAAAATCCAAAGTGCGGATATTGAATTTTATGAGAACGCTTGTAAAAACTTTGAATTATTGCATAGTGAAATTTTGATTTTATGTACTGAAAGTGTGAAAAGTAAAAGTCGAGTAACAATGGATACTTTCGATTTAAAAACGGCTTTGACATTATTACCCGTCATGACAGACGATGAAACAAGTGTAAAACAACTGATAGACAATATAGTATATTATGATTCTTTGCTAAAGTCATCCGAGTGTAAAAATAATTTAATTCAATTTATTTTAAAAAGCAGACTATCCCAAAGTGCTAAAATACGTCTACAAGATAATTATTCCAGTGTTAATAATTTAATACTAGATATGCAAAAGCATTTATTGCCAAAAAAAGGTGCAACCGCTATTCAAAATAAGTTGCATTGTTTAAAACAAAATAATATGACTGTTTCAGATTTTGGCAAGGAAATAACTGAATTATTTGTGGACCTTACGATCGCGCAAGCCGACGGAAACACTAGTAACTATAATGTGTTAAAACCGATTAATGAAAAGCAAGCTATTAAACAGTTTTCCGACGGCTTACGAAATCGTAGGTTAAGTACTTTAATTGCTGCTAGGAATTTCAGCTCCTTGAAGGACGCCATACAGGCAGCCAAAGATGAGGAAAGCTCCAGCCCATCAACTTCAGGAGAGATATTAGGTATGTCCAAAAGAAATTATTATGGTAATTCGGGGAATTATCAAAACAACTCTAGGTACTGCCGAGGGTATAGGCGTCCCGGCCGACAAATGTTTTCGTACAGAGGAAACCACAACGTGCCTCAAGGAAACTTCCAGCCGCAACAGAGCTGGCAGCCGTCGAATTCAAGAGGTCAAGGACAGCGAGGGCGTTATCATCGAGGTAAGTTCAGTAGACCATATCGTG
Source organism: Mecyna flavalis (assembly GCA_949319885.1). Taxonomy (NCBI): domain Eukaryota; kingdom Metazoa; phylum Arthropoda; class Insecta; order Lepidoptera; family Crambidae; genus Mecyna; species Mecyna flavalis. Next base: position 11,080,075 of record OX439435.1, on the reverse strand, counting down.
GCTATAGAGGGATAAACAAAAACTCAGTCAATTTCATACGTGAAAATGAAAGTCCTACGTTAGAGAAAGAACCGAGATTAGATCAGTTTTTTCGTGAATAAACATAAACATACAATTTTAGCGAGTAATAGCGATTGTTTTATTCACGTTTTATTACCGTCATGTAATACGACTTATTCATTTTTAGTCGATACCGGCGCCTCATTATCGGCTATAAGTTATAAGCATATTAGAGACTTAGGCATTCCATTCCATAACGATAGCCTAACCATAAATGGACTCGGAGGCAAAGTCCAGACTATTGGATATGTTTACATTCCAATGACTTTAGATGGACATGTTATTGAGCACAAGTTCTATGTGTTCCAATCGTTACCGATTTCGTCAAACGGAATAATAGGGCGAGACTTTTTAAATCGATTCGGTGCATTTTTAGATTTTGATAAAAACATTTTAACTTTGAATATCGGAACAAATCAAAAGATTATTTTACCTATTACGGATAAATACAATTCAAATAATTTACAAATTCCGCCACGTAGTGAGTCGATACATTTTATTCAAACTGAATTCGAAACTGATTGCGTCATATGTTCAGAGGAATTGCAAGACGGTCTCTATCTCGCTAGTTCTGTAGCAAGTCCAAGAAATGGAAAGATACCAATAAAAATTTTGAATACCACGGATAAATTAATTACATTGTCTGATATTAGCCCTTCAATTCATAGACTTAGTGACTTTAATATTTGTTCTTTTGACAAGGCTGAAAATAATTCTGATAGAGTAAAAACTTTATTTTCTTTACTAAAATTAGACGGTCTTAATGATGAAGAAAGTATGAGTATTAAAAAGATTTGTGCCAAATATGCAAATATTTTCTATTGTCCAGGAGACAAACTAAGCGTCACAGATATTTACACCCACAATATTAATTTAAAACCAAATTCGAATCCGGTTTTCTCAAAACCTTACAGACTACCTAAGGTTCAGAAAGAGGAAATCGATCGGCAAATTAATAAAATGCTTAGTGAAGGAATTATTGAGCCTAGTAAAAGTGAATGGTCGAGCCCTGTGTTGTTAGTTCCGAAAAAGATGGATTCATCTGGTCAGAAAAAATGGCGTTTAGTTATTGATTATAGAAAATTGAACAATACCATTGAAGCCGATAAATACCCGCTTCCAGATATAACGGAAATTCTAGAATCATTGTCTGGTAGTGTATATTTCTCTCATTTAGATCTTTATCAAGGTTACTATAATGTTAAATTAGACGAAAATTGCCGAAAATTTACAGCGTTCTATTCTGGTAGATATCAATTTTGCCGAATGCCCATGGGATTGCAGACAAGTCCTAGCTCATTTTCTAGGATGATGAATTTGGCAATGTCAGGCTTAAATAATATCAAATGCTTAATATACCTTGACGATTTAATTGTTTTTGGGCGAAATCTAGATATTCATAACAAAAATTTACAGGAAGTATTCGAACGATTGCACAAAGTCAATTTAAAATTAAACCCAGTTAAATGCACATTTTTAAAAAAGGAAATTTTGTACTTAGGCCATTTAATATCTAACAAAGGCATACAACCCGACCCTGCCAAAGTAATTACTGTTCAAAATTATCCTATTCCACAAAACGCCGACGAAGTTAAGAGATTTGTTGCATTCACAAACTACTACAGAAAATTCATACCAAAGTTTGCTGAAATTGCACAACCCTTAAATCACCTTTGCAGAAAAAATGTAAATTTTATTTGGGACGATAAGTGCCAAGAAGCTTTTGAAACACTTAAACAACGCATTGTTTCACCACCAATTTTAGACTACCCAGATTTTTCGGAACACAATTATTTTGTAGTACAAACTGATGCATCCAATAAGGCAATTGGTGCAATTTTATCAAATAAAAATGGACGGCCAGTAGCTTTTACTAGTAGAACTCTTAATAAAGCCGAATCCAACTACCCTGTCATAGAAAAAGAATTACTGGCAATAGTTTGGGCAGTTAAATATTTCCGCCCTTACTTGTATGGTCAATATTTTAAAATTAAAACAGACCATAAGCCCTTAATTTACTTATTTGGAATGAAAGATCCTTCAAGTAGGCTTATGAAGTTTCGATTAGTGTTAGAAGAGTACAATTTTGATGTTGAATACGTTAAAGGTTCAGATAATGCAGCTGCAGATGCGTTGTCTCGAATCTGTTTAACATCAAAAGATTTACAGGAGTTGAATAATGAAATAAATGTTATGACAAGAGCACAGTCTCGAAAAATTAATAATCCAGATTCTTCTTCGTGGGACATGGTGCGTACAGACTCGAGGTCTGATCAGCCAAAAGTCGTAAGCACTCATGTCAAACCAGTGGAATCTGTTGAACTTTGTATGATAAATGTAAACGATTTAAATAAATTAAGGAATTCAGGAAATATAAATAAAGAAAATAAAATATTTTGTTATGATGCAATTAAAAATATAATTTATATTAAATATCTAAGTTCAGACTCACGAATGACGCGACGCGAATTCGTGAAAGAATTAGATAATTTTTGTGAAGATATTAAAATAAAAGAAGTATGCATAATAAAGACAAATGACAATAAAGAGTTTATTAAGAAACTAATTGATGAAATAAAGTCTATAAAAGAACGAAAAGGTCCGCGTGTTTGCATAATAAATAATGTTAAAAAGATTTATAATAACGATGATAGAAAAGTAATTATGAATGACTTCCATCTCCTGCCCAGTAGTGGCCATGCTGGCATGAGAAGGATGGTCAACAATATTAAAAGGTATTATTATTGGCCTGGCCTAGATAATGATGTTAGAAATTATGTAAAGCGCTGTGATAAGTGCCAACGCCAAAAGCATTCGTTACCGATAAAGGAGCCAATGGAAATTACTACCACTGCCAATACGGCATTTGAAAAGGTATATCTAGATTTAGTAGGTCCATTTGAAGTAGACAATCATAATTATTCTTACATTTTAACCTTGCAATGTGAGCTCACTAAATACGTTGAGGCATATCCTTTAATTTCAAAAAAGGCAGAAGAAGTAGCCAGAAGTTTCGTCAACAACTTCATTCTCAGGTATGGAGTCCCGAAAGAAATAACTACAGACAGAGGGAAGGAGTTTATCGCAGCTACTTTTAAAGAGGTATGTAAATTGTTACAAATAAAACAGTTGAGCTCTACGGCTTATCACCATCAATCTTTAGGCGCGCTAGAAGTGTCACATAAAAATTTAAATTCTTTTCTCAGAATCCAAACTGATAATCATCCTGAAACATGGAGCGATTGGCTTCCATTCTGGTCTTTTGCTTACAATACAACAGTACACACAGAAACAAAATTCACTCCATTTGAATTAGTTTTCGGTAAAAAATGTTCACTTCCTAGTAATTTGACTACACAGATAGAGCCACTGTACAATTTTGATGACTACCCTTGTGAACTTAAGTATCGTTTGCAAACGACACAAAAGGATGCAAGGAATAATTTACTTAAATCAAAAAATAATAGGAAAGTATCTTATGATAAATATACTAACCCTATTACTTATAAGGCTAATGATTTGGTCCTAGTTAAAAATGAAACAGGCAATAAGTTAAGTCCAGTGTTTTCTGGTCCATATAAAGTAGTTAGTGATAAACCACCAAATGTAGAAATTATGAAAGATGGTAAAATTGATTTAGTACATAAGAATCGCACAAAACTGTATATCAAATGACAACTATATTGATTATATTATGCATTTATACTATGTTAAAAATGGATAAACTTACCTATACTTGTGTATTGTTCGCAAATTATTTAGTGTTAACATTTTTTAAAATGTTTAATGAAATATAAAATTGTGTTATTAATTGTAACTAAAAGTTTAATCATTAAAATATACCTAACTAAATGTAAACAAAAGGTAATAATAAAAACAAAATCAATGTATTTACATAGTACATATATTTAAAAAAAAAATGTTCAATAATATTGTAAACATTTTTTTTTCCTTTTGGATGGGTGGTATAGTGGTACAATAGATTTGTACCTGTTGCTACCTACGTAATGAATATATAAACCATTGCACTATTCAATAAAGTCAGTATTTAATCATCAGTCTTACGTTTTACTTATCTCCCCTTACTCTCTCCGTATAACAACACTATTTCCATCACATCATGTATAAAACTAGTTCCTTATATTGTTCCTAAAATTTGAAGATTTAAAAATACACAACGTACAGAAAAATTTAAAAAGATTAGGTATTTATTTTTATTCTTATATTCGCGGTGCTCGATTTCATTGTCAACGTTCGCGTTCCCAACATCCTCCAAAGGCAAATAATTTGAAGTGAACAAATACACAAAAGAAATCTAAGATATCCCTGTGTATTCCCCTGGCACTGCCTGTAAAACTAGCCAGAGAGGAAACTGCCAGATTGAGCAATTAGGTTGACCGTCTTCAAAGAAAAAATCGTCTGCAGGTCCACTTTATGTAATTTGTTCGGCTTGTCTACGTTGTCAGTCAGCACAGCTGTTATTAAGGTTTCGAGTTTCAGCGAAAACTTGAACTGTTTTTTCACACGTTTTATTGGAGCGTCTTCGCTAGAGAATTTCGGTATCATTACACAATTCCGTTCTTTTGGAATTAGCTAAGTGAAGAAAATGTCTAATTTCTGCTAACAATTTGAAAAAGTAATTGCCGCATGCCTGTTAAGAACTTATACTTGAAGTCGGAAAAAATAATAATATTATGTTGATTTCATTTATTAATATTATTCCTTAATTTACTCCTAAATAATATTTAAAGTAAAGCTAAAAATAAAAAAAAATTGGGACAAAGAATTTATCGACTTAATAGAAATTTCACGGCACTAAATGAATAAGACGTGAACGTTGTGTAAATTAATATTGGAGTGATTGGAACTATTGCGACCTATGTAAATAAATCAAATTTTCATGATTTCTCTATTATTTACTTGAATATCTTTAGTTACATGATACATAAGCTGATTTCCTTTTTCATACAAGTGAAAGCACGACAGGAATCTATTTGTGCAATAAGTGTCTTTATCAATGCATCAACACAACAATCGCTTACATGGGCGAGTCATTACCATTGTCATCTCTCTTAAGTTTATTAATATCGTCCAATTAACAGAGGCTGGTCTATGCATCAGTGATTAAGATAATGAATGAAAGAGCGCCAGTACAAATTCATTACTCAGGCAACTCGCAAAGCAAAAAGTGTTTTTGCAGCGTTTTAAACACACCAACTAAGTTCCTCGCTCGCAACTTTCCCACTTCGCTTGTATAAAATGGATGAAAAAATTAAAAATGTAAGTTTGTTTCCTGTTATTATGATCGCCTCAGTTTATTATGTGAGTTCTAACGGTGCTAGGTTAGAGAATTATTGTTTTTTAATGAACGATTAATTATTACCAAATAACATTAAAAATTTACTTTTAATGTTGGACTGCACCTTAAATTACCATTCAGAGTTTAAAAAGTTAGTTTAAAGATAGGTGCCTTGCATGCATTTCACTACTTTTTACGGACGACAAAAAGTAAAACCAAGCTGTTTGTTAGTCAGGAAGCATTCCAGCGGAGGTATATCAAATAATGTGTAAAGTTTCAACACAAGAGTATAGTTTCATAATTTTACTCCCAATAATTTTCGTCGATACATAATCAGCTGTGTCCCATGTTTTTGTCCGCGTGGAATTTAGTTGCTCACAAACTTGTTTAATGCGATACTTAACGGAAAAAACACTGCCTATGCTTTGCGTTCTAAGCATATTATCCTCATAATTATAGTACCTACTTCTAATTTATTTATTAATTGCATTACCAACCTTTGACACACATTAAGTAAAACTATAAAGTAAATACAACCAACCATCTTTAAAATAATAATTTAATCAATACATATAAAGAAATATACTGTTAGCAATAAATTAGGTATCTTAAAACAAGGTCTATCAAAAATATATTCGCCACTTCAACATTTTCATGCAATCGATAGTTCAAAGCACCTTTAGATGTTTAAACTGAAAAGAAATATACTGTTAGCAATAAATTAGGTATCTTAAAACAAGGTCTATCAAAAATATATTCGCCACTTCAACATTTTCATGCAATCGATCGTTAGACGGTTAAGCAATTCACAAAGCACCTTTAGATGTTTAAACTGAAATAAAGTCGGTTAAAACTTTGTTCGGGTATTCATTAGGTATCAATTTCCATCCGTATCTTCCAGCCTCAATGCCCCAGTGGTCGGAAAGTTTTAACTGTGTACACAATACACGGACCAAGGAAGCGTAGGCGTACCTATAGCATTTGAATATGCGAATGAGTTTCGAAATCGATCCTTTATGCGATATAAATTTGATTAGTTACAGTAAGTTTGAGCCGATGAAACGGAAAATTGTTTCAATTATTTGAAAATTCAATTTGGAGTCGGGAGCCGGGAATCGATAGCTATAAAATTGAAAAAGACTAACAGTATGACTTAGCACATTTAAAGACTTTTTTGTGTGTTACTTGCAACTACAATTGGCAGACAGGCACGCCCACCTGGTGGTGAGCAGGCATTGTTGGCCTAATCCATTGAGCAACACCCGAAAGCATAGCTCAATGTCACTCGAGCCTTTAATTTGCAGTACACTGTCTTCCAAATTAATATTGCTGGAAAACAGCAAGCTGCTACGGCGGCAGATTTCACCTGTTGGGTGGTAGCCAGTCCGTCGGGCTTTTGAAAAATCCCAACCACACCCAAGGCGGAAATCGAACCCACAACCTTCTGGTATTAGGTACAACTGAGTTACCTAACCACCATTTAATAGAGGCTATTTATTTTTACAATAATTCTAAAGAAAGTCTAATTTTCATCAGTTCTCTATTTCTCCGCAGTTAAGCTTTAACCTTGATATTTCTATTCCTAGGCAAGACTTCCAGTCTACGTGGAGAAAGAGCTAGACAGAGCAGAATCAAAGCCGTCATGGTTGTCCAGCAACGAGGGGGTCCATGAGAAGGTGAACTTCGACGACACCCTGTGGGGGTTCGAGCTGGCCGGGGGGTCTTACTACAACACGCCTCTGCGAGTCACAAGGGTATTTATTACAATGATAATATAATATTATAAAAAAAACATTAGTTATTTTTTTTATGAATACGCTTCGATTGGCTTGATCTCGCAGTCCTGGGTTCAATTCCCGGGCTGTGTCGTTTTTTTATCAAAAATAACTCTTTTTTGTTTGCTAAGCGTGGTGATAAAGTCGGAACCTATTGTAGCGATGACTTGAATTCAATGATGGAAGCCTTTGCCATACAGTGGTACATTAAATAGGCTGTTACTAATTTTATTTCTATAATAGCCTTTAGGCCGCGGGTTTGCCCGCGTATACTATTTATGACGACATCAAACAGAAATGAAATTTTTTGGTATAAGAAGTAGTTACGTCACTCCAGCTTCCAAAACGTCTCCTTACCTTACCTAAATCACGTCAAATTGAAAGAAGGACAAACGAAAACATTTTCTATTTCTGTTATCCCTTAAGAAATGAGCATAACCCCGGGATAAAGGATAAAAAGAGACCAAGTTCGAATCCATACCTGTACCAAATTTCATCAAAATCAGTCCAGTGGTTTAGGCGTAAAAGCTAACAGACATTTTATAATATGAATATACAGGGTGTTTCTTTTAAGGTGTCAAGCCGGCGCGAGCTGATAGCAGGGTACCATACCTATCGATTTAACCCCCATGTATGTTCTACGATTTTTTGTAGTTTTCGAGAAATAATTTTTTTTGTGATTTTTTGTGATTTTATGACCAGGCGGCTTAAAATAATTAAAACTGTTTTTTTGTTCGACTTTTATTAGATATTTTTTTTTTTATTATAATGCCTATTGATTGCAGTTTTATGAGCAAAATAATCTCCGTCCTAACTTTACTACAACATACAAAAATAATGATCGAAAGTGAAAAAAATGGAATGATGCAGAATATAACGGAAATTCAAACTTGAATTAAAAAAAAGAAAAGGTACTTCATAGCTTCTTACTAATTTTAAAAACTGCCCAGCATCATAAGCTTTCATAATAATACAAAAAAACATGTTCTTCGCGGGGCATGATTCGCAGAAATTGATGGTCAAATGTTGAGTATCGGAAATCGTGTAATTTTCTTACTTTATAATTTTATAGTATTTTTGCATAATTTTTTTAATTCTGAGATTAATTGTCTCTTTACGTTTGAACATAGCTTATTTGTTAATAATAAAACATAATTTTTATACCTACATACCCAGTACTATCCTTTAAATTACCACTACTAATGAGGAAGCCAAAATAAAACTCAAATTACTATAAAAATCAATTTATTATTAAATTATTACAGCAAATGTTCGAAATGCCGCCCACCGACTGATATGCACATTCGACACCGCCGCAAAAAATTTCTTCTTAAATTTATAAATGGTTCTTGTTGCGCTCTTATGTAATTTTGGGCTTCTGACAACTTTGCTCTTAATTCCTCGATATTTTGATATGTCGTGTAGTATACCAACTCTTTGTAAAAGCCCCATACAAAATAGTCGATTGGGTTCAGGTCGGGCGATCTGGGTGGCCAAGCTATTGGACCACCGCGACCTATCCATCTTCCAGGATAATTTTCATTTAGTTCTTCTCGAACTGCTCTCGCGAAATGGCATGGGGCACCGTCCATTTGGTAAAACATCTGTCGGAACCGTAATAAAATGTTTACATCTTGTAAAAGCGTTGGCAAATCTTCTCTGATGAAATTTAAATATCTCTCTCCATTCAAGGTATCTGGTAATTCAAACGGTCCAATAAATTGTCTGTCCAATATTCCAGCCCAGAGATTTATGGAGAATTGTGTCTGGAAAGTGTGCCGGCGAATTGCATGAGGGTTTATTCTTGCATATGAATGGTAATTGTGTAAGTTAAAAACACCATTTCTAGTAAACTTTGACTCGTCCGTCCAAAGAATTTTATCAAAAAAATTTGGATCTTCAGCGTCTCGTCTCAACATTTCTTGACAGAAATCTATTCTTTTTTGATAATCTGCTGGAAGTAGGTCTTGCACTTTTTTAATGTGGTATGGATGAATCCTTTCAAACCGTAAAATTCTATGTACGCTCACATATGGGATCCCTGTGCGCCGACTAATTGCCCTGGTGCTGGTTGATGGATCGCGTGACACTTCTTCCAAAACAGTGTCGACTCGATCAGGATCCGCTTGAAGTGTTCTTGTTCTGGTTGTAGTAGCCGGGTTTCGTCCATCCTCGTACGCTCGGTGTACTCGCAGTATTGCTCGATGGTCTGGGTATCTTTCGGGCTGTCGTCCCCCTCTGCGTTGTAAGTAGTCCCGAAACATCCTTGCGGCAAGTGAAGCGTTTCCACGGGCGTACCCGTAGAAGTAATGCATTTGCGCATAATCTTGCGATGTAAATTCGAAGTCTCGTGGCATGATTATCACTCACAATACAGCAACCTTAACAATCAAGGTCAATCCAGAGTCCAGTTAACGCGCAGAGTCATGTATGCCAAGGTAACGAAAATCCAAATCGATAGGCAAAACAAAGTCCAATAATCGGGCGAAATTCACAGTTGTAAGAACGGTTAACAGGTAAAAGAACGCAGGCGCACGGTAAGCAGACGATAAGACGACTGAAGAAATTTACAACACGGAAGGACACAATATTCAAGGAGGATATGATCTCTGACCTATTGGCCCAACGAAGGCAATCATAAAACCTATTGTAATTCATAATCTAATTTCGCGTCGTTGACTAACACATTGACACTTCGGCTACCTGCTTTGAGCTGCTTTGAGTCACTATGCTCAAAATACGGGTACATAAATAATAATAATGACGTTCCGGCTTCCTTAATTTGAAAATTTTAATTACAACAGGAGTTGTTACTTTCGAATGATTGGAAGTTAAATGACTGCTTTATTAACAATTAAGGTTTGTTCAAACGTAGAGAGACAATATTTATCTCAGAATTGACAAAATTATGCAAAAATACTATAAAATTACAAAGTATGAATATTACACGATTTCCGATACTCAACATTTGACCATCAATTTCTGCGAATCATGCCCCGCGAAGAACATGTTTTTTTGTATTATTATGAAAGCTTATGATGCTGGGCAGTTTTTAAAATTAGTAAGAAGCTATGAAGTACCTTTTCTTTTTTTTAATTCAAGTTTGAATTTCCGTTATATTCTGCATCATTCCTTTTTTTTCACTTTCGATCATTATTTTTGTATGTTGTAGTAAAGTTAGGACGGAGATTATTTTGCTCATAAAACTGCAATCAATAGGCATTATAATAAAAAAAAAATATCCAATAAAAGTCGAACAAAAAAACAGTTTTCATTATTTTAAGCCGCCTGGTTATAAAATCACAAAAAATCACAAAAAAAATTATTTCTCGAAAACTACAAAAAATCGTAGAATATACATGGGGGTTAAATCGATAGGTATGGTACCCTGCTATCAGCTCGCGCCGGCTTGACACCTTAAAAGAAACACCCTGTAGATGAATAAAAATAAAAAACTTATCGGTGTCAAAATTATTATTGTTTGAGCTATTTGCCAAAAACCAGTCAGTTTTTTTTGTATTTTTAAATTACAAAATTAGCTTGAGTGACAATTTGCAATGTTTGCTTCAACATCTGGCAAATAAATTTGCTTTAATTTTTAAGTTTAATGCTATCTAAGATAAAAAGTCTTCTGTATCTAATGTCAAATACAAATATTGGTTTATTGTTTGGAATACTTGAATAAATTTACATTCAAATGAAAGTTACACAAAAATAATAATTGATGATTGCTACAAGATCGATAGATACGTACCTACAGTGTAGTGTTCAAAATGTTGATATCCACTTAAACCCCCCAGTTTACGATATATTATGAAGTATTCATGCTATCAAATATTATAATATGCACAAAATATTAGGTCGGGAAAAAAAAGTTCTTCACGGTTTTGTTACTGGCACTCCACAAACTCACGAAGCATGTTATTCACAAAGAACATGACATATTCTCTTTTTAAAAAAACCACAATACAAAAAAGATAGTTCATTTCACAAGTTGAACGTCATAGCGCTAGCTAGTACTGGTTAAACGCAAGCACTCAAAACGGGTGAAACTTAGTTTTGTTTAGAACTCTAATTATAACTTGAAATGTGTAAAATCCGCAACATGCTCTCGAAACTTTCTCGTTCACAAGTTAAAGTGTAGACAGCGCGGTATCACGAAATTTTCTAACATAATCTCTTGTGGCTTTGATAAATTCTGTCGGAAAATTTATTTGGCATTATTAGGTTCTAACGTCATGTAAATAATCAATATTCTTAGACAATTACCTAAAGTGTTGCAAAATACACTTAGACATAACATGTTTAAACAGCAGCGCCTTCTTACCCCTCACTACGCATAGTTTGTAATATGGGCTAATCGAGAGTTAATAAAACAATTAAAAACTTATTAAATGCGCGATTTAAAGTTACATTTTAACACCACCCGACGTTTTGATTGCTTTACAGCAGTCATTACGAGTGACTTTATAAGAAGTTATGCGTCAAATGAATATTCAAATAATTACATCTACCGTCACTTTTAATAAATTTTTAACTCAGCAACAGTTGTCTTTATTACCATTTGATACTAGTATTCAGTTTAGCAATTTAATAATGGTGCTGTAGTTATTATGTTACATTTATATGACATAAGCTAGTTTTGAACATAGACAAAAGACAACCACAAGAGACGATCGATGCTATAGTGGAACCATCAATAATAATTGGAATTCCGCAGTGCACACTGCAGCCGTAGATTAAAACGCAACCGCATCGGATCACGAGCGGACGCATAAATGTCGCCGCTGGATTCCTTCCGACGATCGCCCGTTCATAAAGCCGAACACGGGGACCGCCATTGTTCCGCCGTCATTTGACGCATATTCAAACAAACGTCAGTGAGGCATACTTGATGAAACCTCTGCAATCTGTGCATTTTGATATGAGTCACACAAAATTTTATTCGTTACCTTCAATGTATCCCTAATTAAAACCAAATTATGGTCACAATGTTGATTGATTAACTGATTTATTTTAAATTTAAAGAATAAAAAGTTATTTCAGAAAAAAAATTATCGTTTATGGTAGACACATCGAGATGGAAGAAGTTCCTAAAATCATTTTACACATAAATCATAATTGTATCCAAATATTTAGAGCAAATGAGTAAAGCTCAGCTATAGAGACAGACAAACAAATGTTCTTATCTGGCCATTAGGCCTTCGATAGACGTAATCATTAGGAACAATATACTGGCCATCGTGCATCGTAAAAAGAGAACCTTATATGAGGATTTACTGTCGCCTTTACTATATTGTGTGTACTGTACGATCTTTACAGTCGTGCGCTGCACTTATAAATACGAGAACAGATGACATGTCTGTTCGTCCAATATAGTAAATGAACATTGCTTATTCCTAATCGATTATTCAATTGTGAAGTTTAATTAAAGATTTGTTCCATTACTTAACGGGCTCAGAGAGAACCATGTGAAGCCACCCGGTGGGATACGTTGAATTTACGTTATGCACTATTATTTAAAATTGTAAAGTAAAATGTGTTAATATAATATATTTTAGGTCCGTTTTCATCATTTCTGTGTTTACATTATTGACATCTATTTCATATCATAAATAAAGCAATAAGATAATTTATTAATAAAACCTCTCCGAATTGATTTCGAGACCACTATGAAGGTAAATTGCATAGAATAATTATCATCTATTATATTCAAAATCCCAACTGCCTCCTTCAATGCATCTCAGCGTCAATAAATACCATATGTGACAAAAGCAGAACTAATATTAAAATATCGAAAGTAAAACCGCGCGTATAACCATAATAACGATTCCATCTTTATTGTTTTCGGAGAATCGAATGATATTAGAAAATTCTGCTTTTATGATGCGTCCACTTTGTCTGCCGAGTATTACATTTGATAATCGAATTTAGATGATGGATATCAGATTCTCAGAATAAGGAACACCCTTCTTATAATGTTGCCAAACCCAACCTTCTCTGAGCGTCAGCCAATTTAATATCATTGAAACATGTCATTGTCACAATTGGTCACAATTTGGGGTTCTGGCTTTTTTTTTGCGTCGACCTTAAGATATGGCATAATGTTCTGGGGCAACAGTACTGACAAACAGATTGTCTTCAAAGCCCAAAAAAGATGTTTAGGGTCTATGTTCGGATTAAGAAAAGATGAATCATGTGAACCATTTTTTCGGCAGTATAAAATTCTTACAGTTCCATCGATGTACATAAGTGAGATTTGCAATTTTGTTAGGAAAAATCCAAGCTATTTTGAGATATATCCAATTGGAACCCGTCGTGAAGGTAAACTAAAAACTACACAAGCGCGCCGACCTTTACTCCATAAAATATCTGTGAACTGTATGGCACCCACTATCTATAATAAAATTCCGCAGTCTATAAGAGTTATTCGAAATAATCATTTGTTCAAAACTGCATTTAATGGTTTTCTTGCTGATAAAGCGTATTATGATATTAATTTATATTTAAATGATAAGTTGACTGAAATGACATTGTAATAATTATTTGAATCTTATGTACCTATTAGTTTTAAATCTATTTTTTTCTTTTTAATTAAATTTTTTTTATGTATTTATTGTACTGTTAAATATTTTAATTGTAAAATGTGCATAATCAGTGTTTTTTTTTTTTTTTTTTTTGAACTCTGGTGATTTATTTCCAGAGATTTTTTTTAAGACTGATTTTAAGATTTTATTTAAAAGATGCGTTTGGGGTATTTTTGTTTTTAGTTTGGTGTTTAGCCGTTCGCTATTTGATACGAATCGACTTATGAAGTTTGTATGAGATGTTTGATGATGAAAATTCTAATGAGGCTGTGGATTAAGTATAGTTGGTGGGATTAATTATAAGATGATGAATGTTTATTAAGGGATTGTTCCCCTAAGGCTGTGAGCTATTATAGTCTTTGAGTGTGGTAACTATATATTTACAGAGATGGTCAAAAGAGACAATGGTTTGTTGTTTTTGTATGAGTTGATGGATTTGATAGGGCGAGACGTTGAAGTGTGCACATATCAGCTCATGCTGTGATCTCTGGCAGGAATATCTAGGACATTCTTTGAGGAGGTGATCTATTGTTTGTATTTGGGATGTGTCGCAGTTGCATTTATCTGTGTCTGTGATTTTGAAGCGGTGGAGATATTGTCTGTGGTATCCATGTCCCGTTAATATTTGAGTGATGTGGAACGATGGTTTGATTTCTTTGAAAAGCTGTGATATGCTGTTTAGGTCTGGTAGTCATTGACGCGTAAAAGCGCCAGTGTTTGCAGATTTGTAGGTGTTAGTATGTGTGATTTGATGGAGGTTTTGAACGTGAGACTTAACATAACTAATGGGGAATTGAGCAAAATCCAAAGAGCGATCAGACAAAGCAGCACTTTTAGCCGCAGCATCAGCCGCTTCGTTACCGGCAAGTCCAACGTGGGCCTTGACCCACACGAATGTGATCTGTCCGGTATGGAGTTTTAGAAGATTATGTATGGAAGTGGCAATAGAGTTGATGGTGTCCCTATTGGCCAGTTCCTGGAGTGCTGAGTGGCTGTCAGAGAGGATAGCCGCTCTCCCAGTGCCTGTATCATGCACCCATCTGACTGCATGCTCGATGGCGAGCAATTCTGCCTGGAAGACGGAGCAGCTGCTATGCAGCTTGAGCTTCCGGGTAATAGGTGGGCTCTGCGGTTTATAAATGACATATGCTGCTCCGACCATCCCATCTTCTAGTTTGCTGCCATCTGTAAATATTTTGGTTCCGTCAGATGGGCAGACTCGATCAATATCGTCTTCTGTGTGTGCGAGCGAAAAAGTGATGCCTACACGTTCTGCTGGATGGGGTAATTGAGCAGGTGGAGTGGGCTTTTGTAGCTCAATGTCAGAAGGGAGAAAATGGCAGCGGCCATACAGCTTTGTGCGTTCTGTAGTTCGTACTATGTCGACTTTTAAGTCGAGAGGAGTTAGTTGTGCCAGGGCTATCGCAGCGTTGGCCGATACAGTGCGAAAGCCTTTAATTATTTTTATTGCAAATCCCCTCTGGAGTGATAGCAGACTTTTGCATACTCTTTTGTATTTAGTGGCATCACCCCAAATGCCCGCAGCATAAGTAATAGTTGGTTCTATTACATGTGTGTATAGAGTTTTTATATTTTCGGATTGAATACCCCAGGTGGGGCGTATAAAACGGCAAAGTGTTTTGTATATTTTGAGAGCTTTAGCTACTGCATAATCTACATGTTTAGTGAATGTTAGCTGATGGTCAATGATAATACCTAATAATTTAATGGTCGGTTGGAATTGCAAACGAGTGTTACGATGGATAATGCGTGCTTTGCGGGCCGTCGGGGTAAAACCAATGAGTTGTGTCTTGGAGGGACCAAACGTCAGCTTGGCGCCCTCTCCCCACGCTGTTATAGTTTCCAGAGCCGCTGTAGTAGCTCTCTCCAGTTCCAGTGTGCTGTTAGCCGTGCAAATGAGCAGCACATCGTCCGCATAGGCCTGTAAACTGCATCCTGGAGGGAGTTCTCGCTCAAAAAGCTCATCGAGAATGATATTCCAAAAGGTTGGTCCACAGACCGAGCCTTGGATGCATCCGCGAGTCATAAATTTAGATGCTGAGGAATCAGCGTAATTTAAAGTTACCTTGCGGTTATCTAAATAATTCCGGATGATCGCGTACAGGTTTCTCGGGCATCCAGACTGCCGGAGGCGTTGCAGCAGTTTCGGCCACCAGGCGTTGTTAAAGGCCCCCTGGATATCCAATGACACCGCCACGACCATTTGCTTGTTATCTTTTGCCGCTCTAATGTCAGAAACAGCTTGGTTCAAGGCGTCAACTGTTGAGGTCTGTTCCTTGAAGCCAAACTGCCTAGGATTCATGCGTTTGGAGGAGTGCAGGTGGTGAGTGAACCGCTTGGTGATAAGCTTTTCTAGAAGTTTGCCAAAGACGTTTATAAGGCCAATGGGGCGATATGAGGTGGAGTCATTATAATTGGCTTTATTGGGCTTTGGCACTGTAATTACCTGCGCCTCCTTCCACGCATCGGGAAAATAGGAAATTGCGAGGCACCTATTAAGCAGAGCTGTGATAGCTTGAGGGAAGCAATTGCAAAACATGGAGACTATGTCGGACGTCAGACCGTCGGGGCCTGGGGCTTTATTAGGATTCATACTCTCAATACTGCTTATGACTTCTGCCGCAGTAAAGGGTACGTCGTCAGGCGTATCTGGATTCAGATGGCTAGTTCTTCTAGTTGATCGGTGCGTGTCCAATGTATCTGCCGTGTCATCTGGGTAAAAGGTATCAAGCAGTCGCTCGGCAGTTTCATGGCTGCTTGTTGTGTGGACACCATCAAAGGCAAGGGTCATAGTCGGCTTGGGTGGTGGAGCTCGACTGAATAGACGATTCGTCACCGACCATACGTTTTCTTTGCCTTGCCTTGAGCAGAAATCTCTAAAGTTCTGCGTCGAGGCAGCGCTAATTGCTGCTGCATATTTCTCCTTGGCAGTAGCGCGTTCCCGTAGAACCTCGTGCAGATCATGTCCTGCACGGGCCATGCGCTGGACCTTGTGGTGGAGATGAATCACGTTGCGCTTTAAGAACTCAAGTTCGTCGCTCCACCAAGGGTTATATGTATGGCGGTTACGTTTCGGGGCAGTGTCTGGTTGCAAGTTAATCTAATGGCCTTAGTTACACAGTGAATAAGTTGATCGATTTTCGTCCTGTCAAGGTTGTCTATTGCATTGGTTTGCAAGTTTATTGTGTTTAAGTTTGTTAGTAGTTTTGATTTGAACAGATCCCAGTCAGCATGCTTCGTGTCATAGACAAATGTGGATTTCTTTGTCGGTTTTTGAATATCGGATTTAAGGGTAAGTACAGTGAATTCGATGGCGTGATGATCTGACGAGGGACATGCGTCAATATTGACATGCCAATTGTCAATTTGGTTTATTATACTTTCTGAAGCTAAGGTAAGGTCAATAATTGAAGTTCTTCTAGTGCCGTGGTTAGTTGTTTCAAAAGTAGGAGTATCGCCTGTATTACATATTACGAGTCCATTTGATGTTGCGAGGTTGACTACTGCACGGCCTCTGCGATTGGGTATGGTTGATCCCCATAATGGATGCCAACCATTAAAATCGCCACCGACGATTATATCTTTACCGTTGTGGTCATGCAACAGCAATTCGAGTAACGAGAGGGTGTTGTGGTCATCAGTCCTAGGTTCAATGTAGACTGAAGCGATGATCAGATGACGGTGCCCAATCTTTAATTGGACCGTCGCCATGTTAGTCGAGGTGTATTGCGTTAAACCCAGGACAGCCCCCAGACCAGACTTGACGATGATGCAAGCCTTCACGCGTTGCCCGGAATGAACCTGAAAGATCTCATAACCGGGGAGGTTCTTGGCAACGGCAAGATCTTTCTGTACATAAGGCTCAGAAACAAGTCCAATCGAGTAGTCATTAGACACAAAATGCCGGAGAAACTCATGATGCCACGAGTAAGACCTGCCAACGTTAGCTTGCAAGAAGGTTATATTGTGGGTGATATGAGTACGTTGTGTTCGTGGATGGTTGGTGGACCCGATTTTGACAATTTAGCCATAGTCTGTCATGGAGCAAATGCGCTCATACATGACGCGGTGGAGATGACATTTGTTAGAAGTAGCTGAATGGTTGGTTTCTAACTGTTTCTTAGACTTTTGATTATGGGTGGAGCAATTATGGCAAATGACGGCTTCAGGTACGTTTTTAATCGGACAGTTGTTGAAGTTGTGTGTGGATGCAGCGCAATGTGAACATACAGTTGCCTGCGTGGTGCATTTTGCCTTAAGATGGGGCAGCCGAAGCACTGCAGCAGAGGACAGTAGTTGTCTACAAAGACGCGCTGATGATCGATGTTTATTCGACCAAGCTTGGTGGCCGCTTTCCAAACTGCTGGTGTGACCAACAGCACGGCATTGTAGAGTGCTTTATTCCTATTGTCACGCGCGAATCTAAATCTCACGTCTGTCTGTACGTCCGTGATTGCTTCTGCGATAGAGGGATTTTGCTGACGTATGATTGTTGGGATCTCATCTCTCAGGGTATCTTTGGAGACGCCCTTTAAAATGATCATCGGACGAAGCTTATTGACAGGAGATGCTTTTAAAATAGTGCTATTGCTGAGCCGAGTGACAACCTCATCGCGTTGGGACTTCGAATCGAACTCAACTCTAAGTCTACCCCCTGATATGGGTTTCACGCGCGCTGGTGCGTAGGTAGATGTTTTGAAAGAGATGCTCTTTCTCCATGCATCATCAATCTCTGCAGAGCTCTTGGCAGGTTCGCCCTTCTTTTCAACTATCACTGCATGTAGATTTGGTGGTTTCTTGGGTGGCAAGGGCAGGCCTGCTATTTGTGCATACGACGGCCGAGGGGTTTCCTTAGACGGACGAGATGTTTCTTTAGTAGATGCAGGAGTGTCAGAGGTTGGTGGCACCTTTAGGGTGCGCATCTCCTCTTTAATGCAATTGCGAATCGTGGATTTAATATCCTCAGGAGTAATCGGAGAAGATGGAGGTTTTAGTGGAAGAGTCCTCACCAGGATCTCAATCTGGTTGGCACTGGAGTCAATCTCAGCCTTAATGTCCTTCTTGATGTTACCTGACCTCCTGAGTGCACTGCGTATGGTATCTAAAAGTTTGCAGATATCTTCGATTGTATTCGGTGTTTCTTGTGCTGAAGGCTGAGGTGAGCCATATATAGGCGATCGAAAGTCAAATTCTTCTTCAATTATGTTTATTGCGGGGATAGACATGGTGGTGGATGTTGATAGGTCAGTGACCCCAATTGTTGTTAGGCCCTTCTCGGATCTTTTTTCTTCACCGCCCATCGCGGGCACACAAGCGCCAGAGTTGCCCCCCCCAGATACAGAGGGGCTGCCTCCCGTAGGAGGGCGGGATTCTCCAACAGCGTGGCTGGTGGTACCCGCCTGGGGTAGATTTGTTTTTACTTTGGAGCTTTTCATTGTTGTTGCACAGCCTGTACGGGGGCCCAATTTTTCAGGTAAGGCATCCTGGGTGTCCTCGGGACCGGACTCCCTCCGGCCACTCATCCTATCGCCAGACACCAGAACTTAGGATTAGGTCTTCCCCGGAATCCCCCGATGCGGGGGAGCTGGGGAAGAGGTCCTCGCAACCCCGGGTCTACCGATACGGTAAAGCTGAGGAGCGAGGGGCCAGCACACTACTGTGTGCCAGCTCTTTAGAGCGTTTGTCCACGCCGGCATTAGGCCGGTACCCTCTCCGCAATGGAGAGAGCATTCCCCCATCCGCAACCCGGGGGACGCGCCCGATAGCGGTGCTCTAAACCCGCCACGGGGCATAATCAGTGTTGACTACGATAATAATGTATTGTGTATTATAGATAATTTGTGAGCGACATTTTGTAATTGTTTGAATTGTTTGTATTGTATTTGGTTTGTAATTACCTTCATTTTTATATGTATACTTTTTTTTTTTTATTTAAATGTAAAATGTTCATATGCCTAAGGCGAATCATGGCTGCACCTACATAATTATTATTAACCACAATGTATTACCCATGTTTATGAACGAATAAATGAAATAAATGGCTTAATCACTACGTTTGCCAAATATATTTGATCACAAACCCGAGCTATTTTTCCATCTCTGGATCAAGGCTAGGTACTTATACCTTAGGCGCGTCGCTTACTGGTAAGGGTTCTAACAGACGAGCGA
Source organism: Mecyna flavalis (assembly GCA_949319885.1). Taxonomy (NCBI): domain Eukaryota; kingdom Metazoa; phylum Arthropoda; class Insecta; order Lepidoptera; family Crambidae; genus Mecyna; species Mecyna flavalis. The sequence goes on along the minus strand of OX439435.1, from coordinate 11,060,165 downwards.
CCCCTCGTTCGCGACCGTCCGCGACCCTCGACGACTGTGGTGTGCGGCTGCCGGCGACAGTCGCGGAGGGTCGCGCGCGACCGTCGGTCGCGAACGAGGGGTCGCTCGTCTGTTAGAACCCTAAGACGAGGCGGCGCGTCGCGGTGGTGGGCGGCTCGGCGCGCCGAGGGCACAGTCGAGGATTGTATCTAGCTAGAGTCGAGGCGAAGGCGGCTATGCTTCCTTCCTTCACATTTTAATTCAATAAATCTTACATTGGTTTCAAAATCGTCACGCATATTTAAAACGTCTGAAAACAGCTACGCACGAAATGAAATGATATAATGGCGGTAAAGTCGAGGCTCATGCGTGCCGCTTATGCGTCTGTGCCCCGACTTCGCCTCGACTGTTGATCAAGTGGGCGGCCCGCCTTAAATTGGACTACCTGCGCGTGTAACATTCTCTGACATAAAATAATATAATGACACTCCTGAAATTAAAGTCTTAGAAAATTTTCTATTAATTATCTTACACAGGTGTAAGTGTAACACCTAGTTAACAGTAACTATAGTGTACCTACACTATGACCTGGGCTTACTACATTGTCACATACATTGATTGATAATAAAGTTAATAACGTACTCATTCATGTTTTAGGCATCATAATCATTACATAAAATATATTCTAGCTAGATGATTCAAACTCCGGGGTAGGACCCAGAGCCAGTTGAAATAAATATTTAGTGATTACACCATCAAGGAAAACAATATCTAAATAAAATTAGTTTTTCATTAAGATTACATTGACTTAAATAATTAATAGACAATCTTAAAGGTTAATTATAAAATAATTTAAGCCTTTACTAACAAATAATAAGCTATTATCAAGATAGATACTGAATAGTAATTAAACTTAGTTTTATTATCTTTCAGCTTAATGAGAAAACTTTAAATAACCAACCTATTTTATTTTATTTCCAATATTGAGAGACTTTGATGAATTACTTTACTGCAGAAAAACACATTTTCATATGCCAAAGATTAAAAATGGTCAAGTTTTATAAATCATTTAAATTATTAAATGATTTATAAAACTTGAAACGTGCTAAAAACTAAAGGTAAAGATAGAAATTAAAATCAATATTGTGTTGGCCATATTTAGAGTTCTTTACATTAAAAGAAAACGATCACTGTCTTTCTGTTCGGTGTCAAAGAAAATTAAAACCATATACGTACTTTCTAGTTCAAGTGAGGCACGTATTTAAAATTATAATTAAACATTTTTTCACGAAGAAAATCTATATCTTTACTAATATTATAAAGAGAAAAGTATTGAATAGGCTCCAAAACTACTGAACCGATTCGAATGATTCTTTCACTGTTGGAAAGCTATACTATGCCTGGGTGACATGGGGTACATTTGATTCCGGAAATGTGGGGGAAGGGGGCAGTTGGCAGTATATCTTAGTTATGTATGCCATTATGTTTTAGTTTTATTTCCTTCAGTCTTAGAAACCATTAAGTTTATTTCTGAAGAGAAGGCATTAGACAAACTCATTTCGTTTAGGAGTTGTTCCTTTGACTATAAAATTTCTTTATTTTATAAATTAACTCAATAAAAATGAGCTAACCATTGAATATGTCCTTACAGATCGTTCACGATAAGAAGTCCTTTAGCCGCTATATTGGTACTATTGTTTTTCAATACTTTCAATCTGTATTTTGACAGATTTACAAAGCGTAGGCAATGCTGCCAATATAGCGGCTAAAGGACAACTTATGGTGAACAGACTGTAGAGATTTAATACTCGTACGTATGTTGTCAAAAGGGTTAACGCACGTCCTTCCAATATAAAAGATTATTATTTTTATATAGATACGAGTAACTTAGCAATTATATTCCTAATTTGCATGGGTGATATCACATGAGGGTCTGTGCTTAAAAGTAATGTAGCCTTTAGTCTTTATTCCTTTTATACTATACTGTAACAATTGGCTAGAATATTAGAATTCGTATTAAATGGTGTAATAAAAGCAAAGATGTGTTGAAGCGAAAAAGTAATAACTTTGTATAATAATTTCACTGAAACATTTCTAGCATGAGTTTTTAGCAAATGATAACATAAAGATTCTCGTAGTTATTTCAGCTCAGTAGTTTTTTGTATTATTAAATGCACCTTATTAGTTGAACTATTAAATATTGAATCATCTAAAATTAAAAAGGCTTAAAAGAATTCTGATTTATTGTTTCACTGCCGAAAATTTATAAGGCTCTAAACGGAATTATAATTATCTATAAAAATATGATAAGTACAAAAATTACAAACCTACGGGCCAGTGTCACTGCCAAATTAGTGCCTAATTTTGTCTGTTTCCATAGCCATTACTATCTAATAGATAAATTGTCAGGAGCTTAAGTGCCAGTAGTGAAGCTGGTCCAAAATAAATTAATTATATTATTACATAAACTTTTTATTAAAAAGACTCAAACATCTAAAAGATATATCAATAATAAGAGATATCAATGTCTGTGATGTAAAAAGTAATACCGTGGTAGTAGTAATATCAGTTGGGCTACGTTCCTGTATTTATCAGCCTATCGTACTCCACATCTGAACATAGGCCTCTCCAAATGTTTGCCACTTTGCTCGATCCTCGGCTACTCGCATCTAGCTCCTGCCAGCCATCCTCCGCGAATCATTCACAATCCACACGCTCTCCACTCCCAAACTCGTTCACTCTAAGGCCACAGCCTCGAATTTCGCGGGCAGCGGGGCGGCAGCGGCATCGGGATGGGCGGCGCAAGCAGGTGCACTGCGGTTCACCGCTTGACAGCGTCGTACCGCTCTTGACGGCCCGCTGCCGCGAAATTTGAGGCCGAGGCCTTACGGTAAACTGACATTGTAGCAAAAAAAAGTTTAAAATTCCTTACTGCTCCGATTTCAGGTAAAACACGACAGCCGCGCAATGCACGCCGGCATTCACGTCGGAGATGTCCTGCAAAGCATCAACGGTATCAACACATTCGAGCTCACCGTGCAAGAAGCCCATGACCTGATCTTGGAGTCTGGCATCGAAATCAAGCTCAACTTTTACGCGTACGTTCTCTTAAATACTTACCTTATTATTTGATAGGAGTTACACAGATGATAGAAGTTACTTTTATGACTCCTATCATCTGTGGGCTTACAAGGAATCTAATAGGGCCTCACTGTAGTGCTATATTGTCCTCATTTGATCGTCAGGCATCAAATAAGTGTATAGGTTCTTATATTAGTAATTCCGAAACACAACCAACGCTTCGACTGCAATTTATTGGCTGCAGAAAACTCGACATACACATCTAAGAATTCATGCGGAATCCATACGTAATGATGATGAAAGCCAACGGTAATATGGCGCCAGATGCAACCTGTGAGGGTGGTAGCTAGACAGTCTTTCTCTAAACTAGTTTTATCACCAACCAGACACAAGGCGAGACCTGGACCCACGACCTCTAGCAGTTAAATCAATACTCATATGGGAGCCAGCACATTTAAAATGTTCAATGATAAAAATCATCAAGAATAAATCAAGAATCTATCTATATATATAAAACTCAAATGTGACTGACTGACTGACTGACTGACATAGATATCTATCAACGCACAGCCCAAACCACTGGACGGATCGGGCTGAAATTTGGCATGCAGGTGGATGTTATGACTTAGCCATCCGCTAAGAAAGGATTTTGGTCAATTTCCACGGGAACGGGAACCACGCGGGTGAAACCGCGAGCGGCCGCTAGTAAAGTATATAAAAGAAACATCGCGACAAATATTTATTCTGAACCTCTCTTGAATTGATTCGGTTTCTTACGCGTAGGAACGTAAGTTAGACAAATAAACTAGTTTATACACAGTTGCAGCGTGATGCATGCTCCCAACGAAGTTTCACAAACTAATTTAAAGTTTGAAGGGAGTTTTATTTATTAGCATACTGTCTAGCTCGTGATTTGATGTCTTTCTAATTAATATTTCAGACCTGATGTTTTGGAGACTATGTATTGCGTCTACCAAGATGATATTGTAAGTATTCATCATTATTGTATTTTTCAAATAAAATATAATAAAAATTGGTTAATTTCACCTACCAGTATGCACATGCGGAAACTTGAGTAGTGGTAGAGCCATGCTTTTTTATAGAACGAATGAGCCAGCTCGTCCGGGGAAGTACCACCCTCTCACATAACACCTGCGTGAAATAATAGTAACTACTATACTATTTCTAGAATATACTATACTATAGTGTTACTATTGTGTTTCGTCTGGTTTGTGTGAGTGCCGGAGGAGACATGTTCATGCGCACACATGTTTGTACCGTGCGGGGATCGAACCTGCGACATCTAGTGTAATAGCCGACTTCTCGACCATTACACCAAATGGCTCGTCAAATAAATATAATGACACAGGGCACTTGTACGAGTAGATATCAATGCAAGCAGTTATAGCATCTAGTCTTCTGTACTAGATGCTTGCTTTTGATAATGGTAATGAAGGGGATAACTTCAGAGAGTTTCACCATTAACCACAGACAGACTTACCGCGGAGTAGTTTACGTGCGCAATATTCTGTCTCCCCCGACAAACGTATGTGTAACAAGGATGAAACAACAAAAACTAATGACATTATTAAGACTCATTTCTCTATTTTCTTATAATTTCAAAATGGTTCAATGGCGTACTTAGTCTTGATCCTGCTCTACTCGCCAGAGGTCGCGGGTTTGAATCCCGCATCCAAGACAACCGTGCTTGTGATTAACATTTGTGTTTGTATCGTATCTGAATCTTTTATTAGATAAGGTATTACCACATAGTTTCTTCGTGGGTATTGCCACAGATTATTAAATAGTTACTAAATTACCGATAATGACTCATGTTATGATTGACTATAAATAATAATCTGAATGTTCATAATTATATTCAGCTTATAAGTGCACAGTCAATCCTACTTAACTACTATTAATACTCCATAGATGAGTTGGAGTCACATTCAAGATCATTTGTGTGAGAAACAACTGAACACACAGTCTGGAAGTTTTGCGGCTTTAGCTCCGGAATTCCGTTTAGCGAAACTAAAGAGACCGTGTTGTATTTCCTTTGAAATAGTTATTACTTATTTACGCAGTTCTCATTAAACAAAACATAAAATGACATCGTTTCTAATAATCATCATCATCATTTGTTGAATGCTCATACTCGGTTTTTAGGGTTCCGTAGCCAAATGGCAAAAAACGGAACCCTTATGGATTCGTCATGTCTGTCTGTCTGTCTGTCTGTCTGTCTGTCTGTCTGTCTGTCTGTCTGTCTGTCTGTCCGTCCGTATGTCACAGCCACTTTTTACCGAAACTATAAGAGCTATACTGTTGAAAATTAGTAAGTAGATGTATTCTGTGAACCGCATTAAGATTTTCATACAAAAATAGAAAAATAATAATAAATTTTGGGGGCTCTCCATACTTAGAACTGAAACTCAAAAAAAAAAATTTCATCCAATCCTTACGTGTGGGGTATCTATGGATAGGTCTTTTAAAATAATAATAAGGTTTCTTATATCATTTTTTTCTAAACTGAATAGTTTGCGCGAGAGACACTTCCAAAGTGGTAAAATGTTGGTCCCCCCCCTGTAACTTCTAAAATAAGAGAACGATAAATCTAAAAAAGATATATGATGTACATTATTATGCAAACTTCCATTGAAAATTGGTTTGAACGAGATCAAGTAATTAGTTTATAAATTTTTGGGGCTTCCCATACTTAGAACTGAAACACAAAAAAAAAATTTTCTTCAAACCCTTACGTGTGGGGTATCTATAGATAGGTCTTTAAAAATGATAATAAGGTTTCTTATATAATTTTTTTCTAAACGGAATAGTTTGCGCGAGAGACACTTCCAAAGTGGTAAAATGTTGGTCACCCCCCCTCTAACTTCTAAAATAAGAGAACGATAAAACTAAAAAATATATATGATGTACATTACCATGCAAACTTCCATTGAAAATTGGTTTGAACGAGATCAAGTAAATAGTTTTTTTTTAAAACGTCATGAATCGTAAACCGCAATTTTTCTCTCATTTAATCAACTCAAATATAAAAACGTCGATCAAACTTACAAAGAACTACAAGAACTTTTATATTATGATGATACTTGCTGCTACGGAACCCTTCATGGGCGAGTCCGACTCGCACTTGGCCGGTTTTTTATTATTGTCTGTTTTTTTTTTTTTGATAATTTGCTACATTTGTTTTTAAAATTAAAATAGTACAAAAAATATGTATTATGGGCAGATTATGGGCTATAAGTTTCATAAAATAAAACAAGAAAATAGTCTAGAATATATGTGGTTATTCAGTCACAAGCAACTAAATTGATGTGCGATAAAAATTAAAAAAACTATACATAAAAAACGCACTAAACTTACCTAATCAATATGTGGCTCATTAAACTTGAACACACGATAAGATTGTTCACCTTTTTATGGGTATCTGTTTCCCTTGTATAAAAGGGAAACCGGGGGAGTTTAATGGGTAGTGAAACGAACGTCTTTAGTCCAGAGAGTCCCGCTCTCAGCCGCACTGCCGTGTAAACTTAAAACACTGTACCTAAAAGCCGGTTTCAGAAAAGATGTCAAAAGTGTCAAAAGAAAAACAAAAAGAAAAGGTGTCAAAAGAAAAACGCATTTGAAAGTTTTTTTAGACTTTAGTTGATTTAAGCTATATTTTTTAATAAAATATACAATATTAGGTATCAATCTAAATAATTTCACGACTTATACGTCTGTACGTTTCAGGCCAATAAAACACTGTAACTTAAGTTACAGTGTTTAAGGTTTACACGGCAGCGCAGGTCTCCCTAGCCTGCGGTTACGGTACTTAAAAGCATTTTCCTCGGAAAAAAGTTTTAATTCCATTAATGTTCGTTTGTTGACATTCTCATTTAAATAACTTTTCTTTTTAAGAATGCGAAAATGGCAGAAAAGAAGAAAGCGCTAGAAGCTGAAGTACCAATCCCAGATCTGTCCTACAAAGGTTATAAGTTGGTATGTACGATAAGCTTTATAGTACATTAACTAGCGTCTCCTTGCAAATACTTTTGTATCATGAAAATATCACAGCGTGATTTTAGGCTATTGCATAGCTTTTATCGCGGGCTTTGAGCGCGGCGACCGAATCAAGAAATTCCGTAACAAAAATAAACCTAAGGAAAAAGCCTGACACTTGTCTAACGTCGTGTCAGTTCAGCAGACTTCGAGACGGTGTTTGGGTGCGTGCGTGCGACTAGACGTAAATGCGTGTAAACTGTACGCACGGATCGAGACGAGCTGTTCGTCGGAGCAGCATAAGTTGAGAAAATATTCTATGCAATAGCTTCACCGCGGCAGTCCCCGAGTGCCACACGTATTTTTTTATTATACGAGCGAATTTCAATCAAAATTCTTTAGTACATACGTCCGTTATACAAATCCCACCCAGGAAAAACATATTTTACTTAATTACATTTTTACTTTCTGTGTATTTTTTTATTTATGTTGTTTTCGTTTTATTTGATAAACATAACACTATTGCGTTCATTCATTTTAATTGATTTTTGGTTGCTTCATTAATACTAACAAGTACCAAAATGGTTAACAAGACAAATAACCAATTCATTCTCTTATTTCAGACTAAGAATTGTGGCATCGAGTGGCCGTGTAACAAAAAGCGAGACATACTTTACAAGGAATCTAACTGCTTTTTAGTACCCAGTACTTATGAAAACAGGCACCCGTAAGTATACATATATGACACTTTTTAAAATTGTGATACATACTTGTTTTTGCAATAAAAATATAATTTTAAACCATTGCAAAACGAAAATAATTCCAAAAATAGAACTAAATGTAGTTGAAGCTTTACAAACACCATTTATATGGCCATTTCCTTATCTTAAAAGGATTTCCATGAATAATTTCTATTTTTAAAGATGCCCGGGGTACCACCGAAAATTTTAACGAGAGGCTGGGTTTTCTTCTAAGGAAAGGGCATTAAAGATTTTGGCCTTCCTACTGGACCGCCCTTTTTTCTTATTTTTTAAACAGCGTTCACTTGAAACTCCTTTAAAAATGGATACCTACTTAGTATCAAAACAAACATAGTATGTCATTAGACGAAAACCCGTAAAGTGTCACATTTCCAAGATATATGCAGCCTAAGTTTTACTTTATTTTGTTTAACTTTAATATCTGTAAAACGTGACCCTTTACGGGACAAACACTAATGACATTTTATGTTTGTATTGACATCAGGTCATCCATTTTTGAAAGAATTTTAAGTGAACACTATTTTGGTAAAAAATCAACATGGAGAAGTAAAACTTTGGTTACTTATAATAACTTTGAAATATGACACTTACGGGTTTTCGTCTAATGACATAATATGTTTGTTTTGATACTAAGTATCCACTTTTGAAAGAATTTCAAGTGAACGCTGTTTTGAAAAAACGTCAAAATGGCGGGACTAGAGTAGGTAAGCTAGCCTCCATACATAAATTTTCATACCCCTTTGGAATCAAAGTGATCTTTACAATAATGTTTGGTTTTGGCTTAATCAACACGCTTGCTAACTTCTGGGGTAATTAATTGAACCCAGAATCCCGAGACAGCGTAATACTTAGGCGATAATAGCTGGATGCGAGTGGCCGAGGACCGATCGGCATGGCCAGCATTTGGAGAGGCCTATGTCCAGCAGTGGACTATCACAGGCTGATGATGATGATGATGATTAAAATATAAGCAATAATGAATAGTAGTAGTATAGATACTACTACTATTCATTATTGCTTATATTGCTTATACATATTTATAGTAGACTATATTGCCATTCAAAGTAATTAATTAAACCTTTATTGGACTATTTTTACTCATTTCGTTATATTACGAAGTTCAAGTAGTCTAGAAAACTGATATTTATGAAAAATATTACTTATCAACTTCAATATATCTGTAATTACGTTCCTCTGGGATCGGCAGGACTTCGCGATTTTCTGTGAAACTACGAGTAAGTGATTGATGAAGCTATTGACATTGGAATTGTATTTTCACGAGTAGGAGCTTCTTCAATTATTTTAATTATTTTTACTTCATAAATGTATTAGGTATTGTTTTCTCTTATAAGAAACTTGTCAATTTATAGTGATAGGCAGGATCTCTTATAATATTTTATAGAAATGGCTACAGGTACTAAGATGTGGGACGAGTCGTGACTTTAAAACTTGAGTGGGACGAATCAAGATTTTTTTTAATGTGGGCCAAGATAGTGGGCGAGCGAGGCACAAAGAAGTCCTTATTATAATTATGGTCGCCAAAAAATTGAACCCAGGATCCGGAGACAGCCTAATACTTAGGCAATAATAGCTGGATGCGAGTGGCCGAGGACCGATCGGCGTGGCGAGCATTTGGAGAGGCCTATGTCCAGCAGTGGACTATCACAGGCTGATGATGATGATGATGATGATGATGATGATGATTTGTCCAATAAAAACATTACCAGTACATCGTGTCGAGAAAGATCTACAACTTTAATTGAAAAACTGACCGTCTGTTTGGGAAGTTGCCCAAAAGTCTTTTTTAAACTTTTCAATTAAGTAAGGTATCGAATGCCGGATAAAAAAGTTAATCTGCGCGTTCGGCAAACTCGACGCTTTGTTACGAGAGTAACCGTTTCTTTTTGTTACAGGAGCCGGTTATTAAAAAATGACTCGTCGGACAACAATAAGTCTGTTTAAGTTCACGCACGAATCTGTTATACAAGTTCCTTGGATAATGCTGACGGTACAAATTATTAATGTTCTGTGACGGTACAAAATATTGATACTATTTGATTCTATTTCACAATATGAAAAATAAGTTAAGATAAGAATCAGATACTACTTATACTATAAAAGGACGCATCGTGAAGACTGATTGACTGTTAAACATCAGGCAACTTTGAGGTCAAGTGCTGGCCTAGATTAAACATAAAGAAGAGCTCTAGAAAATTTTCATAATATATATCATTGTAATTAGGTATATCACTGTTTGTCTCTGTGTAGGCAAGTTTACGTAAACAGTGATAAGAACAAATCTAAAGAAAATCAATGTAAAATGTGAATATTTTCTTCTGATAACAGTTAAACCGCAAAAAATGACATGATTTCCCTACTTATAGTGCCAACATTTATTTTCTACACAAATTATAAATAAAGGTATTTTTGTGACACTGTATACAGTTATTTTATATACCTACATTTAACCATTTTTTCATCTACAAGACGAGGATGTTTTCCATTTTATATTGTTTTATCAGATTAAAAAGAAAAAGGGAGAAATATCTGTCTCAAAAAAGAATAAACAAGAAATCAGAGCGAACGATATCTCGAAATATATGCCATTTACAAATACCTTTCCTCAGTGGGTCTAAGTGGACCCATTGCATTATTTACGCAAGAATTACTTTAGTTTGCGCATTGTAAGTGCCAAGGCGTGTTCGCAGGTTGACCGCTCTCATTGCTAGGCTAATAGATACCAGCCCAATCCACCCTTGTTAATAAACAAGCCAGTTCGGAACAAACTTTGAAATGTCGATTCTTTTTCATCAAAGCGCGCGTCAATGAATATGATATTGCAGAAGGTTTTTTTTCTTACTTATAAGGTAAAATGTTTTTTGTTATGAAAGAGGGAGGCAACTGAGCTAGTGCGACACCAGAAGGTACCTACATAAGTGATTACTACTGCCCATAGATACCTGCATCTAGGTGTAGGAGGAAGACCAAACGTTAATCTTTTGTGTTATTACCGTAACCCCCAATAATTTGTATGATAATTCAGGGCTGGTTTAGGACACTACTCTTATTTTGTCAATAAGCAAACTGCCTCTGGCAATCTTTTTTATTCAAGCCTTCTTGTAATCGGTTTTACGTGGCTTCCGAAGATTTTTTATTTTTGGTAGAATATTGATTTGAGTATTGTATGCTGCACGATAAATATATTTTTTAGCAGAAGAGCATACTATTCCGGGTAAGAACATAACACAGACCAAATACTCAGTAGAGTTGCCTTGTTTCGTTCAATGTGTCAATATTATATATCATTTCTGTCCGTTTACATTTTTCCTGTCTATCTACAGTAAATTTACTGGAAAAATATTTTATAAAAATTCTCCGAAATGACGTCGGGACCACATTACATAGACACATTGAAGACATATGATAGGATAGATCAACTCTACTTTGTATTTGCCTTATGATACATATGTAACTATCAGCCCATCCCATCAGCCCATCGCATCCCAGTTAACGGTATAAAGAATAAAAATAAACTTTTTGCCTTCTACTTTTCACTTATCTATGACGAAACCCACGTCTGCGCAAGTTCCGATGAATCCGCATCTGATTTGGTGGGGTTTATTTAAACAAGTCACAAGTTAGTGTTGTTTTAGGACTAATGAGCTCTCTGAATTTTAGTCACGATATCAAACCATTGATACAGACCTGCTTGTGTTTGTGTGGGATAGGTTTTTGAACTCTTTAAAATAATTTTCATTGCAAATATATTTTCGGGTGGATTTATTTGTGAGCCAGAAAAATAAGTATTTTTTTTATAAAAACGAGCGAAACGAGCAATCGTGTTATGAGATAGTAAGTGATCCTATACCGCTGACACCTAAGATGGACGATGGAGGGATGGTGTTGTACACCATAAGCATCGCATCGCAGGTATTGTATGCTCAATGTAGGTAATGCAACATATAAATTTTATCAAAATTTTACCAAAACAATTTAATAGTTTTTACTTATGAGCTTTGATCAAAGCCTATGAGACATTTAGTTTGTATCGTCTTTTTTGCAGCAAAAGAGACCCAAAACGAATACTATGTTTTAAACGCGCACCATTTCATTTCAAACAACAAATCCGTATGCTATGAGTATAAATTGACGACTTTTATTTAGAGACAATAAGGAGAATCGTATATAGGCAACAGCGAGACTTACATGTCATCTAAAGTAGTGATGTGCTTCTTGTGTTCGACTCGTATACTATATAATTAATAAATTATATAAACGGATAACCGTTATCCAATTTTCATAATTTTTCTCAATATTGCACTTGTTAAAAATATTCAAAGAAATTATTATTCTTTTTAAAAACTATTAAATGAAAACTTTGCTCCGGCTATAAAGGAGACTGAATAATAGTGAAATGGAAATCACGAGGGCGGGAAACAGCGAAACGTACCGGCCGTATGATTCACGGTAAGATGAACCCTGTGAACGCATAATTTTCACACCTCCTGTACTTTTATTATTGTTTTCATAAAGGAAAAATGGTAGCAGCTTTAATTTGTCATGTTAAATAGCAGAAGTAGCAGTCCGTTTCGTACGCGAACGTGAATCACTAGAGGTTCCTATTTCGTTGAATCCTAATCTAGTCATCACCCTAGCGTATTCCCGATTGCATCCAGTATGGAGCTCTGGGTCTTCTTCTACTATGATCTTAGATTCGACAAGCCTGGTTATTATAATGGAGTGATTGCCATCTGACCTCCGTAACCCTTACAAGGGAAACCAGACCTACATCTAATCTAGTCAGAGTACGCATTATAAGTGTGATTCAGGATTTGGCAAGTCCAATTATTACATTTTGTGATTACATTAGAGCAAGCCAGTAAAATTTATCGCCTAAAGGTTGTCAACTGCCCGCTCGTTTCTTCGTGGCTGGTTGGGCCTTTAGTCAAAAGTCCCACATGACACACGGTATTGATATCTTATTAGCCTGTAGTAATGGAGCTTAATTGTATTTTCCTCCGTCAAAAGTATGAAGACATCTAATACGTAGCCCATGTCGAAGAACCGTCAGCGGTAGGTTCCTGTTGGTATATCCGTAGAAGAACTTGTTTGCCATTATCAATCCGTTTTAATTAAACCAATATTGATTAAGGAGAACTAGCAAGGAGCAGCACTACAGAATCAAATATTCCTTATTGACGCAATCCCCTTGTTTGAACTCTGACCGGGTAACCCGAAATGTGGCATCAAATCGTAGCATCATCGAAATTGTGTCAATACAACCGCCGAACTGTGTTTGCGCACAAAATAAACGGTGATTGAGTGGCCAGCTCCGATGCTAACATTGAACTTGATTATAGACTTGATCGGGCGAATCACAGAGGATACCTGACCCGTTGCCAACATACGGACGTCGGTAATTCAACTTGATTACTTGGTGGAACGCCTTGTGGTATAAGTATCAAATGGGTCTAGGATATTGTGTAGCTCGTACATGGCTTAATAATATTCTAGTGTTGCTAAGGCCGATCATGACCATTGGTCGTTATGATCTATAGAGAAATTCTTTATCGAAAATTAGCGCATAAATTGGCTGCCAAACAACTCTGCTCTTTAAGTAACCTTCTTTTATGAAGTAGAAGGTAAACGAGCCAGTGTGACACTTCGTGGAGGGAACGAGCTGTTCTCGCCTTGGGCACTCTCACTCATCAAATGAAACGCAATAGCAAAACTAAAATCTTAAGTCGACATTTTTGGTATATTTATTTTGTAAAAAAAATGGATGATACAAAATGAAACCGCAAATAATTGTTGTCAAAAAGATGTTAAACGTTAATTGGCCGGAAAAACAAAAAATAAACACATCACGCCTGAGGCCGCGTCGACAATTTACCAGTCAAATTAACGATGCATGTTATTGCAACCGAACATTCGTTTTATTCTTTACCTTTTTACATGACTATGTTCGTGCTGGGATTGAGTTAATTATGAAAAATCATAAAATTTGTTATGTTGCGTTCGCTTTTAATTATGAAGTGATCTGGTTCTAATTTTTCTTTTTACTAATATTGGGCAATTCTACACTAGGTGTTTTTATTATGTTGAGAAGTACTCGTATAAATGGTCTATTTGATAATAATATTTAAGGTAGCTGAAAATATGAAACAAAAAAATACTTTCGCTCTCGTTCCGTATAGGCAATACCTACAATAAAACCAAAGAGCGTGTTTCTTCATTTTTTATACAAAAATAATTAATAAAAATAAAATTCAATAGACTTAATCGGAAATCAAATTATCTTCTGCGGTTGAGATCGTCTAAATATTGACGCCATAACGAGTATAACCTGCTTAAATAGTATTTTGTACAGCCAGAAAGTAGACGCACATTACAAACGATCAACTACTTCTAATTCCGAGACGATAACTCAGAACATGAAACATCTATGTTCAAACGTACTGTAGAACTAAAGTACATTGAATGTTTTCGATGGGAGCGGCCACAGGACCCCAATTAATGGATCAGACTTTACGACCCGCAAATACATAAAACGCAAAGATTACACTCATATTTCGTCCCACCCTCATCAACAAAGTAACTTATGTGTGGATTGTGGCCATTATTTTTTTCATAGACAATTGTTGATATTGAACTGTGATGGGGAAGTTTATTGTGAGATATAAGACATTTACAGCGATGCGAGTGTTAGCTTTCACCATTCCGCAAGCTTATTTGGGCTCATTCCAAAAATCCTCCGCAAATATTCTGTATGAAAGCAGATTCTTGGACTCATTGTCCATCGTAACGCTTGATAACCTCAAGAAATGCTGGACAAGCGATCACAAGGACTTCTGGACTCATCAGTAAGCAGATTTATCAGGTAAGCTAATTAATTCTTTCCCTTCGGTCTAGCATTGCGTGTTCTAAAAGGGGGACTATTAATAAAAATTATTTGCAATAATGTTTGCAAATAGATTTATGGTAGGTTTCTTATTGTGGCAACTGAAAATGTGCAGTAAAAAATCTTTTAGTAAAGGAATACTCCAATACTTCAAGTTAGTATCATGTAAAACATCATTAGCGGCGGGCTTATCGTCAAACACAACGTCTTGTTTTGATAATCGCCCACATAGTCGGATTCCGGCCTCCCATTAGTAGATTCCATTCGTCTAAACCGCGCAAATTACATGCAATTTGCGAGACTACCAAACCCGGAAAGTTCCGCGTATTTGATAATATTTCTGAACCTTCTATTTAATGTACGCTCTAACGCCATAGTAAAAATAGTGCGCAGTACGTTATGTTCATACAAACGCAACGCGCGCGGCTTATAAGCGCCATTATTATGTAGTATCTATGACGCCGCACACACGCTCAAACAAAATCTCTTTGTTTGAGAAATGGGTCGAGATTTTTTTTGAGTGTGCGTGCGGCGATGCATACTCGTAGATAGACAATGTCGCACACGTACAAGCCGCGCGCGGTGCAGAGTATGAAGAGACCGTACTGTGTAATCTTTATACTATGCTAAGGCCGAAGTTTTCCAGAGTAATTAAAATTGTAGTAGAATGTCGTTCATTACTCACACGAGCTGGGAGAAGTTAGAGAAACGCGGCCGCGTCGCTGGACCCGCCAATTTCACCCCTCATTCTGAACCCTTACAACGGTAATTTAAGTCACAAATTGAAGTCACCCCCTCTGTTGATAACTTTAAGTTCAATTACCGCCTACGTGGTACAGCACAGTTTAGCCAGTTTAGTTAAAATCTGATTTTGGTTTGAGGTAAGAATTTTTGATTCCGAGTGACTATCACTTACTGTCTTTCAGAAAATATAAAATTGCCAGAACAATAGCTAACAGCGTATAGTACTTCCCACGATTGTCAAACCCGATTTGTGTTTGAAACAATCCAACAAAAAATTATCCGAACTGGAGACATCCGTGGCCCAGTAATTTATCTACTACACCATCGAGGAGTCAGGCTTTATTCTATCAATATAATTATAATCGAAGCCCAATACTGGTACCAGTAACATTTGGATTTTCATTTCCTGGTTAAACTTCTGCGAATGAAAATAGACTAGCCGCTTACCATATCAGTCAAATAAGCAACCAAGTTTGTTACTAAAATATAGAATGAATATTTGATCAAACAAATTAGCACAGTTTCTTATGTAATAGACATGAACATCTACGTTAAATATTAAGTCAAAATTAGGCACTCTAAAACGAGAATCCAAGTAGAGGCGAGAATGTAATTAATATTAAAGGTTTAATTATTACACTTTCCTGCTTACTCTCGAAACGAACCAGTTGCAAAATTAGGTAACTGTTTGTAGAGTGCAGTTTCGTCTAAAGTTCAGTAAAGCTAACTAGGTAGTTTTGTTCATTTTGATTTGCCGCCTAACAGCCAGGTATGTTTGTTCGACATGAAAGATTTGTCGAAATGAAACGCCAGTTGCTTTATTATTTACTGCTGTTGCCCAGGTATTTTCTCGCATATGGAAATCGTGGATTCATTTTCGTGTTTCTGGTTTCAGATATTGATGAGCATTTGTGTTGTCCGTAGCTAGATGTTTATTTGTACGTAGGCATATATTTGTGGTACCTTTTTTATTACCGATAACCAATAACACAAGTGCTTAATACTTACTTTGGGGTCAAATCATATTTAGATTTCTGTGGGTCAAATCAATGTACCTATGTGATATTGGCCTATATGAAGGATAAAAAATATCTAATCTGTTCTTCAAATATTTAAGAATAATTTAGTAATAGTATTCCAATTGACATTGTAGTAAAAGTAAAGATTATTTCGCTTTTGATTTTAATTTATTTTCATTAGTGGAAGTTTACGTTACAAAATAACTAAAGGGTGGTTACTCCTCAAATCTACATAATTATAAATTAACTATGTAATTACCATAAAACTTTATTCATGCGTACAAATTTTCAAGCATCAAGAAATGTTTAGTAATTTTGCTTTGAGGTTATTTTAATGTTGTTAAAATTTCCTCTTCAAAGATCCACGTGTATAAAGTTACGAATAACAGTCGATAAAATCAAATCTATTTTGATCAACCGCTGTTGTGTTTCGAATCTGAGACTTGACTGCTATTTAAGTTAAATTACTTTATGAAAATTTTATTCATTTTCTGGAATCAGAACAATGTTTATTAATGTCCAAAGATGTTTATTTATTTATAAAATACTAGCGGTCGCCTTCGCGGTTTCACCCACACGTAATTCTTTTTGTCAACTATTCCCCCTTCCCCCCACATTCCCGAGATTAAAAGTACCTTATGTCACCCGAGGATAGTGTAGCTTCCTAACAGTGAAAGAATTTTTCAAATCGGCTTAGTAGTTTCGGAGCCTATTGAATATTAGTATTACCCGTGACAGACATTGAGAGGAAAATTTTTGTGTTTACTCAGTTTCTGTTCTTGTTCACAATTGTTGATTCTGATACCCATAACATTAACATATTTCTAAGTCTAAGTAAGTTCAGGGTGAGATCAACGTTAGTTATAATGACCATGCATTGCGGTGATATATTTAAAAAATATCCAAAATACTCACTTTCTTATTTTAAACTAAGGTTTAAAAAAGAATGCAAAAAAGATCACCTTCGAAGCAATCGAGTCAAAAATTTGTAACAGGTAGCGCTGTGACTCAGTTCTTTCATCCACCATAATTTATGTGAACAGCGAAATTCTCGAGAGCAGAAAATCTACGTTATGCGATAGCAAACAATGTTTGAAGTTGAGCGGTTTTCGCCATAGATAAGATCAACCAATCCATTATTCGTCGTCGCCATATCGTGCAGTCTTGGAGCTAGCTCTACTAAGACAAACTTTAAAAGTTATCTTTTCATCGGGAAAACAAAAGTTTTTCAGTTTCCGTCTAACCAGCGACTCAGCTTCTCATCACGTTCACAACAACGTAACTAAAGTTCCATTACGATGCATCCTTAGGATGCATCAGATAGTTTTCATGGCGGACACCTACATTTATTTTTAAAAACCGCAATGTATTAGCTATTTAATATCCCAGCAAGCAAAGGTCTCCAATATGTAAAAAACGTCATCGTTACAATGATGTGTGTTCTGGCTTAATCACCATGCTTGGTGACACCAATCCACATTTAGGTTAGGTGATCAGAAACCGAGCTGTGTCCGAAATAACCGACGCAAATAGTGCTTGACCTGAGAATTGAATTCAGAACCCCGAGATCCCTAAACCAACAAGGAGGTATAATATCAGTTGAAACTAAATACTAGCACATCTAGTAATGTTTTTTTGTTAAGTACGTAACTTTAACTTGACTCTCGGTAATATGTTTACAGGTAATTTTGACATTATCGATACACGGAATATACCTAAATCAACGACCATGAAGAAAATCTCGGAAGTATTTGTTCCCACTATAACAAGATTCGTTCCTAGAATAAAGGACTATGCAAAGGAGCGTCCCCACCCACCAACAGATTTCAAACGTATCTCTATTTATACCTCTTGCCATACTGATCTTTTTTTTGTATGACGACATTCCCCGTAGGAATGGGGATTTCACGCAAATCGAATTTGAATGTTGTATTTTTCAAGTATTTTTTTGACACAGTTAATTGTGAAAATAATGTGCAGGCAATCAAGAGTAACCCCCCTGGCCTAAATAAAAGTGTTCAATAAAATATAATCTTAAAAAATATTTTACAGTCGAGTCTACTTGAAGCTAGACACTTACAGCGCAATTCTGATTCTTAGGCGTACGGCATAAGGACGGTTTTATTGTTTTTGAATACCCCGTCATTTTTTGGATTAAAAATGGTTATTTGTCTTTTTAAGGAATGTCATAATAATATTAAAACTAGTGCCAAGTCTGTTGGTGGGTGGGGACAGAGCCCATACAACTTCTTGCGTTGTCCTTTTAAAGGATTTTATTCAAATACAGCAGATCAGAATCATGTCCTATCTGAATAGATAAGTGTACTCCTCAAAATGTAGATTTAGCATTTTTCGTTTTACTTTTATGTAAAAAATATTTCTTACAAAAAAGGGGGATTTTCCTTTACCCTTCGCAAAATAAAAAAGCTTTTAATGGAACATCCTATACCCATTTTTATAGTGAAAGGTAGCCTGAAAAAATTACAGATATTTATTTAATATTACAGATTCAATGAACTTTTTGAACATATAACTTGGTGGAGAGATTGATGCATTTATGTTAGTTTAATGGGATGGAGATCCATAGTGGCGCCATCTAGAGTATCTTTCCTTTCGGTCGAAATATTGTTGACCAGTCCCATTACTAATTTTCTTATTGTAATTTTTATCTTCAAAACAATTACAGTTTTAAAACATTCAAGTATAATTTTTATCTTCGTACTTAAGATTCTTTTGTAACAGGTCAGTGGTAAGAACGTAACAACTTTTTTTTATGGCCGCGTGTGGAACTCAGGAATGAAGCGTCCCACTACCTTCTTAACTTCTCAAGTTTCCCTTTTACATCTAAAAAAGAGACGATCCGGTGTATGCCTTGTAGTAAGTAACCAGCATAAATTTATCAAACCCTGCAATGTAGGCTTAAAAAGGAACCCGCGTGGTTCCCGTTCCCGTGGGAATTGATCAAAATCCTTTCTTTTTTTAGATGTATTCTGCTATTCGGGACGGAAACAAATCCAACAAATCAAAAACCATGGCAATCGGTCCAGCCGTTCTCGAGTTTAAGTGTTGTAACAAACACGACTTTCCTTTAATATCATAGATATCAGAACTGGTTTAGATGGAAAATTTATCCTGAAATAAGTTTTTCTAAAAGTAAGGTTTCGTCTAAATAGAACTGGCCTTCAGCTCTGGGACTAAAGATAGCCCCAATAGTATTAAAGCCCCTTCCATTAGATACTGTTTTACTGTTCTTTTGTTTTATGATCGTATTTTTCGGATAATGTATTGAAAGCGGTCGAGTGAAGAGTCGCCACTCACTTTGGTGCACAAAAACTGTACAAATTTGGACCTTCTTGCATTTATTTAAGCAGAAAATATTGTAAATGTTCCCCGTAGCTTACCTTGAGCAAAATTCTGCTGTAATGTGTTATGTGCTCAAAACTTCTTAGAATCTAAAAAGGATCTTAAAGCAGATTATTGAAGAAAAGTGTTAAGAAAAATATTGAAAAGCAGCACTTTTATACATTTTATTAAATTACATAAACTGTTTTTCCAGAAATCTATTTACTATTCGTATATAGGTACATGTACTATACTTTCGTACATGATAATAGTGAACTCTAACTTTGCCGGATTTCCATAAAAGTCCTTTAGACGTGACAGATAGGGGTTTCTAATATAATGTATGAATTGGCCCGCTCTGGAATTAAGCGCCAATCACTGTTGATTAAGCACGTGTTTTAATATATTCTTGATCTCAAACATCTTCACTAACATTCTATTTTGACCAATGGGGTCAGAAGAGTCTAATATAGTATCATCGCGATGATCCCATTATAAATAACCGCGCATGGTAACTTTTAATTCATGGTCCGGCTTTAATAAACAGATTTGTAGGTATACGTCACCATCTACCATTGACCTAATTCTTGAATAAGCCTTATTACAAAAAAAACCTTAACCAAGACTCTTTTCAGATCAACAGATTTGTATGCGTTACCAAAATCTAACCAAACGATACGATATAATATTTGTTGTTAGTTTCCGATACAATGCTATGGAATAAACATTTCACTTTGTATCAATATTCTGTCGCAACGAGTCTGGAATTTTGGATTGTTGTCTAAGGTATCTTTGATTTGTAAATATAAGGAAACACAAGAGAGCTTCAAAGCAATTCGAAAGTCTTGAAATAAATTGGTGCATGGAAATATTGGAAATCTACTAGCTTATTATCGGTGATCGACAAAACTAAGAAACTGTGATATACCTACCAAATGACTCGTTTTACATGTTTCACTTTTTGGGTTAAATGGAATAGTTTTTCACTTACATGGATGGATCATTATGATCATAGAATATACTAAAATGCAGTTATGCTCATAAAACCAGTAATTAAATTATGTAGGTTCTTATTCCTAGGATAATTTAAATCATATTTCAAATCTACAATTTTTCGTTACATGGTTGTGATATCTGTCTTACTATTCATTAATACTACGAGTTACCAAAGCGCTCTTGTAAAGACACAAACGATGATGTTTCCAACAAGTGCAATTATCGTTGTCCTTTCATTCAGCCATTCCGATTGCCGAACATGCTGCCGCTCCCAAGGGGGTCGGAACCAAAACGACAAAATAGATCGAAGCGTTGAGACCCCGATCTGTGTCCGAGCGAGCTCTGATTAACGAATTTCACACATGCTGCGCGATTCTACCCCAACCGCAAACGACCGAGAGAAAAATATTTTTCCAATTCTGCAACAATCTGTAAAGCAATTTTTGCATCCAACGGTGGAACGGGTTGGATACTTCCGATTGGATGATCCTTACTTAAATATAGTGGATGTGAATCTCGTGTTATATTATCCGGAGGACATTTGAACTGAGATAAATGTAGACTCAAAAAATGAATATTTATAGAACTAAGCTAATAAAGGAGAAAAATTATTACTAAAGAAGTAACTGGCAGTACAGATAAGGTAATGGCAAAAGCCTTGAATTTGGCCAAAAAAACACATCCTGTATAATTTCCAGGTGGTTTGAAACTAGGTCATGATAATAAGGATCAAACAATAAAATTAAAATAATTATGAATGCAGGTCAGATAGATAGGGCCATTGAATTGGAGAGACGGGTTGAATCATTAAATATTTGGGAGACGTAGAGTAATGGCGAGATGTATTTAAAATAACTAAAATACTGTGCCGTTTACTATTTAACAAATTAATCGAGTAGTTTACTTACAAGTTGTACCATTGATGCTAAAATACAAATGTTTTCTTTATAAGAATTAAGCCTCCCCACCAAGAAATCGATACCATAGCAATTGTGTTCTGAGAATATCCGATAGATCCAGTTAATTTTAATGAAAAGTCACAAGAAATTATTTCTGTAACGTTTAAAACCATGAATATTTCATCTTATCATAAATCCAAGATAGCAGATAAAGATTCAAAGAATAGAACGCCCACTACATTGAATGTTTCTAATTAGGTGCCTTTATTTACCCTGGCGAGCCGTCACCTTGCTCAAAATGTTGTTTCGAATTGGAGGCCAATAATGCGCACCCAAGAAACAGGAGGGAAAACGACGACTTGCCCCTGATTGGTGTCCAAGCCAGCTCTGATTAACGAATTTCGCACATGCCGCGCGATTTCGGCCCGAAAGCCGAGCGATCGAGAACAAATATTTTTCCATTGCGAAAATTGAAAATCGATCCCGCAATTTGTTGCGGTACTCTTTGCCGGTTGTGTTTTTTCTGTCGACGCGCGTTGGAGTTGATCCGCATCTTTCGGTGGCCATTATATGTTTTATTAATTGACAGTCGGAGCGATTTCCATTTTTACGGAATGCACGCAGCACTTGGTCAGATCTCTGTTGTCACTGTTTTGTTGTGGTCACGGGTCAGAGTATCAAAAAGAATACTTAAAGGCAAGGTACTTAAAAAAAAGGTATCTGTTTAAAATTTAGTAAAACAATGTTAAAATGGACAACTCAATGCCCCGAGACGAAAATCGCACAAACCACTGAAATGTTACTTCTAAACCATTCACAACAGGATCAGTACACGGGTCCAGTGAACCGTCTCCAAAATGCGTCCGATACCAGATCTGGGTCAACCCAAATCGCTTCACAGACTCCACAGCTCAGTTTTGCGCAGTTCTTTGTTTGCTGTAACAAACTGGCATCATTCAAAACCTATCTGAATCCTGAATATGGCTATTCGAAGTCAATTTATCGTGTGGAAGCGCAGGGGAAAATATACCCCAGTTTTGGACTGTATGGAACAAATACTATATCCTATCGTGCAAAACATAAAAGATCAAAAATGGTTGGATTTTTATTTTTTCTCAAATATTTTTAAACCTAAAGTGATACATCCCATTCCAAGCACTCCGTGCTCCGCCTCATAAATTCTAAGAATTTTTGCTGAAGCAGTATAATTCTTTAAATAAGTGTATTTTGTAATATCATGGCAGACAGGCACAAAGTCCATCTGATAGTAAGCGAGTAATACGGCCTTCTACGGAGGAAACCTAAATGAAGCTTTCTATCGTCGGAACACAGCCACAGCTGTTATACTAGCCAGTGGGGCACAGAAAAAGTCCTTCCACTAACCAGACACAAGACAATAAAACCATTTTTTTATTATAGGTCGATACCAAATAAGATGTTTGCGTTTTTATTATTTGAATTCATTGACCGTTTATTTTAGGCAATATATTTAACAATATCAGGACCATTGTACTTAAACCAGAAAGAATAACATACTTACAATAAAATACCAAAATATTAACTTTTAATAACTAGGTCACGTTTCAGCGACGTGTGGCTTTCTGCTAGTAAACTCTCGGTTATAGCCCAGACTCCCAGAGCCCATAGGCCTGGATTCTGCAGTTGATCTTTCTCTGTTTGACCCAAATAACAAAAGACTAAATTATGTTCACATTCTAACACGTGCACTATATAATCATTTTCCTACGTTGTTGATTCATCATTAAGATTAGCTGTTGTAAAAAAAAATTAACGAAAAAGAGCAATAATTTATTAGGCAACGAAATCTCCTATATTTAGTTCTTAAGACACAGCTAACACTTAGCTTGAGCCTGTCGACGACTGTCTAGAATTTAGAGAGGTAGATAGAAATAAAGCAAGAGCTAGACTATCCCGGCCGTAAATCTATCGCGCACATCTCGACCGCAGGTCTTCAGTCACTCCGCGTCTGAGCTCGTTAATCATTGAGGATTCCGATACAACTTCAATTATTTCACTCGCGAACACCGCAGTACGTTTGTTGAGAGGTGAAGCTAAGTTCACTAATGTAACACCTTTGGATAGCTCTTTTAGGATTTCTTCTTTGATTATACATATGTATTTTACGACTACAGATAAATTATAAGAACGTAGACTACTTGATAATAGAGGTCCTTGGTCTGCTGTGATCACTATTATACAATACTATCGTTCGTCAACTATTACGTAATTTAGAACTTAGTATTAAACATGAAAAATATTTATTTTAAATCTTTTAATTACATTTTTTTTTAATATTAACATCGACTTGGTTAAGCTTAGTCTGTGTTAATTGCATTCAAAAGGCAATTATTGAGTCTAATGGTAGTGAAAATGTAGATATTAACACTCTAGACGCCTACTTATGGGCTGTAACAAAAGCAGTAACGGACTAATCTTATGAATGTCTCGAGGACTTTAGTACTTATAACTAGTGGTAGTGATTATACGAGTATATGACATATTATAACAAAGTCTAAGAGCTGTAATAAATAATTGATTATTGTTAATTATAGGTTGTCAATATCTTCATCCAAAAATAATCTAAATAGAGTTCAATACAAACCTAACAAGTATTTTGTGGGAAGAAAAATGTGTAACCATAACCACAAGCTGGCGAAAACTGCGGGACCGTATACGGGACTCGGGACAAAAAACATCCGTTGCACTGCCTATCAGGGGGGGGGGCTGACAGCTGCAGCACGGAAGGCCCGATGACCCTTAACTCTTTCAGCATGTGGAAACAAAACACGCACAATTACATGAAAATAAACATCGTTTTATTCTTCGACACTTACAAAAATCCAAACAATGTTTAGAAACCACAACCAATCATAAATAACTGCGGTGTCTATACAAGACTTTTTGAAAGTACCATTCAACAATAAACGGATCAAATGGTACAAACGGTTTGTAAATTATCGCCATTACTGTGAAACTCGCGCCAAAGTTCGGTGTCGAATAGGTAAGCCGTTCCAACTATTTTAGGTATTCCGTTACCCTAGCACATTAGGCAGTTTGTCTAGAGTGGTTTCACAAGTAAGATGTCTATCACTAAACAGACAAACCAGGAGACTATACAGACAGAAAATATTTTAACCCTTTCTCGTGGCACCTTCGCTAATTCTGTGACAGCTACAGTAACTTACTTTGGGGCCATGTCAATTTATCGTATGTTGTGCCAATTTTGGTACAGACAATCAGACATCGATTATGGGCTTATTGAAGAACTAGGTATTTTGTTATTTTAATTAAAAAAACGTTATTGAACTACACCTAAATACGAACAAACCAGGCCTGTCTCTGTAACATTTGATGCGTCATAAAAATAAGCCTCCAGGACACTCAATTAGCTCGTATTTCAGTATAATGGTATTGAGAAGTCGTTCGGCGCCGTTAACAGCGATTTTATAGTACTTCCCCGGTCTCCCCGCGCTTTGTGGTACAAGTTTACCAATTACAGATACCCGTTGAATTACTGGGAGTTTCGTAAAATGTCTGACGGTAAGATGGACCGAGGTGCCAGTTGTGAGGAATTATTGGTGGTTGAGTAACTTTGTTGATATCATTGCTGGTTAAAAATGTCTATTGTAAAATGTTTATTTATAGACGACCAATTTTGTGTAAGGCCTTTGCCACACTTGTCGGAGATTCCGTCGCGGATCCACCGCGATGGAACGCAAATGCATGTAATTTCATATAAATATTATCCGCGACGGAGCGACTGATCTTCCGCATAGTGTGCCTGCTATTATTTGTAATTTATATTGGTTCTGCACAGAACAAACATTTGTGTGTTTGTATTGGTCTAAATACTTCCTATGTATGTAGGTATAATATCCTATTTAAAAAAAAAATTAGAATAAACTTTTACTTTGTTCGTATGTTTCAGTTATAAGCCTTTTCAGTTAAACGATATTTGCGTCAGAAAAAGTAATAAATTATAAGTTATCTGCTTTATTTTTCAATTGAAGTTACCGTAAAACAAGGTAAATAATGACAAATACATGTAGAATTTTACCCTTTGGTTCCAGTTAACTTAAAAAATTTGGACGTGAAGCAACATCGTTAAACAGATAGATATTATGCCAAATAAAAATTGAAGGGATTATAACTATTATTTTAAAATAGGATCAGTTTCATGTGTCGTTACGAATATTAAACAGTATACATATACTAATTTTCTTATAAAACTACCAGGTTTTAACAGAATATTAAATTGCCCGGTGCTTATTAGGATACGACATTTATAGGTTTTTCTTTCATTAGGTTATGTATTAAAAAAGCGCATCCCCTCATATGTACTATTTAAACCAGGTTATTTCTATTGATCTCAAAAAATAAGGAAGTTGGTATAATTCGTAAAAGCAATTTGTGGCAGAGGCTTATAAACTCTTACGTCAGAATAACGAAGTGGTAAAACCAAATCTATGGGTAAAACATACGATGAATGAACGAATTGCGAGTGATGGAACGAAACGTCAAAACAGAATAAATTAGATACCATTTATTTCAACGTTTTTGCTGTCGTTTATCTTGATTTTAGCCGTGCAAAAAGGAAAATTTAAAAGTATCAAGCATCAAAAATAGCGATTTTTTTTAAAAATCTGTCGATATCCTTGTCTTCGCGTTGAAAGTAAAATACTTCCTATAACATTTAGTTCCTGTCTATTTTCTCATATAATTTTTGTCATAATAAATCCAGTTGTTATAGAGGCAAATAATAAATTATCTTAAGTACAGATAAATAATGAACTTTTTACATTTTTTGCTTATAGTCTAATGATATAAATAATACAAAGATTAAAGATTCCTATGTTGCGTTTGTACAAAAGAGGATAAAGATAATATTTTCGTTATTAAAACAGCGCTCAAATCGTATTCGATGTAGAATCCAAGTGTCAATAACGGCCGTTTTAGGTAAAGCAACACATTTTACGTGTTATTGTGATAACGTAAAAATACCTAATACTCTTTTATACAAACACAACATAGGATTCCTCAATATTTGTGTTAATTTAAATAATATGATTTTTATTCAATGAGGGCCCCACTTTGACGACACCAATTGCCTTAATACTAATAATAAATAGCGGCTGTAAGTCAACAAATGAATAACACAGCCGGGCAGACAAAATAAAACAAAATAAATCAAGGATACAGACCATTAAAACCGTAATTCCCGTCAGATTTAAGATGAAAATAACGGCGAACTTGTATCACAAAGTTTACTGCAAGAAAATGTTATCTTTATTTCACAGATTAAAGAAAATATCAACGTTTGTGCTGATATTTCGCTGCGATCCCTACGAGGGCAAAATCGTAGCAAGTCGAGGCGACATCGCCCCACCCTTTTTATGGTTCGGATGAATTATGACATAAAATATTTATCTCCTTTTGGGGATATGTAACGCGTCTGCTCCTTTTTAGATGATAATACAGTAAATCCCCATTTTATAACACAACAAAATAAATTGACAACTCCCGCGGCAATACGGGTGAAACAATGGAGTGATTTCGAGACATCCGACTTTTCACGTTTCTTCCCCCATTTTTAGGGAATATGTAAACAATAAAAGGCGAAGATTTCCTCGGATGTGTGCTGGTTTATTGGACCCTCGGAAGTTATGTTGAAAGGGTGACAGCCAGGTGACTGGGTATTCCCGAGTTATGCCCTGTCACTGTTACATTAGATGTCTCTTTCAACGGTGACGTTAGAGGTCGGGGGAAATTTATTTTGTGTAGTTTTTTTGTTGCAAAAGATTATTTCATATAAAGACTAGTTTTGGTAGGTTTTGTCAAATAGTTGAATGAAACGTGACGAATGTAATCATAACAACTTTTCCAGTCGGTTTGACAAACCATTTACTTTAAACCAATTCAACTAATATCACAAGCTCTTTGTCCCGGAATGAAATTAACCTGTATTATGATCTGATATTTACGCGAGTTATGAAACACAAGGAAACAACAACTCATTTTACAAGGTAGGTAAGTATTTTTATGTGGATTTGTGTTAAAGTTGTTATTTATGACTCGCATTTGTTTTGTGGTCTCAGATATTAAATAAAGAAATCTATTAACAAACCATTATGTTGCCACGGGGTGATACAAACACGGTTATGAAAACATATTATCTCATGTAAGGCTATTACGTCGTTACCTACACTCAATGTATCATTTGCGATGCGATATAATGTTCTGGGTTTTCGGCATTAACTAGATTTAGCTGAGAGCCAAATAAATGGGGGGTCATCTACAAGGGCATTTGTCACGGCTCAGTAATTTGCGGGAATGCGTGGTTTTCTTCATATTCCCGCGGAGTAATCCCCAAGTACAATTTGTCAAAATTTCAACATTACGCCGAGTCACAGAGGAGCTTTCTCCACCTCAGTCCTAAGCCCGTTTGATAAACTCTATGCATTATTTTGTGTCAGAATCGCAACCGGAATATTTTGTCACCATCTTACTTACTGGGCTCATGTTACAGTCAATAAATTATAAGCATTTTAGTATAAAGTCTGTAACAGAAAAGTTCTAACGTTTGCAGTCAAAAAGTTCTAACATTTGCAGTCAAGAACCACTATTCCACCGAGGCGGTCAAAATTATTGTGGCTGCTAAGACTTATTATTAATATACTTAAATCACTTTAGTTAGCATACAAACGACCACATGGAAAGCAGCCACTGGAGAAAAATGTTACTGTTAAATTTACCGTATAATAGTTATAATTGCAATAGTAATGGTAATATAAGCAAAAAAACCAAAACACTTCCTTAGCTATGAAATCAGACCGAATCGAGACGGAAGCTAGTTTGCCCTTCATAAATTCAAAGTGCAAAATAAGCGATCCCACCGTAACCCCGAAAAGCTAAAACCTTCCGTCGTCAAAAAGTTTGATATGAGAAGGTCAAAATTTGCTTACACAGCGATGTTAGGGAGTGTAACGCCCAATGGCTCGTGAAAATCGTTAGCCCATTATCATAACAATGAAATTTATTCCCACAGAAATTCGAGGAAGTTATGAATGTTTAGCCCGCAATTTTTAGGCTCCATTAAAATCGCAAGTTGTTACTGGAAAAGTTTTTTTATTCAATAAATTTATTTCGGATCACTGGGTCGATTGAATTTGAATAACTGAAATTTTATGTGAATTGATTTTGTTGTTTCAGGCTGGATGCTCAAGGTTTGTTTATTTAAGTTAAGTGGGATGAAAGAATATATTATTAAATTTGATGTTTACTTAATGGATGAATAGGTATGTAGGAAATATGAAGTTCCTTCCGACGACTTTTCTCGGGGACCAAGGTCAATGTCCCACCGAGCGTTTAATAACTTTCGCATCCCATGCTAATTCGTAGGTAATCATCGATTAACCGCTTGCAGATGTTTGTGGCTTGCATAATCAGCAGACAGAAAAACAGCCTGATGATAAGCGGGCGCTGCAGCATAAACAACGCTTTTTGAACAACAAACTTATCTAAAATTCTGTTAAAAATAAATACCTACTCGTCATATTCATATTCTCTGAAAAGGCTTCTTTAACTCCCAATAGTGAGAAGGGTAACAAAGGCCTTATAATAATTGAAGCATCTTAACTGTAGTCGAAACTAAAAACGTTCGTCCGACTACTCAATCAACTTCTTCCCAGTTTCCCTTTTAGAAGCCAATGCCCGTCGCCCGTTTTGTGGTGCTTAAACGGTCCAAGAGTAGCAAAAGCCTGTCGAGTTATGCATAACCTCTAACAACGAGAGTAAATAGCTACTTACAAAAACTTTAACACGCATAACACTGCAATACCTGACGCGTCGGCTGCATTTACATTTATCCTCGGGCTGTAGTTGAAATCGGCGCTATGCCGTCAGCAAACTAATCTCCCAGGTATTTAAGCCTCGTGATGCTTTTCAGGTATGACTGCAGAATAGTGCTAAAGGTACCACGTGTTAAAGTTCATCTAACTACCTGTTCATTGCGATGAAATTATGGTACTATTTAGTTAACAATGCTTTTATAATACGGCTAACACTCATGATCAATAGGTACTATCCGGTTCAAATGCTATAAGGATAATACCTGGATAATTGGAATGGAGCGAAAAATCACGTCAACTGCGCTTGCACGTAGCGTTAGCAAAGCAAAATAATATTTATCTACATACATACCATAATATGTCTATTTTATATTCAGGAGCGATGAGCAAACGCCCTACATTTAGATATAAGTATCTGTGGCTGCATTGAAATGTTTACATTTTAGTGTCGGTAACCGACACTTTAATTACGTTCAAATTTCGAACGTCTTCTTTAAAAGTAAAAATTAATAGGTTTTTTCGATTATCGAATTAGTCGATTAGTAATTTTATGTTCCATTCCTATACATTTAATTCGATGCTGAAATTATAACAATCGATTTGAGAATCGAAATCAACTCGAGTCTAGATTGTTTATGGATTTTAAAAACTACAAACGTCATTTATTCAAATTGACCTACAAATTATGACATGATTTTGTACTAATTTGCTCATCGATCCTGACTATAAAATAGACATATTATCGTATGAATGAAGATAAAGTTATGTATGTGACTGTACATAATTAGTCATTAAAATACTCATGTGATTCTTTTATGAAACTCACTTCGTTCGTTTCATAAAACCACATTCGTATTTTAATGACTCTCATTATGCAGCAGTCACATAAATAACTATTGTATGTATAACTGTCATCACGCAGTTAACGTAATTTTTCGCTCAATTCCAAAAGGTATTATCCTAATAGCATTTGAATCTGATAGTATAAGTAAACATTTTTCACAACATTGTAACATTATACATTATTATTCGGCAGGATTTCGTAGAATTTTAATTCATTAACTTTTCCTATGTTTGAAGTCTGAACAGATATAAGTGCAAATCCAATTCTGCTAAACATTTGTTACAGCTATGGATAAATGAATCTTTCACAGAATCTTTTATGGAAATCCCCTGGGTATTCAGTTTTCCGGAAAAACTATCGAACATAGCATTTATATTATTAAGAGTTTTCCATTTATAAATTTTGAACTCATCTCTCGTTTGAGAGATCCACATTTGGCAAGCGTGGTGATTAAACCAGTACATCGTTGTAACGCTGGACTTTAATGATGGAGCAATTGCCCGGCATAGGACATAGATGGGCCGATTCTTCTTGTCTAATATTAATACTCATTTGAAATCTGGCTAAGAGTTCTGGCTAAAGCGAAGTCAGATTACGTTTGCCGGATTGGTGAGAGATTGGTGAGTCTTCCTTCGGGCAGTCGCGCATTTTGGTCTCTTGCCAAGGCTATTCAGGGCAACTTCTGCAAGCCATCACTTCCACCACTGCGCAAAGGAGACAACTCGTTAGCCCATGACTCCAAGGAAAAGGCCGATCTCTTGGGCTATTTCTTTGCGTCTAATTCGACTTTGGATGACGGGGGAAAGGAACCACCGACAATTCCGCATTGTGAAGGCTTTATGCCTGAAATCCGGTTTTTCCAATGCAAGGTGCGTGAAGTATTGTCCTCCCTCGATATTCATAAGTCGAGTGGGCCCGACGGTATCTCACCAATTGTGCTCAGGGCGTGTGCTCCAGAACTGGCGCCAGTTCTAACGCGCTTATTTCGGCATTTGTATACCACTGGTGTTGTCCCTAAGTCTTGGAAGGCAGCTTTTGTGCACCCAATCCCTAAAAAAGGTGATCGCTCAGATCCATCTAACTATAGACCAATAGCCATAACCTCCTTGCTCTCCAAGATAATGGAAACCATTATTAATAGCCAGCTCCTTCGGTATCTAGAGGATCACGAGCTGATTAGCGATCGCCAATACGGCTTCCGTCGCGGTCGCTCAGCTGGTGACCTTCTAGTCTACCTTACGCATCGTTGGGCAAAGGCGGTTGAGAGCAAGGGAGAGGCGTTGGCGGTTAGTTTGGATATTGCGAAGGCCTTCGATCGGGTGTGGCATAAAGCTCTTTTAGCCAAACTTCCAAAGTATGGGCTTCCTCGGAAACTATGCGATTGGGTCACTAGCTTTGTCACGGACCGGAGCATCAAGGTCGTGGTCGACGGTGTATGCTCTGATTCTAGGCCTGTGAATGCTGGTGTCCCTCAAGGCTGTGTAATATCTCCTACGTTGTTTCTTCTGCATATCAATGATTTGTTACAAATTAGTAACATTCATTGTTATGCAGATGATAGCACGGGTGATGCCGTATATTCCGGCCGCGCCAATGTTCCCCAGGAATACACCGGGGTATGCCGAAATAACCTTGTGTCTGAAGTCGAGGCTTTGTTAAACAAGGTCTCCGTTTGGGGTCGACTTAATCTTGTCGAATTTAACCCCAAGAAGACACAGGTTTGCGCGTTCACTGCAAAAAAAACGCCTTTCGTCGTGTCGCCTCGATTTGAGAACACCCCCATAGCTGCCTCAGCCAGTATCGGGGTTCTGGGTGTCGACATTTCAAGCGACGTTCAATTTCGGGGACACATAGAGGGGAAGGCTAAACTAGCCTCTAAGAAACTTGGTGTGCTTAACAGGTCAAGCAGGTATTTCACTGCGGCTCATCGCCTGCAACTTTATAAAGCTCAAGTTCGGCCGCACATGGAGTACTGCTCTCACCTGTGGGCGGGGGCTCCCCAGTACCAGCTTCTCCCCCTTGACCGAATTCAACGTAGATCGTCTCGTATCGTCAATAACCCGGTACTCTCGGACCGGCTTGATCCTTTGGCATTACGGAGAGATGTGGCGTCATGCTGCATTATGTACCGAATTTACCATGGGGAGTGTTCCAAGGAGCTATTCCAGCTTATCCCTGCCGCTGCATTCCGCCACCGATCTTCGCGACAAAAAATTCATCCCCACCGTATCGATGCTTGGCAGTCCACAACTGTACGCTTTACGCGCAATTTTCTGCCTCGCACGACCAAGATATGGAATTCTTTGTCATCAGCGGTGTTTCCGATCAGATACGACTTGCAATTGTTTAAAAAAAGAGTGTATTCCTTCCTTAAAGGCCGGCAGCGCATCTGTGATTCCACATGATTTGCAGTTGTCTATGGGCGGCGGTTGTCACTTTCCATCAGGTGTGCCGCATGCTCGTCTGCCCGCTATACCATAAAAAAAAAAAAAAAAAAATCTATTTGTGTTCGGTTTAAAAATTTCACCAACGCTATTTGTCGTGTACTTTTTTTTCGGAAGAGAAAGTATTTATTATGCACCATAACCGCATAGCCATAAGGCTAGCACCGGCTCGTCCTAATCGGGTGTGAAGGAGAAACCGGGGGAGTTTAGTGGGTAGTAGATGCTTCAGTCTTGAGTCCCACACACGGCCGCGGGTCTAGCTAGCCTTCGGTTATGGTGCATAAACGCATTCTCCTCCGAAAAAAAGAAAGAAAGGCTAGCTACACCTACGGCCGTGTGTGGGACTGGAGACTAAAGCGTCCACTACCCACTAAACTCCCCCGGTTTCTCCTTCATGCCCGATTGGGACGAGCCAGTGCTTTGGCCAGCCCTATTTGTCGTGAACTTGAATCTA
This sequence comes from Mecyna flavalis, assembly GCA_949319885.1. Classification (NCBI taxonomy): domain Eukaryota; kingdom Metazoa; phylum Arthropoda; class Insecta; order Lepidoptera; family Crambidae; genus Mecyna; species Mecyna flavalis. The sequence continues at coordinate 11,026,837 of OX439435.1, read as the reverse complement.
CTCATGTGATTATCGACCCAATGTCTATAAAACTTCTCCAACAACAATTAATTAGTAAAACACATAAATACAAGTCCAAACAAACGCAACAACAATATAAGACATTAGTTACATTTAATGAGTCAATTCGGTGACTTTTGTTCCAATAATCTGAAGCTCTTTATACAACCGAGGCGAAATGAATGCGAACGGCGTCGACGCGACGAAAGTCTGTTTTGCATAAATTTCGCGTTATCTCTAATGAAAACATTGGCGGAGTTGAACCATCGAAAATAAAAAGCATTGCTCAAAACGTTACTCTGTAATGAAAACACTGTACACTATATTAAAGTTAACCCTTTGACATTGTCTACGCTAATGGAATGTAGTTATGCATCCATGAGTTTATTGTGTGTACAATGAAAATGCAAGCTTTATAATTATTTAGATCCCACGACAATCGCAGTTTTGAGGGTTACTAAAGTTTTCTTGCCATTTTGTGGAGGAGAATGCGTTTAAGCTCCACAACTACGTTCTTCCTACTACCCATTAAACACCCTCAGTTTCTCCTTTACACCCGAGAGGAACAAGTCAATGTCCAACTCTAGCGTTGAACCGCTTCAAAGTTTTATGCATTGAATACTAATTAAAATCGTCATCAGATTTCTAAAAGTCTCGTTTTTAGACCAAATACTACAAGACTACTAAGAGCGTTCCCTGCCGTTATTAGTGTTTCCCTCTTTAAAATTTAGTTAACAAACACTAAATTACATACACGAAATAATGTTTCACTGCCGTTCTATATTAAACTAACTCTACTCCAATGTGTCATAATTCGTATAAAGTAAATATATCGAGAGCACCTACTATAATTAACTAGCAGAATGGTCGGTTTTATTTTCATCCACAGTATTTTTTCACTGAATGGAATTATTGAGCTCCAGTACAGTCAATAACGAACCCAAAACTAAAAGTAAAACAAATACCAGTTCAAAGAGAATAATATATTAAAAATGGCCGTTCTATCTCATACCAAAATCTCTAATAAATTCTTTGCAACAATATGTCATAACTATGTCTGGTACAGACCGCATGTAATAAAAATTGACACCAATTACAATGCACCACAAGCTATGTACGAGTAGAAGCAGTACTTATTAGTTGAATTTGTACTCGTAGGACTAAATTTTTAATTTTCAAGTAACAAAATATCCAAAGATATAAAAACACATCTGACTTTCATTAATTCCTGCTTTAAATATTTCCCTCACGAACGCAGCTTGAAAAATAATTCATGCTTTTGAATTACACCGTGGAAAATAATAAACCAAGCCTACTCAAACTGCCCTATGCTGTGTCCCGAGACGCCTCTTGAAACATAATTTTGCTTGCTAATGACGTCAAATGCAGTGAAAAGTACTATGACGAACAAAAGTACACGTCATAATTAATACACGCGTTTTAATGGACCATTACCTGCAAAATAGCCTCAAAGGAGCCACCGCGTACAATAAACTCGAGTATATTACGGAGAGGAAATGCTGCCCGATATTCAATCTTATCCCATCCAAATAAGATCCGCCCGCAAAGTGCGAAGTGGATATGAAAATGTTATCATATCAGCAAAGTTTGGCCGAGCAGCCCCTCAGGCATTCACAAGTTGAACACAGTTGGATGTCATTTTGACACAGTTCTATTTTCTCGCAAACTGCAAGGAGATACATAAAACGGGGGAACTTTTGTAATGTAACGACTTGATGTGTTACGAGGCTCTATTGACAAAGTGCTCTCGCGGGTATTCAAATGTAATTGTGTTTATTCCTTAAACTAAAGGTATGCACTTTACTGATAATGGACAAAGGGAATTTATACATTTTGTTATTATCTCTGTGTGTTTTACTTTGAACCAACTTTAAACCAACCAACTTATCTGGTTATCTGATTTTTACGTTTATGTTAGATGTTTTTTCTATTAGTCATCATCATCACCATCATTTCAGCCAAACGACGTCCACTGCTGGACATAGGCCTCCCCCAAGGATCTCCAAACCGATCGGTCCTGCGCCACCCGCATCCAGTGGATTCCGGCGATCTTTATGAGATCATCGGTCCACCTTGTGGGAGGCCTACCACGGCTGCGTTTCCCGGTACGTGGCCACCACTCCAGGACCTTCCCGCCCCAACGGCCGTCAGTCCTCCTTGCAATGTGTCCTGCCCACTGCCACTTTAGGCTCGCAATTCTTCGGGCAATGTCAGTGACCTTGGTCCTTTAGTAGTGTGACTTATATCAATTGAACTTTTGCGTAATTTGTGACTTTCGTAATAAGAATACCTATCAAAGATTTATTTTGAAATGAGCAGGTTTCCACGTTACCCTATATACGTTGTAAAGGCACAGATAATAAAATACTAGTAGTAAGATATATTTTGATATACCTACGAGTAGGTGTAGAAATAAACTAAACGAATGTATTTATAATATTAATATACATATCATGTACTTGACATTACCTGATACTTAAACATTGCCTTTCCAAAATTAACAGAAATAATATAAATATAGTAAAATGGAGAACAAATAGAAAAGGGAGTGTCTTTATTTTTGTGTGTTACCCATGTGTTACCCTTTACGTCAAGACAGAATGATTGAATGAATGGGCGATACGTCGTATTACCGACTAGCTACAATAATATGCACTTACATAGTATTGTTAGTAGTGTATTCATTCCATAAAGGCCGGCAACGTAACTGTGATACAGGTCCATAGGCGGCGGTGATCATTTACCCAGGAAACGCACGTGCTCGTTTGCCTCACTTAAACATAAAAAATATTACTTGACCACATAAATATTAATATATTAGAAAAAACTGCGGGAATCGAACCCGCACCCCTCGCTGTCCAGGCGAGTGAGTAATCGCTATTAAGCAGGCAAAATGCTTTATAAAAAAAAAATATAATGTTACTTGACCACGTTATAGATAGGTAGGTGAGTAGTGGACGCTTTAGTCTCGAGTCCCACACACGGCCGCATGACTAGCTAGCCTGTGGTAATGGTGCATAAACGCATTCGCCTCCGAAAAAAAAGGTGTGCCTTACCTTCCGTATTTTTTTGTTACTTTAATTAGTTCATTTCGCAGCCCCGACGGTTAGCGGTCACCGGTCCCAGTAGCCTATCCATTCTAATGTTCTCTCTTACTTGGCGCGTCTGATCTTGGAGTTTTGATTTTGAGTATGTGTTATTGAAAATTATATTCACGGTTACCACTTCAGACCAATATTTCAATATGGTGTAATCACAGATTTGTTGTTCTGTGGGTGTAATCGTGAATAAGTCGGCTATAACAACAAAGGTCACGGGTTCGATGGAAACTGTGTGCAAAGTGTGCGCATAATTATCTAAATGTTTGTACGTAAGTGTGTATTTACAAAATCCCATTGTACAAGCTGTGCTTAGTTTAGGGATAAATGGCATTGCATAAGTAATGTCCAAAGATATTTACATTTTTTCATAGAGTAGGTACAAAATACAGCCATTCATGTGAACACCAAATATCAGTGTTTATTCGTTTATTTCGAGCCGCCCATCTCAAAACCGCCTTCCCACGAGGTTTCAAGAGAAAATATGAGGACAACTTCAATATTTCATAATCTATTTCTGAGAACATTCGAGCCCCTATTCAGTTAGCATGTGAGTATTTTCCTACGGAATAAGTCTTGCTCATATTTTTGAAGACGGGAATTTGATTTCCTTTTACTGTTAGACCTTTTGGAAAACGACTGTGTAGACAAAATGTGGTATTGGCGTTAAAACACTGTCATCATTGTGTTTTTGGTTGATAATAATAATATCTGTAATAGTAATTTCATTCTTAATATCCCTAACATTTAATTTAAGTACTCTAATATTTGTATGCTGTGTACATATAAACGATTACTTCAACCAATGTAACAAAATTCCCACCATGTAAATGCAGTTGCAGAAAGATGCATATATCCCATCTCATCTGAACCACTACGGCCTATTCCGTGAACATCTGTGGAACAGTTCGCTTTGATTAGATTCTATTTCCGACATAAGTTCGGTTCGTGCTAAGACTTTTAAGAACCAAAAGGGCTGCCACTCACTTGAGTAAAATCTGCCAAAATAATAATAATCGGTCGTTAATAATATTTATTGATGATTATTGATTATACAGGATAAATAATTTGATATCTAATTACAAAAAAAAAACCTTGTACATTGTTAGATTATCATAAATATTTTATGTTAACAGCTACTTTCTACAAAATCCCCGTAACTTTTATATTAAATCTTTTGGGCAAAAATCATTGATGCACGTATTCGTGTTCATGAATTTTACAACCGAATAAAAAATATACTAAGGTTTTGCGTGTTCACCCAGTACTCTTTTTATGATAAACCCGGCGTGAAACATATCCCGTAGCTTAATAAAGTACGTGTTTATATCTCACACTAAACCCGCCCTCTGATTATACAAAATTTAGTTCAACAAAAACGTACTGACGCGAAATTGACCGACAAATCCTTTACAAAACCCGGATTCCTGACAAGAATACGTTTCCAGGGACACTCAGATCCCTTACCCCTTTTCTTTGTTATGTAAATATCCGTGTCTGGTGAAAGTTTGCCAACAAATATTCCCCCAGTGCCGATCCATTAGAAAATGAAAGAACGTTTGCACCGAGCGAAATAAGAGCTCGCTCACGCGACTCCACTGATTGTATTATTGGTAAGTGCCCCCGCCGGCTGTTTGAACGACACAGGTTAATATTAGTTTAGGCCTAATGATTCATTCCTTACCCAAATTACTTCCCTTCAAATCCACCTCAACGAATCGACTGAAAAAATCATCCAATATTCCGTATACGTTTCACCAAACAGCATTGCTCCCGCATTTCACAACGTCGGTAAATTGGACGCGAAAGGATTGATGTAATTGATAATAATGTTTATTGTTCGACGTCTGGTTTAATTAAACAGGATCCTATACGTATGTAAAGCATGTTTCTCTAAATGCAAACACGCCGCGGCATAGGGGAGTAGATACACGACACTCATTGTTTATGAGGCTGCCTGAAGAGGACGTCGTCAGAGCTCAATCCACTATCCAAACAAACGTGTAGGTACGCGCAGGAGAACAGCGGCGCGGGCGTATCTCCAGTACACTCCTAATATGTTAATTTCAAAACCCGGATAATCAACGTTGGGTCTGTACGCCTTCGGGAATTCAAGACGACGACGTTTGTAAACTTATCTCGTCTTCTAGTTAGCGGATAGGCGAGCCTTCTGAATACGTAAACGTGTCATTCATGATTAAGCAACCGCTCACGACGTGACTGTTGACAAAAACAGTGCCTGGAGACAATCCCTGCTCCGATTAAAGAGAAAAATACACGAGATTAGCCGATCTCCAATCAAATATTCATTCGTATTAACGGCTTAGTAGAATTAACATAGTGTCGCATCGGGAACATGGAAAACAAATGGCTATATCAACCAATTTGTAGGGATGGCCTAAGTGGCGGCGTATACATGTATACGTAAGGGCGTTCTCACGAGAAGTTTGAGAAGCGTATCATTGGCATCCCGGAGCGTGGTAAACGACCCCGAAAATTGCTCGCAATTTATTCGGTTCAAGGGTGACCCGGAATAAAGAGAGAACCGGGCGTTTGTCACCCAGTATATTATTTACTCGCGGGCAGTGCGGGACGAACCGCAAAAAATAGTCGTATCGTACGTTACTGGGGATTCGGAAACGAAAACTGGGCTATTTTATCTTACAGAAGGGCCATAACACGTTTTCCAATAAGCGTTATGTGGAATAGCCTCTCTGACAATCTGTCGGACCAGAAACCTAGTTCCATTTTTAAGAGCTAATTTTACCATTTATCATCTCGATCATCGCCTTTAAAGTAATGGATCTATTCTAACTATGGACAAGTTTTATGACTTCAAGGTCAAATTAGTAAGACTTGTACTTCTTATCTCGTTATCTAGCCTCTTTTTTTATGGCAGAGGCGGCAAACGAGCCAGTGGGTCGCCTGATGGTAGACAGTCACCGCCGCCCATGGACATCTGCAACACCAGAGATATCGCTGATGCGTTGTCGGCCTATGGGGGGTGTGGGCCTCCGGAACTGTCACAAACCAGACGAAACACAATAGAAGTCACTATTATTTCATGCTGGTGTTATGTGAGAGGAAAGAAAAATATCAAAATTAAATCAAACCGGCAACTGGAACTGCGGTCCCAGTTTAATGTGGTCCCAGTCGCCGGAAGCCTCCTTCCCCGGACGAGTCGGCCCATTCGTACTGTAAAACAGCATGGCTCTACCACTACAAAAAAATGTTCTAGCGTCTGTTAAAGCTAGATAACGAGATAGTATTAAAATTGGTACAAGAAATGAGAGAAAAAAAAACGCTTATACAGCGACTCTTTTTTACAAATAAAGAAGATACACAATATTAAGTGTGCTGAGTAATACTAGTTATATAGCTCTATCTCGACTGGTTTGAGGTTTCTTAATAGAAAGACTAGATATGTAGTGATTCTAAAGCCTAATAATGTCAAATTTATTATCATGAACATTCTCCTTCATTTGCTCTGAACGCGGTACTCAAGCCTTCGCACGTGAAAATTACTGCTTCATTGTTGTCTAAATAAAGACCATGCTCATGTTAATACCAATAAACATTCGTTATTTTGTAGTCGCACGCAGTGTGGGGAGCAATAATGTTCGAATTTACGTATTTTGCCGAAGTGCCTTCATAAATGCATAAAGTTGAATATGTTTCGTTCGAGCATGGGCCGGTCAATCACCACATGGCCTGGACCGGCTCCGGGGGAACCGGGGGAGTTTGGTGGGAAGTAAGACAAACATAGGTCCAAGTCCCTATGGTGCTTAAAAACCTTTTCCTCCGCAAAACAAAAGTTAGGACACATTAATTAAAACGCTAATATTATTTACTAGATTGGACTATAACCTTTATGAGTGGCAGAAAATGTACAATAGGTGCTAAATTAGCGGTATTGGCACGAAGTCCATGCCAATTTGGCAACAAACGAAATCTAAATTATTATAACAAGTATAATGAATGGTTTAATGTTTATGTGGAAAACTTAGCATTTGACATTATTGCTTCTTGAACGTATTTTGGATTAAAAGTAGCCGCTTCGAATCCAATCGCTATTGGATAAGGAGTTTTCCACTTATACAGAGTTATTAAAAAAAATTACGTACATCTAAAATATAATACCTATACTCATGATAAATCTATATAATATTACAACATCTTTTTAATTCTAAGTTATCATAACAATAATGTTTATGTTTTTGGAATTTATTTTTTGCAAGTTTAGATGATGAAAAATGCTGCAGATCCGGCTTTAAACGGCTCCTGTTGTATTTAAACTTCAACTCACAATTTTCCCGTTTTATTTAATATGGCAGGATAAGCACTTCTAAAATAAGGCTGTTTTGAAGTAACTTGGGTCCGAGAGTAATAATTTTCTTTCATTGTTCTTCCCTTGGTTGTAAATGTTGGATGTACCTTTATATCATTTTCATTGTTTACCTGAGAAGTAAGTCTTGAAGTTATAACACAACCCTATATACGTACATATATTTTTTGAGTCGCGTGAAATTTATTTATAGGTTTATACTTGAAATAAAATGCTCGAAGATGAGATGAGCCTACAGTCTAGCAGCACATTGAGTGACACTTCCTGATGAAGTGTCCCTCAATGGCATAGGCCACAGTGACCGCTTACCATCAGGTGGGCTGCGCATCTGCCTGCCCAGTGACGTGGTGTAAAAAAAAAAAGATTTTGTGGAATAACCATTAATGGGTCTGGCTCGATGGCGCATTTGGTAGAGACTGCACCAGGAGTCGTGGGTTGAAGTCCCATCATACAATATTTTGTTTTCGAAAGCTCGTCTTTGTCTAGCCTGGTCACAAACGTAACCGACAACGACCCTAATAGTGGCAGTAATAATTACTGCCACTTTTAGTAATGTACTATTATTGTACATTACAATGTACAATTATGTACAGTTTTGTAAATTTTTTGTGCATTACATTACACACAAGAATTGTACCTTCGGTTCCAGGTATGGTTATATGTTACATAATACATAATATAAACCCTATAAGGTTCCTGTACTGGACCGTCTAGGTGGGTACCACCGCAGTGCCAGATATTTTCCCGTTAAATAGAAGTGTGTCAAGCACTTCTGTGTTTTGAGGAAAGGGCACTGAGCCAGTGTAATTACTGGGTATATGAGACCTAATAACTGTCGCCTCGGTGTAGCAGGCGCAGGGCAGTGCCAGACAGTAAATGCTTAGTTACTGTTTGGCACTGAACTTTTTATCGCTTATACCATGAGGTGTATCGTTCGATCTGCTCGTCTTGTTACACGTTGCAATAAAAAAAAACCTCGTTGGCTTAGAGTTGAATTCCGCTCCGGTTTTTGATCATGAACCCACATTTGGCAAGCGTGGTGTTTAAACTAGTATCACTGTCATTATAGCGTTGACTTCATTTTAATAATGGAGGTCTTTGTCCTGCAGTGGTATGTTGATAGGTTAATACATTTGTTTTACATTCAAACTTAATAATCTTAACAAAGATAAGCAAGGAAAGAACAGAAAGTCATTACAAATTGGTCGCGAACAAAATAATGTAATCGTATTTCATGTGTTTGTTTCGTAAAGGTTTTAATATAAATGTCCCTACTTTATAATTGAACCTAATGTTGTATTTTCACGCAATTATCTTCAGCGGTTTGGGTTGGAGTTGATCTGTCAGACGAGACAAGCCCTTTTGCGCAGTAAAATTCAAGGGGAAAACATATTAAGTTATAAATGAGATAAAACGCCTCGGTAGTCTAGTGGCTTGAGAACTGGATCGTGATCTTTAGGTCCTGATTTCGATTACTGGGTCAGGCAAAAGTTATTTTTTTATACTAGGTCAGTTGGCAGACAGGCACGCAGCCTAACTGATGGTAAGCGGTCACTGCGGCCTATTCCATTGAGGGACGCTTCACCTGGAAGCGTCCTTAAATTTTAATGTGCTGCCAGACTGTAGACTCATCTGATCTTTGAGCCTCTGATTTCAAGTGCACTGGCTCCCACATTAATATTGCTGGAACACAGCCAGAGCTGTTATGGCGGCAGATTTCACCTGTGGGGGTGGTAGCTAGCCAGCCGAACTCTGAAAAAGCCCTACCACCAACCAGAACCAATGCTGAAATCGAACTCACGAACTCCATTCCGCATTTGCCAGTTTTTATAAGAGTTTTCGTACCCAAGATAGTGTACATATAATGCCAAAAGTTCGGTTTATTTTTCCGAGGTGACATAACCATAGTGCCAGACTGCCAGCAGTTCAGAATCTATTAACTAACTTTGAGCTACAGGTTTCTACACTTACTAAATTTCATTTGCCAGACGTCAGAAGTGAGTACGGAATGAAAAAGTTACAAAGAACTAAGTTAGAGGAATATGAAACAAGAAATCTTACACTAAAAGTTATAACTTTCTAAGGTATAATGTTGATCTGTCACCATTACCTTTAAAGTCTATTTTCTTTAATATAATAAACATAACTTTTATGAAATCATTAATAACAAATATTAATATCAGGCTGCAGAGAAAAACCCTCAAACATTGAAAAGTAGCCATCGAGTAAGTGATAGGTACCGATTTAATCTAAAAAATACTTTAGAGGACAAGAACTTGAACCCAGGACCACAATTAATTGTTAAACCACGTTTGCCAACAAAGACAATATAAGCAACTTTATAATATGCCGCCCTAAGTAATTCGTATTGCGACTTATTTTATATTAGATAGAAAATGACGTTAAATGTGTTTTGAAAATAGATTACCTGTAAGAAAACAGACTGTAACATACGTATATACACATTTATCGTGTCAACAGTTTAAACAACTTTTTTACGAAATGCAACTTTCTACTTTAGCAAATGTCTCGACATCTGCCCAACGTATTTGTGACACAACATGTCCCAGAGCACTCCTAATGTGTTTTGTCAGATCCGAAACTTGAACAAGCATTTATATATAGTAAAAGAAGTTTTGTAAGCTACCGTAAAAGATATCGACCACTGCCTTTTAAGCCAATCTCGGGAGAGTCTAAGACAATCGGTGGAAGTTAAATGACTTTGCCGAGTTCGATTCTCGTGATTGCGTCACGTGTGTTTCTTTGACAAAATGGTCTAGTTCTTTCGTTACTATTTGATACTAGAACATGCTTCGTTGGCTTACACGTGGGCACAGATTACTAAATAGTTATAACTTTTTCACGTATATTGATTGTAGAATTAGCCTCTGTTCGTGACTTTGCTTGCGTTAAAATTGGTACAGGTACCGGCAAACCAGTTGAACATTGGTCGACAAAGAGGGGGAATGTTCGAATGCAATCTGTGTACTAAAGACTAACAAACGCACTCGTTCATTTCATCATACATAATATTCTTCCTTTCAGGTTTATAGAATAAGTAGCTTATTAATAACTATGATCAGAATGGCGATGGCGCAATTTTTTCAAAAGAAAGCAGAAGTTAGGCACCATTTTCTGCAATATCGAGATGCATACTAAAAGGTACGTTACTTTTTTCTGACAGAATTTTATCAATTTTTTCAGAAAAAAAGTTATCGGAATGTGTTATTGTTCAGCAAAAAAACACATAGTTTTTTTTTTTAATTTCCGTCTGCATACAGGAACGCTGATATTAAGCGGCGACTGTAACCCATCAGGGAGACATCAGGCGGCATCGTTCACTGTACTGCTAAATTGAAGGCTCATCATTAGGATATAATACTCAGGTAAAACAAGAAATTTTTTATACCTAATTATTTAATTAAGTAATTTAACAAATAAAACAGCGTAGTTAACTTAGTCTATTCTAAAAGGGACCATTTCCTACTGAATATTTCCGGGGTCGTGAAGCCTGGTGCACTAAAATACAAGAAGTTCCGTGCTCAGTTAAAACACCAGTCTGCCTCAAACTAGTCCGGGGTGATATAAATTCAGAACACCGAGTCAAATGTGTACAACTTTGTTGCGAATTATTAAATAAATTATAATCGGACTTCATCAAATACCGATTTAAAAGTACCTAACATGTAATGACATTAGCACTTGTGTTGCTCATAACTGTAGCCAAGATTCAATTGGTCTAGTAGTAGTGTAAAAGGAAAACTGTCTTTAGTTCCGACTTCTTAACTTTCATACAAGGCCGCAAACTTGTTTCCATAATAATTACTTACGCTGAATGTCAATAAAAACAGTTTACACGATAGCTATAATGGTTTCATGCCATCCTAGCTTGATAGAACTTTCTGAAAGCTAAAGAAATACTATATTTTAAATCATAATTTAAATCAGCTTTTTAAATATTCACAATATATTTCTTACAAGGATAGGATAAAGAATAAAAGAGAATGAATGTTGATGCGGTATTCTCCCCAGTTTTATCAAATAAACAACATTTTCCGCTAACTATAGTTCATTACCCGTACAGCGAAGGCAAAAGGCTATTACCTCAGCACCAGTTTTATAATGGTACCGACAAGACACTGTAATTTTAATGAGAACTTCGTAGATATCTGTTTTGCGCAGTAACAAGGCGCCCCTTTGTCCCCCCACTTATCTCACAACAAGAGCAACTTACTAATTTATTAGTCAACTTAGAACACGAACGGACGCCACCGACGGAGTATTTACATAAAACTTTCACGTTCCGCCGAGGGTCACGTTTGAATGGCTAAACATCCGCGCTCAAACAAGCCTCCTGAGATGTTCTCATGCGGAATGTTTCAATTGTCTCCGCAGTATTGCGGCAAGACACGGAACTTTGAAACAGTTTCACGGGCCCGCTGGCGTGGTGCTCGCCTATTACGCTGAACATCCTTGCTTTGTCTCAGAGTCCAACTCAGAGAACCAAAATTAGTAATTTGTCTGAGGAATTGTCTCCGACCTTATATTTTTCTGTTGGCTCAGAACAAAGGCAAGGATCAAATTGGGTTTATTTGATAAATTGATAAATATCTGATGCACCCTAGTAATACTCGTATTTCTTGAAAAAGCGCGTTTGTAGTGGAGAGCGCATATTAATAAACTCGGTGTAGGACGCACTCAGGCCAGGTACCTAGTGTGACGATTTGCGCAGGATGGCAGGCAGAAGATGTTTTTTTTTTTTTGTGGCGAGCCTTAGTATAGGCCTATGACCAGCAGTAGACTGAGATAGGCCGATGATGTGTGATGTGTGCCTTTAATGCCATTCGTCTCTACTACCCATTAAACTACCCCAAAACAGATCAGCCAGTGCCCGCTGGCCCCTGACCGTCCCATTACCCTAAAAAACTTTTTCCTATATCTACTGCACTTTTATGCTACAACTAGAGTTAACTACTTATTAATTTCTAACTGAACAACATACGGACACATTTCCATCAAACTTTCATGTTTAGCCGAAGTTCACGTCTAAATGGGTAAACATCCGCGTTGAAATAAGCCTCCTGGGACCTATCTCACATGTTCATATGGGACATATTACACGAGTTTCTGTCTAAATTCTATAAAATAAGTACAAATAAAATTATAAACTCGGATTCCCTTGTGGGCTACGAAAGTCTAAAAAGCTGAACCTTGCATGTTTAAATAAGAACAATTATTGTTTTCAAATGATATTTTACTGATGTAAAACGCTTTACGACACTAACTGAAATAATTATAAACTAATTATTTGGACTATATTACTAACTGAACTCTTGAAAGGATTTTAAAACTCACAGAAGCGGAATATTAAGTTTTAAGATAAAAATTGAATGGTTAAAATTAATATTCATAAATATCAATAGCTGGCTGGTTGATAAAGTATAATAAAGTCATTTTTAAAAGAATACCAAACTGTAAAAAAAAAATTAAAAACAAATATTAGCTTTTATCTAACAGATTTATTGTTATTATTAAAATAAAACAGTCTTATATAGTCATCCATCAGTTAATAAAAGCTAATTATCTATTAAACTTATTTATGTTAATAATTAATAATGGCTGACATTGTGAATTCCGGCAGCCAGTTTTAATAAATACAAATGCAGCAAAATACTCGTATAGTTTTAAGCTTATGAGCCACAACAGAATCACAGCCTTAATATAATTTTCAGTTGTCGCCGTAATCTGCACCTGCAGTTAGCATTAAATTACCTGTGCTTTTTTTTTTTTTTTTTTTTTTTTTTTTTTTTTTTTTTTTTTTTATTATTTAATGTGGGGAATGCGTTACGCATACCCTCGGCCGGGTGGTGCTGGCGAAAAGCGACAACACCACCCGTCAGAGGGTTATGTGGGACTCTCCTACCCGAGGGGTAGGTATACCCACTAAACCCCACAGTGCCTAACAGACGCCTTAATGGTAGTGTCACAGGAATCGGCATAGCCTTGCATCTGTGACACTACCAGCGGATCCCTCGCACTCTCCGCTTTGGAGGGTGGGGAGCAGCACTTGGCAGCTGCTACCGCCCGACACGGGGGGCCTACTGGCCCCCTGTACTTCCCCCATGCCACAACCTGCGGTGTGGCCCCGCTTGGGCCGCCGATGCGCAGGGGGGAACGGCAACGTAACACCGGCCCCCTCCAACCGGTTGCGCACCGCGGCCCCCACCTCGCGCCCGAGGGCGCGCTGAGCAGACAGTAATGACTACTGTCCGCTCCCCTCGTGTCGCAGGCAGACCTGTCTGTTTCGATGGTCCGCCCACTTGGCCACTCTTAGTTCACCGGAGCCCACCCGGCTACTAAGCCCCCCCACCGCGACAAGGTGATGGCCCATCGGGGGGGGAAATTACCTGTGCTGCAGTTTTCGCCAGGGAATCCCATGCCAAATCGTCAGGCGTTATCACTGTATTGCTGCCGGCAAGCTTGTTGAACACCGGTCGACGGAGTGGGGGAAAGTTCGCGCATGTGCACTTGCGCTTGACCAATAGCGCGAATCTCCCAAATACCCGCGTGCGCTATTGGTCAGAGTATGGCTTCTTTGCAATAGTGCGCAGGCATGTTAAAATTCGTGTTCTGCGCAATCCCCATCCGATAGCCAAGACGTTTGCCGGGGCCTGTATCTCTCACCTCATCTGACTTAAAACACGGATTACTAAAATAGTTCGCACGGAAATTCTCTGCATATTTCGTGATTTTGGAATCAATTCTCGAATTTGGCTGGTTTATATCTTTTGGACATTTTATTTACCCAGTTTCATCATAACTTGAACTATGGGTGCTGCACATCGGATAAAATTATTTACATACCTTTGAACTACATTCATTTCCAATTACAATGGCAATTATCTTAATGCAAATTTCAAATTATTTCTACTGCAGGCAGACTGTAGGGATAAGAAAAAATATATGTGCATGCGTTACTTTGCGGGGAAGAATATTTTTAAGTACAATATGGTCGTGTGCGAAACTCGGAATAAAAGACATTCGTGCCACTACCCACTGAACTCCCTTGGTGTCACCGAATAGGGACGAGCCCGGAACCGGTGCCCGCCTTGTAGCGATTGTCCACCCGTGTTTACTTTTCACTGTAAATTATGTTCCATTAACACTAAATGTTAATAGAACATAACTTGTTCATAGAAGCCTACAGTGTGGCATCATATTAAGTTATTGAGTGACGATTTTTGGCTAAGTGTCCTTCAATAGAAAAGACTGCATTCTGCCCACCAGACACTAAAGTGCAGTAATAGCCCTTTTATGATTTTTCGTTTTATTAGTGATTCTGAAAGCGGGTTTCATAAGGTTTCTGCTGAATTAACTATTTTTTTTCTCAGACAACTCGGTGGTTTTTATTTAACAGTTTTACTCTTACTGCAAAACCAATAATATTAACAATTTAGCGTGGTCGCCCAACTAAAATGCAGTATATTTATAGTGCAGTATTTTTTTTTTGATATGACGTGATTTTTACTTTATTAAGTTGAATTATTGCTAATAATTATGTAAAAATAAACGTTTTATAAAATATTACTACTATTTTATTTTTCTTACTGCAGTAGTAAAACGAACACTTTTTTTTCTATAAAACCAACTAACATGCAGTATTTTTTTTTCACCTTACTGCGTGTTAGTTGGGTTTCTTGACAAAACAACTAATCCAAACGCAGTACATAAAGCTACTTTAAACTGCGTTTTAATCAGTTTAAATGTTTTTTTTTTTATAAAAAAGGCGGTGCAGTAACTCGCGCCAAAATAGTAAATGGCTATTTATATGTAAATTCATAAGAGGATATTTCTTTTTTTATTGTTAAGACGTGTGGACTTACGCCTATAGAACATTTCTGGATTCATTTTTTTTTTTGTTTATACATCTGCTTATTTTTTAAATCAAATTCTTAACTTTAAATGGCGTTTTCTCGCAATCGTTATTTTGCTGCCAACTCCATATTATTGTGATCTTTGGAATAACTTTAGCCTATTATAAATTCTGCAAGGAACTATACATACTTGTTTATTCTAGTCACAATTTAGGTTACTACGAGTACTTCAAGTCATAATGATGTACAAAACTTTTGCAAAAATATATCTTTCACAATTTATCTTCGTATTTCTGCAAGGTGTTGTAGGCGCCGCAGAATTAATCTTGCAAGGCGTGACTTGGCTTTGAAGTGCAGTTTGCGCTGAGGAGATACCTCCAAAGGAACCAGACGGGTTGCTTATTTATTTACAGTGCATTCGTAACTAAAATATTGTTTGCTCTTAAAGATTAAGATTTGGCATAGCGATCTTAGAGGTCAAATAGTGTTTTATTCGGAAGCAAATAATATTATGACGTCTGTTTACAACGATATTATACAAGGTCAGTAGACATGTGAGGAAAAATTGTAAAAAAAACAGTTGTTTACAACTTTTCCTAGATCGTTATATTCATATCTCATAAAGATAAGCCCAGCAGCTATTTCCACATCAAGCACTCCAAAACTTCCTTTTTGTCCAGTTAATCAACATGACTAACTTCTCCCTAAACACTATTACTTTAACCATAATGCCCTAAGAGTTTATGCCGTGAATTTCTATGATGAAAACGTTTTAGTAGTTTTTCTGTAAAACGCGAAAAACAGACAGAGAGCCAAAAAGCAGTTGATCTTCTTATTTTTGATCCGTTTGAAAAACGGAAGTATTTATTTTTACTTTGTATTCAATGCACAGAGTTGACCTCCGCTACAGTTTTGACTAAAAATGTGTGTAGGTAATCTGTAAAATTTCTACGTGATATTTCCAGTAAAGCTGAATAAAACTGACGTTTACAGTTGGATTTGTCCGAGCTCTGAGCGTCGATAACAATTCTATACCAGTTTGGACATATTCGTAACAGCTAAGTGCAACAGTGCGGTTTTTGCTATTGCAATACGTTGCGTACCGGCTTTTTGCAGGATGATAGAATTGGTAAATAGTTTTTCACCACACTTTGTATATCTAAAAAGTTGATTAATCGTTACCATTTGTAAGAATAACTAAGTTAAAGTGTAATTAACGAAGAAGTATTCGATTTACATTTTATTTTCTTGACAGCTCTCTACAATCACGCATAGAAAATAATACATCAAATTATTACATTTATCATTCATTATCTATAAATAACCAAGAGTGTCCGGTCTATTGGTGGTGTACAAAGTGCAAGGAACAACTTTACTGATAGAAATCCGAAGATTGACGAAACATTAAGTTAGCCAACACGAAACATTTAGAAAATAAATAGTTAGTTCTTTCTTAAAAGCACTTCACCTACGTTCAATCATAATATTTATCTTAGCTGTCCTCGTGACTACATTTCCATGTTTTTACCAACTTTAGTGTTATTTACTCTTTCATACACTCCAGAAATTATGGGTTGATTTTCATAAATGATCTAACAACGATTAAAATTTTTCATGAGAAATATTTTAGTCATTACAATACAACAACTATAATATATGGTTCCATTTACGTCTTAAAGCGCTTTTTTGTAACGTCTAAAGTTAAAATGCAGCATTTTCAAGCTATCTCTCACTCACGCCACGGGCTTCAGTGAGCCGATGATAAGCCCGAGCCAACTCGCCTCAGTGCCTTCCTCTACGCGCCTACACTTAGAATTAAACACAGGATTCGTAAAATGCTTAAACGTTAAAGCAGTCTAAACGGATAATAAGATTGTTTTTTACATAAAATTAAAAAAAAAGTTTTGATATTAAGTTTGAGATTCACCCAGCGCCGTCTAGCCCCAAACAAACCGTGCGGGGATCGAACCGACAACTTCTGGTGTATTAATGTCCTCCTAGCTGAGTTTTTCGGCTACGGCAGCCAATCTTTTACGATTAGCCAACTACGCAGGATATGTTATTATAGTGCACAAGTGCGCAACTCCCTATTCCCTCACTCTCATAAAACGGTAGGACAGCAGTCTGACACGACCGTAATAGCCAATTCATTAACCATTACACAAAGTTGGTCGTCACATACATTTCCTTATGTTGAATCATACGTTCACATCAAAGCGCTTTTTTGCAGCGCCTAAAGACACAATGTAGCATTCCCAGCGGCTATCTCGCGGGCCGCAGTGAGCCGGCGATAAGCCCGAGCCAAGTCGCCGCAGCCCACCTACGTGCCTGGGTGGATCTACGAGGGCGGTCAAATGTCATGTCCTACGTGTTTACTCAATAACCATTCAATTTATATTTCAATAAAACAGTCATTCGGTTCTTATATAAGTAATGAACAAGGTTTTTATAAATTTACGGCTATAAAGAAATAAATAAAAACGTGATTAATAAAATATGCCCAAATATTAAGATTTTTGCCATGTCCGAAAAGCACTACTGCTCGTTCAATTAATTATATTAAATCATCATAACTGTTTTGAGCACACATTTTCTAAGAAATATATATTACGTTTATAACACTACCGATTAATAAAAAACAAAAATAGTTATCGAACCATTTAGTTCTCTAAATATTGGATCAAAAAAAGTTTACAAAATTAAGTCATTGGTCAGCGCAGTTCTTGTTTTCAAGATTATCGCAACTTTGAGACATAAGGTAGAACACTTAAGTGTGTGACCAGACACCCCGCCCTGCTCCCCAGTCGATCAACGCACTTAACCGCGGAAAAACGCACGTTGTTGGCTCTGATAAGTTTTTAAAGTTCATTCTACAACAATTGACACTTCTATAGTCATTGTTATTTCTCTATCTAAATTCAATTTATATTCATGCCTACGTTCTTTTGCAACAATTTAGAATAAAGATACAAGTGTTTAATAACGTAATCATAACATTAACTAGCTGCCACGCCTTTTAGACGTGTTTCGACTTGTCCTTTTCAAATTCATCATTTGTCTGAACGTCATTGTTCTAAATCTTGATGAAGGTGACAATGACGCTGGTTGAGAATAATGACAAATGTTGTTTATGACAATGACTTGCGTTGAGAATAATGATTTTATTTCTTTTTACAGTAATATTTCCTTGATATCGCTATGAAACTAACCTATCACGTATTGCTGCTACATGCTGATAGTCACCAAACAGGCGACCTCAGACCTGCATCAAAAAATAAGATCCATCACCAAAACCCTTTCTTCTAAAACATGGGCTATTAGAGAACCCACAATGCGAACTACTGACTGAAATAGATGCAATATCTGAAACCTGGAAGGACCTGGACTGTCAGTCTTTGTTTGGAGATCCTCATGCTCACAACTATTTCCTGACAGAGCCCATGACGAAGAAAAAGAGCCATGTACTGAGTACATGTATTGAGGGACGAAGTTCGGGTCGCTATCAGGCGACTAAAAAGCGGAAAAGCTACAGGAAGAGATGCCATACCAATTGAAACCATCAAAGCATCAGGGGAGTATGGTGTCGATATCTTTCATACCCTGTGTAACAAAATTTGGGAATCAGGAATCTGGCCCCGAAGTGGACTCACACAGTCTTCGTACCTCTACATAAAAAGGGCTCCACTAAAATATGCAGTAACTACCGCCTAATAGCCTTAATTTCACATGCAAGTAAAATTCTACTGCATATAAATCTAAGGAAATTTCTCCTGAACAGGCTGGTTTTGTGAAAGGGAGGGGTACTCGTGAGAAGATTCTGAATGTGCGCCAGATCATTGAAAAAGCCAGAAAGTTCAACAAGCCGACCTATATTTGCTTTGTTGACTTCTCAAAGGCGTTCAACTCAGTGAGGTGGCCAGTATTTTGGGAGACTCTCCTGGCTATGGGAACACCTAAACATCTGATGCACCTTTCTTGGAAGCTTTATGAAGAAGGAACAGCATCGGTGAGAACGAACGACGTGTCGTCAAATCACTTTCATCCAAGTGCCGGGGTCCGTCAGGGCTGCATTTTATCACCATTGCTGTTTAACACCTACACAGAATTCATTATGAGAATAGCACTCGAGAATTGGTCAGACGGAATCACAATTGGAGGTTATAGAATTTAAAATTTGCAGTATGCAGATGACACAACCCTATTTGCAACAAGCATCGGCAACATTAAAGATAATCCCTGTTGAGTAAAATGGAGCAAGTTAGCCTTGATATCGGTCTGAATTTTTTTTATATGGGAGCAGTCTGGATGACCTCACTCCACCTGATGGTAAGCGGAAGTGAGGTCCAAATAAAATAAAAATTAAGGCTGACTGGCTCAATAGAACAAAGTACCCATTGAGCCAGTCACCCTCACCCTGAAGGCCTGCTTAGATGCCGCTTCACGCCCCGCCTAAAAAGCCCTGGATTATAGGAGGAAGGAAACACATGAGCCGGAAGGGCATTCCATGACCTAATGGCACGGGGCAAAAAAGAGGAACTATACCTCTTGGTACGGGCCACCAGTGTCTGGATGGTATGGGGATGGCAACGCAGTCCGGCGCGTGTTGTTCGGGAGTGAAAAGGGGAGGACGGGATGAGTTGGAATAACTCTTCAGAGCATTCCCCATTATAGAGACGGTAGAGAACACTAAGACTAGCAACGTCTCTACGTAACTGAAGAGGTTCTAGGGTCTTAGTCACTTCTTGATTATCGACAATACGGATATCACGTCGTCAACCTGTCGAGGGCCTCCAATAAGTACTTTGCGGAACCATCCCAGAGATGAGAGCAATATTCCACACACGGGCGAACCTGTGCCTTGTATAAGAGACAAAGCTGCACCGGAGTAAAAAATCGTCTCATACTGTTCATTCCGAGTTTACGGGAAGCTGTTCAGATGACGCTCTTGATATATTATTCCCGTTGGTTCAAGTTGCTACGAACATCGATGCCAAGGATGCTTAGGCTATCCTGTATTGGTAAGGGCGTGATCTGAAGAGTGGAATGGGAAAGAAAAGGAGAAGATTTGCAGAAAACAAACACACCTGTCAGGTGTTTTCTTGGCATTGAACTCGATGAGATTGCTGGCAACCCATTTGGATATGCGGTCCAGGACCTCGTCAAGCTCGGCGACAAGAAGATTCCTGTTTTTCTCGGTTTCGGTCTGTTTAGCCGCAAGTCTTCCGAAATATCGTGCGTGGACAGTGCTGTCATCCGCATAGCAATGAATATTACCTAGTGATAACATGTCATTGATATGCAGAAGAAACAAAGTCGGCGACAGGCATTGAGGCACTCCGGAATTTATTGGGAGGAAGCGAGAAGCGCGTCCATCACGGAGGACACGAATCCTGCGACCCTCCAGAAATCCCGCAATCCAGTCGCATAATAAGCGAGTTGGCAGACTATATGCCGGAAGCTTGGAAAAAAGCGAGCGATGCCAAACACGGTCAAAAGCCTTGGCAATATCCAGGCTAATAGCCATAGATTCACCATGCTTCTCCATATCCTCCCCCCAGAGGTGCGATACGTAAGCTAGAAGATCACCCGTGGACCGTTTTGGTCTGAAACTATACTGTCGGTCATGTAGTAATGATCTTCTAGTTAGCAGACAAGTTGGGAGTTGATTATCCGCTCAAACACCTTTCCAAATACAGAGGTTATATGGCTATGGGTTTGGTACCTGCTTGGTACCTATACTATTTGGACACAGTTCCAAACCAACGATTCAATCATCCAAGAACTCGACATCAAACAGCGTCTTTCTTCCATCGTCCAATGTCGTATTCTCACTTTCTTTGGACATATCATACGTCGAGAAGACATCTGTCTTCATAGATCTCTATGGAGCGACTTGTGGTGCAGGGGAGAGTCGAAGGCGCTAGAGCGCGCAGTAGATCACCGATGCGATGGACCGACCAAGTCAAGGCTACATTCAATGGTCCACTCCATGAATGCACAAGAAGAGCTACAGTACGAGATGAGTGGTGGCGGATTGTAAAGGTTGCTACCACCCCTGATGTGACGACCACTCTGCCAAGAGTGTGACGACAAAGAAGAAGAAGAATATAGATCAATGTGGCCCTTTAAAGCATGTAATTTAAATGAATATTTTCGAAGGTAACAGTTTTACAATGCAGGGACATAGCGGTTGAGGCAATAATATAGTATACATCAGAATAACACAGGCTATAATTTATAAAAATCCCGCGGGATAACGTCCTATAGTTCACGCGGGCGAAGCCGCGGGCGAAAGGTTAGGAAATTATATAAATTAAAAACAACAGATTGTTACTAGGTACTCATGATTAAAATCATGTTTCCTACAAAATTGGGTTTTATTCCTGATATTTCAAAAACATTTATAAGTTTGTCATTGTTATCAACACAGGTCATTGTTCTTTACAGAAATATCATTTTCCTAATACGCAGTCATTATTCTGAACGTATTTTTTTCTTCTTTTGTCAATATTTTGATTAGTATAGGTCGGATTTGTGTGCTTTTAATATACAATTGCTTAGAATCTTGAAAACTATAGATCCTATATTGTACTGAAGCTCTGCACGTGGGTTGATAAAAAATCTAAATTTTTTATCAAAAATAACATTCTACGTAGATCCACCCGCCTACAGCCGCGCGATAAACCTTTGTCGCGCTTATCTCCGCCGTGATGCGCCACTTACAACGCGCCGCTGTCTTGCTAAACAAAGAGGATCTTTTGAGATGAAAACGTAGGACGTCTTAAGATAGGCGTCAGGTCTGTATCGTAAACATCGGACGCATTGCATCAAACGAATTAATTTTTCACTCTATCAGCAGAGACCAGATTTTCCAACGCTATTACTATCAGTTTAGTCGGATTTATCTAAGATTTTTCTTTGGATTCGCGGGGCGATTTCATTGGATCGGCATGGCGTCATCTGCTGATGCAACGCAACGCAAAAGGTCGGAGCATCGGTGTCAGCATTTCCTACTACAGCGAGCGATGCCTACTTACTACTTAGGTATAGGTACTTGTGTGACACTACATGTTACGATCCGATGGATACGATGGGTCTGACGCAGAATGTGCACTTCGCAAAATGTACACTCGACAATGCGTCCAATACTTATGGTGCCGACCTGTAAATGCCGAGATTTTAACTGGATTGTCTGTATCGATGGACTCTACCTATAATAGTAGGTCGCATTCGCGTGCTCGAGGATCATTCAACCAAAAATAGAATATATACGAGTACATGGGCTTATTTCTAAAAAACATTCTTGAAGCTTCTGTAAGGAAATTCTCAGTTATAGGTAGTCCGAAGTCAGAATGTTTATTGTTGTTGGTGCTAATAAAGCACGGGGGCGTTGAAAAGCAAATTAAGTTGTCAGTCATGCGCCTAATGCCGCATCTGTCGGGTTAGATTGTCAACCAACTGGGATAAAAGGCTCAGAAAGTGCTTTGTTACACAGTAGACTAGCTAGATGCCAGCGGATTCGTCCGCATGGAATTTGGAAACACTAACTTACACTATGTCCTGCCCTATTGAACTCTGGAGACTTTACGATAGAAATAACATAACAACTGCTGTGAAGTGCTTCTTTATAGTGGTCTTCTCAAGGTCTTCTGTAGTTTTTGCAGTGTCTGAGATTTTATCATAACACGTATTTAATTTGATGAAATAATAGTTCAATTTAAATGCAAACATCATTTCGATCAGTTGGCACAGAGGGTTTTTTATAAAATAATTGAGCCAAAGGTTAAAAATAATGGCTCTCTGCAGTCAAAATTACTGTTGCATACGAAACAATAAAGGTTTTTTGTACCCACAATAATTATAGTATCTTTATCAAACGTAATCAATAAATCATCATTAATGTCTTGACATTTCGAACTTCATTCGTATCTAAAACCATTTTATTTCAATCGGAGGAGAACAATTATTATCCGCCCCATTAGCGCAGGCAAGCGACGACGCCTGCGGCCGTCTGTGAGTTTCGGGACTAAAGGCCATCATCCTACTACCCACTAAACTCCCCCGGTTACCCCTTTCTACCCAAAAGGGACGTGCTGGTGTCAGCCTTGTGGCTATTGACCAGCCCTCATCCGCGAAACTAGGTGACCCCCGACTTAGTTCAGGAGACCTGTGCAATGCGTACGTTGGGGAGCTACCCCCGCCCGCAGGTCAACCCTCAAGCATGCAGAATGTGCACGACGTGAGCACGCTTTTCTTTACGCCTTTTTATTCAGCCAATATTAGCTCGATACAAAGAGTAGATAGACAGATACTCTTTATTGCACAAACCACTTTAGGACAAACATGTAACATATAATAGCTGTACAATATAGGCGGACTTATCGCTAAACAGCGATCTCTTCCTAGAGAGTAGAGTAATAAAACCCCCCCTTCTCTATGGCTCGATACAACCCAAGGGCCAAAACCAACTGCAGACGTATTACTAATTACAAATATCCCCACCATTCCCTTAACATTTCCGGGATCAAAAGTACCCTATGTACAACCCGGGGATAGTGTAGCTTTCTACCATTGAAAGAATTATTCAAATCGGTTCAGTAGTTTCGGAGCCTATTCAATACAAACAAACATACA
Organism: Mecyna flavalis; assembly: GCA_949319885.1. Taxonomy (NCBI): domain Eukaryota; kingdom Metazoa; phylum Arthropoda; class Insecta; order Lepidoptera; family Crambidae; genus Mecyna; species Mecyna flavalis. The sequence goes on along the minus strand of OX439435.1, from coordinate 11,002,865 downwards.
AACAAACAAACGAACAATCAAATCTTTCCTCTTTATATAAGTATAGATAGACTATAGATTTATGTAGTGTCCAAAAGAAAAGTAGAGTGATTTAAAATAATCATACATCTCTTTCCCACATATAAATGTAAATGAACATTCCCAGCGACGCAATGGAACGACCATTTAAAATTTAACGCTTTATAAATCCTCACTAGAAAAGTTTTAACTAACTTCCTTTACTAAAGAGATAAACGTTTTTTAGTTTACCCGCTTCAAAGCGCTAAAAGTTTTAACGATTCGACCGACAATTTCATATACTTTCACGGCATGTCACAAGTTTGTTTCTGTGGGACGAAATAATTAAAGTGGCTCGAATGCCTAACGCCGCTGCTATTGACAGTTTAATTAGTACTCACTCGTGGTCGGTATACTGAATCATCGACTATACACCCCAGTAGATACCGCATATAGGATCTAACTAAATTGCTGGTTAATAACCACTCGGCTGGAACATGCTCGTCCCAATCGGGTGGAAAGGGGAAACCGGGGGAGTTTAGTGGGTAGTGGGTCGCTTTAGTCTTGAGTCCTACGGCCTAGCTACGGTTATGGTGCCTAAAAGCAGTTTACTTAAAAAAAACATCTAACTTATTACGTTTTTTGATAAAAACTTTTTTTTTAAAGTAGACAAAACTCGTCATGCCAAATTACGAGTAGTAAACAATTAAACTGCATTACAAATTAAAAAAAAATTAAGCACCTACCTTCAAATGTCCTAATTTTCCTATTTATTCCTATCGTTTAGTAAGAATACATGTATACATATTTTCTTTCCATGACGTCTCATTTTTTTCCGTGAGGATATGATATCCTATCGTTTAGTAAGAATACGAGTGTATATATTTTAATTTTTTTCTTTCCATGACGTCTAATTTTTTCCGTGAGGATATGGCAAAAATACTTCATTTTATTTAAACTTGGCTATAAATGTCTTAAATTATTTTTACATCTAATACTGTTATAGTATATTCAACCAACATTAACCATAACCAGTTATCAAGGTTAACCCACTACTACCTACTGATGCAAGATTTGCTACAGCAAGCTTAAGGATGCGTAATGTATATGACGCCAAAGGTCACTGTTGGGATTTCTACTTAAGCTGCACTTTCTTGGGCGTAATGAAAGAGAAGGCAGGCCTTTGTCGGATACCCAATGCACGCCCACTCATGTCACAGAGGGTACACAGTAGGTCTTAGTGGGTAGGCGGACTTCTTTGAACCTCCAGCTACAGGATATGCATAAACGCCCTTTTCCACTGACAAAAACTCCTGATGTATCTACAATGTCTAATTGTTGATATTGAGGTCCTGGGTTCTATATGTATATTCAAACATTATTATTTGTGCTGTGCCTGAATTGTTATTCGTTATGTGACACTTTCATTGAATAAAAAACCATTAAAATAATGCCTACCTCTTCGTAGGTCCGATCGGCGATTTGTTTATATTTGCGAAAACTACACATTTATGGAAGACTTTAAGTATGAGGTATTATTTTCCGAAATAAAAACTGTCATAAATCCTTACTATTGTCTAAAAGGTTCAGTTTAAATAAGTTCAAGGGCTACACAACAGATAGATTTACTTTCGCATTTAATACCATTAGTATGGATCGTCTGTGACCTACAACTTGAGGCTCGATCACAAATGCAGGGTTAACGACGGATGATGTAAACAAAATATTGATGCCACGCACCGCTTCAAATGTTTATAACACTTTGCGAAATGAGGACGTGTTTTGTGATATTGTTGGTCATAACTTTGACGAAAGCTCAACTATCAAGTTTTGAAGAATACGACGAAGAATTAGAAGACGCGAAAGATAGACAGAGACAATTGGAAAGGAACAAATATAAAACGCCGAAGGTGGAAGAAAAGAAACCAATTTATAACCTAGATGAAGCACCAAAACTCTTTGAAAAGTTCATAAAAGATTATAATAAAAGCTACACGAGCGAAGCGGATTACGCGAAGCATTATGCAAACTTCCTCGAGTCTTTGAAAGAAATCAATGAAGTGAATTCATCAAATGCATCATATACAGCAGACATCAACTTTTTAGCTGATAAAGGACCAGATGAAATTGGCCTTTTTGGATAAGCTACAAAACCGTAAATGATGACGTAAGTACTTTTGTAAGTTTTTGTAATCTAAAAGACAATTTAGGAAAGCGTATTACATTTACCACATTGAGATTATTCGTAGGTACTGGCTTCAAACTTAAAACAGTGGACCTTGTAATACAAAGTTTACTTGTAATAAAAAGGCGTGAACAGACCTTGTATGAATATATTTCATCTTTGCATTTAATTTATTCTTACAAGAATTATTAATCATGTTTGCACTTTTGCCTTAAAAACACTGATGGTTGGATATTGAACATATACAAGGACTTAATAAATTCAATATTATTTTTTCTTAAAAATAAAAAAAATCATATACTTAACATAATATCACGTCTTTTCCCTAAATGTAAACCATATTTCTTTAGAGATGTTTTTTTCAAGTGCCAACGGTAGATATTAAGAAATGCAATTTGAATTTGAATACAAACAGCAAAATTGGAAAATTGAATGTCTATGTAAAGCTCGAGAATATGTGTTATAATTTAATACGAAATATGAAAGAGCAATTTCTACAGTACGTGTCGATGGCACCCTAAAAACTAAACTCTTTCCAACTTCCACAAGAAAATATTTTTCTTGTTCGTGAGCATAAAATTTTGTGTACACACGCCACGCGCCAATGGGAACGTTTATGCTCGTCATTTATGCCATCGTAGACATTATTGCCTTTGCATAGAGACGGTAATAGCGTGCATATTGTGACATTTATGTTGTTCCTTGGAACCGCATTCAAAGCACCTTATGCATTAGAAATAGAGGTTACATTAGAATGAACAGTTACATCTGCTGCTTTCCACCGTAAAGTTCTCTTTGCTAACAACGTATGACTGGTACATGCCATACGATCGAGCAAGTAAATTTCTTCAATCGCAAGCACATTCATGCAGTCTAATGGAAATTTTGAGTGTGTCGTAAGCCTATTAAATAACATTATGCTTTTGGCATGTTTACATTTTTGTACGTGTAAAGTATTCAAATGGCATACAAATAACAAGAGTAACGTGCGACCCTGCGGAACAAAAATCCCAGCTTTACAAAGATTTCTTTCCATCAAAATAAATATCGCGGCACCTATTATGTTTATTCATAGCGGAGCTGTCACAGGCCATTAAATCTGACTCCAATCTTGCTTAAAAAGTCTCGGAAATCTATTTTATTTATGCTTGAATAGATTGGCCTTTGGTAACGTTATGTAAGTTCTTTTAGACGTTCCATATATCCTTGGATACCTATTAAACACAGTATCATTATGACTATGTTCTTTATTTACTGTATCTAATTTTATTACGCTTGGCTGCCAACTTATTATATTTATTCTACCAGTACCTTTTCCATCTCATCTCTAGAATATTGATATTTATTCACAAATTGATACTTAAAATCCGTTTGACTTCATCGAATCTCACGTTCCAAGTAGAAGCTCGTTTGTTCAAGGCAAACTTTTCGCTCGACCTTAGAGAAACAAAGAAACAAAAGCAATAAACAAAATAAATATTCATTTTCCTTCAATGACTGCTCATTCGAAGAAAAATGAAAATAAGGGTAAAGCAATTTCTTGGGGACCTAACAGGAGATAAGTCGATTAGTATGCAAATAGCAGATCCGGGTATAAAATGATCGATGCGTCTGTTGTCTAGTCTATTTTTATTACTGCAGAGTAATAATTTCTGATGAAACTATGGAGCCTTTTGTGTTTCGCAGTAGGTAATCAAATATATATTATGGAGTTAGAAATGAATACCGTATTAGAAACAGCTTGAGTGTTATGGAAGAACTATCTTCAAGTAGACTATTTACCTAACAATCAGTGACGTGTGTGGTGTAGACGGTGTAGTAGAGTAACAGAATATGTTATGTTGAACCTTAAAAATTAATAAAGAAAAAACAAAACAAAACAAAACAACAAAACAAATCCCTAATGGTTAAAAACCATCACAGCTTATTCGATTGTTCCAAAATTCTTGTCAAAAGCAAAAATATGTTTAGGCTTTAATTAAGCGACGCGTAAAAGATTGTGCAATATATTTCCGAAACCGGTATACCTAGTTGGCAGTTGCAAATAAAGGTGGGGTCAATGGGATTTGATAATTGAGCAGCCTTGCTATACAAGAGGTCGTAAGATCGATCCACACATAAACAAGATATTTTTGCTGTATACCTATTTCTTGATCTTGGTGTTTCTTGTTATGCCTACGCTTTTACGAAAAGAGAGTCTAGTCTTCGTAGTACAAACTAAGTTACTTAGTTTGGGTTTAGAAGCAAGACCACCCAGACCCACGATGAAATTGGAAAAATAATTCTCTGGACATTATTCACACAGCGCCATCTAGCCCCAAACTAAGCATTAGCTTGTATATATTATGGATGCCAGACGACGTATAAACATTACCTATATACTTTTTTGTAAATATATTTATACATAGAAACACCCAGACCGATACAAACAGACATGTTCATGTATGTACTTACATTGTACACAAATGTTGGTACCATGCGGGGATCGAATCCGCTACCTCTGGTGAAATAGCCGACTTCTCGAACATTACACCAAATAGCTCGTCAAAAAATGGCTTTATTTTCTTTTCTTTAACAAGCTGTTCGCGTCATTAGGTACTAATGAAATTAGGAATTAATAAATAAAAAACACGAACAGGAAAAAGCTATTCTTTCCTTCCTGCTTTATGTACCTTAAATTCACTCAATCCTACAAATCTAATCTAAATAAATGTTAAGCTCTTTGACTAGTAACAATTTCGCATTGATATGTAGAAGTAAACCAACAGGCCTCACGAATTTTCTAGTCAGGCGGTCGTTTAAGACGTTCCTTGCTCTCAGTAAAAGTCTTTACGTGTACCTGAGCTCGCCTAGCGTCCACTTGCACTTAGTCTGGACTGCCCAACTAGATCTTACTACTTTTCATGTAGTGGACTCGAATTTTAAAGATATTTTTTGTGAAACAAAGAAAAATGTGGAGATTTTATTTTTACATTTGCTTTAAATCAGTAATTTTAGCTCTGCTATCCCGAAAATAAACAAGAGCTTACGCGATAGATAAACTTAAATACAATTGGGTTGAGTGCTACTTACTTTTTATAAACTTTTTTCTTTGACAATAAGTGGATTAAAAAACCTTGCAGATTCGCCCGTGCGAATCGATCTTACTCGTACAACGTAAGTATGTATGTATTCTACAAAATGAATTACTAAGGTCCTAACTTTTTTTTTTTCAATTTAACATTAATTACAGAACCTCTCTATACGAAATGTCTAGAACATGATTAGAATGACGTATTTCAACGATGGGGCCTTTATCCTAAAATGGAACATTAATACCCTGATTACAGATAATGTCAATCAACTACCTGAACCGAAATCCAAATCATTTTCCGTTCCCAAAATGAAACGAGCATCCGTTAACTGAACACATTAATAATCCCGGTTAAAGAATTTTGCATAGGGACGTTTTCGAGTATGGGAAGGGTCGCACAAGGCAGGCATAATGAATTAAATTAGGTCCCACTGATAACCTCTCCGCACAATCTCGGGGTAGAGGCTTGGGGCTTGCAACAGATGCTAATATCACTGGACGCGTTTTCTTTTGTATTTGGTAAATAAACGTTATATTGTTTAACTAAATGCGAGTTATTTTTTTTATTGGCATTGACATCATAATTAAACTTAAAAACATACATTGTATTGCCAAACCTTCAGACATCATAAAATAACAAATAATCACAACAAATTTCAGTGTGTGTGGGATTTTGTTTTAGGTAATCCTAAAAATGTATAATCCTTAAAAAATAATAAAGACGAGAAAATATGTTAAAACCGTTTTTAAGTTCCTACAACTTTATTTACTGCAAAATCACATGCCAAATAAAATACATAATCCTTAAAAAGCACATTTTCCCCGCTAAAATGATAATGAACGAAATTTAGTTAACGCAAAAAAAACTCTACGAAAGGGTGTAATTTAAAAGTTTAACTGCATAATTGGTTTTTTGGCTGCTTATCAGTCTCATTCTATCTAAATCGCATCCAGTAGGTAAGAGATCTTTGTATGTGGGGACAAGACCTTGCTAATGTCAAGTGGTCCGAAGCCCAAGAGTTATGTGCATAACGCCTGCTCTGTGATTTATCTCGTTTGAGATCCTGCCCGCATACATATGTATGGTCACATACATTTTAACACATACTTTTTGACCGCATTGAGGAGGGCCAGTGCGTTTTGACGATTTATGTGAACTTTTTGTTTCGTTTTCAGGTCCGCTCGAGTGAAGAGGGTGACAAGCGCAGATGTGAAATAAAAATTTGTATTACAATTTGAGTTTTATTGTGACACACCTACCTGGTTCGTTATTTAACTGCTACTGTAGTAATTTATTTACTAGGCCATTTCCTGTGGTTTTTTAATCTGGGGTCGTGTAGCGAACAGATTTTGATTTGATAAATTATTAGATTCCTCGCCCAGTGGCTATTATATCACTAGTACCTACTTATTTATCTTTTATGAAGGAACTATAAGGCACTCCCAAAAGTCGAAAAAAAATATTTAAAGGTGTTGTATAAATAGATATTAACATAATTTATCTATACTAATATTATAAAGAGGAAAGATTTGATTTCTTGTTTGTTTGTATTGAATAGGCTCCGAAACTACTGAACCGATTTGAATAATTCTTTCACTGTTGGTCACAAGCTAATCTAACCCCGGGTGACATAAGGTACTTTTGATCCCGGAAATGTAGGGGGAAGGGGGGATACTTGAAAAAAGAAATTACATGCGGGAGAAACCGCTGAGGCGGCCGCTGGTATTTAATGAAGATTATTTATTTCTAATTAGATCATTAATAAGTGTTGTTTTTTCTGTTGTAATTAGGACTTGTATATTATGTAAGTAAGTATTAGATAAGTGCTTTTCTATGTTCTTGCCATTTAGGTAACCGCAGAAATGTATACAAATAGCTATCATATAAAACTAAATCTGCCCACCCTGTATCTAAAACAGATATACAATGTGAACGTAAGCCACGGGGACCCATCTTCCATGTTTACGATTTTCTTGAATCGTACCTACCCCGGAAAATAGTGGCTGTAAATAAGCACCAGATTGGCAAATCAGTGGGTTTTATGAATCATGAACCCATGAAGGTTAGACTGCCGAGGCTTGTCTGGGAAGGCTAAATAGAATTCTCCCAACCGTCAAGACTACGGTAGGTATGGAGTTAAGCAGTTCTCCGAAAAGACAGTAATGTCTGCTTAACTTGTCATACATACTAATCAGCTACTTAAGTACACATTTTTTTGAGTCATTGACTCAATAATAGTTTATAAATGAATGGATAAGGATCCACCTACGTTTCTATCTACTCTATCTTCTCGTATACATCTGTTTACTTTTAGGTAGGTAGATACTTCTGTATTTTTATTTTCTACAAACAACTCTATAATTTTAGTGGTGCAGTGCAATATTTTAGTGTAGGTTAGGTACTACATTGCAGGACAGAAACCTAAAAGAATTAGGTAAACCAATTCTATAAGCGGGAATAATGTCATGGTGGAAAAGATCTCTAACTTGAAATTTGTGCAAAAAAGTTAGTAAAAAACTAGCAACCATGAAAATTTAAATTGAATCGAAAATACTTCCAAACGCCTTGTTAGACTGAGAAATTCTCATAAATCCAAACTGTAGGTGCGAATAGTACTTACTGGATGGATTGTATGTAGTCTGATAAACCTTTAATCTATTGAATCATGCGCTTTCCGCACTAACGCCGTCTTGTCTAGAATAGCAAACACTGATTGTTTGTATTGTCACAGGCTCCGTCCAGGCGTTTACAAACGGAAATAGTTCAATTTTATTTTTATCTTAACAATTTATGAAATAAACAATACCTACATAATCAAAGAACATGAACAAATAAAAAATTTATCTATTTTCAATTTGTGGATAAGTAGGTAGGTAAGCTACGTATTAGTTAGATATTGTTATTTTCTTTTTTTATTTATTATTACCAGAACCACAGAATTAACAGATAATAATTTATTATACTACGACATTGTGTACTTACCATAACTTTACTTAGCGTGACAGTTACAGCATACAAAGAATGTATTTATCTGCTAAATCTGTGGCATCTTAAATTTTGTTCGGCACAGAAAGGCTCTCGATCGAGCGCTAAATTGAAATGCAAATAAGTGACGGAGGCGTGTATCGTAAAGTAATATTGCAGTAGGTAGGACAAAGTGTATAAAGGTTTCCTCTGCCGATCCCTTTAATCCCACACATAATTTTGAATACTGCGATATATTTTCCGCGACATACGAAAACGCATTAGACAATTGCAACCAAAAACAGCAACGGAGGTTCAGATACTTACCTGTAGCTAAGTTAACCCATGCAGGTATTGTACAGCTTAGAGCGCAGCTAATCAAAAGTACCTATCCTTGCTTTGATTAAAATGAAAGATGACGACTACCAGGCGGTAGGTACCTGTACTGGGCCGTCTAGGTACTGGGTACCACCGCAGTGCCAGATATTTTCCCGTGAAATAGAAGTGTGTCCTGTCAAGCACTTCTGTGTTTCGGGGAAAGGCCACTGAAGCTAGTGAAATTACTGGGTTTATGAGACCCTCACTCAGATCAGAGAAGGGTAGGTGTAATGGTCGAGAAGTCGGCTATTAACACCGCGGGTTCGATCCCCGCACGGTCCAAACATTTGTGAATGAACAATATCGATACCAGAAATATGAATTAACGTAAGGGACATTTTGGCGAAAATGAGTTATATATATCATTGGATTCAGAATTTTCTGCTCTATCGATTGGTGTTATTAAAAAAGTTCTATCGTTAAAAAAATGTCCCTTACAGTAAGATTTTTTGGCCTGCGTAAAACGTTTTATGCCAAAAAAAAATGATGTAACAGACGTTTACATTTTTTTTTCTCTGAAAAATAAAGTAAGTCAATAGTGTTAAATAATTTACACCCTTACCTTGTCCCTTACTTTAATTCGTGATTAGAGTTTTTTAAGAATTTAATTTAACCCCAGTTAAAGATACCCTAAATGACACCGACGAACGCTGAAGATGGTGATGACAGATGATAATGATAACTGGATAAAATACTAAATAGAAAAAGTTACATATTCTAACCACTTCAATTTCACCATTAAAAAAGTTTAATATATCATCATAATCTGTCTGCCCATTCCTAATTATTTAATCTTGTAATCTATGTATATAAAAGAAAGTGGTGTTAGTTTCACTATTTATAACTCAGGAACGGATGAACCGATTTGGCTGAAAATTGGTGAAGCGGTAGCTTCGAACCAGGATACGGACATAGGATCTTTTGATGGGGGAAAGGGGGGGATAATTGAAAAAAAAAACGCGCGGGTGAAACCGCGAGGGCGACCCTAGTAATATATATTTCTAATATTAATATGAATATCACATATATTTTTTTATTTATTCATCTTTCAGACAAATAATATTTTTTCATCTGTCTTTCGTTTTCAGTACATTCATTCAGTTACCTAATAAGAAGCTGTTTGATTAAGTCTGAGATTTTTTTTTAAATTTATTTTCTGATTTTAAAGCCAATGATACGTAATTATTAAAACTACAGTCAACCTGGGTAACTTTGACAGATCATCACTATATTTTTTTAGATAACTTTTACTGTGTTAAGTATGAGACAGAAGAGTTTACATAATCTGTGCTCTCAAGTTGATGTCCATGCTATCAAGTTATCTAACGCATATAATAATTACACAATTCATCAAAAACTGGCAATTTGTTGTGTGTCAAAGTTATAACCCCTATAAGGGTAACTTTGATACAGATTAAAATTGTCATAGAAATCGTATGCATTGTACATTTTATAGCGTCAGGGTAACATTGACATAATCCTAAAAAAATAACACAGTTTGGAGAGGTGTTTTTAGAAACGTTATAAACATTTACTTTGTTTGACAGCTTCTTTTTTTTTCTAAGAGTTCATTCACGAAGTTTGTTAACTGCACGAAAATAATAAATTAATGTTATGCATCAACGGCAACATCGTAAAAATAATAAAATTCTTTGTGGCTTTTCTGTCAAAGTTACCCTGAAAATCAAAGTTACCCAGGTTGACTGTACAGAGTTTGTTATAGGACTCTTAATTAAAAGAGATCATAAAGTCAAATTATTATTTTTAATTGATAAGTAAAAGGTGTCTAAGACTGCTAATAATTTAGTAAATTTATTTAAACATTGTTACTTTTAGAACATTTATTTAAACTCAACAAAAAGTTTAATAGACTAATTAGTTTGTTGAATTTATAATAATTACGCAGACATAAAAGTCGAACATAAAAAAAATATTAATAATAAATCGTTTTATTTTTGTCTCCTTCATTTAAATCTGCGATAGCTAGGCTGAAACTAACATTTAATCATGCAAATAACCTATTTGCACGGAATTAAAATACTCTAAATGTAGTATATTATAAATAGTTACATCAAATTGCAACACTGTAAAAGTCCTTTACAATAGACTTTCGTATAATTTTCTATTTCTCTTGCTGCTTACGTTATGCTTGACGGTTTACAAATAAAATATTAGCAACGTAAGGTACAACAAAACGTATTTTTTTAATGTAAGGGACATGCTATTTCTTAAACCACTGGGTATTTCTAAATTATTCGTTCATAGCATAAAAGAAGAGAAAATTCTAAGAAACTTTGCTCTAGACACAACTAAAATTGAAGCAGGCAGTAAAAAGTTATAGAGAGATAAAAAAATTTTTTATCGTTTTTTGGCTCTCCTGAAAAACCGTGTTTTGTCCCTTACGTTAATTCATATTTCTGGTATCGATATGTCTGTTCGATCTGGATGTTTCTATGTATAAATTGTAGGCAACGAATTTAAATTGTAGGTAATAATCTTAGATGTAATAAGAAATGTTTATCCGTTGTCTGGCACCCTAACTCTAGTAAGTACTCTTGTAACTCAATGGGCACCCATTAGCACAACACACCCAAGCAGAGCAGGCCAGGCAGGCAGCAGCAAGCAAAAATGGGCGATTTCCTGACAGGCCATTTAAAAAAATTATGTCTGAGTTGTCCAGAGTTGTCTGCAATTTAATTCCATGGTTGTCATAGATTTGTCTGACATAAACAAAACGTTTCGTTTTATCAAAAAAAAGTCATGTCGAAGTAAACTTTATAACGTTCGTTCCTTGTGACTGCATGTGGAACAGCGCCATCTATTGAGAACTAACAAAATCGCCCAATTTAACCTAGTGGTGTTGCAAAAATGACTTAAAATAGTACTATATTTTAAATGAAAAATACTGAAACTTTAAAGGCTTCCGCCTATTACCCAAAATTTTAATTATAAAGTGTATGTAGCTGTAATAATGGAAATATTATTTAGTTACAATAAAACACCAACCATGAGTTTTATTTTAAAAAAATGTTTTCAAAATATTTTAGTAGAATTTGCGTGTAAATTTATTTTTTATACAATGGTAACACTGCCAAAGCCCAAATGTCAAATTACAAAATAAAAAAGTTGCAGCCCGGTGAATGGTCGTATTCAAAGTGCTCAGTGATTTATTATTTAAAATAATACGATTTCTGTAATAAAATCACGTTTGAATAATCCTTAACCATGCATAGTTAAGTTGAGTATCTCTTTTTCACAGTTTGGGAAGGACTGTTGGCCAATACAAGCAAAGGTGAGTGTTTGTTTATTGTAGCATGCTAGACGTACGTAACGAAAAATTTCATAAAAGTGTTCCAAATTGCATATTACTGCTGTGCATTCTGACACGGTTGCCAGATTGGGTATTTTTCTCGCAATTCTGGGTAAAAATTTGGCTCCTGGAGAAATTTTGGAGAAACAGAAACTTTGGAGAAATGTTTGGAGAAAAAATTTACGAACGCGTCTATAAAATTTTTTGACTATTCCCCATCCAGAATCTCGCGAATCTAGGTGAGGCCATGGGAAATTGTCATATTTATAATGCCGTAACGTAACCAACTACATTTTGAGTTTTCGACCTTATTGTAAGTAGTTTGGTTGGTTATTATCAGTAGAAATACGACATCGAACCACGGGCAAAAAAAATCGGTGTTTTTTTTTTTGTTTTTGGCTTTTGGGTAAAACTAAAGAAAATAGTATCGTTTTGGAGAAAAATAATTTTAAATTTGGGGAGAAATGGAAAATTACATCTGGCAGCCCTGCATTCTGAGTAGTCGGTCAGTTTGTGATTACGTAGACATATCAGCGCACTGTTAACAGGCTCCCTAAAGAGCCTGCCAAAATCAATCAATCAATACACATATTTTGTGTAAGGATGTATAGAAATAACTTCTTTATTTTTTCATCTGAACATAAAAATTTAATGTTAATAATTGGGTAAGTTTTGCTTGCAATTAAGTTTCTACATGGCTGACCATGTCTTTGTGACATTTTTAAGAAATTAAAGACAATCTTTTATTATTTGTTTTTCATTTTGTCTTTATTTCCTTTATTTAAACAAATAGTGTGTTGGTATTCTGATAATATTTTACTGTAGTAAATCCATGACAAGTTAAATCAGTTATACTCTTTAAACTAATGACAAAAAGGCCATTTGCAAACAGCGTAAATGAGTAAAAAATGTCAGTGGTTGGTTGGTTGGGACGTCATTTCTGAATTGAAAACTATCTATAGAGAACAAAATGAAAGAAGAATTTATATTATTAGGTCCTAGTTCCTATTTACACCGTTCAATGTGGCCAATTTTCATGTTGAGTTTCTTATTGGTATCAAATCAGGCAGAAAACACACAAGCAAAATAAACTCAGAAAAGGAAAAACTAGTATCATGTTACTATAATTATGATGTGTTTGTAATATCAGTCAATCATAATTAAATTAATACCATATTGTGGTTTAAAAGTCTCCATTATTAAAATTATTATTTTTGCAAATATTACTACTAGTGATTTATCTTTTCCTTGTGTAGATTAGTAATAAAATGTTAACTGTTTGAAATAATAGTATACATCTAGCTAGCCTGCTGTTTTAATACTAAGCCATCTTCTTAATTGAAAACAAATGATATACGAGGGACATACCTATTTGGCTCAACCTATAATAACCAGGCTTGTCAAATCTAGGATCATAGTCGAAGCGGACCCTGAGTTCCATACTGGATGCGGTCGGGAGCATGCTGGGATGATGATGATATTTGGCTCAAACAGATTATTAGGACAATATTCATAGAAAGTTGATGTTGATGTAATACTTACTGAGTCACTGATTCTGGGTTCAATAACTCATATTGTGTAACTATAATTTTTAAGTTGAGCCAAGTTGAGCAAAAAAAGCAGCTGGTTGTACGGTCAACAGCACATCACGGTTAACACTTGCAGTTCGATAATAGCACTTATGCCCCCGACATAAGAGCGGTACAAAGTCCAAAGTATTACGTCTGACGTGGTTTTGACTGTACCATCTTTATCTTGAAGTTTCCTTTTACAATTTACATGATACTAGTGGATTTTTAAACTATTGTGTTTTTATGTGTTTGTAATAATAACCTTTTATTTTAAATATTAAGTACTACTTAAATTTTATTACAGTTTTACAGTCGCACATTTGGTAGTGATCTTATTCAATACAAAAGAGAAATAAAAATTAAAAAAATAGTTACTTTATTTCATTGTACAATTTGTAAAAATAAAAATCAATTATAAATAATTATAATTGATTAACATAAATAATATAAGTAAATATCCCTGGACACTATGCACACAGGGCCGTTCAGTCACAAGATAAGCTAATAAAATGTTCATGATAACAACAGACACTCCGGTATTTTTTTTACAGATTCACTATGTTTTAGCACTGTCTTGAAATTATCTAATACCTATATCTATTGATAACATTTAAGAATCTTGCGATTACTTATATTCATTTATGCTTTGATAACCCTGTGAATCTGCAAAGCGAACGAAAATACGAATCAATTGTAGTTCAGTCGTGATGCAATGAAAACGCTCAGATGGTCATTATCGAACGCGTAATATTAACGAGGTAAGGCACAGTGTATAATACCTGTAATAGTGAAGTCATCTAATTGACGATGTCCGGCGTTGTTTAGAAATCTATGATTATTACGTTAATATAGTTGTATAGTTTTGTTAATGATAGTATTGAAACTAGCTTCCGATACCTGCAAACATTTATAGTTTTAATACAATAGTAGATAGATCATGTAATCTAATTAATAATTATTTACTATTACGTTAAATAACATCATGAGCCATGATGACTTTTATTTTCTAGATCTAAGAATAAAAAATCCAGAACTAATTATCAGAAAAGTATTCTTCCTTAATCATTTTGCAAAACATTCCAAACTATGGGGGAGTGGTCAACCGCTATCATACGCAAGTACGGTCATTTTCGTTCCCCATTTTTTTTTTATATTTGGACTAAGCTAGCACTTGACCACAAAGTTGCCTGATGTTAAGCAACTACGCGGTCTACGATGGAGCGCGCTTGCTTAGGAAAAGCCCGTTAATTCTGGCCTTGAAGAGCTCCAAGTTGTATTATGTAGGAAAGACAGATCTCGGCAGAGAATTCCACTCCCGCGCAGTCCGTATCAAGAAAGATGAAGCAAATCGCTTAGTTCGTACGCGCGGTATCCCCACTGTATACGGATGGAGTCCCTGACCGAGTCTAGTAGTTCGATGATGGAACGGAGCTGGTGGAACCAAATCGTGCAGCTGAGCAGCACACTCACCAAAGTGGAGTCTATAAAATACGGAGAGGCATGCAATCCTCCTACCATGATCGAGGCTCTGTAAGCTCTCGACCAGAGTATCGTCACCGATAAGCCTCTTCGCACGCCGCTCAATAGAGTCCAAAGCAGCCAGCTGGTATCGAGCAGAACCATCCCAAAGATAGCAGCAATACTCCATGCAGGAACGAACTTGAGCTCTGTAGAGGTTTAGGAGCTGTTCCGCAGTGAAAAAGCGCCTGACTCTAGAAAGGATTCCGAGCTTTTTTTTTTTTTTTAATTTATTTATTTTCAGAAAAAACATAAAATATATAACATTTAGCAACCCAAAAACCACGTAGGTTTATACGGGGAGCATAACATCTATGTTCAACCTTATCTAAAATCTTTTACCCACATTAGTACTTATAATGATTATAAAGTGCTTATATCTAAAGTTAGTACTACAATAAACCTTCCATAACAATTTAACAAACAGTTCTACTAGTTAACTACCTAACCTCGCGCTTGCGGAAAGGATCGCAGCGCAGGTACATTGCAGCTTACCGGTTTTGAATGCATCGTCTACAGGCTGTTCAGGAAGTGCGATTTAAGTTTATTCTTTATATTTCTTGGGGTGATACTTTTAGAGGCAGATGCTGCTACAGACTCTATGTAGCTCCCAAAGTTTAGGTTGGAAGATAATTCCATACCAAGGAGCTGTAGTCGGTCAGATAGAGGGACAGAAACGCCACGAAAAGAGGGTGCCAACTCATTAAATTAAGTCTTTATAAGGCTGACTCAATTTTATGTAGACAGGTATAACCGGTTGCCGAAGATCGATGGTTGATGATCGATGTAAATCAAAGCAATTTTAAATCACTTCCTAGTGCTATTATTAAGTAATAATGGATACACAAGTGTGGATCCCTCTCTTACTACAAACATCGCTGCTGTGCCGTCACCCAAATGTCGTATTGGCCATTCTAGTCATTTGTGTTTTTCTTTTTTTTATGTAATTTCTTTGTTTTTATTATACAATTGATTGTATTTTCCTCTTATCTGTGTTTTGTTATTGTGTATGGCCAATAAATGTATTTTCTTTTTTTCTTTAACGATACGTGACTGAGAACTATTGATGTAAAGAATGTAAAACAATTAACCGACGTGATTGTCACCTAACGGCCTTTCCTCACTAATATGTATTGTTAACGGGTATCCAACATAGCAGAGATAGAAAACGCATCACAGGAATAACATGAATTAAACAATCTGAAAGTAAAAACGGAGTTTTTCCCGTGAAAATAAATATAGAAAGAAAGAAAGAAAAATCAGTGGAAACTGACTGACGATCAATGCACATCCCTAATTATAAGATGTTGTTGTTTTGAACGTTTAATCCAACTCTAAGAATTAAAAAAGACGTTGAAATGCTTATAAGATAATTTTATAAGTTTATTAAAAATCTTGGATCAAAGAAACCAGAATTTGTAATTCTAACGATGTAAAAAGGGGGATCGTTTCGGAGAAACGACGTAGACGGAAACGAAACTTGCTTTCCTACATTTCAATTTCATCCCTCTCATGTGAAAGGTTTACGTAACATCAAGGCCATGATGGTGGTTACTTCACTGGTATTCAATTAGCTGTAGATAGACGTAAGTTGCGCACACGTCGCGCGTCGGCTGGCCGATAGTGTAGTTTAGTCGGGCGGCACGCGTGCCCAAAGGTTCGCGGACTGATATTGAATATTGTTTTATTTATTGTTATTTTTGTAAAATTACTTCGTGTTTAACTTGTATAGGATTGGGTGAGTAATTATTTCTTAGTTTTTGTAAATGTTCGAACGCAATATAACGGTAAAAATCTAACTCGCGAATTTAATTACTGCTTGTTCTAAATATCGCGATCTTTCATGGATGGGATAATATCCTGATTCGATAATATTTGTATACAAGTGCTGAAAGTTTTATTGAATGCAACTTGTTTTGTCCGGTTATAATTGAAGTGGGAAGAAAGTCTCACATTAGCTTTGTGCAATATTTTTGTAGTTATCCAACAAGCATTTCATATTCGGGGAAATGTTATATTTTTTTGATTGCATATATACGTACTAGTGAATTTTAATTAAAGGAGTCTGCATCAATAATCTAGGTTGATTAAACCAAATCCAAGAAATACTGTCCTTGTTTTTTTTTGTTTATTACTTGATTGGTGCAGTCAGTGGCAAATACACAGAAGACTTATTTCTATTATTTCATTTGAACATTAGGTAGCAGGTAATTACCCCGACAGAACATATTCTATTTAACCAATATAATGTTTGGCTCCTAAGATAAAATATGTCAACAAAACATTTGATACGTTGTTTCCCCCTTTTCGTCACGATGGCGGTGACTTGTTTTTGATGGAACTCATTTCCCCATAGTGGAACATAGTAAAGGCACAGAATATTAATAGTGAAGGCTTAATATGTTACTAACTTAAAAAAAATCTCTTGTGTTATGAATGACAATTTAAAATAATGTTATTGTGAACAAATTGGATTGATTGAGGATTCTAGAATGCTAATGATCTCCCAGTGTTGCTATGATTCATGAGTGTGCATTGTTTCCGTAAACATAGATGCGTGTCTTAATTCTTTATTTTAATATTTGCAAATATTAAACGTTCTTTTTGTCTTCAAAAGGGCATCTAGTCTACTGTATCTAAGCTTTTCTAAGCCTTACGTTTTCTAGCTCGATATTTGGTAAAAACGTCAAAGTGAGCTGTATTTACACAGCCGGTAAGGTCTCCAAAGTCCATCTGTCTTTTAACCTAGTGAATCAAATCCATTTTCAATCACGACACAACGCACAGTGGGTCGAAACAGTAATATGAGGGACATAGAGGTTTTTTTTGACAAATCGTATTTTTTTTGATGCCAATCGATAGTCCTTTAGACACTCGTAAAGACATGTTCTATAACATTTTTCACTAAACCTAATAGTTTGGCCATAAAAAAATAATTTGTGTTTTTTTTGTATGAAACAAGACCTAAAGTACTAAATATCTCCCAGGAACTGCTTGATCGTGCCTTTTAATGACTTAGGTCGGCATAAGTGCATTGTGTACTAACATCCTAATCTATTTTTAGCTGCTCCAAACCGCAATTTTGCCTGTTAAACAGTTCGGAAAAAAAATATTTTGACTAAACTTATTATGGGATTATAATAACAATTCTTAGAAAAAGCGTCGATTAGGGTACTAGGAACTAATAACGTAGTTACTCTTCATTGTTCTGTACTATCAGAATCTATTAAAACCTTTTTTTTATATCATCGGATGACTTTAAAGTAATAATGATGTCAGGTCATTAGGATATTAAATAAGAGAATAAAGAGATAATGGTTTGGGGTTTTACCTGCTCCTGTTAAAAAAAGCATTGATTAGGGTACCAGGAACTAATTACGTAGGTAGTTTACATTGTTCTGTATTAACAAAATCTTTAAAAACCCTTTTTAAGAACTGGATGACTTTAAAATAAAAATGATGTCAGGTATTTTTAGTGTATTATGCGAACAACAGAGATGATTTAGGGTAAGAAAACAGATAATAGTGATATTAGAAATAGATCATGGTCATTAACGACTGATGTTCTACATTAACTTCCTTGACACTTGTAAGCTGAAGGGGCATCTGTCTCATCATCTATTGATTTTTTTACACTTTCGACATCGGATAACTGATTTTCTTTTATAAATTTGAACATAATTGGTCGACAATAAAATGTTGATGAGGGTCTATCGTTTTCCCATACTGCAACACCATCACGCAATAGCCTAATAGGTACTAAACTCGCCATAAAAACACTTAAATCGTCATTATTATCAGTATTTTTCTGTTTATGGTTACTCTGGCCTGCAGCTCCATCAAAACCCCACTAGCTAACTAGTTTAAAATCTTCTTTATTTTCTGTATTAATTTCAACAGCCTGTAAAGGTCTGATCGCGGTTAAGTTTAGTAAGGCTTGCAACTTGATAGAAGCCCCCTTATCGGGAAAAATTATGTCTTCTTTTGCTAGGTAACATTCTAATTTAGCTAGTTTTATTTTGTTATAATATGATGGGTACAATTCCGTTCCTTGTTCACTGGCAGATTCTCTCAAGCTTATATATTGCCACTTTGATAATTTTAGTGAAACTAGTATAGCCAATGCTTGCATGGGAGAATATGTTGTATCTATTCTTTACCCTTCTTGCTATCTAAACAGCTCCTCACTTTTGCAATGTCTTCTGGATGTTCTGTCAAATGCTTAATTATCAAACTTATTTCTTCGTTTCCACTTGTCTTCAATGATTGTATTGTAGCCGGAGAGCTTCTGGAGAATAAGACTCGCACGTCTTCTTTTCTGCTTCGAGCTTAGTTCTTCAAACGGTTTCCTCGGGGTAAAAGAAGAAGTGGAAGCATTCTCTGTAGATGGTGGCAGATTTTCTACGGTATTTCGTCTACATTTTCAATTACTACATCAATATTGTGCTCAATATTTTCTTCATTTATAATTTGTGGCCAATTAATTGGGGTTTCCAACCAATCTCCATTCCTTCTTAAAAATTGGGGAAATGATCGATGGTATTTTTTCCACCTACTATTAATATTAAAATACTGGCAAAACTTTTTTAATGAATCACTGTTTTCTTCCCGTTCCATTTTCTGCATAAGATGATTATATAACTTTTCACTGTCTGCCAAAGATTCTAACGTTTCCCTGAGGATTACGAATAAATCTAAATTATTCACATGGCCTCCATTGTAATCGTAAGTAATAGATCGCAAATCAAGTTTAGTGTTACTGGTAAAGTTTCACTGCACAAACTAATTTTTATAATGAATACACCTTCATTATATAACAAAGTTCCAGGTTACTTACCCCATAACCATTGTCTATTAATTCGTATAATTATTAATATCCTAATGACCTGACATCATTATTACTTTAAAGTCATCCGATGATATAAAAAAAAGGTTTTAATAGATTCTGATAGTACAGAACAATGAAGAGTAACTACGTTATTAGTTCCTAGTACCCTAATCGACGCTTTTTTTTAGAATTGTTATTATAATCCCATAATAAGTTTAGTCAAAATATTTTTTTTCCGAACTGTTTAACAGGCAAAATTGCGGTTTGGAGCAGCTAAAAATAGATTAGGATGTTAGTACACAATGCACTTATGCCGACCTAAGTCATTAAAAGGCACGATCAAGCAGTTCCTGGGAGATATTTAGTACTTTAGGTCTTGTTTCATACAAAAAAAACACAAATTATTTTTTATGGCCAAACTATTAGGTTTAGTGAAAAATGTTATAGAACATGTCTTTACGAGTGTCTAAAGGACTATCGATCGGCATCTAAAAAAAATACGATTTGTCAAAAAAAACCTCTATGTCCCTCATATTACTGTTTCGACCCACTGTGCAACGCAACGCTATCTTTCCTTCCTGGAACTGTTTTGGGATAGTTCACTTCACAAGCTACTATAATAAATCAATTTGAGCCCGTCGAAATGGGAAAGAGATACTGTTTTTGTTTTTTTCAGTACTATTTAACTTCTATTTTACATTTATGTTACAGAAATTATTTGGTGTCATTGAATGATACTGTAATTTAATTTCTAGTAAAATTGGCTTTGTTATACCGATGTTATACCAATATTTGGAACTTGCTTTACTGCACAACGAACTTATAATATTCTTATGTATATTTAAAAAAATA
The DNA here is from genome assembly GCA_949319885.1 of Mecyna flavalis. Taxonomy (NCBI): domain Eukaryota; kingdom Metazoa; phylum Arthropoda; class Insecta; order Lepidoptera; family Crambidae; genus Mecyna; species Mecyna flavalis. The sequence continues at coordinate 10,982,188 of OX439435.1, read as the reverse complement.
TTTCGTATGGTGATTTTATACCAGTTAAATGAAGGTAGGGATAAGAATAATACTTAACAGACTTCTTTAATTAAAAATTCAAGGTGATGATTATCGTAGTTACTCTTAAGTCTCACCTGAAATAACAAAATATTATCTACAACTAGTATAAATTGCCATTAATATTGTTATAATTACCCATTATTCGTATTAAATAATGCCGGATTGTTTAATTTTTATATTTTTCTTCCTTCACCTGAATAAGAAACGAGTACATAACAGGGAGTATGAAAGAAGCACCTGTGACAGAAAAGATAAAAGGGAGTCGTATGTAGAGTTGCCACGAATAGTGATTTGGCCGAATACCGAATACCGAATATTCGGCCACGCTGTCGGCCGAAGCGCCGAATATTCGGTGGCCGAATATTCGGCACAAAATACATGTTTGTCGAGCGCATAAACAAGACCCAACCTGTCGCAACCTGTCTCCCTGCAAATGAGTTAGATTGTTTATTGAAAACTATTCGCCTATAGATCGGAAGATTCGGGAGGCTGATCCTTACAAGTGGTGGTCACTGTGGTCAGACTGGTCAGTAAACGAAAAACAATACCCAAATCTCTCGAAATTTGCTAAAGTTTATCTTTCTTCTCCTTGGAGTAGCGTGTACAGCATTTTTTATAGTACTTCAGTTGGCAGACAGACACGCAGCCCACCTAATGGTAAGCGGTCACTGCGGCCTATTCCATTGAGGGATACTAAGAAGCGTCGCTCAATGTGCTGCCAGACTGTAGGCTCATCTGGTCTTCGAGCCTTTGGTTTCAAGTGTACTGGCTCCCACATTAATACTGCCAGAATACATTCAGAGCTGTTATGACGGCAGATTCCACCTGTGGGGGTGGTAGATAGCCAGTCTTACACTGAAAAAGTCCTACCACCAACCAGACCCAAGGCGGGAATCGAACCCACGACCTCCGGGTTTTATACCCGAGCGGCTTAGCCACTATTCCACGGAGGCGGTCAAACAAGAAGTTATTTTCCGAAGCTGGTATCATTTACGATGAAAAGCGTAATCGTTTGCTACCAACAAATGCTGAAAACTTGTTTTCATCCATCATGGTCAATTTTACTTACTAAGAGATTGCAATTTGATAATAAATACATAGAATCTTGAGTAATATGACGTGTCTTTTTTTCATGATTTGGTATTCGGTATTCGGCCGAATAGTATGTATTATTCGGCCGAATACCGAATATTAAAAAAAATGGCCGAATAGGCCGAATACCGAATAGTAGCCGAATATTCGTGACATCTCTAGTCGTATGGGCATGTGATGAGAAGAGATGAAAGTCACGTTACGAGAAGAACGTTGAATATGAATGTTAGTGGATGGTGAGGAAGGGTTCGGCCGTTATGCCCCCATTCCGGTTTGCCCCTGGCCGGTATGCCCCCACAATTTTAAGTAAATTTGTTCCAGTTTGCCGTTAAACCGTGGGGGCACACCGGCCGGGGGCAAACCGGAATGGGGGCATAACGGCCGGACCCGTGAGGAAGAGGACGTCCGAAAAAGAGGTGGATGGATTGCGTGAAAGATGATATGAGTGAAAAAGGAGTGGATACCTCGTTGACAAGTGACAGGGATGAATGGAAGAGAAGAATATATTGGGAACAGGGCAGGAGAAAGAATCTAAATAAAAAATAGTAAGTAGATAATCTTGTACAGTAAACAGCAAAAGTAGATGACTAAAGTCAGAATTTCAATACTGATGGACGTACTTCGCGGCAGAACTGTGTGGTGTCAAGATGACGTTGAAGTGATTGTATAGTGTACCAAACATTAACTACGAAATTAATATTTGACTGCTAAGTTCTGATGTGAATTTCGTTTACAACTTTGGAGTCAACGTTCATCAGTCATAGTTAATGTTTGGTATAATATAAAATCATCTTAACATCACACAGTTCTGCCGCGTCCTACGTTCATTAATATTGAACTTCTGACTTTGATCATCTACTTTTGCTGTTGACTGAGTTATATGAAAATGATGTCTCCAACTTTTGCATGAAACTATAATTAGATTGCTTCCCTGAAAACTTAAGAAAAGAATTCTAACATCAATAGAAAATCATCAAAAAAATATCAATCTGAAGGCATAATTATCAACCGAAACGTTATATAAATACTTATTATATGGTATCTATACTTTCTCCTTTTAATTAATCAACTCAATTAATTAGCTGTCATTGTTATATTGTATGTTGCATTGAATTACATTAAATATTTTATTAGATATACGTCAATATTGTTCTTTATTAATTGAATGAAGTCGTTAAGCAATAATGGAGGGCTATGTTTGTCACCGGTTTCCAAAAAGGCCACCGGTCCACAATGGTAATGTGCCCAGAAAGTATGTTGGGTCAGTGACCGAAGTATTCCATATTAAATCCGCTAAGGAAACTTGATCAAGATCATATTATTATATTTGTTCTGATAAAGTTTTTTTTTAAATTTTAACTTTTAAATTGCGCAAGTTCTTGTATTTCCAGTCTTTTTTTTTTAATGAGGGAAATTTAACCTTTTCATTTTGTTTGTGTAGAAGAGATTATAGAATATTTATAACGGGGCTTAAACCTTTCGGTTTAATTTCTTGATACGCGTTAATTTTACCATAAAAATATATGTACAATACTAATTCCTAACTCTTTTTTCATCAACTTTTGCTAGAAAGATAATGGATCGTGTTTTGTATGAATAATTACATATAATTAGATATTTTAAAATATTTACTTCATAAAATCTTACTGTTAAAGACTTATTTTGTCATCATCAATATCCACGTTTGTTTACTTTATTTTAGAAATAGGTAATTAACTCCATTTGAACATTTTGAACATACCTGATGTTCAAATGGAGTAGATTCAAATGTTCAAAAATGTATGTATCAGGATATCAAAAGTTAAGTTATACCTAAAGGCTGAAAAATGCAAAACTGTAATTATTTCTATATTTTATTTTTCTCTCTCTCTTTCTCTGGGTCTGGTTCTATGTATATTATGTATATATTTACAAAAAAAAGTATAGTGTCAGTTAGGGTAAGAGGAACACCGGTGAAAGAGGAACACTACCATCATAACTCATAAACTACAGAGTTTAGCTGTATGTTCTACCAGTCGATAATTAGCGACTATTTATTATTTTATCGACTGGTAAAACATACAATCACTGTAGTTTATGTGTTATGTTGGTAGTGTTCCTCTTCCACCGGTGTTCCTCTTACCCTAACTGACCCTATAAGTAATGTTTATCCGTTGTCTGGCACCCATAGCACAAGCTTATGCTTAGTTTGGGGCTAGATGGCGCTGTGTGAATAATGTCTAGAGATATTTATAGATATTTTTATAGCTTCCTACTGATTGTTAGTTTTTTACCATTTCGATCCAAAACAGTTATAATTATAATTTTGTTTTTGACATTATTAATGGATGCGAGTGCATGGTCTGTATTTAGCTTATACCTAAGCAATTTATTCTTGACTGTACAAAAATGGAAATTTTGCACATACAAAAAAATATGGACCGAAACAGGAATACAATTTGGAACAAAACAATTATTATTTTTTTACGAGAATTCCACACTAATTTGTGTTACGATCTTAATGTATGCAAATTTTATCGTGGAATTTAATTTGATAAACTAATTAAAACACTTAAGTATGTTAGTACAAAACGTTTTTTAACAATGTTAAAAAATCGTTTGTAAAAACATTTTAGTTTACTGGCTCCTATGAAATAATTTAGCGAAAAAGCTGTGGAGGTAATTTAACGCCATGTTTCATCCCGGAAAAACATACAGGTCCCGTGAGGACTGCGATTACCAAAATTTCCAAGCGAGCCATAACATTATGTACGCAGCTTATCAACGCAATATCTCGAATAGTTCCCTATGGAGAGCATTAGGGATATCCAATCTAATGCAATCTAATCAGAAACAAATATATTACTAACACGTAGCTCGTCTTTTACTTTCCAATTTCGCTATCTTGGAGTGTTTATTTATAATAGAATTACAACTAGAGCAATGTGACATTAAATTAGCAAATACATGTGGATTATAATTTCATTTGTATTATAATAATTACTTTGTTGTTACACAAAACCAAGAATCCACGAGACATCCATGTTTTCAGTACAAGTTACGTTGTGTGCAGAAAATTATACAAATGATTTTACAGCCTGTGTAAATATATAAATACAAAATATGACTTTACATTTATGTACGTGTTTATTAGCATTTGTGTAGATTTAATGTCCCACTAGTTAATTAATAAAATACGAGTACGTCGATATGCAAACTTAACACCATATCGATAGAAATCCGTTCACATAGTGTTTAACGTGTTTAATTTGAATAGAATTTGTCGTTTTTACAGCTAAAATTAAAATGGGTGTCTTGTATTGTATTTATAGTGGAAAAAAAACCAATTTCATGATTAATTTAAAATTACTTACCCAAATAAACCTTTTAGCTGTTCTAAACTGTAATGCATCTTAAGCATCCTAACAAAATAATAACAACACTATCGTAGTACCATAAAACAAGTAACAACAAGCAACTATCTACTTAATTTAACTTTGTTCAAACTTTTACCCCTTTACTTATTACTACAATATTTTGTCTAATACCATAAGAAACAAATAGTCCGAACATGCGACGTCTTCAATGGATTGACCATAGAGAAATAACAATAGAAGAGGGGGCATATGCTAGTTTTCCTCCTCCGACAAAAATTCAAAAGAGTAGGAAGTTGTAGTTCTGAAAACTCCACGCTAGAGGGCACTGGAATCAGTACGCGTTCAGATTTCACTACGAACGTACATTGTGTTACGGCATTGTGTATTCCCATTGAAATGAAGTGTTGCGTCGTCGGCTGTAAAAGCTACCCGAAAGATAGAAAACACATAAATGGAGTCAAAATATCTTTCTGCTCTTAAGTTTTTTTATTGTTTTCTTATGAATTGTATAAAGAATATTCCAATTGATAGATGAAAATAAGTCAACATCTGTCAGTATTTGACAAGACAAAGTAAAAATATGTATGTATTTTTTCTACTAATACTGCCATCTAGTGTCAAGTAGAATGTCTACTTTTTATAGGGGCCGTACTCAGGAATAAAATAAAAAACCACAACATATTAAATCACAATCATGAATGAAATCTAAATATTCGTAGAATTGTTCGCTATAGTTCCTTTTTTCAGTATAAGTTGGAAAAAAACAAATAATTTATTAGTCTCTAATAATATTATTTAACACTATAAAATATTTACTGCTTTATCGAAAAACGTAATTAAAAATAAACCGTTTCGGACGAATGTCTTACTTTTAGCAACTATTTTAAACAGACATCAGAAATGACATGTAAAGGAAAAATCGTTGAAATACTTACTACTTCGGAGGAGCGAGGCTTTCCCAACACAAGTATCATCTGATTATTGAATTGATTAGGCAATTTATTGAAAATGATTTACAGAAATAAAATACATTTTATTTTATTTTTATTTACTTAATTGCTTAAATTTAGAATTAAAAGGTTTTGACATGAAAACATTTCCTTCCCTAGATTTCCCTCCGAAATTTCCCTAAAAAATAGGTGGCTCATTTCCATTAACCGCAAAGATTGGTCACCAAGAAAATATTCAAAAATATGCTCTCTGCATTTTGATGAAGAATAAGGACAAGAAAAGGATTAAATAGAATAAGAGAAGGCACTGTACCAAAAAACCGGTACCTGTACTTTACTTTACTTTTTTACCTTAGTCGGTCCCTGGACTCCTTGGCAAAAGTATCTTAAGTAGAAGTGCTGCCATCTGCTAGTGAGTAGGACAAATGTTAAGAAGCAGTGCTTAGCATGCTTTGGCATATCACCACTTAGTTTTAATATTCACCACTACGTACTGGTGTGGCGTTGCACATTGTGGACACATCATTCCTTATAGAAAACAAGATATCGCAAGTCTACTATTGGTATTTAGTCTGTGGGATTGACAGATCTCCAGTATCAGTTTCTCAATAATATTCTACGGATCGTTTTGTTCGCCACGTGATACGTACGTTGCCTCTATATCGCCTTACCTTGCTCTGTGTCCAATAACTTTCATTGTTTCATTCGAAAAGAACTTTAACTTCAGGTCATAGAAGCTAATGTCCTGCAATCGCATCCCGAATAGCAATCTCGAGCTCAAGTATGTATCGAAACTCCCCAGTCTTCCTATTACTAAATATATTAGATTGCTCTGAACCACGCTCTCGTACGGCATGCTTCGGTGGTCGAGGGAATATTTCAATTCTGAAGGAATTTTACATAATGTTTGATGTTAAGTTCTAAAAAGGATTTGGGGGGATGCAGGTGGAGTGGCTCTTATGGATATAAGATCTCGAATTGATATTCGGGTTTGCCATTTGCATTATTTAGTTCGATGTACCTGCTACAAAACCACATGAAATTATCGCTTTACCCAGCAGTTGGTACCTCAGTTTTACGAGTTTCTCTGAAACTAAGTTGGTAAATTGTATACCAACAAAACTAACAATCCAAATACGCCTGGGAATGTTTGATGCAAGCGCTGCGAGTTCTCAGGAAACTATTGTGGATTTATAACCTTCTACAATCGTATAGCTTTTCTATTGCCTTATTTATTGTCTCTTTCAGTTCCAGCGTGGAACTTGCATCTGATCTTCTGTTTAATTTAACTTAAATGGGTATTGTCATACTATTTGTTTTGTCGCTTACTGTTTTTTGTCATACTTACAATGTTGTTATTTGATCGCTTTTTTGTATATTTTATATTCCCTAAGGCTACACGATTTCGTCAATAAAAAAAGTACGACTGAAGATTGCATTGTCGACTCTGTAATAAATGGTCGCTTGTCTCTTTACTGTAAAAATGGATTCGTTTAATCACCGTTCGTGGACCGTTAGGTCCTAAAAAAGAATTAATTTTGTTGTTCAAAGGGCGCTCTTGGTCTGCACTCCCGATAGCGTTGACGGATCGCGTTTCGGCAGGCTCAAATAGATGGGAGAAGTACGTGCTGTGCCGCCGGGCGTCCGCGTGATGAATCGGCGACTTGTAATCGCTGGACTAACATGGATCCCGTAATTTGTAACAGGAAAGTTCGTGAGGTCCCGACGCTAGACCCTCGCAGATGTGCACTGTCATCGTTTGATAAAACTAATCCCATTTAACAATAAACTACCCCATACCGATTTATAAGCCTGCTGGATAGTAGCGTCGTGACTTTGATCTTAGAAAACAGCTTTTGTAGTTTTATCAGGTGTTTGAATATGACCGGGCAATAAATTTTCTTTGCAGGTAAAGTTTAATGCAATCCTATACCTACCTATATTGAGGTACGACAAGTATTCTGTAGAAGTTTGCATTTTCTATTGGAAACATGGGGTATGTTTCCAATAAAACCAGATTGAATTGATTCTTTTAATACTAATTCCTCCAAGTTCTTTTGCATTTTTGCAGGTATATTATTCGTTTATCATCGGCCCCTAATAAGGAAAGAACCATAACATTCCCTAAACGTTTCGTCATAATGATGAAGGTTGTCCTCAACATCCTCTTCAATATATGTCACGAAAATAAATTTTGTTTTAGCAGGTAGTTTCGTTTGACAAGGAACTTAATTACATGTCATGTCATACATACAGGGTGGCCCTGAAAATCGTGGATCAAACGAAACAGGGAGATAAAGGGGGTTATTACCGACATAAACCCCTCAACAGTATGACCTCACATCGACTCTACAAAAAATTAAAGCTATTTTTTGTTTTGAAAAAAATAATGCCTTATTTTGTAATCAAATGGCAAAATAATGAAAACAGATTGTTTTTTCTTTCTTTTTTTTGTGTTCAATTATTGTCAAAGAAAGCATCTTTACATAAAAAGTATCTTTACCACTGTGGGGACACAAATTCGTGAGTGATGGCAACTTTCTTAAAAGAAATTAAGTTTTACGAAAAATCAATTCCAACTTCAAAACAGTACTGAGAAAAAAAAATGTATGACCGACAAGTGACCCTGTATCAAAAAAATTAGCCTGTTTTATCACCATTTAAATGAGGTATAACACTTGGCTATTTTGTAGTTAACTTATTTTACAAAACTTGTTTATTGGCGCCAAGTCTAACTTTCAATAAATTGAGCGATCAATAAAAATCGTTATTCGCGTTGATTATTTTCACTCTTAACAATCCTAGAGCTTTAACATTGGAATAAATACCCGGTATCTTTTGTCCTTTTCACACTCGGGTCGGGTACGTACCCGACTCGGGTCGTACATACGATCCATTGTTTTTTGGCTCAGGCACTTAGGTACCGCTTGCGCGTACGTTTGGCCCACCGCTCCCGCCGCGGCGGCGAATCAGTGACTCGCTACCGCTTGTTATTACGCACGTGTTCTGCCGGTTTGCTCTTCAACGTCTCCTGAACGGACTCGGATTTCTTGTCTAACTGTGATCTAAGCTTGCCATACGGACTGTGAGTCTTGCCAAACTGTGACCTAAGCTTGCCATGCGGACTCTGTGTGATTTCTTGCCAAACTTTGACCTAAGCTTTCCAATCGGACACTAATTCTTGCCTAACTGTGACCTACGCTACGCCAGATGGCCACTGTAAGAAGAGTGGAGTACTGCTGACTGTACTCCACTCTTCTTACAGTGGCCATTACAAAAGCCGTAGATGTAATGCATGTCAGCATACTCTCGCTGACGAGGGAAGGCTTCAAGAATCAGTGTCCGATTGGAAAGCTTAGGTCACAGTTTGGCAAGAAATCACACAGAGTCCGCATGGCAAGCTTAGGTCACAGTTTGGCAAGACTCACAGTCCGTATGGCAAGCTTAGATCACAGTTAGACAAGAAATCCGAGTCCGTTCAGGAGACGTTGAAGAGCAAACCGGCAGAACACGTGCGTAATAACAAGCGGTAGCGAGTCACTGATTCGCCGCCGCGGCGGGAGCGGTGGGCCAAACGTACGCGCAAGCGGTACCTAAGTGCCTGAGCCAAAAAACAATGGATCGTATGTACGACCCGAGTCGGGTACGTACCCGACCCGAGTGTGAAAAGGACAAAAGATACCGGGTATTTATTCCAATGTTAAAGCTCTAGGATTGTTAAGAGTGAAAATAATCAACGCGAATAACGATTTTTATTGATCGCTCAATTTATTGAAAGTTAGACTTGGCGCCAATAAACAAGTTTTGTAAAATAAGTTAACTACAAAATAGCCAAGTGTTATACCTCATTTAAATGGTGATAAAACAGGCCAATTTTTTTGATACAGGGTCACTTGTCGGTCATACATTTTTTTTTCACAGTACTGTTTTGAAGTTGGAATTGATTTTTCGTAAAACTTAATTTCTTTTAAGAAAGTTGCCATTACTCACGAATTTGTGTCCCCACAGTGGTAAAGATACTTTTTATGTAAAGATGCTTTCTTTGACAATAATTGAACACAAAAAAAAGAAAGAAAAAACAATCTGTTTTCATTATTTTGCCATTTAATTACAAAATAAGGCATTATTTTTTTCATAACAAAAAATAGCTTTAATTTTTTGTAGAGTCGATGTGAGGTCATACTGTTGAGGGGTTTATGTCGGTAATAACCCCCTTTATCTCCCTGTTTCGTTTGATCCACGATTTTCAGGGCCACCCTGTATAGTTGGGGTCTGCTCTTGATAGGGCTTAAATAAGGAAGGAATAGATGATCTTAACATTGTTTCCGGAGAAGGTAGGGAAGTGAGTTGTCAAATGTGAACAAGGGAAAATAACATGCAGATAGTACTCGTAAGGGCAATGTCATTGACCTGCCAGTAACCGGTTCCACTAAAATTAAATATAATTTAAAATTAATTCCTTTCGTCACCTTGTATTTTTATGTGGACATTCTTTCACTTCGTGACTAAACATTTTAATAAATAGATACATTAAACTAGTTTGGTTTAGTTTTGTCCTTTTTCTGATATAAATATCCTACGTGTTTGTAACATAATAATATTAAAATTGACTACGAAGAAACGTTACCTATTCAAGACGTGGCTTGCTATTGGCAATTCTTATAATATAGTTTTACTCGAAAAGGTCTAAAGATTATGACTGTATTGTATCGCCAGCTTTAGTGATGCTTATCACATTGTGTTGGGTATCCCATTTTACATAGTCTTTCATATTAACGCTGTCTTTAACAAACAAAAATATTGTTTCTTGCTTCTTATAATGGTTTGATTCTGGAGTTTTTTTTGTGGCTCTTAATTTTTAATTGTCTAGGACAAATGCTTCTTCATTGATATACACTCGAAGTATAAATCTCTATAAGACGAGCTTGTGGTTTAGCAGCACGCACGTAGCGTAACTTAGGCCATAGACTTTTGTGAACATTGCAGTTGATCAGACCTGCAAAAAAATATGAATGTCTACAGAACCCTAACAGGTTGCCTGTCCGATAATATTTTTAACAGATGTTGGTTTTCTAAACATCAAATCAGGGAGGATTTCCTCCAATATGAGAACACCCTAAGGCCCACTGCAGTATCCCAGCTCCAAGTTCGGTATTAACGACGTATACGTGCCGCGCCTACGACGCGCGACAAATCGCTCTCTCATAATCGACACGCTTCTCCTCCGATTTGTTACTATAAAAATAACGGTGTTTACGTAAGCCATTTGTCCTATATCTTGTTTTAAGTATTATAAAGGATCTCAGTTTAGACCTTTTTCCCTGTACCTACTACAGATATCTTTCAGATAGAAAACCTCGAATATAGCAAGTAAAATAAAATAGTAATAGCAAGTAAAATATTCTCAAATCTACCGCAAATTATTATAATGTGATTTTAAATCGTGTTATAATTTGTATTTATTGGCACTTTAGTTCTCGTGGGAAGACTTCCTGTTGGCACTCAGTCGGATCTTTCTATGCAGGATAAGCGGCCAAAAGTAATGTAAACTAATTATGAGTGAATGAATATGTATGTTTTAACTAAAATTTCACTGGCGCGTTCATTGCATCAAGAGTTGATTGTAGCACGAAATGTTATTTGTTAGTTGTTTTCAAAATCCCTTCCTAACATTATTAAGCGCGCATATATTTTTTTTATTGCAATGTGTTATAAGACGAGCAGATCGTACACCTAATGGTAAGCGCCACGTCTGCCCTTAGACAGTTCAGTGCCAAACAGTAACTAAGCAGTTACTGTATGGCACCGCCCTGCGCCTGCTACACCGAGACGACAGTTATTAGGTCTCATATACCTAGTAATTAATAGTTCAGTGCCCTTTCCCCGAAACACAGAAGTGCACTTTTATTTCACGGGAAAATATCTGGCACTGAATGAATTCCTAAATATCTGGCATAATTACGAATTCATTTGAAAATGCCTCTACTTTTCCTTTCATGAGTCGAATAGAAGAAAATTGTTTACGGGACTAGATCATACAAAACTTACCTTACACACCTTAGTTAATATAACAAAATATATTAACTGACATAATAATTATGTACATATAATATATTGTATGTATTTCTAGACTTACAAGTATTTAATAAGACGCCCGAATATGAAATAAATATGATAATAATAATATAAGATACGTAACGTTTTCCTCCTTTCTGGATTCAAGGTAACTTATTATTATGTAGCATGTGACACATATCAGAATTAGGAAATTAATTACGTGTAATATGTAGGCAGACAGTATTTAATAAACAGGGAAAATGGTAGAGCATTTTCGCAAGCGAATGGAAATTTGGCCACTCTCTGCTTACCTACCTACATGATAACAAAAAAGTAAATTTCGTCAACCATATTTTCTACATAACTATTTAGTTATGTAGAAAATATATGTAATTATAATAGATTATTTAATCTAAGTATCCAATTCCGTACAGAAAAACAAAATGATATTTTTAACAAAAGTTATGCGACGTCCATTGTAATTTGTGTCGAAATCTGTTCATTCTGTTCTGAGCGTGCATATTAATGTTTCACTAAAAAGACTAGAAAGATAGCTGTAACAATAATTTGTCAAACTATAGAACGTGACCTCTCGTAAGTGCTCCCTGCTCCCTACTGCACTAAAGTGGTGTCCATTGGTGAGGAGGAACATGAATTGGACAAAATAAGTCCGTCCGATTATGATAAACCTCTTATCATTCCTTAGAAATGTTTCCCTGATAATTTGGGTTCCGTCCACATTCGTCTAGTCGACATTGACGGATCGCGCGACGACACCGAGACGCACGAAGCGACGGATTGCTCGACGAATTACTTGGCTAACATGATTTATCGTCGTCCCGGGACAATAGGGAAAGGGACCGCAGCGCAATCCGCCGGGACTCAGCAGATAGTTGAGTCTGATGACTCGGAGAAGTGCCAATTACAATTTACTGTTTGATTAACTGTGACGCCTAGTCGACGTGTATTCTGAAACTGGGTATCGTTACGATGGAATATGCCCATGGGCCGGTTTATTGCCATAAGGCGGACACCGGCTCGTGCCTTTCGGGGAGGGAAAACCATGACGTGGCCGTGGTGGACGTGGCTTGGAAGTGGAAGACCACAAGTCTTGCTAGCCTAAGCATTCTTCTCTATGAAAAAGGGGAGGATACATACATGTATTTTATTAAATCATTTCGAAACAGATTTGTCCCAATTATGTACAGGATACATAAGTGACGTGTACCTATGTGTAGTCTGGCGACAAATTCTATGTCGAACTACATAATAAATAGCAAAGAAATTACTATTTTTGTTGCTACAAGTTCTATTTGCGACGTCTCCTCATTTACTTGATCTGCTCTCGTTCGAAAGTTGTATTACATGTCACACACGTGGTTGCAAATTGAGACCAACCACCAAATTTTTTTTTTTGGAAGAGAATGCGATTTTGCACCATAACCGCAGGCTAGGTAGACCTGCGGCCGTGTGTGGGACTCGGGACTAAAGCGTCCACTACTCACTAAACTCCCCCGGTCAATTGTATTCTGTGCCCCCGGTTCTCCTTCACACTCGATTGGGACTTAATCAATCTGATATTATTTAAAAAAAAAACAGTGTAGGCTTTTATTGCCATGTACAATTTTACGAAATAATTGAATATCAAGTTAGTCTCTGTACAATGTTTGTCAGATATGCTATGATGCTGTTTTGTCTATTTTCATAAATACAATCATTTATTTCTGACAGTGGTTAAACTGGACCTGAAGTGTATTCCTGTGTATTTATAAAAAAACAAAACACATAATTTTAATTGTACATAATTTTAACTTTAATTTTGATCACAAAGATAAAAGTGTTGGTCATTGTAATATCAAACATAAGTATAGTAGACAATGGAGTTGTCGAGTTTTACTTTAAACTAATTGTATGTTTTTTTTACCAGGATATGCTTTTAAAATAGATTTAAAAAAATACTAGCCAACCTTGACCACTCAACTATTATGACCTTTTTTGCACGATTATTAGTTATAGATTGTTTATTGATTCTAAGATTTAATATGTTGCTAAAAACAAATTGACGTACCTATTCGTTGCAACTTTATGCAATGGTTACAGTTTTACAATTACAGACATTTATTCAAGTGGACCTTGAAATAAATACATATACAGGGTGGAATTTTGTAATGCCACCTGAAAGGGAAGTACTCTCAATACTGTAGATAGAAAATTTTACTTAAAGAAAACATTCCTTTATTTTTAAAAAGAAAGAAAACTGCATTCAAAGATTTTTAAAAATTCGCTTGCTGCACCCGGTAATCGAACCGACTAAAATCTGTAAAAGTTGCACCCTGTACTTTTATTACATCGATCGTTAGGGTCAATAATAAGGATGAAATCTCACTAACAAACTTCATAAATTAAATGAAAGGAAAACAATGAAATCCTAAATTATTGATTCAATGGGTCAAGTTAAAGCACTTTTTTCATTGTTTTCCTTTCATTTAATTTATGAACTTTGTTGGGGAGATTTCATCCTTATAATTGTCCCTAACGATCGATGCAATAAAAGTACAAGGTGTAACTTTTACAGATTTTAGTCGGTTCGATTACCGGGAGCGGCAAGCGAATTTTTAAAAATCTTTGAATGCAGTTATCTTTCTTTTCAAAAACAAAGGAATGTTTTCTTTGAGTAAAATTTTCTATCTACAGTATTAAGAGTACTTCCCCTTCAGGTGGTATTACAAAGCTGCGGCAAGCAAATTTTTAAAAATCTTTGAATGCAGGTTTTTTTCTTATTAAAAATAAAGGAATGTTTTCTTTGAGTAAAACTTTCTATCTTCAGTATTAAGAGTACTTCCCCTTCAGGTGGCATTACAAAATTCCACCCTGTATACCTATGTATCTTACACGTGCAATTTTGCTCAAGCAATTAATATTCTTCATTTTATCTAAATTTTCTCAAATTTGCAATTATACTAGAGTAAAATAAACCTCTTATCTAGAATACAAATGATAAAATAAAAAGACTACCCCACAGTATAGGTTAGTAAGCTTTTGCAACTCATTTGAAATGCTTGAATTACTGTGAGTGGCTGTGCAGTTACGTTAGAAAAACTTCAAACATCAGGTAATATAATTTAAATATAATAAATTATATGTTATGTTATAAATGCGATAGTTAGTTGGATGGAAAAATGTTTGTGACTCTTTCACGCAAAAACCACCGAACGAATTTAGATGACATTTTATAGCAATACAATAATGTCAACTAGCCTTCCGCCCACGGCTTCGCCCGCGTGAACTATAGGACGTTATCCCGCGGGAATATCTTGTAAATTGTAGCCTATGAGTTATTCTGATGTATAAGCAATATTATTGTAAAGTTTCATTAAAATCAATTCAGTATTTTTTACGTGAAAGAGTAACAAACGTTCATCCATCATCCATGCGCCCCCCGGCCGGTCGGTACCGCCGCAACCGCTATGTCCCTGCATTTTAAATCTGTAATATCTTCAAAAGTATTCATTTAAATTGCATGCTGTAAAGAGCCATATTGATCTATATTACATGCACAATTTATTTAAGGTACTTAATTGGATAAGGATTAACACTGTATTGCAAAAAATCGCTTTTTCGTAAATATGCCCTTATTTTCTCATTAGTAAAGGATAAAAATGGTTATTGTGGGTTATCCCTAATAGATAGACATATACCATCGCGGACTTTTTTGTAAACCGTTTTAAGGTGAACAATACCGTAGTACATTGTTTTGATCTATCTCGTAGGGTTCAGCCAGCGTTTGCAATGTAAGCGCAAAAAAATGTGTTTATTTACGACCTTAAATTAAAAACCTCTAAAATTATCAGTGTTTCTCTACTATATTATGCATGTATTATACATATAAACCTTCCTCTTGAATCATTCTATCTATTAAAAAAAACCGCATCAAAATCCGTTGCGTAGTTTCAAAGATTTAAGCATACAAAGGGACATAGGGACAGAGAAAGCGACTTTGTTTTATACTATGTAGTGATAATACATCAGCATGACCCAATAAATCATTGACAACAGCCCCTGGAGATGGCGAAAGCTATATAGGATTAAATAAATATCTATATGTTTAATCACATGTACCTACAAATAAGAATCAGCGAAGTCTGTACTCTAGTGAAATAAAGGTTTAATCATCACAACCTATTTTAAAGTATTGTAATACAATAATTCAACATGGCAAGTGTTATTGTTATTATATTTTTTTTTTATTGTAAGTCTTGAACTTACATTTTGTTAACACTGTACTTTTTTTTAACTTTAAAATGCAGATGACTTACTAGTCTATTAGCCACAAGGCTGGTACCGGATCGTTCCAATCGGGTGTGAAGGGGAAATCGGGGGAGTTTAGTGGGTAGTGGACGCTTTAGTCTCGAGTCCCACACACGGCCGCAGGTTTAGCTAGCCTGCGGTTATGGTGCATAAACGCATTCTCCTACGAAAAAAAAGAAAAGATGACTTACCAACATTTTGATTACTCAGCAATGATTTAAATACTTAGTTAGATACATCAGTGCTTGTTCAATATTAGTTCTGAACACTGATATTCCATGCATGACATTTGATTATCCTAAACTAGTGTGGTTGACATAGAAATCTCGTAACACAGCGGAATAAATTGTTTCAAGGTCAATCACTAACTACTATAAACTGACATTGTTAGTAGAATAGAATCTGTAGTTTACTATAAACTGACATTGTTAGTAGAATAGAATCTGTAGTTCAATGGTATGATATTATCCAATTAAACTCCTGACATCGATACGTAATTTAATTAGACTTGCATAATAAATAAATGCTTGTTCAATTAGCTTCCGCACGCTGTTTTTTGCTATGGTAATAAAAAGGTAACTCTGACTTATAGCCTATAATTATGTGACCCATCAAAATGTGTCTTGCAGTTTTTGTATTCTACCTAATTCCATCCGTTCAGGCCGAAGAGAAGTCATTTGAAGCGTCGAATTTTGTTTTTGCTGTAATTTTAGATTATCTTTTTCGGAAGGTATAATTGTCTGATGAGCAGCAGTAAATGTGGACGGTTATTCGTTCCTGGGCAGCAATTCCAACTCTGTTATGAATATAACTGAATGGAATTTTGAATGTAACTAGAAAAAAATACTCCAAATTCATGCTCTACCTAAACTGAAGTAACGAGAGATCAAGTGCATAGAAGACTTCTTGTAAACGATCTGGTTATAAGACTTTTTTATAATTTATAGTAATATGTCTGTATTTATCGAGGAAAGCTTCAAATGCAAAAGAAATTCGAAAAGTTGCACATAGGAATGTTTTTATATTTATTCATTTCGTCGTAATTTGCGAATTGTCTAATGTTATTTTTATTTCTAAAATAACCGTTTAGTATAACAGTAAAAAAAGTTATTGAATATAAATTAATGTAGATTAATTATGGTGATATATATTTTAATTACGTTTTTTACTTGTAATGTACGAAAGTAGTCGTGTCATGTGACTAATATATTACTTTATACAACGATTAGGGTGATGTCAAAGTGCTGGTAAGAAGATTGACGTCTAGAGTGTTTTTTTTTAAATCTCATTTACATTTCTTATCTGGTTTCGTTTTATTAAAAAAAGTGCAAGAAATTCAAATACAAATAAGTACTTAGTGCCTATCATTGGTAATAAAGTTGACTATTTGCGACGTGTTACATGTTTTAACGTTTAGGTACCTTGTGATTTTTGTAGAATTTCCGGGAAACATTGAAATATTCGTACTCTAAAATATATGAAAAAATATACCAAACCAACATTTCACTCGGCATTGGTTGCCCTCGCATGAGTGGCGATCGATTAATAAACACGCTTCCGCTAATTTTTTTATTCCATACAAACTCTGATTACAGTTATCCTTGCCAACATTAATATTTTAAATTAACCTTTTCCACGCCAATGTCTGATATATCAGACAAACCATTTTCGTGCCCACCACGCCAATGTCTGATATATCAGACAAAAAAACATGATCAAGAAACGTTGTATTTTTACTTGCCTGAATGAGTTGAGTATAACCTAATAATTTTTTGGATTTTTTTTTTTAATGGTCGTGGCGTGTGGGGCACCATTTTCGGAAAAAAGCGTGGCGGGGAAAGGGTTAACCGATAGCATCGATAACTATTTCAATAAGACCTACGATGCGCTACAATGTAAACGATAAAACTAACAACGTCAAAGATGTCCAAACACAAACAGAAGGATAATGGAAATCCTCAACCCAATTTTGGCAAATAATTGGTTAGACCCACCTGGTTTAGGCAACAAAGGCCCTCCCTCCGACATTGTTCACCAAAGGTTTTATTAGGCCGATGTTACATCTCATCGCAAATTAACACGGCCGGCCACAATTTTATCTGGAACATGACCAACAGCCCCGTTCTCCCCCACACCTTAATAGGTAATTTTCCTCTCAATAGTTATCCTGTAAGAGGTAAATTGACAGTAATTGATTTGTTTCCCTCGTACCGGACGGCTGAACCTTGGGCAGAACTTCATATTATATTTCAATTTGGAGAGTTCTTCCCTTTGATACTTCATTTCACATAAAATATATAAAAAGATAAAACGACTTGTAAAAGTAGAGTTTGAATTGAAGTATTTTATATTATTTTTAAATAACATTTTCTTAGTTTATATAACCTACGAGTAAATGCCCGAGCATAGCAATCGTAAAATAAACAATTTAAGCTGTCGTTTATAACGAATCATAGTACCTATTTGACTAAAGTTAAGATAATATACTTATTTATTTAATTAACCTTTTCCACGCCAATGTCTGATATATCAGACAAACCATTTTCGTGCCCACCACGCCAATGTCTGATATATCAGACAAAAAAACATGATCAAGAAACGTTGTATTTTTACTTGCCTGAATGAGTTGAGTATAACCTAATAATTTTTTGGTTTTTTTTTTTTTAATGGTCGTTGCGTGTGGGGCACCATTTTCGGAAAAAAGCGTGGCGGGGAAAGGGTTAAAAATTGGCTCCGAAACCAAACCCAAGCTATTATACCCAGGAACTACGAGCACTATCACTGTTATCAATATCAAATTGACCCTTTGAGTATTTTATTCATTATTTTCAACAAAAGCTTATAAAGGAATTTAATATTTGTTATTCCGAACAATAAAACAAAGAGACATCGATTGTGACCCTTTTCTCTGTATTTCTGCCTTTGGGCTTTTGTTTTTCGTTGGTCATGTTTAGCGCTGGGCGTTTATTAGGAAATTGGAAGTGCGCAACACAAAGGGCCTTAAATTAAATCAGCTGCCAATGTTCCCTACTGAAAGCACTTGGGACACAGGTCCCTCCTCATTATCCTGTTAATTTATATTCTTTATTAGCCAGTGCGTCTCATCGACTTGATCGAATCGTGACATTTATAGTGTCTGGAATAATAGAAGAACCGAAGTAACGAATGGTTACACTTTGATTCTGTGCTATGTTTTCTTGCTGTTAACGAATCTTATCTCAATCCTTTTAAAATAATAAACTTTTTAAAACACAATTCTGCAGAAAGCCATATTATAATATATTTTCAGTCAGTGTATACTTCTCTCGGATCCATCAGAAAGTTACAATCACAATATCACAGCGGCCGAATCTTGATTCCATTAAAACTGTCGGTGCGTCATAAAAATCCTTTTCGTAATTTGTAAGATTTGAGCTTCGACGTTTGCTGTATCGAAGTAAATTAACTAAGAAACTTGATCCAAAGCCGGTCTTTCATTTCTTTGGAAATAAAAGTTCGCTTACAACTCATAACAGAGAAAATAGGAAATGAACAACGTTAAGAAGTTTTGTCCCGCAATTTATTATTATATCATGCTCACGGAACTTGTGTTTTGTTTCTTTTTGTCTACTTTCGTATTGTTTATCGGAACAAGAATTTCAAAGAATTCCTTAGTGACGTCTACCATTAATATCGTTATTTTTGTCAAGAACTGTGCCGAGGAGAACAATACGTGCATCGGAGACAAAGCACTACCGAATCAATAATATCGTTGTCAGCTGAAAATGAACTCCTTCCAGCTTTAGTTGGATAAATTCTTTTTAAATTAAGTCTATCTTTTTGTGCGCTTCGTTTAATTGACAACTATTTTACCGGAATCCGCATCCAACTTTATGCCCGTCGTATCGCATAAAAAGAAAAGTATTATAACTACTGTTTATAATTTAAAAAATCCAGTGTTATTTACAATGCTTCCTTTAGGCGCATTTGGTCCAATTCGCGGTTGGGCCAATTCATGTTATTCACGGTTGGTCCAATTCGCAGTTAGTCCAATTCTCGGTTGGTCCAATTCGCGATTGGGCCAATTCGCGGTTGGTCCAATAAAAAGTGTATTTCCAAAATTAAACAAAATAACATTTTTTTTTGTATATAATGTACTATATATATTCATAATCATATAACAAATAATCTAAGCACATATTGTAATGTATGTGTTACCGGCCAAACCCGATTTCCAGGACAAACTAGTTTTGCCTAGGCTAAACTAATTTAAGACAACATAGAATATATTATTATAAAAGGTTTTCAGGGTTTAAAAAAAATAACCACGAAGGTTAAGGCGGGCTATCCATCCGAGTCGATTTCCTTAGATTATGAAATTATCATAGATGATTTTCAGAAACACCTTGCAAACTAGAAAACATTACCTATTTTGGCCCAACTGCGAATTGGGCCAACTGCGAATTGGACCAACTGCGAATTGGCCTAACCGCGAATTGGACCAAGTGCGAATTGGATATTTTGTTTAACGTTTGGCCAACTGCGAATTGGACCAAATGCGCCTAAACCCAATGCTTGATTACTTCTAGTCTTATGGTTAACCTTGTATTAGTTGTGGTTTCAACGATGTGACCAGATCGTGGTTAAGTCTGATGATCTTACGTGGTTAATAAAATAACATTTCGTCACCAAAACGCGATATTACAAATCAGAGCTAAAAACGTAGAGCACGAAATTGCAGTTAAGTTTCCAAAATAGGTACCACAAACAACTACAGATATTGTGCTCAATGCAAATAATAGTATATATTTTTTGTTCTCAGATTCAAAAATGTCTTCGCCATCAAAAAAACGCCTTAAAAGGCAAACCTGGTATAAAAGACTGATGTACAAAAGACTGCCTATAACGAGTTGGCTGCCAGTTTACAATTCCGATAAGGCACTTGCAGATTTCATAGCTGGTATAACAGTTGGATTAACAGTCATCCCACAGGCTTTGGCGTATGCTACGCTGGGAGGATTAGATCCACAGGTATGTTTAATAAATTGTATTCAAATCAATAAGTAGCTTTTCTCAGCCTTTGATGATGTTGAAGTTAGTGTAATCCGAACCGGCGAAAAGCTAATTCGGCTGGGAACAATTATTTTATTATTTATTATTTTTAGCATGGCCTGTACTCTTCGTTCATGGGATGCTTCGTGTACATAATACTCGGGTCTTGTAAAGACATAACCCTGGGCCCCACAGCGTTGATGGCTCTGATGACGTACCAACAGATACAACATCGGAATTCTGACTACGCTGTTCTTCTTTGTTTTCTGACTGGCATTGTGCAATTAGTGATGGGAATGCTACATTTAGGTAAGTCTTTCCTTTTTTAAATGAGTTACTTTAATTAAGATGTACATGTACAGTTACATTACTGGGTAAACATTTAGTGGTAACTATTTGTATGGGCAAAGGTTTGTTATTTTTAAATATTAAACAAAAATAAGTAATCTAAAGCACTTATTTCTGTTCTTAGGATATGTGTTTTGGACATAAAATAGGATCCTTTTAATGTCCTTTTTAGTTGTTTACAAAATGATAAAATGCGAACATATACCTACTTTTACTTTCATTGTTGCATTGATTATGCCTAAGGATTAAAAAAAAGTAAAACAAAATTAATCCTTCTAGCCCCGGATTACTAGACACAATAGAAAATCTATTGTTATGCGGCACCCGAGTGCCGGTTCGGCGTTGAGTGGTTATGGAACATACTTAAATATAACAAATACACATAATTATTAATTATGTATTCAAAACATGTACTTATATTTTGTCAATTTGTGTAAAGTGTGTCAGTGTTACGTGATATTGATACCATCTCAGTTGATCATGACATTACAACATTGGCACTTTATCAGTTATTCAATAGTAGTAACTGATAACGACTTGATACCCTGTTTGTTGAGTCATGCGCAATCGATTTGCGCTGGCATGAATGATGCTGCAATGAATTGTATTACACACATTTCCTAGGAAATTTATACATGTCCTAAATAGCAATTGGAAATGTAAAACATCTAAGATGTGTCAGTGTTTTGGTAACTGAAATAAATGGTAAATCGTTAATTTGGGAAATAGGTGTTAAAAAAAATATCCATCCGAGTCGATTTCCGCCTCCGGTCGTTTATACAATGTTTGTTATCTCACTAATAATACATATTAGTCGCCAAGTTATTATTTATTACACCTCATGTAACACATGTTTTATTACAGAAAGCCTTCTTTTTATACATTTCCTAATACAATATTGGAATTGTATACAATTCCTACGAAATGTGTATATTTCCTGGGATATGTATGAATTAAAGAATTTTTAAAACAATATTTAATACATTTCCCAAATAGCTTCGGAATTGTATACATTTCCTAGGAAATGTATACAGTTCCTGGATTTAACACATTTCCGGTAACATATACACATTGCGACAATATATAACCTGGCTTGATAAAGAGCCAGAAAGCGCCGAGTGTCTTTTGTTTTTATCAAACTTTGTCACATAATTATGTACATTGAGCTGGTTAAACCAGTATTTGGATTATTCCGCTTTGTGCACTTGTAACGGATATCAGGCCCATTTAAAGTACCTACTAAAAATGTATGAACTTAAATACATACAAACCACAGAACAAACACAAATAGTTGTCCTGCGTCGGATTCGGTCCCAAGACCTCTGGCGCATAGGACTGGCAGTACTGGCACCACATGCGCCAACGATCCACTCAATTTCTTTTTCTTTTTTTCTAAATTATGTTTAAGACTAGGGATGCAGCTTCGACCGTGCATTTTTTTTTGTTTGTAGTTATTAAAGGACAATGCAAAAGACTGGGCCCAAAAAAAAATGCTGTGCAGATTTAGGACATAGACCACGCGATGTAGATCCAATAAACACCTTTAACTTTAACTATGGCGTCGACAAAGCTAAACACCTTTAACTTTTACTATAGCGTTGACAAAATTGGTCCTAGCGAAAAAAAAATATTTATTATGTTAATTATTTATGATCATATAAAAAAATTAAATTATTATGAACGATACCTTTTTCCCCCTGGGAACGATCATGGTGTCATCATAATTAAAGTTGATGGTGTGTGTGGTCTTTCTCGTAGAATACATCTCATCTCTGCACATTCACTTAAATTTTTTGGGCCCAAGAACCAAGTTTTGCATTCTCGTTTATACTTAATAAAATTTAATCTTATTAGAAACAACTACATCTCAGTCAGAGTTCTAATACTATTTTTTAACTTAATATATAATAATAATAATAAATATTCTTTATTGCACATAAAACAGACAAAAATGCAATAAAAAAAGAACAAAAACGCACAATATATCTTACATGCATCACATGACAACAATTATGCATTTACATGCCCGACGATCACATGTGTTATTCAGTTTTTCTATCTGCTCAAATGGAATAATGAATATTATAATTGATTAATCTAGTAATTAGTACATTTAAATGCAATTCTTTGAGTAAAACCAATTTTTCTTTTTAAAATATTTACTATTCACTAAATAAATCATACGTAGATTTTATTCTTCTACTACTTCTAAACTACAATCTACGACCAACTTCAACTTTATTATATTAAAATCATAAATGTATACTAATATTATAAAGAGGAAAGATTTGATTGTTTGTTTGTTCGTTTGTATTAAATAGGCTCCGAAACTATTGAACCTATTTGGAAAATTCTTTCACTGTTGGAAAACTACACTATCCCCGGGTGACATAAGGTACTTCTGATCCCGGAGTATGGCAGAGTTGAGCGACGCTTACTGGTGAAGTGTCCCTCAGTGAAATAGGCCGCAGTGGCTGCTTATCTTTAAGTGATCTGCGTTACTGTCTGCCAACTGTCTTAGCATATAAAAAATTGCATAATAATTAAGATAATGCATAATGTTTGTGATCCCGCAACTATTGAGCAGCACAATCATCCGTCAGAAGGGCGAATTACTGTCTGTCACTATTCGAATAGGTTCGCATCAAGGGTTGTATAGGATTACGAGACCTATCAGTGCCTACTCAAAAGTGATGGACAGTTCCGCTGAAATGTGTGAGAAAGAAGCAATTGTTGGACGTTAGAGCGGTGAAAGATTCTACATCTCGTAAGCAAAGTACTTACGATTGATGATAAGTTTTACATACAGCATACCCTTTGCACAATCGACGAAGGTCAGAGGATGAAGTTCAACTTTTGGTGTACTAAGTAAATTATCGTCCCATTCCCTCATCTCTCCATCTCCTTTACGATACTGTAAATCTGTGGAAGTCATAGCCCTAGCCTATTTTTACTGATTATTAAAATTTAATTGTAGCAATTTCAAATATTTAATTGCCAGCGTAATCACCAGCAAAATCGCTCTTTAGGATCTAATGAACAAACTACAAGTGTATCAATTATACATGTAAATATATTTAATACTCATATCCAATCTGTATATTTATAAGAAAGTGGTGTTAGTTACACTATTTATAACTCAAGAACGGATGAACTGATTTGGCTGGAAATTGGTAGAGAGGTAGCTTAGAACCAGGAGACAGACATAGGATAATTTTATGGGGGAAGGGGGGGGGGGGGATAGTTAATAAAGGCAATTACGCGCGGGTGAAACCGCGAGGGCGACCGCTAGTAATAAATAAAAATCCAATATTTTCTAAATCATTAGTTTGTTCCGCAGTATTTATTTTTACATGAATATAAATTAGATAAAATGAGGATTCAAAATTTTATGTGTGCTTCTCACTATTAAAATTAATCTCGAATGTTTCGTAGGTGTAAGCTCTTCTTAGAATTTCTTGTGTGTACAATACCATTGTTATTGTTTCATGATGAAATCAGCTTCATACAAATAATAATATACATATTACATAGACCTGGGATAGTATTTAGGAAGTTAAACGCCGTAATAGTAACAAGTCCGGAAATTGTTTTACTTCATAGTAGGGTAGCAATACGCGGGCCTAATACATCAACCTCCCTGTCGCAAAGATATTTATAAAAGAAACGCTTACAATATGTCCATAACAGTGTATAACTTGCTTCCGGAGGAACTAAAGGTGCTAGACGGAAATACATTTAAAAAAAGACTGACTGCTTGGCTACTTGACAAATGTTTTTATAATTTTAAAGAATATTTTAACTGGCGACATAATGTTTAATTAATATTGAATAATTATTTTAGATATTGTGTAGTAATTATCATTTGACATTTTTTAAATTGAATTTGTTCTACGATTGATTTTGCATGCCTGCGAGCAGGCTGAACACATTGGACTTAAATATTTGTAAGAACTGTAATATTACTGTGTTTCTAGCAAATAAAAGGATTATTATTATTATTATTATTATTATGTCTATGTAAACAGCTTCTACTCGTCATGTCGGATTGGTAAGAAAACTTCGTGAAAAGTTCATAACGTAACCCCATTTTATCTTTTTCTTTATCGAAACATGCGCCAATATGTAATAAACGATAATGAACTGAGTCATGATATTTAATAAAATTCTATATTGATTACAATCAGTAATCAATATTGGATGTGACCTTCGCAAAATTTATTTCGGCCATAATATTACAGTAGAATTTTGCACTGCTTACTTTTTTCAATTAATTTAGACTTTTCCTCTACCTAAAGTTTGACTGGATGAGACGCGATAAGTCCGCCTACATTGTACCACTCAATTATGTAACATATTTATTTTTCTATCTATTATTAATCTATAGAACTATTACACATACTAGTTATGAATTGGCTTTTTCAGAAATTTTTCATTGACCGCATTTAATTTGGTAGATTGATACAGTTAGCTACATGGAATATTTTATAAGTTTTTCTAAGATAGACTTAATTATTTCGAGGATATTCATGCAGAACAGATATGGTTATCGTTTTCTGCCTTAATTTTTTCATGGTTCTTAATGGCCATGAGAAACAATAAATATTTATGCATCCGACCTCGATGTGGCGTAATTAGTATTTTTTGTAAAACTGGACTACTTTCGTATTATCTTAAATAAATAAATAACGTTATCCGAAAGACAACAAGTAAAATTACGGACGGTTTTATCGTTTGAACGTGACTGTAGCCTTAATTTATTGCCTACTTTACTAAAGACTAGTGATAGCTATAGGATGCGTACAGGTTTTCGTATGATGATAACAGACTCCTAAGCTTTAAG
This sequence comes from Mecyna flavalis, assembly GCA_949319885.1. Lineage (NCBI taxonomy): Eukaryota > Metazoa > Arthropoda > Insecta > Lepidoptera > Crambidae > Mecyna > Mecyna flavalis. The sequence continues at coordinate 10,956,161 of OX439435.1, read as the reverse complement.
TAGCCTCAGTGGAATAACAAGCCGTTTGAGTCTAAAAATTTGGAGGGCTTGAGGTCAATTGTCGCCTAGGATGTTGTAGGTGTTAGGACTTTTTCAAAGTTCGACTACCTAGCTACCGGATGGTAGGTACCACAGATGGAATTATTCGCGATAACCATAATGAAAATGGCCGCATTTTCTATCATGTTCAAGTAGGCTGTTTTAGTATAACAAGATAATAAGAAAATTATGTCCTAACTTAACGTACAAAACGTATAGAATGTGCAGCCGTTGGGTTTTCTATTATTTACGTGGGGGGACTACTGGGTTGTCAGGTATAAACACGTATGTGTCGATACCAGTTAATTTCACCTAATTGGATAATAGATTTTTTTTAATATCATCATAAGCGCTGTTTTATTATGAACATGTTGATATATGGTTGTCTGCAAAAAATTGGGATTTTGTAAAAAAAATTTTTTTAAAGTACAAATAAACATACTCGGTCCAGGATTTTTTTAGGCAACCCATTTTTAATATGTTTTCTAATATGCTTAATTCATAATAAAATAAGTTTCATTCTATTATCAACTCGGTGAAGATCGACCTTAGTTCGGATCTTAGACTATTTGCCATCTGAAGAAAAAGTCGAACGCGTTTCATGATTTTTTAATACGTTTTATGTGACAAATCAAAGAATGGTCCCCTTTGATTTGATTTCGCACACGATTTTTAAAAATAATCATGTGCGAAAATAAAACGACCTGTTTTTTTTATTTCATTGTCCTTATCACCAAAGTCTCACCATATATCATTATTTATTATATTCTTACCTGCACTTGTCTGTTCCGGGGACCCAGTTTATGTTACTCACCACAAGTTGTAAGGTCGGAATTGCTCTCAGCACAAGCATTCATGTGACATCAGAATATTTTTGAATATGATTCTTTAAAAATATGTTTGTGTTTTCTTACTCACTACTCAGGTCGTTTTAAATCTTGAATACTCTTGTTTTGTGGTATTGTGTTCTTCAACTAAATAAAGCTACTATGTTACGAGGTGTTTATAACGTTCTTCTGAAGTAAAAATAACTATTTTCTTTATCAGGTGTATTAATAGACTTCATATCTGTGCCGGTGACTGTGGGCTTTACGTCTGCCACATCAGTCATCATCGCAGTATCTCAAATTAAGAGTCTTCTCGGCTTGCAGTTCACTTCAGGTGCCTTCCTGGATACTCTCAAACAGGTAAGTTTGTTAACATAATGGTTTTGACATAATGGTTCTTATACTCCATTCTCTATGCTTTATGATGTGACAGAGAGGCCCGCTGTCCACATAATGGTAAGCACTGCCGCCAATTCCATTAATGGACACGTAACCTTTTGGTCAAGTTAAGCAGCTCTTCTGAGTTGCTTAATTTAGTACGAGACTGTAGGGTCCTCTAATCTTTAAGCCTTAAGTTAGGATTACACGTACTGCGTCGGCCCTACTTAGTACGTGGGATAAGGGCAAGAAAATGATGATGATGACACGTACACTGGTTCCCATATTAATATTGGCAGAACACAGCCAGACCTCGATTTGCAGCAGACATGCAGCTTAGCTACTGTTCCAAAGAGGCAATGAAAAAAGCTCTGTTGAGATAAAACATAGAACAAAAGCTACATGGCTCAAAACAGAAAGAACTTTAGATGAAAATAAAAGTTTTTTTTTACTTTTGAGCAATGGGGTATGACTGGTGCTTTTATCTACTGCTATTTAATGATCTCTTTTATTTTTAGGTCGTAGTAAATCTACCAAACGCAAGATTAGCCGACAGCACTTTGGGAATCACGTGTATTGTAATTTTATTATTAATGCGTGTAAGTATATATTATTATTGTCATCTTGTATTGTTTTTAATGTTTAAATTTATATGGTCAACCATTTCACGGTCACAATGTTCTATTCTTGCCATGACTAAATCTGACTTATTTCATGTAGTTTACACTGAATGTTTAGGATTTCTTTATTTATTTATGAAAACTTTATTGACCACAAAATTAGGGTTCAAAAGGCTTATTATTATTTATCTAGTAATTAAACTTATGCCTTCATTAAGTGTCTATATTGCGGGCTGACCCATTTTGATTACGATAGTCCAAATGCTGAATAAAAATCTATGAAATTATAAAGTAAAGTGTAAGTATTTATTTGTGTAACAGATTAAATAACTTTTTTCTTACATTTTGTAGTGCTCTGCCACATGGCTTATATTGAATGTTATTTAATCTTTTCAGAAAATGAAAGATGTAAGTCTGTCGCCCGGACGGGTAGGGTTAAAAAAGACCCTATGGCTTCTGTCAACGTCGAGAAACGCTTTAGTTGTATTGGTTTGCTCAGTGATAGCATACTTTATGGAGCACAATGGAGAATCAACATTTAGGTTAACTGGCACCGTGAGGTAAGAATCATTTATTACTTTCTACTATCTCAATTAGTTTTTGCTTACTATCAGGCGAAGTGGTATCATTGTACTGAGCTAAAAAGAAACGTCTTCCTCCGTGGTGGTTCAGGAAGTAAATGATCATCGATCGATTCCCAATTTCCCATCTTAAGTCTCGATGATGGTAGTGTTTTTAAGGTATAGATAACCTCTGTGTTTCCTTATAAGTCATATAGGAATAGTTGCCTGAAGATTATAAGGGCCTTTAGTATTGGCATACGTCGCATTAAAGCCGACTTGCGTGACATTTGCGTAATAAGATTTATCAGAACAAGGCTTCGTTTATTTACAATCTCCTTTATTGATAAGTAATAAAAACTGGTAGAACGCAATTTCTTTTTATTTTTCACATAATGTTCCTAGATTTGACCTCAGCCATATACGGCTCGAAGATATATGATAAGAAAGTGATTTTATCCTTAACACTTATTAACTTTATTGCTTTCGTTCCTTAACATTTTAACTTGTTCAAAAGGTGTTGTTTTTTTAAATAACTTTCTGAATTTTGATATGAACTACTCGTCAATGTTGTATCTTAACACACAATAGTTCATATTTCAAGTTTAGAAATATTTTTATTTTTGAATCCTAACATCATCGTCCAGGTCCTGCAGTCACATGATATAAGTTTCTCTCAAGGTCGGCCACCCAGACCGGTCCCAAGTTTTGTGCATTTATTCTCTGATAGCCGTTTTGCGTAGTTCATCACCCCAAGCCGGTAGTTTTATCGTGGTTTTACCGGATTCTTGAATATAAATTATATAGTTTATTATATTTGCCGACGGATCAAAACATGTATGTTTAGACATAATTTGTTTTGATCCGTAAAACAAATAATACTATCAGAAGTATTATTTGTTTTGATGCCATAGACGATTGGAGCAATTTTAATATTAGCGGTTTCCTCATCCCTGAATAACTAATAAGAACACCACAAGACGACTTCTACATTATAGTCCGAGCCAGATGTGGCCTACCGACATTTTGATATGAGGAATATCTACTTGTCTGTTGTTCTGGGTGAACTGCATCGATTCTATTATCCCCTCAATTGATGGCCTGCCTTCTAAAGGCAGCGCCATGATGGTCGACGTTTGATGGGCTGCCTTTAGAAGGCAATTCCTTATCGCCCGTATTTAAAGTCTGTTTTCGTTTGTTTGACGATTCGTTGTGTTTTATTAGTTTGTTAGGTTGGTAGAACAAACCAGCGACTAGCAAATGACAGCGCCCGGCGCGCGAACATTTGAAACCGATGGGAGTTTTGTCAATCTTTTTAAAATGTTCGCGCGCCGGGCGCTGTGACTGTATGCAGAAATTGTTGATTTACTTGATATTTTATTATGTAAAGGTGTGAATGTTATTTAATGTGTTTATTGCTTAATAGTAACAGGTTAATTTAAAGTGGACAACTAAAGCAACAAGTTGTTTATTTTTTTTAATTTGATTTTTTAGTTTTAATTACCCAATTACATTCCACTTGTATTTTCCCTCGCATACAGTTCGAACACAGTAGAATATAATTTAAATTATATAATTTTAACTTGTAGACCATTTAATAATGACTTTATTGATACCAAATGACTGGTATTTGCATACAGGAAGGATTTAAAATAATTTTTTAAAAAAATTAAAAATCAAAAAATAATCAAAATGGCGGCCATTTTGTTTTTCCTAATCAAAATTAAGGAAAATGGTCGCCATGATGTCATCAATTGAGGGGTCGACATTACTAGGTACTAGCTGCTCCAAGTTTGGTATCGAATTTATCTTTTCGAAATTAGAATGCTCATCTGTTTCAAAATTTGAATGCTCTTGTTTACGGCGACAGATAAAAAAAATACAAAAATACCACGTGTGTCACAGGTTTTATTAAAAAAAAAACGATGTAATATTAACCTCTTTCGAAATTTACAGGGAAGGTCTTCCGTCATGGTCACTGCCTCCCTTCAGCACTTCCTATGGAGGGAAGAACGTGACTTTCATCGAGATGTGTTCAGATTTAGGCTCATCCATAGTTCTAGTTCCCGTTATAGGAGTATTGGGCAATGTTGCTATTGCTAAAGCATTCGGTGAGTTCGATGAATTAATTTTACCCTTTGTACAGGTAGATAAAATTTTTCATTTCTTTTCGCCGGTATTAAAAATATGTAAATATTAAAATAAAATGTGTCCGATAAAGGATATAGTAATACGTGTATTAACTTTGTTATACAATAGTTTCTGTAGGAATTGCATGGATATCAAAATCAAACCTCCCTCTTGAAAGGCTTGTTGCCAGCACGATTATACTGCATGAACATAACTATTTCTATTGGTTTGGAATGTGGATGAACCATGTTGTATGATGTTGTACCAAGTGTTAATGTACCCAATTTGCGGCTGCAAGCTAGTAAAAAATTAATCTATTGTGTCAATATCTAATTCGCGGCTGCAAGTTAAAAAATAATCTTGTTTTTTTCCAGCCAGTGGGGAGACCGTCGATGCAACGCAAGAACTGATAACGCTCTCTCTAGCCAACTTCTTAGGATCCTTCGTTGGTGCGATGCCAATCACCGGGTCCTTTTCCCGGAGTGCGGTAAACCACGCTAGTGGAGTTGCCACGCAGATGGGCAGTTTGTACACTGGTAAGCTAATTTTTAAGGTAATAGTAAATAGTGGTAGGTAGTTGTTTTTTATACTAGTTCAGTTGGCAGACAGGCACGCAGCCCACCTGATGGTAAGCGACCACTACGGCCTATTCCATTGAGGGACGCTTCACCTTGGAAGCGTCGCTCAATGTGCTGCCAGACCGTAGGCTCATCTGATCTTCGAGCCTCTGATTTCAAGTGTGATAAACACTCGGGTAACCCTTATGACGGGTCGTTGGTCTAGTGGTAAATATGTACCTATCAATTATCTCGAGGTCTATACTCGGTACTGTACTTGGGTCGGGAAAGTAAAAGAAGAACGGCAAAATTGGGCCTGATTTTAGGTGTTCGTTACACAATTCAAAATATATTTAATATTCGTCACAAATTTTAAAAGAGTTAAATACAATTTTATTATATTTTTTTACCAAGGGATAAAAAAATAATCTAATAAATGAAAATACTATTGTTTTTGTAGTTCATCCGGTGTGTTGTGTGCATAGTGCATCATATGTCCGGTAGAATATCGTAGAATAATAATAGTGTTGCTAGTTAAGATACTTAAATACTGATTTTCTGATCAGATCCCATGCAGATCCCATACAAATGACAGCTAGAATAGAGGCACGATAATTTTTCTGAAAACATTATGGCAACAGAAAAGTAAAAAAAAATCAAATGTCAAACAACGTTTGTCAATCATTAGTTTCTGTTTGTTTTGATTTTCATAAGTGAATCCTATTTCTTTGGTGTTATTGTTCGAATGCTTGGTTTATATTATTGACGTCTTTCGCTACGTTTAAAGGACGCTTTCAGCGTAAACAAACGACCTAAGCTTTTCTCACAACGGACCCAGTGAACTCGACAATTGGGGTTATTTTGTGGAAATCAAAATCATCCTATAACTATATTTTCCCATGGAGATGATCTATAAATTGTAGTGTATTTGAAATAATACTTTATTCTCTACATCATAAGAGTAAATATGTAAGTGTAATCCTAAAAAAATCTAGGCCTAACTTTCTATGGAATTTCGCCCGTGTCCTTTGTTCCGGATTATCCGAACGGTAACAAAGCATAGTACTTTTTGTAATCGCCATTAATGTCACATATTTTTAATTGTGAATTTTATTAATGTAATGTAAGTAACGCAAAAAGCTCAAAATAATTACGTAATTAGGACTGCACAATGTAAATCCAAAGCGACATGGAAACTTATAAACAGAACTAAATTTAACGTACCTAAAGAATCTATAGCTGAAATAAAAACAAAATCAGGCAATTTGGTAAAACAGCCAGTACAAATAGCAAATGCCTTCAATGATTATTTCGTTGATCAAGCCCATCCAACACCTACTGTATCAACATTACGAGAACAACTACTCCGTAATAAAATTAAACCTAATAGTGTTCCATCATCAATATTTGTACCACCAGTTGTACCAACAGACGTTTTAAAAGTTATTCGAACTCTAAAAAACAAAAAGAGTGTAGGATTTGATGGAATCAGTACGGCTGTTGTCAAATCAGTGGCAGAAATTATATCACCACACATTAGTCATATTATTAATTTATCAATAGACACTGGCACATTTCCTGACAAACTCAAACACTCTGTTATAAAGCCACTATACAAGAAAAAAGGAGATATGGTTGAAACAAAAAATTATAGACCAATAGCGCTTATCCCAATCTTTGCTAAAGTTTTTGAAAAAATTATATACTCAGCCCTTTACTCTTTTCTAGAAAAGCACAAAATACTGGTACGAGAACAGAAAGGGTTTAGAAAAAACAAACTTTTTTAAAAAAAAATTAAACCGACTTCAAAAAAAAAAAACAAAAAAAAACTACCTAAAAACACTGAAAAGCAAAAAATAATTTTAATAAGACATTCATCAAATGCGCTTATTGTCTAAGCCTATTAATAACATTAAATTGTATTTACGTGCTAGGTAGGTACCTACTAATCTGTTTGAAGTCGGTGCCAAGCCAAATAGTAGGTACCCAGACTACGTACCTACGTCCGCGGATTATTTGTAACCCTGTATAATACATAAATTATTAGGTATGTATAATTTTTCATTACTTTTGGCTTGGCACCGACTTCAAACAGATTAGTAGGTACCTACCTAGCACGTAAATACAATTTAATGTTATTAATAGGCTTAGACAATAAGCGCATTTGATGAATGTCTTATTAAAATTATTTTTTGCTTTTCAGTGTTTTTAGGTAGTTTTTTTTTGTTTTTTTTTTTTGAAGTCGGTTTAATTTTTTTTTAAAAAAGTTTGTTTATTTTTCTATTTTTAGTGTGAATAATACGTAGGAGTGAGTAAAACTCTCTCATAATATTGATAACGAAAATACGAGTAAAATAGTAGAATTGTATTATTTGACAATATTAGGTATTCATTAAGTGTTCAGCACCATTCAGTAGACCAACTAAAGATGCAGCCCGCAAGAGGGACATAAGAATTAAGAAGTCGTACCCTTTAGCTTCCATCATCATAGTTGTACCTTCCATCATCAGCTTAGCTCCAAAAGTACATGAAATACAACTAACGGTCCACATATTCCTACAACACTGAAATAATTATCCCCTAACTCCTAACCGTTAAGGAGTTGTACCTTCCATCATCAGCTTAGCTGCAAAAGTACATGAAATACAACTAACGGTCCACATATTTCTACAGCACTGAAATAATTATCCCCTAACTCCTAACCGTTAAGGAGTTGTACCTTCCATCATCAGCTTAGCTGCAAAAGTACATGAAATACAAATAACGGTCCACATATTCTTACAATACTGAAAGAACTATCCCCTAACTCCTAACCGTTAAGGAGTTGTACCTTCCATCATCAGCTCATCAACATAAAGTGATGTCTATAGGACGCAAAAACTTAAATGGCTTCAGAAAAACAAGTAACGCGTAGTGTGCGCCTATAAAATTTGAGGTTTGCCCTTGATTTTCCCGGGATCCCATCATCAGATCCTGACATGGTGACAATGGGACCACCTCGGAACTATGCACTTTCAAATAAAAAAAGAATTATTTAAATCGGTCCACAATTGACGGAGAAATCGACGGACATACATAAAAAAAAAAAAAAAAAAAAATACATACAGTCGAACATAGAACCTCCTCCTTTTTTGAAGTCGGTTAAAAATATGACAATCGACAGAGCAATTTTTGACTTTTTAAAAATTATTTTAGATAATATGGACAAACGAAACCCGGTATGTGCTTTGTACATGGACATGACAAAAGCCTTTGACTTTGTTGAAATGAAATGAAATGAAATAATGAAATGAAATGAAATAAATTTATTCTGCAAATAGATTTTTTAAAAAATACTTTTACACGTCAATCTTTTTTTCCCTACCAGCACTTCGACGTCAATGGCCTGTTGAGGAAAGAAGTGCCGCAAGAAACTCAACAGTTTTGCCTTTTTTCAAAAAAATATTACAAATTAAAAATTATAAAATTCAAAAATTTAACATCACAAAAATAATTTAAGTCTGATGTTGACCATGACATTTTGCTATATAAGTTGGAAAAGTATGGAATTAGGGGAAATGTCTTAAATTTATTAAAATCATACCTACAAAATAGAACACAGCATACTGAAATTACTAAGATCTGTAAAAAAACAAAAACTGAAACGTCGTACATGTCCGAAGCACGTTTAATTAAATGTGGAGTTCCACAGGGCAGTGTGCTAGGACCATTATTATTTTTGATATATATTAATGATTTGCCACTGAATGTACCATTCCCCATGACTCTGTTCGCAGACGACAGTACAATAATAATTAAATGTGAGACAAGAGAAATGTATGAAAAGGATATTAATAGGGCTCTGGCAACTGTAATGACCTGGCTCAAAAACAATAATCTGCAAGCTAATCTTAGTAAGACTAGTCTTATGCATTTTCATCAAAGGATGCAAACAATTCCTATTCATGTACAGTATGACAAGGAAGTAGTGACGGACACAGATAGTATAAAGTTTCTAGGTTTACATATTGATGACAAATTAGCATGGAAACTTCACACAGAACAGGTCATTCTGAAGTTAAATAAATACTCGTTTGCTCTTTACCAACTGTCAAAAATATCAAACATTGATACTCTGCTAACTGCATATCATGGTTTTGTATCGTCTGTACTGAGATACGGTGTAATATTTTGGGGAAATTCCTCTGAAATAATAAATGTTTTTCGTGCTCAAAAAAGGTGCATCAGAGCCATCTGCAGACTAAGAAAGACAGATAGTTGTAAACCATACTTTCGTTCTCTCAAACTACTTACGCTACCGAGCACTTATGTGTATGAAGTAGCAGTATTTGTAAAACGTAATCCAAATTTGTTCCCCGTTTCCGTTTACAGTTCAAAACGCTTAGCTCAAATCAATGTAAATAAACTGTGCACACCGAAATGCAATACTGCTTTAAAACAAAAAAGCATAATGTATATGGCACCAAAAATATTTAATAAATTATCTAATGAGCTAAAAATTTTGCCAATACAGGAATTTCGAACTAAGCTTCGCACAACTTTGACGCAAAAATGTTATTACGAACTGAATGATTTTTTGACAGATCCATATATATAAAATTGTTACTACGACATTTGTGATATTTATCTTAATTTCTCCTAAATTTATATTATATAAAAATGACTGTAAATGTGTTCCTAAATAATAATTTTTAGAATTGAATACCTATTGTTGACATTAATCTAATTTATACTTATTTAATTTTATTATTTGTTGACTTTAATTTTAATATTTTGTTGTTGAGTTTATTTTAACATTAGTAATGAAGCACCTACAAAAGGTAAATTGTAAGCTCATTATTGAGCAGGACTCGGAGGATGTTGTTTATTTAATATTGACATGTCACCTGTAAAATGTGTACCCGTTTCCACAATAAAGAATTACTTACTTACTTAATATAAACACCAGTATCGTCGCGAAATTATATTGAATCTTTTAAGTAAATGTCTCTAATACGGATGTATAGTAGTCGAGTTGTATTACGTAGTAAACAGACTGCATAGACCTGAATGACTGGTTTATACTATAGGTCACACATTACGCAAATATTTCCGTAAGATAATAAAACAAATGATTGTAATAAAACCCGATGTCTCAGTATGAATAATCTTCTTTTGGACTAATAACAATATTGCTATATAATAAACAAATAAAGACCCGAAGGACGTTAATGTTCCAGTGTTATTTCTGGCCTACACAATCGAATGGCTATGTAAAGCTTGACCAGGAATATAAAAAACCTCGCCATATTGCGGAAAAATATTGGAACTAATTTCTTCAAGTGGCAACAATGACGTTCAATATACAACTAGACACCCAATCTCTAAGAAAAATTCCTCAAAAAACGTCCGAGCGGCGTTGACACAGATGACATTAACACATTCGTTCAAATTAACACCTTATCTCGTGGCAGTTAGTGTTTAATGTCAATAGGGAACATGCACTATTTTTATTTTTGTCTTCATTTTAAAGAATTCCATGTAGAATAAACCACAGTTAAATTAAAAAATTAATACATTGTAATTTATCGGAAAAAATGCGGTTTTAAATTGACCGTTTTAATTTTCGCGCGAAAACGGACCTATAATTCCGATGACATGAATGACGTCACTCAAGTCTTGTCACTGCCTCACTAGTCGAGTGGTCGTACTTCACTGTACTTGTTCGTCGCTGGCTTTCATACTTTTGCATATTTTTTCGAGTTTTGAAATATTTTTTTGTAAAAAATTTAAAATGGACTATCTATCAACATCAGGTGATCATAACAATACCACTAATATTCCGAAAAAAACCGTGTTTTATGCCAATGTGGACATTGGCATAAAACACGAGTCAAACACGGTCAACACACATCTATTTCAACAAAGTCTCCAAATTAATTGTTTTTGACAGGACCTTCTGACCCAAAACTGAGAAAAAAGTGGTTTCAAGCTGCGAAAATACAAAGTTTAACAACTATGATTTATACATACCGTAGTAATTTAGTCCCTTTCATTTCTACCCTTGAAAACTCTGCACTTTCGACAAATAAAGTTAGAACCATGTCAACACTAACTCTTGGTAAATTCCTGGAGTCTGCTTTGATGAACCCAACTTCCATATTTATTACAAAAACGCAATTAATATTCCGATAAAATAATATTTACTTTTTCAACCATATAGACCGACAAACTTATGTGTTCCGGTGGCCAAAATTGGAACTACGTGAAATGCAATGCAAAAGCGATATTTATTGACAGTTCTATACTGACAATAGCGACGCCGACATCAGAACAAATAAGTTTGTCGGTCTAACGTCAAATAAGTTGATTGCTGTTTTAAAATACGTTTCGTTTCAGTTATTTTTAATTCGTAATTACAGTTAAAAAACAACATTATGTAAAATAAAAATGTTGCAGTGACCTTTCTTTTATATTATTTTAACATTTTAGTCATAAAATTTTCATAATTATTATATACTAGCCTTCCGCCCGCGGCTTCGCCCGCGTGAACTATAGGACGTTATCCCGCGGGAATATCTTGTAAATTGTAGCCTATGTGTTATCCTTATGTATAAGCTATATTATTGTAAAGTTTCATTAAAATCAATTCAGTAGTTTTTACGTGAAAGAATAACAAAAGTTCATCCATCCGCTCCCCGGCCGGTACCGCCGCAACCGCTATGTCCCTGCATTTTAAATCTGTAATATCTTCGAAACTATTCATTTAAATTACATGATGTAAGGGGCCATATTGATCTATATTACATGCACAATTTATTTATGGTACTTTATTGGATAAGGATTAATACTGTATTGCTTAAAATCACTTTTTCGTAAATAAGCCATTATTTTATCGTAATAAGTAAAGGAAAATGGTTATTGTGTGTTATCCCTAAGAGATAGACATATACCATCGCGGACTTTTTTGTAAAACTTTTTAAGGTGTACAATAGTGTAGTACATTATTTTGATCTATCTCGTAGGGTTCAGCCAGCGTTTGCAATGTAAGCGCAAAAAAATGCGATTATTTACGACCTTAAATTAAAAACCTCTAAAATTATCAGTGTTTCTCTACTATATTATGCATGTATTATACATATAAACCTTCCTCTTGAATCAGTCTATCTAATGAAAAAAACCGCATCAAAATCCGTTGCGTAGTTTCAAAGATTTAAGCATACAAAGGGACATAGGGACAGAAAAAGCGACTTTGTTTTATACTATGTAGTGATGCATCTTCCCTATTGTATACAACTAAACGAAAACTTTGCCCAATAGTCGGGTGGGCAGACTTTTGCTTCGGACAATATTTGAGCGTGATTGGGAGTCTAGTTTTTTAATTGAACGTCATTGAGTGGCAACAATCAAATAAAAGAAAAAATAAGATGTCATTCATTGTTATTCTGTCAAAGTGTGATGTCAATTGTCAACGGTGCCTTGTTACTATGTATTGGTTATTGTGAGTTGTTTGTAAGAGTAACCATAGTGACCCAATGTTGCTATAACCATAGCAGTGGCGCCTCCGGAGCAGGTTTTTTTTATATTCCTGGTCGGGCTTTAGCTATGATCCAATTGGTCAAATTCCGAATAGTCGCTCTAATGTAACAATTAGACGACCATGGTTTAACGATTCCTGACTTAAAAAGTTATCCAACACATTCCAGCGGGCTTATTAAGTAAAGAAATTTCGCTAATTTTCCTTTTTTAGATTTATGTGTTCTTTCATTCTATAACTTCTTTCCAGGTGTGCTGGTTCTCTTGGCACTGAGTCTACTCACGCCATATTTCTACTACATTCCGAAGGCGTCACTGGCTGCCGTCGTCATTTGTGCTGTGATATTTATGATAGAATATGAGGTAACTATCATTTATTACCTTTTTTTTTTACTCCGGGAAATGCTCTTTCTTTTAGTCTAAGATCATTAGAGTTATTTGAAGCTTTCGATGGCGCCAATCCGAATTAGATAAATTGAACGCAGTTGTGTCTTGTGTCAGATACTAGCCACCAGTGACATTATGAAATCTGCCCTCCCTGTGCAACTTATGTACTTAAATACAATGATAAAACGGTGCGCCATGTCTGCAATAAAAAATCTCCAGTCCGCAGCGTCTTACGAATTCCAAAAATTCTCTCCATTGGTAAAATTGACGTTGTCTTATGCAAAGCGGACTTGAGTTTTGACACATGATTTTGATAACACCGTTGGATACCTAAAATGTTTATACAATGCACGTGATTTCTGATGTTTATTCATAGATTTTTTATATCGTAAAAAGTTAACCAGAATATAAAAAACATGTGACCACGTGAAAAAGTAAAGCTTTTATTGACTTCGCATTAGAATTAATTTATTGTTGATTTTTTAACAAGTTTCTCTTGTAAAGTTTAGTTTTTCTGTTTGTTATGTAGTTTGGAAACTAGCCTTCCGCCCGCGTGGCATTGTCTTGGGATAAAAAGTAGCCTATGGTGTCCTTACCCAAGGTCTGGCCTTGGTCCCTGGCGATAGGATAGTAATTGCCTCAAGGCGGGGGCACCGGCTCATTTCATTTCGGGTGTAAAGGGAAACTGGTTGAGTTTAGCGGGTAGTGGGGTAAAATAATTCCAAGTCCCACACACGACCGCAGTTCTTTCTAGTCTGTGGTTATGTTTAGGCTCATCATATTTCATCAAAACCGATGCAGTGATTGAGGCGTTAAAGAATAAAAACACAGGTAGAGTTACTTCCACATTAATAATAATAATGTAGATAGAGAATTTATTTATTACTAAGTGTCATTTATCAAGATCACATGATCTATTTAACACTTAATATATAATACATATTCAATTATTCATCCTCGTGTTTTTATAACTTAGCTGTCAGTCGTTGACATAATATTATTCTTTACACATGTAAATTAAGTAAATTGAGTCTAATTAACATTAATTAGACTCAATTTTCAATTTTCTTCAGTAATGTAATTAATTGTACATTTATATCTTCGTTAATTGTTTTTCTTTTTTACGATCGCATATGCAACTATAGGTTAGGTATATATCTGTAGCTGCATAAGGTACAAAACTACTACAGAATCACATGCTATGCTGGTTCTTACAGTACTGGCATCTGGCACTGCGGTGGTACCCACCTAGACGGCCCAGTACAGGAACCTACCACCCTGGTAAAAAATGTAAGCAATTATTAAAAAAAGGAAAAGAAAATGTAATTATGATTTGGATACAGTCAAAACTCTTGTTACCAGGTAGTGAAACCGATGTGGCGATCTCGCCGAGCGGACCTCGTGCCAGCGTTCGCCACGTTCGCCCTGTGTCTGGCGGTGGGCGTGGAACTCGGCATACTGGCCGGTGTGGCAGTCAACGTGATACTGCTGCTTTACCCCAGCGCGAGGCCGCAGCTTGACGCGGAAATTGTTACGGTGAGTAGACATGCGATGAAATAGGTTAATTTTGCAAAATCTAACGGACCAATCTTAGACACTGGTAATTAGGGTGATGAATCGACAGGTCTTTGCCAATCATCTGTGTAATGCTGCTACCACAGCATAAATATACCTATTGGAAAAAGTATTTAGAATTGTCTTACTTCTTTTAGCAATTGTCAATGAAAATATAGTTTTAATTAACATGGATGACCAAGGCGACAATGTGGTGCAAATTCTGCCTTTCACAATAAAAATTACCTCAATCGGTAGAAAATAATTAAGAAAACTCGGGCAAAGTAGAACAATCCAGTAAAGCAGTTATATACTCGACAACAAAAGCAAAATAAGTGACATTGACATTATAAAAATACCCAATAATACAATACTGTTATATAAAAGTTTTAATTCAAGCTACCAATCCAAAAACATGGATTTGTTCTTATCAATATCTTTTATTCAAATATATCCGTAGTGTTTTTCTAAAAACCTACATTGTTACTGCTCTTTTCTTTATGCTTGGCCCAAATGTTGACTGGTAGAGAATGACACAAGTGAAATAAAATGAAATAATTTATTCTGCAAATAGATTTATTTTAAATACTTTTGTACGTCAATATTTTTTCCCTCCCAGTGCAGCAGTTCGACGTCAATGGCCAGTTGGCATAAGGCATTTTAGTCCTTCTTTTGTACCCTTTATTGTGAAATAAATTTAAATAAATAATAAATAAATTGTTGTAGAACTCATCCGGGTTCAGCTACGTGCTGGTGACTGTGGGCAATAGCCTGTACTTCCCTGGCGTGGAGTACATCAGGCAGTATGTTGAGAGGGCAGCGAAGAAGCAGGGCGGATGTAGCATGCCCATCGTCATCGACTGCAGATACGTATTAGGTGAGTATCCTCTAACGTCTGGCTGTGTTCCGGCAATATAAATGTGGGAGCCAATACACTTGAAATCAGAAGCTTAAAAAGATTAGATAAGCCTGGCACAGTCTGGCAGCACATTGAGCGACGCGACGCCGACAGTGGAATAGGCCGCAATGGCCGCTTACCATCAGGTGGGCTGCGTGTCTGTCTGCCAACTGACCTAGTATAAAAAAAAACGACGATTTATATAGTGACGTATTACTTTATACCAGGGTGTGCTCAATCGGACGGTTTTCGCCTTATGGTAAGCAATTGCCGTAGCCTATGGACATTAGTCATACCAAAGACATCACTCGGGTGGCGCAAAGCAACATTGGCAGCAAAAAAAGTTTCTTACTGCTGCCAGCACCATGCCATCCTTAATTTATTAATTGAAAAAATATTCCTGTGATCAAGGAGATTTAATCCCCGAGAACGGCAAAAGTTGTGTCGGATTTGAAACACTAAAAGTTTGTTACGTTCTGTTTGTTTATTAAGTCGGTCCTGATAACACCAGACACAACAAAAAAGAATTATCCAATTTGATGCAATCGTTCTGAAGTTATACGCTAATAAAGACTGAAAGCAATTACAGCAGCTGAACTATTATTTAATACAAACGATAGCTAACGGCGTACGGTATTTGCATACTAAGTATTGATAAACATTTGGCACACCCACTTTACAGTTTTGGTGTTGTTGACTTTTTAATTAGAGGTTAACGTTTTCCTGCTATCTAGTGGTGAATCATAGCGAATAACAACCGCAAAAGTTTAATTAAATCACCCTTGTCATTCATTAAAGTTGAGATCAGAAACCAGGAAATCTACACACGAACTTGTATAATCATTTAACATTTAAATTATTTACTAGAAAATATTTTACAGTTTTACAATATCATACGGAATAAATTACATTTTAAATCAAATAGTACCATATCAAGTTACCATTTAAATTCAAATAATATTCGTTTGCGTATTTCGCCGTGTTGCCCATTTAACAGAACACTAACGTCCGTAGCACCCGTAGTTAGCGTTTCGTTTCGCGTCCGTTTCGCTTCCACTTCGCATACGCTGCAGTGTGCTACAGGCGTAACGCAGTGCCTATTGCTGTCGAAATGTTCTTTTAGGCATATAGGATACAATTTATGAATCTTATTTCTATTGAGATAAAAGTTAATAAGCGTAAGGGTTTCTGGAAATTGGCGGTCTGCCTGATCTATCTTCGGTGGTATCAAATTGCGTTGCACCGATCTAGGAGAAGGAGACCACTTTACACCAAATTATATCCTGCGTAGTTGCTTGAAGACTGGCCGCCGTAGACGTAACTCTAGTTTTCTCCCAAAAAATACCGTTACTACTTTTAGTTAATTCGTTGGAGTTTACTTTAATTATGTATGAAACAGTATATTGTCTATGGGTTCGCCAGCTGTCAAAATGGCAATCTCTTGGTGGCCATATTATTACATTCCAGTACACACTATTTAGGATAACTACAGACATTTTTATCCCAACCACAGGTGTGGTCTGACCGGGGGTTGTTAAAATATGTATTTTATCTACATCCATACCATAATATGTCTATTTTATATTCAGGAGCGATGAGCAAACGCCCTACATTTAGATATAAGTATCTGTGGCTGCATTGAAATGTTTACATTTTAGTGTCGGTAACCGATACTTAATTTCGTTCAAATTTCGAACGTCTTCTTGAAAAGTAAAAATTAATAGGTTTTTTCGATTATCGAATTAGTCGATTAGTAATTTTATGTTCCATTCCTATACATTTAATTCGATGCTGAAATTATAACAATCGATTTGAGAATCGAAATCAACTCGAGTCTAGATTGTTTATGGATTTTAAAAACTACAAACGTCAGTCATTATGTCAGTACTAACTTTTACATACAGATTAAGTTGGTAACTAGGGCGTTTGCTCATCAATCCTGACTATAAAATAGACATATTATCGTATGAATGAAGATAAAGTTATGTATGTGACTGTACATAATTAGTCATTAAAATACTCATGTGATTCTTTTATGAAACTCACTTCGTTCGTTTCATAAAACCACATTCGTATTTTAATGACCCTCATTATGCAGCAGTCACATAAATAACTATTAATTTGTGCATTGCAAATAACGTTGACATCATAATTGAAGCCTTACTCACTATTATGGGTGACTACATACCACTTCCTTTCCTTCATGGGTTACTAATTTGTATTAAATCTTTGTATTTCAGGCGCAGACTTCACAGCGGCTAAGGGTATCTGCGCACTGTCGAGTTCGCTAGCGTCGCGAGGCCAGCCGCTAGTGTTGCTGTCTCCACGCGCGAGCGTCGCGTCAGTGTTCAGCGGCGCCGGGTCCAATGTAGTCGTCGTGCTAACTGCTGCGGAGTTAGATGCTACTCTACAAGGTTAGTAACGCACTCCAAATGATAGTTTGAAAGTAGAAAGTTTATGTACGTTTAACAAAAGTAGCTGCTGATATAGAATCCGGCAAACATCTTGACGCTCGTTCGATAGAGTAGGGTAAAGTTCGCGCATATTCACTTGTGCATGACCATTAGCGCGCGCGCATCTCGCGTCGCCCGCATACCTCTGACATATTGGCGCGCGTCTCAAAATCGCATTCTGTGCAATCCCAACTGATTTCAAAATGTTTGCCGTGCACTCTATAAAGTTTTATAGAAATAAAGAAAATCTATTTGTAATTATTGTGAAGTCAAAAAAATATCCAAAAGCAATTTTTTATTATAATGCTAAGCATTACTGGCAGTTTTACTGATTGTCATTATTCTTTTTCTACAGATCTAACGGGTCAAGTCGCGCTGCCCCTTCTAAGTTCAAAGGAAAGTCGGAATAGCACGCCCCCGCCGCGCTACGACACGATCCAACCAGACGATGACGTCACAGAGATAGTCATAAGTGACTCGATGAACACTGTTCCATTGCTGAACATGAGCAACGGAACGTGCAGAGAGAAGAACGAGACGTGACGTCAGCACGCGGTTGAGTCAGGTAGATTCAACGATTTAGACTAGATAGAGAAACGTTGTGGTCTGACCGAAGTTGGTAAATATTATGTATTTTAATTTGTGGATTGCGACGCTGGCGTCATAATCTTAGTATTGCTATTACTGGAAGCAAGCCAGGAAAGTGTACCAAAACTCAAACACAAAAGAGGTTGTTAACATATGATAAAATTATGATCTGTACGTCTTCATCTCCTTTTACTTAGTTTTCATTGCTGAAACTACGACAATATAAAACAAAACATAAATTTATGCATGAAAATCGGGACCTTACTTTAATCAATGATCTCCCAAAACTAAGTGATATTATGTTTATTTTCTTTGAAAAAGCATCATGCTGGCACATAATATGGCAGTTAACGGATCTAAGCGACTTTATAGTCATAATTAACTTCAGTTTTATTTATCATCTTACGAAATAGAGTTACCATACAAAATGCACTACTCAGTTTGCCTATAAGTACAATCTTGAGGTTTTCGAATCGCAAGTCAACTCAGATTTTCTGGACAGGCATGAGAAAATGAGAAGTTTCCGGCTTCGTGCTAGATCTAAAAATCTTCGTGAACTGTGACACACTTTACAATATGGTTGTGAAAAGCTTCTATGTAATTCCAAATTATAATATTTTTACCATTAAAAGGTCAGGTCACAACATCGGAACTAAGTGCAATTATGTTTTTAAGTATTTTTACGGTATTTTTCTGTATACAGGGTGTTCGGAAGAACGTTGAACATACGATAATGGGGGGTAGTTGGGGTGGTCTGTTCACTAACTAGCTCAAAAGATTTCACCTAGGTCTCCAGAATTTTTTTTAATTTTTTTTTTTTATAAATTTCTATAATTTTTCGGTTTTGTACCTTTAAACCCGTCTAACTTTTTTTTTAATAACCAGATCCAAATAATTTTTTCATAATTGGAATCTTAGTGATTGGTAGGTCCCTTTAAATAAAAAGTTGTAAATTGCACATTGCTAGAAACAAAGTTATGGGCCCTCAAACATAAAATAAGAGTTGAAACAAATTTTGAATCTCAACTTCGCGTAGCATTTAAAAAATAAATAAAAGGGATGGATGACTTCTGATTTGTTAAAAACATCTCCAAAGTGTGAGCTTTCTAACGATATGTCGTTTGTTTTGATATCTTTTTTGTAACCAAAATTATTCGATGTTTTCTACCCAGGCGGACCATTTCGACGAAAATCTACATACGTGAAAACTTAAATGTTTTGCGAAATTTATCAATGCAAAGGTCAAAATAACAAATTACTGGGATAGTGACATAAAGCAGGTAGATATTTTCTCACTCTTGCACAAATAACGGCTATCCTTTCTCTCTTTCACTCTGTGTGGAATGCGCGGCGAGTGACGCTTCCCAAGATGGTAATAATAATAATGTTTCACTCTAGTACACTTACATCGTATCTTTCCTCTCTTTCGCTTTCGGAACAGGCGACTCAGTGTAAGTGACAGAACCAAAGAAGACAGAATTCTTAGTCGAGACTTAACTGCCTCTGCGATCATACGTGCCTTTTATGCCTACTCTTGTTACAGTTATCTTTGTTTTGTATTATTGTTATCAGTTGTTTTGTTAAGTTTTGTTATTTCTGTTACGTTTGTTAATCGGTAAAATGACTTCATTTACCAATGAGGAATATGCGGACATTTTAATGGCATATGGAAGAGCTAACTCCAATGCGCGTAGAATTTATCAAGAACGAAGATAACTCTAACAAGAGTAGGCACAAAGGGCACGTATGATCGCAGAGACAGTTAAGTCTCGACTAAGAGTTCTGACACTTACACTGAGTCGCCTGTTCCGAAAGCGAAAGAGAGGGAAGATACGATGTAAGTGTACTAGAGTGAAACATTATTATTATAACCTTCTTGGACAGTTAAGTCTCGACTAAGAGTTCTGACACTTACACTGAGTCGCCTGTTCCGAAAGCGAAAGAGAGGGAAGATACGATGTAAGTGTACTAGAGTGAAACATTAGTATTATTACCTTCTTGGGAAGCGTCACTCGCCGCGCATTCCACACAGAGTGAAAGAGAGAAAAGATAGCCTTTATGTGTGCAAGAGTGAGAAAAAATCTACATTCTTTACGTCACTATCCCACTTATTTGTTATTTTGACCTTTGCATTGACAAATTTCGCAAAACATTTAAGTTTTCACATAAGTAGATTTTCGTCGAAATGGTCCGCCTGGGTAGAAAACATCGAATAATTTTGGTTACAAAAAAGATATCAAAACAAACGACATATCGTTATAAAGCTCATACTTTGGAGATGTTTTTAACAAATCAGAAGTCATCCATCCCTTTTATTTATTTTTTAAATGCTAAGCGAAGTTGAGATTCAAAATTTGTTTCAACACTTATTTTATGTTTGAGGGCCCATAACTTTGTTTCTAGCAATGTGCAATTTACAACTTTTTATTTAAAGGGACCTACCAATCACTAAGATTCCAATAATGAAAAATTTTTTTGGATCTGGTTAAAAAAAAAAAAGTTAGACGGGTTTAAAGGTACAAAACCGAAAAATTATAGAAATTTATAAAAAAAAAAATTAAAAAAAAATCTTGAGACCTAGGTGAAATCTTTTGAGCTAGTTAGTTAACAGACCACCCCAACTACCCCCCATTATCGTATGTTCAACGTTCTTCCGAACACCCTGTATAATGATCACATATTGTGATTATTATAACGTAAACTAAGAGTCCAAATATTTGTACACAGATTTTAAAATGAACAAAGTCATGGAATAAAGTGTGAATATTTAGTTACCAAAGATAATTATTTGAATTAAAACTTGCTCGAAATGCATAGCTCGAAACTTTGGCCCTTGATTGTTGTAAAATACTGTTTAATCGTTTGTCTTCAAATGTTCTTCCAATGTACTTAACGCACATTATTATACTTAATTAATTTCGTAATCATTCAGTAATAAAAGTGTCACGAATTTAAGGATTTCCTCTATAAACTTACATACATTCAGAGGCCCCTTTCTTTACTTTATTTGTGAGAAAGAGAGCACAAATAAATAACTTTTAAGGAATTGTAAAGCTACTTATCGGCAATCGTCCTTTATACAATATGATAGCAGCTACCGGGACTGTAATTTAAGTTCAAAAGGTACATAAATAAATAGTTCAACAAATCTCATACTAACAATTATAACAAGCTCCGAATTATTAGGACATACCAAAAGGTGTAAAATGTATTCCTAATATGAGTATTCCCCATTATTATGTTTGATTTTATTTGACATATCATGACACTAAAATAGCTCATCTACTTTTATTGATGATGTTCAATTTTAAAATAAGTACAATAGTCGTAGTTTACAAGTGAAGTGTTAATATTAACGGCTTATGTTAACTATTGACATAAATGTATAGTAGAATAAAGTCCGCCCAATTATTGTTAACCAATCCCAGTGCTTCGTTTTACAAAAACTATAGCTAAACTCTTTTTAATTGAATACTTCCAATTTTATAATTAATATGTTTTACGACATTGCGTATTCCTTTAATTTGACATTGGACCAAATTATCGGATATAGACAATCCTATAAACTAAATTGTATATGTTTGTAAATAAATGTCACGTATTTGTAAGTGTGAACTCTAAGACTAACCGGATTGCATCTCTTTATTGCATTTAATTGGCTTGTAAATATAATTTAACACCATTTAGATTTGCAAGAAGCGTTGTCGTTACTTTACTTATGGCGCCATCCATTTATTATGTAAAAGGGGGAGATTGTCATTTACGTAAGCTCTCTTGAACTCGCAAACTGGCAAAAATATAAAGAAATTAATATTTAAATAAAAATTAAAAAACATAATTATTCTTAGGGTTCCCAACCTCGAAAGGAAAAAACGGATCCTTTATAGAATCACTTTTTTTTTTAATTACGTTCGAATATAAGATGGGGGATATGGGTGGACGTTTATAGTGTAGTAGACGGGGAAGGCGGTAACAATCTGGTAAAATTGTCTTGTGTAAATAAATGGATTGCGCTTCAGTGAAGTTTAATTGTTTTGTTTTTGTTTCTATCTTTTATAGAGAGCAGCAAACTAAGTTATATATTTAAAAAAATGTTTCATAATACGATCCATGTCATTTCAAAGATATAGTCTAAGATCCGAACTAAAGTCGAACTTACGCGAGTTGATAATGGAATGAAACTTATTTTATTATGAATTTAGCATATTAGAAAACATATTAAAAATGGGTTGCCTAAAAAAATCCTGGACAGAGTATGTTTAGTAAAATTGTCTCTTAAATTTTTTTTTAAACAAAATCCCAATTTTTTGCAGACAACCATATATCAACGTGTTTATAATAAAACAGCGCTTATAATGATATTTAAAAAAATCTATTATCCAATTAGGTGAAATTAACTGGTATCGACACATACGTGTTTATACCTGACAACCCAGTAGTCCCCCCACGTAAATAATAGAAAACCCAACGGCTGCACATTCTATAAGTTTTGTACGTTAAGTCAGGACATAATTTGCTTATTATCTTGTTATTGCAAAATTTTGTTTAAAATCATTAAAAAAAAAGAAAAATTGGTCGGTCCAGGATTTTTTTAGGCAACCCATTTTTAATATGTTTTCTGATATGCTAAATTCATAATAAAATAAGTTTCATTCTATTATCAACTCGCGGAAATTCGACCTTAGTTCGGATCTTCTACTAATACTATCGACTCTCTAATACTAAAATTATTTGTTTGACGGTACATAGATAATTTCCAGTTTAGCAGATGAAATGCTGTTTCGAAATGTTCTTGTCACGCGATTCAGTGATTAGGCACGTTTTTGCCAGACTTATTGTAATTTCTACTCTTTTTATGTCTATAGACTAAGTGCAATAAAATATATTAAATACATTGGTACAAGTGTAAACAAAGAAATAAACCAATTTGTGAAACACGTTTGTTTCTTTTATTTCAACTTTAAAATTTTAGGTTGAGTGAGGATTTCTTTTAGTCTAAATATGAGCAAGACCTTAAATAGGCGTATTAATTAAATATATTCTGCAATATAATATCGTTACGTACATAGTACAAGTATGTTTTTAAAACACATTGACAATTTTCACTGATGAGTACAGTAGAAGATGCGATTCATGCGATACATCACGCAAGATATAGGCAAATATAATTTTAAGGATTGCTCAAATGTCATCACTCATCGTCATAGATTAACAATACAAAACGAGCGAGCTTAACAAATAGAATGAATGGAACTCTTAAAAGGAATTGAAATCATACAAAATATTTATTTAGTTTTTTATTTCAAAATCACATGTATAAATATTATAATCTTTAATGCGACTTATATAGTCTTAGCACCATAAGTTACAGACAATAAATGCACTCTCTGACTATTATAGAAACTAATGAGTATCATAAAACCTTAGCAATATGAATTTGATATAATATTACATCGCTTATTAATTAATAAATGCAATTATTTGAACACTTTCACTAATAGAACAACTCCAAGACCATCAGTCATAATATTAAAAATGTAATACATATTTTCGTCCACCCAAATATGTAGCTCGTTCAGTCAGTTTGTTTTCGAAAACTTATACATAATCCATTATCCCAAAATACGATAGTGATCAGAAACCTCAACAGATTGGCTGTAAATGTAAACTTTTAAATTTTTATAATCTTTTTTGTAATAACACTAAATATGTTCATTTTTTTTCTTGCGATTTCCAATCTAAGGCAAAACCGCAATGTTCACATTTTGTTCCATGGCCTTATTGAAGTTAACTTCAGTGGTACACATCAGACCCAAGTTCTCCACAAAATACAGGGTGTTAGGTAACCCGAGGGACATATTTAAGGAGAGTGTTCAGAATCCGATTTAGAGTCCAATTCGCTATAAAAAATATATCCTTAATTTTTTTCATAATTATCCTAATAAAATTTATGTATGCATGAACTACCTAAAAATCCCGTGTGCTGAGCGGCCGTTTACGCCCGAAACTCAAATTGTACGCGATTACAATTTGAGTCGTACTTGAACGAGTGCACGAAATAGGTACTGTGAAGGAAAGAGTGCCCGCACGTTACACGGATTTTCATGTTTCGACTAAGATTATTGACAGATATTTACCAGAGTTTTTATTGATTTATACTTATTTTGTTATATGAAGGCATGAACTATTTGGGGTTTAAATATGTCCCTCGCATTTCCTGTCATACTGTATATATTAAATCTAGTAAATGCTTTTTCTTATTCCTCCACTACTAAAAACTTCAAAACAAGACGAAATACAAACCTAAAGCATACGCTATACATTGTGTCTGTCTGTTATGTAAATGTCTTAAGTTATAAGATTCAAAATTACTGTTGGACGACGCTATGCTTGAACATGGGTTTGGAAGCAGCGAAGAGTTTCTCGGACACGACGTGTGCGATCCTTGCGCTTCGCTTCCAGATCAACTCGCGAGTTCTCTCGTGGTTGCTGTCCACTCGCACCTACGAAGTCAAAAAAATCCTTAATATGGTTACTAATAGCTCGGTTCTTCGCCACAGCGAAACCATTGAAGCTAAAAGTGCCGGTAGTTCGGCTTACTGTTTATAACGGAATAACAGATACAGTGATAGATATTGACCGAACGGTAGCAGATTTTAAAAATTTTCGAAATAAAAAATACTATTATTATCAACTAAAAAGTTGAACTTTTAACTAAAGACACGGGTCGTACTGCCATCCATCGGGTGATTTGAGACAGCAGCGCTAGAAATAAACAGTTACAATTCTGGCAATTTCATAACCTATATCTTTGACTTTGCAATATCAAAATATTAAATAATCGTTATTAAAATTTAAATTTGCTACAGTACCTACAAACTTTTTCAATCAAAAATCAATCCTTACCGATTTAGGCTGGAGAACTTTGATGGAGTGTAGCGTAGCAACACCTTGGTTGTTGACCATCAAAGTCAGTTTACCCGACATCTCGGCTGTTGTAGCGGTCGCTGATTTCAGTTCTTTTTTTCCTCCACGTCCCACCTGTCAACATAATTAAGTATACCGATAAAAATCTTACCTAACAAGCTCTATTATAGAACTTAGGAGCAGTTGCCGAAGCAACCTTAGGGCCGGTATTTCAATATATACTTATCTTGATCTTAATCCGGGATTGATAATAAGTATGACTTAAGTGTATTTCATTATAGGATTAAAGTTAAGCGGCACCTAAAGTAATACTTTTTTACCTGTCAAAAGTAATACTTATCTTAAATGTTATACTTAACTGAAGCAATAAGATAAGGTTACATTGAAATACCGGCCCTTAGTAAGTCAGATAAGTTTGGGTAATTTACTTGTAAATAGCTGGAACGTTTCTTTTTGTATAATAGGATTGAAGATAGATTTGAAGTAATGATGAAGATCAAAGAATCCTACTGCAACTGTTGACGTAAGATCCTCTAATTGAAAAGATAATATAAGCTTACCTCTTTTTCCACTCTCAGAATGAGCGGTCCAACAGCGAATTTGCTCTTGACCATAGTGCGGTTCGACATGATGTTCACTGCAACATCGTTAACCCTTCTCAACGAAGACAAACCGTACAGGGTCCCTCGAGCCCTCGGCTTGTTCCTGCTCTCTCCAGTCTTAACCTTGTTACTGTTCAATGGCTTCTTCGTGGTCGTCTTGACTGGCGGTTTCTTTGGCTTAGTGACCTTTGTGGGTGCCTTAGGACGGGTCGTAGTTGGTTTGGCTTTGGAGCTTTCGGATTTCTCTTTCTTTGCCCTTGATTCAGCAGCATTTGGTGTCTTTTCCGGCATCACGTTGTTGATTTCTTCGCTTATTTGAGGCTTTTCTTCGACTTTGGTTTGGGATTCAGGGATTTCAGTAGCATCTTTGTTGTCACCAGCTCGTGGGGTATTCTTCTTCTTGTGTGAAGTTTTCCTACAACAAAATTGGTTATACAGCAAAAAATCCGAAACGTCATTTATTTATTTCGGGAAGTACCTAACACAAAATCGAATAGAGTCGGTGGCAACGCTTATACCTATGTGGTTGTGGTGGTTGAAGCGTGTGCGGCCTCCTAAAGACGTGGCATATAATAATGTATAACTAGCGGCCGCCTGCGATTTCACCCGCGTGGTTCCCGTTCCCGTGGGAATTGATCAAAATCCTTTCTTAGCAGATGCCTATGTCATAACATCTACTTGCATGCCAAATTTCAGCCCGATCTGTCGAGTGGTTTGGGCTGTGCGTTGATAGATATCTATGTCAGTCAGTCAGTCACCTTTGAGTTATAATTTATAGATACTGTCCTCCTAGCCGAGTTTTGGCTACGGCGCCTACGGCCTATAGGATATTCCCTCATATTACGGCGGGCCAGCAGATTGACACAAGACACTTATCATAAACCTCACAACCTAAAAATGTTGTTGAAATGTAAAATAAAAACTTACTTTTTCCCGTTAGACTTGGTCTTATTCTTCTTCGGCTTGGAGTTCTTCTTGCTAGCGTCTATCGGCTGTAGCTTCACGCTGACAGGGTCGTATGATTTCCTCAGGATTTCGTTCATCTTCTCCATGATGTTGTCCACGAAGCGATTGTACTTGACTATGTAGATGGCCGGCACTGGAGGCTTCTTCGTCGAGCTCTCGTTCTGTTTCAACGAGCCTGTTCCAATTTCAGTTTGGTCAATGAATTTGTTTGCGAAATGTTATGTTGTTGAATATTTTTTATATTAGTTTACTCTGGCGTTGATTAGAGGTATGATTGTCTGATTATGTAGACCATGTACGGCGTTATTCGTTTATCATACATTATGTTCAATATAACTGATGTCGTGATTTACTTGTTAAGTGTTTAAAAACTTGATTAAACCTACTTTGACTACCAATTCATTTAAACTATATACGTTGTCATACGAAAACACTAAATAATTTAAAAACAAATTAACCCTATTTATATTAAAAAGGGGAAAGTAACTATCTGTTTGTTACGCTTTCACCCCTGAACCACTGAAACTCTTTTGATGTCCTAGGATAAAGCTTAGTTCCCATAAGTAGGTAACAGAAACCAGAGTCAGAGTAGGCAAGCTAATTATTTATGAAGGGATTTGTAATAATCTCTTTAACTACCTTGCCCTAACAATTTCTAAATCAACTTTCTTTTTAAACATCTTTTGTGTTGAATGAAAAAAATAAAAGAAAAATTAGAATATTTTCGAAGTTCATCTTTCTTATCGAATTAATTAACTTTTATCGTAGAAATCTAATGGGTCCATTTTTATCTGAAAATTTCCCTTCAGCTGTTAAGACTTCAGAACACTAAAGCATCCTTGTCATTGAATAAAGTATAATTTCCAATTGCACTGCCAAAACAGACTTACTAGACCTCGACAATGATTTTTCATTTGGCTTATTAAAAATAAGTTTTTAATAAAGCCTAATTAAACTTTAATTAAGACAACTTATTCAGTCGTACCGTACAATCGAATATACCGTTGTTTTAAAGTGAGCCATTAGCCTTTTAATCAAAGTCCATCTTATTTTGCTTCATGCTCTAATAACCCCGACGTGTAAACGCAAAGTTATGAATAACACAGATCTGTTTACTGCTACTTGAAACTAATTGACTTGCATATTACCTAGTTTACATTATTATTTTCTTTATTATATAGATTAGTGTTAAAGTGCTGCATTTTTCACATAAATAGTGACTACGAAGCTTAACAAATAAGGTAAGGAATTACGTATTTGGCTTCGTGTATTCTTTCTTACTTTATATAGTTTTTCATTAGTTAATTTACAATCAGGAATTATCCAGATTTGTTCAGAATCACGTAAGAATACATACGTATGTATTACATATTGATTTGATCAAACTAGCGATAGTTTGAGTTAGTCCCTAAGCATAATTGTTCACTTGTTTAGAGTCAGCCAAAAGTTTTGGAATAGTAAAAGATCCATTCTGTTGGTTTCGTATTGTATTTGCGTACTATTATCCTACTACGAGTATAATACTTGGTTACGTTATAAACAAAACATTTTAAAATCAAAAGATTGTTTAGGAAAGAAATTGATTAGAAAATGTTTATAAAATTTAAAACCAATCTGTATGCATAGAACTGTATGTTCATTCAAAGCACTTTCTTTATTGGTTCATATTTCTACTCATTCATACAATAATAATTTTCAACACGTTTCATAATACTATGTATGTTTACTATTTTAATCAATACACTTTGTTGTTGGAAATAGTAAAGTAGGTATTTCAAGTTATTTTGGTGCAAAATTTTCTCCAATGTGTGCCGGTAGGTATGGTTTCACCTCAATGTGGTTCTAAAAGTAGTCTGACTCGAAAGTAGATCCCACTGCTGGTGGAACATGTGTACCAACAACTCGTTTGTCTTCACCTTATTGAAGACTGTCAACTCTAGATTCCGCAAAGTGGCCCCCATAAATGTTAAAAGAGAGCTTTCAAAAGCCTTCGGACAGCTCATTAAGAGCGCGTTTCTCTTTCATCGATTCTAAATTCTTGTCACCTTGTTCGTCAACAATTAATATTTCTCTTTATATCATGCGAGTGCAGAGTATCCATAACGTATAGAGCCAATTATTCAACTGAATGTCTACCTAATTCGAATCACGTTGAGCTGGCACGCAAGCCTAACTGTATCGGTCTCTTGGAGCCCCACTTGAATTCTAATACACGGCTACAATTAATACGTCCAGTCAACGGTGAATTTTCTATTTTCCACACGTAAAAGAAACTGCGTGCCGAGCCACGAACATTCGAAGAAATCTAATTACGACAAACATGCGCCGCGGTACTTTGTTTTTGAACAATGAACTATGTAGGACGACACAGCTCATGTCATAAATAGCTTGTATCATCTCATCTACTAGATTACGCAACGTGCTGTAAAATTCTGTAATTAATATATCATCATGTTTGTAACAACACAACATCATTTTACTATTGGCATCTTTAAAATATTCTGTCACGTGAAAGGAAGCAAAGACTGCGAGCAACAGGTGCTCGGCTCACATACGCACAGGTGACTACCGGAAACAAACGAGTTCCATTTAGGTCGAATATGACTCCTCGCGACTCTCCCAGCATTTCTCGATGGCAAACATTTAAAATTTCTCTTTTCGCATCTCATTATCTCGTTTTCACTAAGCCGGACGCGCGACACGAAAATTTCGCAGCAAATTCGTCATTAAGTGAGAGTAAACATTTAGTGCGATTTACTTTATTGGATTATGTCGAAATGCTGGGTGAGATTCGTCAAGGTCGGGCTGGGCGCGGCCGGACCAAGGTCAAAGAAAGTGTCAAGGTTGTAGAAGAAATCGGGTGGGGTCATCGGCCGGGCGCGGACGCCGGGAAAGTAAGCGGGCAGACGCCACGCGACCCCTTGACACACATCACCGGACCAGTTCCTGCTCGCCCGCACTGCCTCTTCGGGATTTCTAGATCGCTATCGAACACCCGACTATCCACCGGCTATCATTTAATACAATCTCGCCGTGACTCTGACAGCACTCGAATTGGACGGGATGATGGGATAGGAACAAGATTGGATGTGCGTTAGATTATATAGATAAAGATATCGGTCAAAAGGCTAGTTATTATAACTACTTTAATTTCTACATACAATACTGTTATATAATGATACTATGGAAATTAGGGAATTTTAGTAGATACGATAATATTATTACATACATAGAAGAACGTAATACGTATGGATACGGGTATAGGAATATTTATAAAGCTGACTAGTATACATTTTATTGTTACAATCAAAATTAAATTAATATTACTAGATAATGTCACTCGCGATAAGCTGACAAATTGTGATCAACTGTAGGCAACTAGAATTCTGACCGATGCATTTTTGTTCATTAATTTAGTAGTGTAGTCGTATAATCAACTAAATCTACACGCACAAGTCATCTTGAAGGTTAGGCAAAAAATTTCACACAGTAATTTAGAACAACAGATTTATTTCAAATAAATTGCCACGAGACCAATGTGACATGATCTAGACATTAATTTAACTTTAACTCTCTCGGTTCCATACTTACACTTTCACACACACAAGCACACGCACTTAATAAATTAAATAAATTAAATGGAATAAATAAATAGTCAATAAATAGCTAAGCTAAAGGAGGGGACCGCGGGGGTCTCTCAGGTGGATTCAGTGGCGTGTCCGGCCAGGCTCCGCCGCCTACTCACTATCTGAACTTTTTGTGTTCTGGGGCCGACGCCGCGGCGGATGTTGCTTTGGTTTTCTTTACTTTGCCGATGAAGTTCGCTTTTTTCCCCGTCTTTTTCGCATGCGCCGCGACGGTCGCCTTCAACTTTTTGGACTCACGTGAGTGCTTGACGGAGTGGTTCCTGCCGAGCGCATCGGTGATGTCATCGTCGTCGTCGTCGTCGTCGTCCTCATCTTCGTCGTCGTCGTCGTCCTCGTCCAGCGCGTCGGTCAGGTCTTCCTCGTCGTCGTCATCGTCGTCAGCGTCTGCGTCAGCGGCTGCCACCTCAGCGGCGGCGGCGGGCGCCTCCACTTCTGCGCTAGCGGGCTCCTTCTGGCTCTCGGGCTCGGACGCCTCGGCTTCGACCTCGCCTTCTGCGGCGGCTTCGGCCTCTTCGCCGGCGGCGGCGGCGACCTCTTCAACGGCGGCGGGAGCCGCGGCTACGGTATCAGCGGGCGCTACCACTGGCTGAACAGCCGCTACTGCGGGCTCATCATCCTCGTCATCTTCATCTTCTGTAGACAATAATACAACCGTTAACAACTCACTAATTTAATCCTACTTCAGTATTGTTAACATTACGCTCTATTGAATCCCCCATCTTACCTCCCAAGATGTCATCGAAGAATCTTTCCAAATAGTCATCCTCATCATCATCGTCGTCCGACTCCTCGTCTTCATCATCGTCATCGTCGTCGTCGTCGTCATCATCTGCGACAACAGAAAACAATTATCGTGATATACCGCTTCTTACCAAGCACCACTTAAAGTGCTAATTGCTAGGTCGAGCTGGTGTTAAACGGCTGTTATAATTCCCAGCGTCAGCCGTCCTCATTGTGAGTGCATTTTATTAGCACCATTACCGACACCTAAAGCAAATGAACTGTTAAACAAACTGTTAATCAGTGTACGCGCCGCCGCGCGCACCGCTCGGTGCGTGACGTCCAGACCGAGGCTTTCCTCTAGAAAGCAGGAGAGCGTCAATTTCTCTGATTGAGTCTGTTTGAATTAATTAGCTATTGAGAGCGGCTGTCACGCTGTCCGGCTTACATTCCGCGCTGGCCCGCGCGTCCTGGTTCTTAGGAATTTTTATTGATCAAACGTAACACTTTTAGAACTAATCTTTTAATTGCTTTATTGTCATCGATTTGATTTTTAACTTAGAAAGTCTTTCATTTCAATTGCAAATTTATAAACTGCTAACAACTTTCATATTTATAGCATCAGTTTCGTTTAATGCTGAAATGTATGTTTAATAAAATGAAGTCATAAATCAGACTAATAAATTATAAACTTATGACCTACTATTATAAGAACTTAAATGGTATCTGTCAATGAATGCACTATGTAATTGAGTAATAAATCATCTTTGATTCGATTGCCATAAAGTTCTCTGAACGTCTAACCATTTACTATACACTGGTTGTTGGAGTTAAGAACTATTTTTATTAAAGTTCAAGTCTGTTAGTATTCATACAACAGTCTGGTATAAGCAATGAGCGAGGCTATTTCCATGTATACCACTCTACCGTTAGGTTCAACTCTCCTCATTTGAACGGTAAAAACTATTGGCTAGTCACTGCACCAGCATCTCCACATCTTACTTGAATATGCAAACTTTTTGCTAGGTTGTTGAGAAACAAGTATTACAACACATTTAACTCAGAATTAGTTCTAATGTCATCTTATTAACTCTGCAGAAGATATTTCCAGATGTGCCGATCTACATAAATGTTATCAGTATAAACAACTGGTGTATTTACTCAACTCTGCTTGACTGTTTTCAAAGAGGATGACTGACTATTAACTTTTTTTAATATTTAATTATTTATCTCATTGAATTTGTTTATTTTCTTACTAACAACGTCCTTTTCATCGTTTGCTATTTTAATGTTGATGATTATGTATGTTATGATATTTTGAACAATTTCAAATGTTTTTAACAGTATTGATTGATTAGTATAATAATGATTGATACCTGAGAGGGGGTCACCTAGATCGTCATCATCATCATCATCGTCGTCGTCGTCGTCGTCATCATCGTCGGCCGAAGCCGGAGGCGCAGCAGCCGCGGCTTGTCTGCCCACCTCCTTCTCTGATACATCGTCCTCCTGCCGCACGATAGGGCTCCCACACGTCGACAACACTAGGCAGCACAACGCCGCTAACAAAAACAACGACCTCATCTCGGTATCTGAAACAAACATCACCTTTAATTTCATCCCATGCAACGCGACAGTGTCAATCCTGTCACTTGTAAAACACGATCACAACACTGTCACGAACACAGCACGTGCACTTCACTTCACCTTTTGTTGAACTGTCACTGTCCGGCGGAAGATGTCCGCCCGCGTCCTTCTAGCGGCTGGTCGGGACGCAATGGCCGTGGCTGGCGAGCGGAAACGTTATAGCGGCGGCGTCTTCACCGCGCACTCTTTTATAGAGTTACGTCACACACGTAGGGAAGGAAAGTAGTGATGGCAGTCGCTGCTCCACAGACGAATGACGACGCAGACGGGAACTTTCTTGGATCGGTAATCCTTCTAAATATATACAGGACCTGTGTACCCCACCTCTCTCTCTAAGTGTCACGAGCAAAATTGTTGAACATAATCCTAATCTATCTGTAAAAAAAAATTTGGTCGTTTTGTCTGAACTGGCTTGAAACAAAATAACTACAAATATACACAACTAAATGGTCATTACTTGAGCATTATAATTTTAATTAAGAGTCAATAAAGATGAACCTGAACCTAAAAAATACAATCCCACAGTAAAACTTAAAGTTGGAGGTTGTTATGTGATTAGCGTCTCATGTTGCTTTACATTGTTATATCTTTCAGTTGCACTACTCAATAGTCTGCGTCCTCTTAGATATTTATTTACAGCACCTACTGCGAATTACATATCATGTGTAATTTTAAAATAAGATTAGCAGATCCTTCAGTCTTGCAGCAGTTGCAGCAAGTTAACTGATTTTTAGAGAAATTTTCTTCAAAGCAATGAGATGCATTTACTTTTGTTTCCTGCTGATCAGCAGCCTTATAGTTAGCAGGTAGTTTATATAAAAATGTGTCAAATCGATCGATAGCCGTTTTCCATTTGTTCCATAATAATCTGACCAAAGTGTTAGCGTATACTTTGTGTTATATTTTTTGGCACTTGACAGATAAATCCGCAGCCCACCCTATGATAAGCCACTGCGGTCTACGTCCTTAAGGGATACTTATCTAGAAACCATCGCTTAGTCTTCTGTTACACTAGGCTGTTAAAAGAAATACCAAACGATTTTTTCCTGAAGGTATGAAATCTAAGTAATACCCTTATGTATTTCTGTAGTCCATACTCTTTGACCGAAGAGGGGTTGGTTAGGTTCGGAACATTAATTTATTCAGCTTATTTACCGAGGCGACATGACTGGCTGGAGAAAAGTGTGGCCACATCGAGTGTGGAGTCGGAATCTTAAAACATTTCGAGCATTAGTATGAGGACCGGTCCCATACTTTCTCTCGAGGTTATGTATGTAAACGCGCTTTAAGTAATTGACAATGTGACGTAAAGGACCCGTATGTGCGAGGCCTTGACAAATGCCGGTAGAAATTCATATTGACGCTTTTACATTTTTTATATTACACTGCAATACTGAATCTGTGGCGTTGGTGTTGCATTGTTCAGATAAGGTTGTGTCTAACTAAACTGATAAGATATGATCGACTTAATGACGGAGAAATCGACGGACATACATAAAAAAAAAAATACCTACAGTCGAACATAGAACCTTCTCCTTTTTTGAAGTCGGTTAAAAATCAAGGGAATTACACAAACTTGTTTTATTTTAGCTTTTGTATTTCTTAATTTCAATTAGTTTTTGCTTTTGTTATATAGGTAATATTATTGTAAAATTCATATCTTTCATAAATTGTCTCTTTCAATATTGCATTCATGCATTAAAATATCTACCAGAAATGTCGGATTTTTGGAGTATGTCTGTGTTCATACAAAATATGCAAAAAATATAAAATAAATAATTAATTTTGGATCTATAGGAATCAGTCCTAATTTTATTTACTATTGAACAACCTATACGAAACTATGTACTACATAAATTTATTAACTGACATGTTCTATGTGCCTGTTCTTTAATTATTTATTTTATATTTTCTGTTAATATTATTTTTACAAAGGCAGTTTAAGTAAAGTTGATAAGTATCAATATAATGGCAAAGCAGAAATATAGCGAGTTGTGCAATTGGATTAAAAAGACGCGACCGGAATTATAAATATGAGTAATACTTTAGTTGCTTACTAACCTATAATAAAATTGTGGCTTATTTTAGGCTAGTAAGTCGAGGATAGGAGGTCACTCACTAACAACTCGGGTCTTAAAACCTGTAGATCGTCGGGTCAATTCCAACTTTGTGTCTGTGTGGTGATAGGACTTTTATGCCCAGCCACTGATTATTACATCGCATCATCATCATCATCCCAGCGTTATCCCGGTTGCGCCCTTGCGGGGCCCGGGGTCCGCTTTCGTGCTCTTATTCCTCCACTTCGGACGGTCTGTACTTCCCCTCTGGTGAGCCCATTGACACGCATGTCATCCGCCAAGACGCCAAGCCAGCGCTTCTTGGGTCTTCCTCTCCTGCCGGGGCCAGGCGGAGGCGGCATAGCTAGACATTTGTTTCCCACGTAGTTAGCCAGATTCCGTAAAACGTGCCCGTACCACAAATATATTTTTACAAATAAATTATTTTTAAAAATGAAATATTTCTCGGTAGCGTCATATCATAACTAGCCAAAGAAATTGATATGTAGCAATAACTGTTACTCCTGAGTCAAGCGCGGAAAGCCTCGCGTGCAATTTCACTGGCATCCTCATTCTTCAAATTAAAATGCAACTAGGTACTGCTCGCTGCGTACACAAATTAGCGATAATATAATACGGAGCCACGATTCTGACGTTCTCTAAATTTTTTACGTAATAAAGTATCAAAACCAATCAGTCAAAATATTTTAATTTCATAAAGCTTCAGAGATGCACGTCTTTAATCACGTCACGATCTTTAATCACCGATGTTAAATGATTTTATCACCGACTTTGAAATTTTATTACCTATCAAGAGGTACCAACAAGAAACTCAATAGTTACCCCTTTTGATCACCAAAATTTTGCATTAACAACACAATCGCCATTTGTGTATCATTACAAAGTTCTGTTGTTCTATAATATCCTACGATATTTAAGCATTTGAAGTGTGCCCCACTTTTTTATATTATAAGGGCGAACGAGCAAGTGGGTCACCTGATGGTAAGTGATCAAAACCACGTTATATATTTCTATGACACCACCAGGGTTTACTGTAGTGGCAGGTTCTAGTATGAACTAAAAACAAAAGCAGGTATTGAACTGACGACTAACCCGATCGGTGACCAATCAATCGCCACAAGGTAGGTTCTGACTTTTCCCAAATGAGTGTAAAGGAAAAGGGGGGCTTAGTAGTAGAGAAAAAAGTCTTAAGTCCCATATAAAGCCGCAGTTTTTTTTTTATTGCAATGTGGACAAGACGAGCAGGTCGTACACCTGATGGTAAGCGCCACGTCTGCCCTTAGATAGTTCAGTGCCAAATAGTAACTAAGCAGTTAATGTATGGCACCGCCCTGCGCCTGCTACATCGAGTACACGATAGTTACTAGGTCTCATACACCCAGTAATTTCACTAGCTTCAGTGCCCTTTCCCCAAAACACAGAAGTGCTTGACACACTTCTATTTCACGGAAAAATATCTAGACCTTCGGTGGTACCCACCTTGACAGCCCAGTAGAGGAACCTACCACCTGGTGTGCAGTGGTGGCAGATCTCGATAGCCTACGGTTCTCTCTTTGTCCGATGGTTTTGTGCCGACCTAAGTCAGGGACGCATGCACTATGATCCAGGATTAGGCCAGTCCAGTCGCTCTGATGTTATTAACATTGGTGCAACTGCCAACTGACCTGCGCAACTCTTAACAGGAACTAGACCAAAGGAATCACGGGTACACAGACATTCGACTGTGCTTTCCTCACGAAGTTTATCGCCATCGCCGAGCAAGTTCTTTAAATACGCACACATACAAATCGGTGCGCAACTAGATTCGCACGCATTTGAAGCGACGATTGAAACCTTGGCTACCACATCCATACCTACGGTAGAGCCTACGGTTATGATACATTAAAGCATTCTCCTTGGCACTAAAGAAAACCTGATCGAACCTGCACAAACACTTCTGCAGAAGCCGTTAAGTTAACGTGAGTTATAATTGATTCGACCCGCATTTGACGTGGTAATTAAACCAATACCCATCATTGCAACAATCGATGCGTGATACATTGAAACTCCCGAACACCATTGTTTTATTGTATCTTAACAGTTTTACCTAGTTTTAAGATTTTCTTTACTTCGTGAAATATTTTATGGCTTTATTATTTTGAGGTCTGCCCAACTACAGAGAGCAATACATCAACCTTTAGCTTTATTTCCGGTTAATGTGCTGCTTACTGCACAAGTATTCTTAAGATGTTTATCGTCATCGACCTAGTGATACACACACGCATATAAAAGACCCTACCTTCAGACATTTCGGCCTACGACGACCTCACATAGTGGCATCAAACCATATCTAGCTAGAATTGGTCGACGAAAATGGTATCCCACCAAAAACATTCTGTAAAAAAACTAGCCAAGTCTCGATGGAGCTGCTTGTTTATCTCTAAAAAGTAATGAAATCTAGACATAGTCGTGCCAAGTCTAAGGTTCCTTACTGCGATTTCTTTATTATTATAGTTAATGTTGTGTGACTTGGCCGTTGAAGGGCCAGACGGCCAAACGGACCTGCAACTCAACTTCGAAGGGCCAAATGAGACACTAGCGTCCAATTACCAATACCAGTATGGGCTATTATCTCGCTTAACAAACATAGGTAGTTACAACAGATATAACATTACATGTAAACAATGACAGATTGGTGCAATGGAGTAATGGAGCACCTGGTTTTGTACCCTTGTGTACCCTTCAACGGCCAAGTCACACAACATTAACTATAATAATAAAGAAATCGCAGTAAGGAACCTTAGACTTGGCACGACTATGTCTAGATTTCATTACTTTTTAGAGATAAACAAGCAGCTCCATCGAGACTTGGCTAGTTTTTTTACAGAATGTTTTTGGTGGGATTTCACTTCTTTTTGTAGGAACGTGGGCATACTGATTTATTTTGTATCTATTTGGAATGAGACGTTTCCCGTGAGATTTTTTTAGCCTATGTCCTGTTTCACGTTATAAACTATACCTGTGCCAAATTTCATGTGAATTGGATTGATAATGTAGTATCCCATCCCCCCACCTCCCCCTCCCATTAATATCCCCATCCCCCCTCCCACCCCCCCCTCTCATCTCCTTTCCCCCCTCCCATCTCTCTTCCTCCTCCCATCGCCCCTCCCATCCCCCTTCCCCTCCCATCCCCCCTACTCCCCCTCCCATATACTATCCCCACCCCCCCCCAGCTACCCCTCCCGTCCCCCTCCCGTCCCCCTCCCATCTCTCTTCACCCTCCCCTTCCCCCCTCCCCCTACCCCTACCATCCCCCTTTTCCCTCCTATCCCCCCACCACCACCAAATGAAGCGGCTCACTAAGTTGAGTATTTTTTGTAAAGGCGGTATATGTCGATCTCTAATAGTTTGGTTGGGCTCTTGTGTTTTCTAATCAGGGTCACCAGGTACTCCAGATCTTCGAATATACTAGTTTTTATAGTTTTCCCTTTATGTAGCCATTAAACCCTAACTCTGTACCAAATTTCAG
The DNA here is from genome assembly GCA_949319885.1 of Mecyna flavalis. NCBI lineage: Eukaryota > Metazoa > Arthropoda > Insecta > Lepidoptera > Crambidae > Mecyna > Mecyna flavalis. The sequence goes on along the minus strand of OX439435.1, from coordinate 10,917,560 downwards.
CTCTCTGAGTTTATGGGAAGTACTAGTTCTATTTTGATGATCATCAGTGAGTGAGTGAGTCAGTGAGTGTCATAAATGCGAAACTTTGCTTTCGCTTAACTTCGGAACTAAATGACTTACAGCCTTGAAATTTTGTATTCTAAGTATGTGATTATAGCTTACTAAATGACGAAAATTTCTGCGTTCTGGTCTTATCCAGAGGTTCTCAAATAGGGGCCTGAAAATGCGGCGAAATGGTTCCAGTAAAGGATGGTACGGCAGTGTTTGCTTCGCGCTCGACTTGGCGGGGGCACGGCCGTGCCCCCAGATTAAATGATGGACGGAGAACATTAAATTCTCCGATGTCGATATCGCGACCGAACCTAGAAAAGTGTAAACCCGTTTTTGGTATTGTAGGCGTTCACAAATATTTGTATGCGCCTTGTGAATGGACCTCGTGGACTTTCTCTCGGAGTCTCTAACGCACACACGCGACATGAGACACACAATGTTTACGTTGCAGTCACTTCATCGATTAGTAGTTTCGGTAAACGTCATTGTACATAGAAACAATCAGTATCTGACCTTGCAACGATTAAGACACCAACCAACGATTCTATACACATAAGATTGCAAGTCAGCGAAATGTGCACATGTAAACTTCAGCATCAAGACAAACGTGCGTCAATGAGACAGCCAATCAAAGCCAATCATGATGGTACTTTGGGCCGCGGGTCCCGGGGCATCGACATCTAGCTCAAAATATCTTCCCTTTGCGCTAGTGAAAGTTTTGTAGCATTTGCTTGTAACCCTCATATCACTGTGATTGAATATGATCACTCACAAATATTTAAGTACGTATATTAATCACTTCTGTTACCCAAACGTTTACGATTAAACATAAAATATTAAAATGTAAATAGCATTTTTTATACATTTTTTCAATAACTATGGCTATTTATCTTTTAATTTACATATTTTCTTCAAAGACGTGTCCGTATGTATTTATTGGGCCGACGTAACATCTTCCAACAATATTTTATTACAGTTCCAAATTTATAGCGTTCGTAAACTATAGTTTATTCTCCTTTATGGCCAGGCTTTCCATCTCCGACTTAATATTTCGGTTAATTTTTAATTAATTTCTTGTAATGAAAGTAAAACTTTCGCCTTTTCTTCCGCCATTCATATTTCGCGTGAACGATCGATTTACGTTGTTGATAAACTTTCTTAGAATTCTTGATCAAGGTTAAAGATCTTGTTTATGTAGGTTTTTAATAATAATACTGCACAGTAGCTTAATTTTGTCGTAAATCGTTTAAGGTTTATGGAAATCGGAATCACAACCAACAACATAAACGGAGTTGTTTATCATTATAAATGTGATTCTTTTTATTTATCTTAATAATAATAAATATTTATTTCTAAAAAACAAAACCCCTTTAGTCTAGCGGCTCTGCACTAAGCAAGAATGCTTATGTCGCAACAGCCAAATACAACTTTACAAAAAAGAAAACTTTACAATAATAAACTTTTGTCTGAAGGCACCGCTTTCAGGCAAGCAACAGTAAATGAGAATGAATAATATCTTTGATATGTAAATATTATTTATACCTACACCGTTAAATCTAGCTTAATCAAACTCACGAAGATTCTTTAGTTACCATAAGATAATAAGAAGACTTAATAGGTATTTTATATAATCTTTATTAAACAGCACAGGTGCGGTTGAGTCACTAAGAAACTATTTCCTGTATAGAAGTTGTATCACCATCCCTGTCTCAGGACTAGGAAAATCTATTCGTAAGGATATTGTATGTGTCCAATTGCTGGTAATTTCGCAGTAAGTTCAACATTCAACACTGCCTGTAGCATTAGCCATTGACAATGGACGAGCCACAACACCGCACACTCGCCGTAAGGTCAACGTATTCGCACACGGCATAGTTACGCCAAATATTTGTGCTACTGGCACTTCCCTGCACCTGTCTCACTGATTAGTGTCAGGCGCGAGCGCAGTTTCCACATTAACTGTGTCTCCCCAAATGGTAACGTAAAGAAATAATTCTGATGTCTTTAATACCATAGAGTACGCGACAGTAAAAAGTTCCTGGCAATGGTTAGTACTGGCTGGACCACTAGGTCCACTCTAATGTAAACAAAAAAAAAATCTAATAAAATACATTTTTTATATTACATTTTTTCGTTTAATTGGGAAACTTGCTAGTGATTAGATGTCAACATCGAAGGATCTTGCGCAGGCTGGCAGGAGCTGGATACGAGTATCCGAGTAATATTATTATGAACATATACAAGGACTCAGTAAATTCAATATAATACGCTAGCGAACTTATTTCGTTAGCGCTTTTGTTTTTGGCTGTCACAGTAAATCTTACCTACTTTTGTCTGTGGCCCAGTGCACATTGTTTAAAGCGGCCAGTAAACTTGTTTAATTGTACATATGTCAAAAGATAACAAGAAAGAATAAAACCATTTTAATGGAGCGAGTCCAAAATTTGCGAGGCCTACTTTTATTGCAGCCTTTCTTCATGTACTTTGTTTAGATAAGAGTGCTTCATTTTCGACAAATTTTGGTTCTACCTACATGTCTTATTCCATTTCAACTGCCACAATATATTCATGATATCTGGTCGCTTGCTTGCTTTTAGTTTCTGGGAATCACCAAGTAAAAGTTGTCGTGGCATTAAGTTTCCTCCTTTCATTGTCTGTCTGAGAAAAAAGCATAATGTTACATAAAATTATAATAAACTTACCACAAATAAACCTAATAGACGCAAAGAAACTGTGTTTATATTCTGTTATCACCAGAAAGTTAAGTTTTTCCGACTATTTGTTTTTTCACAACTGAATAACTTATACCCCTTAGAACTAATACTACATTTAGTACCTAATATGTACACAGATTCAATTACATTGCAACTGAGCAACCCATTTAGCATAAATGTATGCAATTTCAAAAGTGCTTTATATGTTTTAATAACCACCTGGCTGATCGATTTAATTGCATTAATAGCAAATAGCTATATCTTGCATCGTCCTAAGAAAGTGTTGCAAGCTCCGGCCACTACTGCATTCACTGCACATTGCAACATTTTGCATTTCAACTACATAATAAATTCATTAAATAGGACCAGCCTGATAATTGTATTTGAAAATAAATATTTGCGTAAATCATAGATAACAGAAACTAAAGTAAAACTATTTAGATCTATAAGGCGTAAATGCAATAAACTGCTTTTGTTATTTCTTCGTGATCCATATTTTTTTATATATTTAAGATGGGTAAATAATATTTAGGCAAAACGTAACAAAACGCTATAGGATTTTCCACGAGATTTTGTTGAATGTACTAATTGAATAAAGGTAAATTAATTTAGAAGAGAGACAATTTGACGGTCTTATTATAAACGGGGACCAATATGACACACCTTATCCTTTCATGACTCATTCCTATACAGAAACGTTCAATATGATGTTTTTTTTTTACCTGGAGTACCGTCACCTTCTGTCGGTGACGGCTGGTGGTGTGTGACTCTGACACCCTAGAAACAGCTCTGGCTATGTTCCGGCAGTATAAATGTGGGAGCCAGTACACTTGAAATCAAGGGCTCGAAGATCAGATGAGCCTACAGTCTGGCAGCTCAATGGAATAGGCCGCAGTGACCGCTTACCATCAGGTGGGCTGCGTGCCTGTCTGCCAACTGATCTAGTATGAAAAAATAGACCAAATAATAAATACCAGGGTGCTCCTCCTTGCCTGGTGGTATCCCAGGAAAATTAACTATTCAATAGACTCTTTTGGTCTTTCAATTTTTAATTTGAAGTTATACTGTGTATTTAATTCAGAAGATTTCAATATCGACAACAATATGCTGGAGAACTGAATTTTTAAGGAATTGAACAGAACGATAAAAAAGAAAACAAAAATTATCCGGACTAGGCCACGTTAACTATGTTGACGTCAAACCTATTTACATATGTAGGTAATATGCATAATATTATCACCGTATCCGCGAAATAAAACATTACCTCTCAGAATTTCACTTTCAACGCGCCCACGCTTTTTCTTAGAACCAAAGTTGGATTCTATTCTAAGTAGAATCTTAGATAACACTGCTTTGTTTAAAGAAATTTCTTACAAGTTTCGTCAACCTTCTCGAAGCTATTCCAGCGCTGTCTGAGGAAAATCTAAACTAAAACATAATAGCAACATAAATTTCAAACTGTATGTAATAATATGATTGTAATTTAATTGTTATTAACATCCCTGTAATCAATGAAAATAGCGCTTTAATTTTAGCTCTTTGAGTGTGACGGATGACGGTTGTGGATTTCAATGAGACCACTAATAGGTCTGACAAACCATATGAATAAGCCATTCACTATTGACGTTTCAAGTAGAAGCCTTTTCTCTGTAGTATGATAATAGACTGTTACTTAATACGTCTATGGGACATAGGAGCACTTGATTATTGAGGCACTAGTCTAATAACTCACTAAATAAATAAATAATAAATAAATATCCCAGGACATTATTCACACTAAGTCACTAAGTCTTCAACCCTCGGCTTTATTCGTGTAAACTTTATCGCTACTATATTCCATAAAAATGGTGATTTCATTCCGGGATGAAAAGGAGCCTACAATCTATCTTCATATCACTAAAATCACGTCAATCTGTTGCTTCGTTGTGACGAAGGACAAACAAAAATACTGCTATTTTCTGTTTTTATATGGGAATTAAGCATTACCCCGGAATAAAATGTAGCCTATATCCTTCTTTAAGTTCTAGTCTGTATCTGCACCAAACATTAAGATCGGTCTAGTGGTTTAGGCGTAAAAGCGTAATAGACACACAGAGTTACTGTCGCATTTATAATATTAGTATGGATTTAACGAGCTCCTAATTCCATCTTACATAAGAGTACTGCACAAAGAATACTGTGAGTAAGCTCGCCTCGAACTTTCACCCATTTTGCGGTATACATTGTTACATAAATGTGACATCAACCAGGAAATTGCTGATAACTTTAATGGTTTATCTTGAAGTTAAAAACATTCAGATTGTTATGATATCATGTTATGAAAGTGACTTGAAACGTTTGGACTTTTCGAGATGTTTATACAGTCAATAAAATGTGACTTATTTTTTTAAATGAAAGTGAAACGGATGCGTTTATTAATATGTAAAATATTCTGTTGTGGGTGTGTTGGTTTTTGCGAAAGAGCTCTTTCGGATAGTTCTTTTCTAACAGGACATCCATAAGAAAACATAATTATGTACTTGTACATGTTCTAAGTTCTAACTAAAAACAAAGTTGCTAGAAAAACACAGTGTTATGATGGTATGCATTCATTTATGAAAGGGATTTTTTAAATTATTATTATCAATGCCGTTCACAATAAATGACTGACGTCGAACTTTATCAATAAAAAAAAGGTGTGATCTCTATTCACAAATGGCAAATGAAGACGAATACAAAAGGTGTGTTATTTGCCCGATCCGCTGACGATTCGGACACATTATATTTGGGCTCTGTGTCCGAAGTGACACTTATAATTTAATAAATTGATTTTTGCACTGATTCGGACTCATAAAAAACTGCTTTGAACAGTCAGATTATTTTTTATCTATAATAGTAAAAACAACAACTTGAACATTTAAATTGCATAGGTAGGTACTATAAATTCGGACACTGTGTCCGAATATAGTACGTTCGAATCTTCAGCAAATCCTTTGCCCTGTGAGACATTAATATGCTGATTACTACTACTTTACAATATGCAAACGAAGTCAAAGGCAAAAGCTAGTCGTGTTGTAAGGAGTTTCCTTCGGCGGGCGGCGCGGGCGCGTTGGCCCACAAACCCGACCGGTTGCCAAGAGTACTTTCTTCTCGCCTTCTCACTTCCGCCTGCGCAGGGCTGCGCGTGCGTCGGTCGCTGCTTCAGTTATAAATATAGTATTTTAGACCAACAAACTTATCTGTGCCGGTGGCGGCGTCGCTACTGTCGTTGTAGTACTGTCATTTAATATCGTTTTTACCTGACATTTCGACGTAGTTCCAATTTTGGCCAACGGAACAGATAAGTTTGTCGGTCTTTAATTGACTTTTCTTGGTCATTTCAGTTGGCAGACACATAGCCCCCCTGAAAGTAAGCGTTTGCACTGCGGCCTATTTTATGGGATGTTTTACAAGGAATCATCCCACATTAATATTGGCAGAATACAGTCCAAACCTATTATAGCGGCATATTTCACCTCTGGAGACTAACCAGTCGGACTCTACTAAAGTTCTACCAACCAGAAGCGAAAATAAAACTCACAACCACCGGGTTTATTGACCCGAGCAGTATACCCACTGTTCCTCGAAGGCACTTTTTATAAAACATCACCTAGCAGACGAACAAATTAGATTATAATTTGTGAATAAGAGAATTTAAGCAAATGCCTTTGAGATTGAACCTTAAAGCTGGAAATTCTGTTCATCATTACGAGCAAACAGATCACGTGTTGGTAAGTAGTAACGGCCTACAGACATTTGCAAAATCAGAGGCAACGCAAAATCGTAAAAGCCCTTAAAGCAATACACTCATTTTCTAGTCGCTAGGTCGAATCTTATCGGCAACACTGCTGGAGTTATTTTATTCTAAATTCATTTGGTACCTATAAAAAAAAATCTAAAATTAAACTTTAAATTATACTAAATGTAGAGTAGACAGCCCTGCGACCGCGGGCCTCCACGCAACCGGCACAAGGACAAGCCGAACGGTACTAAGGACGCGGCTTCCACTGGTAGAGATACGCTCTACATGCGACCAGGCCTGCTGTATTCCTGTTTACTAATTAAACTTTCTTGATCTGAAGGAAGGTAAAGTCAAAGAGCTTAATATTTAAAAAAAATGTAGAGTCACATGAAGATACAAAGATAAGGTGCGTGGTACTAAGGACGCGGCTTTTAGTGGTAGAGACTACATGCAACCAGGCCTGCTGTATTTATGTTTACTCATTTTATTGACTTTCTTAACTAAAGAAAGGTTTCCAAGGCATGAATCAACATCCAATTACTATTTTTGTAAAAAAAAAATAGTGCTCTACATATACTAAATGAAGATTAGGCTACGTCCCCAGTTGGCAAACTGTGAGCGGCAAACTAACAGTTGACAGTTTGCGGCTTATCGATTTAGTACGCCTTTCCATATATTACAAATGGAGTGTCCACAGTTTGCTAGTTTTGCGCTCACTGTAGAGCGGCCGACTCCCTTCAAAATGACAGCTGTCACTAGTGATGAGGTGCAGTAGGGTGCAGTCGATTTGCGATTATACGAACATCGATTTTGGATCGTAAAAATTGTTTTTTCCTATTGTCTATCAAATATGATTCTATAGTTTGTAAAATCTAGGATGATACCTGCAACATATTGTGTAACAGTAAAATTTCTAGAGACGTCGATTTATACTGCAAGATTGAGTAACCTTAAAAAGTATTCTTATTTTCGAATCACATTCACATTTAAATTTTTTATCCAAGGCTTTACATACTACTTTTAATTTAATTGATTGATTTTTTTATGATATGATTTTACGTTTAAAGTATATAAACGAAATAATGTTTTCGAAATTTTACTCGGTTACAATCGATAATAATTGTAAGCGACAGATGACAGCAATGAACATCTCTAAGTTGGCGGCGCCGGCAATTATGAACGCTATTTCTCTGCATACATTTTGACAGTCAAAAATTGTGAAAAATTGATGCTGTCAATACGATGACATCTGTCCGAAAATTGTTCTGAATTTGAAATTTCAGTTCGGCCGCTAACAGTTTGCCTACTGGGGACGCAGCGTCAAGACATAAGTTACCAAAGACGCAGCCGCTTCACCACTGATAGAGCCGCGCATTAAATGCGATCAGTCCTACTGTTTTCATATTTCATATTATAATTGGTAATTTTCTTTACTTTCTTGAGCTATTATATTTATTTTTTTGAAGAAAAAAAGGCTTGTTTTGTACTTCTAATGTAGAGCTCTCTGAAAGTACAAAAACAAGTACCATGAATACGGCCGCTTCACCGACTGGTATAAAATATTATGTTCACTATAGTTCATTCAAACGAGTACGTTGATCTTCTGTGAGAGGGTGGTACTTTCCACCCTACCGTACCGTACCATCGGAAACAGCCGTTTGTGGGACTTCGTTTCACTACCCGCTAAACTCCCCCACTGTTTATTTTGCCTTCATTAAAGGGGTGAGAGCCGATTCCTGCCTTACGACGATTAAAGAAAGCGAAGAATACACAAAAATAAAAAAAACTTTATCAACCCATGTTTTGTCTACAAAATTCGTGTGACTCTACTTATCTCTACAAATCTTCAATACAAAAGACATCAACGCGACTCAAACTCTACATAAAAGTGTTATCATCTTTATCTGTACATAAAAATATAACGCTTGTGTGTGAAAAATTATTTGTAAAATTAGTAGGATGGGAAAAACCATTACTATGCTTAGTATTTGGTTCAAAATTACATTTAATATGAAAAAAAAAATGCGTTCGTAAATATACTATTGCCATCTTGTGGCGATCCATGGAAGTTTCACGTCATTGTAGAGCCTGCATACTTATCTTGTTGCTATACTATTCATATGTTGTTTATTGGTAGGCAGATCTTACAGATGGCGTTGGTAGTTGGATTTTAGATGGTTTTTCACCCGCGTGTAAATTTTTTTTGTCAATTATTGTCCCCCCGTTCCCCCCATATTCCCGGAATCCAAAGTACCCTATGTCAACCGGGGATAGTGTAGATTCTCATCAATGAAAGTATTTTTCAAATCGGTTCAGTAGTTAACGGAGCCTATTCAATAGAAACAAACAAACAATCAAATCTTTCCTCTTTATAATAACACTAGCGGCCGCCTCCGCAGTTTCACACGCGCGTAATTTATTTTTTCAAATATCCCTTCCCTTCCCCCCACTTTTCCGGGATAAAAAGTACCCTTGTAGCCCGATAATAGTTTAGCTTTCCAACAATGAAAGAATTTTTCAAATCGGTTCAGCAGTTTCGATGACCAAATATTTATTCTGTTTCAACTATTAAAATACTAATATTTTAGTAGTCGATTATAATTTTTTGTATCTCATTATCATTCTTTTTAAATAACATGCAACCTTTTTTGGATCATTAAAAACGCTAGCAGCATAATTTCCATTTTGACAGTAATAAAAAGAAAATAATTGTTTCTTTTTCCTTTAAAGAAAGAAAGAAAGAAAGAAAGAAAGAAAATACATTTATTGACCATAGACATCATTGGTACACAAAAACAATAACTTAAAAAGAAAAAACAAAAAACATTGACAAAATAATAATAAATAAAAACAAGAACAAGTCTATCTATGGCCAAGTGGACCTGGCCTCAGCATGTGCTGCAACAGAGCAAGATCTGCAGCAGCGCTGGTTTTCAGACCAGACCCAGAGTGACTCAACAACTTACACTTAAAAAAAAAAAAAAAAAAAAAAAAAAAAAAAAAAAATAGGCACTTCTCAAATCTTAGGCACTTAACATAATTACATAAATTTAAAAAATGGAATGTATGTAATGTTATTTTATATTACTAGGGTACTTAGGGTACAACGGCGAAAGCAAGAATGACGGAGACGAGCAAGCAAGGATGTGCAGTAGCAAGCAAAGGTGCTTTTATCAAAAAATAGGTGATTTATTTCACACCTCGCATGGCAGGACGGGAATAGGGTAAATGTAAATTAAAGGCGTTTAGATTTTTTTTTCTGAAGAATCTAGCCAGCATCAAATGAAAAATTTGCTTAATAACCTGCTTGGTGTTTTCAATGTATCTGGCATTAGAGTTACGATTAATTTGACAGCAATAAAAAGCAAATCTTTGTTTTTAAAGGATTATCAAAAAGTTTTGAAAATACTTTGACCTTCTTTATTTTAAAGAGGCACTGGCAACAATGCTTCTGAAATTTGACAGCAATAAAAAGTAAATTAAATATTTTTTTTTCTTTAATGGCATATAGATTTTTTCTGAATAATTTAGCCAGCATAATTTTTTTTAAACTTATAATAACCTGCTTGGTTATTAATTTGATGTAACCTTCGTGGTTATTTTGTTATTTTAAAGTAGCACTGGCAATAGTGCCACAAAAGTTTGACAGTAATAGTAAATTAGTAAATTAAAAGTTTTGTTTCGAATTTTTCTGAAGGTTTTTTCCTAGCGTTTTTTGTGACACTGCCGGCTAGGTATTCTTTGAAAAGGTCGTTGCTATTACGTTTCTTCATTCATCATGACTATCTATTTACGCAGTCTATATAGTTATCAAGTAATTTCTTTTTTTCAAATATCCCCTCTTTCCCACACATTTCCGGGATAAAAAGTACCCTATATTCACCGGGGATAGTGTAGCTTTCGAACAGTGAAAGAATTATTCAAATCGGTTCAGAATTTTCGGAGCCTATTCAATACAAACAAACAAACAAACAATCAAATCTTTCCTCTTTATAATATTAGTATAGATTAGTATAGATAACTAGTATAGATAACATCCAATCATACCCATCCTCTGTAATGCCAGTAAAATGTATTTTATTATAGAGTAACTGGGGTATTTATAACAGTCTTTTATTATGTTACTATAGTTAGCAATTGCGGCCTATTCCATTGAGGGACACTTAACCGGAAGCAGCGCTCAATATGTTCGCTCACCTTAAGCGCCTCTAATCTTCGAGCCTTTCATTTTAAGTATATAGACCGACAAACTTATCTGTTCCGGTGACGGCGTCGCTACTGTCGATTAAGAACTGTCATTAAATATCGTTTTTGCATTGCATTTTACGTAGTTCCAATTTTGGCCACCGGAACAGATAAGTTTGTCGGTCTCTACTTCAAATGTATTTCAAGAGTACTGACTCTTACATTAATGTTGCCGCAAGCCAGAGCTATTTATAGAGAATTTTTTTTATATTTGTTCAGTTTGCAGACCAGACACGCAGCTCACCTGATGGTAAGCGGCCACTGCGGCCTATTCCATTGAGGGATGCTTCACCTAGAAGCGTCCGTCAATGTGCTACCAGACTGTAGGCTCATCTGATCATAGAGTCTCTGATTTCAAGTGTACTGGCTCCCACATTGATATTGCCGGAACACAGCCAGAGCTGTTATGGTGACAGATTTCACCTGTGGGGGTGGTAGCTAGCCAGTCGGACTCTGAATAAGCCCTTCCACCAACCAGACCCAAGGCGGGAATCGATCCCACGACCTGCGTTTTTTTATACCCGATTGGCTTAGCCTTGAATCCATTAGACTATCACAGCTCATCTTATTTGACACGTAAAAATATCGTTTAAAGGCTATTGGCCTATCCGGGTTATTAATAGGCCGTTACTACGCATCCGAGTGGAATGCGGTGGTGGAGTCACATGACTGCGGAGCTACCAACCTTGACATTTTGCGAGAGGACGAACCACGGACGGTGTCGACGTACTGTGGGGTCGGTTGTGTACAGAAAATAAGAATTAGTTTTAAGTATCTCAAAAAATTATAAATCGGTTATTATTTATAGAGATATCCACATATCCTAAACCAGGATAAATCTTTTGGAAGTTTAGCTTTTTATGAGCCAGTCAAAGGACTGCTTTCGGCTGCATCAGACCTGATGGTAAAAAATATCATGTCATCAGTCATTCATGCATATTTGCTAAGAGAAATTCAATAATCACTCGTCCTCAAAACGTCCACTGTGCTATCAATGCAGAGAAAATTTTCTTGTTCTGTGAATGCAGTAGTACTTTTTGCCCATATTTGGCAGGACTCTAAAAACGTTTGCCACCAAACAAACCGATGGTTTTAAATTCCATGGGTCGGTCATTGGTTCGTCCTTTTGGATATGAATGGGTAACCAGAGAAGTTTCCGTAGTGGGACACTACTACTTGCGAGGTCGAGGATGCTTTTGCCCCCAGAATCACTGCGTACATCGTTATAAGTTCGAAACATTTGTGTTACTGGATTGTAGAAAAATGTGTTGTTTATGTGAAGTTTCAGTGAGAAGATATTCGGTGCGCGGGTTTTATTCCTGACGTTGAAGCTGATAAAAGAAATGCTAAATATCTTCTTATTGTAAAAATCTGAAATCAGCATTAAGTATTCTTAGTGAGAGTAATGGTTGCTATCCCTCTTTATCTAGTCTGCATACCGCGCCTTGAATTCCTGATACATACCGGTTATGCATTTATTTCAATTAGACAGATACTTATCTGCGTAATGTTCTAATTTTGTTGGTAGCCAAGTACCATTTACACACCTGCATGTTGAATAAGCTGTTTAATGTTTATATTGTAATTCTAAGCTGGTACGTGACTTGGAGATATAAAATCGCAAATGCTTTGCATAAATCAAGAATCTTTACAAAATACTATAATAAAGTTTTGTGGGCAGAGCTTGTGTAACAATGTGTTCCATAAGCATAAGGAAACAATATTAATTTAATAACCATATTCAGTAATAAATAATAATATACAATAGGTACCTACATACAACACAATTATATTTTTACATACATAAAAAAAATACCAATAATACCAAAATGTCCTATGTAATTTCAAAACTAAAAAGCTTTCCTTATTCTTAATAAAAAAAAATACACGAAATGAAACCCTTTGAGGCGCATATTATATAAAAATTAGGTTATGGGTTGCCAGAACACTAGTATTTTTTCAAATTTAGCACTAGCAATTTTTCCATATTTTCTCATCGTTTAAACCTTCCCTGGACTTCCACGAATATTTCAAGACTAAAATTAGACAAATCCGTTCAGCCGTTCTCGAGTTTCAGCGAGACTAACAAACAGCAATCCTTTTTAATTTATATAGATAGATAGATTACCTACTCGTGTGCCACTTAGTGCCGTGACGAGAGACCACATCCCCAGGGTTCCGGCTTGAAATGGCCTCAAATTGCCCGCGTGCGAACGCGACAATTATTGGCTGCATCACCACATATCCTTCAACAAACGGTACCGTTAGCAAACAAACAGAAATAAACCATTTTTTGCGGAGGAGAATGCGTTGATATACTTTAACCGCAGGCTGGCACAGTCTCGTCCCAATCAGGTGGAATCGGGACACCGGGGGAGTTTAAAAGGTAGTGGAAGACACGAGACACACACACGGCCGCAGGCGTGCGGTTATGGCGCGTAAATGCGTACCAATCCGCTAAAAAAAGGGCTAGCTAGCGGCAGACTTGTGGCCGTGTGTGGGACTCGGGACTAGTTCATCTCACTACCGACTAAACTCACCTGGTTTCCTGGTTTTTTTATTAGGACGAGCTGGTACCCGCTTTGTGGCTATTTACCAGCCCATTTTCGAGTTAAGCAATTACGCCTGCCTGACTAATGGTAGGGCCGATGGGCTTGAAAAGAAATAATTTTATAATATTATATAAGAAAGGATGTAAAAATTACTTCCACTTTACTTTTGCAGCAGACCATACCATAATCATTGAAGATTTTAACCATCATCAAAACGATTTGAGCACATAATTGGTTTAGGATAATTTTACGAGCCGTTTTTATGCATCACGCGAGTGTCCGCGTGATCTTACTAACAGCTGCGACTGTCATTAATAAACAATCTTGAATAAACAACAGACACCTCGTCGTCTAGTGGTTAAAATTCTTAGTCTCGATCTGAAGGTCCAGAGTTCGACAGATTTTTCTTAAATTGCTCTGAGGCCCTAACAAGCGGCATTTATGGCGTTCGTTATCGCTTAATATGTGCTATGTGAATGTCAAAACCCGTTCTTTCAAAATTGATTGACCACGTGACCTGTCAAATCCATACAATTTGAAGTAAGCGAATTTCTTTGGGCTAGGCCCCTGGTTTGTAAGCAGTTTGAGAGCCTTTTTTTGCCAGTTTGAGAGCCTGTGGCTTCACATACGTGAGGTCGCCAGTTCGAATCTCTCTCAGCGTGCACCTATGGATTTTAATATGCGCGCATTTACCACTTACTCAGCGGTGATGAAAAACATCTTAAAAAGTGCTACAAACTTTTGACCGGAATTTGAACCCAGGAACCTAAAATCAGAGCCGGTTAACTATAATAACTATGAGTAATAAACATGTGTAGTACAGGGATAGGAAAGGTCAAAAAAGCATCATCAAACCATTCAAATATTCCTGGAAAATTAACTCAGACGAATGACTCAGATGCACTGCATGAGACAAGCAGTTTCAATCTTTTTGTAAATTTTGTAAACTCTATGACGTTAAGGGAATATTCCAATTAGGCTTTTTTAATGACTCATTGATTGGCCTTGAATAAATTTACTTAGAAATTCTACGTTCAAGTTCATTCTCATTGAGCTGCCAGCCCCGGCTTTTTTAGGCCTTGTATAACAAACATAACAAAAAATAATTATTTTATTCAGTGGAGTCGTTTTGAAGTTATGCGCATACATAAACTTCGGCGATCTAAACTCACCGGCAATAAAACTTGGCCACTGGGCTTTTTTCATACAAACATGGTCACTTTAGCGTCTCATAGAAAGAAAACTATTTGCAGCTGTGCAAACTAGTCAATGTCTATGATTTTAAATGTAGCTCTGTTTACGAAGTAAAGACTAAACTGACCAAAGCATTACTCAAATGGTCTTATGAGGATACCGAATTTATTTTAAAACTAACTCTTTAAATAAATAAATAATTCAAAGCAAGCACTATACACTGATCTAATACACACTCACACACACACAAACACTCTTACACTCACTCAAACACTCTTACACTCACTCAAACACACACCTCTGTAATAAAATGTCCATCTATATCCATGTTCTTTAGCTGATACTTGTTTGACTTTTAATTACCTATATATTTTTATTTCTTTGTTTGTAATCTTTAAATGTGCCATAGTTTTTTACGAGTATAAATTGGAAATCGATTTATGCTCCCCACAGGACAGGCTTAGCCTAGTGTGGGGAACAGTAACAAGCTGTATTAGGTTAATATTTTTTGTAATAAATTTACTTACTTACTTACAATGATTATTACGTCAATGGAGAGGCCAAACGCCCAATTTTTGAATCACAGTTTCAAAAATTGCCAAAAACCGCTCAATTTTCTCAAAAAGGAAAAACAATACCGAACTCAACGCTCCATACATCGTAGTATGGACCATGTTTGTATGAAAAAAGCCCAGTCGCCAAGTTTCATTGCCGGTGAGTGTATTTTTATTTTATTATTAGAGGTAAACTTCAACTGTCTTCAAATTTATTTTTATCAATCTAGAGGTATATACAGGGTGGAATTTTGTAATACCACCTGAAGGGGAAGTACTCTTAATACTGTAGATAGAAAATTTTACTTAAAGAAAACATTCCTTTATTTTTGAAAAGAAAGAAAACTGCATTCAACGATTTTTAAAAATTCGCTTGCTGCACCCGGTAATCGAACCGACTAAAATCTGTAAAAGTTGCACCCTGTACTTTTATTGTATCGATCGTTAGGGTCAATAATAATCATTTAATTTATGAAGTTTGTTGGAGAGATTTCATCCTTATAATTGTCCCTAACGATCGATGCAATAAAAGTACAAGGTGCAACTTATACAGATTTTAGTCGGTTCGATTACCGGGAGCGGCAAGCGAATTTTTAAAAATCTTTGAATGCAGTTTTCTTTCTTTTCAAAAACAAAGGAATGTTTTCTTTAAGTACTATCTACAGTATTAAGAGTACTTCCCCTTCAGGTGGTATTACAAAGTTGCGTCAAGCAAATTTTTAAAAATATTTGAATGAACTTTTTTTTCTTTTCAAAAATAAAGGAATGTTTTCTTTGAGTAAAACTTTCTATCTTCAGTATAAAGAGTACTTCCCCTTCAGGTGGCATTACAAAATTCCACCCTGTATAGACTATGTACGAGTATATTCGTACATATTTTAGGACGTTGAAACACTATCGCGTTGAAATCTAATGTACTTGTAATAATCATCTGCAGAAAACTTTGTATGTAAGGCGGCTTATCTAGTTTAATTGAAAGTCATATTTACTTACTAACTGCATAATATCTAGGAGTATAATGTTTATAAAATTTAACTGTTAAAACAGTCTTATTCATAGACCGATATGTGTAATACTGTAATGTAAATAAAATATGACAAGCCATTGGGGCCTACAAGTCGCCTTAGGTGTAGTTAATGATTTGACACCTCATATTTTTCTCCCTAGTGTGCTATCTTAAAGCTAAACCTGTATATTGCAAAAAAAAATTCCTTTATATCTTCTAGAAAACAACACAACAACGTCCAACTATCATGCTACATAATAGTTTATTTAAATCATATACAATCGAACATTTTCAACAAAGTAGGTATAAAAATAAAATGTAATGTGTGTATCGTAAAACCAATATAGAATATTTACTACCGAACATTGCAGTTTCCATTTTAAAATTCTCGTATCACGTGATGGCAGATGTTACGCGATGACATCATTTGTTACTAGTGCCACTAATCAATTTCTTAAACATTATTTAATGTGCCACAATATGGACTTCATGTTTTTTTATCTGAGAAGATATCACTTTTTGATTGACTTTGCTGCGAATTAATCTATAATATAAAAATGAATCGCAAAATGTGTTGGTAAGCGCATAACTCAACAACGCCTGGACCAATTCGGCCAAATTTTTTTTTAAATGTTCGTTGGAGTTCAAGGATGGTTTTTACGGCGAGAAAAATTGAATTGATTGATTGATCAATTCCCACGGGAACGGGAACCACGCGGGTGAAACCGCGGGCGCCCGCTAGTATAATAATAATAATCGAAAGAACAATTCTACACATTTAAAGTTATTGTTTACATTTTGTAAAATTAGCTGGTATTTAATTATTCCACCAGTTCATAGATATTCTGTTATGTTCTAAGTAAGCGACAGGTAATTATAATAAATGACAAAATACTTGAAAAAAAAATTATTGAAATTTTCGCATTAATTAAGCCAGCCGACAGCTAAACCAGAATTAATACTCGTATGAACACAAGAAATTACTTTGAAAATTGAAAACACTCTTATTTCACGTTAGTATTTGCCGGAAATTGAGCCGCAAATTTCAAGAATAATAATTAATACCCACACAATCGAGATTGTTATTCAAAATGAAAATTCAAAAATCTGTTAATTCACCAACTTAATTCTTAAGCACTTTAAAAATACATCAATTTTAATAAAAACAAAAGTAAACATTGAGCCATATTTTTTTATATATTTCCGTCGCCAGATTTTAATAAAAATTGATGACTGGCGCTAGCGAACCCAAGCAAACGTCTTAATTGTTGTTACGCCGATGCTTTCTGTCAATATGAACATGGGTTGCGCAAGAGCACGTAACTCGTAGCCCAGTTTACGTGCTTTTGCAACGCATTGTGATTCCGCGGAGGAATGTTCGGCGATCTGTTGCTTTTGTTAATATGATCGCGTTAAATGTTACAACTTAGAATTAACTATGAGTCATGGTATAGTTGAAAGTGATATCTGCCTATCTAAAATGAGTCTCTGCCTATATTCATGTGTAGAGGCCACAGGCAAAGGCAAAAACTCGGCAAATGCTTTAAAACACTTTTTTTTTGTTTGCAGATGCAAACATACTACGACGGTGTATTAGAGCTTTTTAGGGTTCCGTAGCCAAATGGCAAAAAACGGAACCCTTATGGATTCGTCATGTCTGTCTGTCTGTCTGTCTGTCTGTCTGTCTGTCTGTCTGTCTGTCTGTCTGTCTGTCTGTCTGTCCGTCCGTATGTCACAGCCACTTTTTACCGAAACTATAAGAGCTATACTGTTGAAAATTAGTAAGTAGATGTATTCTGTGAACCGCATTAAGATTTTCATACAAAAATAGAAAAATAATAATAAATTTTGGGGGCTCTCCATACTTAGAACTGAAACTCAAAAATTTTTTTTTCATCCACCCCTTTCGTGTGTGGTATCTATGGATAGGTCTTTAAAAATGATAATAAGGTTTCTAATATAATTTTTTTCTAAACTGAATAGTTTGCGCGAGAGACACTTCCAAAGTGGTAAAATGTTGGTCCCCCCCCTGTAACTTCTAAAATAAGAAAACGATAAATCTAAAAAAAATTTATGATGTACATTATTATGCAAACTTCCATTGAAAATTGGTTTGAACGAGATCAAGTAATTAGTTTATAAATTTTTGGGGCTTCCCATACTTAGAACTGAAACTCAAAAATTTTTTTTTCTTCAAACCCTTACGTGTGGGGTATCTATAGATAGGTCTTTAAAAATGATAATAAGGTTTCTTATATCATTTTTTTCTAAACGGAATAGTTTGCGCGAGAGACACTTCCAAAGTGGAAAAATGTTGGTCACCCCCCCCCTCTAACTTCTAAAATAGGAGGGTTGTGACGCGAAACGTCACTTTCGCAAAATGTCATCTCAAAAAAATTGGTCACTTTCGCAGAAAGTCATTTTCGCAAAATGTCATTTTCTCAGAATGTCATAGTAGCAAAAAGCCATTTTCGCATAATGTCATTTTCTCAAAATGTCACTTTAGCAGAATGTCATTCAACCTAACCAATCAGTGTAACAACCAAGCAGGGTAAAAAAAACAGATATCAAGTAATCACATCCTTATTATAAATATGCACATTATTGCAACACTAAAGACAAAAAAATAATAATCATGATACGTTTTTAATTGGAAAGGACAATGCTCACATGGGCCGCGCCTGGGTTAATTTTCCATACTAGTATATTTAGCCTGCTTGGTTGTTAGACTGATTGGTTAGGTTGAATGACATTCCGCTAAAGTGACATTTTGAGAAAGTGACATTATGCGAAAATGACTTTTTGCTACTATGACATTCTGAGAAAATGTCATTTTGCGAAAATGACTTTCTGCGAAAGTGACCAATTTTTTTGAGATGACATTTTGCGAAAGTGACGTTTCGCGTCACAACCAATAGGAGAACGATAAAACTTAAAAAAATATATGATGTACATAACCATGCAAACTTCCATTGAAAATTGGTTTGAACGAGATCAAGTAATTAGTTTTTTTTAAAACGTCATAAATCGTAAACCGCAATTTTCCTCTCATTCAATCAACTCAAATATAAAAACGTCGATTAAACTTACAAAGAACTACAAGAACTTTTATATTATGATGATACTTGCTGCTACGGAACCCTTCATAGGCGAGTCCGACTCGCACTTGGCCGGTTTAATTATTTAGAGTCCAGGCACTTGAATTTATGTTTTGTATCCTAATCGGATGAACCGTTAGTCTCTGTCTATCAGTCGACGGTCCCTACGTATAAAGCGACATGTCAAAAATGGAGGTTTACAGTAGAGCGCAATAAAGGTTTGAATTGATATATAAATTATGCTTTCAACAATTATGGGTATATTTTTACTGCTATATTTCAATGATTTTGGAAAGTTTAAACTTGTATTAGTTATTTTTCATTTTTATTGTATTTTCTTAATAAAACGTACAGATGACCGTTTCTACATTGTCAACCCACAATACCACTTTCTCAGACAACTCTTAGGTGTCTGTTTATACGTGGGACGATATAAAACATTATTTTAAAATAATAATAATTGAAATGTTGTATAAAAACTTAGAATACTGTTTTAATTTTCAATTATTACTTTAAACATTCCAAGATAGCTATTAATTAAGTATTAAAATACATTAAACAACACATGTCCGTTTATACATGATTATTGTCACAGAATAGTTAGTATACGGTGTTATTGTTTTATTTGTTTAATTTTGTGCTATAAAAACAAAGACATGTGTAACAAAAGTCATAGATGGATGTTTTAATAAAAGATGTATTTACCTTATTCTTTAATCATGTTAAACATTAAATAGAAGTTATTTTTAAGTTAAACAATAACTTAAAAAAAACTTCGCAAATTGTCAAGCGGTCGCAATCGGTCAAATTCGCAAATTGTCAAATTCGCAAATTGTCAAGTTGGCAAAAGTCAGATTCGCAAATTTTCCAATTCACAAAATGTCAAGTTTCAGAATGTCCAGTGGTTTAGGTTTTACATAACGGCCCTGTGGATGGGGGCCTTAGCGTAATCGATTTTTTGTCTTCTTCCAATTTTTTTTGACATTTTTTATACCTAACTTCAAACGAACATTTTTCAACCTTCTTTTGCTCTTCATATTATGTCTAAATAATATAATGAATCTCTCATTATACGATCTTAACAATTGGCTTCCGTTTTAAGCTCGTAAACTAAATAGTACTAGTTTGGTAATTTAGGTAAAAAATTGGAAGATGTAGCTGAGAATGCAGAGATTCACACATTTGCCCCCCACCAGCTGCGCTCTGCAGCTTTAGCGCAGCGCTCCTTGGGGGCAACCATGGTCTTCCCCGTTTCCTCATGGCGATCGGCAATGTGAGGCCACCCCATACTGCCAACGTACTCAGGATGCTTTAAAGGTACTAAGGTTCCCCACCCTTCGCATCCATCACATCCCTAAGGTCCCCATTTGGTAATTCTTACCCCACACCAGGGAGTACGGTGGTGGAAATCCACAGAGCCGTTATTTTTAAACCTAAACAACTGGACATTCCGAAAACTTGTTATTTTGTTAATTTGACATTTTGCGAATAGGCAATTTGCGACTTTGACAATTTGCGAATTTGAGAATTTGCGAACTTGACTATTTTAGAATTGAGAATTTGACCGATTTGCGTCCGCTTGACAATTTGCGAATTTGACAATTTGTTCCTAAACGGACACGTAAATGACGTTAAGTTTGACAAGACCTCGCACGCATCGCTGTAGAAAAGGACATCTATTAGATATCCGCTTCTACGACACTAATTTCTTTTTTTTATGATACTTGTTCGCTTATACGATTTTAAAATATCCATTTCGGAGCATTATTTCAAAAAATCTCCTTCACAGGTATGAGCATATGGAGAATCTATAGCAATATATGGAATAAAAAAAAATTGGTAATTTTGACATGTCGCTTTATACGTAGGGACCGTCGATCTACTGTCTAATGTCTATACATTACTAAAGTTATGGCGTAATAATTAATAAATTGATTACCACCTCACCAGAGATTAAAACAGTATTCGCTACAAACAAAATTTGAAGTATGTTTAACCGTTGTCGGGTGCCATACAAACTGTGCTTTGTTTGGTACCCGGGGGCCTAGACAAAGTAACATTTTGTCAGCGATAGCGAAATTCGCTAACTTCAAATTGTATGGATTTGACAGTCTTAGTCAGTGCCTTAGAAAAGTCACGTGGTCAGTCGATATTTATTTATTTAATTTTTTATTTTTCTTTATTGAGAAAACCAACAGCGTTACAGATTGTATATGTAAATAAGCTTATATCTAATAGTAAGGCCAATAATAGGTTTCCCTTAAAAATTAAATTAACACAATGAGTTAACAACACATCTTCACTCAACTTATAACAATCTATAAAAGTAAATTTCCTCTTAGATTATATTTTGTTACTGAACAAGAACAGCACGACAATCCATTGCATCATACCTCTATAGTTCCATTGTTTCCGATGCTATTATAATAATAAATAAATAATTTAACAAATATTGGAAAGAATATAGATAGACAATAAAATAAAATAAATATACATACATACACACTGATACATAAACGTAAACATGAAAATGTATGAGGAGCGGCTACTACGCACGCAGACCCACCAAAATGTCTATTGCACCCTTTTTAAATGACCTCTTCGAGCCGTGAAATAGATCCATACCGCTAAATTTTGTGTTGTACTCAGAAGCGATGCGGGGGAGTACTGAATTTTTCACGTAGTTGGTAGTAACTTTCGGGACGCTGAGCAGGGGCGTGTGTCGCGTGCGGCGCACCGGGGTTCGGAAAGTAATTCCCGCCACTAGATCCTTGCAATCAATTCGGTTATTAAGTATGTCGTACAGCAGGCACACATCCAACAAATTGCGACGCTCGGCAAGAGTTAACAGATTGTGCCGATTACATCCGTCCAGATAGGAATTCGCAGAAGCTCGAAGTCGATAGTTTAGGTGACCTACAAATTTCTTCTGGATACGTTCTAACCTATCGCTATATACTTTGTATTGTGGTGACCATATTGAGCTTGCATACTCGAGAACACTCCGGACATAGGCGAAATAAACCGATTTCACAGCAAAAGGATCGTGAAAGGGCCTGCAGATACGCAGTACGAACCCAAGATTCCTAAATGCTTTTTCTGCTATGATGTCAATGTGGTTAGCCATTGAGAGCTTTGAGTCAAACGATATCCCAAGATCCCTTACGACATCGACTCTCTTGATTAATGTATTATTAAAATATTAAAATAATACATACACTGAGTAGGATTCTTATCATTGAAAGTATAACGGGTTTTGACATTCGCTATCGAAAATTGAGCGATAACGTACATCATAAATGCCGCTTGTCTAGGGCCTCAGGTTCCCCTGAACTCTGCCTACTGAAGTTGTGTGTGTAAAAAGAGATCACGTTTTAAAAAAAATAGTAATAAATAGGTAAGTAAGTATATCCTACTTACCAAGCCTTTGTTAACAAACATTTGTGTTAACAAAGGACTACCATATCCTTTTCCCCCGCGCACGCGCACGCACGCATGCGATCATGTGACGAGTCGCGCTGCATCGCGGAAGAATGCGGACTTTCTCTGCTCTTGAGCGTTGCAACAGGGATGCTTAGGACTCCGGCCATTCACTAACGTGGATGCAATGCTTAGGTATTCTTTGTCACAGGCCAAGGTAAAAAAATATTCTTACCCCTTTTGTGAAAAGAGGAAATCGATGATGTTAAATGGGTCACTACTTGTGACTATTATACGATTCAAATGCTATTAGGTTAACCTTTTGGAATTAAGCGAAAAATTACGTCAACTGTGCTAGTCCGTAACGTTAGCAACCAATAGCAACGCATTATTTATCTGTGTGTGTGTAAAGTCATCACTGTCGCGTCACGCAACTCCAAAAGGTTGTATCCTAAAGCTAAAAACCGGGACTCAAACCCTAGTCACCTCCAACTTGTCCCACTGGACAAACGCTTTGAGTTCCGTGTGTGGGACACACATGACCAGACGTCTAGCTAGCCTGTGGTTCTGACTGATTAAAATTCGTATTGGTATATTGACCAATACAATCGCCATTGGTAAACTGTACCATTTCTAAATGGGCCCTTACCAGAACTTAGCAACCAAAGTCGCTATGAGTAGGTAGACAATAAAATTGCACAGAAGTTGTGTCCTTTGCGGAACTTAAAACTAATTTAAAATCTCTAATTATGACCGTGACAAAAATAACAAAATGTTGGCAATCAAAATATTATGATAGTTTCATGTTAAATTTATCTAAAAATTTCTACGACGAATCTTTTGACTGTGAACTTAAAAAACAACAATAAATTATTACTTTAATTTTTAAACTTATTGCTTAGTTGATGTTTGTAGTAACCACGTCCATTCTTGGGTATAATTTGAAATCCCTATACCTATTAAGGTAAAAGATTTTTATTAGACCTCGGTATTGCGTCCGTTGTCATGGCAATTTGAGCTCCTCTTTTGCTTATCATCAGGCTAAGTGGAGCAACTGTACTAAACTACTATAAAAAAATCAAAGTATCAGTTCGTATGTTTGTGTACGTGATGTTTTCCTATAATTTTATTTATTTGTTTTCTTGTCAAAGTAATATTTCCTCAAGATTTGTTAATCAAAAAGGAATATTTTACAAATCATCAACTGGTTTCGATCAAATGCGGTGATTTAAGCAAAAGTGGTCATTGTTTCCGAATCATATTGCCACTTTGTAAACAACAACTTGGCTTTACTTCTCATCTAATTCGCAGTTTCGACAGCAAATATTCGGACTATTTTCGTCAAATGATGTTTTAACAACCGACAGGCGCAATACAGAGCCGGCGTCAAATCGAGAAACAGTTTAAATGTAAATACGTCGTTGAGTTCCCTTGTTATTCAAAATAGGTTTTTTATATAATTCGAGAAGACTGAAAAGACATCAAACTCACTGCACAAAAAAGTGTGCATTGAATTTTAATTTATTTTTTATATTATTTGTTCTGTCTGCTTTTTTTACACTTCTTTTTTCCTATCATGTTTTATGTGATGGTCAATAAATGTAAACACTTAATAATAGTAGTTGGTTATCTGATGACTTGTTTGAGATACAGTACCTACTAAAGTATTATTGCTGAAATATAATACTTATATTTTTTTTAAGAAGTATGTATTTAAATAGGACCTTCCGTTCTCCAACATCTGGAATTTATTATTTATCAATATTTGTCGTAAGTTTAATTAATTTTTTGCTTACTTAAATTCATTCAAAAACAGTTTCTAAACATTAGTCGCTGAGACCTGTTTTATTCGATCGTTTTATAATTCCCCTTATAAAATGTTAATAATCTTGATCTCAGAATTTTGTATTATTATGACGAATGCTTTTTTTCGTGCATCTCCAGTCATATGCTCGTTCCATTTCTGTGTAATAAATTATCAACACATTTTTCTGCGATTCTATGACTAGATGCTGTTTCCGATGTCCTGCCAGCTTTATACAATGTATATTAGATACATTCATTTAAGTGAATTTATCTAATTAATAATACTTACATCACTTTGAATTATTTGACAAATATTCCTAATAGGTTAAGAAGTTTGATGCAAATAATACCTATCCGACAATAACGTATATTGAACGTCATTGCTATCCGAGTATAATTATGACAATTCATCTTATTTAAAAGTCTTCACAAATAGACACAATTGACTTATAAAGTTTTATTTTACATAACGGTCGATCGCCATTAATCTGTTATTATGTTCTGTTTTATTTTGTCTTAAAATTCAGAAGTCAGTACCTAATCTTTAAAGGAGGCAATTATAAACCATATTGTGGAAAAATAAATGCTTGTTATGTTAATGTCGTATTTAATATTTAATTATAGCCTGCAGGGCACCACGTCTACCCAGAATGAAGTCATTTTTATGGACCCGAGTCAGTCGGTGTTGGGTCAAAGGACTCTTAGAGTCCGGTTTAGTGAACCCGGACAGCGGTAAAAAATATCATCTAATCTCATAATAATTGAAGTTTCGCGAGAAAGATGTGTATGATGCTGTAACTAATTTGGTGTTTTCGTTTAAGGAGGAAAAAAATAATTCAAACATCACAGTAAAAAATAAATTGTTGTAACTTTAAGCCCATAGATAGGCAGTCAGCAGTATGCAGAAGTCACAGAGATGTCAAAGGAAAAGGCAGCAATGGCCATTACCAGGTGACACTGTATCTATGTCTGCCAAAAGATTCAGCAAAAAATCAGTGATACAATATTATATTTTATTGGAAAAAAAACTACCTATACTGTATTTCTTAACGTGATGAAACAGTATCTAAGTACTTACGTTAAGCATATTGCAAGAATTTCACAAGTTATCACATGATTTGCAGATAAACCAACAGGTCATAAAAATTTAAGTCATATTTAGGCAATGCAAAGTTATGAAGGAAAAGTATAGACACAGAGTTATAACCGTAGGTAATAAACGTTAACAGTCTCAGATAATAGGTCAAAACATTTTTTCACCGATACTTGCATGTAAATTCTTTCTATTTCAACACTTCCCGGCCTGTTAATATCCGTTGTAAGAATGATGGTCGTTTATGAAACTGTGTCTTGCTAGGCATATTAGGTATAAATGGTTCGAGAGATACGTTAAATTACCGCAAAGCGATTCACTTAGATTACCCAACAGTTAAGCTACCACAACTATTGGGAGTTAAGATTAGCCGTCGGGTTTGTCTGTTGGCAAGTTCTGATAGACACACAAAAAACATTATTTAGGTATATGTTTTATGGCTTTGCTCGTCACATTAATGTCGGTGGGGTAATGGAGCTTTTATGGCGGCAGATTTTACCAATTAGCTAGCCAGTCGAACTCAGAAAAAGTCCTTCAACCAACCTTATCCAAAACTTATCGGGCTTAGCAACAATTCTTCCTCGGAGACGAAGCCGTCAACATAATTATATAATTATAATGTAATAAAATCTTGCCAGGATTTTTTCATACTTACGGTAAAAACATTCTATAATTAACTATTATTTAGTAATATAATATATTGTTTACTTCTGGTCTTTACAGTAACCCTAGCCCACCCAGCTAAAGAAGAATTGATTAAAAATGTTGTTTAATTTAATATTAATATGTATTAATAAATTAAATAACTATTCAAATGTAGAAGCATAAAGTCAATATCGCTTAATTCCTCTGGCAAGAAATTGTTTTCAATAACTAATTTGGAGCAGGTTTTGATGGCACTTAGGAGGTGTGGTCATGGAAAAATAGAATTAAGCTGTAGGTAAGGTTATTTTTATCAAAGTCAGATTGTCTTATTGATACCAAACTGTTTAGTAATCTGTGTTGACACTCAGATTCGCAGTCCCGGATTGTCTAATCGCTAGAAGCGAGTGAAATTAGTTATTGTAACAAATAAATCTTAACTTTATGCTTAGTATCTCGTTCTATGAGGCTCTTCACTTCTGGGGGAGGCCCCACAAGTGTTATAAGTGTCCGATACGTCCTCGTCGTCTCCCCTGGCTCTCCCAGTCCTGACCCCGGTAACGCAGGTGGCAGGCTGGTGACCAAACTCGGACACTTTGGGGCAACCAAGCGATTCCATATATCTTCCTTCTGCTTTCTCCGTAGTCTACAGTTCCCCAGCTCCCTGTTCGTCAGGTTGAGCGGGTGCTTAGAGTTGCGTCGAGGTGTTAGCAGATATTGACGGTGTGATGGAATCACTCGATGTATCGCCGATAGGCGTTGAGGAACCGCGCGCACTTTTTAGTGCGGCGGTCCGTGGTGTCGGTATTAGAGATGACTCCCCCTCTAGGGAGGTCATCGCAGGTCGCAAAGACGGGAGTCCTGTGTTCAAGGAGCCCGTGGTTCGCCAATATCGGCGCGCGACGCCGCAAGTAGTCGATTCAGCGGACGAAGAAGGAATGCCCGCCAGTCGGGCGTCGTCCTCCGGAAGTCTTTTCTTCCGGCCAGAGGATGCATCAGACTCAGAAGATGGCACTTTGACCGATGGATCAATTTGCACCAATGTTCGGTCGCAATTCTTGCGCGAGCGGCGCAAGCGTCCTCGCAGTTCTACAGATAGAAAAGGAGGGTCATCGAACTCCGATACTCCATCTATCGCCAAGTCGGCACGTAAGGGACCCGGGGTCGAAAATCGGCAACCGGAACGAGTGTGGGCCTCGCTGAAGCTCAGCGAGAATTGAACAGGCTCAAGAGTGAGGGTATGGGGTTCACTGAAACACGCCAAACTCGGGCTGCTAGAGCAAAGTATGAGGCTACCATCATAAATTACGATGAAAAATCTGTAGCTGAACTTGAAGCCATGATGGAGTCTGACGCTGATGCAATTATTGAGGTATCTGCAAAGTCCTCTAATATCAAGGGGACTTTGCAGAAGTCCCTCAAAACGAGGGCTCAGAGTATGAGAGCCATCTTGGTTTCTCTAATCAAACGTTCTGCCACAGAGGAGAACAAAAGGCTGCAGGCGACCGTCAACCGTCTTCAGGCTAGGGTCGAAGAACTGGAGAAGGCGAGAGACACGGAGTCTCTGACCCTTCCTTCGACACTGTCTCCCAAAAGGGGGGTTGACGTTGCGGAGGCCCCGCTACCCGCGTATGCAGACATAATTGCTGCTATGCGGGAGTCTATGCGGGAAATGCTCCTTGAGGAAAGAGAATTCCAAAGGAATTTTACGAGGGCCGCCATAGCCGGTTTAGACGGCCGTCTCCTTCCAGAGACGAGGATTCGGCCGCCATTGGCGGCAGATAAAAAGAAGGTGGTAGAGGCCGAAAAGACCGCACAGACTGGTACCCCTGTCCCTTCCACAAAGGGCAAAGGTAAGGGTAAGGGAAAGTCTGGGGCTGCAAAACCAGTCCCAGTCCTTGAGCCCGAACCAGGGCCTTCCGGTGTTTCAAAGCCTGCTCCAGCGAAGGAGCAGACCTCCAAGGGTCATCTAAAGGGAACAAAGCCAACCAGCCCTGGTACGGTGTCATCTGGACAAAAGGCTCAGAAGCAGAAGAAATCAGCAGTTTCTTCCCAGGTTCCCGCCAGCGAGGACGCTATGTTACCCTCCACCACCGCCACCAATGAAGGGTGGTCGACGGTGGTCAGGAGGGGAAAAAAGAAAACCAAGGCCCTACAGGTCTCGAATACGGCTTTGAAGCCCTCGACATCCAACTCGAGTGGCAAAAAAGGCCGCAACAAAAGTAAGGCTTTGGCGACGTCAAAAGCGGGTCTGAAGAACAAGCTGTCTTCTCCCAAGACGGCAGCAGTAGTGGTGACACTTACATCTGAGGCCGCCAAAAAGGGGGAGACTTATGAGTCAGCTCTTGCAATGGCTCGGCAGACTGTAAAGCCTGCCGATCTAGGAATAACGGCACTTCGAGTACGCTCTACTTTAACAGGGGCTCGAATATTCGAATTTCCAGGAGAGGAGCGCGAAGAAAAGGCGACCTTATTTGCTAATAAGTTAAAAGAGGCGCTAACAGGTCTAGCAACTGTGGCAAGGCCTGTTAAAGCGGCGTCTTTGGTGATCACGGAGCTAGATGACTCAGTTACCAAGGACGACGTTGCTGCGGTGGTTGCGGCAACAGGAGGTTGCAGCATTGAGTTAGTAAAAGTAGGCACTGTCGTGAGGGGCCGCCGCATGGGCACAGTCAAGGTACAGTGCCCTATCAATGCAGCGAAAGCCGTCCTTTCCAAGGGAAGGTTATTAGTCGGCTTTAGTACGGGCATAGTTCGAGCACTTGCGGAGCAGCCTCTGCGCTGCTTCCGGTGCTATGGCATCGGACACACCCGTGCTCTCTGTCCATCGACTATTGACAGGTCGTCCTTGTGCCTTCGCTGTGGGCAGGAGGGCCATAAAGCCTCTGATTGCACACAAAAAGCTAAGTGTGCTATCTGTTCGGCGACCGGTCGGTCTGCAGGTCATACTATGGGGGGGTCAAAGTGCAATCCCCCCACTACGAATGGTAAACAACAGACGTTAATCCCGCCTAATGTTGTTGATAATGCCGGGATTAGCCTGGAAGCGGAGAGTGTTGCGATGTCCGAATAATGCCTCAAGTCCGATATCGCACTCTTCTACAAACCAACGCCAACCACTGCCGAGCGGCCCAGGACTTAGTGTACCAGGCCATGGCAGATTGGTTGGCAGAGGTGGGTGTTGTGGCAGAGCCCTACTCGATCCCCGACAGCTGGTTGGGAGACTGGGATAGGCTAGTGGCTCTCGTACCGCGTCCAGTAAGAGATTCCACCCCCCTCTTGCTTAGAGGGAGGGGCCATGGATATGTGGCAGCTGATTGGGGGGAAATAACCCTGGTGGGGGTCTATTTTTCTCCTAATCGCCCACCTGAGGAGTTTGACGACTTCCTCAACGAGTTGTCTGTTGTGGTGGCGCGCTCTGCACCTAGGGAGGTCGCTGTTTTGGGCGATTTCAACGCCAAGTCGGTGGCCTGGGGCAATCGAGCGACCAATGCAAAAGGGCGCTTACTGGAGTGCTGGGCAACATCGACCGGCCTGTCCCTGCTTAACAGAGGGACAACTTACACGTGCGTGCGACAGCAGGGAGGGTCAGTGGTCGACGTCTCGTTTGCTACCCCTGCTTTAGCTGCACGTGTATGCAATTGGCAAGTCGACATGGGGGAGACATTGTCGGATCATCGACATATTAGGATCGATGTTTCCCCGCGTCATATTTCCCCAGATCCGCCCATCTCAGGCTCGAGGCATTCGCCTTTCCCTCGGTGGGCGCTAACACGCTTGGATCGGGAAATAGCCTCTGAGGCGGCTCTAGTCCAAGACTGGTTCGGTGCACCGGCCAGCCCTGATATTGACATAGCGGCGCAGGACATACGCACCGCCATGACCGAGGTATGTAATGTCAGCATGCCTCGGTCCCGTCGTCCGCCTCCCCGACGCGCCGTTTACTGGTGGTCGGCGGAACTGGCGAACATGAAGGTGGTGTGTGGTCGTGCGCGACGGGCACTTGCGCGCTATCGCCGACGCCGATACAAAGTAGCTGAAGAAGAGGAGCGACTAAATGCTGCCTACAAAGAGACCCGCGACTTATATAAGGCTGCAATTGCAGCCGCCAAGGACGCAGCTAGAGAGGAATTGTTGGGGAGTATCGATGCTGATCCATGGGGGAGGCCATACTTAATGGTCCGCAAGCGATTGCGTCCCATTGGCCCCCCACTTACAGAGACTCTCCAACCGGACCTACTGAATAGGGTGGTACAAGCACTGTTTCCCGCGCGTGATGCGTCATTCGTCCCACCTATAATGTGTCCCGCGTGGTTGAGAGACGCTCCAGACACTGGGTTCCACCCCGTTACGGAAGAGGAGTTTAAGGAGGCGACCCAGTGTCTTCGATCGAAGAAGACGGCTCCAGGACCGGACGGCGTGCCGGCTAAAGTCTTGGCAATAGTAGCTGCCCAAATGGAAGGGAAATTTCGTGACCTTTTTGACCGATGCTTTGAGGCCGGAAAGTTCCCAAAAATATGGAAGGAAGGACTGTTGTGCCTCCTCCAAAAAGAAGGACGTCCCGCCGACTCTCCCTCAGGATACCGGCCTATCGTTCTTTTAGATGAGGCCGGTAAGCTCTTTGAGCGAATTATTTCTGCTCGACTAAAAGAGCACTTGAAGGAGCGAGGGCCAAACCTGTCAGACGCACAATACGCCTTCAGGTCAGGCAGGTCAACAATCGATGCCCTTAGTCGGCTGAGGAACGTAGCAGCGGAGGCGGCAGAGAGGGGGATGGGACTCTTAGTGGTGTCGTTTGATATAGCAAACGCTTTTAACGAACTTCCCCACTCGACTATTATGGAGGCACTTACGTTCCATCAAGTACCTTCGTACCTGCGGGACGTCATCCGAAGCTATTTGGAGAACCGTGAAGTCCTTTTTATAAATAAGGACGGCCGCCTCATACGGCACAAGGCAGAGTCTGGAGTTCCACAGGGGTCGGTACTGGGGCCACCCCTGTGGAACATAGGGTACGATTGGTTGCTCCGCGGAGTCCTCCTGCCTGGCATGGGTGTCATCTGTTACGCCGATGACACCCTGGTCACAGCCAAAGAGAGGACGTTTGGAGCAGCAGCGTGTCTCGCATCAGCGGGAGGAACTTTAGTGGCCAAGCGCATCCAGCGACTTGGCCTGAGAGTCTCTCTGGAGAAGACGGAGGCTCTCTTCTTTCCGGGGCCTCGAATGAACGTTCCCGCAGACCCGCATATCATTGTAGACGGGGTTCAAATAAACGTTAAGGCCCAGATGAAATATCTGGGCCTTGTCCTCGACCCGCGATGGACATTCGTCCCCCATTTTAAGGGTTTGTCGGCGCGCCTTTTAAAGGCCGCTGACTCATTTTCTTGGCTCCTCCCGAATTTGGGTGGGCCAAATTCAAAGACAAGGAAGCTCTATGCTGGGGTCCTTAAGTCAATGGCAATGTATGGCGCGCCAATTTGGGCTGACTCCCTCAAAAAGAGGGAGAATTTAGCCCAGCTCCGCCGACCCCAGCGGGCGATAGCCCAGAGAGTAAGCCGGTCATATAGGACCGTAGCGGGAGCGGCGGCATGTGCCATTGCCGGGACTCCCCCCTGGGAGTTGGAGGCGCATCTCCTGGCCGCCGTCTACGAGTGGACAACGGAACAGAGAGCACTAGATAGGCGATTGGCGCCAGTAGAAAGGGCCGACTTTAGGAGTACCGCCCGCGAGGTCATGTTTCTCCAATGGAAGGAGGATATGACCCTCGCTCGATATGGGCGCCGTACCCTGGACGCTATAGGTCCAGTTGTGGACGAATGGGCAGAACGACCGCACGGATTCCTCACCTACCGCTTGGTGCAGCTTTTGACCGAGCATGGATGCTTCGGGTCATACCTGCACCGCATTGGTAGAGAGGAGTCCCCGGCGTGCCATCACTGTGGCGCCGCGGAAGACACGGCGCAGCACACTTTAGAGGTGTGTCCCAGTTGGGATGATCAGCGCCGAGTCCTGCGTGCGGTTGTTGGCCAAAATCTCTCACTTCCGGAGGTAGTCACCTCCATGCTTGGAAGTGAGAGGTCCTGGAAGGCGGTCGTCTCTTTCTGTGAGGACGTGATGGCACAGAAAGAGGCGGCGGAGCGGGAGCGAGAGAAAAGCCCTCATGCTCCCTTGCTCCGAAGAAGTCGGAGGGGGAGGAGAAGACGGGTTTATGACCAATCGTCTCTTCTCCCTAGCAATGGCCTGCAGAACGGAGGTGTGGGGACACCTCCTCCTGCACTGCACAGGCCACGGCTCCCGACGGGTGGCAACGACCAGGCGCTTACGGCCGTTGTTGTCCAGTCTCCTCCCTCCGCCGGGGGGAGGCAAGCGGGGCCCGCTCTGTAAGAGGCGGGCAGGTCGCCCTGCGGTGTCTCTGGTTGTCAGGGTCTGTCCTAGCCCAGAGACGCCGCCGACGGCGATGCAGGAGCGCGGGGGGGTTTAGTGGGTATCCTTCGTGCACCAGTCTTTATAAAGACTGGGGCATGGAATTGCACGAGTCCCACACACGGCTCGCCTTCCCCAGGCGAGTTATGGTGCCTAATAGCATTCCCCTCCACAAAAAAAAAAAAAAAAAGGCTCTTCACTTCTAAGTTTACGTTGGAATATGCTATTATACTTATAATAAAATAATGTAATTAATTAAGCAATTAACATTTGATTATTTTAAAATCAATTTATTGGTTGAAGATTTCATTATATATTTCGTTTTATTACTATTCAATTAATTTCATCTACTACTACATATGTACATATTTCCTTCACTTCAGATTTTATTACATAAAATGTATTTCGTGTCAGTGGATCACTTAGGTTTTCGAGTGGTCCTTTCTAGTAGCCACTTGCCAGGAAATCGCCCCAAAAAAATTGTTAGTAGACGAAGTACACCCAGCTATGTATTTCAGCGAGGCACGGGCAGGGAAAGTGGGGCTCTCCGCTAGAAGAAGCTTCCATGAGCATACCCACTAAAACCCCCTGCGACGCTGCCTCATCGTCCATAGAAGGGAGAAACCACGGAAAGCGGCACAAAGTCTTCTATGCGGACCTCTCCGAAGAATTAAGAAGCTTTAACACCGACAAAAAGGGCGTATATTCTTGCATATAATATTAGCTCGTTACAAACATCCCCGCACAATTATTGTGTATGTATCGGCACATCTGAGGGCAACAATGACGGCGAGTCACGAGCCTTGCGCACGCGCATCCTTGGCTCGACGATTGTCCCTTCTCCGGCAGTTAGGTTACTGACCCTGACTACACATATTCAACTTTATCCTACAACTTAATCTCACTTTGGTAATTTAAAAATTCACTTAACTATTCTTCCGCAATGCCGAACTATTTTGAGCTTTTTGAAAGGAACTATAATTTTGCTAGCTTCCGCCCGCGAATGCGTGAAGTTCAGAATAGATCCCTTATTAGATCACAAAAACAACTAAAGCTGTGTTTTTATAGTAATTTAAATTTTGAATCATATTTACCAGTTTAAATTCATGTTCTTTAAGGATAATCAACTGGTTACGTATATGCGTACATTGTATAGACAAAACATTTGACTAACGCAACTGAAAGGCGTAGAGCTTACAGACTAACTAGGTAGGGTCCAGCGGTTGTGGAGCGGTGCTGAAAAGGTGGCATGAATGCGACGTGCCAGAATTGTCATACGCCATTGAAAGTGATGAACAACCCGACTGAAGTTACGCAGCATTTTGCATACCGAAAAAATACCTGGTCGGGTCTTCTTTCTAGCCTGATGTGGGAAACGGGTGATTTCTTTTTTTTAATGGTATTCTATAGCCATGTGATGTGGCGGATAGAAGGGAAGAGCCATATTATATAGCCATGCTAGTCTGCTAGTACCAAATGAAAAGGAATAACTTACAGCACATTGTCGCATTTCGTGCAATTAAACAAGATTATAATTTTAACTTGGGTCTAATTTAATTAAAGCTTCGGTCATTAGTTGCTTTGCTTACAACTGCAAGTGTTCGAATAAGGCAAGCAGGTTCATCGCAAATTTAATTAAAGCGTGTAATCAACGACAACATATTGATCTTTATGGACTCTTAACGTACAAGAATAAACTGTTAATTTTAAACCAAAATTAAAGCTACTCGATATTCGCGCGATAATTCTTCCCATAAATAAGACTTCTAATAATGACACAGTATTATAGGTTTACGATTACAACATCGAGCTATTGTGAAATGATGCTTTACCCAGTTGGAAAATAAAGTGGGATGATTAAATCCCCTTCACTGCTCTCGAAGCTGGCACGATCTCCTGGTTTGTTGTTCGGATGTGTAGTAAAATAACAGAACTTGAACACGTATTAAATTCAGCCAGTTTCGGTTCGATAGTTTAATAATGGTTTGAGTCCCAGACCTCTAATCAGAAGGATTCCATTCAGTTAACTCAGCAGCTGAATGGTTTGGACTTTCGGTTTTTCGGTCTGATTTTTATGATCGGTATGCGTCAAACAGAGTTTTGACTTTGCGTTACATTGTTATCCTACCTAATTTCAGGTTGCCCTATCATTCACACACTTAAATCTCAGCTTACTTCATTCAAGACTGGTATATTATTTCAAGTAGAATTTTACATACATTTAAATAATTTACAATATAATTGGGGTATTAAAGTAAAGTAACAGGCTATTAACGTTCCACTGCAGGGCACACGAGGTGTTTCCGTTCACATTTATAAATGTAAGAGTTCAAACTATCTGAAGTCTTTATTATGTTGAGAGAATTACTAATATCCTTTAGACAACGGCACATACTTACAACAAAAATGTGTATGTGTAAGACAGTCACCAAACGCATCATAAAATATTATTTTACTTAAATATAGATAATATAATATAGATAATAATTCTGATACTAAACGTAGAAGTTTTTTTCTATTCAATCAATGGTCAGGTCTGAAGATGCTAAAACCTGCGCGCTGGTTTGCGAAAGGGAATATTCTACAAATTCTTTCAAAAAAGGAAACAAATAAAAATTACGGTCGCAGTTGTATGAATTACTATTTTTATCTTAATATAATGAATGGCCCACCCATCACTCGAATTACATTTTATGCGACAAGAACACTTCATTTGTTTTCAAAAAAATATTATCAACTTATCACCCTCATCCTTTCCTTTCCAATTGCCTCCCCTAATTTAAAGGCATATACTTTTTTGCTCCTTCATAAAGTTCTTTAAACGTAAGTAGGCTAAATATGTCACACGGGTATTCTAACACACGCTAAAATTTTATTTACACATAAACAATATTCATGGATGCAACGGTCACGTGAAAATTACAACACGAAACAATATAATTATATATGTACATATATATTCCTTTTATGTTGATACGTGATTATTATACAACATGGAATCGCCACTACAGACTCACGTTTTCAGTAACTTGTGTTGGGTAGAAATTGTATGTTAGTAATGCTGTTCGCACTACGTATAATAATAGTATTGAAATCGTATATAAATTCAAATCCAGACGTTTCAATATTACATACCAATGGATTGCCGTTTGAAATTTTTGTATTAATTTTCTTTATTATCGATCTCAGCTCTATTATCAGTCATCATCGTATACTAGGAGAAAACGGGGGTTTCTATCAAATTAATTAAGCAAAATCACTAACACATTCTTAATTAAAAAGTAAGATACAGTTACGACTTACGATGTTTTCCAAAAGTTAATGAATCTTCTAGGTTTTTTTATTTCTTTACTCAGACAAGACAGGGCAGACAATATACGAGTAAAAGGACCGCTATTAAAACATTTAGGACCGAAACAAATAACTTAAACTCTATCAGAGGGCTAGAAAAAGAATATTTTACAGGAAATATTGATAAAGGTTGCATGAAAAAATAATTTAAAAAAGCATTAGTGTTCACAACATTTCAATACAATATTATGAAAATGCTAACCTAGTAGTGAAGAAATACATATGTGCCTGTTTTTTTACAAATAACAAAAAAAACGGGCATTCAGTTCCTTTAATGCACCATACTGGTTAACATTACAACTTACTTGACTTACTTAGAATAATACTGTGGCGTCTTATG
This sequence comes from Mecyna flavalis, assembly GCA_949319885.1. Classification (NCBI taxonomy): domain Eukaryota; kingdom Metazoa; phylum Arthropoda; class Insecta; order Lepidoptera; family Crambidae; genus Mecyna; species Mecyna flavalis. The sequence continues at coordinate 10,881,311 of OX439435.1, read as the reverse complement.
CGTCCTTTACACATTTACACTAACCGACCACTGCCTTTCTACATATAGGACAAATATCAAAACACATTGTAGAAATAAGATATTAATTTTTTTGCCCATTAAAACATTCGAGACGCATCTAATTTGGAAGGCGCTATCGTATTTTACTTTTTGTGCGATTAGATAATGTTAACGTATTCAACATAATATTTAATTATAATTTTTGTGACATCATTTATTTTTTATTTTATTTTACAAAATGACACTACTTTGGCTACTACTTGATTTTTTAACGCCAAACGATTACGCGTGTTACATAATTTTTTTATTGTTTAATTATAAAATTCATCATCGCTTTTGTTGATCTCGTTACCTTAGAATAATATAAATGAATTTTCTGAAATATGCAACATAAAAATACTTCAACGTCTGTCGCTGCCCAAATATTCCGAGGTGCTTATACAAGATAAACAATTGGTTGAAAGTGCGCGAGCCTTTGTTCTGAGGAAAGCTTGGCGAATCGAGTGTGGCGAGCACAAGTGGCCGTGTGGACGCCGTCACGCACTCCGGGAAATTTGAACAATTGCAAAACCGTAAAGGACAACGGAAATTCCATAAGAACTTCCACATTGTACCGTTCAAGTCTTAAGATCGTGCTACTTACGCTTAGGATTGATGTATATTTTGACTAAGGTGTAGAGTTTGTGAAATAAGGCCTTGTAGAGGGCGTGTAGAGTTAGAAGCTTGGTTCTTCATGAGATCTAATAACTTTTTGACATTGCAAATTTTTGAGTCTTGGCAACTTTTTACATGAAAATGTTTTGGTGGGATATACATACATAGATTACCTACATAAAAATTTTTAACAAAATGAAAAATATAGAAATAATTAGACTATTAAATTGGCGAATATTTTACGTAGTATGACTAGCAATGATATTGCGTAACCGCCGATACGGGAAGTCCTATCACCGGCTTCAGAATGTGAAGCCACGTCATGATTTTCTTGAGAAAAATATATATATATATATATTTATTATTTGCTCTAGAGGCCAGTGTTATTAAATGTTCTTCGAAATAATGAGCAGTCGATTAATTTAACGTTCGACTTATCATACTTGCGACGAGGTGTCATCGACGAATTATAATTGGACGAGACGTTTTTTGAAATAGTGAACCCGTGATATGTAATGGTAAAACTACTTCAAAACCAATAAGGTTAACGTCTAAAAGTCACGAAAGTGACATAAATGCATTGATGACATAACTTCAAAAAGAAACAAGTTTAAAATGATCGTGCCGTGACCTACAAAGTTCATTGCCACCACGTCGTTATAATTATAATGGCAAAAAGCCAAAACAATTTAATAAAAACATACCTAACCATTATTAAACAAACCAGCGCAGTGGTTAAGTATCCTGTTGATCCAAGTTCGTGTCAAGTCACGTAATATGATCCAAATCGTTTTATAATAGACACCTGTTGAATTACATTTACTTAAACTTGACTACCTAAATAGAATCTGAATACCATTATTAAGGATGACATGACATGGTAACTTAGAGCCTAGAATGATCCTCGTAGAAGTGTATTCCTCGTGTACTAATAGCTACTTCTCACCGAAAGTAAATACGACTTTTAATAAATTATAATGCTATTGAGTTAGCAAGATTTGCAATATACTGCATGTTGATGCATTTTAAGTTTATTTAGCTTAATGCGAATACTCATTTGCGATGCGATGCGAATACGAGTATGTTAGTAAATAATGTTGAAGGATATTTGGTAATAACCCTCTATTTTAACCCGGACGGATAAACATTTTCATCCGTCGAGGGCGAAAATAGTGTGTGGAACTATCCCTCCTTAGAGCTGGCCCAGATGAGGGGTTTTAAGCGCGATTTGACTCGCGCGTTTGAAATTGAACAAAAGAAAAACGCGCGACTGCATGTGGACATGATGTATGAACCTCTAGTACCTCGCGACTCGCGGCGCGAGTGAAAACGCGTTATCTGGGCCTGGCCTTAGAAAGGACGGATTAGCCTAAAGGTCTCATAGGAGACGAGATTTGCCCTGCACAAACATATTTTATGTAATGAACATTTGTGTTTGTTCTGTTAATGTATGTAATATCTTATTTCTCTAAACATACAATGTATGGTAGTATAATGTTTGCTCAGAAGTCGAAGTACGAGTGTGACAATAATTTTCAAAAGGATCCTGCAGTAGCAAGTACACCCACGCCAGAGGTGATGTCATGAGACAAGTTTGGTTCTGGCTGCCACTTTCACTTAATAATGCTGTATTAATACTTAACTTTATAGCTACGGCATATTTGCGCTCTGTGGCGAAATACAAGATTCCTGTTTAAACTAATACAAATATTTTTGCTTAATTATTTCTTTTATTTTATAAGAGCGTCTTTGAAGCATTCGACTTGCCTCTGGTACAGGGTGGCATGGAAAACGAAATTATATTAAAACAAATAAAAAAGTTTGGAACAGATTTTATCACAAATAATTGTGTACCGTACAACAGTACCACAATATAATTGTACCTTAAACTAAGTAAAACAAAACTAATTCTAGTTACTAAAGAATATTTTGTTAACAAAACAATACCCAAAGAGCCCGTCAAATAGTAATTATATCTGTATAGTCAATTTAGCGATCATTTGATTTTATTCAATCACAATTCACATCTATTATAATAAAGTATACACGATAAATCGTGCGTGATATCATCAAAAATTACCTAAGCAGTTGACAAGCGTAAAATGTTATTTCCAAATATTGTTTGAGAATACGTAAAAAAGTGCCCACATGAGATAAAACATCGATGATTAATATTTTCAACTCAATCTAACTCGTGCATTAGAGATAAAATAAAAAAAGTAGAAGGTGTGCGACGTGCGTACGAATGTTACGTTCGTAGATATACAAAATTCGGAGAATTAAGCAGTACACACGGTTTACCCATGATCTTATCCAGGAATAGAATTTTTGAGGTCGGACAAGGTTATTTTTTTACAAAAGGGTTCTAAGAAAGATAAAAGGAATGATATAAAGCAACAAATTGCTTACGATATTGATCAAAAGAGACTACATAAATACATATATTTTAATAAGAATGGGCGTGAATCGAAATTCCGATCCGATTTTGATAAAAGCTTAGTGTGACCAAAGTTATGAAAATGTTGTAAATAATAGGTACCTATCAGTTTGTTATCTATCGAATTTAGTGCAGATATCTGAGTTTATTTTAATTAAACAATAAAAATAATACAATTTAGTAAGTAATAAATGCCACAATATAAATATTTTAAACAAACAAAAGTTTGTTTAGTAGTATTTTATTTTATATGGACACATTTAATACAAACATTTTTATTCCAGTGCATTTATTAATTACAAAAAATTGTCCCCAATCTTTGCATCTAAAAATACTTGATAAACCTCATTCTTAGCTAATCCCTGTATAAAATAATACTGAAATATCGGAAGGTTACAAAACCATTATCTATCTTTATTCCCAAAAGCTCGACTTTTATGACCATATTTTATAATGATGTAGGCCACAGTTTATGTCAAAAATATTTCCAATAATATTCGCAAATAAGGAGGTTGCACAATTAATTGCGCGGCTAGCCTTAGCAAATAAAAAAATAATTATGGTAAACAGGCAAAAGAATTATGCTGCCTTGACCTTCCCACTGCGACGGAGCCAAAACAATCAGCAATTAGATTTTTGAACAATCTGAGTTATCTTAGCCCAGGGCTGGCACGACTTCAGTCTTGGACTAAGACTATCCAGAGTTTTATTTGAGTCTTATGTATTACATTTCAATAAATCTCGTATTTGAATTTTAGTTTTTTAAGACATTATCGTCAATGAAATAGGCCACCGTGGCCGCCTGATGGTATGCCACTAGTGGGATGCGTGGGTTAGGTGTAGACAGGCACTCAGCCCTCTTAACGGCAAGGAATCGCAGTGGTTTATACCACTGTAGGGCACTTTACCGGGTTTTTTTTTTCGGACTGACATCGCTGTTGGCCGCGGATGGCCTTGACAGCTTAACCGAGCAATGTGGGAGCGGAAGGCTCCACCACCAATATTTACAGCGACAGCCAGGGGGTGCCCCAGAGGGGGGCCGGACCTCGGCCACGGGCGTCGCTGGAGAAGCTACTTAGCCTAATCTAACGTACCTTTGAGGAGAGAATCTACCCGGCACGGGCCGGTATCTGACAAATCTTTACCGGGAAGCATTCCGCATTGTGCCACCACATGCACATCATTATTTTAGGGGCCTGAGATAATGTAACTTTTCTATTCAAGTGCCGTTAATTCTCGTCTAAAATCTGGTCAGATCTTGAATTGATAAACTGAGATGTTTAATGCTTTTATCAATTTTCAAAAGAAGACCGCATCATCATTATAAGCTCATGCTTAGTTTGGGGCTAGATGGCGCTGTGTGGATAATGTCCAGAGATATTTATTTATATTTTTTTTTATATTTTATTATCATCATCATTGCTATCTAACAGATTATCACGAACTTAACTGTCCGTGGTGAAACTGGTACAAAGAGTCTTAAAGAAAATGTCTCTTTAGTTAGACACTTGGAGCTGTGACTTAAAAAAAATGGCGCATATGTCGATGTTTGAACAGCCCTACCTCATTCCACGACTTGTTTTGCAAGCGGCCTAAATAGTCGGAAAATTCACACAGCCTCGCACTGTTGAGTGCATCACATGACTTTTCTTACCGACGCCGTTTGCGCAAGTGAAAGTCTGGGCCGCACACAATCGAATAAATATTAAGCCGAGGATTATGCAATAACGATCTATAGACTCTTGGCCCGCCCGATAATTTTCATAAAGACGTTTGGGTTCTTTAATTATCGTGTGATCGTTAAAAATTGTTTATTTATGAGCTTCTCATTCAAGCTAAATTGAACTTTAAAGAAGACTTACATGTTTTTAAGATAAGCAGTAGATAATAACACCTTTAGACCAGTAAAATATTTGCACGATGATGCCACTCAGGCTTATTTTGTATCGAATTACAATTAATTATTTTTGAACAAGCACGTGCCGCTTGGATATTTTGTTCGTTGTTGTTCTTTTAAATATTTATAATTGGTCATCTTTTGTGGGTGTTTGGGTTCAAAGATCTCACCTTGTGGAAGTCAGATATTTTGAAAATTGTTATCGCTGTTAAATCGATATGATAACAGATGAAGATCATGAAGGCCGAGGTTTTTTATATACTCGTATAATCAACTTTAAAACAAAAATTTTAAATCAAATTGAAGTTTTCTAAATGCGTTACAAACTAATTGTAAACAATCAATATAATTGTTGTTGAAGTACATTGTGCGATTGTGTGTGAATGAAATAAGTCATAATTAGTTAAGTAAGTATGTTTTAAATGTCTTGTTTGTTTATTTGCCAGAGGTAATAAAGCAGATTTCATCTGTGTGTGTATGTGTGTGTCGAACTCAGAAAAAGTCCTAGCACGAATTAGAATCCACTATGTTTTACACCCTAGCGGCTTAGCCACTGTTCTATGATGGCTGTCATTTATCTTCAAAGATATAAAAAGAAAATAAGATTTAAACTTGGGTGAGCTCTACCTATATTAAATGCTCTCACTCGGTGAATGCATACAATAACACTTTAATTGTTGCTACTATAGGTACAGTCAAAAGCACGTCAGACGTAACACTTTGGACTTTGTACCGCTCTTATGTCGGGGGCATAAGCGCTAATATCGAACTGCAAGAGTATACCGTGATGTGCTGTTGACCGTACTTTAAAATGAAATGAAATTATTTATGCTACAAATAGATATTAAAAAAATGTAAAAATAACTAGTATCCATAATTTCAAAAGTGAATGAGACTCATCAAATACATTAAAAGAAGGAATTCGGATTTTGACTCGAAAAGTCCAATTAGGTATTATGATGATCGTTGAATTCGTCATAAAAATACCTAACACGCCAATTAAGCTTATTATAACGTAAAGACATCCTAAAATACATCAACTATGTTAATTTTCATGACGACCACTTAATTTCATGCTTCTCACTTTCAATATAATATTAGCACATAATTTGTAAGTTACGAATAAAATCTATAGAAAAGTCGCAATTATTTATTCATTAAACAAATTCTGTATCACATACAGAATTGGTTTCATACGTGCGCAATTAGGTATCTATTAAAGAAAATTATATGCCACATACCTGACTGGAAAGTTCATGATATTAATGAAATTACTATAAATCCTCTTACAGCAGATTCTTGAGTCGTAAAATTGTACATCCTAAATGTCAACAGTGATGCAGTGAGTTTTTTTTTATAACACATCAGTTGGCAGACAGACACGCAGCCGACCTGATGGTAAGCGGCCACTGCGGCCTATTCCATTGAGGGACACTTCACCAGGAAGCGTCGCTCAATGTGCTGCCACTGACTGTAGGCAGTGGCAGCACATTGAGCGACGCTCAATCTGATCTTCGAGCCTTTGATTTCAAGTGTCTAAAACCATAAGAAAAATCAATAAGCTCTAAATTGGAAGACGAAGATTGCATTGGAAGTATAAACATATAACTTTAAGTAACAAAGAGACATTTTCATATATAATTTTTGGGACTGGACCCAAAAAAAATATATACACACAAAAGGCAATTCCAACCGTGACCTCTGGTAAAAAAGACTTTTTAACCAAATTCAATACACAAATCGATCACCAAATTAAAAAGAGAAACAAAAGACGAACGATGGAATCCATGAGCAAATGTTAGTAACCAAGTTGATAACAAACTAAGCCTGATAGTATATTTCAGAACAAATCTGACTCCTAGATCCGGCTGTCATAAGTTAACAAAGTCGTAATTTATGTGGCATGTCTAATAAACCACTCCAGGCCGTAGGTCGACTAATGCTTCGAATGGATATGACGTATATCAGGTACCTACGTACGCCACATCAGTACTTATTATAGTAACTAAATTATGACTTGGGAAAACGTTCGCTTTTCTTTTGTCCTCTTGGCACATTGAAAATTGTTCAGCGAAAAAATTTTCCTGTTTCGTGATTTAATTGACATGACGACACATAACTTTAGCGGATTAATCTCGTCTTATAAAAACACAAATTTTATTGAATTAATGCAAATATTTTTAAAGATTTATTTATTGTTAAGTGATTTCACAAAAATTAAATTACGTACGCATATTCCATATTTTATCATATTTAATGTATATCCAACATTATTTGTATCATTTGACCTGTTTTGCCACTTATTTTATTTTATTTTTAACAAAGTATATTTTAGTTCGGTCCGCACATAAAAACTGAATTGCAGGTACCAAACAAGTGTTATTATTTTAAAAAATCCGAAGTATAAAAACAATAAGGGGAAGCAAATACATAAATTATTGAGAAGAAAATTGTTTTGTGTTTCTTTTTCAGTGAGGGGAAATGTGTTTATAATTTAAGCTCTCTCTTCAAAAGGCTTAGACTCTCTGTCCAAAATACCTGGCCTCACTCTACTATTTCATGCCTAGAGAACATTTCTTTGCAGAAAGAAAAGGAATTTTCTTTAGGTGTAAAAACTCGGTTTAATGGTAGTTTCAGCAATCTTTCAAGATTCTTAATCGGTGTTTTAAAGCCATTTAGCTAAAGCATTTTTATCACTCGTAGACACGCATTAAGACTATTTAAGACTTCTTTTGATTATGATCGATCCTTCCTAGTGGTGGTGGTGATAACGCGTAGCAAGATCCTATCCAAAACTATTCGCGTAATGAATGAATAATGTCTACAACCACACATAAAGTTCACGTAACCGATTCAGATAAAGCTATCACGCCCGCAGACTATTAAACATAAACAACTTTCGGGCTGAAAAGTAGGCCTTAACGTCCGACGACCGTGTCAGTAGCGCACAACCGTCGCGGGCACGAAAATTAAATTTTGTCATCGAATACGCAACACCGCGGGGAAGACGGCGTCATCGCAACGTAACCGCGAAGTTTGATAACTTGGCAACTTTCTCTCTCGGCGGGAAGCGAGCCAGCCTCATCGGCCTCAGACGATCGAGATCCTTCGCGGCGGCAGGCGCGCGCTCGCAACTAATCGCGTCCCGATAATCGATATCGGTCGATAATAATACTAGTCGTGCTCAAATCGATTGTTTTTGAATAAATGTTATATTAAGTGATCGTTTTATTTGCTGTTCAGTGCCATCATGGGAACCTTTAAAATGTGAGTTTGTGTTTTTTTTAATAATTTTTAAGTTTACGTTAAAATTATCCACGCCATAAAAAATAAAAATTGTAAACATAAAATTGTAAATATAAAAATGTTATTAAAATTATATATTAAGTCAGTAAGTAATGGTTATAGGCCTTTACTAAAATAGTTTAGAGGTCTATGAATTGTCCTCGCCTAAGCAAAGACTGCAAAATTCCTCTAGTCTACCAAATGTAGGACAATGCCACTCGAGGTTGCAAGTTCAGCTGCTAGTTGCATTATTCTCTGCATATTCCTAATGAATTTTGATGTCAGCCCATGTTATATGTTCAATATTTTACACACGAACTCGCGTTTCTTAATGAGGAATTGTGTAAGGTAACTTAACAACTAATTTACATTTGGAATTCATTTAACGAAGATTTGATGTATGCAAGTCTAGCCTTAAAACTAGTTTCTTAATGGAAACGTTGTTTTAGACGACTTAGACCTTTAAAGTATCAATAAAGCAGACAAAACTTAATAACTTATGCAAACTTTTTGTGTTCGTCATAGATGATATCATATGTGCATAAATTAATCGTAATTAATAATCGCGAGGAAATGTTACAATTAAGTACGTTATTCAATAATATATAAAAAAAAGTAGAGACGTTTTTCGACATATTTATCAAATTTGACAAAAAAGACAAAAATTAACACGAAAAGTTGTGTCAATCCGTATCTATTTTATCCTTGTAAAGTTCTCAAATGTCTTACCGCAACGAATTTCAGTTTCGGCAAGTCCAACTATTACAAAGGAGCTAAAAGAGACAAATAACACCGTCCCTTATTACTTATACATAGCTCCTGATATGTGTTTAACTATAAGGTCTAAACTCAGTCAGGTATAGGGGACATACTTTAAACTAATAACAATTGAAAATAACTTGGCGTTCATTCTACACCAATAAATAACGGACAGACAAACGGATAGACTTCTTGTTTCTCCAAGCTTTTTTGTTCCGATCCCTATGCGGGTTGCAGATCAAGAGCTAAGCTAAGGTAGTTTAGCTTAGCTTTCAGATTGCAGTCTGCACACAAATATGAAAAACAACTTCAGCTATGGGAGCTAAGCTAAACTACCTTAGCTTAGCTCTTGGTCTGCAACCCGCACAAATCAAGTCAAAACAAGGATTTGGCAAGTCTAGTTTTTACATAAAAGCGACTGCTTGAAGCGACAGGAAAACAAGATCGATTGAATCATGGCTGCACAGTCATTCAACTATGCCGGTTTCTTCACGATGTTTTCTATCACCGCCGACTCCGAGCTTATGGGAAATACGCACACACAAAAATCCATAAACGTTCACTGAAATTCGAACCTTCGTCCTCATGTGAAACGACGCGAAATCATTTGGCAATTACAGCTCACACAAAAAGCGTAAATTTATGAATAAAATGGATGTTCCTAATAACGTCCCTGTAGAAATGACAATAATAGTGGCAAAAATATCGTACTAAGTTTTCATTAAAACGTTTTGTGTATTTTTTCATAAAAAACTTGGTGACTGCAAAACTTGTCCAAAACACGTGTTTGCGATTGTTCAGAATTCACTTCCTGCTCACCTTGTTTTGTTATTTTAGACATAACCCTCCAACATCGTAGTAGGCAGAAAAACATTTCAATTCATCAGATAGTTTCCAGTAATGATGCAAGATACAATTATTATTTAAAAGGTTACCTGTCATATTCATGTTATTTTTTTTCTGTAATACTTATACTGTAACTGTCGCGCAGTTGTTAATTATCCAAAATAAGTCCTGTCTATCTTTTAATAACAACATAAAAACAACTTGGCCATAGTTTAACCACTGGCAGATAACTTCGTGATGTTTTTTTTATGTCAGATAAAACGACTAACTGTCGTTTCGGACACATTTTATTCGGACACAGTGTCCGAATTGACACTTTTTAATTTTAACATTTTTTTACTGTCGATTCGGACACCGCGATATAAATAGCTGTTTTGTACAGTCAGATAAAAAATCTTCCTAAGATTTCTTTACGTTATAAAAATAAAGTCTCAACGAAGCCTTCTACACGAAGCTATCGGTAGTGTTTCTAAAGATGACTGGGTCAAATGTGTGATGCATGCAGAGGAATTACAGGATCAGGAATTAGCCAAGGCAATTTTAAAAGATTAGAGAATACAGCCTCTGGTAATAAATTTACTCGAAGATGACAGCGCTCCTCACCCGTGGTACAACTGCGATGTCCAACTAGTTGTACCACGGGGAAGTAAAGTTACCCATGGTTCAACTGGTTGTTCTATGGGGAAAAATCTTTACCAATAGTTCAACTCGAGTGAGTTGTTCTTTCCTTGGTCCAACTAGTTGTACCTACTACTGGGAATCGCTCCCGACCCGTGGTCCAACTGCTGAAATAAAGTGACCCATGGTTCAACTGGTTGTTCTATGATTGTTGTGGTTGTCCCCCTTTAATCCTTGATTCAGAATACTCAGCAAAGGGTACCAAGACAACATGACCTTAGTGGAGTTATAAAATGCGCTCCCGACCCGTGGTCCAACTGCGATGTTCAACTGGTTGTACTACGGGGAAGTAAAGTTACCCATGGTTAAACTGTTTGTTCTATGATTGTTGTGGTTGTCCCCCTTTAATCCTTGATTTAGAATTCTCCGCAAAGGGTACCAGGGCAACATGACCTTAGTGGAGTTATTTAAAAAGTTTACGTTATCCAGAAAAGTTATGTTTGATGAAAGAAGATTGCATTTGTCCGCCATTCCTTAATAGATTTTCAGACACGCATTAGTTCAAAAAAATCCACTTTGCTGAGAATTCTGAATCAAGGGTGAGTTTTTTTTTCCTTGGTCCAACTTCCTGTAATACATATCATGTATATCAGGGAGATGGATCATGGGGACGCACAACAATCATAGAACAACCAGTTGAACCATGGGTAACTTTACTTCCCCGTGGTACAACCAATTGAACATCGCAGTTGTATCACGGGTCGGGAGCGGGTCCCCGTGGTCCAACCAGTTGGACATAATTCAACCGTTTTACCACGGGTCATAATCATAAATATCAATAAAAAGGGGTGAACCATGGGTAACTTTACTTCCCCGTGGTACAACCAGTTGGACATCGCAGTTGTACCACGGGTCAGGAGCGCTGTCATCTTCGTGTAAATTTATTACCAGAGACTGTATTCTCTTATCTTTTAAAATTGCCTTTGCTAGATCCTGATCCTGTAATTCCTCTGCATGCCTCACACATTTGACCCAGTCATCTTTAGAAACATTACCGATAGCTTCGTGTAGAAGGCTTCGTTGAGACTTTATTTTTATAATGAAAAGAAATCGTAGGAAGATTTTTTATCTGACTGTACAAAACAGCTATTTATATCGCGGTGTCCGAATCGACAGTAAAAAAATATTAAAATTAAAAAGTGTCAATTCGGACACTGTGTCCGAATAAAATGTGTCCGAAACGACAGTTAGTCGATAAAACAGCCGCTCTCTTCTTTTACGATAATTGACAAAAGAGACAGCATCAAAGTTATGTGACAGATAAATCATCACGCACTTATTAGTGGTTTCTTTAATTCCGGCGGATTCATTTGATTCGCTTTATTAAGACTAAATCAGTTTTGAATAAGGGCGTCCATTAACAGGTTTGTGAACCCTAAAGTCAACTGAACAACTTTTCACCTAGATACTGTTAAGATTTGTTATTATTATTAAATTAGAGCACAACTGACTTTATCGTTAATACAGTCCATTGGTTACTAAATTATGCAGTTCAAATAAGCACGCTATCAAATTATAATCATTCAAACTATTTGTTAGTAAATTACTTACTTTAAAAGATGAATGTAACTTTTTCAATCATGAATCGACGGGGGCTTCGTCGTTTGACCCCGGTCCCGAATACACCGCGGTGTCAAACGCACAAGGACTCTTTTTGAATTGGCCGTTTGACACCGTTAATAATATCGCGGTTCCAAGCGGGAATACCTTTTTTCGACTTCGTCATTTGACACCGCCAATAAAAATCTTATTTTTGATTTTTGTACAGTTGAGTACACAAATAAGTTGTAGATTTGAAGGATCCTTTAGTGAGTAGGTTATATTTTTTTCTGAAAAGTTACTTGTTTTTATGAAACATTAACGTGTCGTGTATTGGTTTTTGCATGGAACACGTGTGCGATATCGGAATCGTTAGAAGTTTGTATCTTTTGCAAAAGAAATAAACGAGTAGCTATTACAATAGCCTAATATAGTACAATAGCCTATCGCCAGAAGGGTAAGATGGTTCAATTAGTAAGGTCACTTGTTCCTGGAAGCATTGCCTTGTCGGTATTTTTTTAGTACTTAGTATTTTTAAAGTATTTGATGGTTACGTGTAAATGAAAGCTGCAGGTGTTGTGCAACGCTTTGTTTGTAAAAAAAATAGAAAATAACGACATAAGGCGCTTATTTTTGGTCTGAATTAAATTTTATGTGTATAATAATATCAACGAATTTAATGTTTCAATAAATGAATTACTTGTCGCTTTGTGTATTAACGAAAATTTAACTATCTATATTATGTATAAATAGCTAATAATACAATAAAAAAGCATAAAAATCATTAAGTACTGGTGGTGTGTGCGGCCACACGCGAAGCGGCTGCCTTGATTACACGTTTTGTGTTGGGCTGCACAGTCGGATGGACAGTTTTGCGCTCGTGTCAAACGTGTAATGCAGCACTGGAGTTGCAATTTTTAAAAACAGGGGTGTGTCTTTGCCGCAGTCAACGTGTTAACAAGCTGAAATGAAGCTAGATGAAGTGACCATATCCCAAAAAGTGGCTGATAGTGGTTGGAAGTAAAGAGCTGAAATACGAGCGTTCTATTGGTGCGGCCTATGGGACAAAGTTGTCATTACAAAAAACGGATACTTATATTGGGATATTTTTTTCGATGCAATTTTGTCTTTAACTGTACATAAATAATAACAGCGGTGTCAAGTGACGAAGTCGAAAAAAGTTGTTCACCACTTGACACCGCGGTGTCAAACGGCCAATTCAAAAAGCGTCCTTGTGCGTTTGACACCGCGGTGTATTCGGGACCGGGGTCAAACGACGAAGCCCCCGAATCGACACAGCTACTTCTTTTTTAAATTTAAAAACTGTATTAAAGCCTCGTTGGTACAGTGGTTTTAATGCAATTCCGGACCCAAAATTTGTGGATTTTTCGCTCACAGCTCGGGTTGGTAATAAGCGTTAGCTGCACTTGATAAGCGTGGTGGGTGACTAACCCAGTATTGAACATTGTAACCGATGACTTAATTTCAATGATAGAGGCTTCTGCCTTTCAATGGGGTATAATTTGGCCTAATATTACTTCACAGTTTATTTTATAGTTTCTATCATCATCATCATCAGCCTATATACGTTCCCACTGCTGGGACATAGGCCTTATCTCAATTGTGAGATAGTGTGGGCCATACTCCACCACGCTGGCCTATTTCCTATAGAGTGACATTTCTAGTAACAAAACGACATAAGCTGAAGGAATTGGCTGAAATGAACTCTTCTGATTATTCAACTTTGACATGACAATCTACAATTATTATAAAGATGGTTATCCGGCTTTAAAATAATAAAGTGTAGATTTTGTTTCATCCATTCATACGAGTAAGTTCAAAGTTCAATTTCAAAACTTTTACTAAACTGTTACATCACTACGAGCTTGAATGCAAACTCCACAGACAATTATCTCACGGAGACTGCGCTTAATACCAGCCATTTATTGCATTTATAATAGTGTGACAATATATTATTACGTTTATTCTAAAGATGCGAACGTAAAACAAGTGTTTGTATTAAAATTATACTTTAGAAAAGTAATTTAGTACTGTAACTATAGTCTTAGCAACTTAAACTTAATTTACACTTACTTTCAAAATCGATAAAGGTTCTGTGCTTCTATTTTAATTAATCAGTGAAAAATATTTAATGATTTATAAATAAGGCCAGTGAAATTTAAAAATAATAACACTATTTTTTACTTTTAGTTTGAATTTAGACAATGCATCGTTTCTCTATGTTGAAAACATGCATATTAAACAAACTTTAAAATCGTTGTGGCTCATATATTCAGAAATGTTTTTCTAGGTGTATTGTGTTCAGACAAAATTTAAAGGAGGATGCCCATTTTGGTCCCACCTCCAATAGCTATGTGTGATACGTCGCTGGATAGGTATTTTTGAGCTGAATAAAAGTTACTATGGCGCCAAGTTCCAAATCTTAGTCCGTTCAGAGTTATTCTTTATTTATATACTAGCCGTCCGCCCGCGGTTTCACCCGCGCGTAATTTCTTTTTTCAAATATCCCCCCCTTTCCCCCACATTTCCGGGATCAAAAGTACCCTATGTTCACCGGGGATAGTGTAGCTATCCAACAGTGAAAGAATTATTCAAATCGGTTCAGTAGTTTCGGAGCCTATTCAATTCAAACAAACCATCAAATCTTTCCTCTTTATAATATTAGTATAGATTTATTCCTTAAATTAATTCTGGTCCACTCCTTCAATAGCTATGTGTGTTACGTTGCTGGATAGGTACTTTTGAGCTGAATAAAAGTTACTATGGCGCCAATTCCAAATCTTAGTCCGTTCAGAGTTATTCTTTATTTATATATTTATTCGTTATGAAACTGTGGCGTCTCATCCGGTGCAAATACTTTTCATAGTTTATACTTTTTACTTTTTTACTGTTTGGATTTTGAAATGTTTCTTTTATAATGTCATTTAGTGTTCTGTTTTGTACTATAAGTTTTTCTGTACTAATATTGTTAAGAGGAAAGATTTGATTGTTTGTTCGTATATTTGTTTGTATTGAATACGGTCCGAAACTACTACTTTCCAAGCTACACTATCCCCGGGTGACATGGGGTACTTTTAATTCCGGAAATGTGGGGGAAGGGGGGATAATTGAAAAAAGGAATACTTACGCGCGGGTGAAACCGCGGAGACGGCTACTAGTGCAATATATTTTTAGTATGTCGTGCCAAATGTAAATAAATCTGTAAATAAATAAATATCTCTGGACATTATTCACACAGCGTAAAGTAATGTTTATCCGTTGTCTGGCACCCATAGCACAAACTAATGCTTAGTTTGGGGCTAGATGACGCCGCTTAACGTGCCTTCCGAAGCACGGAATCATCATTCTTTTCAGACATTCAGGTGATTCAAGCCTGCAATGTCCTAACCAAACTGGAAACAATCACACAAAGTGATGTTCCCCGTGGGATTCGAACCCACGACCTCCGGGTATTAGAGCCGAACGCTCTTACCACTGTACCACGGAGGCAGCCAAACAGTAAAAAAGTAAAAAGTATAAACTATGAAAAGTATTTGCACCGGATGAGACGCCACAGTTTCATAACGAATAAATATATAAATAAAGAATAACTCTGAACGGACTAAGATTTGGAATTGGCGCCATAGTAACTTTTATTCAGCTCAAAAGTACCTATCCAGGGACGTAACACACATAGCTATTGAAGGAGTGGACAAGAATTAAGGAATAAATCTATACTAATATTATAAAGAGGAAAGATTTGATGGTTTGTTTGAATTGAATAGGCTCCGAAACTACTGAACTGATTTGAATAATTCTTTCACTGTTGGATAGCTACACTATCCCCGGTGAACATAGGGTACTTTTGATCCCGGAAATGTGGGGGGAAGGGGGGGATATTTGAAAAAAGAAATTACGCGCGGGTGAAACCGCGGGCGGATGGCTAGTATATAAATAAAGAATAACTCTGAACGGACTAAGATTTGGAACTTGGCGCCATAGTAACTTTTATTCAGCTCAAAAGTACCTATCCAGTGATGTAACACACATAGCTATTGGAGGTGGGACCAGATTTCATAGAAAAACGGGCATCATCCTTTGTTAACAGACCTAAGTGTCACCAGACTTTCTTTTTTCATGGTCGTTACACTAGTGTTATTCATCTGACTATGGCCAATAATGCCCGTACACTAACTTATTAGCACATTCAAGGCAAGAAGTAGTGTTAAAAACTGGTCAAATATTATTAAAAATAATATTCGTGTCAAGGTTGTGTCATTTTTTTCAACGTAATGGAGTTATTGTGTGAATGTAGCAGGTAATCGTCTTCATTTGTTATTTTAACGGATACAAGATTCTTGAATTCAAAAATAATGAACATAACTAAGGTTGAAATTATAGTGCATACGTAATAAAAAATATTACCTGGTAGGTGCTTAATAGCAGTTAAGTAGTACTTTTGTCGTGTTTATATTAAGTAACAACAAAAACGGACTTATACATTTTTTAGAATAAAATAATATATTTCTGATATTCACCTGTCAGATTTTATATCTCTGACCAAATCCAATCATCTAAGAATGGTGAAACCGGCCCAGAAATCTCAACCAAATAGATATCATGAAAGATGTGTACCTTCACAGGTATCAATTAAATTTAGCTTCCTATATAGCAAGCACAATATTGCTTACAACACAAATGTTGCAAGTAATGTTGAGAATCAAATCTTCTAATCGTTTAATGACCTCATGACCTGTGAAGAGAAAAATATTCGGTGTTGACAATCCCAAGTTAATCCGTGGCAAGAAGGTCAAGCCCCGATAACGCCTTATTAATTGTCCCACTTCGGTCAAAGACTTCCACCGCAAAGAGTTAGATCATAGATATTACTGCATAACAAGCAATCACTTACGGATATATTTGTAAATTACGTATTAGTACATCTTACGTAAGATTGCAATGAGGAAAACCTTACTTATCTGTACTTCTTCGTTTAATTATCCCTATCTACATCAGCATGAATAAAATGCAGTACTTATTAAAATTCCTTGGAGATCCTATCTTCATATGGGATGCTGACATTATACATATTGTGGATAACTTACATTGTAACTTTTATTAAGAATGGCTTTATTATGCTAATGCCTATAATCAATCAGTATCTATACAATCAGACATTAGTTCTTTGACATCATTCATTTATGTGCGCTATTTGTACCTGAAGCCGCCTCGTTTTTTTACTTTAATTATTTCCGGTCATTTATCAACTCATACTTATTATTAATAAGTAGCACTATATCTAAATTTTTCAATCTTATTTGCCCTTAACATAAACTATTTAAATATTAATAAATTCACTGATCGTGGAAAGATCTTCTATAATCCTTTGCTGTACTATACATGTTACAGGGAATTTATTGTTTTTGTTTATTTTGACTATTATATTATTATCATCATCGCAATTTTTATCTAAAATAGATTTTATAAATCTATTACCAACCATCGTAATACCGATTCAAACCCTAACCTAAAGAAAAACTGATGACAAAAAGTTCATGTGCTACTCGTCGATAATCTCAACAATTCTTTAAATATAAATTTTGTCCACTGTCATTTTAACTTATTAATCCTTTGCTAATGTAAAAGTGAAACTGGTCTTCCTCCAGTTTCCTCTAGTTTTCCGACATAAATTAATCAGCGCTAGTTTGTTACACATCACTGTCGTCACGCATTTTCTTAGGAAAACTAAACTCATCATTAACTCCAAACTGATAGTTATCTATTTACAAACAGGAAAATGGTTTGTAACGATCATAAATAGTAATTTAATTGCAATCGATGAATAAGATTCTTAGATATGTAAATCAATGATTTTTGTTTATCTTCCTTAGTTGGAATCATACGCATCTTCATGTATTAACAAAGATTAGATATGAATAACTTGTTCTTAGAACACGATCCATCCTTCTAAAGAAGAAGAATGGATTAGAAGCATGGATCGATAATTTTGATTTAAGAATAAAACACCAATGATCGTCAAAGTTTTCTCTTACCAGATTTGAATTCACGGTCTTTGAAGACCAGGACTTGTAAATGCCAATATCTATCTGAAGTTTTATACAGGCACATCTACAAGGCGGCACCAGCTCGTCCCTTTCAGGTGTGAAAATGAAAGCAAGCGAGTAGTGGGTAGTAGAATAAATGTCTAAAGATTCCTGACGAGTCCCACACAAAAAAAGGCACACTCGAGTGTTATATATTCAGCATCAATGATTGAAAAAGGTTTCCACAAAAACAATATGATAAATCGCCCACCACGGTTGACCTAATGGTCACATGTTAAATGACGTAATGTCACCCTGACTGAGGAATGCGGGTCGCGATCGGCACTCGGCGCACGCATTGTGATGCGTCAAATAGCGCGTTACGCAACGATGGATTATTCGTGACTTTGGCTAACTCGCGGTGAAGTTTATCGGTAGAAAGCTTTATAAGTTGAAAAACAAATAGATGGAAGGCAATTTATTATCGGACCTTTGTGGCGTTCTTTGATTACTCCGAAAGTTCACGGAGGTCGCTGAGCGAGAGTTTTAGTAATAAAAATAATTCTTAATATTAATCAGAAATTGCTGTCAAACTGTGATGTTCTCAACTTGATAATAATTTATAGAATTATACAAAAATTGTTCTTGAATAATTCGACTATTTTTATTTACTAGGAAGCCAAAAAGCCACAAGGCTCTTTAGTGATCTTGTAGAGTTTTCAACTTTTCATGGATATTGCCTAATCAGGGCAAAATTGCCATTTGGAAGCCAAAATTTCATAATTTATTTTAAAGTACAATGTAAATTTTCTGGTCATAATTCAAGTTATCGATTGAAAGTAAAGCAATCAATACTAAGACAGTCTAACTTTCGATTTATAAATGTTTGCGATCTTTGAGCGAACCACAGGGTTTAACCACTCAACGCCGAACCGGCACTCGGGTGCCGCATAACAATAGATTTTCTATTGTGTCTAGTAATCCGGGGCTAGAAGGATTAAAAGTATAAGGTTTCTCGTCACTTCTAATTAGGTATTTCGATTAGGGCCAAACAGCTTGTTGCATCATTATAATCAAACGGATTAAGTTGTTTATTGTATCGTGACCCTAAAGATGCAGATTATATGGTCAGAGTTTTCCTGTATGTTGTAATAGACGATCAACAGGGCCTTCGCTTGGAAGATCTGTTCTTGATCATCAAATGAAATCCCTATCGATCGATCCTTCCCAAGCAAAAAGGGTTGAAAATGAACTGGTTTAATAAAAAAAAAACTTAAGAATCAACTAGTGCGTAAAAAACTCGACTGCGTAAAAAACTCAAAAAGACTCCTTATGTTATACGAATAAATAAGAATGCGGATAGTATTCGAATACTAAACTGCTATTACCTAACCGCCTCACATACCACCTTCGTTTTAAATACCATAGGTTAGAAAAGGATTCGATTAGTTATCTAACTATTATTAAGCTTTTATGAATATGGATAAAGTTATCATCAATTTATTATATTGTGTTACTTAAATATTGTGCCTTAATGCTTACTCATGCCTCTATAAATACACACTTATTCAAATGTGCAAATAAGTTGATACCATAATGATGTAACTACGAACTAAAACTCACGAAATGGACAGATGAATAAAGTTCCAAAGTTAAAATCATATTAATAAATAAAATAATACACATTTTTACCAAACGAAGCTCTTTATTTTTTTCGAGATTTGAATTAGGACCGAATTTGAATTAAGACTCTTGGCTTGAATTTTCCCCAATAGTGAACCTATCATGGCGATTCACCTATCTTACAAATTATATTTTTACTGGTATGTGACATATGTATTTATTTTAAATTTTTAAACAACCATGTAGTTAGTATAGACCAATTAGTCCTTGAGAGAATCGGAATTATATATTTGTATAATGTATCTATCATAGTCAATTAATTTGAAATCTATGTGATGGACAATCTGGAAATTATCAGTCGATTTAACACATCAATCTCAGATTAGGGTAGGTCATTGTGCTGCTTAGTAAAAATCTACTAGTAAGTTTGCCTTAAAGGAACAAAGTAGCCTTTTCCCTTTTTATTTAAATACCGCTAAGTGGCCACAAAATAAACTCGCAAAAGTCATACATTATTACGCAATAGCAAATATGTATATGACAATGTTCCCGAAGTAGACGCGGTTTACGCAAGTGGGGACCTTCCACTTTCCGATTGCATAACTGTATGTTTTCGATTTCATCCAGCTGTCATTGCAAGTTCACTTTCGTTAATACCGGCATACGCATTGCGTGTGGATTAAAAAACACAGGGCTCAGAAGACATTACGTAATTCTAAAGTTAAATTATGGGGATCATTATGAGAATTGCAAATGCGATGTTTTTAGCCTGACACGGATGATGGTAGCAACCGGATACCGCAGTCGTTAGTAACTTATCTGAGAGTGTTTGTCAGACCACAATTACGAAAATAAACAAAATAATAGATATCAAGGTTAAGCTATTAAGCTACTGGTAGAGGAGGTCAGTAAGTAATTCTTTTTTTATTCTTGACGCAAAAATAATATGCAAAGGAGCTTGGTGTGTGATCGGTATGCGGTAGACGCTTATTTTCTTCCGTTCTTGGGAGAGCGGAAACTAGAATATGAATTAAAATTTCATATTCTAGCTTCCGCTTGCGACTTTGCCCGCCTTGTTGTTGATAAAAAGTAGCCTACATGGTTTTCTCATATACAACTGCGTGGCATTTTAGTCGTTGTTTTCCCGCAGTAAAATGATTCTATCTTAGCTTAGTAGTAAAATAGAATAAAAAAGTTTTTTTAGTCAAAACAAAAGTTTTACGATTACGATCAGCATTATTTATGTTATCGATAAACAAACAGACAGTAATAATAGAACATTTACTGAAATGTAAGACAGGTGCAAAAGTTAAGAAATCAGTAGCAGTTATATTGGGCTACAGCTGAAAAAATAACCCTCCAGCATTGTAAAGAAGACTGTTGGGAGTTATGTAGTGGTCTCGTATTAAATATTTAGCTTGGAACATTACGTGGTGATAAAGAATCAAAGGCTTTAAACGTGCTTGCATTTGCTTGTCCAAAATATTGTAAGGAACGTATTCCTGGACTGGTGGTGACTGTCTTGGTATATTTACTATACCTACTCTATGTGACTGTCGGACTCTTATTCTCCTCACTGAAAATGGAGAGGTCAATTCCATTGCTTGATTCAACTTCCTGTAGCAGAAGAAACGTGATGGTTGTGCACATTTTTTTTCTCATTTCAATAATATATAGGTATCAGTACGTCTTACCGTATTTATGTTGAAAATAAACTTTCAATATCGATTGCGTTTAATTTTGTGTATATTGCGGCATCAAAAATTAGAAGCAAATTCTACCATTTCGTTGAAGTTTCATAGTGGTAATGCTAATGTTTACATTAAATATTCATTAATAATTATGATATAGCACTGGATTATTAATATTCTAAGTGTCACTTTGAGTGATATTACATCCGGGCTTTTAAGATAATTGAAAGGGGGAGAAAGAGTTCGATGAGGTTTTCTCTGCCTTGTCACAGTCAATAATTGTTTATTTATTCTAGGATGAAAAATGACCTACGATGTTCTCGTCGTCGTTAATATAATTTGTTTCAAGGTGACCATTGCTGTTCTTAGTTTCTTTTGTAGGGTTTTCACTTTTTAATTTAACGTACCCATTGCACAACGTGACTTAAGCGGGGCCTCCCTTGCTGGGCAATAGATTTGCTGTTAGTGTCTCTGAATGTATTAAATTTTACAAAACATAATAACAGCTTTTTCATTATGACAAATGATATGAATATGTACATAACTATGTCAGTTTCTCTTATTGTCCAAAAATGTTGGGCTAATCCTCGTAGTCCCGTAAATTTCCAATTACTAGACGAATTTAGACGAGATTTTCATTGATAAATATATAAGGCCTGTCTGATATAATATGGCATTCAGTTGACTACTTCAAAACGAAATGTAATGGGAGTTAAATCAAAATATTTACAGTATCCGTGTCTTGCATTAGCGATGATAGTAGTTAAAAAAGGTAAAAATAAAACAAATCCTAAGAGTCGAAAATGTCTATAAGTTGAGAATTTTCGGATTTTTTAAACAAAAGTAAATTGCAAGAGAACTATCAAGTAAGTCGTGATTAATTGAAGAAAACTGAGCATGAAAGAACCGTCGATCACAATGGAAAATACTCTCATCTTAGTAAAATACAAACTGATGCTTCGTAATACATTCTTGTACGCTTGTCTCTTGTTACCTGTAAATTTTAGAAACCATTAAGAATTAGGAAATATTTGCTGAGGAGCTGTGGTAACTGAGTTGTCTGACTAGCCACTTTAATCGTCCAAATCTTGTCTCGAACCTATAAATTGCCAATTTACAATTAGCTCGAAACGCTGTTAGTTGTCCTTTTAGTGCGTATTTGCCACTTTAATTATTGCTTGATAGTTATGGTTAAGGAAGCTTGTACATTCAACTTACAATGAGTGCGGTAGGTAATTCATAGTTTAGTACATTTATGTTGGGCTATAACGGAGAACACTCCAATGTAAATCCCAATATTAAGAACATGATGCAAACGTGCCACTAGATCATAACAAAGCGAATAGCGATAGTTGACTATTTTTAGTAGTGATAGAGCCATGCTGTTTTACAGAACGAATGGGCCGACTCGTCCGGGGAAGTACCACCCTCTCACAGCACCAGCGTGAAGTAATAAAAACTACTATTGTGTTTCGTCTGGTTTGTGAGAGTGCCGGAGGCCCACACCCCCCTTTAAAAGGCCGGCAACGCATCAGCGATCCCTCTGGTGTCGCAGATGTCCACGGGCGGCTGTGATTGCTTACCATCAGGCGACGTGCTAGCTCGTTTGCCGCCTCTGACATAAAAAAAAATAATGATAGACAACTCTCGGTGCTAGTCAGCCAATAATTTGAATAGTAAATTAGGTTTTGACTTACTTGAACTTATTTCCATGCTTAATACTGACAGACATTCGATTTGAACCAGCGTTATAGATTTGTACACTTTCTCACATACAACACAAATTACTAATATTATCGTCATGTTCTTGATTAGCCATATTACTGGCAACAACTGGAAAATTATTATTTTATCCTGCAATAAAATAAAGTTATTTGAAGGATGAGGTTCTGTGGTGCTCAGTGAAGAAACGGAAAAAGACTACCCACTAAACACTCTTAAAGAAAGAAAGAAAAAAGGAATGAAAGAAGGAAGAAAGGAGGGAGAAAAAATATTTTAGCTAAGTACAAACAGATATCATAAAACTAGCACAAATATACAATTTAGGGCTGGAACTCAAACGGCCACTACACAGCATACCGTATGTCACGTGACGTTGTGCGACAAGTGACGCTGGTAGTCTGTAGAGGCCTGTGGGCTTAGCCAGCAGGCCAGGAAAGTAGCAACTTTCTTTCTCGATAGCGTTTTTGTCATAAGGGGGAACAGAATGATTGATACCCCATTTGACCACGACAAGCCACCTAGTTATCTGTGCCTGTCACGACACCCTTATCCAGTGGATTCCGGCGCTCTTCATGAGATCATCGGTCTACCTTGTGAGAGGCTTACCATGGCTGCGTTTATCGGTACGGTAGCCACCACTGGAGGCCTCACCGCCCCAATGGCCAAAATTTCGAGAAGCATTGTTTAATAATGTAAAAGCAAAATAATATATTTTTACCAAATAATTTTCTTCCTTGTTAATTTCAATGACAGATTGTAATACTACCATGTAGTTTGTAAATGTTATACACAAGTACGCCATAATCTGGGAAAGAATAAATATAATAATATGTAGGATTTCTTAATCGTTCATTTCAATATTTCTGTTGATATTTAATCGTCTCTACGAGTAAAAGTTCTAAATATTTTGATACATTTTTACTGTAGCGAGATTACTAAGGCTTTTCACGGTAGTCATAATATTTATTAACATCTGTAGTCATGAACAAGATGTACAAATTATGGAAGAATTTTGACTGTTTTATATGGCAAAGCCAAATATTCAAAATATTAACAGTATTTCATGTTTACCGGCATAGAAAATATTTCATTAGAAGCTTGATATGCTTTGCATATATTATAAAACGCATATTGCACATCTTCCCAATCTTTTTCTAATGCATCTCTCGTTTTCAAACAAAACCTATTTCTAATTTTCATTTCTTGAAGCCAGACATCCAGGCTTTTCTTTATTAACGTCAATATTCTGACTCCATATAATGCACTAATGTCGAAAAAAACGTATAAAAACTCACTTAAAGCAAATATTAAACTAAGATCAAAATAAGTGAACGCACTTTCTGGAACAACGAATATTACTAGTACTACAACTAATATAATCCAATTCTCAGTTCCAAATTTACGTATGTTGAAGTCACAAAATTTCACATTATTTCTTGTATTTTGCAAATATATTATTAAATCAACGTTTGTACGAGCGTTGATAACATTAGCAACTACAACACAAGAATAAAATACAAAAACAATTAAATAATACATTTTATACACTACGATCGTTAGCCAACTATTTGATGTATTTTTACTAATTGACCATTGAGTATAGAAATTGACTAAAGCAACTACTACAATCTGGAGTAAAGAGATGGCGCTGTATATATTTTTATTCTGTGCAATAAAATTGTCGTGTATTGCCAATTTTGACTGGATAAAAATTGCTTGACCGAGTTCCAGTGGCCGTAAAAAGGATTCAATATTTTTATCGATAATATAAAAAGATTTTCTTGCATTATGTGGAAATATTTTCCTAATTCTTCGAGATGGCATATCAAAATTGCATGAAATGTCACCACTCTTCAAGACACACTACCAATGAGGCAAAAATGTACATCGGTCTGTTTTCAAGTTGAAAATGCAATCATAAAAATAACCTTTTATTAATCATGTCGTTCTATTTGTGTTTCATTAGACAAAATTGCTTTACTCAATTGAATATAGTGTTTTGATGTTTTCCTTTCCTGAACAGCAAAACTAGCATTGAGAACCAAGTTGTGAAAATTAGTAAGTAAGTAAGTAGGTAATTCTTTATTGTGAAAACGGGTACAAATTTTAGGGTTCTTTCAAATTAGACGTTTTGTGTCGGACGGCTGCAGTACGGTAGCCGCGCGTTTGCCGCACCGCGAACGTACTGTCGGTATTTTTCAAACAAAACACGCGATGCGGCAGCTGCAGTACGGTTGACGTCTTGCTGTCGTCGCGCGTTCGCGGTACGGTTGCCGCACCGCGTGTTTTGTTGCCGCAAAGCGTTCAGCCGTTTAGGCGTGATTGAGTTACATATATCTAAACATCCAAACATCCAGACTTTTGCATTTATAATATAATATTATATATAAATATATAAGTAGGATTTTTGGTGCCATAATTATATGCTTTTTTGTTTTAAAGCAGTAACTAATTGCATTGTGGTGTGCTCAGTTTATTTATATTGATTTGAGCTAAGCGTTTTGAACTGTAAACGGAAACAGGGAACAAATTTGGGAACACTAAACCAGATAGCGTCACTCAATATACATACTGCCACACTGAAGACTGACATGAAATAAAATAATAAAATGAACACTTTTTTAATATTTTTGTGGGACATATGAATAAAAATATAATCTACCTACTAATTTTTTTTAATATTGTAAGGACATTATCCTAACTAGTAATTTTTCTTAAATAAAATTGCTAAAACCTTTTCTTTATTTCTAAGTCTGTCTATGCAAATCTGGAATCACCAAACAAGTAAATCATCTTTGAAGTAGTCCCACTGATTTGTTGATATTATAGGGATTAACTGTGGGATGGCAGCAAAAATATACCTACTATAATGATAAAACATTCTACGAAGACCTAACCGAAGGCACAGCTAGTACCAAATACATTAATGAATTGAAAGGTATGACTAATGATCCTACCTAATGGGATCCAGCCTGACTCCTATAATACATGTGTTACTTCATGTGACAACGTACCCGAATATTAGAGCTGTTAACATTGTGGTAACAAAAGCAACAATGCATTCTCTTCACAGACGAATACCTCAAGAATTTCTTCCAAACAATATTATTGACAAAAATTTACAAGATTTTTTGCGCCCTTTGTATCTAAGTCAAGCCATATACCTACTTCCAATCTAAATTTACTATTCGTGACGGTTTTATCACAATCAACAGATTGGAATACAATGTGCTATCCTTCTTTGGATCAATAGTGAGTGTATCTAAATTATACATAGAAACACCCAGACCGATACAAGCAGACATGTTCATGAACACAAATGTTTGTACCGTACGGGGATCGAACCCTCGAGAAGTCGGCTATTACACCAGAGGCGACCTCTGGTGTAATAGCCGACTTCTCGACCATTACACGCAATGGCTCGTCTACAGGTGAAGCGTCCTGCTGCGGAAAAACAACGACTAAAAAAACACGCAGTATAAGCATTCGAGAGTAGTCGAGTTTATAATTTAAGCTATTCGGTTTATAAGTAGCGTCGCACTGTAATTTGAAAGACACTACGAGACTTTAACCTCACAACAACAAGATCAAATTAACTTTCAATGATCTTTAAAAAGGTGTAGGTAATGTACATTCCGCGTCTGTGCGCTGTCTAGACCAGTGATATAAATAAATCTCTACAGATCAGTACGATTAAAGTGTCTGATTGTAATAAAAAAATATTAGGTGATTCGACATCATTTCCCAAGCGAGCGAAGCGTGGTGACATTTATTCAATTTGTCGATATCGTTTCTACTAAAAAAAAACAGAGGGCATATTTTATAATTAATCATAGCTTTTATAAAGTGTCACTACTACTCGTAAAAACTTTATTACACTTAATGACAGTTTATTAGTACTTTTCACATTTATAGCAAGATGTTTTGGTTTTTGAAAATGCCTAAAGGAACGCGGCAGCCAATACCATTTTTGACAGAATGGTTTTCAAACAAAATCTATATCCTACTAATATTATAAATACGAAAGTCTGGATGTTTGGATGTTTAGATGTTTGGATATTTGTTACTCAATCCTTAACGGCTGAACGGATTTAGATGAAATTTGGACATAGGCTATAAAATTCCTAAGGGAAACGTCTCATTCCCGTGGGAATAACAATTTTGAAACTACTGAACTGATTTGAATAATTCTTTCAATGTTGGAAAGCTACACTATCCCCGGTGAACATAGGGTACTTTTAATCCTGGAAATGTGGGGGGAATATTTGAAAAAAGAGCATAAACTCGAGAACGGCTGAACCGATTTGACTACTTTTAGTCTTGAAATATTAGTGGAAGCCCAGGGAAGGCTTATTAAACGATGAGAAAATACATAATTAGGGTTTAAATTAATATGGTTTATATTAAGAGGTAACCGGATCAGCTAGTAAATGATATCTGAACACTACTGACAAATAAGATCGCGTAAATCAGCGATGACACGCCACGGATACTAATCTTGATGTCTGTTAGTTGTGACGTTTACAATTGTCTCCGTAAATAATACATGGTTTCCATCGATAAAGATAATTGCTGTTGTCTTCATTATGATATGACGGCCGAGAACTAAGATACTCGTACATTGATTGATCAGATATATAAGTATGTATATCGCCATTAGGCAGGCAAAATGCTGTAAATAATAAAAATAATGATCAGTTGTCTTAGTGTTATATGTATGTCTAGTTTTGTTCCGAAATAAATAGACGTGTAGTAGTAGTAGTACCGGGAAGAGACTGTGTAAAAAACATCTGTAAACACTCTTTTAAACATTTAGATAAAATGATTCCAAATGTAAAAAAAAATTACACGTGGTTCACTAAAACCCCAATTTGTATGTAACATTATAATTTTAATGTGTGATTTAACAAATGTCCTATAAAATAAAAAAAACTGCAACATAAAATACCTCATAAAATACGGATACTTAACTGTCAAGTTGTCGATTAGTAGACAAGCAACATTGACCCAAATAAAGTTACCTTAATTGCTACCTTGCGAGTATTTTCCAGTATTTCCTTCAAGCACTAAAACTTTAGAACTATTATGTACGGTCAACAGCACATCACGGTATACACTTGCAGTTCGATAATAGCGCTTATGCCCCCGACATAAGAGCGGTACAAAGTCCAAAGTGTTACGTCTTTTGACTGTACTTTTGCATCAATGTAACTGAGATATTTGGTACTACTGATATCTGTCACCCATGTAAAGATCAAAGTAAAGACTTACCTTATTGATACTTTGAACATGATCGCATGTAAAAAAATAAATAATGGACAACATTACATACTTTGACCTGATCCCAAAGTACTCGTAAGTAGCTGAAGCACTTGGGTTACGAGTAGGATCAGAAACAACGAAGATACCACAAATAGAACCTTAAGTACAAATAAACATTCTGACACTAAGAAACAAATAAAATGTTCATTACATGTTTGTATTGTGGGAACCATCCCACACCACTACCATAGTAATCCTGCCCTATGTACCAGGGGTCATCCCGGGCACAAAGGGCAGGGTCACTACCAAATGTCGTCCTCGAGCCAGTCAAATGAAATGGAAATACCTACTAAGAAACAGCTCGTCAATTCGCTACTGATTATGAATCTTCCACGTGGCTTTAGCGCAACATTACCTCAATTACTAAAACAATCAAAAACTAAAACAAATGATGACTTTAGCCCCCGACCTCTAGCTAAAATCATTGATCGCTACTAAAGTCCGCACTCAGCCATCTGAATGACCGCAGTGCATACGTCACGGTCACCTGCGCCCACGCATTGGGTAAGCGTGCATCATTACAGCACCGTTGGATAACATTATTCCTTCCTTCAGTATTGCACAATATTACCTCACGGCATTTACGGTAATTAGCATGATATGTATGCAGTGAAAAATGCCGTAAAAGTAAATAAAATTTGTATCAGTTTATCAATTGCAACTTGATGGCGAGTGCCTCGTTGAGTCATAAACTCTACTAATATTATAAATTCGAAAATAACTCTGTCTGTCTACAACCCTTTTACACCGAACACTGTACCGGTTTTGAAGAAGTTTGGTTCAGACATAAACTAGACTTTTATTTTCGCAAGTCAATAGCACCAAGGCAGGCACCAGCTTGACCCTTTCGGTCGTCAAGAGAAAACCGGGAGAGTTAAGCAAGTTATGGTGCGCCGGCGCATTGAACAGAAAAAAGGTTATGAGTCTTATGACTTCTGCCATTCAATATTCTCTTTTTATTCACATTTCTTTTCCTTTATTAAAATAAATATTTAGAACAAATATTTTCCATAATCTTAGGAGCCCATTATAAAATATATCTAACTCCAAATTAATATTATAAAAATATTATGCTGATTTGGTACTCGCTGATAATATTTGTAGCATAGCGTTCTACTTGTGCCTTCAACTATAAATAAATTTTTATTTCGTAATAATACGAAGGTACTTGAATTCATAATATCTATTAAAATTATCCCTTTATATTCATTGCCACGTCCGGTCATGACTACATATTTGAACATAAATATTACACCACCTTTTAATTATACAGAATGTTTGACGCCCGAAGAATTAGCCGTGATCAAAATGATTCGACCCTCTTTTACAAAAATACTCTAAGTAATGAGTTTTACTCAAAGAATCATTAGATGCATGTTATTTTCATTTACAGCTTTCAACTTGCGATGGATGCAACGATGGCTACTTCAGTCAATTTAAAAATAACGCTCAGAAGATTTTATCTTGTTCCGAATTAATGTTCTGTCCCTTGGTACGTAACAAATATTCAATAATTTTACCTACATAGATCAGCATCTTAGACAATCGCCCCATTAGTGTAAAGAAGCAATAATTAGCTATACTATCGGTATTTATTTGTATTTTAAAACATAAATATGTATGTGTACTGCTGACCAGCCATTGAATGCTATCGGCAATATTCTATGGCCGTTAACATTTACACCTACATAATATGCGATAACGATCACAATATTTATGGTCTTTGGTTATCACTCCATCCAATCTGTTATGTTACGTCACCGAATTCAAGCAAAACTAATTAAGTCGTGCTCTTCACTTACCAGACACAAAGGTCGATGCAATTAGGAAGGAAGTAATCAAAGATGCCCAAATTACTCTTATGACCTGCTTAATATGGTAACTGATCGTCAGACAGTATATTGCCACGTTAATAAGCAGCTGAACTTGAAATTAAGAAGAACTTTATTACCATAGTAATAACACGTCATCTTGGAAGCTTAAATTACTGAGTTACTTTGTTTTGTAGCGTAGGTTATTTACCAAGAGTTAAAGTAAAAATCTTACACTATATTACGAATAGCTATCCATTTACCTATGCGTAGACACAGCTATAGAACATGGTGCGTAAAATTATGATAATACTTTTAAACTCTTTAAAAATATTACCAGTAAATACTTTATGTACATAAGAAAAAGAGTCATTGTCGCTCCTAAACATTATTTCCAGTTTACATCCTTACCCTTAAACAGTCACCTTAACCACATCACAAAAGTTAAACCATGCATCGGTCGTGCTTTGGTGTAAAGGTCACGACTGCGATCCACATGTTAGGAAGTAATTAGAGTCTAATCAACCTCTTGAAACGCGCTTTGAAACTATTACAGCCAGTTTAATTGCACAGCAATAACAGAACTAATAAAAGCAGAACAAAGGACGGAACTGTGGAGGTTAGGACATTCTTTCTTCTCTGAACATTAGTGAACATTCTACTGAAGATTACTGAGATTACCTGTCTTGCTTACTACCGATAAAAATTCCTGATTTGTCTATGCCGTTTTCTGTGTTATTTGAGAAATAAAGTGTGATTGTCTTCTAAACTTTTCTATTTCCCTACAGACCAAAGGTTTCTTCATCTAACCTGTATTTTTATTTTTATAATTTTAATAAATACCAATAATCTTATTCAGATGTAATACCGTGTCGTCCCCTTCTAAGTTTATGTTAGCGAATCCAATTTTAAACATTGAAGAGACTTTGTCTCTGTAACCCTTGAAAAGAAAACTAAACCAATAGAATCATGGTTACGCAGCTACTGTTATTCGATTGCAATCCAATCCAATCTGGAGGTGCAAGTTTTTCTCACGATATTTTCCCTAGCAAACTTTTGTAGTCGCTGAGAACTGAATTATTGACCAAAATTAACCATACGTAATGATTGACTTGCACTATTGTCACACCTTCTATACATAATTGGTGATCACAAAATATCTAACTAAAAATATTAAAAATATTTTACTATCGGAAGTATAGTATGCAACGATTTCAACTGCGTTTGTTAAAATAACTATAAACTTTATTGTAGGCGCGTCACTGACCATTAATTTAAAAAACATACAGAAAGTCACGTTTCCTCAGTTTCCTGAACGTTTGCAATAAAATTTAACATCCAACAGGCCGATCAGCGGTCAAAGGCCACGGCGATTAACAATAAAAGACGCATCAACCGTTCGTAGTCCATTAAACTGTTCAGATAATCGCCGACTACTAACACACCGGAGTCGTGATACAGCCATCACACGAACGCTTAAGCGCATTGTAAAAACTAAGTTGTAGGTACTTTTCTGTGGTTGTACACACGTGTTTCTCAGAATTTCTGTTGCTAGACGGTAACCAAAGGTTATTTGAAGTATTTGATGCTTAATCAAACAGGCCGCGTTTTCTCGTCTACCTTATTACATAATCGTATTCAAGTTTTTGCCACTCTGTGCGACCTAGTGGTAAAGATTTTTCCAGTGGTTTTTTAACGCAAAATAACCATTACAGATGAAAACGAAAATAACTGATTTAGAATAAAAACCCCAAAAATGGTTTGGGTAATGTATGGGACCAAAGTGAGTATCGATAACATTTTTTTTAAATTTGTTAATGTCATTCGATGTAGCGTGACTTTCTTTTTGAAAGATTGTCATTCAATTTGTACAATTTCAATTTGTATTTTTGTGTTTATTTCTTAATACTTAACTGTTTAAACACATTACACATTACTACGGTCGTGTCGAGATTGTGTCGAGTAATTCATTGACATTCGCTTACGGCCAACCTTTTATTTTTTTGCGATACTTCAGCAACTTGATAGCTGGTTTCATTTCCTTAATTGCATTCAATTATAAACATTGTTTTCAATTAGCGCTAAGTTATACCTGTGGTTACATTTTTAATATGTACCTACACGGGTATGGCGTGATGGCTCACAAAAACCAAGCTTAATTAGTTGAAAATCAGTTAAGAATAAAATAATGCGGGGTCCGTACAAGAAGTACTTCCATATAAACATAACTGAAAATACACATAACAGAGTAATAATTAAAAGTAGAATTCACCTGAAATGATATAATTATGTCTGCTTTTGGATTTATCATTTTTTTAAGTTAACTGCACTTAGACACAAATGTCCTGCCGAGAGAGAGAGACACAAATAACCTGTAAAAATAGTTGTAAGAGTGGAAAAAAAAATTTAAGCTAAAGACACGCATCAAAGATTTTGTATCAGTTCAGTTGGCAGATAGGAACCTAAGTAGATAGCGGTCGCGGTCTATCCCATTGAGAGACATTTAACAGGAAGCATTGGTCAACGTTCTACTGCTAGACTTGGGCTTCTTTGACAATACAAAGTAAAGAAGACAACTTGAAAATGCGAAGCAAAAGTTAAAGCCTATGAACAGTCCAAGTTTGTAATTACGATGACAGTTCAATTATAAACGCAACGCCGGAATACCTTAGCTTAAGTACTCTTAAGTGGTTACCACGCGAGATCATTGTCAACGTGAGAAAGTATTATCTCGCGTAGATTATTAAAAGCGACTTAGTAAGAGAGATCATTTATTGAGGAAATATTTTTTTGCTTCATTTGATACATGATTGACGACTAATGCCTTATCATCAGGCAGACTCATGAAACAAGCCGAGTGTGCCAAAAAGTGCCCTTTTTGTTGCCTTTTTGGCACATTTATTTTTGTGTAATAATATGCAGCAATCTAGAGAACTTGACGAGCCATTTGGTGTAATGGTCGAAAAGTCGGCTAATACACTAGATGTCGCGGGTTCGATCCCCGCACGGTACAAACATTTGTTTGCATGAACATGTCCGTTTGTATCGGTTTGGGTGTTTCTATGTATAATATGTATATTGTATGTATGTATTTACAAAAAAAGGTGTATTTAAAGTAAAGTTTATTCGTTGTCTGGCACCCATAGCACAAGCAGATGCTTAGTTTGTATTATTAAATGAAATAATAAAGTAAAAACGATTAAATTATAAATTGAGTACGAGTGACATTAATTTAAATTGTGATTTTTTATTGGTTATTTTATTTAATTTGCCCAATTTTAATTTTAATTTGTTTGTATACTAGTGACATTAATTTTAATTTTTTCTTTTATTTTATTTTAATTGTGATTTTTTATTAGTTATTGTATTACTTTTGACTCATTTTTATTTTATTTTTATTGAATAATTTTATGTGATTTGAATGTAACTGATTTTATTTGTTTTTATATGGATTCTTGATCTGAAATAAATGATTTTATTATTATTATTTTATTATTAGTGGGCTAGATGGCGCTATGTGAAGAATGGCAAAAGATATATTTTATATGTCCAAAGATTACTAATTACTTATTTTTTGAAGTCTGCAAAATCTATAGGTGCTTGGCGAGATTTCAACCATCGATCTTACGCATGTAAAACAAATTGGCTTTAAGCTTTGAGGCTGGTGTAAAGATAAATTTTTGAGCCTAAGGTTCAATATATGACACTGTTAAAACCATTTAAATCTTAATATTAACAAATGCTCTTACTACAATAAACCGTTACAAGCGGTAAGCATTTCTAAACTTATGTATGTAAAATAAAAACGAGTGTGTCATCCGAAGTAATTCCGAATTCGTTCCGGTCTGAATGTTCGGAAAAACGCATCTTTTTACTTTGTTTTTTGTTCATCCGGCGGACCGAAACGATTGTAATAAGGCTAAAATACAAAATAAAGAAACCCTTGGTGCTTAACTTGACATTTTTAAATGTCTTTACATTAATTGGCGTATCATTGCGAGGAACGGTGATATTACAAAATTCTTCGACCATATTCAACATTCAAGTATCTGAGGTTTCTATAAATGAATTTATTAATGTTTTTAAAGGCGGGCAACGTTCCTGCGACCCCAAGGGGGTCTCGGGTGCTTATGGGCGGCGGTGATCACTTACCATCAGTGACCCACTTGCTCGTTTGCCCCCCTATAATATAAAATAAATAATGTCTACCAGTCTATTGATTTATATTATACTAGAATTAAATGAAGTTATCCAGCATAATATTGTGACATTTTATGCGACAAAAAGTAGCCTATTGGTGACATAGGCAAGAGAGTGCCTGCTTATGATCCATCATCCATTTGTTCGCTCCGTTTTGACGACAAATACATACGGACAAACAAAGAAACTTTTTCATGTAGGTATAATATTAGTATCGATGATAATGAAACTAAGAGTATATAACTTTGATATGCCTTAAACAATAATTTTTTTGCTAGTTCAAAACCTGCTTTGTTACTTATCTAGTCGCCTTCGAAGTATAAGGAAATCAGTACTGGAAAGGTGAAAGAACTCTGTGTCATTCGTTGTTTCTTTTTAAAGCTAGCAAATTAACTTAAGTAACTATGTAATGTTATGATTTTGCAAGTTGCAATATCGTGAATGGTTTATTTTCATTCTAACGTGTTGTTTTTTCTTGTTGTATTGAAAATATAACTGTAAATAACTAAAAATTGTGTTTTTATAAAATGAATTGAGGAAAACGAAGTCATTAATCGAACGATAATACGAACAATTTACTTTGTTCTTCTGATTTACGCTCTCCAGTAATTACAGGCATATGATAAGTACAAATAAATAACAACATAGCAGTTCATAGTAAGAATTTAGTATTTAATTTCAATAATAAACATTTTATATCTCGATACGGTCTAGTTTATCCTATACCTACCAATTTTTCTATTCGTCAAGGATACTTGACTACACAAATTATGCTTTGTTTATACTTATTTTTCATTTTTTATTCGCATGTTTAGCATATTAAGGGTCGTTTAAACTGCTTTCAGATAATTTCCTGATATGTAATTTGTTTGTAAGATAACTTAGATATTGTGGAATTAGTCCATTTAAAAAAAATCTGGGAATGTATCCTTATTGTGATGCGGAAAACTCATGTTTAAACATATAGCTATTATTTTTTTTTAACTTTGTCAAAAAAGCTTATTTCATGGAATTATTTCCTTCCTTTCAAATACTTACATATAAACAATTCCAACTCACATCCAATCCGCCAAAACAATCGACAACATTAAGTAATTGAGGTTCACAAGAACACGAGTAAAAAAAATTGCGTACATATAAAAAACACTACTCAAAGTGTCAGACTGAGCATTGTTATCACAACAAAAACTCTTATAGTAAATTAAGTATATAATACAATCAATAGTATAAGATAAACACTTTAATCGTAGGGTAACTTAACACGGCTTATGTTTTTTGACAGGAGTATATTGACTCTAGCGCAAAAACTTACAAACCAAGGACATGTTTAACTGGCAACTGTTAAAAACTATTAATACTATTATTTGACTAGCTCAATGGCGCGTTTAGTATTGACCCTGCTTTTTATTAAGATTTCTATCCAGAAAGAAATACATATATGTGATTGTACTAGGTACATTCTTTGATTTTGATGGGCATACCACAAACGCTTAAAGGGACACTGTTTTGCGATTCGGCCTAAGCATGCGGTATCTCAACTATTGAAGTTTTTCTCAATGTTTGTTAAACATTGTCAGTATAATGCATAACAAATAGATAAGGTTAAAGTATAAATTAAAACCTGAAACTTCAATAGTTAATTGGTTCTTCGGTAGATATAACTCGTTAAGTTAGAATTGAATTAGTCTGTTTTATATTTCACAGAAATGTATTAGCAGAAGATTTTGATTGACGTCTTACATATTAGTCGTGCAAAATGACAGAAGCCTTTTCATGCAGTAGCAGTATTTTTGCAATAGTATATAAGTATTTCACAACTTTTCTGTTTCACATCAATTACAACAGCGACAGAAAATATTAACGTGCCATTAATCATGGCATGGCCAATTTAAATTTTATTGCTCCTTACATTACTTCTACTGACTAGTATACCGACAAAATTTATTAAATTTAGCAACAGCTCCGACTAGGAGCTTAATAAAAAACCTCAAGTGCACTTTCATTACAACGATCTGAAACTACGAACATTTTGTTTGAATATTCAAGTATAATTTCTCGAAGAGCCGGTATATCACACGTCCAACTAAACAGGCATAGACGGCATTGTAAGCAGTTAGGTAACCGTTTTTCCCCCAGCTCTGGTGCGTTTTCGCAAGCCTCTTGCCACACCAAGAGTCACCGGCTTAATTGCTGCAAGCTAGAAACACCCAGTACAAAACAAACCTTAAAATAAATAAAATAAAACACAAATTCAAATCTTGAACCACTGTCTCCAATATAGAAGGAGCCAACCGCTTGACAGAGTGTAATTCGGCTGAGTTACGTGCAATACAGCTATTGGCATTTCGCGTAGTCATACCGCGGCGATCGAGCGTGGCCAATCAATGGACGCGGTGATTTCCGCCTGGTAATTAAAACAAACATGCTTTTGACAATGCCGGCATTCATGAATTAAAGTTTGTGATACTTTCAAACCTTGACATGGACCTAATGAACTTTTTAAATAGCACAAGAAAAACAGCTGCCAGCAACTGGATTGTTTTTTGTGACAACGTTTTCCTCCTTACATCCCAAAAAAATATTTTACAACAAGCTTCACTTATAAAACTTTAAAGTAAATATCAACATTAAAATGAGTAATTATCATCAGCTAAAGCAACAATAACACAATACAAATTAAACCATCCTCCCATCAGGTTAATCGTCTCCCAATTATTTTTTGTGTAAGATGTATCAAAACACACGTGATAAAAAAGGAAAAAACTGGTCCTTAGTAACGAGACGAGACGCTTTAATGATATCAGCTTGATCAGAGTTTTTTACTGCATCGTTTGGTGAGCAACGATTTTATTTGCATTTTATTATTCCGCATGTAGGTAAATGTACGTAAGTATACCTAACGCTCACGTGACAGCTGGCGTTGCCCAAGACCCGCATAAAACGTAAACACGGCACGTTACGTCATGCATACGCGCATACGGAAACCGATGCCGTGCGAAAACCTCCTCTATGCAAATACCCGTCTGTTAATCTTAACTACATTAATTAACTATTATCAATAGAAGGTATTTGAGATGGTTATCGGCACCGCTAATGTTTGCAATACATGTTTTGCTAATTAAGCTTTTAAGCTTTTTTCACTATTACGTTTTATTGTCTATGTTTGTATGAAGCAAAAATTTATCTTGTGTAAACAGAGGTACAAATGTTATTTTCTTACTGTACTATGATAGGATGATACAACACCCAAAAATACTTATATTTCTGTTGAAGCCGTGCAAAAATATAGACCGCTTATAAAATATTTATGGTAAGTAATTGAGTCGCTTAAGTACCTATGTAACAATCATTAGGAAAAAAAATCAAGCTTTTTTATCAATGTTGAATCTAACAATTTAAAACATCTAACCTTAAAATAACAATCTGCCTAAACAAGTTCTCTTTAAAAAATTTGTTTATCTATTTTTAAAATTGTTATGCTATTTATTACAGAACCGACACATGAAGAATGTCAATCAATGGCTAGAAGGTCAAAATCAATTGTATTAACGATTTACACGCAAACTTTTGAATGCATGCAATAATGGACCACGCAAATCCAAGCCATGTCATTAGTAAACTGATATATAAAAATTACGGTTTATTCAATATACTTAGATCTCTCGGTTACCATTAGGGGGTAAAGAAAGTAATTATTTAAGATCAGATCAGGTACTGTTTGGCACTGAACTGTCTAAGAGCAGACGTGGCGCTTACCATCAGGTGTACGATCTGCTCGTCTTGCTACACATTGCAATGAAAAAAAATTTATTTTTAATTTTTAAAGGAATCTTTTAAATGCAAAACGACCTAGAGTTTTTGCACACACGCACTGCCTTCACTTCCTGTTTTCCAATAATTTATATACTTTACTAATAACTGATATTATAATCAAGCCCATTTATTTTGTGCTGTAAAAAATATCTTGTTCTTGCTCTCACACTCACTAAAGTGTCTGAACCCTGCAAAAACTATCAATACTCGTCACCATTGAACTATTAGAAAAATATGTCCAACAAACACGAGTCCGTAAAAAATTGGACCAAAACTTCGACCGTTTGTCAAATAAAGTATAGTCAGACTCGCCGTAGTGTTTGAGTAGGCATGTTGTAGGTACACCTTTTGATATTATGGGCCTGACTTTTAATGGGAAGTAGCCGATTTGAAAGTGCCATAAGAAAATAATTGTTTGTAGACTGATGATGTGTTGGCAGTATTCATATATGCTTTTGCGTGACTTATAAACGCCTAAGTATATTAAATACACACTGACATATTATAACTCCATACCTATGTGCATTATTCACATCGAAGCAAAACGGGACATCCATAATGGTATAATAACCATGTTTATGTTACTATATACGTCTGAGATACATACTATAGTGAAATGAATCATGTGATTTCCTCCTGTCCTTATGTGGTGGAAATGTCGATGGAAATGACCCGGTAGAGGGCGTCCTCTGAAGCTTGTAATGACGCCTTCTTGTGTTTTTAATTGCTGTTTTATTCCCACGCCTTAGGCCGTACGGTTAGGTGCTGTACATACATATTTTAAAACTTTGAATCCTGGAGTACCGAACAAAAATAATTAAAATACACATTATAGTAAGTTACATCATTAAGAATTAGCAGGAGTTATGGATTAAAATCGTATTCGGGAAAAATAAATCTCACCAAAAACATTTTTATGTAAAATGTTGCAAAGACGAGACCATATGACTCGCACTGTCAAAAAGTTAACAGATTTTATGTAGAGCCAAGATTCTAACTCTACACGCCCCCTCTCTACAAGGCGGCCTAACTTCACAAACTCTACACCTTAGTCAAAATATGTGGCTACTGGTGTTTGGCCTATTGGTGTTTGTTGGTCGTCGTTAAAATCTAGAAAATACGTTGGAGACATTTATTTTAAAAAAACATTACTTAAAAAGGAATGCTTCTAAATATGAATTCATTAAGTATAAAATAGTTTTATTACTAAGAAGGCCGGTCGCAAAAAGAAGACAGTTTTCTTATATTGCTCAGGCTTTTACATAGCGCAAAAAAACGAAGTATAATCTAGATCAGATCAAGAGCTTTTGGCACGTCTAGCAGTTTCTAGTAGCTTTATAACGCCAAACATTTATAACGGGGTGTGTAAATTTTTTAAATTAAAGCTTTTTTCTTCAGATCACCGTAGTAAACCATTCTGGCTGTCTAAAAGAAAAAGTTGTGTAGTAACCAAAACAAACAGCAGTTATGAAAAAACGCTGATAATAAGAACACAATCGATCATGTAACCAACGCGCAACGTTGAATACCTAGTTCATTCATAAAACGCATTCGTAAATATCCGTGTGGAGGTAGCTTTACGTGGCAACATAGTTGCTTATTGAAGAAGCATACAGGATGTTGTGCCTTACTGACATGTAAAGGTCGTCAGGTGTCCGGTTCGTGAGGTCACCACGTTCCGCGGGCTTCGAGCTTTTTGTTGTTCTGATTGGCGAACCAAATTGAATTAGATCGCATGCGTTATACATAGAAGAACATTTGTTTGTTTTATCTACGAGTAAGATTTTGCAGAAGTTGGCTGTTTTAGCGTGTATTCTTTGTAATGATACTATTTATTGAATTTTTTAAACTATTAGTACCGATTAAAGCATATATTTTTATCTATAGTGAGTATAAATATACATAATATAATTAATATAATATACATAATTACATATAAGTATTTTAGTATTTACTGAAAAACGTATGTTGACAGAAGCAGAACAAAATAATGCGTAGAATTATATAAAAAGTACGAAAAGCCAAATTCTTTCAATCCATTATTGACCTAGATTTAGACATTGACTTCATTTTAGAGCCTACAGACTTTAATACTCCTTTGAGATCTCATAACTTGAAAGTACAAACTATGGTACAAACCCAAAACCTTTCAAAAACCTAAAAATGTTGCTCGGAAAAAAAGTTTCAAGTGCCACACGAATTATATACGACAAAGAAAAACTGCATTTTTTTGTTCTTTTAGTAAAAACTTTACATTTTGTTATCAGACTTTCTTACTATGATAATTTGGCTATCGTAAACTAGTCTAATTACATTCTTATTCGTGTTTTCGAAATCATCATCATCATATTATAAAGTCGGCCTTACCTAGCAAACAGTGGCGTAACTACAGGGTGGCAAATCGGCAAAATGCCACGGGCCCCCAGCCGGTGGGGGCCCCCGGTCAGAGAAGAATCCCAACTCCCAACATTCATTAATTATCATTATAATGTACATGTTTTGTTACCTACTCAGTTGCATACACAAGTAAAAAAAGCGTGTTAAAATGTATTGAAAATTCAAAGCATTCTTAAAAAAAATTTAGCCCAGTTTTAGAGCGTATCCGATGCCACGCGTGTTGGTAATACTGCGGATGTTCGGAGAATTCCCCCTGTAAGTTTCGGTTGGTTTCGGTCAACAGCGCTTGAATTTGCGTCTACTTACCTACGCGTCCCGCCAATTTGACGCTCACGGGGAAGCCCCGATTCAAGTTTGTTTAAAAGAAAGACTCCACTATTCTATTATTACGCAAGCACTCAAGCAGTAAGCAGTTTATTGTTGTAAGAATTGGGTGTTTGTTGCAAGTGAGGATATATTTAAATAATCAATTGTGAAAATAGGTTGACAATGTCTACTCGGTAAGAATTTTATTTTAATATTTAAAATAATTTATAAGATAAAACATAACAATAAATTTAATTTTTTATTTACTTATACGAGCCCAAATCACTATTTTTAACCCCCGACGCAAAAAGAGAGGTGGTATAAGTTTGACGTGTCTGTGTGTGTGTCTGTCTGTCTATCTGTCTGTGGCATCATAGCTCATCATAGAAGCGATTTCAATTTAGCTTTTTTTTTTGTATTAAAAGTCTGTCTAGAACAACTTGAAAAGTACCGACATGACTTTGAAGATTTAAAAACGGAAGCAAATAGTATTGCAGTGAAATGGTCTATAAACCCTGAATTTCCTAAAACTCGTCAGAGAAAAGTGAAACGTCATTTTGATGAAATTTGTGAGGATGAACGTCTCCAAGATCCTGAAAGCTTTTTTAAAGTGAACGTATTCTATCGTGTTTTAAACATAATAATTAATCAATTGAGATCGCGTTTTCTTGGAATGAATGAAATTGTTTCCAATTTCAGTGTCTTGTAACCTGGCACTTTGCAAAATTTGAACGACACTGATTTATTGGAAAAGGCTTTAGCATTTGTCCATCTATATAAAGAAGTTATATCCATCTCGTTTTCCAAGGAAATTCTCAGCTTTCGATCCTCTTTTAGAAACGAAATAGAAACATCATCGTCTATAAGAGAACTTGCTGACTTATTAATTATAAAAAATCATTTTATATCTTCAAGCTTTCCTGAAGTGTGCACTGCATTTCTATTATTTCTGACTATTCCTGTGACTACGGCTAGTGCCGAGAGATCTTTTTCAAAACTAAAATTTAATGGGACAAGACAGGTTAAGCAATTTGGCTATTCTATCCATCGAAAATTCTATGGCTCGAAATTTAAACTTTGATGATGTTATTACCACTTTTGCTGAACAGAAAGTCCGAAGGAAAGAATTGTAATAATTAAATATTTTATATTTTGATTTCTATTTCATTTTCGTAAATCATTTTGACTACTCTATGTGACCATATCAATTTATTATAGTCCGACAAACTTATCTGTTCCGGTGGTTGTGTCGCTATTGTCGTTTTAGCATTGCCATTAAATATCTTTTTTGCCCTTTTGGGAATAAAAGTAATTTCATTGTCCTAGTGATCATAATGTTAATTTGATATTTTAATAATTATTGTAGTTGACAAAAACGTAGAATAATAATTAAAACACCTTTTTTATTGTTTAATTCCATTTCTCAATATTAAAAATAATTATGGTTTAACTGAATAAAATTAATGGCTTATTTGTAACAGCAACAATTGGCAACACTATCCTGTAGCAGTTTTTAAAATTTAAATTTCACTTAGTTCCAATTTTGGCCACCGGAACAGATAAGTTTGTCGGTCTATCGATGCTGCCTTATGCTACCTACCTATTTTTAATTTGAAGTAAATATGTATTACAAAACATAGAAATATTTTGTATTACAAAATCAAGTACGTACCAAAATAAGTATAAATATAAAGTTTGAATGTACCTACTTAACGTTGTGATTTATTACTCTTACAAGTAAAAGTGTGGAAATAAGTATTATAATTATAAATTAATATTTTTTTTTGGTTCAGTTTCTTTACATTGGGAGAAGGGGGCCCATCCGATGAATTTGCCACGGGCCCCGAACGGTGTAGTTACGCCACTGCTAGCAAACCACATAACTAGAATGAAAATAGTTAAGCCTTTGTAAAGTAGAAACTCTGGTCATAAACTACGTTTGGTGCTTTAGGCTGTTGGATAAAGTCTGACAGCTGAAGTAGCTTAATCGAAGTACTGTTCATATTTTCAGATACTTATGCGATTGCTGTTGTGAATAACGTAAACTGAAACATTGTTTTTGCCTGGTTTAATGTCTACATTTTTCCTCAACGTTTCAATTTACTTACAGAAATCGACACAGCAATTTCTTTGTATGATTTTCTTGTTTCTCTGAAGCATATTAAATAAAATATATGACAAAGTTGTCATCAGTTTTGTGTTCTCTTTTTTACTTGACTGTACCTATATCAACTAAAAGTTTACCAAACGGGATATAATACATGTAATTACTGAAATGTTTTCGAAATGGGACTAAATGTATGAAGTAACAAAATGTTTACCAAACGCAACTTTTTAGTCGGTAGGTACACTTTGAGGTTTACCAAATGGGATGTTTACCGTACCATAAGTAGCCGAGCGTTCTGTCCTGAACTAGTCAGGGACCAGGCTACGCTTGCACCATGGTCCAAGATTTAGCAAAGCCAGTTATTGAACAT
The DNA here is from genome assembly GCA_949319885.1 of Mecyna flavalis. Classification (NCBI taxonomy): domain Eukaryota; kingdom Metazoa; phylum Arthropoda; class Insecta; order Lepidoptera; family Crambidae; genus Mecyna; species Mecyna flavalis. The sequence goes on along the minus strand of OX439435.1, from coordinate 10,837,810 downwards.
TGAAGCGACTGTCATCTGACTTACTTACCTTTGACAAGGAAACAAGGAATATATGAGGCGCTCGTGGCGCAGCTGTGACAGTGGTTCGTTAGCGATAGCGAAAGTCAAGCTACCCACGCCGCGGTCGGTTAATGGATGGGTAACCATTCTGACCACATTTAGTGACATTTATTTCGAGTGTCTCCGTGCTTCGGAAGGCACGTTAAACTGTTAGTCCCGGCTGATATTTACTATAATGTACATATTAGTCGTCAAGCCTGGCCATTTGGCGGCTTGATAACATCTGACATTAAGGTTGGTCACTTGCCTTACGCACTCCTCCACCAACCCGCAGTAGGCCAGCGTGGTGGAGTATGGCCCACACTATCTCACAATTGAGATAAGGCCTGTGTCCCAGCAGTGGGAACGTATATATTCGACTGTGCGGGTTTCCTCACTATGTTTTCCGTCACTGCCGAGCTAGTGGTAGTAGTCAAAGTAGGTACTAAGTATTTCAAAATTATCTTATTGCACATTTGTGTTGATATTTATGTAGTCTTATGAATGAGACAAAGGCGAAACTTTCAATCTCCACGCGCTCAGTTGTGTAACGTTGTTCACTTGGAACGTGGAGTCTAAAACAAAGGTATTATAACTGAGCATTTCAAACCATCATGCGCCTTATTCCCCTAACAATAAGGTATATTGGCAATTCCAAATGTTCAATTACTTATGTTTTCGGCCGGTACGTAACGAAGCTTAACCGTGGACATGTGATACAACAAAAACTATTATTATATGATAATTAGATTCTTACCCACGCACGTGGATTTAAGTTTTCTCAATGACCAGATATAATTAAGTAGGAACCTGTTAAATTACATTAGCAGTTGGTGTATTCTTTAACTTTTTGCATTAATTTATATTTGGGTACAAGGTTTCGAGTTCACCCACAAGTTCAAAAGTAAAGCCCACTAGCCTTAATTTTAAAAACATGCCACCTCACTCATATTTAATTGGCAAACAGGCACGTAGTCTTTTATTAAAGCATGCTTTGAATATGTTGATATTATTATGCAGTCTGAATTGTTACCTAGGTACAGACATTTATAAATAGAACTGTTATCAAGCTGGGAAACATTCCACTATATTACGCAAAAATCTGGTTATTAATTATATATTCGAGTTTAGACAAATGCCTCTAACGCCATTCTGTGCAAATCGTATGAGCGCTGTTGCAACCTTCCCAAAAGAACAATGGGTTTGGAATAAATATCTAAAAACGTTAGGGTGTTAGCGGAACTAGGGTTAATGGAAGCGCCATTTCGCTATTTTAATATACATACATTGTATACTTGATTACTGATTTGCTACAAGAATCGAAGTCACTGTATAAATTAGGTACAATATTTGGTGTTTTAATATTACTCAATCAATCGATCAAAAAGTTAGTCCAGATTTCTCACGCGATAAACTTTTTATTGAGCAGACTTTTTTTTTTCAAAACAAAAATAGACAAAGTTACTTTAAAACATCTTATAATCTGCCAATGAGTCTCGACAAGATTGGGCCAACCTTTGCAATAAATAATTCCATATGGAGAAGAATGGTTTTTACTTCAGTTTTATTTATCTGCATTTGACCTACCGCAGGGTATTTTGAAAAGAACTTAAATGCTATCAAATCTGAAACATTTGGCGTGTTCGTTAACTTTTCCCTTGACTTGAGCTGTCACTGCCGTTTAAATGTAACAAGCCCATGAATCCATAAAAAGCTTAAACACTTGACGAATAAGGAACGGTGTTCATTGCAGTGCCTCATCCAGTAAAACCGTTTTCGGTAGCGTTTCGCCACTTGACCTTGCCCAATATAGGCTACCAGCTATTTGGGTATTCAAACTACGGTCACGTGCTGTTGGTGAACCAAACGCACTTTCGCTTGGCTAATGTCAAAATTATCGAGGCTACAAAGGTTTTTTTATTGCGTCTACTGGCATTGATAACGCCGTACGCATTCGTCAGGCTGATTTGGCATTCGACCAATGGTGACTCAGCTATGAAGACCTTAAAATTTGCAAAATAAGTTAAGTTTTACATGAACACATGTTGCATTTTTCTACTCTAATTTGAAATAAGTTGGGCGTGATTGAGCGCAGTACGTAACAAACAACATACTAATCAGCATCCAGCATGGATCCTTCTGGCAATAATCTTCTTTATTTTACTTAAACAGAACAGTTAGTGTTTTAGATATCTGTTTAAAATATAAGCAAAGTATTTTATCACTACCTCTCCAGATTGACAGCCAAAATCTAACTAAACAGTCAACAAAACTAGCTAGCCTAGAAAATACTTATTCAGTAGTGATTTAAAGAACCCAAGATCACTTTTTTATCTTTAGATCAACTTCCTTATAAAGGCAACTTATTTAACTTTTGAAGACAGTAAAGATTAATGTTTGCCAAATCAGAAAAATGTTATTATCTTATAAGCTCTCGCCTCGGTAATTCACGGGTGAAGCTATAAGCTATAAGCTTCCTTGCAAATGTTTCGCAATGATCTTAAGTATCTGCTCACTCATTGATAGTGTATTTTTTTAATACACTATCAATGTGCTCACTACTAGATAAACTGCGTGCTTATCTTCTATATGAAGTTGTCCAAATAAATAATAGAAATTACTTCCATTGTAAAGAGCATCTTATGAGAAAACGCTGCAACTAAAAATAGCCCATAATATTTAACGACGTCTTTGTTCATTGCATTTTTGGCTCAAAAATGTGAAAGTGCCAACTTGACATTTTCATGATCACGCGTACGTGTATAGTAGTTGCATTTCTACAGCTTCCCTTTCAAGGTAACACGAGGCAGAGTTTAAAATAAAAATGTATTGTCTTGACCGTTGTCAAAAAAGTTAAAAATGTAAATGTATTCAATATCTGTTTACAAAATACTCATTTTACGACTGATTTTTGTACTACTCGCAGTAAACTATGGTTTATATTGATATAACCTTGTATATTACTTAATTTGTGAAATATCTCTTTGTAACGAGACATTTAACTTCTAAATCACATCACTTGACTTAGTTGCCCTTAGCAGACTTACCAAAACATTTATACGAAAATCAGTGTTTCTGAGAAAATCTGGGGGCACGGCAGTGCCACCGCCAAGACGAGCCAAGCGAAGCGAAGCGCAAGGGCACACCTACCTTTTCTCGAAACGTTTCGTCGTATTTTTGAACCTTTATAACTTGGGTATAAATTATGCCAGATCCACAAAATTCAGGATTTATGTTGTCAACAGCAGACTTATTTAACATATAAAATTTTAATTGCATAGGTCTAATACTTTAGTTTTTATTAATATGTAAAAAAACATTTTTCGTCACTGACTAAACTGATGATCATCAAAATTCTTATAGTATTTCCCAATGTCCTAGAAAGCTGAAATTTTGTACGTAAACTAGTATTAGTCCACAAACAACAAAAAAATTATAAAACTTGTAACTTTTTCCCCCTACCCTATAAACTAGGGGATGGGAGTTTGTATGAGACCTGCAATATTGATAGACGACTGATCTTAAAATAGATGCCCCCAGATATATATAGGTATAAGCCCCTAGATATAGTTATCCTTGTTATTAAAAATCAAATCTAACAAAAAGAAATAAAATCCCACCAAAAACATTTTGATGTAAAATGTTGCCAAGACTCGCAAAGTCAAAAAGTTATCAGATCTCATTTAAAGTCAAGCTTCTAACTCAACACGCCCTAACTCCTAACTTTACAAACTATAAACCTTAGTCAAAATATGTGGCTTAGCCATTCGTTACGTTATTACAAGAACTATGGTGTAGCGGAAAAGTAATGATCAACATTGAATTAATTTTTCACCTATGTTTATGTAAATGTAGCGAAATGGCCAAACCGCATATTTTGACTAAGGTGTAGATTTGTAAAGTTAAGCTAAGTAAAGTTGGCTCTACATGAGATCTGATAACTTTTTGACATTGCGAGTCTTGGCAACATTTTACATGAAAATATTTTTGGTGGGATAATTATAATTTATTCTGATTAGACTTTGCACGGAAGAAATAATAATGAATACACAAACTAAGATAGGCAGGTGTTTAGTCAATCAGATTTTCGTTTACATAACTAAACGTCTGTGTTAGACATGTCATGTCTAAAAGACGTCTAGTGTCTACTTTATAGTTATTTCATTTTATTTTATTTTTTTCACTCTAACTTTTACAGTCAAGTCAAAGGCAAAGATAGAAGACCAAAAAAATTATTAAATTTTTTTGGTCTACTAAATAAATGTTTATTAAAACATGTATTTAGTCATAACCACAAAAAGAATTACTTGCGAGAACGGTATTAAAAAACCACAAATATATACAAATTCACGTTCAGACTCGACACAAACAAAATCTTTATCAATTTCATCATGGCGCCGTCTAGGCCCATACCAGCATAGCTTATTTACTTTTTTATAATTAAACACAATAATATATGTACGTGCAGACAAGGACAAGGGATCGAACTCATATACCTCTGGTTAGCCGACTTCTAAACCATTACACCAAATCGGTCGCTATACCCATTCCCAGTGCTGTTCTCCGCCAGAAATAGTGAAACAATCCTGTTACATGCAACAATATTTAATTTTGTTAGGCAATATCATAAATCCTACTCCTACTCGACGAGCCGTTTGGTGTAATGGTCGAGAAGTCGGCTATTACACCAAGGATCGCGGGTTCGATTCCCGCACGGTACAAACATTTGTGTGCATGAACATGTTTGTTTGTATCGGTCTGGGTGTTTCTATGTATAATATGTATGTATTTACAAAAAAAAAAGTATATATGTAATGTTTATCCGTTGTCTAGCACCCATAGTACAAGCTATGCTTAGTTTGGGGCTAGATGGCGCTGTGTGAATAATGTCCAGGGATATTATTATTATTATTACTAATATTATAAATGCGAAAGTCTGGATGTTTGGATGTTTGTTTGTTCCTCAATCACGCCTAAACGGCTGAACGGATTTAGATGAAATATGGTACACTTATAGTTTATAAACCGGATTAGGATATAGACTATAAAATTCCTACGGGAAACGTCTCATTCCCAATAACAATTTTGAAACTACTGAACCGATTTGAAAAATATTTTCACTTTTGGAAAGCTACACTATCCCCCGTGAACATTGGGTACTTTTGATCCCAGAAATGTGGGGGGAAGAGGGGATATTTTAAAAAAGAGATTACGCGCGGGTGAAACCGCGGGCGGAAGGCTAGTGTTAAATAAACTCGCAAATCGATGTGTGTACTCTTATCTATTTTGAGCAAACGATTTTAACAGACATAAATGGTGAAACTGGTCCTGATTTTTTTCCAAGTGCAAAGAATTGTTGTGCGAATTAGATATTTCTCAGGTGTGATGTTTTTTTTTTTTCAACTTTCATTCTCAGATTATAATTGCTTTTACACTGTTCTGTCCGCAATTGGGCTAAATGGTTGGTCTTAGATTGTTTAACATGAGTTGCTAAAATCTGGGTTATGTTTGATTCAGCATTGCATTCTTCCAGGAGTACAGCATTATTTCGGTTTCACCGCTGTCAAATGAGTTCGTGAAAATTTATCCATTTCCAAAAATAGAATACTTAAGCATATTAGAGGCCAGAACGGCTGATTTCGACCATATCAATTACGCAGGATTTATTATAATGCACAAGGAATTTTGGAATGAATGATTAGTAGGCACTATTTCCGTATTTTACAACGAGCGATTTCTTCCTCAACGCCGGCAACGCATATGCCATGCCTTTGGCATAGCCTTTGGTTTGCAAATGTCTGATGATAAGTGATCACTGTTGCCCAGACAGTGATCACTTATCATCGGGTAATCCGTTTGGTCGTTTGTCTCCTCTTATTATAAATATGAGTGGGCAAGCACTGATGCAGTCCTCACTTTTATCACACTAGCCTTCCGCCCGCGGTTTTACCCGCGCGTAACTTCTTTTTTCAAATATTTTCCCCTTTTCCCCCTACATTTCCGGGATTAAAAGTACCCTATGTTCACCGGGGATAGTGTAGCTATCCAACAGTGAAAGAATTATTCAAATCGGTTCAGTAGTTTCGGAGGCTATTTGATTCAAATAAACAAACAAACATACAAACAAACAAACAATAAAATCTTTCCTCTTTATAATATTAGTATAGACATAGAACCCATCAGTTAAATAAAAACTATGTAAAAAATTAAATAGCGTCCGATTAATACGTGGGAGCCAGTACACTTGAAAAGCTTGAAGATCAGAGAAGAGAGAATGTGGCAGCACATTAAGCGACGCTTCCTGGGTGTTCCTCAATCGAATAGACCGCAGTGGCTACCTTTCATTAGATATTCTGCAAATCTCTTGCTAAATTTACAAGGAAAATTAGAATTTTTAAAGAGCACGTCTTGAAAATCAAGCCTACATCGGAATCTGTAGAAGCTTCCACAAAACGCACGTGTGACAATGTATCGTGTATTACTTTACTCTTTGACTTTTTGTACAATGTCAATGACATAAGCGAGAAAGCAGCAATGCGACAACTATAGACCGGTGTCATAAGAGATCAGATAAAACGAAAGCATTGCGGTCACCGTAAACATGTGGTCTGATACGTTGCTTCCTACACTACCGGTTGTATGTGTTATTATAATGTAGGATCGTGAAATAGAACTGGTGTATATTGTTCACACACATATTCTTATAACAAAATTAATTAAGTAAAAAGAGTGATTAAATACAATCGACATACGCGGAAGCGAAGGCTCAAAAAGTTCACTAATTGGCGTCTTTTGTAACGTAATTTCATAGCCAAGATAACTAAAAAAATTAAAGCTATAGTTAAACACTAAAATTAGGTGCATTTGCCTATGGATAAGTCCATATATTCACGATCTAGTTTATGACTGTACCAAATTTCATCAAAATCGGTTTAGTGATTTGGGCGAGAAAGCGTTACAGACAGTCAGTGATTTGAGTGGCGTTTCTCTTTTTTGTCGGACGTTACCTAGTGAAATTTTTGGAAATAGAAAAACCATGATAAACAAATATAGAATAAAGTACTCCGGGACCATTTTGGTAAACAGATTTTTTTTATCTGTTATCCGAAGATCCAAAGCTATTCTTCAAGTATATTATAATTATTCTAACAAAATATAATCCGCACTCCATAAGTCACATAACATTAACATAATGACCTTAATCCGGAATATACAATTACGATTTTAATAGACAAACAAGTTTTGTATGTTGATCCTATTAGGATTAACTCTAATTCTAATTTATTTAACGCAGTATAAAGCTGCTTGTGTCAATTTATACAAGAAGCCAGTACAGCGGCAGATTTCGCCTCAGCTAGCAATCGGACTCAAAAATATGCTTAAAAAAAGGGGAAATCGACCCTCGATTCGAGGAGGTCGCGCTCCTCGTTTAAGATGAAGAAGAATAAGAAGAAAGATAAGAAGAATTGTTTTTTTTTTCTGCTTATTTTATCATTGATTTATTTATATAGTAGGTATAGTGGTATGAAGCGTATGGAATACCAATTGAAGACAACAAAATATGTATGAGGAAGTAGTATATAAATAAATATTTCGTGGTTAAAAATTCCCTAAATCTGCATAATAGGTTTACGATGCAAAAACAAAGATTTCGTTTTTTACTACTTTTATAACATCTGTCGATTAGAATCAGTATGAAACAAGCTTATCGATACAATCACATACCTGCCACATTCCATCTGGTCATCGAATAATAAGATGATCATCTTAAACATATTCGTTCGTAACACGCCGGTGTTAGATTTTACTATTTGCCTACAAATACCTATTACATAACATAAAATCAACTGGTTATGATCCACACACTTACAAGGATGTTAGTTTAAATATATAAGTACCAACCTTATTATAATTTGCACCTACTTTGCGCGTATTTTTATTTAATCTTTAATATCTTTTAAATCAATACAAAAATATTATTTAGGTATGTACCTACGTAATACGATTCGTGTAAATTCGAAAATTCACCGATCTTCGCCATTATAAATTTTGAATTTAGAATTTCATACTTTTTAACTATGTCTGCATTTTATTATAGAAAAATATGAAACCTAATCAGTTTTATTACTTCTGTAAACGAAGTCACAAGTAATTTTAGTATCTAAGTTTAAGATAATAATTATTATAGTATTCTAAAATCTTGATCTCTAGACTTAAATAAATGTAACAGATAAAATAATAATTATTTCGATAGCTTTACAGCGTGATCAAATCACGAAACGTGTGACAGATTTAAATGTTTATATTTTAACTTGGTTTGGTTTATTTAATCCGCTTTGGTTGGTTTTTTTTAAACAAATTGTATCGATCGGAATAAACTTTATGTTGAAACTATATAATATTTGTGCATATTTAGAAGTAGGTTTATAGGACGCTACAAATATTTGACAACCACCTACACACATGCAAATTTGATTTTTATTGGTTATTTATAACTAATAAATATCTGCATGTTCCTCATTTTATTGACTTGATATTTAATTAATAACTGGTTGCTATCGCACTACAGATTAAAAATAAATAAAATAATGCCGCATTCAGAAAATTCCATCAATGTAATGTAAACTATTTGCTGCTGAACAACATACTGGCCACTAAAAACCACAGTTTACTTTTCTCTCGCGTAGGTATCGATGATGTTTTGTTTTATTTTGCGTAAATATGGCAAAAAGTTCATTTGTGTTTTTGAACATTGTAATTGACTTTCGAGCATTGTGTAGCCATTTTTGTATCAGGTTTTTTGTAATCAAGGTTGCTTTTACCTCAAATTATTTCTGCTCGAGTATCCACCAACCAGAAAACACATTTTCACATTTCATGTCGTTAGTTTTACTACTTAACATTAATTGTAAAAGTCCGATTATTTGGATTGTCGTATGTATTGTTCGTGTATAATTAAATTATAACTTAATTTGTTCTTGTTCCAGGCTTAGGCGAAGTCTATTGCTTTTGGCGGCGGTGTCAGCAGTACAAATCCGCGCACAGAAAAGCAAATCAGACGATAGCAATGTGCAAGCGGTTCCCAGCGACCTGAGGCGGGCAGTTAGCGAAGCACTTGCCTTAGAGAGGAGGTTTCAAGCCGGAGCTAATGATACGTAAGTTTGTTTCATTTTATTGTTTCTGTTGAGTTTTGTCCAGATTGTACTCGTTGATGCATTTAGGTGAATGGATACGGACAAAAAGTTGCATTGTGGTGGCCTGTCGCGAATTGATACGATGAAAGTTTGTTTAGTTTTTAATTTCTTCTGGTGGGTTTGGCCCATGAACTCCATTTATGGATTTGTGTGATTGATTAAAGGTTAGTTGTAACTGGGTAATCTGTGTGAAAAATAAAATATGTCATAGTATGTCTGACATTAACTGGTCAATCGCCACACACAAGAAGGGCACTGGTCAAAATTTCGGGGGCGTAGAAGAAACGAGAGTTTATCAGGTGTGGCCAACCCGTTTCTAATATTATTTAGTTACATTTATGGGACGGTATGATTTTCATTTTGCTGATAGCCTCCTATCGCCTTGAATATTTTTTAATTCTTTGAATTGACGCTTTTTATTTTATTTGCGTATAAAATTAAAAAAAAAATTAAACGCTGAATACCTGCCTTAGTATAATTTGTAAGATTACAGATGAGGTCTACGTACCTATTTTTTTTTATATTATAGGGGGGCAAGCGAGCAAGTGGGTCACCTGATGATAGGTGATCACCGCCGCCCATAAGCACCCGAGATCCTCTCGGGGTCGCAGACGCGATACCCGCCTTAAGAGACGACAGTTATTAGGTCTCATATAATAATACCCAGTAATTTCACTAGCTTCAGTGCCCTTTACCCGAAACACAGAAGTGATTGACACATTTCTATTTCACGAGAAAATATCTGGCACTGCGGTGGTACCCACCTAGACGGCCCAGTACAGGAACCTACCACCTGGTAACCAATATTGACCCGTCAACAATTTGCAGATCAAACTGCCCCTCAGACGAGGAGGCCAGCACGCCGTGCCCTCCCAGCAAGTACCGGAGCGCCAGCGGGGAGTGCAACAACGTGAGGCACCGGCCGTGGGGCAGGCGCGGCGACGTGTTCCTTCGACTCATGCCGCCCAACTATGCTGACGGTAAACACTATACGTATACTCTAGATCAAACTGCCCCTCAGATGAGGCCAGCAACAGTGCCCTCCCAGCAAGTACCGGAGCGCCAGCGGGGAGTGCAACAACGTGAGGCACCGGCCGTGGGGCAGGCGCGGCGACGTGTTCCTCCGACTCATGCCGCCCAACTATGCTGACGGTAAACGCTATACGTATACTCTAGATCAAACTGCCCCTCAGATGAGGCCAGCAACAGTGCCCTCCCAGCAAGTACCGGAGCGCCATGTAAAAAACAGGAAAACATTCTGGCAAAAATTGGCATAGGCAATTTGGCATGGCATTCCGTGCCTCAGCTTGTAGTGATCCAAAAGTCGCTGCAGCGCTGGTATTCTAGCGCTTATTAGAGTGACATAAAAGCATTGTCTTCCTAAAGAGTATCCCCTTAGAATTGAAGACAGGAACGTCACAAAAGTCTGCCTGTTAAGTTTGTGCTAAGAAAATATGAATACATGTGTGTGTAATACCAATAATACAAAAAAAATTACAAAACATTAACTCAGATTACCCTTTAATAATTATTGTTCTTACGTATTCTGTACACGATTTATGCAACGATGTACTGTTGTAACATTTAGATAAAGCCTCGTGCCCTTATAAGAAGACCTCAAGATGTACTTTTATACTAAATCACTGAGTTAACATTTAGACATTAACGACCGACCTCCGGCGCAAACGGCATTAATACATGGTAACAATCGACGTGGAATTACCTAACAGTTAAACTGACAATCTTCAATCGGTCACGATTTCCACGAATAGGACTTGTAAATATGAACTTGACACGTTTTGCGAGTAAATACGGGTGTAATGAATAACACCTTCGGGTTTAACACTATAGGAAGTCATCATCCACGTCCATTATCTCGTCTGAAGACAAACGTATAGTCAAACAAATAATTAACCTTTAACTTATTGCATTGACTTAAAGTTCAAGGGGTTTACCTCTAGGTAGCAACTGTGTCATATGGAGGGCATTGACCAGACGTATTCACATCGCTGTTTAAAGTATTACATCATGTAGTACGCTGGAACATCCAGAAGTCATTCTCAGAAGTAACGGCTCTCACCCGAATTCTAGCTTGAACGGTATCACCTACGATTAATTAACAACTTAGGACATATTGTCTAATTATGATCTTAATAGGATCACCCACTGGACCATGGACCACATAATACAATCGTATAAATTATGTAGTTTTGGGATCATAGTCGAAGCGGACCCTGAGCTCCATACTGGATGCAATCGGGAATACGCTGGGATGATGATGAGTAGAATAACCACTATAGGTATACACACACTCACAGAAGGGGAAAGCCAGTTTCCGCCTTAACCATTTAGGCCGCCTGCCATAATTGGGTATAAAAAATATTTTCAGTTTTTTCTCTATAATAAAATGTGCAATTATAAAGAGAATCAGGACAGTTAAAAATAGAAGGATCTTTAAGTACTTTAAAATTATAATGGACCGTAGCTATTTATTTTAAGAGTTTAGGAAGTACTTAAAAGTTAAAACCAATAAATGCATAATATACTCTGAATATGCTAATAAAACTATCATAACTTCTCCTTTTACAATAATAATAATCTGCAATGAACAATGTCATACAAATCAATTAAATGGTGCACTGTCAGCAATAAAAATTTATAAGAAACATAAATTGTATGTACGAAGTATGTTGAATTCCCAACCAAATAAAAGTCAAGGCTTTAGAATGTCAACGATGTGTTGCAAATTTAACAAATCTTTAATAACTTCCTTTATAACAAAAAATCATAATTTGCACATACGAGTATCAGATGCATTAAGTTAGTTTTTATCAAGCTTTGCCGCTGCGCCGATTTAATTAACACTCTTGTTTAATTTCGAAACAGCTATGCAAATCTAATAATATTATCAATGGATCCCGAAAAGTTTATATAGTCACATTGAAATTATCATCACATCACACAGATCTTTCCTATGATTTTGATATCCGGTTAGATTTTTTCTTATTAAAAAACTAGTTTATTTTACTTAGATATTTAAATTAGAATGCCACTGAAAACACTCTACTTTAGTGTTTATCTCTGTAATAAAGCACGAGATAATATTATTAAATTTATTCGATTTAATGACGATAAAATGTTAACATTGCTGCAACATTATCGTGCAATCAAATAATAATCGGTTCGTTGTTTTTGCAAACGGTAAGGCATTTCACAAAATCATCTTCTATCTTTATTCAAAGCGCCTTTGTCAAACAAAACCCGTTCTCACAGAAGATTAATGAGACGCAACTTTCGTCGCGCCAGTCAAGTGACATCCAATGATAAGAGCCAAGTGTCTTACGACATCGCCATCCGAAATGTATATTGAGATACTCTAGTCGTGATTGTTTAAAAATGTAACGACTTTTAAGTCTTAACAAGATATTTAAAGGGTTCGGTAGAATACTGACGTTTTCGATCTACTTAAAACTTTGACAGTTCATAAAACTATACTAAATTCGATAAGTAAAACTTAGTGACACATTATAATATCCATCCATCTTACCTTGAATATAGTTCAAAAGAAAATCTGAAATACTAATGTCTATAGTCTTTTGTAAAATTAACAGGTCGGTGATATGTATTAATTGCAGCTTACTTCCTATCCAATACCAATCATAATTATTTAGCTTATTGAATGGTGTGGGAAATACATTTGACCCAAAAAAATAAACTGCGGTACTGTGCGAGGTGTTAACGATAACATAATACCTGGTTAAAAGGCATATGTGCCAAAAACCGGTCGTGCGGAAGAGAACATTTACGTAACCCTACGTAATACATCTGGTGAAAAGTTTGACAAGGAACTTGCAAATTGAAATTTACGTAAAGGAGAACTTAAGGATGTCAATATGTGTTATTACGCGTATTTGATCTCTAAACCGCAATAATACGTGGACAGCTTTTATTCTAAACTTATAACGAATCATTTACAAAACTTTTGTAAATTCTTCAATTTTAAATATTAGTATGTTGCACATTAATTTTTCGAAGTTTGGTTCACATAGAGATTTTCAGAATCTTTTATGATTCGGGGGACACTTTTAACCTTTGCATCTGAATCTATTTCTAATTCTCGTATAATGTATAAAAAATATAGTTTTGGACTAAAACGCATTTTTTATATCAGTTAGGCCTACTTCTTTTTTTGTCAGCAATACATAGTTCTGCATTATAACCTTACTGCAAAAACTCAATTAAATAATACATGCAAGTCCAAAACGTGACTGCGTGTAAAAAGCTATTGCTGTCTTAAAATAAACTAAGGAACTCCAAAGCCCTTTACGTGTATTCATTCTTCAAAGTGAGCGATTTGTCTTGCTCGACGCGGAAGTGGCTCCGTCCCAATACAATACAAAAAAGTCCCATCGCCTGTATGCCTTACTATTAATTAAAGCCGATACTGTCTATCTAACATTTGGTAGATACTAGGAGTTTAAACAATTTCGATATTCGTTTTTTCGTTTAGTACCTACAATACGAGTAGCAATATCCTCATCGTTTTGGTGCTCTACACTTTTTAATTTGTTAAAATTCATGATAGAATGGATCTCGTAAGGACAAGTAGATTTTTACACTACACGAGTCCCTCAATACTTTTAAATTATGTAGTTTTAGGGCATATTAATTATAGTTTATAGTTTTTAACTAAGGAAAGAGTATAATGGAAAAAAAATATAATATAGCGTTTTTCCTATAATTAATTTGGCGATATTATTTTGCTTTGAGAGATAAATGTTACGTCACTATCTTAGACTAATATTCTTGAAAAAGATGTGCTCGCGCAAAGCGGTGACATAATTCATGTATTAATATGTGGATAAATAAATAATTGTACAGAAATATACAAGTGTTTCGTCTGTCTTATTTACTAGAGCGTTGAACAGATTTTTATTCTGCACTTGCCGAAGACTGTTTAACTAAATATTTATTTCGTGTGTGAAATAATAAATTGGCAGTATTCAGTAGGGAAGTGCATTGCAATTACTAATTAAAACAATAACCAAAAAGGAAGAGATATAAACTATAAGCATATTATTTAATTAGAATAGTTGTAGTAAGTATTTGATTCAACATCAATTCCAAAAAAAAAACGAAAACTTTTAATAAGTAGTCTAACTATAAATAAAGTAGTCTTTGTTTTAGACGTGAATGAACGCAATAAAACTTTCATATAAAAAATGTGAGAATATCATTACGGCAATAGTTTAACTACTGCGATGAAGGCCGTACGCGCTTATTTATTGCTTTATTACTGTGTCTTTATTAGATAATATCAATGTTAACTATTCATTTACCACCTTTAAACGCAATTATCTCTTATAAGAAATACCGCCTTAAGATACGATTTGTAATTGTTTGGAAGAGGCGCTCTTATAGCTTGTTTTTCAAATTAATTCTTACTTGAAATGTTGGAAAACTGAATTGACTTTATTATTGGATATTTTGCTCATGGTGGTTTGATTTTTGTGATTTAGAACACGACCTTAAATCTTTTGCTCAAAATGTTCATAGAGATATGTATGTTGCGGCCATTAAACTCTCTCTCCCCAAATTATGGCAGACAGGGTAGTGTAATCGGGTTATTTAGTACAGCGAGTATTTAAGAGGGTATTGCATTGTGACAAGACTAAAATTCAGACGTAGGTACAGACCAACTGCCTACATCACAATTTGGACCAGTCAAACAAAATACAAACCATATTATATTTACTTATTTCATGTACACATTTTAAAATCACTTAAACTTTTTGTATTAATCTTCGTCTGAATACTGGGTAATACATGATGAGTAAACATCTTACTTAAAATATTAAAATTTCATATGAAGCCCTCAATGACTATATTATGCATCATTAGTTTTTCCAATTACCAGAAACGACCCGGATTCAAATCTTAAACGATATCGTTACGATCCGCAATAAGGTGCCAATTAAAGACACAATCATGGATCTAAGAGGAAGAATTTGTAGTATTATATGACGAGGGGAAAGCCAAGTTCAGACTTCAAGGTTACAAACAGAAGGGGCTTCTTGTTAATATGTGAATACGAGTATTTAGAATCAATATTTTGAGTTGAAAAATTTATGTCGGGTTTTCCGAACACACCTCGACTTTGTGATCACCAATCCGCATTTGGCAAGCGTGGTGATTAAACTGATACCCATCGTGATCAATCTCTTTTGCCCTTTAATGGGGACGTTAAATACTTTTCAATCAATATATTTGGTCAAATCGTATCGTAAATTTTTATTACTACTTACACATAGCTTATACTGTTTAGACCATAATTTTATTTGTTTCAAATATTATTACGTCACAAATTATGATATAATGTTACATGTATTTTTGTTCACATACAATTAGTAGCTTGTTGGTAATTGGTAACATGTGTTTTACGAGTCTTTTATGTAGAAACCTTAACAGGTGGTTCGTAGAATATCGCGTGTTTTGGTATCTTTCTAAAAAACTTATTATCTTTCTAATTATCCCAAATAAAAATTTGCTCGTTCTTTCCAACATTTTAAAATTATATTATTAATAATTATTTATTTGACTTGAGCTATAACAATCAAAAATTAGGTTTTAAACCTATTAATTTTGATATAAAAATAACAAAAGAAAGTGATCTGCTTATTAAAGCGTCAAATCTTCTGCAATTACCTACTTAATATGAAGGTTAAGTTAGACGATATAATGATTGGATCTGACCAGTATAATGTCATTAAACACGATAGTTACTGCCTTCGGGACGTTCCGTAATCAATGTTCACTGTTCATACGTGGTTATAATTATGCTACTTCGAAAATAAAAACTAATACGAATCACGGGTCTTTAGAGATTACAATCATTTCGCTATATGGCCAGTTTTTATGAGAATTATGTTGAATAACTTTATAAAATGACTAATTTAATGAAAACTGGCCAATTCAAATCTAACCTACTTTAAGATCATAGAACTTGGCACTAATTTGGATCTCTATTCTTTTTGCGGCGAAGCCTACAGCCAAACATAATTTTTGTATTGAACTTGGCTCTCCTTTTTTACATTTATGTTTTTGGTGGGATCGAACTTACTCAAGGGACTTGTAGGGCGCATTTATGCGCTTGCAGGTGATATTATAAACGTAAATGCTCGTTTCTTTTCCCATGATTCCACCAGCAAGGAAATTCACCCTGAGGATTAGTCAGTAAAGTCCGCCTTTACTAGGAAGTAGTCCCACACAACAATAATACGTAACTAAACGTTTTAACAACACATTTTTATTCACAATAAAGTACTACAAAAGGTATGAGAGATAAAAACCCATTAAACTTTTATAAGCCCACAATCTACATTGGTAAAATCACTTAAGATCGCGACTTTCACCATATTTCTCATATACATTTGCAAAAACTTTTAAGAATGTGTTGAAAACCGAATTAGTAGAGCATGCAGAACTAAGCACCTGTGAGAGGCAGTTATTGGTAAATATATGCAAAAAAGAACACCAAAATGCATTCATTTCCATATCAGTATGCAAACATCCTAGAACAATCTTTAGATTTATCTTTTAATAGAACCCTCTCTGGTAGAGTCATTGCTTTTTACCGTTGCTTATAAGTAATCTAAAAATACACTTTATTCAATTCATTTTGATAGTTGATAAGAGATTTTGTCTTTTTAGTTCAGCAAGAGAAATCACTAAATTGCTTATCAATTAAAGATGATAAAAGTATTCTTCGGATAAGTTAAAATGTATTTATACTTGTACAGATAATTAAAACTTTCATCTAAGATAGTTACTTTTGTTATAGTCGTACTGTATAAATGGTAATTTCTGTTACCGTTCAAATTCTTATTTGTGTTGTGCTGCAGCTAAAGGCGTAATGAAAAAGTTCGAAAGATTAGCTTTTTTCTTGAATGTTATTATAACCATACATATTGTATTTGTTACAGGAGTATCACAGCCGATATCGGCTCCTCATCTCCCGGATCCTTCAGTGGTAGTCAGGCTCACCAGCCAACTGACGGGACCAGCGGATCACGACTATGTTACGAGCCTGCTGCCTGCCTGGGGTCAGCTTTTGATGGACGACTTGATCGCCACTGCTAATGGGAACAAGGTATATTAATGACAAGATTTTTCTAACTTAAGTATGCTTGTGTCCTAATAAATAACGGCTATGGACGGGAAGGGCTTTTGTAATACGTGTTATTACGGCTGATACCGATGATCTGGCTATGTTCTAACCATTTTAATTTTGGGGCTAGTCCTCTAGATATAAAAAGGCTTAAAGATCAAAGGAGACTATACTCCACAGTATAGCAAAATGTTTAGCGACGCTTTTTTTAAAAATAAAATTAAATACGAATTACGGTAACGAAGGGTCCACCTCATAAAATAGGCCGCGGTAAATGCTTTTTAACAGACAAGCTTTAGTTATTGGGCAACATACCACAATGAACTTCTGGCATTTGTTTTTATCTATTGCACTTTCTGCTTTCAAAACACAAAATGCCACTCCCAATCGGAATCTAATTGGTCTTTTAATATCTATTAAAAGGAAAAGATAAAATGCAATTGTGTAACAGCATTACGCGCAAGCATTGTTTGTAACTGTTAACATTAAACCGTGTATTAACTAGGCAGGTCCAAGCACGTTTGGAACTAGGTAGCAATTCCCAAATAGTTTATAACCACCCATACGTCGGTAATAACACCTATTACGAAGGCCCTCCCCGTCCAATCAAACGTGACGTCAAAGGCTATCAATTTTAGGATACCGTAGTTGGCATTTTTAAGATTTTAATATAATAATTTAATGTAGAGATGGATGGATTGTGTAAGAGATGATATGAATGAAAAAGGAGTGAATGCATTGTTGACGAGTGACAGGGATGACTGGAAGCGGAAAACTATTGCGCCGACCCCAAATAAATTGGGAACAGGGCAGGGAGATGATGATGAATCTAATAATTTAAATAATATAATCTAATAATTTAAATATGCACGATTTATGTTGCCTAAAGATTTTTGGTAACAGATCTGGGCGATCTGTTACTATTTTAGTAAATACGGGAAAATTAATTATAGGTATAAAACGCGATCAGTATTTTAAAGTAAATACAAAATTCTTCTACCTACTTAAAGTGCCTTTGCGGCTGGCGAAGGTAATTAATTTACACAAACATCAATAAACTTTTGGTCTGATAATTTTTAACAAGCACATCAACAATCAATCCTTTATTTCAATTACTACAGAACCCTCAGTCAAACTTCACTCGCCGTTGACGGTTTTTGTTTAGAGGATGATGTTGCAACGCATTGCGTTCATTAATGATGCGAGCCTTCCTCTCGGTTTCAAGACTACCGACTTGAACTTGGCCGACAGACACTGGACCAATTACCGGCTATTATACTGTTAATAGTACTGACAGACGTTTGAACTGACCGATTAAATCTACACACCGTGAGATCGTCTTTGAATAATTGTTGGAAAGGTTGATATGAACAAAAAACAAAACACTGCTCACCCTTTCTCTTTTTATTCAAATGAAGAGTCTGAAGAGAATGCATTCAACGTTGTGATTAAAAACTTCATCATATCATCTTACAGACAAACATGTAGATAATGTGCTTGAAGAAAAGTCGCATCGATGGAATTTGCAATTCGATCACTTCCGAATAGAGTGCGACTTTAAGCAATGTTTGGTAATATTGAGTATGAACATAATCGGTAAAGTCTCGATACACTTCTACAGTCATATTACTCCTGAGAAGTGTCTTCTGAGGAGCGTCTTGGCCTTAAAGACTTTTTGTAACATTTCGTGATGAGCGATTAAATTAACGCAAATAATCCTACTACTTGATATTTCGATCGGTAACACTCTTACATAAGTGTAAACGAAAACAATGTTACAATAGGTTGTTCGGCGTGAATGACTAAACCTCAATACCGAAATAGCAAAATAGGGTCAAGTTTATAAAATTTCAAAGGCCTGAGAAAAAAAAATACTAATAATAGCGTATCCGAATGATCGACAAGACGGGGACGTTTCGTAATGTTCCGTGATAGTTCGCGGGGTCGCACAGAGAAAGGTTACGTATCGCGATGAAGTCACGTGAAAGCAGTTAAGTAACAGACGATCTCTCGGTTCCTTATGGGCTCGCCTCAAGCCAAACTGATGAGCAACTGGAATGGATTTTTTTTATATGAAAGCAATCAGGGTGACCTCACTCCACCTGATGGTAAGCGGATGTAAGGTCCAAAAATAAGATTGACTGTGTCAATAGAACAAAGTACCCATTCACCCTCACCCTGAAGGCCTGCTGAGATGCCGCTTCACGCCCCGCCCCGTTGCAGTTGGTACACTGGGATCGGTGTTAACAATGATGACGGTACAACACTAAACTATAAGTGGAATTCACAATAGAAGAATTGTTTTTGCCGTCGTAAATGGTGTGATGATAATTGGCTCTATCTATTTATTTTCTTTTTATATTTCCCGCTTATCTCAGAATTGACAGTAAATATTATGCAATTACCCAATTACCTAAACACAGATAAATACTTACTGTTTAGTGCATGTTTTCATTCCTAAACGTGTACGTAATACCTACTTTTCGCGGCACGCCTTCCCCAGGCGAGTTATGGTTAGTGTTGCCCAAATGCAAGAACAAGACGAGACTTAGCCAGTCTTGGTCTTGGTCTTGCGCCAATACACCTGGTCTTGGTCTTGGTCTTGGTCTTGCGCTCCCAGTCTTGGTCTTGGTCTTGGTCTTGCAGCAAGAGTCTTGCAAGTCTTGCAATTACCTATTAGTCTATTACTATTTATTAAAGTTTACTTTAAATCTTAGAAAAACGTATTAGAATTGGAACATTGTGAGCTTGAATTAACATAGCCATAGTAAAGATCAAGCAGATTAATAAATAACTGAAGATTTGATAAGAAATTCGAAAAATCAACTGACCTATACGAGGGGCGTTCAATAAGTAATGAGAATGACATATTAATAGGATGTACATTGACAAAATAATTATTGTTTCATATAGATCAGGTCTTTGGCAAAATACCTACAAATATTTATTTTTTTATATCAACGGTGACAGTTGTGGTACTCATTTTTTTAAGACTAGTCAACCCGTTTGGATAAAAAAATGGATAAAATTGAAATCCGCGCGGTGACAAAATATTTTTTCTTGAAAAATTTTACTAAGAAACAAGTTTTTTTAGTATTGTATAGGGCATTAGGAGAGAGTGGTCCTCCATATTCTAAAGTGGTTGGATGGTGTGCAAAGTTTAGACATGGAAGAACAACGGTTAAAGTTGAAGCTCGTTCGGGCCGCCCTTCGACAACGGTTACTCAGGAAATGGTCAAAAAAGTTAAAAAATTGTTTTGGAAGATCGTCGTGTAAATAGTACGTTTTATTGCTGATGAAGAACCACTCGCGAATTTTCAAAAAAAACGACGAGGCAAACTCGCAAAAAAAATTGTTCCTTCGGGACAACGCACCGGTTCACAAGGCTGCAGTTGCCATGGCTGCAATCCAAGATTGCAGGCTTTGAGATACTTGAGCTTCCGCCATATTCACTGGACTAGCCTTCCAGTGATTTCTACCTTTTTTTATCCCTAAAAAATATTTTCATGGCATAAAATTTGATGATGACGAAGAGGTGAAATCCGCCGTAATCGATTTTTTAAGTACCCAAGATAAATATTTTTTTATAAATTAAATTTTAGCTCCAGACAAAAGATATGTCAAATATATTAACCTGAAGGGTGAATACGTAGAAAAATAAAATTATGTTTAATCTAACTGGCTTCGAACCTAACCATTCTCATTACTTTTTGAACACCCCTCGTATGTCGTTTTCCATGGAAGTAACTGTTTCTTAATAAACACGTGCGCGTGTATCATAACCATGTACTTCCGAAAAGCGGCAAATTTTTTTTGAGAAGTAAGTACAAAACCTTTGATGCCGCATTATCAAAGTGCCGATGGTTAAAACATAACTATGCATGCACTCAGTTTGATTTTAATAGATATTTTTTTATTCGCTATGTTTATGGTATTAGTCGTAATGCGCATAGGTCCAGTTTTTCATATTCTTTGATACAGTTTTTTGCGTCTCATAGAATTCCTAAGCGTACCTACCTATACACCGAACTGTTACACCTAACTACTCAGTGAAATAGCGCTAAGTCCTAGCTGCAAGACGCAAGAGTCTTGCAGGCTCAAGTCTTGCACGGTCAGTCTTGGTCTTGGTCTTGCTAAAAATACGCGGTCTTGTTCTTGGTCTTGGTCTTGCAAAAACGCAAGAACAAGACCAAGACTGCAAGACCAAGACTGAATTTGGGCAACACTAGTTATGGTGCCTAATAGCATTCCCCTCCACAAAAAAAGGTACTGAAAGTACTGTCGAATTTTCTTGTCGACGAAAAAATTTCGTCTTCTCTCTTATTTTAATTATTAATCACAGATAATAAATCTTATTAAAAATCAAACAAAAGCAGATAAAAATTAATTACTTCTTTATGTTGTTTAGTCGGCACATAAAGCTCTCATACATTACGCTAAACAAACAACTCCTTACGGAGCTATTCAAATTCCACTTATACTTATGTGAATTTGCGGTTGACAAAGCGGAGCTAATGAATATTACACAATGTTGATTTTTAAATACGGTCACATGACTAACGTATTCTGCAGGCGTGTAGTGAAAGTTATTCCAGTTGTATTTTGGTCATTGTTCAAAGTTTATGGTTATAAAGGTAAATTACATGACAAAACCCTTGGACGTAAAATTATGTTAAGTAGGTACTCATTGCCTTATTGTAGCAACTCCATTGAATAATGTCCTAGGACATTATTCAATATAGCACACACAACTCAAAAATGTCATAGATGAAATTCGTTAACCGTATATTTCTGAACTACACATTACTTATGTAATATTGCAACTTGAAAAATTATGTAAAAGTAAAGTAAAGTATCAGCCTATTAATGTCCCACTGCAGGGCAAAGGCCTCCATCATTGAAATCAAGTTATCGCTACAATGATGGGTATTGGCTTAATCACCACGCTTGCGTCGCTTGCCAAATGCGGATTGGTGATCACAAACCCGAGCTGTGTCCGGAAAAACCGACACAAAGTTAGCTCGACCCGGGAATTGAACCCAGGACCCCGAGATCTCGGCCCGGTATTTAAACCACTAGACCGTCGAGGCGTTATAAAAGAGAGGTCGAGAGGTTAAAAATTATGTAAATAAGTTAAATTATTCGAAGAATTTGCTAGTCAGCTACAGTAAGGGGGAGTTTATGCAATCCTGTGAGAAATGAAATGTATACTATTATAATATAAGCCAAAATAATGTTAACCAAAAAATTAATTTTGGATCAGTTTAATTTGTATGACGACTTAATTCATTTATTAGTAATTATTATCGACAGTAAAACAGTAACACTTTGTCTATATTAATATGCGGCAAGGATACCAAATTACAAACTAATGTTTGTAATAAAAGCATCAGAATTATAATTACTATGACCCACTAAGAGCTAGATGATCTAGATAATAAAACAGGTGTTTAATGCCCAAAGCAAATGCACTAGACTGGACAATTACAGCCATTACAAATTATGATCTACATAAATTAGCATCATTATCTGATGATGCTGTACATGTACATTGATCGAGATTGCCGTATCGTAAAAGATCTAAGTTAGGCATCCTTAAAGTGAACGTAAATAGGTACCCATTTTAATTAGGCATACTATTAGTTTATAGTCGTCAGATAAAATGTAAAGTAACACTCGATATAATCAGCGCAATTGCTAAGTTGAAATGTACCTACGTTCAAGGCGTGCTAATGCTAAGACTTTTAAATATCTCAAGTATGCAAACACTTTTCGAACTTACCTAGCCAACTATGTACCTATATACATGTGTGTGTCATCATCATCGGTTAAATGTTGAATTGGCCTTATTATCTTCATACACATTTTAGTTTGCATTTTATTTATGAATTGTCAGTTACAGAGTGACTCTACCACCGGACTCGGAATGTTTCTGTCGAGAAGAACCGGCAAGAAACTCGACAGTTACTCAATCTCACACTGGCCATTCTGTTCAACCCTTAACGTAGTTTAACCAGTAGACCATTAGTACTTACAATATTTGTACATACGTCATACATATTAACAATTTAAACGAGCTCACAAGGGTAACAAGGGTTCGTTCAGCCATGACGCGTGTTAAAGTAGAAATACAATAATACCATCGAGGCGCTCATCTCTGTTAATCGTGGCTACTGTTTTAAACACAAAAAATTAAGAAGGAAATACTATTATATTATATCCGATACCTACTTTCTGTTTAATGCACATAAATTAACATGCAGTGACCAGTGACATTTACGTCTAGCCATACATAGATCATCATCATCATCATCCCGATTGCATCCAGTATGGAGCACAGGGTCCGCTTCGACTATGATCCTAGATTTGATTAGCCATACATAGATATTCTAACTAAAGTAACATCACAAGAAATAATCTTAATAAGATCATTTTGTTGTCTATCCTTCATTATCTGTCCGTCCAATTGTCAGTCTATTGTATTGTTTCACCGTGCTTGTTAAAAATGATTTATTTCTTAAGCAATTCAAATCTACATAATATATGTATTCTCTTTAACACTTTCATCATGGATGACTTTCATTTCATTGATCAATTCGATCTGACAAAATCACGAAATGAATGTTGTAAAAGGTGAACTAAAATCATTTACCGAGTAAGCAGCATATAACTAGGTAGGTACTATAGTATTAATATCTGTTCTATAGGTTAGAAGAAACATTCATAGTATCATTATTTCACGTCCCTGTTATCAGAGTTGTTCAAAACGACTATAAATGTATAACACGCTATACGCTATAAATTTCTAGCGCGCTATAAAATACGCTATAATATAGCGTGCTAGAAAAAAGGGGCCGTCAAATGGCGCGTTAACACGCTAGATCTCGCGTAGCACGTTACATAACATTCGTTCGTTCATATCGTTGGACTTGCCGCGTGCTATACAAACTATTTTTGTAGTGTGATTTAGTCTTAAATAAAATAAAGCAGTATAGAAAAACCAATGAACTTTCCTTCATACTTATCAGGCTTAGGACTGTCTATAATTGAAATATTTAAGTATTTAATATTTAAATAATCATGCGCGCGCGATAATCTAGCGTGGCAGTGAGCGAGACGAGCGTACAGCGCGTTCGATTCGGTCGCAAGCGCGGCCGCGCGATGACTGGCAACGCGCTGTCTTGCCGCGCGCGATAGCGTATTCCAAGCTACATGCTTAGCACGCTATAAACGCGATGTACAGACAGCGCGTTAGAATAAAGCGCTATGCGCTATATTAACCACCTCTACCTGTTATTTATTTTTTTATTTTTGATATTTGTTTGTTTTAGGACTGCTATGGCTCTGGCTGCGAATATACAAGATCGGCACCTGCGAGAAATCTCGATTCCTGTGGATTTGGTATGAATTTAAATAATTTTAATATATATTTAATGTCGCAATGCTAATACAATACTTACTTATCTTAAAAGACCACACATTCTACACGGCAAATTTATAAATTATGGAGCAAAGAATTTTATTCTACTCAAGCCTAGAAACTCAGTCGAAATATTAAACATCACAATATTTTATACGAGTGGATATTTTTAGATACAACAGTATTAAATAAGCATCGCACTGCTAAGTATTTAAATCACAAACAGATTGGCAAAGTAAAAAGAAACAATCAAAGATAAAAAATAATATGTGGCGCCAACAAATAAGCACCATACCGGCTCGGGTATGATTAATAGCGAGTTGGATCAATTTTACGGTGACTACTTCCAAAGCGGTTTTAAATATACCTAACACCTACCTCTCAACCGTATTATTAAAATGAATGCCTTAATATGTTCTTCACAAGGCTCACCTTTCAACAAACTTTCGACCTAGGAAAGACCGCGAGAAACGGGTTCCATTCCACACCAGACTCCGTTCTCAAATTTTGTAACATTGACATAATCGTTAATTAACATTCTATCAGGCCAACTATCTGTATGGCGCTTTCTGTGACGATTATGGATCGTGGTCTGGTTTACTTTCTCCTGTTGCTATCGGCTTCGTCTGTTGATAAAGTTGTGAGGCTAATTAAGCTACAGCAACGTGTGATGGTGGGATTTTTAATTTAGTATACGATTTATATTCAGGTATTTTATAATTATTATATTACTAGCCTGGAAATCCCAATGTTTGATTCTGATTTACTTGATAATCAAAGTCAAAGAACATAAAAAACCAATCCCAATCAAATAGAGCAAGTATGATTAGATGCTATTAAAAAAAGGGAAAGCCAGCCCTTATTTAGGTACAGTCAGCTCCCTAATGCTATATTCCGTCAATTCTTCATATTGTATCAGTAAATTGAACAAAAGCCTCGTATAGATCAGAGAAGCAAGACATTAAATGCTTTTTCCTTCAGAAGTGATCTTCAATCAAAGGGGTCGTAGTTACGTCAGATGAGCTACGCAAGCCCACTGTAGTTAAATAAGCTACGAAGTTAGGTTTAAGTTAACTGGGGATTTTCCGCTGTTATCCTCTAAGGTGCCTCTAGAGGATAAGTAGGGGACATTGTGCGTGGTCATGTAGGGCCTAAAAATATAAACAAACAACAGAGTTTGCAGATTCGCGTGAATGTATTTATTTAACCAATTGACAGCTTGTTACACGGCCTTAATGGATTTATTTTTTTACAGCCTACCGTGACCAGATGAACTTGGCGACGGCATTCCTCGACGGTTCAGGTCTGTACGGCAGTTCCGAGAAAGAACTCAGATCGCTGCGACTCTACGACGCTGGGAAACTGGATCTGAGCTCGTGTAGGAAGTGAGTTATCCAACGTTACTCGTTTGACCGGTGAATACGTCTGGAAGGAAACTTGATAGTTCACGACATTCTGTGGTGTATAGGTACACTTACGGTTGGCTATGTCAATGAATTTTAGAATGCCTTTAGGATTTGGTTTTGCGATGAAAACTCAAATTTCTTTACTTAATAAGTTGACATTGATGAAGTTAAGGAAATTTAATTTTATACATTAATTTTACTACACAAGATCGTATTTTTTACAATTGAATAAGTATAAGTTAACTTACGAGAAATTTTAAGTTTACTTGACCAATATTAACACAGTGTAGGGATGGCGATCTGAGATCGATTAATCGAAGAATCGATTTTTTGAGCCAAAAAGATCGATTTTTTAAATCGATATGTAGTACTGAATCGATTCAGTGAATCGATATTTCACCCTTGAAAATCGACATTCGATTTTATTTTAGGTTTTGGTATAAACCAAAAAAGTATTTACAATTAATTTAATGTAAGTACGCGTGTTATAAGAGTGCTGCCGGCTGCCGGTTATATTCGAAAACTCGCGAAATGGCTGAATGTTTGGATTCCTGCGCCTTTCTTTAAGTAACGTTTGTAATCTTTGACCTTTGTCTGTATCTGTGAGTGTGACTGACATTTCTTGTTGCGTCATCATGAGGTCGGATATTCGGATGCATAATTATTTACCTAAAGTTCATTTTTGCTACAATATTATGGAAGCGCCTTCTTAAAAAATATTTTTTCCTTATTAATCCCGCGATTACGGGAAATTAGTACATGCGAATCTAGTCGATATCACGGTGGGAATTGACATCTTTAGCATGTGGCATTTTTTTAACCGACTTCAAGAAGGATTTCTCCGTCATTTGTGAATTCGTATGATAAAAATCTTTTGAAAATTGGAGAAAAAATATGAGGCCATCTTTATTTCTGTTATAAAAAATTTAATTTGTCAAATCCAAAACCCCCAAATTTTTTTGATACAAAAGTGCACTCCATATTAGCACCTTAAAATAAGTAAATATAGCTACACCCGATTTGATTCAATAATAAAAAACTAAATTTGACGATCAAGTTGATTTTATCGATACAAAAGTGCTTTCCATGTTAAGACAATACCTCAATTTGAGGTAAATATGCATCCGAATATCCGATCTTTATTTATAATACAATATAAATCAACTTGAAAAACAGATCGATTTTTCAGAAATCGATCTTTTTGGCCTCGATTTTTTGTGGATCGATTCATTGGGTCACGATTCGAATCGATTCAAAAAATCGATTTTTTTCGGAAAGAATCGCCATCCCTAACACAGTGCCATCTAGCCCCTAAGTAAGCAAAGCTCGTAATTGAATGTTTTTTTACACGTTCAAGCCACAACCTCTAAAATTTAGAACTATTAATTATTACTTTAGTTGCTCTAAATTGAATTTTAAGACACCTAATGCTCGCATTTCATCATTTGATAACAAATGCAATGATTTATAGAGTCCACTCATAACAATGAAAAGCTATTCGTGCAGATCATTGCTTGATTAGGCCATGTTTAGATGATTCAATGATGTTACATACAACTATGTAATGCTCAACAACGAGAAAGTTCGATTGATACACAATACAATATCTGCCATAATTAAAATCAGCTTTCTACGGTTTTATTACAATACATTTTGTTTGTTCGTCATTTATTTAATTTGAACACACGGTTTCGACTGAAATATGCACCATGCCTAAAAGTGTAATATAGGTAATCTCATTACACCAAAGCATTACACTAGTAAAATGATAATGATACTAATAATAGGGTGATTTGATGATTCCCCGCTTTGGGAAACTAGTACACAATGCATGGATAAAGTATGGTACATACTGTGAAAAACAAGATAAGCCTAGGACCGGAAAATAATATTACAACGATTATATCCATTACGTTTTCTTGCGAGTCTGCAATTTTCCAGCCGCTTTTTGTGCTAGAACCTTTGTTCCTGCCATAATGTACCTGTTTCTTACCAACACGGGTGTTAAATTAATGTTACTCAGAAGCTATTGTTTCAAATCAACTTTTATCAATTCCCACGTCGTAATTGTTCCCTGAGCGAGTACTTAGATCTAACGTCCATCCATGAAACTCAATGACGTTAGACGGTATATACTCTTCGGCCAGCCATTGTTCGTTCCCCGATCTATCATCCAGATACCATGTCTTTGTCAGTAAGTTGAGAAGCAAACTGACCCTCCACATCCGTCTTAAAGGCATAATACAATGTTGAAATTCCCGGTGTCGTCACAGAAATGGATTGTATGCAAATCGACTGTCGATTCAACCTTGGAATAATTCTGTGCTTCTACTAGATATCCATCTCTACACTATTTGCATAGGCATCTTTTTGCATTGGAAATTTTCCTATTTAAAAGTAATGATATTAAAATGTTTGTCGCTACCATTTAGGACCAACATTCATATTACGAAAATATTTACCTAACAAATATTTAGTTTGTCCAGTGTGGTTTTAGCCATTTTAGAAACATTTTTGATTCTGATACCCATAAAAGTAGATTGTTAACTACTGTATTACTTTGAGTACAGGCCACTCATTATGAAAATTAAAATTATTTCTAACCGAATACCAACACCACATCCAAAAAATATACTCGCACAAGATAATATCTTGTGAACCTATTTGGTTCACCAAAATAGGCACCTAGTAAAACAAAAAAAAATACCTTAAATATCCCAATTAAATTAAATGAATATATTTACATAGAAGTGGATAGAGTCACGCTTTTCCTAGTTTAAATAAATAGGAGTACTTAAAGCCGCCTACAACTAAATTAATATGTTGATTAACACTTTTAAATATGGATGTTTGTTCTTCACCTTGTGTACCTATTCAATTTGTGGGTGTCACTAATTGACAGTATACAAACTGATTAGCTGCTATAATCACAAATATTTATGCTTTAAATTAATTACGCAAAATAGGAAGAAGATTTCCGCATGGTGATTGGCATGGTGTGACTTATTATGTGCCGATTCGGGGGCATAGTTGCTAATAATAATTACCATAATTTTGATTTTAAAACTATTTCAAATAAGGTGTTTTCGAAACATTTAGACAAGATTTTGCTTTGCGTCGGCGTAAACATGTTTGTTTGTATTCGTCAGGTTATGGTAGGATACCTAAGGACGGATTTACAAATAAAAGTAGTTATTTATATTTTAATCCGTTGTCTAACGAACAAAAGAACTGGCATTCCTTAGAGTGTTCCTTAGTCAAGAGATAGGAGGATTCAGGCGACTGGGACCACTACATAGCTGGGACCGCGGTCCCAGTTGCCTGATTAGTTTTTATTTATTTATTTCGTCAGGCGAGTGGGACCACCCGTAATTTTTAACCACAAATCCATTGTTGAAATACAAGATTTAGTACAGTTAGCAGAAAAGGTGTCATAAATAAAACAAAGTTATGGTCCCAGTCGCCTGAATCTTCAGAGATAGATGGCACTGCGTTAAAAATGCCCAATGATATTTATTTATTACCTACTTAGTTTTTTCTCAGCCACCTGTCACTGACTTGTACCTATTCTCTATTTCAGATGCAACGATGGCACACCGACCGCTCCTCTATACAAAGCACTGCTAGCTGAGCATAACCGCATAGCCGGAGAACTGTACTCACTCAATCCTTTCTGGGATGACACCACTCTGTTTCTAGAAGCGAGGAGAGCGATGGCCGCCCTCATCCAACACATCACGTACAATGAGTTCCTGCCGGTGCTTTTGGGTGAGGTAAGGGAACTGCTTTCCATTTAAATTACATTTTTGTGTCCTATTATTTCAATCACATGCTAGATATGTACAGAAGATACCTACGAGTACATTTCAGTTATTGTGCTTTGTGGTATTTGAAAATATTATTTGTGACTTATACCTAAGTGCATCCAAATATTCGTAGTAATCAAATGCGTATAAAGATCCCTTAAGGTTTATTTTTATGGTAAAGAACAATTATAAATATTTCTAGACACTATTCATATGGCGCCGTCCAGCCCCGAATTAAGCATAACTTGTACCATGGGTGCCAGACATTACTTACTTACTTTTTTTGTACATACAAATAAATCTTGCATACTCTACTTCAGGTTGGTATGGCTAAGGCTGAGCTGAAGTTGCAGACGCTTGGATTCTGGCGCGGATACTCGAGTGCAAACCGCGCCGGGTCCTACTCGGAACTGGTAGCAGTCGCTCCTATCTTCAAGGCCATGATGAACAAGAAATTCGTAAGTTAATATTTGAGCTATTTGACCCTTTCAATATACACTATTTTAACAAGAGCAAAGCACTTTTTCTGTGTCGGTTGACTTAGAATTTTTCCTACTCTAAATTTTTTCCTGCTCTGCTTGCGGAAAACAGGTCTTCGACAAGGTTTACTACCAATTGTTTTTTCCGTCTTAATTCTAGGCGACTCCTATAACATTGTTAATATTATTCCTTTATCTTACATACACGGTTTAAAATCCAAATACGGCTCATTTCTAAAGTCTTTCAATAATTCTCTCTCGGTAAAGACAAGGATAAAGCAAGACATTATTAGTCTGATTCTGACAAAAAGACTAGACTGGACTCTTAAAATTAATATTTAATAAGACTTCAAAATGTGTGTAGGATAGTTCCTAGAGTTAGTACTCACGGATGTTTGTCGCTATATAATTATTCTAATAGTTTTGGATACAATTTCGGCTAAATCGGTTGATCTCAACTATAAACATACTTCTTACAAAAGTAATAACACAGCAACTTGTCACTTATTTTCAGACGAACACAACAGTAACGCTAGCCCAGTTAGTACGTACCAGTGCTCAGCAAGTGTCACATTTCCCCGATTCCGCGGAATGGGACCTACATCGCTCCAGAGACCATGGAGTGGCGTCCTATACCAGGGCTTTACAAATGTGCGAGCCGACGTTGAACATCCAGGAGGCATTTGATTCGACCAATTTCGACAGGAAGCAGTACGATATGATGGCTGATATGTACAGGTTGGTACTCGTATATCGTTTCCCATACTTTTGCTAGATTGATTGATGATTATTGTTATCTTGCCTGATGCTGACAAATGCAAGGCATCATTTTGAAATCCGAAACACACATCAAATATCTTAAATAGGTATCTACTACACATGTACCCACATAGGTACATTATGAACGCTTGATGCGCTCTTTACAGGCGAACCTTCCGTTCCTCTAAAAATGGAACTGCAATTTAATGATTAGGTACTTTAAAGCTGTTTGTATTTTAACTGATTGTAAATCATTTTACGAACTTAACCATGGTAGTTAAGAATAATAGCGGAAAAAATCTTAAATTTTCCTTATTGGGCCTGATCTCGAGTACCTATAACTTGACAAAATGTTGATGATCTGATCGACTTCGTTATATCTCAAATCCTTTTCATGTTTTCAGTAACTCTGGAGATTTGGAGCTCATGATTGTTGGTGCGATGGAGAAACCCGCTAGCGGTGCCGTTGTAGGCCGCATTCTAGCCTGCGTCTTGGCTTTGCAGTTCGCCAACCTCAAGAAGAGTGACAGGTCAGACCAATAACCTTTTAACTAAAGATCTTTTGTCAAGTTTATTTACGAACTGTAGATGCCCTCAGCTACACAAAAAAATGCTCAACTTGAAAACAATATACCGCTCGTAATTTGGATACCTACTTTATTTCCTTTAGGCGCATTTGGTCCAATTCGCGGTTGGGCCAATTCATGTTATTCGCGGTTGGTCCAATTCGCAGTTAGTCCAATTCTCGGTTGGTCCAATTCACGATTGGGCCAATTCGCGGTTGGTCCAATAAAAAGTGTATTTCCAAAATTAAACAAAATAACTTTTTTTTGTATATAATGTACTATATATATTCATACTCATATAACAAATAATCTAAGCACATATTTCCAGGACAAACTAGTTTTGCCTAGGCTAAACTAATTTAAGACTTAAGACATAGAATATATTATTATAAAAGGTTTTCAGGGTTTAAAAAAAAATAACCACGAAGGCTAAGGCGGGAGCTCCGCTTCGCTTCGCTCCCGCCTTAGTCTTCTAACCTATATCCATCCGAGTCGATTTCCTTAGATTATGAAATTATCATAGATGATTTTCAGAAACACCTTGCAAACTAGAAAACATTACCTATTTTGGCCCAACTGCGAATTGGGCCAACTGCGAATTGGACCAACTGCGAATTGGCCCAACCGCGAATTGGACCAAGTGCTAATTGGACGTTTTTTTTAACGTTTGGCCAACTGCGAATTGGACCAAATGCGCCTAAACCCTTTATTTGCATCGTCACTGTCGGACTTTTGTAAAAATATCGGATGTAACCAAATTCACAGAGTTGAAATATCTTGTTTGATAAATAACTTGTGAATTTTGAATCAAATTACGCAGATTACTTTCAAGCGGCGGTTATTAATTGAACCATTGTTTCTAAAACTGATTGGGGAAGGCCCTTCAAGAATAGTGTTAACGTTTCTTGTTCACTTTCGCGTTTGCTAATTATACTTTCTCCATTCAGGTTTTGGTACGAGAACGACATTCCTCCATCATCATTCCTGCCGGAACAACTGGGTGCCATCAGGAAGGTGTCTCTCGCGGGTCTTCTGTGCGCTTCGGACGAATCTCTCTCCAACATCCAGCCTAAGGCTTTCGTCAAGGAGGATCCTTACTTGTAAGACGTCTCATATAGTAAATGATATAATATTAAAAATTCATAGTTACTATTTTTGATGTCAGATGTGATTGATCATTATTTTGGTTGGCTCTGAAGTATTCTGGTATCCAGTCTAATTTTAAAGGCAAAGTTTGACAAAGTTTTAGCTGTCAATTTTCCAGCTGATTTCAAGTCAATTGCTTTAATAACTTGCGAACATAGATCGTTACATCTTTAACTTCAACTTAGGTCGTAATCTATCGGAAAATCATAATAACCTTTTTGGTTGTAATTGAATATCCAAAGATGTTTACCGAAACAAAAGTTGGTCAGCCAGACAACACTGCTTACTAAGTTTCCAACAATGGTAGGTACTCTTTTTAAATACCTTACTTCCTGGTCCTAACTAATCCTTCATCGTTTTTATTCAGAAATGCCAGACAACATTGTTCCCAACACGGAAAGCTTGAACTCCACGCATGGCGAGATGAGAGCGGCGCGAAGGCGGCTGAGACGTTGTCCAAGGACATGTTGGCTGCGGCGCTTGAGAAGGCCAAGCAAGAGATGGCTGATAGGAAGAAGCTCGAGTACATGCTTTGGGAGACTAGTGAGTCAACTTTGTTACGTTTAGAAACATAATCCTTATAAACGTGACTGTTTCCATCAATCCTGTTTAGTCTGTGGGCCAACACTACTAATCAGATCACATTGAGCCTATGTTTAGATAACAAGCTGTTTTGTAATAAGCTCCAGTTTCAAGTAATAAGCTCCAGTTTCTACCCCCTAAAGGATCTCCATCCTTGGGGGGGGGGGGGGGGCTTTTGTTCAACAGTGGATATTGTAAATTTTATAAACTTAGTAGCTCATTTATAGCTTTACAAGTAAAACCATATGTCGACACCAATACCAAAAACTTTTGTGATATAAAGTCTTCATTACCTATACATACGGAAACGAAACCTACTAATTTATAACTCTGATGCAATACTCACAATATTTTAAACTTTGCAGACGGCGGTGCTGACCCGAAGTCTCCTGTCGGTACGGCGGCATCTTTCTCCAAGGCCAACAAATACGCGCTCAAGCTGGCCAACACCTCTCTATTCTTTGAATTCGCCACCAACGAACTGCTCAACACTATTCATGGCGGGTAAGTTTCTTGAACATTTACAACAACACAAAGACCAAACAAACATGTTTCGTGTGTGCATAATCAGTTCTGGTGCAAAGCTTATGTATTTGTACTATATATTCCTTAAGAGCGACGGCCTTTGGATGATTTCGAGAGGAAACTTTTTGGGTTACCTCCCTGCAGATAGGTACAGCATACCGATAACGAAAACGATAGGTACAGCATAGCGATAACTGTGTTTTGTCGTACTTTTTATTGATGTGGTCACAATTGTCAGATTGTATTTTTTTCTTTCAGACACCGTCGCAAGCGTCAAATCTTCGATGACTCTCTCGGCTTTGGTACCAACGATTTCGTAGACTCCCTACAGTCGGTGGATGTGAGCGGTTTCCTCGGCCAAGACCTCGGTCCCACCATCGAACCTCAGTGTGACGAGAACGGATCTTGCGATGCTGACAGTCCCTTCAGAAGCTACACGGCGTATTGTAACAACTTGAGGAACCCCAACTTGGGCAAGAGTTTGACGACTTTTGCAAGATTGCTGCCGCCTGTATACGAAGACGGTGAGTTAAAGATTTAATTTTCTTTAGTTTATGATAGTTTTTATCGTTCAGTTCCTGCACTAGATGCTAGAAATCGTGATTTAAGTCCCAAGTTTTTAATTTAGAAGTAACAAAGGACATGCCAAATTTTTTTCTCATCTTTTTGCTGTTCAATCGAAGTAAGGACATTACAAGGTCTTACC
Organism: Mecyna flavalis; assembly: GCA_949319885.1. NCBI lineage: Eukaryota > Metazoa > Arthropoda > Insecta > Lepidoptera > Crambidae > Mecyna > Mecyna flavalis. The sequence goes on along the minus strand of OX439435.1, from coordinate 10,803,015 downwards.
ATGTTACCACTTTCTTTTTTGCAATTAGTTATGTACATTCAGCTATCTCAGATGTTTTGGAAAACTCTCGGCACCAATTTAACGAAGTGGTATTTTGTTCTACTATAGAAAAACAAGCCTCATGTTTAATTATTGACCATCCATCGTTTAAAAGCTAGAAACTACATATATGAAACATCCATATCTATATCTTGTCTTATAGGTGTGAGCCGGCCTCGTATAAACTCAGTTACGGGTACTCCGCTGCCGTCTCCTCGTATCATCTCGACGGTCATCCACCCGGACATCTCCAACCTGCACACGCGCTACACCCTTATGGTGATGCAGTTCGCGCAGTTCGTTGACCACGAGCTCACCATGACGCCCATACACAAAGGTCAGTGATGTAACATCTCCCTTATGTGACCCGGTACGTATCAACTCAGTGACGGGTACTCCGCTGCCGTCTCCTCGTATCATCTCGACGGTCATCCACCCGGACATCTCCAACCTGCACACGCGCTACACTCTCATGGTGATGCAGTTCGCGCAGTTCGTCGACCACGAGCACACTATTACGCCCATACACAAAGGTCAGTGATGTAACATAGTCCCTTAAAGATGTGTACCAACCATTGTCCTACTTATTGGCTTTCGCAAACACCGCTCAGTAAGGCCTCTTGCCAGAGTGGTTAGCTTAGCAGCTTAGTAGCTGCCCCATATTTCTGCCGCCTCATCGTGTCATCTTAACAGTGATCGACTTAGACATGGTTGTTGTAGGTTCGGAACACAAATATAATGCGGTTGATGATTAAACTTTTTTTTTAATTTATTTATTTATTTATTTATTTATTTTATTTTAGGAAGGTTTACAGCTGTTATTAACATAGGAATGACAATATATAGTAACTTAAAGCCAATTACAAACCTCCACATGTAAATATCATTATCATATAAAACCGTTTACAATAATTAAAGAGTTCCATCTAAATAAAGATAATAACAAACAGATAAAGTTATATTACTTATTGAACTAATTAATTTAATCTGTATGTCTGTGGATACTACATCCGATACTTCTAGGAAGAGTTTTCTTAGCTCTAATGGACATTTTTCAAGTTATACTATTCTAAATAGACAGCCTACCTAAAAAACTCTAAGACAAAAGTAATCACAGCAAAAAGTTTGCGTAGCTTATATTAACGTACCTATTCCATACTACACACACATATTTTATTTCTCCGTCACCAGGTTTCCACGAGTCCATTCCCGATTGCCGATCGTGCGAGTCACCACGCACTGTGCATCCTGAATGCAGCCCGTTCCCGGTGCCGAGAGGAGACCACTACTACCCCGAAGTGAACGTTACGTCCGGCGAGAGGCTGTGCTTCCCCTTCATGAGGAGTTTGCCTGGGCAGCAGCAGTTAGGTAAAACCTGACTTGATTAACTTTTTTGTATTTGGAGCCATGTGTTTCAGACATACTTCGTCTCTGAGGGAAAAAAGAATCATTTGAGATTTCATCATTACTCACCTTTGCCGTATGGATTATAAATCCACTACTCGGCTTCTGCTTTGAATTAGTTTGAATACCAGAGAACAAAGAATTTTTGGATGTCTTTGCGTTTACAGACAGATGCTGCTGCGGTCTCGACACGAACGCTATTATTTACGGCTCCTACCGATTCTCCGTGAAAGGATGCCACTTGCTAAGAATACAACAGGCGGAGCTAGCTGATTCAATGAGTCACTGTGTTGTCAGTTCCATCAAAGCACCGGCAATAATATCAGACAATGCCCAAATCCTGACATCTGACATTTGCTGTCTTCTTTTCACAATTTGACATTATTTCTCCATACAGGACCCCGCGAGCAAGTGAACCAGAACACCGCATTCATCGACGGGTCCGTGGTCTACGGCGAGAACCCGTGCATCGTGCGCAAGCTGCGCGGGTTCAACGGCCGCCTCAATGCCACCGCCAGCCCGCACGGCGGCAAGGATCTGTTGCCGCGGTCCGACAGCCACCCGGAGTGCAAGGCGCCTAGTGGATACTGCTTTATCGCTGGTCAGTATGCCTATCACTATCATAGTCGATGTGATTCATATTATCTTCGATATTCTTTTTCTTATTGTTTTCGTTGTCACTTTTACTGTTTTTATAATGATTGTTGGTCATTATCATGACCACTCTTGTCAAATAATTATTTTGACCGTCTACAAAAATATCATTGTCATCATTTCTATCTTCATCATTGTTTATCTTCTTCTTCATCATCATGAAACAATTTGTAGACATCAAATACGTATCATCAAGTAGCACAGCTACTTTGTTGATTACCTATCTAACTAAAGTTGTTATTGAAAACCTGCAAGTTTATGTACTCACTCAGAGTTTCGACTATAACTAGCACCTGATATGCTAATTTCGCAATTTTTCTATTATTTAGGTTAGTTTAATCAATCAATAGATTATTTGATATTTATTTCATTCACTACAGAAACCCCATCCAGTGAATTAAAACTGCAGAACTAATTTATCGTGATCGTTATAAACAGGTGACGGACGTGCTTCTGAGCAGCCAGGCCTCACAGCCATCCACACGATCTTCCTCCGCGAACACAACCGCATGGTGGAGGGCCTGCGTGGAGTCAACCCGCACTGGGACGCCGACCTGCTGTTCGAGCACGCGCGTCGCATCATCGCCGCCTCCTTCACACACATCATTTACAACGAGTTCCTGCCGCGCCTGCTGTCTTGGAACGCTGTCAACTTGTACGGTCTTAAACTTCTGCCTTCTGGTGAGTATTTAGCTTTTATTCTAGGCTCTCATAGATCGTGTGCATGACAGCCAATCGCTTGGTTGAAGCCTGCGTGTAGTCAACCCTCACTGGGACGCCGACTTACTGTTCGAGCACGCGCGTCACAACATCGCCGCCTCCTTCCCGGACTGTCACTGTCAATTTGTACGGACTGAAACTGCTAATCGGACGATCTTCCTCTGCGAATACAACCTTTGGCCAAAGGTTTGCTTAGAGTCAACTCTTAATGGACTGGACACCGACCTTCTTTGAGCATGTGCGTCAGTTTATTGCTGCTTCCGAGGAAATCCTATCTTGCTTGCTTTCTTAACATATCATATAAAAGACAAAATACCCCCTATACCTACTACTGGTTAGATAGCATAGATAAATGTTCTTAACACAGTTCTCTTATTAGTTGTTGTCAGTACAGGTTCCTTTTCTGTTGTTGGCTTGAATTAAAGTCTTCTCAGTTGCTCTAGATTTGCTAAAAATAGATTAAAATTATCCCAGCAACAAAGGAGGTCCATTCCCGAACGATGGCTCAAGACTTGACTTTTTATTTCAGGTTACTACAAGGAATATTCGCCTACCTGCAACCCAGCTATCGTAACAGAGTTCGCCACTGCTGCGTTCAGGATTGGTCACTCTCTACTTCGTCCGCATTTGCCGCGACTATCGCACACTTTCCAGCCAGTGGAACCTCCGATTTTGCTCAGAGACGGATTCTTCAAGCCTGACATGTTCATGAACGTAAGTTCTCAATTTACTGTAATACCACATAGACAGACCAATAGAAACTAATTCCGAAGCCGACGCGGGAGGATCATGTTGTTATTACTCGACAATTTATAAGTTTTTTTAAGCCTATAGGTAAAAATAAAGATATTTACTGAACAAAATTAATGAGCAAATGTGTCTTTCCCCAGCACCCAGCTATGGTAGACGAGCTAATGCGTGGTCTCGCTTCAACTCCAATGGAAACCCTCGACCAGTTCATCACCGGTGAAGTAACGAACCATCTGTTCGAAGACCGCAGGATTCCGTTCTCTGGCGTCGATCTTATTGCCCTCAACATCCAGAGAGGAAGAGACCACGGTATTCCAAGCTACAACAACTACAGAGCTCTATGCAATCTGAAACGAGCAGCTACATTTGAAGACTTGGCCAGAGAGATTCCAGATGAAGTTATTGCCAGGTATGTAAAGAGAAGACCAAAATGAGACAGCAGATTATAACATAGCTAAAATTAAAATTATTTTGGAGATAACGATGTAATCTGTCAATTCCAGTTTTACATTGGAGCGATTATTCAGTTGGCTATCAAGTTCTTAATGCTATATTCTTTGTAACTAATTTCACAGATTAAAGAGGATATACCCGACAGTAGATGACATCGACCTATTCCCCGGTGGTATGAGCGAGCGGCCTCTGCAGGGAGGTCTTGTAGGACCCACTTTCGCATGCATCATCGCCATTCAGTTCAGGCAGCTCAGGAAATGTGATAGGTTCTGGTGAGTATCTATGACAAACCATATCTATAAAAGTGATCTCGAACAGTCGCATAATAATTATCTCACTCCATTCGAGCTACAATATATACTATCGATACTATTGCAAATTATCAATATTTTTGCCACATTTTGCTCAATCGATAGTAGGTACGAGTATCCCTGCTATTACCTACCTATGTAGTACTGGTAATAGCAGAGATACAGCTCTCGATCATTAGACTATTCTAATGATCGAGAGCTGTATCTAAAATAAATTATAAGATCTTTTTCGGTTAACAGCGTTTTCGACTTCACAATGTAAATTGTTTGTCACATAGTTTTATATAAATGTATGGTGTGTCAGAAGATAAAGCTGAATTATTTTAACAGGTACGAAAATGACAACCCGGCTGCGAGGTTCACCGAGCACCAGTTGGCCGAAATCCGTAAAATCACTCTTTCAAAGGTGTTGTGCGAGAACTTCGATATTGAAGGCGACATCCAGAGGGCAGCCTTTGATCTCCCGAGCAATTTCTTGTAAGTATTTTTAACCAGTTTTAATTACCTAATTAACTATTGCGGCGCTGCCAAATCATGAAATCACTAATTATCGTCATATTTGCTATTTGCGATTGCGTAGTTTTATTAAGCACCCTAATATTCAGCCCCATTGTATAATATCTAAGTAATAAGTAACATTCGATATTGTTCATTATCACTCGATGGTCTAGTGGTTTAAGTACCGGGCCATGATCACCAATCCGCACTTGCCAAGCGTAGTAATTTAAGCCAGTGCCTTGACTTGATAAAAATGATGGAGACCTTTGCCATTGACATGAAAGCTTAGGCGCAGTCTCGCTGCACGCGGGGCAACAAAACTGTAGGCTGTAGGCATTTATTTCAAGGTCAGACGTGAGTTACACTACTGGTATAATGTATATTCTGCGACTACGCATTGCCATAAGGCCCATGAGTGAGAGTGAGCGCGGTATATACTTCGCTATGCTCGCACGTTTTATTGGCCCGCGTGCAGCGAGACATTACGTTTACTAATAGTACTTCACTTAATAATTAGTGTTAACTATTTTTCTCATTAGAAACCCCCGTGTACCTTGCTCATCGTTGCCGAAGATCGATCTATCGGCGTGGCGGGAGAGCTCGGCGCAGGGCTGCTTGATCGCGGGCCGCTCTGTTGCCGTCGGCGAGTCGGCGTTCCCTTCGCCGTGCACGTCTTGCATCTGCACTGTTGAAGGGGTAAGTTCATTACCTTTAGGATAAAACTGTAGGTATAAAAGAGAGATCAACGGGCCATTACTAACATCACACTTTTGAGTGTCGTCGAGACTATGCAAGGAAACAAAGCCACGTGGCCAGCATCTGCGAGATGGTCATGTCAAAAGGCGGTCTCGGAGCGAGAAGAGGAAAATGACCTATTCGCTCTATTGTGCCCAGATGTAGAAGACGTCGAGCTCGGCGACAAAGTGCCAACTTATCCCTTCCAAACGGGGATATCATCAAGCGCTCTCGCTTGAAGCCTCGTGTGAAGCCTCTATCTGTATTTCGGACGGAAATGGCTCTGTCCCTAGTGATGTGGAATAGCAACTTTTTTTTAATGAACTGTATCCTTTATCAATTTTAGTTCAGACTTTCTACAAGATAGCATTTCCACGCAATAAAAAACGATAAAGTTAAATTAACTCAGTAGAAATAAAAATATTTTCAAAAAGTAGTTTGTATTATATACAATCATACTTTTCTAAGTAAGAAAGAAAGAAAGAGGAGAACAAATAAATCATTTGGCTTCTTATCTTCTAGTTTTGACACCGAACTATAAAATATTAATATAACAACAAACTTAAAGTTAAACATAACTAAGTTAAATAAAAGGGATAAAAGATATGTAGAGTCCGGCAAACATCTTGACGCTCGTTCAACGGAGTGAGGAAAAGTTCGCGCATGTGGACTTGCGCAGAACCAAAAGCGCGCGCGCATCTCCCGTCGCCCGCATACCTCTCGCCGCACATACCCAAAATCGCTTTCTGCCCAATCCCCACCCGATTTCAAGATGTTTGCCGGGCACTAAATTATGAAATTTCCTCCCCGCAGGCGCAATGCGCATCCCTCCGCATCACAGACTGCGCGCAGCTGCTGCGCGAGTGGCCGCGCGAGGCCGTCGCGCGCGACGACGTCTGCGCGGCGCAGTGCGGCGCGGCGGGACCCGGCCCCGCACACGCGCGCGCGCCAAGACGACCACCACTTAACTTCAAGTTCCCAGACCTCTCGCCGTTCATCGCTAAGTGAACACATACCAAAAATGTTTATTAACAGTATATGACGGCCGCGGATCTGCAACTCAAGTTTGTGACATTGTGACACCTGAATCCACAGTTTTTAGATGTTTAGTAAGTGCCGGTCAATCGCCACAAGCCTCGTCGTCTTCGAGTGTGAAGGAGTACTGGGGGGTTTTAGTGGGTAGTGGGACGCTTTAGTCTCGAGCCCCATAGGCCGGCTCGTTCCCTTCAAGTGTAAAGGGGAACAGGGGGGTTTCGTGGGTAGTGAGACGCTTTATAGTGCAGTCATTGAAGCATTATAGCTCCGATTTTTTTTACTGTGAACCGAATTGCATAAAATTTTGGAATTAGGTTCATCTTACCCTTAACTTCAAAAGTGAAAATGATTTGAACTCCGCAACCACCATGGGGGTGGTTGCCACACCTTCTCGGGGGTGAATTATTTTTTTATCAAAATAACCTCGGATATCGATAGAAGGCCTAATTTTAAGCAAAAAATCATCTATACAGTTTTTCAAAAAATTCAATACTTTTCAAGTTATTGGCAATTGAAAATTCGCAATTTTTTCACGTATTTCATCGGTTTTTTGCAAATATCTCCAAAAATATACGTTTTATCGAAAATTTTATAAAGACCAAAATTGTAGCAGGTAAAACAATGAACAATTTGAATTTTTATAAAGTATTCTAAGTGCAATATTAAGCTAGATATTAAAGATCAAAGCCGTTTTTATTCTGTCTGAAATTTAATCGATGTGGTCAATGCCATCTAGCGGCGAGCAGATGCATTCTATGCATTCTAATACAAAAGGGTTTTGTAGTGCTTGAAATAAGCTTTAAAATGAGCACTATTAAAAGTCTTTTGCGCGTAAAATAAGCGAGCTGTATTGCAAATAAGGGAAGCATCTAATGTTTTTTCTATAAAATCAATGGGTTTCATAAGTGCCATTTCCACCAAAATTAAAATTAATCGTATTCCGCCTAGAAATAACTTTATTATGAAGAGTTTGATAGATATTATCAGTTTGGCTGCATCAGGACACATATTTTAAAAAAAAGTCACGATTAAATAAAAAATCAAAATTTCAAATTTTTAAAAAACCCACTTTCTTTGCATAATATCTCAAAAATGACGACAGATACGTATAAAAGTGTACGGATTAAAAATTTAGGTATTTTTCTGACGAACAATTTGGTTTTTTTGTTTTTTCTGTCAAACAAAAATTGACGGAGATATGATTGTTTAAAGAGCGCGTGGCAGCGCAATCACAGCCTCTCTTAAGCCCTTTAACCCTTCACCGTTTTAGAAAAAGGTTTTTTACTATATATTGCATTATAGGATGTTGTAGCTCTCTTAATTACCTTTACAATGGTTTTTTATGAATTGTGATAGCATGAAAATTGAAGTAGTTATGGTCCAAAAACTTATCATATTTTGTTCTACTTAGTAACTAAAGGGGTAGTTTTAAGGGTAGAAAAGCTAAAGAATATGATAATCATTTTCGAGAGTGTGGAATAATATTGAAATCCTTTTCATTTTATAAAAAAAAAAATTTTTTTTTTATCAAGGGGTATTTTTCAAGGGTTGAAAGGGGTTAACCCCCTAATATTTGATAATTATTATAGAGAATATAAAATATTACTTACTAACTTACATCTTTTTATGTCATACCAAAGTATTTTTTTGTGATTTTTTCAATTTAGGGGTTGTTTGCAAAGGATGTAAGATTTTCAAGGGGTTGAAAATTATTTTAATATGAGGTAATTATGTTAGAAAATACTTTACAATTTCACCACTTACGATTAGACATGTTTTCTAGCGATAAAATGGCTCAATGTAAATTTTTCCATTAAGGGGTTGTTTACACCCCTTAAAAATAATAAGCGGAGTTCAGATCATTTTCACTTTTGAAGTTAAGGGTAAGAAGAGCCTAATTCCAAAATTTCATGCAAATCGGTTCACAGTAAAAAAATTCGGAGGTAAGACCGTATTTTTCGCTTCAATGACTGCACTATTAGTCCCTAGCCCCACAGGCAGCCACAGGTCTTACTAGCCTGCGGTTAAGTTGCATAACCGTATTGTGCCCCGGAAATAAACAAAAAAAAATGTTCAGTGAAAGTTCGGGAGTCATGACTTTTGCAGTGGATCCGCGCTTAATTAATGTCCCACAGCAGGCCAAATGCAAACATTATAATCAATTCATCGTTCTGATGATACTGGTTACATACCAGTGCTCGAAATATACGAGTCGAATCAGAGCCTGCAGCTTATTAAGCGATACTTCTTAGTCGAGTATCCCTCAATGAATTTCGCAGACTGTAAAAAAATACTGCTATAATTGATTTACTGGCTGGTTTTAGTGACCCTGCACCAAGTGTCAAATCTCACTCAGAATGTACATATTATTATGTTACCTACGAATATAATACCTAGTACTTGACTGATTGACCTTTATTCGAATCTGAAAACCGGTAGGTTTACATGCTTTTTTCGTATAATTAACTTGTTCATTCAAGTTGAATGGCACGATGCCGCAACAATTAGAGAACCTTTGCGCCATGGCTCCTGGGTTCAAACCTCATACAAACATTCAATCACGAACATTTCTGAGTACCGCGTCAGAATGTTTGTTTATTTAAATATTTATTTATACCTTCAATGACGATTCTGCATACTACAGGGGCCAAATCATGTTACCTGAATCAATGTCAATCCTCTTACCAGTTTTCCGAGTGTAATGCATAATTCTTACCACAATTTCGGGATAAGATTTCAATGTATATGCTATCCAATAATGTGATTAGTATTTATTTAGACATATAATTCGGTATCCTGCAGAAATATTTAGCACTGTGGGAAGTGTACATCCCAGTATATTCCAGTGCCTTGCCGATTGTGGCTGCTCTGTTTAAATACCTAGGATCCGTGAAATCTATATAGGATAAGTATCAGCTAAAAGAAAGAAAGGAAAACTTTTTCCACAAGCCCCTCCCAATAGCTCTTCGTAATGATAGCGCCATCTACAACGAACTACTTAAAATACGTTTTTTATGTAACAAATTATGTTTATGTAAGTACCTATTCTTTCCTTCTTTGGTAAAAAGCTCAAGTTTTGTAAAGTTATTTTAGCTAATAGAAAAGTTTTATTTTTCTATGATTTTTAGAAACGTGCTATATCGAAAAATATTTATACAAAAATGTAAATGTTCACATAGTGCCTTCAAGTATAAGATTTTAAATGTAGATGGAATCATAATATAAGTCATAAATAATGTAAGAAACTCATCGTTGTGTATTTTGATTTTGGTGCAATGTTTTACTTATTGTCTGTGAAGAGAACTATAGTTTGATTATTTTGATCAGTGTAACTTAGGCTTCTTTTATAGTAATAGAGGTTGTTTAATTTAAGAACAAAAAATATACTCTGAATTATTCGTTTTACATTTTTTGTAATCATTTATGGCCATCTTTAGCTTTAATTGAGGAGACGAAATGAGAGTGTCAATTTTCAGATACTGTTATTACCATGTCAACAGTATTACCAGTCCATACCTACTCAATGTTACCATATGTCGTACAAATAACTTAGTGGTAGTAATACAAACCACTCGTCTTCTATAATTTGTTTTCACTGCCTAGTTATATTATACCTAGAAATAAAGTTTTGTAAATTATTATTTGTAAAATATTGGCATAATTTTAGTCATACTTAGTTTTATTATTTAGATTCTAAAATACAAATCTCACCTAGTGACAAAATTTTAATAAACCATTTTTTATTTAATATCCTGTTTCAATCTACCATACCCAAAGGATCAACTTGCACGATTAAAAATGTAACTCTTTAATATTTACAAATCATTTTATTTGTTGCATATCAAGTCTATTTAGTTTCTTTTTACAATAAATACATTACTTTTGAGTATAAAAAACTAGTGTTGCAAAAAAAATAAACAACACAAAACACATTTGACGTTTTTGAATACTTAAGTCTTGATTTTTCAGGCTACCCCTCAACGTCCAAATTACACAATATGTGATGTCCGATGTCGACTGCCGCAACCGTGAACTGCAACGAATTAATTTGGATTGTACCCGCTTTGCGTGTCATTGCCCTGCAACAATAAAATAAAATAAAGATAATTGAAACCTAAAAACTTATTTTTCAATAATGGCAAGAATGTTAAAGGAAATGCTTAAAATAAAATAATATACTTTTTATTTGATTTTGGTCGACAATGATGACCAAACTTAATTTTAATTTTGTTTGTATACCAGACTATTGAGTGTGATCGTCTTTTCTACCCGTTAAAACTATCCTACACGTACTTGCCTGCCTACCAAACAGGATCATGAGATGCTGAAACTGTGCAATTTTACTCGCAGTAAAATTCCAAACTACAAACGCCTAAATAAAACGACATGGCAAAAGCGTTTCTTGACAAGTTTGGTTGCGAATCAAAGGAGTATTTACTACGATTTTATATTTGATATTGTTGTTATTTAAAAAGTTCCGAAAACTATTTTTAAACAAAATATCAGGATTCTCGTATTCAGCACTATATACAGCCATTACACATATTGTACATTATTAGGGCAGTCGTCCATACTATTAATTTTGTTTTGATGGTCTTTTCGTATTAATTTTTATTGGTTGTTGATTGGCACTTTAAGCTCTTGGCTGTTATACACAAAAGTTGTTTGGTGTTAGCATTGACATTTGATTTATTATGTACTGGCTACTTTAAATGCCAGAACACAGCCCACAGCGATACAAACGCGATACTGTCGCGCTTCTGACTCGATGCTTCTCCACTAACGCGCCACCCTCCCTCCGTTCTTCCCCCGATGTCGTCCGCCACGGTCGCGTGTTTGCATCGATACAGTCGCAATGCAGTAGCGCGTTGCAAATGCGACTAACACGCGTTAGTAGCGATGTTGTCGTGCGTTTAGCAAACGCGCGACAGCATCGCTACAAAAAGTAAATAATTTCCATTTTCGTGTGTGCCGTACCTGGCGTGTGAGAGACGCGGGTCAGTTAGCGGCCACCTCCTTGAACCCGTTGGCCATGGGCTGCGGGTCGTTGCTGCGGCGCCACAGGCCGTACACGCGGCCCGGCACGCCCTGCCACAGCCGCACCGTGCCGTCTTCCGAGCTCGTCGCGTACAGCTCGCCGTCCGGCGACCACCGCACGCAGTGCACCGGACCGAAGTGGCCTTTGTTCGACTCTGGAAATTATATGATAGCTTTTCTTAATAAGGCCTTGCCCAGAAAAGCGAATTCGTCGCAAATTTTTACGCGCGAACACAAAACGCGCGTTGGCGAAGGGCTCAATACAATGCGTCTACAAGCATCGCGCGAGTTGAAGACGAAAATCGCGCCCTTTTCAGGACATTGCATATTATATTAAAATCAATATTATTAAATCACAATCAAAACTACCTATTTTTTTAAATATTATGTGAGCTTCAGATAAGCACTTATCCACTAAGCAGACGTAGACACTATTTGTTGCAGACACGGCAACATTTTTTTAGTCTGGGGAATTACTAACGCACCGTGCCCCTTTAGAGGCGGAGGGTAGTCCCCCCTCTCTAAACGGATGGTCCTACCCACTAAGCTCCGGAGTACTCCACCTACTCGTATCGGAGGCGTCGTGGGGGTTCGCCCACACGGCATCCTTACATATTATATGAATAAAGACACAAAAATGTTGACGTCAGCACAGCACCTTATGTTATGACTCGACAATATCAATGTTACAGAGTGATTCTACCACCGGATTCGAAATGTTGCTGTTTATCGAGAAGAAACAGCAAGAAACTCGATGGTTACTCTTCTTGATAATTTATCACAGTGACCTTTGGACGCTTTTAATTTGACACAAAATACTATTAATTTTTAGCCATATTAAATAACCATGTCCCGAAACCCTTTTTAATAGATATAAACTATGTTAACTAAAACGAAACAACCCCAAACAGAACAGCTTGTTTAAACATATAATTACCTAGTTCAGTGCCAGTATTGTAGTCAAACTTGTAGACTTTCAAGTCCTCTCCACCGCAGACGAACGTCGCGCGACTCGGCGCCAGCGACGCAGAGAAACACTTGGTGGGCACGGGGAAGTCGCGCATCTTGCGCATCGTGTCCGACGAGTAGAACGACACGTTTGTACCTGGAATAACGGCCTTGCATTTAATTTAGTAATCATATGTTGGCCTATAAGGATAATGATACATTTTACCAGGTGGTAGGTTCCTGTACTAGGCCGGGCCGTCTAGGTGGGTACCACCGCAGTGCCAGATATTTTCCCGTGAAATAGAAGTGTGTCAAGCACTTCTGTTTCGGGGAAAGGGCATTGAAGCTAGTGAAATTACTGGGTATATGAGACCTAATAACTGTCGTCTCGGTGTAGCGAGCGCAGGGCAGTGCCAGATAGTAACTGCTTAGTTACTGTTTGGCACTGAACTGTCTCAGGACAGACATGGCGCTTACCATTAGGTGTACGATCTGCTCGTCTTGTTACAAATTGCAATTAAAAAAAAAAAACGTTTATTTCCAATGAGCATTTTCATAATTATGTTCAAAAAAATTTAATTTATTTTGAGCTAAATCTTTTCTAAACGTAAAAATAATAATTAGGAAAGACAAACATACAATTACATAAGAATTATTAAGTAAAAGGTCCAACCCTGCCCCGATTAAAACGCCACAGCTTATATCAAAAATGTCAAGGTACATACTATAAGGAAAAAGCACCCAATAAATCGAAAACCAATCTCGTTATATTTGTTTTACTAACCATGTGCCACGGTCAATATCGCTCCGTCTCTGGACAGCTCTAAGCTATTTGGAATGGTTGGAAATTCGATTTTGTGCACTTCCTGAAACAACAAAAATAAAATGTTATAACTTCTTACTCATTAAATTATAGGATTTTTGGTGATCAGAAAAATACTGTGTCTGTTCACCTTTATTACAAAGTATTTATGATTTAATTCCTATTCATTTGTATTACAATGCATTTATGGTTCAATTCCTGTTTTTAATTATATTGGTTCAATTATAATTATGTTTGCTATTATTTAAACGTAGGCGTATAGTAAGCACACATGATCTTAGGCAATGAACTGTGCCAGTTCAAACCTTACAGAACAGGAAGTAGTTATCTTAAGTATTTCTCCATTTTACAATAACATTAAATTTATGTATGATACGATATGCCATAGTACCCTTTATGAGCATGTAGGCACACTACAAAAAAATGCGGCAATTAATACTTCCGCCTTCTCAACATCCTGCCATGGTCATTAGACCAAGAAGTAGAATTCCGTATTATTATTAGCAAAAGAAATAAATTTTGTATATTATGTTAAATAAGAAATTTTAAGCTAACCTGCCCACTAGTGCGGTCCCAAACACGCATTGTAAGGTCATCACTCACGCTGACGATGCGATTATTGTGAAGGAACACCGCATGCCTGATGCTGTTTGTGTGCGCGTTTATTTTCTCCAGAGCTGTAGGCAAATACATACATATTCAATCAAAAGTATCAACGTCTTAACTTAACATCCAAATTCATTATCATTAAAGTTTAGTCAATAATAGCTAGCTCATTCGCAGCCCTTGTAACTAAAGATTGAAGATAGCAAAGCAAGCTCTGTCAGAAAAATCCAATCAAAGAGACCAAGCATACAAAAAGGAGATATTTTATGTTTACATTATTCTTTTGTTGTGCAATAATGACTGTATTGTAGAGAAAATAATATAATATTAATAATTCTAATAATAATTAATACTATGTAATAAATTTGTATTTCCAATTTTTGTCATTTAAAAAATGGGAAATTATTTTATTCTGTTCTGATCAGGAAATAAACTTTTAAGATTTTATTGGTTTACTTTATATAATATTTAATATTAAGTTAATATCCAATGATTTATTTGGTAGTGTTGAAATTGTGCTGATTAATCATTTTATTACCACATTCTTACTATTGTGGTTCAAAGCAAAGATTTGTTCAAAGGATATAAATTCAAGTACCAATTTATTTTATGGGGATAAAATGGCAATAAATCATTATGATCTGATATCTTTGTGATTATACCAAATAAACTAAAAATAACAAAATTATCAACATTTCTATATGATAATATTTTAATTGTTTTAAATAGCATCATAACAGTCTTATTTATATCAAACATAAAACAAAGCTATTCAAATGTAAATACTTGTAGAAAAGAAACATGAAGATTACAAAGGAAAACAAATGAATAAATGTTGTAAAACAGGAAAAGAACTGTGTCTAGACAATTATTGATTCTTGTTTACATCACTCAACCTATTGAGACAAAGGGAAGCTTATAACAAAAGGAAAGAACACCTCTGTAACTTCGCTCAATTAACACACATTTCATAAGGTTTCCTAATTACAGAGGATTATAGGATTAAAACTATATAAGCTTTGCCTTTGCTGACTTTTGGGTCGCAGAAATCTTATTTCCAATGTGTTCTAAACATTAGCAATTTAGCAATATCCACTGGAAAAATAAATTTTATTTTCTGATTTCCTTTTCTTTTTATTAAGAAAAGGAAAGAACATGCCGCTGGCCAGCGCATTACTACTGTGCATTTTTTTTTAATTTAAAATAACAAAAGTAAGAAAATATTTTACTTACCTCCAGCGTCAGGTTTATTGAGATCAAATACTCGTATTAGTTTTTCATTACTAGCTGTGAGTAGCAATGTATCATCTGAATTAAAATTCACACTTTTTACTATGTGCTCATGATCAAATGTGTGAACCACATCACCATATCGTGCATCCCATAGTTTTGCTGGAAAAGAAAATAAAAACATTCAGATTTCATATAAAAATTAAAAAGCATGTAAAAGTTTTATTATTGCACAATATGAAATAGTAACACTGTAGTTCACTGTACCAACACAAAGCAGCACTTATACAACACAATCCACTTAAACAATCTTTCAATTAATATATCTTTTAGAAGTATTAGAAGACAAATTTTACAAAACATGAAACAAACAAAGACTAACTAACAACCTAATTTAAAATATATATTTTGATTTCACAAATTGTTAGTTTTTTTTTCGAGTAATAGGGCAAATGAAACAAACCTGAAAAATCAGCTGCCCCACTTGCTGCAAGGTTGGCATTTTGTGTTAATGCTACTCCCCACACTGCACCTTTATGACCCTCAAAGGTCCCAATCCAATCACCAGTTTCTCCTTGTCGTAGCATAGGTTTGCCATCTACAATACCAACAAAAACAAGAATGTTAATGCAGTTAGAACCTCCATTCATATTTAGAAAAAGCATGAATGAATAAGAATTATTGGCAATCTTCCTAATATCATTATTATTTGCTGTAGGATTCAACCTAAAAAGGATAACAATGCTTGAGTATTTTACTTATTGGCTGTGTACCAATCAAACCAATCATTAAAGTTATGATAATTATTTGGAAATAATATAAAAAGCTCATTAACAGAAACTTTCTGTGATATTTTTATGAATGAAATTGAAACCAGTCATCTACTACATATTAAAATAAAATAAGTTCTTACACAAATCAATAATTAAATTAGTATTTATTTATTTATATGGACAACCAACAAGATAATACACCTTTAAAGCTTTAAGACAAAATCAATGTACATGAATAGTGCGACCTTAATTACAGGTTGCCACGGAAAGCATAAATAGCAAAACATTTGTATTCTATTAAGTCTGTAAATTCCCCATTTTAGTATGTAAATGAAACTATTTCTTTTAACAATATAATCATTAACCACTCAATCCCGAACCGGCACTCGGGTGCCGCGTAACAATAGATTTTCTATTGTGTCTGGTGATCCGGGGCTTGAAAGATTAAACCAGGGATATCTTTGCAAATAAGAATTAATCCAATTAGAAAGTCAAAACAGTTTTTCTAACTCAAACAGTTGGGAATAAATCTATAATAAAGAAGTAATTTACTTGTAAATGCACAGGATTTTCCTTAATAATGAACAAAAGAGATGAAAGTAACAACCATCTAACTATAATTGCAGTACATTGTCATGCTATGTTGTAAACAATTAATATCAAGAATAACAAGTACTCCAAAAAACCTTGAAAAGGTACAAGGTGACCCAGAATGGGCGAAATGTCGACAAACAGTACAGGAACTACACTTCCAACATAGTATAATTTGTAATTTCGTACACACACAAAAGTACTTGCGTTCCATGTCGCGACAACGTGAACAAAAAGCACGACATGTTTACCAAGGCGAGCAGCTGCCGCGAGGAAACTTACGAGCGGATACTCAAGGTACTTCCTGCATGTCCGGAAAGAGAAGGTCACAGCATGCATAGAATGCACGTCGCCGGTAGAACAGAGCAGACCATTCTACACAAATAAAAAAGTGAAGGCCTCACATCGCGATGCCTAACATCTGTCACACGAAACTCGACGAATACACCCAAACACACTTGCAGGTCTTCCACTTATATCTCGGCCAAGGCAAAAGGGCACCCTAAGCATAAAGTTTACTTCAAAACTCACCTTTGCAGGCTGAAATCAAATAATATCCATCTTTTGTAACGTCACTAAAATCCAAATGAACGACTGGTCTAGTATGGCCACCACACGTGAGAGGAACTTGCTTGAAAGTTGTCATTTTATTTTTATAATTTTGTATATTGTACTTTTTTGGAAAATAAAACTAATATCTTTGTAACTAAAATTAACCTAATGAGTCTGATCGTACTGAATGTTGACAATCGACTGACGGCAAAGATTGGGCTGGTGTTGCTATAAACCGAAGAAAAAAATGAAACAAAAAATAAAGGAAAATGGTAGATAATATTCAATTTAATTAAATAAAAGTGCAATATAAACAAATAATTTAAAATTAATTTTAAAATACATATGTACATACATATTTATTTTATAATAGTTATTATTTTCTTAATTAAGATCACGTTTTATTGTCACTGAGTCAATTGAAGTTTCAATTTGTGTGGCTGAACTAATATTATTTACAAAAGTAAACAAAGACATTCACACTAAGTCTCTGTTTCAAAAAGGTTAAATGATGTATAGATAGAGTACATCTATACATCCCCTTCAGTTTCAGTTTAGTGGGTGGGTAGTGGGACGAACGCCTTTAGTCCCAAGCAAGCCCCACATACGATGAGAGCCTGTATTTATATGTATGGGTGCCTTAATCCTTCTAGCCCCGGATTACTAGACACAATAGAAAATCTATTGTTATGCGGCACCCGAGTGCCGGTTCGGCGTTGAGTGGTTAAATGACTAATATGATTTTTCGAACAATCATTTCTACCAGGTCGTAACCCTATTGAATGTCAACCAACTGTTATTCATCGGTTTTTATAATGCCCAGTGATTGGACATTTATTTTGGCAAATAAGGAAGATTCCCAAAATGCCGGGAATCTTCCCAATCTTACCTGCCGGGCAGAAACACTTTGCCCATCTCTAATTCGGACACAAAATACTAAGCTTTTGTCAAATTTGGTCAAGTGAAACAAAAGTCGTGTGTGAATACAGCTAAAAAGATATTTATCCTTGAATTTGAGTAAATATCGGGTAGAAATGGATTAAAATGAGTATTTATCCATTTTGGATAAATATCCGAGTATTTACTTTTTGAGTATTTATCCACTGCCCATCACTATATGTACATTGTTGTTTTAATTGAACATTCAAATGCCTCACGGTCACGGTACTGTTACATCACTTTGTCTTAATCCATGACGTGTTGTTGACGACGTTGACGTACTTGACTTGACGTTGATAAACGTCAAATCTGATTTTCGTTTCGTGTGTTGTTGGCAGTCAAAACAGATGTTCTTCGTAAAAATGGATTTCTTTACATCAATACCAACCCATATTGATTATGTAGGCCAAGCTAAAGCTGAGAAACTATACAAGGCTATAATCACATTATTCAGTATCGTCGGCTTCATCTGGGGCTACATAGTTCAGCAGTTCTCTCAGTCTGTGTACATTTTGGGAGCTGGCTTCATTCTAGCTGCCATTCTGACTGTTCCACCATGGCCCATGTACCGGCGTAATCCTCTCAACTGGCAAAATCCGAAGAACACAGAAGAAAAACCATCAGGCAAGAAAGGAAAGAAGTAATTTTGGTGCATTTATTATTTTCTCAAATAAAACATAGTATATAAGGTATCGGTTTTTTATTTATCCTTCAGAATGATCACTAATTATACAGTTATGTGGCACATTGTGCCTCTGCTTCTACATAAGTATTGTGCAATAATGACGGTAAGTCTATTAGAATTGGTTAATCAACTACAATACACATAGACTAGAATCAAAAACCGCAATGTCCATATGAAAACAAAAGGACATTGCTGTTTTTGATTCTAGTATTTGATTAAATATTTGGATTACGGATTATTATATTATGACTAGTGATGGGTTTTTATCCGGATAAATACTCAAAATGGATAAATACTCATAAATATCCATTTTTACTTGAGTATTTATCCAAAAAGGCGGATAAATACTTTTAAAACATTTTTCTTTTATTTTTTAAATTAAAGTGTAGGTCGATTAGAATAGAATATAGACACGCGGCAGCGTGTCAAGCAAAGGAACGGGTTAGCCAGCGCCAAGTGTATATTTACACGAACCATTTGGTGCCACTTTTGACCCTTCTATAACTTAAAACCTATTTAACGTAAACACATAAAACTACGTGAGTTTAATTAGATCTTTATGGACACCTAGAAGCCCAAATTTCATGAAGCTAGCTCAAACGGTTATAAAGATATGAAGGTCAAGAAGTCGTTAAAATTAGTATTGACTGACTGACTTATAGTAGCAAAACCTAACCTACTTGGGTGGTTACCCCCTATTTTTTTTTCTATTTTTAGATTTTTCACTACGTTTACACACAATTACCGAGCTGGATTCCAAATTTCATCCTTCTAGGTCATCTGTAATAAAATCTAAAAATAGGGGGGTTTCCCCCCCCCTATTTTTTAATTTTTTTTCTATTTCTTATAGGTTTTAGTATTGACTGACTGACTTATCGTAGCAAAACCTAACCTACTGAGCTGGATTCCAAATTTCATCTTTCTTGGTCATCTTGAAGTAGGTTAGGTTTTGCTACTATAAGTCAGTCAGTCAATACTGGGAGTCCCATACATTTTTTTATTGTAGCGTTGGAATTAAAACTATCCTAATATAATTATGTCATATTATATTTGCTATATAACAGAAATATGAAAATCAAGTAATCAGTACACGAAAAATAAGTGGTGTCCCCATACAAAAAACTTGTAATACGCGCTAAACCACCGGCCAACGCGACGATGTGTCTACGGCGGCGCGCGGCACCACATTAAATCTCAAAACCTGCCTAGTTTTCTTTACAAAAAGTAATGATATCCCACCTAAAACATAAATGTAAAACCGGCCAAGTGCGAGTCGGACTCGCCCATGAAGGGTTCCGTAGCAGCAAGTATCATCATATTTATTAATATAAAAGTTCTTGTAGTTCTTTGTAAGTTTGATCGACGTTTTTATATTTGAGTTGATTGAATGAGAGGAAAATTGCGGTTTACGATTTATGACGTTTAAAAAAAAAACTAGTTACTTGATCTCGTTCAAACCAATTTTCAATGGAAGTTTGCATGGTAATGTACATCATATATATTTTTTAGTTTTATCGTTCTCTTATTTTAGAAGTTAGAGGGGGGGTGACCAACATTTTACCACTTTGGAAGTGTCTCTCGCGCAAACTATTCCGTTTAGAAAAAAATGATATAAGAAACCTTATTATCATTTTTAAAGACCTATCTATAGATACCCCACACGTAAGGGTTTGAAGAAAATTTTTTTTTTGAGTTTCAGTTCTAAGTATGGGAAGCCCCAAAAATTTATAAACTAATTACTTGATCTCGTTCAAACCAATTTTCAATGGAAGTTTGCATAATAATGTACATCATATATTTTTTTTAGATTTATCGTTCTCTTATTTTAGAAGTTACAGGGGGGGGGGACCAACATTTTACAACTTTGGAAGTGTCTCTCGCGCAAACTATTCAGTTTAGAAAAAAATGATATAAGAAACCTTATTATCATTTTAAAAGACCTATCCATAATACACGTAAGGATTGGATGAAAAATTTTTTTTTGAGTTTCAGTTCTAAGTATGGAGAGCCCCCAAAATTTATTATTATTTTTCTATTTTTGTATGAAAATCTTAATGCGGTTCACAGAATACATCTACTTACTAATTTTCAACAGTATAGCTCTTATAGTATCGGTAAAAAGTGGCTGTGACATACGGACGGACAGACAGACAGACAGACAGACAGACATGACGAATCCATAAGGGTTCCGTTTTTTGCCATTGGCTACGGAACCCTAAAAAGGAGAGCCAAGTTCAATACAAAAATTATGTTTGGCTGTGGGCTTCGCCGCAAAACTTGGTCACTGGGCTTTTTTCATACGAACATGGTCACTACAATACAATACATCGTAGTATGGAGCGTTGAGTTCGGTTTATTGTTTATCCTTTTTGAAAAAAATTAAGCTGTTTTTGGCAAATTTTGAAACTGTGATTCGAGAATTGGGCGTTTGGCCTCTCCATTGACGTAATAATCATTGCACAGCTGCAAATATTTTTCTATCTATGAGACGCTAAAGTGACCATGTTTGTACGAAAAAGGCCTAGTGGCCAAGTTTTATTGCCGGTGAGTGTATATGTTGAATAACTTTATAAATGACTGATGTAATGAAAACTGGCCAAGTCAAATCTAACCTACTTTAAGATCATAGAACTTGGCACTCATTTAGATCTCCATTCTTTTTGCGGCGAAGCTCACAGCCAAACATAATTTTTGGATTGAACTTGGCTCTCCTTTTTTACATTTATGTTTTTGGTGGAATATACTTTTCTCGCTCTCGCGCGGACTTGTGCGCAACGTTTGCAAAAGCAAGCAATGTGCTACAGTATAATAGGTACTACTACCCTAAGACTTGATTTGATATAACACCCAACCGTGCTAAAAATAAAGTAATTTTATTGATGCCAAAGTATTCGGACGCAAAATACTAAGCTTTTGTCAAATGTGGTCAAGTGAAACAAAAGTCATGTGTGAATACAGCTAAAAAGATATTTATCCGTGATTTTGAGTAAATATCGGGTAAAAATGGGTAAAAATTAGTATTTATCCATTTGGGATAAATATCCGAGTATTTACTTTTTGAGTATTTATCCACTGCCCATCACTAATTATGACTATTTAATAGAATATTGGTTTCTAATCTTCTCAATAATATATCAGAGTATGTGTATAGACCAGTATATAATTATTACATATAAGCATATGATTACTAATTTTGGATAGATAAACTAGAAACATCAGCAATACAACATCTAACTGCAGGGCACATCAGCCTCTATTGAAATGTGATCATAACAATGATGGGTCACTGACACAATCAATCATAATGAACCCTATGCTACGCATAAAGACGTAGAAAATGCAGGACTACTCCTGTTTAACCATTTGGTTTCTTATATCTAGGTTATATTTAATGTTGGTTGCAGCTAACATTAGACTGGGTTAAGATATAAGGAGTTGTTACATCACTAGTTTTTAGGGAAAGAAAGCTTAATTTATATATTTCTTTCCTTGTAGTGTCCTTGCTAACAAAATGTGCAGTTGCTAGTACATTTCAATTAAGTGACATTTGACGTCATTACTATACATCGTTATCGCGCGGGCAGTTTGGGGGCGACGCATAGATGACCGAAGGGCTGTCACACCTATTTATCGAGTATTAGAATATTTGCATGTTTTTTTATTCTTTAAATTAAAGCCTTTCATGTTATGTATATTCATTAGGAGGATAAATACCTTATGAGGATAAATAGAATATTATTTTTATTTTGATATTGTATTTAAAATTGGGACAAAGTAGTGTAGAAGCGTTGTTTAAGTTAGCAACACTTTCTCTGAGGGTTGATTCAGTCCAGTAAGTCAGAAATTGACATCATACAGCTATAAATGAGTAATTAGGATAAAAATAACATTTTCATAAAATTGGTTAAGTTATCGAAACCGAAAAAAATCGTAAGGTAACATTGTTGTGTCAGTGGTCGATTTAGGATTACAAATAGATTCAATGCATAATATCGATTTAAAAATCGATATTTTTATTAGTCAAATATAATTTAAAAAAAAAGATCCATGCGTGGCAACCCTATTCATCAGTATCCACGCGTCGCCCCGAAACTGCCCGCGCGATAACGATGTATAGTCATTACATAGGAATTACATTCATTAATGCTCAATTTATCTAACAAATTCACAAAAAATAAATTTAAATATCTTAAGCAATATCTCTCCAAATGTTTAAAAGTGGATGGGATTAAAATATTCATTAAAATTATTATACTTATAAATAGCTAGTACTAGTTGTAGTACCAGAAAGGCGGACAGTGAGTGATATGTATTTCATACTTTTATTTTTATTATTTTTAAAATGTTTAATAATCATCACATCAGCTATATGCTCACGATCTTGGGCTCAATAAAACTCTTTCACTGGTCTGGAAAAAGAGCTAAAACACTGGTCTCGGTGACATGACGCCCAT
Organism: Mecyna flavalis; assembly: GCA_949319885.1. Taxonomy (NCBI): domain Eukaryota; kingdom Metazoa; phylum Arthropoda; class Insecta; order Lepidoptera; family Crambidae; genus Mecyna; species Mecyna flavalis. The sequence goes on along the minus strand of OX439435.1, from coordinate 10,779,778 downwards.
CATTGTTGTAATGATTTTAAAAATTGACATTATATTACCCTGCAGAGGGATATTAATTGATACAATATACATATAAAAATACCATAGAATACTTATTCTAAATAGAGAAGTTAATGATTATCAGATATCCATATTCTTAAAATCATATTTTTTGAAATGTTTGCTTAATGTTTATAAGACTATGAACCTAAGTATTATGACATCGGAATTCTTGAGACAGATATGAGATCATCATTCCAAATTGGACTTTTAAATTAATGTCTATTTAGAATAAATAACTACCTCTATGTTAAAAGACAATGAAACCATTATAAATGTAACAAATTAGGAACTCTCCTTGTGAACAAAATACAAAAATAAATAACTGTCTGATAAAAATACGAATACTAATTAAAATTTGCCAACTAGGCAGTCTCAAAAAAATACACAACCTCATAAAGGTCTTAAGAGTAGGTACTAGAGTTAACATCGATATGTCTAAGTTTCCTCACCGACTAGATTAAACTTATCTCGGATATTCCTAAACAAGCTATATATTCTATTTTCATTGCATACGTCGCATTCATTTGGTTTCCCATTCTCTTTGGTATCTTCCTGTGCACCTTCAACTTCCTCTTCGGATTCGGTTTCATATTCAGCGTCATCTAGTACAGTTTCAGAATTGTCATTAACTTCATTGCCTGTATTTTCTTCAGTGTCGCACAATTGTTGTAACGTTATGGCAGCAAACATAGAGGCGATACCATAATTAACTGTAGTTAACGATAAAGGACCCAATGCAAGTATGATTACTGCCATGGCGTACAACAATGACAATAGATTGTCATACTGCTTCCTGTAAAATTCACAAATAGGTTAGTATAAATAAAAAAAATATATTTTAAAAGTTAGAAAACATTACTGTGAGATCAAAGGACATAATATACTTACAGTTTCTGTCGAGGACCATCCATTTGCCAAACACATCCAGAACAAAAAGACATCAAAAGGCCAGCTTGATAAGATGTATCCGGTTTTAGCACTGCACTATGTCTGAAAATTTAAGTTATAATGTTATAGGACCACCAATAAATTAGTCAGAGAACATACATTTAAAATTTCGATCACTATTTTACTACGAAATGTTCGATTTCCAATATAAAACAGTAGACTTATAGGTTAATAGGTATGTTAATGTATTGTTTATTAAATGAAACATACTTGAAATTCTTTGCCCACGTCAGCAAAACAGGGACGTTCGCCAAAGTCACGCACATCCATAAAAGGAACATCATCAAATGGAAGTGCAAATTGTTCAACTCTTCATCTATGTCTTTGGTCGCATTATTTCCTTTCTTATTGTCTTTATCATCACAACCTTTTTCTGACTTCAAATCGGCTTTCTTATCAGTCCTAGCAGATTTTACAGCAATAACTTTATCATTAGTACCCTTATTCTTTTTGCCTTTTTTCTTATTGTCATTCTTATTACCATTACTTGATACAACTTCTTTTTTATCTACTACATTTAAGATTTCCTTTGGCTTTTCTGATGTCGATTCTTCACTATCAGTTTTGGGTACAAGACTAGTTTCTTCTTTATTAGTAGCACCTTTTTTACCCTTGAACATGTAACACAGTCGAGACGCAAATTTGGCCATGAGTTTGTATACATAATCTTCTAGGTATTCTTCATACATTTTAGAAAGCTGTAATGATATTAAAAATTCTATGAAATCCATAAAAATAAGTAAAACGAGTTTTTTTTACCACATATTAAATGAATATTTATTAACATTTAGTAGAATTACTAAATGTAAAAATAAAGTGGAGACATATTGGGATTTCAAAATGACGAATGTGTGTGAAGGTCAGATGTTAAATAAAAAGTATTTTTTTGAGAATATTCAAATATGTAGTAAATGCACTGTTACCTACTCAATAACTTTCATGTTCTTTTTGCTGTAGCGGGAGTGAATGTTGCTACTGATAATATTTACAGACATATCCTACCTAAATCCTACGTAAAAATTGCCTCAATTAATTTGCACTTTGTTGTACAGTCAAAAGCACGTCAGACTATACACTTTGGACTTTGTACCACTCTTGTGTCGGGGGCATAAGTGCTATTATCGAACTGCAAGTGTTTACCGTGAAATACTGTTGACCGTAACCGTGATACTAAGTAATTTCATGACATTTTTACAGTCACGGAGTAAGTTCTATCCCTCACCATAATCTTCAAATTATATAATATGCATGCAAAATGGTCTACAAAGCTCAATTTGGAGGGCATGTTGCGGACAGCGGGAAAATACTTTTTTTTCATGCTGCTAACAACGCGTGAGATCCCTCCGGTGCGCGGTGTTACAAGCGTCCAAATTCGACAGTAACCGCTTACTATCATACGGGCAGTCGGACAGGCATGAGCGATATACACGTGGTAAGAATTCGTACTTTTTTGTACTAGGTTTCAAGGCACGTTTATAGTCAAGAACTAAGTTCCGTCCCCCACATTTAGTGCTTGTTCACGTTGAACGCGCGGGTGCGGTGCTCGCTACATAGCCCGCGCGCGCGTTTGTACGTGAACACTTCGATACTACGCCATATGTTTGATATTTCGCGCCCGCGCCCGCTACCGCGCCCGCGCGTTCAACGTGAACAAGCACTTACACTCTTATCCGCAGTTATATTCAAAATGCTGAATGTTTGCAAAAGCCTTAGTATATAGAACATACCATAAACGCATAGAAGGCCGCCCCAACAGCGAGAGACGCGGCCCCGCAAGACAGCGGGACCGCGCATATCATAGCAGCGCTCACAACTAGAGGCACCTTCTGCAGACCAGACGCTACCCGCTCAGCGAATGAGGAACCGCCGCGCCATACGATTCTGGAGAGTATAATTAAAATAAATCGTCAATACTAAAAAAACGTAAACTTACGATAAAATACCAAGAAATTACAAGAGTATAGCATGGCAGAGAATGCCATTAGGCATTAGGTCGCTAGTTTATTTACAAGAATGTATAGCCTGACCAAGAAAATAAAAAACCTGCTCTGCATCACATTAGCTATGGTTATAGCAACACTTGGTTAGTATGTTTATACTCACAAATAACTCACAATATCCAATAGTAACAAGGCACGGTTGACAATTGACATCACACTTTGACAGACAGCATAATGAATGACAAAAATTCATTGTTTTTTTTTTATTGTTGCCACTTGAAGAAATTATTTCCAATATATTTTCGCAATATGGCGAGGTTTTTATTTTAATGTTCAGAATGGCGCTATGTTCAGAATATTTATTTATTATATTTATATTTTATTTCCTCTGTAATTGGGAGTTTGTTCTTTTCCAGAATCAACGATTAAAAACAGATTAAATGTCTGCATAGAAATACTTTTACCTAAACAGCAGTCTATGAGCCAGCTGGGATGAGAACACCATGACGACTATAATCGCCGCGGCAACCACGTTCACGAGCCCTAGGGCCACCATGTACGCTGGCAACACGAGGAGTGACCGCGTGAAGTATTGCAGCTCTAGATTGTTCCAGCCTGCGTTCTCTAAGAGGAAGGAGAACATTGGCACCGACCTGAAAACAACGTTGTTTCATTTAGTATGGGAGGAAAAACAGATGTATTGCCTAGTAAGTGATCAAACTATTCGATTCAGTATTAAACCGAACGTTACGCTTCTAAATTGTCAAGTTTAACCTCGCAAGTATAGTTGGCTATATTTTTCTTTATTTTTAAAGTAAAAGTTTACTTATCATCAGTCGAGACTCGAGAGTCATTATAGCTTTCACTTAAAAATACGAAGACTCAACTTACATGAAAATAACCGACGCCAATCTAGCGAACACCAAAGCATAATACGGCTTCACTCCTTCGCCCATCAACGCGCTGTGTATAGACAACAGAGATCCATGTTCATTGAGATGCTTGAAGCTGCAGCGAACGGCTAGCAGGATGATGGCGCCTACGTAGGGTATCAACACTGGGGAGTAGTTGCGGGCGAGCTGTGCTAGACGAGTGTACCAGGTTGATGACATGCTGGAATTAGGATAAAAATACATCCATTAAACCATAATACAGTGTAGCAGCTCATTGGCCCCCCAATAAAAGACCAGTACGGCAACAAGAGAGGAAGTTGCGGGAAATTTTAGTGGGACGTCCCCTCTTCCCGTTCCCCGACTTGACTGGGAACGAAAGGAGATAGTCCCACATACCCCTGCCTGACCATAAACGAGCAGAATATGCGTACTGCATTTCATCCGCTTTTCATTTCACTATAAAAAAAGCACATTGAGCGATGCTTTCCAGTAGCCGCATATCGTCAGATGGGCTGCGTGCCGGTCTGCTAACTGAAGTAATATAAAAAAACATATCCATATTCTTCTCTCTTAGAGCGTTTTGTTAAAAAGCACATTGAGCGATGCTATCCAGTAGCCGCATATCGTCAGATGGGCTGCGTGCCGGTCTGCCAACTGAAGTAATATAAAAAAACATATCCATATTCTTCTCTCTTAGAGCGTTTTGTTCCGATCTAGATATCGTCAGACAGATGGGCTGCGTGCCGGTCTGCTAACTGAAGTAATATAAAAAAACATATCCATATTCTTCTCTCTTAGAGCGTTTTGTTCCGATCTAGTCAACAAACAAAACTATTGATCCAGGATTTGGCAAATCCGGTTATTATATTGGAGCGAATCCATTTTCCCTAACCCGTAACAGGAAAACCAGATCAATTGGATCATGGCTACACAGCAACGATGTAGGTTTCCTCACGAAGTTTTCTGTCAACGCTTAGCTATATGCAAATACCTACGCTCATAAAAATTCATAGGTAAACCCCGAGATTCGACCCATTGACCTCATGCATGTTGCCACAGCTCATAATATCCATACATTTATTAATGCGAAAAAAACTCTCTAACGGAATGTATATTTGTTTCTTCTGTGTCTAGATTTTTTTAAATTATTATTTTAAGAGCTAAACAAGCAAGTATAAACCCTTGTGGTAAGAGATCTCGACGCTCATAGACACTTGCGACATTAAATTGTATTTAATTATATATTTTTGGTACTTTCATTGTTTCTAAACAAAACCCCCACAGCTAAAATCTGCCGCCATAACAGCTCTGGCTGTGTTCCGGCAAAACTAAAGTGGGTGCCAGTACACTTGAAATCAGAGGCTCGAAAATCAGATGAGCCTACAGTCTGGCAGCACATGGGGGACGCTTCCAGGTAAAGCTTCCCTCAATGGAATAGGCCGCAGTGGCCGCTTACCATCAGGAAGGCTGCGTGCCTGTCTGCCAACTGACATAGTAAAAAAACTCTTTTTTTGCAGAGTACGAGTTCACAGAACACAAAACTTATTTTTAGGATAAAACATGATGCATATCTGGTTTCATGGCTAGAAGTATCAATTAACTGCCAAAAAGGTTGACGACCCCGCTTTATCTCGTATTATCAAACAAAACTGTGTCACAAAGATATTACGTATGAGTAATCTTTCCTCTTCTCACGTGTGCCATCAAGTCAATCTTTGGTATCCTAGAATGGACGTGTAATGTTATCTTAAGCTGTAGTGATAAAAGCATCAAAATTGTAGTGATATAAGTCTGTAATGCTGTTTTGCCATAAATACTATCTATGTATCACTTCCACTCTATGCGTTATCTCAGATGTTTGTGTGTGTTATAGATTAGATACTCTACAAGTTTATTTTATTGTTAAACAATGGTAAAAACTAGACACACATTTTGGTAACTGTGACTAGCTAGGAGATTGTAACAAAGAGTCGGCCACTGTGCTTGTCAATTTTAAGAAGGGAGGTTCGAAAAAAGAAACGAATTCTCGTATAGGCCACTTCATAAAGATACTACAAGTTCCTGTGGGGGCAGAAAGGTGAGGAAGAATTGACAGTTTCACGAAAACAACCCGACTAAAGTTTCGCGGTATTTGACGTAGCAAAAATACCGCAAGTACCTTTTCAGTTAAGCTGTAAAAAGAAAGACAAGGTGGGGTTTAAAAGTAATGAAAACATACCTAATAGTGTATGTGCACTGAGGGTCCAACAGCAAAATCACTCTGGGATGTTTGTCTGGCTCATGCATATTCGTCATGTTAGGATTAGTGGCAAACAGACGAAGCTTCATTGGTGACTTTTTCAGCGGGCTATAAAAGAAAAAATACATTAAATATCTTGCTCAACAAAATGGTCCTTCGAGCGGGACAAAATTGTATTTGTCTGACTTACGTAAAGTAGTGGTAATAATTATGATTTTTTGCCCAGGGCACATGTAATTCCGCAGATACATGATATTGAGTTGCTTTGCATTCTGGTGAAGGATCCACATACAGAAGGTAGGCTTGGTGGACTTTATTGAAGCTAGGAAGAAACAGTTCATAATACAAACTGTTAGCTTCCGTTTTTTCCACCATCACTTGCTTCCCAAACGAAAATTCTGAAGGCAAATCTTTGATAACCACTCGAGACGCGTAGTCATTTACATCTACGTTTAATGTGACCTGAAACAAACATTTGACATTACTGTCAAAAATTGTTTATAGCGTTTAAGCGAAAGAGATGATATACCTAACATGTCATGTGCTGTAAAATATGAACTTATTTGGTTTTTTAACTACATACGGCGCATATTTAAAATTACGAAATATTTTTGGAGGTCATGTTTTAACTAAAACGATTTTAGTTAACAAATGGTGAGATTTTAAATTGAAGCTCATGTAGGTATTTGTACAAACTTCAACAAGATACTTAATAAAAACAGCATATTTGTGAAAAGATGTTACTGACTAAAAGGGAATGCTTTACTTAATCGTATTTGTTGATTTATTGCAATACATAACTATTAACTACAACCTACATTCATAACCATTATCGAAACTTTAAAAAAGTTTTTCTATTTATATGTATATTTTGAATCTTATGACCATAATTATAAGGTCTTAAATTGTATACAAACAAAATTTTAAAAATGAAATAATATAGTCTTAAAACCATACCGGTTTCCTAGTGGGTGAAACTTTGACGATCACATGCGTCCAATCGGGATTAGCGTCTTTTAGTCTATGGAGATTGATGGTAGCCAACTTCCTCTTGCCATGGCCCTCTGCCGCTCCAGTCCAGCGGCTCATTTCTAGCAATGAGGTTGCTTGTTTGCTGTTAATGAATAGAATAATGTACATTTATAATAAACTCATAACAACTTAGTATAAAATAAAGAAACGCCTTTCTTTACAGTCCTTTATAAAAAAAACTTCAAAATAAATTTTATGATGTTTTTAAGGTAATTTTATCGCGAACAATGTTTCTCGAGTAATCACACAAATATGTCTCCCAAAATACTGATAATAATTTAGAAGTGTTACTAAAGACTATTTTGCTAACTTCACAAAACTAATTACAAACAACTTACCAATATCTATGTGTGTCATACGTATACATAGCATTACAGCCAAAGATCCAATCTATGTCCATCAAATTATTAGCCTCTATAGCAACGAATCGATTTTGCGGAAACGTTACGAGTCTTATCATCAGATATGTCATTCTGTAACAAAAATAAATATTCTAATATAACATTTCTATTGCAACTTATAATCTGCAAAGCTGGTATTGACGACTCATAAGTGCATATTTGAAGCTTATTACAATAATTAATAATATTTAGATTTTTATAATAAAAAGGTCTAAGAACTGGTCTTTTTTTAATAAGATCGCATAGTGACTTCAACTCGAGTGATATTTTTGTGTTGTAGATTTGTGTCATGCTGAAGAGAGTAAATAAGTCGAAATGGGCCGATTTGAGTTACTTCCAGTTCAGATAAAAAAAGATCGACGTAAAAGTAGTAAATAGGTTTACTATCATTCTTCGTCAGGTGGCCGAAAGAAGCGGAGAACAAACCCCGTCCTTACCTCCCTTTCCTCAGGACCCATAGCCCTTTTCACTCCCAAATAATTATTATTTTTTTAGAGGCGAGCAACACCGTGTGAAACTCTATTATAGTCGTAGGTGTCCATAGGTGGTAGTGATCTCTTACCAACACGTGTCACCTTGTTCGTTACCCTCGCTTTTTCATAAAAAGGAGGCCAACGAACATATAAATATTAAAAATAGCAAAGTCTAATTGTATTCAAAACGTTGTAAAAATTTGAGTTGTTTTGAACTTTGCCCCAAATAGTACTCTCTTAAAAGATGGGGTAATATGAGTGAGAATTTGGCAATGTGTACCAAACCCAGTATTGCGATGACTTCATTTCACATTGTGTAAATCAAGGGCCAAGAAAGATATCGGTATGCAATGCATGGGTTTTAAAAAAAAATATCTAGGTAGATACCTCATTTCGTTATGAAATGCCGTCAACATTTTCGAGTTTGTGATTTAGGTATTATGGATAGGACACAGTATTTGACTCAACAATACACTTGCAGTAGGTTTTGACCGCCTCTGTGGAACAGTGGCTAAGCTTGGGTATAAAACCCGGAGGTGGTTGGTTCGATTCTAGAACTAATTTTTTTTATTGCAGAATGCAGCATTAGGAAATGTCGAAAAAAAGATTTAACGTAAGCAGAATGACGTACGTAGTGTCGGAATACTAAAATATCCATCTCTTGCAACTCTGGATTCGAGCCAACCCTACAAACCATAGTAGAGGAGTACAAAATTTCTATGAATTCTGACTAATTTCATATAAATAAAGGGCCTGGCCTTGAAAGCTTTTAAGAGTACTTCATTTTCCCGAGCGTTTCATTGCGATTTAGTCGAGAATTCGAGATACTTCACATCCAAGACTTGGAAAACACAGCTATCTATTATTTTAGAACAACTACCTTCAAACCTAAGGAAACCCCGTAATGGGGGATTTTAATATTAATTAGATCTTGAGATTATTGCCACCAAAAACAATTGTTGATCAACTGATTTGGTATAACGGTTTAGAAGGTTAGCTATTACGCCAGAGGTTGCGGGTTCGGTTCCCACGCGGTACAAACATTTGTTTGCAAGAACATCTATGTTTTTCTGGATTTTTTAAGGCAGCCTATAAAGGTTCCCGCAAGCACTGCTTAGTTTTGGGAAAGATAGTGGCTGTTAGTAACATCCGAGAAAACAGACATAATTCTGTAAAGGAACTCGGTACTTTTACTTGTCTTCAAGTAAGTACTACGATTAGATCACTATCTAGTAAGATCATAGTTATTTTTAAAGTATTGTGACAGTTAGATCATGATACGATACATGATTAATGTACATAGGTATTATACGCGTCAACTTAATTGGCTTGTGCGCGAACCTGCGCAGAACACAGATGTAGGTGTCAGAGGGCTGCAGCCGCGCCCCGCACCTGCCCAAAGGACGGTCGCAGCTAACTTCAGACAAGCTAATTAAGTTGACGCGGACTATACAGTGCCCGACAAACGTCTTGAAATCGGGTGGGGATTGCGCAGAACGCGAATTTTGAGATGCGTGCGCTCCATTGCTCAGAGTTATGCGGGCGGCAGGAGATGAGCGCGCGCTATTGGTCATGCGCAAGTGCACATGCGCGAACTTTCCCCAACTCCGTCGAACGACCGTCAAGATACTTGCCGGACTCTGTATACAAATCAGTTTCTTACTTATTGACTTCTGGTCTTGCTATTTGGTAGACCCTTCGGCTATCTTCATACCAGAACGCATCGGCAAGCATTGTTACCTCTGGACGAGTTTGATCCGGGTCCAATACCATTGATCTATTTGCCTGTTTGATGGAAAGAAATAATATGACATTTAAATAAAAGAGAATGAAAATATATCAGCAAATATGAATAAACATCTAATAATAAACACAGACACTAGACAAAGTCTTGTTCAATTTCGTAAAACTCTATGAATCTTCAATATTTACCTGAAAATAGAATGTTGCTTTTGACTTCCATATCTGGCTGTCCTCATTCAACTGTTCTGTCAGTGGATTGACAATAGAAAACAAATACCTATTGATCGCCATAACCACTTGTTTGCACCAAACTATGCTGACATGATCAGGAGAAACCCACACACCTGGGATTGACGTAGTCTAGGGAGCAATCAAACATAATTATTAATTAATTCAAGATAAACGTAGATTATTAAATTTGTATGGGTAAATAAATAAAACGTTTAATACATTTCAAACTTACCAGAGCACTAATGTAACTATCGTTTGACGATGTTAATCCAGATGGCATTAAAACGTCCCTCGGACCATTTCCTAAACTGATAATAACTTTCTTTTCTTTAACTTCTGGGTACAGATTCACATAAATCCTCCATTCATAATCAATAAGTTGATAGTAATCATCCATAGCGAGGTCTGTGTTTAAAATGGGGCCTTGTAATGGTGCAGCAAGTGTAATTGCTATGTTTGTGGAGTTGAGTGTACTTGGGTAAGCCAAAAGACGTTTTGCAATTAGTCCTCCCTGATGAAAATAATTACATAATATAAATGCAGTGTTATTATGATTATTTCTATTTATATCCACAGTTTGATAAAAGCAGTGAAGAATTAAAAAGGAATATTGATCTTTATTATCATTCAACCATGTTTAATATATAAGAATATCATCTTTATCATGTAAGAAAGGCAATATAATATTAAGATCAAATATAATAATAACTAACCATTGAATGACCAATTAGAATAACCGATGTTGGAATGTTCTTCGTGTACCTATTGCTCTTGTATAAGCTTAATATTTTTTGAATACATGCAGCAGCAAACTTTGTTTCACTTTGAAGCACACCTCCGTACAATCCTGACAACTCCTCATTGTAACTTACTAACAGAGAAAAAGATAATGTTAGGAGTATATTTAAAAGGAATCAATCAAACAGAATACAAATCTAATAAAGAAAGCGTAATTCCCATATTAAAGCTTTAGCAAAACAAAAGATAATATTAACATGGATATAAATAAGAAACTTAAATAATGATTAGACAAAATATAGTCTTACTTGTAAAGTAGTCAAAATGGAATTCATGTTTAGTCTTGTCCAATGCTTTGCGGAGTGCAACAGAGGCTAAAGAGCGTACTTGCTTGTAACTGCCAGAGTTCCCAGGCAGAAACAGCACAGGTACACCGCTGAACCTATGAATATGATATACATTCTATATTACATTCACTTGATTATGGGGTGGGCGTGGTAACTGTCGATATGTATTTGTAAAGTTATAATTAAAAAATAATAATTTGACAACATACCACATCTTTCTGGCTCTTTCCGTGAGTCTGCCTTCGCTGTATGCATACAGTCCATATTGTGGATAGACGGAGTTTTCCGGCAACGATATACGCTACACAAAGTTAAGAAAAAAAAGTTGAATATACTAAATCACGACTAACTTGCCAATTTGAACTTATAACGAAAATTACAACTCACCACGAATTGAGGATATTCATACATGTAAGTCATTACACAATATTGATTTTTATCAGTAAAATAAACATTTATAATGCCTAATAAATAACTCGCGAAAAATGCGATAGAAAGGATTTGAAAAATACTTGAACCCATTGTGTTTAGGAAATTCATGTTGTGATAAGTCACATACTCTAATTAATCCAATTATATTAATAAAACTTTTAGGCCACTATTACGAAGTTTCTTTAAAATTTCCAAAATACGCTGGACGAAAATAAAAAGTTTCTTCAAAACGACAGTCTCGTCACGGCCGTTTGACTCAAAGTAATAAAATTGGTGCGTTTGTTATATCTGTGGTACAGGGGGCCAACCTCAGATGACATTTCGTAATCTGTGGTCGTAACCCCTCTCCCCCGCCAGCTCGCTTAAGGGTCTGCTGACATGCTTTGACAGAGTGAGATAGTCTTATTGAGATTCCTGTAAGAGGAAATAGAATAGAGAAGAGTTCAAACTTCAAATCAAACTGAATCAAACTGAGCAAAAAAATCATTAAAGTGCCAAAGAAATTAAAGGTTTTGTGGATTACTACCTAAATTAATATGATTTAATCGAATGTGGAACGTTTGTGTCTAGCATACAAAATGGTAGAGTGTTCAATATTTGGCTTCAAAAGCAACAATCAAAGAGAAAAAGCGGGTGTTACATTTCATACGTAAGTACACTGTTTTATAAATTTTGATCACGTATTTCTTTCTCAAATCTCACAGGAACCAAGTTTCTGCGCTAAATCATTAGTTATATCATCAAAAACTTGATAAATGGGAAATATCTAAAAATTATTTCTAAATATAACCTCTAAAACATCTGACATGCAAACCGGTAAAATAATTGCTTATTATTACAAATTTACATCAGAAGCCAGCATAATAATTATCATAGATGTCTATGTACTGAAATTTTATTAATAATTAGTAGATTCATAATTCGATTTCCGGATGCCTAATGAAAGGAAAAATTTCCCCAAAATTACCCCATATTTCAGGGAATTTCAAGCGATTTGTTGTTTCCAGATTTCCGACTGATGATAAAACTCGTGAGAAATGGATTTATGCAACAGGAATACTATTAATAACATTTTGAAAGGGACTGACGTGTTTACAAAGGAGAAAATTACCAAATAATATGCAACAGAAGGATTAATTATTACAAAAAGAAATTGAAAAATAAATCAATTAATAAGTAATTAACTTGTTTTATTTTGTTTTTCACCTAAATAGTCTTCTTAAAATGATCTTTTTTGGCTCAAATTTGAAATAAAAGGGAATTCATGTATCGGGTATATGAAATTATGAATTCCCTTTTATTTCAAATAGGGTAATCCTGCAAATAATACACCAAAATAAATAAAGTGGCTGTTTGAATAGAATGCCTTTGCATTTGACACCACCACAATTTAAAAAAAAAAGAGCTGTCATATATCACTGGCCCCCTTTTCCGTAAAGCCCATGTCACAGACTAGATAGAAGATAAATCAGACAACCGACTCACGTACTGTAAACATGGGCTTTACGGAAAAGGGGGCCAGTGATATATGACAGCTCTTTTTTTTTTAAATTGTGGTGGTGTCAAATGCAAAGGCATTCTATTCAAACAGCCACTTTATTTATTTTGGTGTATTATTTGCAGGATTACCCTATTTGAAATAAAAGGGAATTCATAATTTCATATACCCGATACATGAATTCCCTTTTATTTCAAATTTGAGCCAAAAAAGATCATTTTAAGAAGACTATTTAGGTGAAAAACAAAATAAAACAAGTTAATTACTTATTAATTGATTTATTTTTCAATTTCTTTTTGTAATAATTAATCCTTCTGTTGCATATTATTTGGTAATTTTCTCCTTTGTAAACACGTCAGTCCCTTTCAAAATGTTATTAATAGTATTCCTGTTGCATAAATCCATTTCTCACGAGTTTTATCATCAGTCGGAAATCTGGAAACAACAAATCGCTTGAAATTCCCTGAAATATGGGGTAATTTTGGGGAAATTTTTCCTTTCATTAGGCATCCGGAAATCGAATTATGAATCTACTAATTATTAATAAAATTTCAGTACATAGACATCTATGATAATTATTATGCTGGCTTCTGATGTAAATTTGTAATAATAAGCAATTATTTTACCGGTTTGCATGTCAGATGTTTTAGAGGTTATATTTAGAAATAATTTTTAGATATTTCCCATTTATCAAGTTTTTGATGATATAACTAATGATTTAGCGCAGAAACTTGGTTCCTGTGAGATTTGAGAAAGAAATACGTGATCAAAATTTATAAAACAGTGTACTTACGTATGAAATGTAACACCCGCTTTTTCTCTTTGATTGTTGCTTTTGAAGCCAAATATTGAACACTCTACCATTTTGTATGCTAGACACAAACGTTCCACATTCGATTAAATCATATTAATTTAGGTAGTAATCCACAAAACCTTTAATTTCTTTGGCACTTTAATGATTTTTTTGCTCAGTTTGATTCAGTTTGATTTGAAGTTTGAACTCTTCTCTATTCTATTTCCTCTTACAGGAATCTCAATAAGACTATCTCACTCTGTCAAAGCATGTCAGCAGACCCTTAAGCGAGCTGGCGGGGGAGAGGGGTTACGACCACAGATTACGAAATGTCATCTGAGGTTGGCCCCCTGTACCACAGATATAACAAACGCACCAATTTTATTACTTTGAGTCAAACGGCCGTGGCCCATGTTTACAGTACGTGAGTCGGTTGTCTGATTTATCTTCTATCTAGTCTGTGAGTCTCGTAATTTTTTACATTGACAATGATGCAGTGTTGCCAGCGTGGTCTTGTCGAAAGTCACCTGAGATGTACAAAAAAGTAACCTTTTTGTAGGAAAAGTAACCTTTCACCATTTTTTTTGGTGAGCAAAAAAAAAAAAAACGTCGACAAGATACGAGCGAATACGATTGAAAAAACCTTTCACTATTTTTTGGAGAGCAAAACAAAACGTCGACAGGATACGAACGAATGAGGAATGAGACGTTACGGACGGTTTAATTTGAAAAATGCTTTCTGCACGCAAATTCCAAAAAGTCACCTAAAAGTAACCTTAAGGAGTCAAAAATCACCTAAAAGGTTACAAAAGTAACCTTCTGGCAACGCTGCAATGATGACACTAATGACACAGCTCACAGGCAGGCAAGAGAGGCCATGGAAATAATATTGTAGGCAGATAATATATGGGAGGGAGAGGGAGGGAATACAGGATGACCATCTCGCAAGCGAGAAATCTACCAAAATGGAAAGTGTAAAAACCAACAAAAAAAAAACATCATTTTCCTTCAATGGAAACATAATCGTCGATAATCGATTATTCTATCGATTTAAACAGCAAGATTACCTTAAAGAAATTATTATGAGGTCTACGGAAAAATTACTCCTGCGCCTGTCAAATCTATGACAGCTGTCGGAGAAATCATGCTGGATTTTACAAAGTATACGTCCGAAGAATTGTTACTTTAGTCAGGCCCTGATTAAGAGTTCTGACCGCCCTAGGCTAATTATGAGGACGCGCCCCCTCCAGGTGTGTTACGGACGGGTCTAAAAGTAGGAACTGAGTAGAGTAGTATTATGAAAATTTTAACATGGTTCATACTACATAAAAGTTTTCAAATCGATCTGCAACCTCACGCATTATTATAAGACCAAAACCATGACAAGTGACTGCAGGCTACCAAGTAGTAAACCAAATCCATCTCGTGTTTGGCAGCATGACTTGTATTGGCTTATTATAGTTTCTATAGACCCCTTAGACCGCGTGGTCCGATCGGCTTGTCCGATCGATCGGACCACCATGTTTTTTATTTCCTGTTGGTTCGATTGATCGAACTCTAAAGTTCTCGTGGTCCGATTATCGAATTACTGGGACTATTCATTTCCTTTTTTTTTCCTGTTAAATCGATTGATCGGGCAACGATATTTGTCTTCGTTATTTTTTTGAAATAACAGAAGATTGTAAAAACAAAAGAAAGCAAGTAGTAAAAATTTGTTCTTTTATTTAAAATGAATATTATAAAGATTTGTCTTTACAAAAATACATACTTTCTTTTGAGAAAGTAAAAAGTATTTTTTTAGTCATGTATTTTTTTAAAACAAATTAATATAATAAAAACATAAGAAAGAAAGTAGTGATGGTTTAAAGGTTTTTTTTTTAATTAAATTAATCCTACTAATAACAATTATAAATGCGTCTGGAAAATTCTTAAAATAATTTTTTTTTTTGGGATTTTTTTTAATAACAAAGGAAGATCATAAAATCCATATAAAGTTGCAATTTTTTTTTTATTTGAAAATCGTGTAAGTTTGTTAGTTACGTCTTGTTATTTATTTACGTAACATAAAAAATTGTAATGATTATTCAGAACCAAAATACGGTAGGGCAAATAGCCGATCCGTCAGATATTGTAACAAGTTTTTCACAAAAATATCATGTCAAAAATCTGTCAGATAAACTATCTGCTAATCAGGAGGTGGTGAAACCGGCCCATATTGTCGTACTAATCCAGCGTACCTAATGAAAACAAAGCACAAACTCAACTCTTGTTTGCTTTATTGTTGTTGAAGTTGTTTGTACTCACAAATTCGCTATGGTCTCACAATTTGAAATCGATCGGACCAGTAGGAAAGATAGAAGAAGTGTGGTCGGACTAAGAGGATTTTTAAAAGTCTCGTGGTTCGAGCGATCGGACAAGAAGAACTTATAAAATGTCGTTAGTCCGATAGTAGGACTACAAGGATTAGAAAAATCCTGATGGTCCGATCAATCGAACCAGCAGGAAATAAAAAACATAGTGGTCCGATTGATCGGACAAGCCGGTCGGACCACGCGGCCTAAGGGCTATAGACAACTTAGTTTCCATTGCCATTGAATCGACTTGAGTTTTTTAAATATTTACTCTAGAGAAAACATTTGAAACAGTGAAACATTTTTGCAACTGATTAATAATTTATTTGAAAATTATAGTAATTAAGTAATTATTTTTAGATTATACAAAAGCCCTTTTCGTGCTTTTATGTTGTAGGGATAATAATTGTGTAATAATTATTTCATTAGAACCAAATAAAAGTGAAGGTTGTCAATAAAAATCAACTATTTATAAAAAGTACAAAAATACGAATAATTTATCGTCGATAAAAGTGACGTCGGACGTGTGTGTGCCGCGTCGCTCGGTCGCAAATTGAGCTGAATATACTTTACTCGCTTACACTCAGGCGTATTTCAGTACATTTGTCTCTTTCTCCATTAAATTAGCTGGCTCATTGCGCGCGGCAAGCTAAGGAGCTGTTGCTCATAGGAAAATTCTCACTGTTGCTGCGCTGAGGAGTGCCTATAAGTGTGCGGTGCAATTTTTGTTGAATTCGCCTTACAGAAACGCTCGTTTACGTGAAGATTGAAGATTAATTTGTATGGGAATTTCAAAATTTAATGTTAAAATCAGGGACTCTTAAGCACACATTTAGTTTTAATGTTTTGTCTAGTTGAAATAAATAGGGTAAGTAGATGCAATGATGCTAGATTAGTGCATACGAAGACACGATTTCAGCGCCCCCCTCGATCCTCGCGCCCTAGGCTGCAGCCTAATTAGCCTATGGGTAAATCAGGCCCTGACTTTAGTATGACACTTGTCGCCTCAGAAGAAGAACTAAAGCATGTCGCTTTAATTCTTCTTCTGAGCTTGTCGCAGCCTCGCAGGCGCCAGGCAGGTATCATCCCAGATTTTACAAACTAAACAGCTGAGGAGAACCTGATTTAAAAAAAAATCAATGAATCATTCAATTAATTGCTTGGGTTAAAAACTTAGTTAAAAAGGAATCCGAGCAGGATACAATTAATCGGATGGATCGGATTGGATAACATAGAAGGCGTAAAGAGTAGAAAAGGTATAGATAGATAGAAATAGCATTTAAAGCCCGCTCTACACTTAGCCCGCGAATCGCGCGCGATGGCCGTGAAAGGGCACGAACACAGACTAGATAGAAGATAAATGGCACGAACGCTAAGTGTGGAGCCGTCTCCTATTTTATGCGAAACGGCTCCACATTTAGCGTTCGCGCCCTTTCGCAGCCATCGCGCGCGATCCGCGGGCTAAGTGTACTGCCCACCAGACACTAAAGTGCAGTAACCGCAAAATAACGATTGCGAGAAAACGCCATTTAAAGTTAAGAATTTGAAATAAAAAATAAGCAGATGGATAAACAAAAAAAAATGAATCCAATTCCAGAAATGTTCTATAGGCGTAAGTCCACACGTCTTAACAATAAAAACAAATATATCCTCATAAATGAATTTATAAATAGCCATTTACTATTTTGGCGCGTATTACTGCACCGCCTTTTTTATTAAAAAAACATTTAAACTGATTAAAACGCAGTATAAAGTAGCATTACTGCGTTTGGATTCGTTGTTTTGTCAAGAAACCCAACTAACACGCAGTAAGGTGAAAAAAAATACTGCATGTTAGTTGGTTTTATAGATTTTTTTCTATAAAACCAACTAACATGCAGTATTTTTTTTGTGTTCGATTTACTAGTGCAGTAAGAAAAATAGCTACCTAGGTAATATTTTATATCAAAAATAAAAACCTTCTTCTAATCCAATATAATACTATATATATACTGCACTATAAATATACTGCATTTTAGTTGGGCGACCACGCTAAATTGTTAATATTATTGGTTTTGCAGTAAGAGTAAAACTGTTAAATAAAAACCACCTAGTTGTCTGAGAAAAAAAATAGTTAATTCAGCAGAAACCTTATGAAACCTGCTTTCAGAATCACTAATAAAACGAAAAATCATAAAAGGGCTATTACTGCACTTTAGTGTCTGGTGGGCAGTGTAGAGCGGCCTTAAGTCTTTTGTCTATACTTGTCTCTGTGCATTGCATTGCACTTTTTTTTTATCTGTGGCACAGAAGTTGCATTGCTGGTGATTAGAAAAGTAGCAAGTAAACATTTATCTTCTAACTAGTCTGTGAAGTAAACTTGTTTTTCTGTTGTGTTTGCTTATACTTTCCAAATCTGAAAGTTGATGGCTTCTAGTACAGCAGTCCTAGAATTAAGCCACTAAAATATGATTTTACAGTGGTAAAATTATTGTGAAATTTAATTGAAAATGGCTACCACCTTGTTTGATAGTCCCTTCATTCGCCAACGATTACATCGGCTACGGCGAACTGACTTCGACCTCGATGAAGAGCAAAGATTTGGTCGATGTGACTGCACCAGTTATTCCTACTTTGTGCTATCAATGGTTCTATTTTCGGTGGGAACTGTAATTACAGTCCTCGCCTTGGGAGATGCTGATGGTTACATACTTCACAATTTGGGACACATGTGGCTGGTGGGACCAATATTTATATGTTCTGGCATGATGGTTGCTGTTAAAAGTATGCTGTATTTACGAAGAAAAAGTGTGATACAAATGCTTCTTCATCGTCGTGAGCTAATTCGAGTGAGTAACGAAGCGAAACGAACGCATTCACTACATACATAAAATTGCATAAAATAATAAAAGCGGAATAATATTATTTTAATAGTTTTTCAGTTTAATATTTATGTTTCTACCTATTTTAGTAAAGAAGTGAAGAAAAGAAGTTTTACATAAATGCAGATTTTATCAAAATGTTTTTGAAGAGACAGCTTTTCTTAACAAGCCATTGAAGGCAACGTTTTGTAAAAGTATTTTTAGTAAATCTTATGAAATAACGCCTCGATGGTCTAGTGGTTTAAATACCGGGCCGAGATCTCGGGGTCCTAGGTTCAATTCCCGGGTCGAGCTAACTTTGTGTCGGTAGCTCGGGTTTGTGATCACCAATCCGCATTCGGCAAGCGTGGTGATTAAGCCAATACCCATCATTGTAGCGATAACTTGATTTCAATGATGGAGGCCTTGGCCCTGCAATGGTACATTAATAGGCTGATACTTTTACTTATGAAATGAATCTTACTTTTAGCAATGTTTCTAATGTATTATTTGTTTATTATTGTGATTCAAATTGTGATGTTGGTATCATATTTTATAATATCATATTAATTAATATTCCATTTTTTTTTAATTTTTCAGGACATGGCAATTGTGCAAGCTGAGCAAGCATACAGTGCTCAAGTGCCTCGTACAGCTTCAAATGCGACCCTACCTCCTTCATATGATGCTTTACTAGCTAATGCTGCAACCAACAAACCTCAACCATCTAGTTCAGAACCACCACCACCAACATATGATGAAGCCATGTACCTGATTGGTGATGAGAAACTGCAAATAGATAACAAAAATGATGACAGTGCCAAACAAGAAACAAGTAACCAATCGTCTGATACTGCAGATCGCAGTAAGCCTTAAAAGAAACTGTGTTTTATACTTGTTTACTGTTAGCTATGTAAGAGAAAACTTAATTCTTCCTTTTTGTACTTATGTTTTACAATTGTAGTCACTATTGATATTATATTATTCTCTGATGTGCCTAAAATATTAATTTCTTAGCAATGTTGTTGTTATGTCATGTTAGAAGTATTAAATTTAAGTAACTGTCCACCAAGAATTTAAGAGACAAAGTAGGGCTATTTGAGAACTAATTAGTTAAGTGAAATATGTTGAAACATTAAGATAGTTGAGTTTAAAAAAACTCAATTTAATAAATGTTCTCTTGATACTTAATTTTGCTAATTTAGCTGTTTGGTGGTCAAGAATATAAATAAAAATGGTTCAATAACTGCATATTGCATAAAAATTATATTATTGACATTTTAGTCATTTAAAAAAGGATAAATTTACCGTTTTTGCATAAAGACACACCCTTGTGTATCTTTTAATTAAAATTAAAATAATGCATTCTAACAAGTGCCACAAAAAACATAGGCTTCTTTATGTATGTTATTATAAAGGAAGAGATTGATATTTTTGTAATTACTGTTCAATAGAATCGGTATGAAATTAATGGCTATATTTTTATTACTATTTCTCGAATATATTTGCAAAGGCTTGTAGACGGTTGTGAGTTGTGACCAATGATATAAAATCAAATGCAATCTACTGTAAGTACTAATTTACTATAACTAGACCATCACTAAAAGCAATCAGTGTGGGTTACTTAAAAATTTAAAATAGATTAAAGAAGGGTGAATATTATTATTTATTTAAGAAAAGCACTCCACTAATTTTTTTTTAGTATTAATTGTTTACAAATACACAAGTTAAGCTTCATTTATTTATAGAATGTATAATATGATGCCACAATTTAACTTTTGGGAATGTTTGCGAAGACTGATGCATTTACTATAATTATTATTATATAAATTTTTTGTTACCAGTTCAATGATGGAGCTATAATACATAATTGGATTTCTTTTAGTTATTGTTCAAACCGAATTGCTGTTACACAGTTAATAATTTTTAAATTTGAGCTTGTACTTTAAATTACTGAAAATGAGCTGTATCAAAATTAATGAAGCCTTTCTATATTCTAGAAAACATTGTGCCTTTACTTGCACTTAATGTAAATAGAGATTGTTGAGTGATGCAAATAGCATTATAAATATCAATATAATAATTATGACTTAAATTACTATGTGATCATTGTTTACATTCTGTGTAACTATTTAGTTACAGTCAATGTAAGTAATCATAGATTAGAATTTACTTTATAGCAGCATTTCTTTCGTTATTGAATTTAGAAGTATTGGGATCTATGCAGGCTCATTGCACTAATAGTGCAATTGTATGTGCATTTTCATTGCTGCTTTACAACAGCAAAATAAATGTTATACTTATTTTGATGAAACAAATGCATTTTATACCTTTTTAACACAATAAACTTGTTGTAAATCTTACTTAAAATATGTTGTGTTTTTCTTGAACTTTTTAAATCTTCAGTTGTGTTTATTTTAACATTATTTTAAATAACACATTAAATGTTATGAACAATATTACTATTGTAGGTAATGTATTTAAATTTTAAACAGTGCTTAGAAGATGTAAGGATAAGGGGAATGATTTTTGATGTTTGCAAAAATGTGCTTGTTGCCAGAACTCTTTATTTCAGAACAACCAGTGAAATTAAAAAAATATATAATAGAAATTGTGAAAATCATTTAGGTAATGTTACACCCTGCTATGTAGGTACTGCTTCATAGACAGATAATGGCTTCAATCTATGAGAAAATATCTGTTCATTAATGTTATTTTCATTAAAAATAAACAGAACAAGTTAAAATTATATATTAACCAGAGTGTTAACCCCAGGACATATTGAAAGAATGGCTGGCAGGAGTAGTTATTTAGTCCTTTAATTGAAACCTGAATTTCAGTGCCCAAATCAAACAAGTATTTGTACAATTGGAAAATATTACTCGCTTAATATAAATGTTCAATTAATCCATTACCTTTTTTGTATGCCACTATACATGTAATTTTTTAAATTAAAGTACTTAATTTATTAGTCTTAAGACACTGAAAACCCATTTCAGTTGTCCTCCATTTGAAAATGTTGAAACCATTATCTGTTCTTTGTTTTGATAAATAGTAATTAAAACTTTCAACAGCAGGTGCTTATTCTGGAACTACATTATAATTCCAATTAATTACCTAATATCTATTTTTCAGTTGCACCACAGATATGCAAATGTTTATTTACTGTTACTGATCTCCCTGCTAAAATAAAAAAACTTTCCAAGTTATCATGTTTTATTTGTAACCTAAGATTTACACCTCATGTAAGTCTGCCAAAGTATTTTGCTCTAAAACAAACATCCCTCAACTGAGGCCATTGGACGACCACAATATCAGCAAAATATTGCAGAATTTTACCAGTTAATGATAATGTTCTTACTCTGCAAATGCTCTCAATGAAAACAATTCTACAGTTGGTTAAAAATAAACACCGTAGAAAGAAACCAACTATGCAAACAGGCACACATGTCCCAGGGCCATTGCAAAATATTACATCTGGTTTGAAATGATACACAACTGGCACTGTGTGCAGCGTGGCAAGCAGTGTACTGCTGATGGATGATAGATAGGACTGCATCACACTTCTGCTTCGTGGTATCCTGCTCAGTGTGTAGTGTTTACTTCCATTTTCTGTTTTATGAATCTTGATTTCACTACTAACATCATTGTCAGCCAAAATGTACATACGAGGATTGTATTTCTCATTATTTAAGTTTTTTACGAGTCTCAAGAGTTCTGTAGTGTGGCCTCCGGATCCAATGCACAAGATAGTACGGAACCCAGTTCCTTCAGTTGTTAGCCTGGAGTCACTACTAAATATCTGATACATGAGGTAAAGAACCCTTAGTAAGAAAATAGCTAGCGGTGCTAGAAGAAGTAAAATTATCAGAATAAATGGCGCCATTCTGCCGGTTCACCTGCAATTAAACAAAATATTGTGTGGAATAACAACATAAACAAAGTCACTTAACAAAATATTACAATAGGTACTAACTTAGTATTCACATTACAATATTAATTCAAAAAACAAAATACTTTAATTATTGATTGCTATCATCATTCCAGTTAAATGTTATTCTATTATTGTTTTCTAACCACTTTCTAACCTTTTGAAATATTATACATGCACCAATCACCAACAACAAAAAATTGATAACATTTGACAGTTATCAATCAACTGTCAAATGTTATCAATTTTGATAATACCGTTTCGTTTTACACGCAAGGTACGACGAGTTTTTTAACCCGAACACAATGATTACCATATTGGTTTTTATTTCGTCTGAGATTGTGCTTATGTACCGAAAATAAATATTAATTGGTTGTATCTGTATCTATTTTGTGCATTTACCTAGCGAAGGTAATCCGGAACAGCACCGTTATGCAAGGCTACTAGTATTATCGACGGTTAAAAGGAAATAGGGGATAAGCGACAAAAGATGAAATGTTCAGGAGAGCCGTTCAAAGTTTCAAATTTTAGAAAAACTGACGTATTTTTGTCATTTATTAAGATATTGTGAAAAGTGAAACAGATATAAAATCAGATAGACATGGTACAGTTACTGGTATACTTAGTTTTAGTGATTTGACGTTATTTAAATTAGTTTTTGTCGCTTATAACCACAGCTGACCACAGCTTTTAATTTTTGAGTGAGGAAATATGGCATAAGATACAAATGACAAAATCAAATAATAAAGGATAAGAAGCATATGCGACATTCCAACTTATCATTTCACAAGGTAAAAGGGTATAAGCGACTAGACCGTTCAATCAATATTATAGGAAAAGAAGGAT
Organism: Mecyna flavalis; assembly: GCA_949319885.1. Lineage (NCBI taxonomy): Eukaryota > Metazoa > Arthropoda > Insecta > Lepidoptera > Crambidae > Mecyna > Mecyna flavalis. The sequence continues at coordinate 10,756,060 of OX439435.1, read as the reverse complement.
AAGGTACTTTTCATAGTGGTTGTATAAAAGATAATAGGGCACAAGAAACAATCGGCATTCAAAACAATACCAGGATATAAGACATAAGTTACACACAATGTCGCTAATGAAGTAGCGCAACCAACACAATCCTTCATGAAAATATCTAAAACAGATATTACACGACCATGGGCGTACCCAGCTTCTGGCCTAGGGGGGGGCACGGCCCCTTGACACCCGACCGGGACGAGCCGGTGCCGGGGGGGGGGGGGGGGGGCGAGCCCGTCGTCCGCGGAATGCAGAATCAGTTTTAAATGCACTTAATTGTCAATTTTTTGGATGATGGTTTTGTTTTCGGGATTCGATGAAGTTGACAAAACCCATATTAATATTGTAAACCTTAGATTTAACTATGCATGCATTTTAATTTTAATTAAATTGCTTGTTAATCAAAATTAATTTTCGAGGATCTTCTACAAAACGGTTTATAAGGTCGCCCGTGAAAGAATCGCCCATATACTGTTTTTTAAGGTATCCCTTCATTTGGCCAAATTACTTTTCGTCAAATTTCACTTCGCAAAAAACTTATCGCATATGTTTCATTTCGCAAATGGACCTTTGGCAACTGTATATTTCGCACATACTTCATTTGGTCAAATTATCCTTTGGCAAACTTTCACTTAGTCAAGTTTTATTTGGTCAAATGTTAATATAGCAAATGATTCATTTTGCAAATTTTCATATTCCAAAAAAATATTTGGTCAAATTTTTGCCAATCCGGATCGTCAATATTATGTAGTAGCTAATTAAAATAATTTTTTTGCACAACCCTGGGCTTGAATTTTCCTAAAGTATAATTATACCAGTTACTGGGTTAGGTTAGGTTAGAACACTGACCATCAACGCGCGAAGGCGAGCGAGCGAAGCGAGCGTGCCGCGGCAGCGGCCGCCGAGCGCTTGTTCAAATCTATTGTTAACGAATCATTTGGAAATTTTGATAAAAAGTATTAAACATGAAAATTAATATAAACTAAGAAATTATTACCTGTAAATTATTTGTCCAAGGTGAAACAAACATCCATGCAGCATTACATTTTCAAAGTTGGAGCGTAAGCTAGTTATATAGTTTGTATTTTATGCACCACTCACACTGTTTAGTAAATCATATGCATTGCAATATTTTGGGAAGAGTAAGTTTTGCCAAATAAAACATTTGATCAAATGATATTTGGTTAAATAAAACATTGCCAAACAATAATTTGCGAAAAAAAAATATGCCAAAGAAGAGATTTGCTAAATAAAAAATTGCAATACGTTGTTTTGCCAAACGTTTTTTTGCCAAATGAAAATTTGCGAAAAATAGTTTGCGATATGATATTTTGGGAAACAATTTTTGGCCAAACAAGGGTAAACCGTTTTTCAAACAGTTCCGTTCAGTATTATATTGTACACTGAGCAAACAAAATTTAAAAGATGGAGCATAAGGCCCCGATTACCCTTTGATTTAGTAGTAATTAGGCGAGTTCATACATGTTCTGCGAGATTTCCAGGGGGGGGCAGCTGCCCCCCCCTGCCCCCCCTCGGTACGCCCATGTACACGACACCGCATTAGAGTCTCTAACTTCTAAAGTAGGGTGAAATTGCTTGGGAGTAAAATTTCACAGAAACATACTAAGGATCATTCTATCTTAATAAGAGGCCTATTACAGTATACCCTGCTATAATTTTACACTAAATGGTAGATTTAAAAGATAATAGCTCGTCATTTCATAGGTATTTACTAACGAGCAGATAGTACGATTTTTATTGAAATAAAAGGAGTTTTTGTTACCTACTACTTTTTAATCAAGAAAATCAAAATTAACCCCCTTACTAATAAAAACACGAATCGCATGTTTCCTGAAACGTTGTTGTTTTACAAAGATACCATGTTTTGTTTAACGGTGCCTTTTAATTTTAAGTTGCGAAGCTATCTTTATTTTTGTATAATGTTTATTACTTTTTTAAATGTTTACACTTTCTGTCAAATGTTGACAGCGTTATGAAAGAAAGAGACAAAACAGTGTTTTAGCTAAAATAGGTCTTTTGTTCCCACAAAGGACTATAAAAAAACATTGTTTTCTCTTACAACTAAGAACGCTTACTATCTATTAAGGCATCGAAACTCGGGTTTTTGGGTAGAGTAATCAAAACCCGGGTAGGCCGGTTTTTTCGAGCATTTCGAGCTTTTATTGTAATTATATAAAATACACTAATCTTCGTTTATATATCGATATCCTGCAATGAGTAAAAAATAAAATATAAAGGATGAGGAAGAATTTAAATAAATTAAACAGTCTTTACAAATTACAAATAAAGTTTTAATGTTTAAAAAAGTGATGAAGATTTATTTTTTCTTCAGAATATCTTAAAACTTAGTAAGTACTTAATCTAGTCTTTTTTAAATTACAGGCTTGCAGAGATTAGTGTTAACATTAAATGAATTATTTTGGTAATATTCTCTTCTATCTATCTAATCAGCCCGTATACAGCCACTGTTGAGTATAGACCTCCTCTTTGTCACACCAAGCATTCCGGTCTTGTGCAAGATTCATCCAGTTGACACCGACGAACCTGACTATATCATCCGACCAAACGGTTTGGTTTTTCAGTTCACTTATTGTATTTAAAAAGCTAATAAAAATAATATCTTTTAAAGACATTTTTGTATTATCACAATCTGTGGGATCAGTTCCGAAATCCTGGAAACTTGCTAACGTGCAGCCTTTGCTCAAAAAAGGCAGCCGTACAGCTGTCCCTCAAATTACTGACCAATAGCCATAAACTCCATTCTCTGTAAGGTAATGGAGCGTACAATCAATAACCGCTTGCTTGCGTATTTAGAAGGTAACGATCTCCTCAGTGATTCACAATTCGGGCTTCGAAGAGGTAGGTCCACTGGGGACCTTCTTATATACGCAACGCATTTATGGAGTGAGGCTATTGAAAACCATGGTGAGGCCATTGCTGTTGCCTTGGACTTGGTCTTTGACAAGGTCTGCCACGATGCCCTTATTGGCAAGCTTCCCTCCTATGGGATCCCCGCTGCAGTTTGTGCTTGGATCGCATCAGAGTAGTTGTTGATAGGTTCTCCTCCGGCTCGCGAAAAATAAATGCTGGCGTCCCTCAGGGATCTGTACTCTCGGCTACACTCTTTCTGCTGCACATTAATGATATTTTGGCTACTCCCGGAATTCAGGGGTATGCTGACGATAGGGCGGTAGTCGAGAGATACTTGTCTTATGTACATACAGGTAGCGGTGAAACTGAGGCCTTAAGATCAGACATGGTGAACAAGTTGAATCAGTCTCTCCAAGTTGTCTCAGACTGGGGAGATGCCAATTTGATCAGTTTGAACCCCACCAAAACGCAGGCGTGTCTTTTTTCCACCAAAAAAAGCACATTTGAGATGGCTCCCTCTTTTCGTGGCGTATCTGTCCCTCGATCTGACCGACTCTCTCTGATATTTGGTATGGAATTATCTTCCAGCCTAAAGTTTGGGAGCTACATAGAGTCTGTAGCAGCATCTTCCTATAAAAAGCTCGGAATCCTTTCCAGAGACAGGCGCTAATTCACTGCGGAACAGCTCCTAAACCTCTAAAGAGCTCAAGTTCGTTCCTGCATGGAATATTGCTGCCCTCTTTGGGATGGTTCTGCTCGATACCAGCTGGCTGCTTTGGACTCTATTGAGCGGCGTTCGAAGAGGCTTATCAGTGGCGATACTTTGGTCGAGAGCTTGAAGAGCCTCGATCATCGTAAGAAGATTGCTTGCCTCTCCGTATTTTACAGACTCCACATTGGTACTCTCTAAAGTGGAGTCTGTAAAATACGGAGATATCACTCTCTGCTGCTCAGCTGCACGATTTGGTTCGACCAGCTCCGTTCCATCATCGAACTACTAAACTAAGCGATTTGCTTCATCTTTCTTGATACGGAGTGCGCGGGAGTGGAATTCTCTGCCGGGATCTATACACACATACCTACACATTACAACTTGGGACTCTTCAAGGCCAGAATTAACGGGCTTTTTCTAAGCAAGCGCGCTCCATCGTAGACCGCATACCAATCCTGTGGGTCCCGATATCATTAAATATAGGAGCGCACGAGTCACGCTTGTTCACGCTGTCACAGCGCGCGGCTGAGTGTTGCGGGGGGGACAAGCGACGCGTTTAAAACTGGTTTTTGTGGTATCCAATAGCATAAGCCCCGACTCGTTATTAAATCCTTATTTGGTATTGCGGTATAAGCGACGTATACGTATGATTGTAGAACGTGGAAATATGTTATAATCGACACCATGATACCAAATCTAATTTAAGTAATATGGAATTAGCGACAATCGTTCTTATATTAGTAAACGGAAGTAAGGTATAACCACCAGTGTCATTTGAAAATCAATTTAGGTAATAGGGAATAACCGACTTGGCTGTCATTAAGAACTGAATGGAAATAGGGGATAACCGCCAGAGTAATATAAGTACGCAGTGTGTATATAAGGCACAAGCGCCATAGCTTCTTGGCACCCTTGTGAAGTAAAAAGGTATTACCGACAACAAACCCAAATTAAATCATTTTTGTAGGGGTACAATCACCTTTATAGCAAAAATGACCAGAATTTTCGTCGGTTAGCAAAAATAACACCATGAAAATGTATTTTTTTGCTTGGGCATAAACGCCAAAAAAGTCATCGTAGAGCCATGGGAGTAAGCGCATTCGAAAGAGCAGAAAATTTTAAGTCCAATGGCATATATAACTCATTTTTGACCAAAATGTCGCTTATGCCCTATTTCCTTTTAACCGTCGAATTATTATCTGTGGCAAGGCTGTTAAAAAAATACGATGTTAATTTTGACAGCAGGGGTGTCTTCTTCATTTCATTCATTTTTGTGAGTGATCTTCATTTCTGATTTCTGCCAATAACTGCAAGTGACGACGCAAAATGTATTATTGGAGAAAGATTTTACATTTGTTTTGTTGATTTGTGTCAATAAAAATAATAGGACATATTAAAAAACATTTGTGTCCCTTTTATTGTATTAATTCTGTGTTAAATATCTGCTATGGCCTATTTACTTTCTCTGTTTTGTCTGGCGTTTCTTATTAATGGTATGTATTGCTATTATTTCGATTAGATTTTAGTTGTGGGCTTTAAAAAAAGTTCTGCCATTATATTTTTAACGTTTTTAGGTATACACACACTCGAATTGTATTTGGATAATAACGGGCCAGCTGTTCGTGGATCTAAAATAACATTCACCGCCACAATAAAGAACTACGGACAAGAAACAGTAAAGTATGAGTTCAATGATAACGCACAGCCACAACATAAAGAAACGGTTTGTAATATTTTCAGCATTCTTTAAATACCTAGTTCCTTTTCCTGGAATTATGTTTTATAAACCGCGCGTATTAACCGAGATAAAAATAACGTTTAGAGGCGTTTCCAAACTATGTAAGTTGCCAGTGTGGCTTGTTAGCATGAAATATCAGATTTCAGACTGGGTGTAAAATGTTGTAGATAATCTAAATTAGAAGATACTGGATCAATATTAGAAGTACCTTTAATATTGTCAATTTTAATCATGGTTCCATAGAAATATTATTTACTCTGCTATTATTAAAGGAAATAGATAAAACATTGAATATTGTATGTCTTTTTTTAATTTAGTTTGATAATTCAACTGACAAAATTAAATGGACTGTGGAGTATCCGAGAAGCATTTATGAAGCTGGAGAATACACTGCCACTGTTGCACTTATGAGAAATTTTGTCGGCTTTTGGTATCGGGACAATATAACCACATCAATTTTTAAGTTAACAGGTAATTTATCATTACTTTTTTCTTTACGTTTTTGTACAGTATTATAATCTGTATAAATTGCTCATTTATATTTAACCTTTCGTTTCCTAGATGCCTTGAATGGGAATTTAGTACTGAGTCAAAACAATTCAGACCGTCCAAACCAGTTTGTGGCAGTCAATCAAACTGTGACGCATACTGTTAAGTTGCCTGCGAATGAATTGGAATTTTTGAAAGAAAATGCTTCAAGAGTTGTCACATATTGGTTTAAAGACTGCATGTATATAGATCAGACCACAGATTTTCAGCTAAATTTAACTTACAAAGATGTAATGGTTGATCATTATGTGGAAGCATTAGTAGTTGCTGATAATGAACCACTCCCACCAATAACAACCACAACTACAACAACAACAACCACCACTACTACAACAACAACTACTACAACAACAACTCCGAAACCTACAACAACAAACAAACCACCAACAACAACTGAAAACAGTACAATAAATCTAAATGATTCAGTTGTAGCACATAGAATAGCAAAACGAAGTGTCACACACGGGACTAGAAAGAAAGCAAGTCCACCAGTGGATTATATTTGTTACAATACTAGCATTGTGCCCATTGGTGAAAAGTATGTTTACGGACATTACCAGGAAACACTAAGTATCAGAGGTAATTTTGTTATAATATTTTCTCTTTTAAATGTGTAATAAAAATATTTTGATCTTTAAAGAAAACATCTTATATAGCATTTCGAAAAATAAGAAGAATTTAAAGGAAAAGGAAAAACACATTCATTTATTTTATTACATTCATTAGGACTAGTTAAAATCTGCTTGGAGACTTATGATGTTAATTACTGGTGTCAACAATGAGCTTGTTTTGAAACTTGAATCAACTTAGTGCCCTTTTAAGTTGAATCCTCAAGTTTTTATAACGTTTATTATCGTTGCTACTTGTTATATAAAATACAGATGTAGACAAACATGTACATACTTTACGTTACATGTATTCATATATTAAACTGTTTTTTAACCTATTATAACAGTAATAATGATTTTGAAATGATTAAGATCTATTATTTTTCTAGCCCCAATATCATCAATCAACATTACTGGGCTTAACTGGCTTCAGCACGGCGACTTACTCCATCTAGACGTCAAGTATGCTGGAAGCCCACCATTTGATTATTGCATCCAGTACAAAATGGGCCAGTACAACATCACTGGAAATGAGACATGTGAAATTAAGACAAGAAACATAGCTAACTCATTCCCTCTGGTTCACTACTTCTCGGATAGCGATCAGCACACTGTGATCGTAATCATCGAGAATGAGATAGACAAGGCTGTTTCCAAAGCAACTATTAACATTTACAAAGGTATTTTTATGTTTTATTTACACAATTTATTAACCATATCACACTATACTTCACCGTAATTTAAAGAAACATTTTCGACATTTATACAATTTTTCTTTTATGTCTGTAAATGGAATATGCATAAACTATGATGCAATGACGTAAATATCTTTGATGTTAAGGTCCTTTACAACTACTTGTGAATATAAATTAGTATTTGGTACTGCAGAATACAGATTATGGGATTAAGTCACTTTCAACCATTTGGAATTTAGATAAAAATACTCAAAAATTAGGTACATGTTGTATAATAACCATTATGCACATTAAATAAAAAATGTGTAAATTTTGTAATATATTCAATACAGGTTGTTAAAATACATCATTAGACTCATTTAATAAATCTATTATCATAATGAACAATATTATTATTATATATTGGTATTATTTTGATGGGAAGCACTAAAATTATGACCAGTTTAGTGATTGAAATAATTACACAATAAAAGTAAAGCTTGAAGTGTTTCTAGCTGACTGTGTAGTCGGCTAGAAATTCTTTCCCCTTGGGGCTCCCCAGTATCAGCTTCTTTCAATAACCAGAATCTATTTTATATGCTGGCTAGATCATTTATTTGACTTTGCATAGGGATATAGCTTCACTCTGAATTCTCTATCGCTTATGTTGTGTTTAGTGCTCTGAGAAGTTTATGTAAATACTCGTAATATCCAAGGATATTTATTTATTTGTATGTAAACCATTTTACAGCTAAAGTGCACGCACAGCTCTCCGTGATAGTGGTGCCAGTGGTGTTCTGCCTAGTCGCCGTCATCCTCGTGGTATTCGGCATGGCGTACTACCAACACCGGTCCAGGTTAGTTCACTTAATACATACCTACTTACTAAGATGCAGCGACCCAAAATGAGTCTTGGCCTCCAACAATAAGAATCTCCACTCCGGTTCTCGGCACCGCCTCCAGTTCTCGATGTGGAGTGGAGCTCGCGTAGTTAGCGCTTTTGCTATACTAAATAAATTAATTGATTATGCTTTCTTTTTAGCCTTACGTAGAGAAAAGGAATTTATAAATTGATGATTTACTTCCCTTAATGAATTGTGCCGCATAATGTGAATTTGCCTGACAATGAATTCGAATGTTTCAATGAAAATGCTACAAGAATTATTACATATTGGTTTAAAGAATGAGCAAAGCCTATTGCTCTATTATAAATCGTGTTTAACACAATTTTAGCTAGCATGTATTGTGTTAAACACATTTTATTTTGAGGAATTCAGTAGTAGTATCAGCCTATTAATGTCCCATTGCAGGGCAAAGGCCTTCACTATTGAAATCAAGTCATCGTTACAATAATGTAATGGCTAATCACCACGCTTAAACACAACAGGAATTTATGTACCAATAATTTAATTAAACCATCATAATAATTTCGTAAAGCTAATTATGCTCGAATGCCGTACGCAACAACACCTTACAAATGGTGCTGTCATTGTACATGATCTCTACTTTGACGTAAAAGAAATATAAATTACTGAATTTAGTAGTAGCTGTACGGTGTCATTAGTAACTAGTAACTACGTCTATATAGCTCACGAAATTAGAACATTACTCTATTAAATTGGCAGTTTCTAGAGCAAGTTGCAAGTGTGATTCATAAGTAGCGCAAAATGAGCGATAGGTAGAGGTAATAAAAATCCAGATAACTAAGTAGTGTCGCGTTACCTAGGTATTTTAATACGTGTCAGAAAGAGTATGTTTCGACTTTTTTAATAAGGTCTTTGTCCTGTAGTGTGATATTTATAGGCTGTTAGTTAATTTGTGATAGTGAATCACTTATCAGTTTTGACTGACTGCTGGTGCTGATATCTGGTATGCGGATGCCAAGTTTTTGCTTGCAATATTATTTTCTGTTTAAAAAGACATAAAATATTATTATGGGCGCTATAGCTTTGTTTTAATTATTTAATCTCTTTCGTTAGATCTCGTGTCGTACAATTATAATATTACAAAGACAGCAAGCCTCAAAATGAAAATTATTTTGGCAAAAATACAGAAGTATGCAACAGAAAATTTGAATTTACAAGGAGCCACATGTTACTTTATGCCTTAGTTCTCTTGCTCTTAGATACAACTAAAGGCGTCATCATTTTATTGTCTGTTTAGTTTCGATACTATCACGATTTAACATAAATACATTTTATCAGCCCATTAACTACATGGTAAAGGCTACCATCATTGAGATTAAGTTTTAGTAAAACATTAATTGAAATTTGTAAGTCGATTTATATAAAGTACTCAAATACTATATTACCTTTATAATAAACGAACACAAACCAATTACATTTAAGCTATCGATCTTATGTCATAAATAGTAAACACACAATAGTTGAAATGTATTAGAAAAACAGATAGACTTTAATTTGTCGATACTAATGTTACCGAAACAACAACTATAGGTTATACTATGCGAATTCAACAATAGTGATATACTTACTGTGTATTGCCATGCTGGAGACAGCTCCTGTCTGTCAGTCGAAATGCGCCGGCTCTTACTAAAGACCGACATAATGAGTAGTGTCTTTTGAAATGCACGTTTTGGTGAGTGCAAGCACCGGAGGCTCCTCATCATCGACCCATCTCCTTCCCCCACTCCATATACTTTTTTCGAAGACATCGACAGCGCATCTGACATCCATAGTCGCAGTTGTCCATGTTAAAAGAGGCGGGCAGGTCGCCGTGCAGTGTCTCTGGTTGTCAGGGTCTGTCCCAGCCACACGCTGAGCGTATTATCATAGGGCTCAGTGGTCCCAGCCCAAAGACGCTTCCGACGGCGATGCAGGAGCGCGGGGGCGTTTAGTTGGTATCCTCCGTGCACCAGTCTATAAAGACTGGGGCATGGAATTGTATGAGTCCCACACACGAATCGCCACAATGGATAGTTTATTAAAAACATTATTATTACTTTTTTCAGATACACAATAGAAGTGGCAGACTTCGACTTCGGGCAGGCCCACTTAGATTACAAGACGTTTATGGAACGTCTGAGGGATAGTTTTAGGAATGCGTTTAACTTTAGGCAAGACGACACCGACCCGCTTACCACGAATACTAGATACGATTCTATGACATAGGTAGGTTATCTCGTTGAAAAGATGGCTTGAGTATTATGAGGAATAGCGTTGTAAGACTGTTCTGTATTCAAAGTATCTACTTTGGAAAATAGTCACTATTATTAGGCCTTTAATTGTATTGATATTCAAAGAAAAATCATCAATGTTGGTAGTGTAACAATATTGTGACTATTTCCCAAGTTTACGATAGGTACTAACGATAGTACGGGCTACTATTAGTTGCAACACTTTTTGAATTCTGGTGATAGGCAAGTAAGTCCTTAGTCACTGGGCTCTAACTTTACGATGTCTTAAATCTTGGATTCTTCTTTTTTAAAAATCTACTGAAAGTTTGAATTTTCACATTGGTTGATTGCGCATATTATAAGGATTGGTATTCAGTTAATATTTTGGGTGTAGTCACTGATCAAGCAATGAACTTCACATTTTGTTGTAACTTAGGTATATAGCAAAAGTAACAATGTTGTGTAAATTAACTTTTTTACACTTTGGCTGAATAATTTTTTTTTTATATTTTACAAGTTCAATTCGATTAAATAAAAAAAGGAAAATCAACTTTTTTAATTTTTGATCAATTGATAGTTGCGGCATAGTTAACGTCGGTCATTTGGATAAATGTAGATTTTTTCCAAATGACCGACGTTAGTGGAATATATGGTAATATTAGGTGAAACGCGTTATCTGTATGGCCTTCAGCCATATTCGTAACTGTATGGTAGTTTTGTCTGACACATGCTTTTACATAAAACTTAAAATTATTGTTATTATTATAATTGATTCGAATGGTAATGATATAATAAAAGGAGATAAAAAAGTATCGAGCCATTACTATCGAATTGTTGTTTTTGATTATTTTATGCATTCCATTAAAGGTTACATTTTTGTTATGATGTAATTTATTAGTTGCATTTTGAAACTAGTTAGCTTTTACAAAACTGCAACATTTATTGTTATTGGATCTGTAATTGTGTTTTTACAACGACACAATTAAATGTGTTGAACATCATGAAACAAATCAATCAAAAAAGTTGCAATTATCATAATTCAATTAGATTATAAAAAAATATTAAATTAAATACATCTTGTGGTATATTCATGTTCAAATCTTAGAAGCAAAATGTCATTTAATTGCGTTTTTTTATTTTTCTAAACTACAATCATTTATTATATTATTGATACCACTAATGCCAGATGAATTTAATAAATATATTATATTTAATAAAATTTTTTCACTTTTCATGTGCCAGAATAATGTTAAAAATACTTTTGGCTTGTAAACGGAACAAATATAGTAGGTAGTATGACTGAAACTAGCATCGATATAATGTGTTTATATTAAAAATATAAATATTTATTAACATATTGAACTTACTTCCTAAAATGTTTTGACTTGTTCGTAAATCTAAGTTTTGAAATGTTAATAAAATCTCACACTTTATTTTAGATTCAAACAAGTATTATTCAACTGTGTTGCTAACGAGACTATGTTTCTGTTAAACCTTTTTTTTCAATCAGTTTCGGTTACGCAGTTGGTGCTTCGCGAATGTGAAACAATTAATCTGTAATCTATATTTAAGTCTTCACGGCTTTAATTGTAAATAATGTATACTTTTTTACATGAATGGCAGCATATTATAATAATTGATTTCGTGATTTGTATCCAGCACGAAATTCCACTGAATATGTAATCATCATCTATGTTTAAATGGTTAGATCTCTGGCTGGTAGTTGACTTTGCATATATCGATATCGTCGTTGTGCCTGACAAGTTCTGTGTTTTTTGTTAGGTTTAGGAAACAACAAAAAACGTGTAGGTATATTTCTGCACCTATGACATTTTTGTAACGGTCAAAACACTATAGAATTTGTTTGATTGGTTTCTACTTCGAATATGACAAAACGGATTTTACAGACATATAGAGAATTAAACGAAGATTATTTTAAGCGCAAAACACAAAAAATGTAAAAAATGCACATATGGAATTTGGCACGCGCAGCGACGATAATTATGTAGAACTCTATTTTGTTATTGGTCATAATTTGTTTTAATATAAAATATATGTGTAATGCACTTATAAATATAGAATGTATGTGAAATGGTAATGAATATAATATCGTCAATCGATGTGGTAATGAAATAAAAAAGCCAAAAACTGTTAAATCATAGTTTCATGACATTTTGATTTATTACTAATAATTCTTCATTTGTAATTATTTATTTTTATATATTGTAATGTGATAGTCTGATAGATATAGTATAGCGTAATGAATGTTTAGTATTTAGCTAAAACTGGTTCGTACCTATATAACGAGAATATTTTGATAATCTAATTTGCTTTTAATCCTATTAGTTTTAGTACATAAGATTGATTTAAAATTACTACCCTTTGAATATTGTTAACGCGTTTCATACAATTTAAGCTTTAAAGATTTTTTCCAGTTATTATCAACAGTTCGTATTAAAAGTTAATTGTCTTACAAAATTATTTGAAAACGATATTGTTGGTGCCATTAACTTTTTGGTTAAGATATTTATTTGTTTCTCAACCATAAACATCATAATATCAATCGTTGTAGGTTTCCGTTTTTAAATATTTTGATTTGTATATCAGAAAATTTTGGTTAGGTACTGAAACGACCTATCAAACTAAACTTTCTTTTCGAAATTACAGTACAGAATAAGTTTACCGACGGCAAACTGCCAAATGTGTGCCAGAGCCATTCATTTCTTATATTTATAAAATAACTAATTTTTTTTTACTTTCATAATTCAAAAAGCGGCTGTTAGAAGTAATAACAATGTAGGATAAAAAAAAAACTATATTAATAGTCAACATTATATAATGATTCGAATGGGCGGTGCTGTCTATTGTATTTAAATGTATGATATAAATAAAACAATTCTTCGTAGCGATGTCCAAAGCTACTAGATTCCATGCAAATGTTACGCGATATATAAAATTTCAAAAGTGGTATGTAAGTCATGTTTTGTGATATCTTAGGGTTAAACTAGATCAGATACGAGATGATTTGTAAGTATTATTTCATGTTTCTGCACTTCATAAGTGAGATTCGATGGTCGTACTTATGAAGTGCAGTTAAAGAATTTAATTGTAGTTACAATAAAATGTTATACACATATCAAATTTTGTTTAATTTAAATACATCATTAGAATTGCTTTGCAAATATTTCGACGCCATGTAGGTACCTTTTGAACGCCACGCTACGAACACTGTCGTGTCCTGTACGCCAGAGCTGGGTTATTCTTTATTGTCGAATGTAAGGAAAAATTACTAGTTATAGTTTTAAACATATTTATTTCATATTTTTAGAGGCAGGGTTTTTTGTCAAGTATAGTTGTCGTTGGAGCACGTGGCCCGCAGGTGCTTGTCAAGTGTAGGCGACTTTGGCGTCCAAAAGGTTATAGTATTGTTTGAATCCGTGGCGTACTACTTGGTGATTCTTGCAATTTGGCAATGGATTGTAAGTTAATAAAACCACAACTTAGATTGGAGTATTATTATTTACTATTCTATTCATTAATACGAACAACGCAGCGGTATGTGTATTTCATGTCTGCTATCACTAAACTTGAAATCACAGACGATGGCTGTAACATGGGCTCAGAACCTTTTGGCTAAAAATATATAAAACAAATGTCTATGACATAAAATGAAAAATATTTACACAAACTGAGAATAATGATTTGCTAATTTTGACTCATTATGTGCAAAACATAGAATTTAACCACGTCTGGAAGCACGGAGGAAATTGCTATAGTTTCCTATTCTTCTATGCCTTTCTAACAATCAGAACTGTGATTCGATGGAGTGTGTTAATATGTCGTATAAGTATTACTCACCAATATTGTAATAATAGCTACAAAACGAGTAGGTAATGATGAGCAATCAATGTTTATTCACATGTTTCGAATAACTTGAAATAATGTCATGCTTTCAATTTACAATAAATACTAGACTAGAACATCCATTGAACTATCAATGAGAAAATCGACGTGTGGCGTGCTCATTAAACAGAATTATTCCACTTTGCCCCACCAAGCCGCCCCACTGGTGGGGCGAAGTGGAACGTTTCAAAATTCGCAGTGGAATATGCCCCACTAAATCGATTTGGTGGGGCAGATTCCACTGCTTTAAAATTAGGTGTATTCTGCCCCACTAGGGTTGGCACTTTAGAATGTAGGTGGGTTTACTCGTACATATATTGTAATATTTGTCTATTTAAGTTTTATGTTACTTGAGCAAATATCATAGATGTGGTATATGCCTATATGGAAGTGGGTTCATTGAAACTATAAATAAATGTTCTTAAAAAAATATAATTTGTTTTTTGAATCCTCCTTTTTTTAAAGTCTGTTAAAAACTTACTATTAGTCTTGATTACGTAACAAACTTCTTTAAGTCTTGATTACATAAGTACTAGACTAGACTTCTTTACAAAAAACAAAGCTAAAAATGTAACTTAAAATCTTTGTAAATAAAAATGAATTGCTGTTCTCGAGAACGGCTAAACCGATTTGACTAATTTTAGTCTTGAAATATTCGTGGAAGTCCAGGGAAGGTTTAAACTATGAGAAAATATGAAAATTGTGAGTAATCTTTATAAATAAAAATGAATTGCTGTTCGTTAGTCTCGCTTAAACTCGAGAACGGCTGAACCGATTTGACTAAAAATATTCGTGGAAGTCCAGGGAAAGTTTTAAACTATGAGAAAATATGGAAAAATTGCGAGGAAAATACTAAAGTAAGTGATACAAGGTTCACCGGGTCAACTAGTGTAAAAAAAAAATTAGTTAAAATTATGTTTTTAAGTTACAATTATGAATATTTTATTTTTCAATTAATGGTGTAATTCAAAAAACAAATTATATTTTTTCTGAGAACATTTATAGTTGTGAGTAACAGCGTGGTCCGGTGAGGAAGAGGTCGGCGGTAGCGAGCAGGAATAAAACTTCCAACGTAGAGGATTTCGTGTACGAAATTACATACAATCTAGGTGGACCCCGCAACGTGTCTTACTAAGTAAAAGCACGAGGCGTGATACGCTTTATACACACACACTGATAGAAGCTACTCTGGGTGCAATCTACTGATAATGTTAGACTTTGTTGGCCTAATGTTAGGAAAATCGTAACGCTTGGTATAAGTAAAGTACTCAGGGCACCATCTATTGGCGCGGGAATGAACTAACTAGTTTGACGTTTGGAGGTTTTACGAAAAGAGGTTGTTACAAGTTTCATTTAACACAATACCATATACCACATCTAATGCTACCTGCTTAATTCACATAAAACTTAAATAGAAAAATATTACAATATATTATGTAAACCCACCTACATTCTAAAGTGCCAACCCTAGTGGGGCAGAATACACCTAATTTTAAAGCAGTGGAATCTGCCCCACCAAATCGATTTAGTGGGGCATATTCCACTGCGAATTTTGAAACTTTCCACTTCGCCCCACCAGTGGGGCGGCTTGGTGGGGCAAAGTGGAATAATTCATTAAACATTACGATCAATAATAGGGTTGTCAATTAGATTGAATATTTTTCCTACAGTCCAGTAAAAGTCCTACCAGCAGACCAAAGGTGGGAACGCGAACCCGTGACTTCCGGGTTTTATGACCCGAGCAGCTTAGCAACTATTCTACGGAGGTGTTCAAACAAAGATGTTGAGATAACAAAGCACAACAGAGAACATTTTATTTGGTAATTGGTATACTTTGTCTTAAATGACCCTGATTTCTTGCTACGATTCTAGAGCAGAGAAAACTATATTTGAAGAATATAGAATGTAGAACGGCTGATAGGAGTGTGTGGAAGGAAAAAACATGTTGCGCCGACCCTACTTAGCGTGGCAAGGGAAGAAAATGATGATGATAAAGAAGGTCGCCCACTGCGGAATATTTCTGATAGGTAAACATTAAATGGATATTTTTGTTTGTAAATTACACAAATAACCTAAAATAAACTTATAATAATATTTGCGACGTTGACCTTTCCGAGAAGGTTAGTGACCGGAATGAACCAAATTGACGTTATAAACAATTTGTTTTCCCGCCTACTTCTTTATTTGCGCGATGTATTGTTTCAAATTGGATAAAGTTTCAGACCTCTTAACTTCTTTGCAACATGATGTAGGATTTGCTAAGTCCGGTTATGACATTGGAATGTCTGCCACTTATCGCCAGCTACTGTGCAGGTTAACTTTCGATGTTTTCTTTCACCGCTGAGCTAGTGGCAAAGGGTATTGAAGATTTTGGCCTTCCTACTGGTCCGCCCATTTTGTTTTTTTTTTCAAAACAATGTTTACTTACCTATGTACTGTTTTGAAAAAACATAGCTTTCTGGTGAAATATGCAAATAAAAATGCACAAAGTGCGCGCCGAGATTTGGAATTTTTACCATGAGTCATGACGCAATTGTGATGTGAAGTGGCGTTCCACTCGCCTTACGCCTACCACAGCTCGAAATTAGTAAAAGGGACATTTGGAAAAATAAAGCACAAAGAATTTATCCTTTAAATGCATCTTGGGCTTCGATCGGCAAGTTTTTACCTTTTAACTCTGAACTGGGAAAACGTTAAACACAAAGTATTCGTTTTTCGCATTTCATTAAAATTTGAACTCGTTAAGCGCGGTCTAGGCATTTAAGCACCGCTGAGTTAAGTCGCTTTAATCGTGTAACGAATACACGAGTACTGTTTTAAATAGCTCCCTTCTCAACCCTTAACGAAGTAGGGCTTTGCGGGCCACAGCCCTGCCACAGTGTACAGTCAAAAGCATGTCAGACTATACATACACTTTGGACTTTGTACCACTCTTATGTCGGGGGCTTAAGTGCTATTATCGAACTGCAAGTGTTTACCGTGATGTGCTGTTGACCGTACAATGACAGTTACACAGATTAGACACATACAATTCAGGATTGTTTGTGTCATATTTATGTATGTACCTTAGATAAAATATATTACTAAATTTTTTCGACTTAAGTCGGTATCCAGCTAAACCTTCCGCCTCGACAACCTCTCGAAAAGTTCAGGGTTTTCATTGTAATTTAAACTACTTACCTTTGTTTACTGCGATTGTCTAGCATTAAAGTGCTTTGATGTTCACACAAAAACAGAAAGGCTATGTCTGTGTCAAATATTTCTATCCTATAACTGACTGAAGTTGCATTCAAATGGTTGGAATTAGGTATTGTAGTTTTGGATTGAAATAAAAACATTAAAAACGTATCCTCTTAAGGTAACGTACAGTCAACAGCACATCACGGTTTACACTTGCAGTTCGATAATAGCGCTTATGCCCCCGACATAAGAGCGGTACAAAGTCCAAAGTGTTACGTCTGACGTGCTGTTGACTGTACATAATAGGTTAAGATTAATTATTACTTTTACACTATTTACGACGAGGCTTATTTTTTAATAATTGAAATCAAGGTAAAAAAAACATTGTCTTTTTTATTACTTGGACCAGATTTAAACCTTCCTATTTCTTCTATTTGTTCTCATGTTATGCTGCAATATCTTTCACCATAACTTAAATGGAATTTAAAAAGGTTGTTTAGGAAATACAGTGGCAATGTTACATGAAACTTATTTTACAACGAACCTTCTGTAGAAACGTTTTGTAAGTTAGCTACAGATAAATTAATGCTCTATCTTTTCTGTACTGTGTTCTCTTTGATAACGACCGAAGCCGAACTTATGTTACTTAATGATTTTTGTATGATTTTTGTTTCGTTGACTACGGTATAATTATTGCAATGAATGCAATTCAACATGTACATACATACACAAAATAGGTAATTTATGAAATTAAGTATTATTAATTTATTTCTCTTAAATTATATTAATATATTGAAGCATATTTGACAATCAAAGGGTGGCGACAGAGATGCACTTGCAAATTGCCTCGGATGGTAGGTGTACCTACTTACGAGACAAGAAAATGATTGAGAAACCTGGTTAGGTTAAACGAAAACATGGTAGCAACCCTTCAAATCCGCGTTCTCAATAACCAAAAAGTTTTCTTAGGGTGTGTGTTGTATTAGTTCAATAATAAGCCCAACAGATTTAAGTCCGTGAAAAGAATTTAATCTTATATCACCGTTCAATACGTCGGCTTTCATACCAGCACAATGGTTCATTTGAGCAGCAATGGCTACTTCTTTCGCCAAATCGCCACAATGCCATTGTCGGGAAGGAACTAATAGAGGAAAGGTTTTTGTGAGTGAATTTTCTGTTACTATTATTGCCACGTTTTATACGAGCGCGTGGTTTGATGTTTTCTTTTTAACAGGTCTGTCTTTTTCGCATCTCTTTAGATGTTGCTTATTATCAGATACTTCTGAATGCCATTAACGACCACGTAACCGGCTAGTGGGACGCTTTAGTCTCTAGTCCTTAGGTTTTTCCCCCTATAAAAATTGGCAAAATAGAAGGAAGTAGGGTAAAAGACGCAATTTCACGCAGCAGTTGAAAGAAAAAGTTAATGTCATAACTCATAACGTATAAGGAGCTTTAGGTGCTGTGCCTACAGAGTCTAGGGAGAAATGGAAATTACTCCTCCGACATAAGTGAAGTCCTTTTAAATACCATGATGATCCATTTTTAATATAGGTACCTACACTATTTAACCATTTCAATGTTTCGTTTTACACAGAGGAGCAATGAGAACAATCCACCCACGCTACGTTTATTGAGGTCGTCCATTGATATCTTGTTATCATCACAATAAAAATATTATTATCTACGTATGTAATATTAGACTTCCGTCCGTGGCTTCACGCGTTTGGTCAATATGACGTTATTTGATATATTTTCCATAAAAAGAAGGTAATAATATGTCACAGCTCTTAAATAATTTATCCAAAGTCATCGCGATCCGTTGCTCCGTTGGCTTGGCACTGGCACGTATGAAAGTAAGGCAAACAAAAGCATTTTTTTTATCCCATGAGAACTGAGCATTATCCTAATTGCCAATGTTCTTTTTCAAAGACTAGCCATGGACCTAATCTTATTAAAATTAGTTTGGGCGTGAAATCGTAATTACAAATAGATAGTCTATTTGTAAGAGTTTCTAATGCGGAAGTAACTGTCTAGTTACTTCCGCGTTTATGATTATGATTTCAGTATGGATGATGGTCTATCCATAGTCAAGTCATCGGTAACTCGATGGGATAAACGTTTAACATTTTAAATATAATTTGCGCTGCTACAAAAACGCATTAAAATTTTAATAAACAAAAAAGTAATATTGGAAACTTCGAACCATCTGTGCTTTGAACTAAAGTAAGTAGTGTAACTTGTAAGTGTAGTGTGATATTGGTAGATATAGAATTTAGGAAGCAAAAAATATTTGATGACAAACTGTTTTTTTTTTTATCGTTGGGAAGTCGGCTATTACACTAGAGTCACCAGAGGTCGTTTATTCGATTCCCGTCTCTGTTTGTATCTGGATGTTTAATACCTACATACTTACTAACAAAAAAAGTTCGATTATAAATAAATAAGAAACATCCCTTATCTGCGGTGGCACCCATTGGACAAGCTATGCGCTTAGTTTATGGCTAGATGATGCTGTGTTGATTTATTGATTATATATTATTTATTTAAATTTAATATCCTTTAGTTGATTCTGATCCACACAAGATCATCTTTTGGATTTATATC
Source organism: Mecyna flavalis (assembly GCA_949319885.1). Taxonomy (NCBI): domain Eukaryota; kingdom Metazoa; phylum Arthropoda; class Insecta; order Lepidoptera; family Crambidae; genus Mecyna; species Mecyna flavalis. The sequence continues at coordinate 10,736,034 of OX439435.1, read as the reverse complement.
ACAAGGTTATCAGACATTGGTGAAACTGACCATTAGTCTTTAAGAGTGCAATTAAATTCTTAAGTTTAACAACTTAAGTACCTAATATATGAAACTTTACTAATGATGATGAAAGTACACACTGTATGGTGAGATTAAACGGACAAAGAGTAGTTAGTTATCGTTTCCAGAAACAATTATTTATTAATATTTTGTCTGAATATGATAAGAGCAATGTATAGCTGTTATTGTAGAATTTAAAGATAACGATTCTCTTTACGTACAATTGAGAAGCTTGCTAATCATTTTTCCTTATTTTGTCAAGCTAGTTATTCTTAAACAGGTCGGAAGGTTAAGATAATACTTTACGTTATTTCCATGACTTAAAGCCCTTTCTCATTATTGTAGTAAGAATTTTGCAATATCATTAACTCAAAAGTACTTTTTATTACTCGGGGAGTACGTACCGTTCACCCTTCCGTCTAGGACGTCCGTCTAGAAGGGTAGCATGTGGGACTCCATTACACATCTAGAGATATTTTGTGGGGGCAAACAATTATGGTGTCTACTTAGTTGTTTTAGTGGTTCAATACTATTTTTATCTGAGGAGGCACCCTAACGAACTAGTTTCTCCTTTCCACCCGATTAGGACGAGCTCATTCGAGCCTTTTGTGGCTTTTAACCAGCCCGTTCCCGGTACTGGTTCGAAACCTTGTCCTGAGTTTAATGCCTGCGTCAAATACTCGTAACTTCATATCAACGAATTCGTTGCTTCATATACATAAATATCTTAAACGTGTTACGGCGCGTACATACTCGAAGCTTTTAATGCTAGTGCTAGGTATTGGCCTAGTGTATTGACTTACTTTGGAAGAAAAATACTCAACACCAGTCACATTCTCTATTAAAAAAAAAATTGGATTCATGTAGGTATAAGAAATAGTCAGTTTATTGAACCTTGTGCTGCACTTAGTGTGATTCAGTCCGCAAAGGTGACAACCTACCCACTTTATTGGCCGAGCAATTTTGCCTTTTATCCTGCCTTAATATTTCCAGGTGGTGACAAGACAAACAAGTTGAAAAACAGTTCCTAATTAATCAAAGTTAATGTTTTTTATTACTTTGGCATATTTAATTATTATAATACAAAACAGAACTTCTATATTTACACAAAATAAAAATAACTTAATTAACAGAGAAAATATTACATTGCTGTTACTATTTGTGTATACAACTTACAATTAAGAGAATAACGGCTCGCCCGCCACAATGGAACTTTCAATGCCGCAGTGGTCTTCCCCTCGAAGGATCTTGAAGTAGCCATTGTCACCCCAGTCCGAGTTCCAAGAGTTAGCAATGAGCCAATACTTGTTTCCGTTCTCGACTCCCCAGCCCATAATTTTGATAGCGTGCCCACCGAGCGCGTCGCCCTCTTTGTGTTTGTAAACACCACTCTTGTATGACAACAAATCAGCGTACACAGTAAACGCTCCTTCGACTGGCCCGTTCTTGAACAACTCGGCCTTGATGTGGTCCTCGCCTCCTCGTACGGAGTATACGTGCTTTCCGTAGTGTCTGTCCTTCTTGTAATCGACGTTGTAGCCGCTGTCGCAAGTGCGTTCGCACTTTGGTGTCTTGGCGTCGCCGTTGCACGGCATTCGGTTGCCCGGCACGTGATGCTCGCAGGGAGGAATTTTGTACGGCTTGCAGCCTTGACTCGAATTGTAGTTTCCGCCTGACACTAATCCGACGTGCTTCCAGTATTCCCAAGCCAACGTCGGCATGCCTCCGTTGCAACCGAGGCCGCAAATAGGACAGCAGCTCAATAGATCTTCAGCGGAGAAATGGAAATGTTGCGTACCGTTAGAGTAAACGCAGACTCGGTCCGTCATCGCCTCAACGGCACCGAAGGCCCAGCAACTCCCGCAGGACCCTTGATCTCGAATCTCGTTCAGCGTCGGACAGTTCGGCCACTTATCCCTCGGATCGAAATTTTCTGGAAGGTCCCCGATGAGCTCATCGTCGTAGGTCGCCGCCGGTAATTTCGCAAAGTTGATATCTGGTAATACGCCCATTAATTTTTTGATGTGCTGGAATGGAGTTTCTAACGGGAAATTGCGGCCGGCGGTCCAAGATCCTTCTTGCGAGTTAAGGAGTTCGATGAATTCGTTCGACAGGGGATGCAGGACATTTTCCGCAGTCACGCAGGCTGCGCAGAGGATCGCGAGCAGGGTCGCGCTCAGAGGAGTCATTTTGGACTCTTCTTTTTGTCGGCGTCGTTTACTGTACGTGTAGTGCGAACGAATGTGGCGTGACGACTGAGCAGCGTCGGGCAAATAGCGATGCTAGCGGCGAGCGTGCTCGCGCGCCGTGTAATTGCGTCGGATCTGCGAGCGTCGACCGCCGAGTCGCGCGGCTTCGGGCTAGGCGATGCCGCCGTGGACTCGATCCGGGCTTGACCGCTCGTGTCGAAGGTTACAAGTAATCTATAGCGAGCTCCTATTAAACAGAACAAACAGAGATTATGGTCGGATGCTTCACAGCGATTAGCAAATGTTTGTTTTGCACCCTTCCGTTATAATTACTTACTTGGGTCAGGGGTTTGTTTTTGTTTACCATTACCACCATGTCAAGTATATGTAAAGAACTTAAATGACACGAAAATAATTTGATTTGACTAGGCAAGCGTTAAGCGTACAAAATGAATCGACAAAATAAATATTTGCTAAGTAGGCAAATACATTAGATAAGTACCTATTATCTACCATGACCTGGAAATCATAGAATAATAAAAATAAGTTACCTAAGTAGGTACTGGTTGTAATTAGTTACAAACAAATAAATTTTCACGCATTTATAAAACCCTAAATTTTGTACATGGTTTATTTCATAACTATAAAATATAATGTCAAAGATTATGAATAATACAATTATTTATTTTAGTATTTAACTTTTCTTTTTATATTAAATTCAAATTATTGTAGTGACCACTTACCAGTTTTAAGTTTTATGTTTAATTTTCAATGTGTGTTTGGGCGTTATAAATACCCGATCAAATTGTGTAGGAGTCCTTAGTACAATGATCAAAACCATAAAATTAAAAATGCTCAGCATTCATCAATAGGTTTGCCGAAAAACGCAGTGTGTCAACTAAGTGTATAAAAAAAATTAAAGATTTGCGGTAGCAAAATTTTTTAAACCTATATAATTTAACCTTTATTGGATCATATCTATAATTATGTGTATATCTATTGGATATCATGGATTCACGATATTTTATCGAAATATTTATACACAGAGCTATCATTTGATAGTAATTTACTATATACATAATAATATATGTATACTTATTCCACAATGTTGTTGCCAAAAATTAATACTCTACTATACATACATTGACGAATGTATGGGCCCTTTGCAGTCGCAAGCTGCGCTCTATAAAATGGAGAAAAACTTAAAGCTTTTGGTTTGAGACATATTTTTTATTATTACAGGAAGGCAACAAGGCAAGTAAGTAACTGATCACTGCTTCTCATGGACACACGCATTAGGTACATAATTTAATGAGTATAAGGAAATATACCTACACCTACTCGCTTTATAAAGAATATCGTAGATATTCGCTAGGAAGCACGGCTTAGAACATGGTTTAGAGCTTTTATATTAGTATAGGTACATGGTTATAGCACTGAACATAAATGTTAAATTCACAATACAAAAGTTCACTCAGTAACTACCCCTGCTATGCAAGGTAAGGGTCGTGGATTCAAATCTCATCTAGGACTAATTTAGTTTTTATTGCTTTTCACATCCGTGACTTTGGTATTTGATCAATGTTTGTAATGTTGTCTTTTTTATTTAACAATTAGAAAAATCAAGATACACTACAATTCTTAGTTTGCGCAACAAAGAACTAAGTAAAAAACTAAGTAATTAATTTTAGAACCTTTAGTGTGAGTATATTATTTGAATTCAGGCTTTTATACGGAACCAGTGATTTATTAGTTAAAGTAACAGGCGTTATACCTACCTACGTCATACTTAGAATGAAATAAATCATTTTTATTTCTTTTTATTTTATATTGTTTTAACATTAAAGGAATAGCACACGCGCCTGGCGTTCCGCTAATTTAATATAAGTAGTGTGCAATTTTAATATTACCTTTTTACATATAATATTATGTACTTAAGTAGTGTAAAATTGTAATCAAGAGGTAAGCATCGACACGAACTGTAGTTATTAAAATATTTTAATGTTATTTTCTATGCAAATTTTATCCTTATTTTTTTAACATCAGGCAACTTTGTGGCAGGAGCTGGCTAAGTTCAAATATTAAAAAATGCACTTAAACAAAAATTACGTTCATACTTTTTTTATCACTATAGGTGGCAAACGCTGCCCCTAAATGAGAAGCATCGCTCAAAGTCAGTACTTTCCACAAGAAGTACTTTCCACAAGAAGGTCCTTATAATTGTCGGGATAAAAACTACTTAAGTCACTCTCCAGCTCCTTTCCTGACGAACAGTCATTGCTCCGTTGCGATGTGAAAGGTGAAACAAGCCTATGTCCTTTCCAAGTTAACCCTATAACTACAAAAAACCATTGTAAATTTAGTATCGATAGTACTGATGATTATTAACGCCAACCTCTGAATAGTAGCAAATGTTATTTGTTGCGCAAAAACCACAAAATAATCTTAGTAACCAGCTTATTTTTAATTTCACGATTTCTGACTATTTAACCGTTTACGTAAGAATAAAAAATGGTTAGTGTTATGTAGCTAACTCAAAAAAATGCTTTGAGTGAAAAGTGAAACAGTTAAAGATTTTGGCGTAAAAACACCGTTAACGGCGGTCTAGAGTACCAAAGACAGAAAATAAAATAAATACTTATATGAGTTGATAATATTATATATTTTTTCGACTTGTAAGTTCACAAACCTAAAAATTACATTTGTGCATAATAAACTAAAGTATACTACACGCATCGTCAACTCCATAACACCTTCTTTTGTTAAATACGGTCGCCGGCCTGCTGGCCAGCTCTTTTGTTTAGCACAAAAGAGTACTCGAGCAATTTGTATTTTTTCTGTAGTTAATTTTTAACTTTGTAGTAAAAAGGTCGTTATTGTAAATAAGTTATGGTCGATATTTCGGATTTGCGTTAGAATGTTTTGGTGTACTATTGCTAGAAGGAGAAAGGAAGGTGGATTTAAAGTAAGAAGCGAAAAGCTCGCAAATCTCTTCTCCAGAGTTACTTGAATGCCCTTCATATTCCAAATTAGCCGGCAGTGAATTAGCGCCCTGCTTATTAGATTTGATGAAGGACCAAAACATCTTAGGGTTTTCAATAATGGATTCTTCTGAGGTCTTTAGATACGCTTTGTAACAATCTTGCTCTAGTACTTTGGCTCTTTTACGTAGTAAGGAGAATGTATCGTAGTCCGATATGTTTCCATATGTGCGATATTTTTTATGATATTTATATTTTTCTTTGAGAACTTTTTTCAGTGCTGCGTTGTACCACACTGGAAACTTAGACGGGGAAACTATTTTATGTGGTATATATCTATCTCTTAGATCATATAAGATATTGTAAAAATATTGTACAGCACTCTCTAGTGATGTACCGTATAAACAGTCTTCCCAGTTGATTTCATCTAAAGACGAGTTAATCTTCCCATAATCCGCTAATCGATACAGGTATTTGCGCCTAGTGTTTGTTTTGAGACACTCGATACCACCAATACTCAACTCAATAACGAGAGGTTTATGGTGTATATCTTCAGGGACCAACGGGTCATCACACGGGCACACAGATAAATTAAAGTTACTCAGGACTAAATCTAGTAATCTATGGTTGGCATTACGGCACAAATTAAATTGGTTTAAGTTACATTCGGCCAGTGTATCAAAAAAATATGTCTGCGATTCCCCAAGAATACCAGCAGGCTGGAGGTTATCTCCGTCACTGTGCCAGTCGATGTTACTTAAGTTAAAGTCTCCCATTATAACAAAAACATCGTTTGGACACGAGTTAACAATAGAAGACAGGTTTTCCGCGAAATTATGTAGCTGCGTGTTAAAGTTAAAACCATTATTTTCTTTACATAAATAAAGAGTACAAAAATGTATTTTAGTGGTATTTTTATTATGTCTATATGTAACGGTAATCCATATATCCTCAGCTGAGGATGACCACTCCGGACGTCTAACGGCCATTATATCACGACGAACGGCCAACAGTACACCCCCACCATACTTTTCCTGGGTACGTAGGTAATTTCTATCACGCCGATAGACAAGGTATCTATCGTCAAAAAGTTCGCTATCATTAATGCCATCTATCAACCAAGTCTCGGTCAATGAAACGATGTGATATTGATTCAAGTGTAAATTACGTTTAAATGTATGAGTTTTTGTGCGTAGCCCTCGAGTATTTTGATAATATACACTAAGGTTTGCCATCTCTAAAGCTAAAAGCATAAAAGCTATGTAAAAACAAAATAAATATTATTTCCGAATTATCCACAATATAATCACAGCTACGAATTACGTAATTGTAACTGACCCACTCAAATGCATAGCAAATAAAGCAAACCGCTAAAAATAAAAATAACTGCCGAAGTAAATTGTAATAGTTTAAAGCATAAAAGCTATATATAAACAAAATAAATATTATTACCGAATTATCCACAATATAAACACAAGTACGAATTACATAACTGCAAATGACCCACTTAAATGCATAGCAAATAAAGCAAACCGCTAAAAATAACTGCCGAAGTAAATTGTAATAATTTAAAAATAAGGTACAAATGCAAAACATCGTAAGCAAAGCAAAAAACGCTACGCCGTCATAGTTGCGGTTGCGACGTCCCGTAGGCAAATATCGCCCATCAGCAGTGCGCGCGCACTCAATAATGACTCGAAAGTCGCCGCAGATCCATGCGGAAGCGGCCGAAAGTTGAGCGGATAAGTGCAAACTTACGTGTCTTAACCGGCTGACGACTCCGAGTACTCCGACAGTGTTCGTGCGATAAACTGGTTTTGAATAAGTTCTGGTTTTGGATGTGGTTCTCAAACTGCTTGCAAAAAAGTTGTAAATAAACATTTTAAATAATATAAAGTTGTAAATAAATATTTTAAATTTTAAAGTACAATAATAATTAATTATATTTATATTTTTGACAAATCTTTTTCGGATTTTATTTGAAAGATTGGTGATGTGTCTGACTTCCTGGCCATTATTTTGCAATGTTTTACCCAGATATACTGGAAGTTTTTTTCCTTAGCTAATTTTTTAGCTTTACTTAGCAGTATTTTGTTGTATGGCGTGAGATGGTCATTGACGTAGAACTTCCCAGAGGTGGTGAATCCCAATTTCGATAGTGTTAGTTCATTACACTTTCGTGCCAGAGCAACGAATTCCTCTTTTAAATACCGACTGTTGAATGCCACAATGATCGGTTTTTCAGAGTTTGTTGCTCTAGTAGGTATGCGTGCAATGTAGTTAATAGATTCTTTATTACACGGGAATTCGCACAATCTTCCGATCTGTTGAACAATTTCGTACAGATTTTCATTTTTCCGTAGGGGAATACCACGGACTTCCACGTTATTTGCTCTCGCCCACTGGTCTCTGTCCTGTATTTCTTGATTAAGTCGGGTAATTTCAGCGCGTAGGACTGGAATTTCATCTGAAGATTTGTTTAACACCTCTATTTTTTCTTCTATGGTCTGCATTTTGTCGGTGAAATTAGATATCACGTTGTGTGCCATCCCAAGTGAGTCCTTAAGTTCCCCCAGCTCACATTTTATTAACTTGACGTCTTCTACTAGCGATGCCAGAGGAGCCAGCTGAGTCATGATCTTGTTGAGTTGTTCCTGGACCTTATCCAATTGACTTGAGTGTGAGGGTGTTGCAGCTGGAGACGGCGATTGGTTGGTCTTGCACTTTAGGCAACGCCATGCATTCTTACGGTCACCTAGCTTTCGGTAACCTGCTTCGGTGACCCCTGAGCACTGAAAGTCGTAGTGTTGCTTGCAAGTACTACAGACTGCTCCGTCAGTGTGTTTGGCACCGCAGCTTGCACAGTTAAACATTTTGGGTTACAGTTTGGGAAACACTGGAATTAGCGCAATGACAAACAAGCGTCCGTTCACGAGCTTGGCCGAACGACCACTGATTACATTTGTATACTTTACATTTGTATACTTTTTACTTACCTATTACATTTGTATACTTTTTACTTACCTACTATTACTGTTCCTATTTTTTTTGTTGGCGCAGCGGAAATTCCGTCTGCCCGAAGTGCAATGGGCCGACACCCTTTTGCATACCCGCCGCCAGGGGGCGAACGGGTTATGTGCGGCCGGCTCTCCGGTCAGGCATTACCCACTAAATCCCCTGCGACGTTTCCTCATCGTCCATAGTGGGGAGAGACCACGGGAAGCGGCACGAAACCTTCTATGCGGTCCTCCCCGGACCTCTTTCAATTGAGAATTTTGACAGATCAGGGTAGGTTGATCTGCTGCCGTCCGTACATATTCTTACAACAGGGGCAGCATAGAAAATGGTTTATTTTATGTAAATCGTTAAAAAACAGTAAGTAACAAGACATATGTATCAATCTTGATTATTTTCCGTCTTGAACATAACATTTGCTATTATTTTAATGAATTGAATTTAAAGTAAAATATTGCAATGTTTACAAGCCCTTCTTGGGGATTTATTATACGCATATATTGACGTTAATTGCGCACAGAGGAAAATTAATAATTTTTGTTATTTTATGGATTATCCTTTTGCGCTATTTTAAACTGGATTTTTTCGCACAATTTTTATTTATAAATGTATTTTAATTCAACAAGTAGAAAATGCAAACTTAAAAAAGGCATTTATGGAAGAATTTGAAAGTTAAAAACTCTAAATAAATATATTGTAACAATAGGCCGTCACTGAAAAAGTTTTTATTTATGTTTACTGATTTAGCGACACAGTTTTTTTTTAGTGAAAAGTAACACACAGTAACACACGTGTAAAATTTCATGTACGATACCTGAATAATCTTAATATTGTTCACTGCTATGTTTAATTAAATATCGAAAAAATCGCCAAAAGTATTTTTCAATTTTAAAGTTGAAAAATACTAAAAAAAATATAAATACATTAGAATACCATTTGTACTTTTTTCTGTAACCAACTATACACATAAAATTAGAAATTTGTTAAATAAAATCAACTGATGCATAAATTGAACCTTGTTGGTTATTTACTTATGAATATAAGAACATACTGTATGTTCACTTTTTTGACATTAAGGTTTACTTACGATTAAGATTATTAAGATGTTATCATCCGTTTAAGCTATTTTTGTTGCAATTTCCGTAACAAATGTAACAATAAAATAAAAGCCAATATTTCGAAAAACATTTCTCAAATGTAATTCCCATGAGAACTATAGGATAACATAACAATTAAATTCGTAGCGAACGGCGATGTAAAGTTACATAACACAATAAGAGTAATACCTACTATATTTAAGTACTCAATATTATATATTAAATTATTAAAAAAGGTATAGAAATCTAGGAGTTAATGAATAATTGTAACGATATAAGCACTTTAACTAACGTAATTATGACTTCAACACTTCTTTAAGTTAAAATACCTATTTATTAAAACTTGATTGTTAATGAGTTTGATCTTTTAGCCAGAATCAGTTATACATGGCCAGCTATTCCATAGTTTTCCACACCGCAATGATTTCTACCACGAAGGATTTTGAAGAAACCCTTATCACCCCAGTCCGTGTTCCAAGAGTTCGCACCAATCCAATATTTTATGCCGTTTTCCTCGCCCCATCCCAGCAACTTGACAGCGTGGTCCCCGATGTATTCGCCATCCACATGTTTGTAAACACCACTTTCATATTGAAGAAAGTCCGCATATACTTGAATCGAGACTGTAATAGGTCCGTGTTTAAATATATCTGCTTTCATTGCTTTTTTTGTTTTTAAGGTATAAACTAATTTAATTTTCTTCTTGTCCTCGGAATATTTTTTTGTGTAACTCTTCTGACAAACTTCTTGGCACTCCGGTTTTTCAACACGACCACATTTTGGCCTGTACCCAGGTACACCATGCTCACAGGGAGGGATCTCATAAGGCCTGCAGCCGTGACGGGAATGATATGTCCCTCCAGATACCGTACCTTTGGTTTGAGTATACGTCCATGCTTTTGATAGCAAACCACCTTCGCAGCCAGCGCCGCAGTTTGTGCAACAGCTGAGCACATCGTCTTCTGAGAAATAAAAATTAGTCTTTCCAGTCGAGTTAATGCATACTCGATCAGACATGGCGGAGACTGCTGACACAGCCCAACAGCTTCCGCATGACCCTTGGTCCCTTATTTGGTTAAGAGTGGGACAGTATTTCCAATGTTCTCTGGCGTCAAAGTTACTAGGAAGTTTGTTATGAACTATTTCGTAACGTTTTTCGGGAAGATAGTTTACACCAATATCTCTTAACGATCCTGTCAATCTCTTGAAGTAATTTAAGGGTCTGTCTCGATGGAAGTTGCGCCGAGCTCTCCACATGCTTTGATTTGAGTTGATGTGATGAATGAATTCATCAGACAAAGGGTCCAGGTGCACGGAAGCAATAGCCGTGATGTCCATGAAAAAGATTGACACAAACAGGTAAAACAACATCCTATGTAATAGTATGTTGCGTTAATACAAGAAATAACACAGCTCACTAACACTGTCGCCTGAGCGCTAGTTTTCTAGCAACTGTGTACAAGTTGTCGTTAGTGATTAATAAATACACACACATTACATTCATTGTATAAGGAAACTTGTGCTATGTATAATTTTGAATAGTAATGATAATTTTGCTAATTATATAACGTTATTAGAACATTTATTTTATAAATAAATTTTCAAGGTATGCATTATATTAATTGTTTATTATCATATGCATGCATAGTTTGAAAATATATTCGTGGGTACTAGAAATTTCGTAATTGTGTTGATTTTGTATAAGTTAGGTAAATGAGACAGGGAATGGGTATTCCTAATTTTTAAATAAGAAGAATACAGTATAACTAATTTTATTCACTAATTACTAATTATATTAATGAAGGTAATATTCAACATTAATAAAATTTATGTTTTTATGCCATTGTTCCTGTGACGATGTTCTCCTCTATTCCACAATGGTTCTCACCGCGCACAATTTTAAAGAACCCATTATCACCCCAATCCGTGTTCCACGTGTTTGCTCCTAACCAGTACTCGACGCCATTCTCCACGCCCCATCCCAAGATTTTAACCGCGTGTCCTCTTACTACCTTTCCTGTTACATGACGGTAAATTCCACTTTTATAGACAAGAAAATCTGCATAGACAGTCAACGAAGCTGTGACCGGTCCTCTGCGATATATTTCTTTTAATGCGTCCTTAACTGGAACTTTGAAAGGCTTTTTAATTTTCTTTTTGTCCTTATCGTAACCAATCTTGTAACGTGGCTGGCAGTATTTCTGACAAGTTGGAGTTAGCCACGACGTACTGCCGCAAGGTTTCAACTTGTCGTCGATCCGGTGGTCACACGGAGAAATTGTGTACGGCCTGCATCCCTCATAGGACTTGTATTTTCCCCCTGATACGATGCCTTCTCGTTTCGCAAATGCCCACCCTTGTGAAAGTAAGCCATCACCAGGACACCCCGAACCACAGTTTGTGCAGCAGGAAAGAAGATCTTCTGCTGAGAAATAGAAATTAAGAGTTCCATTCGACTTGATGCAGATCCGATCGGACATGGCGGCAGCGGAGGCGACGGCCCAGCAACTCGAACAGGCTCCCTGGTCCCTTATGTCCTTGGTTATAGGACAATTTGGCCAATTAACTCTTGAGTCGAAGTTTTCTGGTACAACATCATTGTCATCATACTTCGGCGGGTCTTCCAAGTCATCGTCAGTCGTTAAGTTTCCTACTCTAGTCCCAGCAAGAAACTTCAAGTCGTCTAACGACCAGTATTCCGGGAAGACACGACCTGCTCTCCATAAGCTTTGGTTTTTGTTGATAAAGTCAATGAAATCATCGGTAATATACTCTGGGTCGTCGGCCCTTACAGTACTGAGAGTAAGCACGATGCAGAAAAATCCATATAGTAGAGACATTGTAGTTTGATGAGAGTATCTCTGTCAATATTACACAGTCATATTATGATCTACAATTCGAACTACGATGGTGAACACTGTTTTCGTTCAATATTTTGGAGGAAGTTGAAGTAACGCACTCTTGGGTTGCTTTTTAACACTGACTTTGAATGATAAAATTTTCTTTATATAATAGGGACAGTGACCATGTTATTGCACAGATATTGATAATTGCGCTTAACAGTCGAAAGATCACGACTTCGGGTTAGGGTCAAATATGCGATGTACCTACTTTGTCGGTGGTCTGTCTGTACATATAATTAAATCGGAAACTTTCTCGCACAAATAAGGACTTTTTTGCAAGAAAAATAAATTAAAGTCGTAAGTCTTTTGAAGACTAATTTGATGCTAAGGCTAAAAAAGCTGAAGTGTCTAGGTTCGAATAATTATATTAATTAACTTCATATACCCAATACATAATATTTATGCCTAAACCACCCCGTTTTAATTAGTTATGGAGTTTGCAAGGACAATGTCTCTACTACAGAGTCCGATGAGAGAGATGACTTGATCCGAGATTTAAAGCTGAGCTCTCTCTGATCAGACATATCGATCAGACATGTACACAGGTACAAAAAAACTCGAAAAAACAATACCTTCTCGGAAATTTAATCCAGGACTGAGAATTCAGCCAATTATTAAAGCACTAGATCAACGAGACCTTAAAGTATGTATGTGTCTATAATCCAATTTAACATGTCGTATGCCTACTACTTTATGGGTATATTGGGTATACAGGTGTCCCAAAAATGACACGTCACAGTGACACTGGGGGTAGGCCAGCACAAGAGGCATCGAACAAGCCTACATGACCTCAGTAAAAATTGATCGGTTTTCAAGATATTGCCAATTTATACTTTTTCTAAATTTTCACGTTTTTTAACGTGTTCAGTGCTAGCATTAAGTTAGATAGCCCTCATGTTCGGATTTTTTTTGTACTCTTGTTGCGAATAGTTGGTTAAAATAAAAGAAGTGTTATTTTGTCGATAACTAAATTCTTCTTCTTGGGACACCCCTGTATGACACCGTCTTATAATTTGTATGTCGGTTTATATCTTTGAACGTATTTACCACAGATCCTATCAAATGTTTCATTCCGAAAATAGAAGCTGTCAAAAGTTCTATACAATATAAACACAAATTCTAGCGCAGGATTAGGTCCTTTATAAAACTATTCAGACTCGTGACAATCATTAGGCGAAGCACAATACTGACGCAGATGGCAAATTGGCTGGCGAAACACTTAGCTCCAGGCTACAGAGGCGCTTAACATCTGTACCCTACGCTAAACACATACCTACCAACATGCCGTTCGTAGCTAAGAGAATGAAGGTTTTTCCGTTATCGACATTGGTTTCAATCCTACCATAGTATTGAAATTGATATACTCGTAGTTTGGGAGGAAAAATGGATGAATGTTTATAAATAAGTATTTAATGCAAAAAATACAGAATGGGTGAAAATTTTTATTAATTTAAAATAGGAATGCATTGATATTTCTCCATATTCGGTATTCCTTATGGTTCTGTTATTAGGATTTATACATAAAATATAGATTTTAATTATATTATCTAATTAGCCTGCAAATAACGTTTCTGTAGAAATAAGTGTCTCTGTACTATTATAGTATGTATTATAATATACTTATTTTTTTTCGCTATGGCTACGCACCGATGAAAATGCAGTTGTTCTGAAGTTATACGCACATATACAATTTGACCTTTGTTGTCCTTTATTAAATAAAGAAAACAAAATTGATGATATAATTCATTCTGGATTTTACATACAGAGTCGCATTTTGAAACAAGTCGCAGTGGGTTAGTACCGTAATATGGACTACTCGTAGTTATTAACAATAAATATTCCGTATCATTACTGAGATAAAACAATTATTAACGTTTACCCAGAGATATCAGGAAAAGCCAAAGTAAATACCAAACAAAGCTATGAGATAAACATTGTTCAATGCGGTCGGCATTATGTAATGCCGACCGCATAGGTACCTATGTACGAGTATGTACCTATGCGAGCTTAGTGTTTCAAAATATGTAATGTTGTAGGTATTGTTGATCCGTTGTCTGGCGCCCATTGCAAGTTAATGATTGGTTAGGGGCTGGAAAGCGCTCTCTGAATTTATATTTATAACCTACTGCAAAAATTTGGTATCTAATCTTGTGTCGGTATCCGGAGTTCTGTGTTATTAGTATAGAAACATCGTGTTTCATTCCACTAATCGAGCGAAATATTAGATGATTTATTATGACAAGTGTTGTTACGCTTGGTTCTTGATTGGATCACGATTGCTTTTATCATTATTATGTTTTGTTATAATGTTGCTACTTAATAACATGAAGGAACACAATAGCATTATTTTGGGATATGATTGCATCTAACTGTAAGAAAATGTAACATGTTTTTTTTATGTTAGAGGGAGGCAACGAGCAGGCGGGTCACCTGATGGTAAGCAATCACCGCCGCCCATAAATACCCACAACACCAGAGGAGTCACAGGTACGTTGCCGGCCTTTAAGGAAGAGATATGCTCGTCTCATGAAAATTACTGTGCTCATTATTAATGAGCTCTTGGTTATCATAAGAATGTTTTTATGATTGTTTATTTTGAGCCAATTAGACCGGGTCGTCCCTCTTCTAGTGTGAAGGGGAAACCAGGGTATTGGGACGTTAAGTCACGAGAGAGAACACATGCCTCTCTAGCCTGCGGATATGGATTTCCACAAAAAACGTCACATTGATTTTATTTCAAAACCGGATCATTCTGTTGCAGGTACTCGTTGGTTCTCCTTTTTAATATAGAGTTATTAAACGTATAAAGATGAAGCTCTGTTAAAAATTCAAATGAATTGTCGGCTTCACATGATACTAATACATTATATCATAACAAGTGGTAATCCGGCAGCAAAGTTTTAAAAAACTTTCTGCAATAATCTCATTGCTATCATTTTTGAGCTGTACTTTACTTAAAAATTATTTATTAGCTCTACGTATTTGGTTAATTAAAAATTGGTACATACGTAAAGCTAATAAATAGATAGGTACTTATACTATGTTGATTGATAAGTGTGGTACCTATACCAGAGATTGCGGGTTCACACAGTACAAAATTTGTGTACAGCATGAATTGTTTGAGACAAGCGCTTATGAGCCTATTCACACAAAGAAAATGGCTCTCCCGCATTCGTGAGATAAAACGTCTATACTATTAGACAGGCCGTAGGCTTTAAAGCCACTCGTACATATTTCAGACCGACTAACTTACAGCGCTAGCACACTGGTAGGTAACAGAAAACATTTTAAAGAACTTAAAGTCAACGTTCGTTATTGTAGAACAAGTTTGAGTCCACGACGATCTAATTCAAAGTTATCTCCGGCAAAAAGTCTCGAGGGCTGGGCCGTCTCCAGCTCATGTTATTCAACGAGTCAAGTTTTAACCCGATGCAGGCAAGTTGAAACGGTCGAGGCCGCATTGATTTTGCAAATAGTTCCGGCCCCTCTACTTTGAAAGAACCACAATACAATAATAGCTTTATAGAGTAATCTTATAATGTACACTCTTGTTTCGGTAACATTAAACAAGTTGTTTCCTGGTTTCACTCATGGTGTTGAAAATGTCGTCATTGCATTGGACGACATTTTCTGTAACACATCTATCAAAAACAAATGAGTACAAAAAGGGGTAACAGTTATGGTCGCTTCCAGTATTTAAAATAAAACTAAGTAGTAAAAATATTGTAGAAAAGATATCCCTCAGTGATCGCTGTCACATGTTTCCATACATACATGGAACAAGTCAGAACATAAAACCCACCTAGAAAAGTAGAAGACGCATCACTGCAGCAACGTTATTGGCCCAACTTCCATCAAAAGTTCGTCTACCCCGACACGTCACCAGCTAATATTTCCCTCGTATCGAACTTGTCAGTCACCGCTGCCCTCTAACCCCGAGTGTGTAAGCGCCGTTTTGTCTCGTCCACGACATCGATCTGCGTCTCGCGCCTCGACGACATGCTGACGGCACGAAATAACAATTGCATAAATAAGGGGAACGCCCTACTCCTGCGGCTGCGGTGCAGAGTTGTACAGCATCGGATTATACAGACCGACAAACTTATCTGTTCCGGTGGCCAAAATTGGAACTACGTGAAATGCAATGCAAAAACGATATTCAATGACAGTTTTAAATAGACAGTAGCGACGCCGCCACCGGAACAGATAAGTTTGTCGGTCTATACTATACGTGCCGGCCGGCAAACTTCTTGACCATCGCTCGACGGAGTGGGGGAAAGTTCGTGCATATGTGCACTTTTGCATGACTAATACACGCGCGAATCTCTCGACGGTCAGAGATATGCTCTGACCAATAACGTGCAGGCATCTTATAGGTACTTCGTGTTCTGCGCAATCCCCACCCGATTTCAAGAAGTTTGCCGGGACCTGTACTATAACTGATTTATCAAGTAGATATCAGCAGTTTTCAAGAGAGATATCAAGAGTTTCCATTTTCATATTTCAGTTAGTTACTGGTAATACCAGTATTTAGTTATGGGTAGCGCAACAGGGAAACTCAAACATAAAAGGAATGTTTGTTATTATTTTAGGTATTCCAATAATAACACGCGAGGATTAAAAATTACGTTGATATGCCTCAAGTTTGCAGCAAAGCCCTATCTTGCCCTCCCTTAGATATTTCCAAGGATAACATATAGTGTATAGTCGTGGATAAGTATTTTTGAAACTTCTTAGTATGTAAAGACTCTTTCTAATAGATAAAAGTCGTTAGCCGTATGTACTGTGTATATATTTTATATACATAGTGTATATATTTTATATATTTATATTAAGTAATATGTATGTATATTTATGTAATTTTATATTGTGTATTTATTTATGATATATTATTTCGTTTATTTCTGTTGTTTTTGTTTTCAAGTTTTTTATTTATTGGCACTGCCCACTGTTTCTTTCTGCTTGGCCTAAAGGTTGACTGGGAGAGAATGCCATGAGGCATTAAGTCCGCCTTTGTACTTGATTTGTGCAATGAAGCTTAAATAAATAAAAATAAATAAATAAAAGAGATGACATAATGGTAGTATACTGGCATCTGCGAAAATTACACAATTACACATCCAGATGTTATACTACATATAAAGATAGTTAAAGAGATTCACATTTGTATGTATACAATTTAAACAGCGTAACAATGTCATGTTACTAAAAATGATGGATGTTGATTGTTGTGTCCATAATAATTGACATCAATAATTAATTATTTTCCCCAATATTACGTGGGCGAGTTATAAATATCTACCATCAAGTGTTAAGTTAATGAATTAAATTTACTAAGAGCAGCATAAAATGAATTATGGAAGCGAAAATTATCAAATTATAAAAAATATATACCTACCTACTTATTATATATACCCCTAAGGCAATGCGATGCAGCGGAATTAAAGTCAGCACTACTTGTTTTGATCATAAAATAGATTATAATTATAATACAAAAAAGTTAAAATATTGCCACTTAAATTAAATGTTATTTGATGATAGCATTAATACGTAGTTAATAATTACTTCGGTCTGATACATTGACCTCATCCTGCCCCATTATTAAAAGGAAAAATAAGTGTATACCGACGCTTCTTAAATTAGATCCAATTTACCGAATACGCTATTTTAACCACATAATAACATAATTATAAATTGGCATTATCATAATAATGAATTACATCACACATATTGCTCTTATCAAAAAGTAAGTAAATGTTATGACATACCTATATTACTGTCATAATTTCGTTTAATTAAATAAATAAATAATTAAAATAAATTGGGCAACATCACAAACATTTATTTGACCCTAAAATCAGAAGTAAAGTAGGTAAGCACTTGTGTTATGGGTATCAAAAATGTATTGATAGGTAAACTGAGCATAAATAAATAAACGAAGGTCAATTACTGGGTATATGAGACCTAATATCTGTCGTCTCTTAAGGCGGGCAACGCGCCTGCGACCCCAAGGGGGTCTCGGGTGCTTATGGGCGGCGGTGATCACTTATCATCAGGTGACCCACTTGCTCGTTTGCCCCCCTATAACATAAAAAAAAAAGGATAGATTTATTTAAAAACAAAAAAAGAAAAATTGTAAATGGTCGTAAAATTGATGTTTGTCTTGGACATAATCCTATTTATAATATATATTTAAAATGATATTATATCCTCAAGTATTAGTCAGTTATTGGGTTTAATTTACTTCTTGTTTAAATGAGGAAGACTAGCTCCTGGTTTAAATCACCCTAATTTCTTCGTCCGAGGGTACCCTGAAGAATGCACTGCTTGTCTTGTTATCGATAAAGGAAAATTTTGCAGGATGTTTTCCTTCCTCACATTTTGTTTAGCATCTAATGGAGGAAACCCGGTTCAATGAAAATAAGACGAAAAAAACGCGGCATTAAAGGAGGCATAATGGTTGCCATAGTAACCCCCTCAAAATTCCGAATTTTCTAGTTATTTAATCAAATTAGCCGAAGAAGGATTAAATTAAGATTTACCATTATTTGATGTAGAAAAACAGCGACGTTCATTGTGCCCTTTAATGGAAAAATTCGTCGTAATGTGAACTTACGACGAATTTTTCCATCTGTAAAGGGAATATGAGTTTTAGGTCCTTAAAGTCCAGACAAAACTTAGATACCAATTAATCTGGTGACCCTTCTCTGAATCTGTGGTAAACTTTAGATAAAAAAAGATGTCTAATCGAGCCATCGAAATAATTTTCGGGCGAAATACAATTTTCCTACAACAGAGATCTCGTTCTCCGCTAACGAATTTTAAATTGAATCAAGCAGCAATCATTAATTTCTACTAGCAAGTGTTTTTCAAAAAATACTTGCACAAAGTCAAAGGGAGGTTTCCGAGTTGAAGAAATTGAATTTGCTTTCCTCTTACCCTTATTACTTTAACCTATTATTCAATTATTGCGGGTCTGCTTTTAGCGGTAAATCCTAAGACGCGACAAAGTTAAGGTCTTTGTGTCCTTTCTGGCTGGCAGTGATACTATAAAGGGTATTTAAGAATTAAACTATCTTCTTCTAGGTATAATCATAAAATCTATATCAACGCTACTAGACCTAGGAACTTGAAATTTTGTTTCATTATTTTATTAAATATATAATTGAGACGCAAGATGTCTTCACTGAAGCTTATATAAATGGGCTTTTTGTTTTGTTTGACAAGAAATAAATATTAACTAGATAAAAAAGTTAACTATGTATTATACGGGTAGCGTTCTTAACTAACGGGTAACTTTGGTTCTCATTTTTTATATTTTTTTTATTAAACTAAAACTGCCACGATTCGGGCTATTATAATTTTTTTTTTCTTAGCCAATTTGATCCCACTGTTGAGCAAAAGCCTCCTCTTCTATCCGCCACATCTCCCTACTTTTATGCCGTCCCTCCATCTTCGCCTAGGCCTGCCACGCCTTCGGTGTCCGTCACGTGGAACCCAGTCGATGGCTATTTTAGCCCATCTGCTTGGATCCATGTGGCAGACGTGGCCAGCCCAGTTCTACTTCAAATTAGCCGTCGCTGCCCCTACATCTATAATTTGAGTTTTGGAGCGCAGCATGGTGTTACGGATTTTATCGGCGAGCTTAACTCCCAATATACTGCGCTCCATTGCTCTTTGGCAAACCTTGAGTTTGAGTATAAATATATAAAAATGAAATAAATTTAATTACGCCTGTTCGTTTGTGCTCGGCAATATCGAGTTTTCGCGTATTATTATTAATTTATGTAACAGGAATTCTTAAAAAGCTGTTCTATTCGTTAATTTATGTATAAAATAGTTATATAATAATAATAATTCAAGGAGATACTATTCACTATACATATTATTATGTGTATCGAATCTTAGATTTTTCACACGCTAGTGTAGTAATATGAGTGAACGATCATTAATAAGCATTTTGCCACGTATTCCGTTCCGTACAGCGTATAATAATCGAGTAACCCTATGGGATCGGAACGGCAGAGATCGTCAACATTTCAACTCAACAAACGATCGCCCTTTGACACGTCAATGAGTTCCGAATATGGGTCGTTATCGAATATGAGTTGTTCGAACCGGTCTCGCCCGGCGGACATCGTAAGCGTTTATGCGTTTTCGAAAAAGGTTGTGCATTTTTCGATGTATATTTTACAGGTATAACGCTTCGATGGTGAAATGGTTTAGTATCGGTTGTAACCTCAGGGCCCTGGGTTTAAATGTCAAAGTATCGTTAAATAACTCGGTTTGACTTTGGCTATCTCGATAGTATAGTAGTTAGTATATCGCACATTAAGCCTGTTAATGCGCCCGGGTTTGATCCCCAGGTGGGACCAATCAATACTTTCTTCTGTTTTAATATTCTTGCATTTCTGTTATTAATTACTTTCTAGAAATTGACTCAAATGAAATCAATTAAATCAAAAGATAATTTTTCTTTTGGCTGCAAAGATGTACTTATGAATCGTCAGTAACCAATGTTACAGAATTACTAACATAGGCTTTGCAATGTTTTCTGTCGAAAAAACTGGCAAGGAACTCGATAGATATTATTAAGATTAGCACTACTGCTAATCTTAATATCTACATCCATGACATCACATTATGATAGGATAGACTGCAGCTGCACCAGTCTGCCCCAAAATAAGCTAAGCATTTGAAATTGTCCACAATTTTATTGTCATTGTATTAAGGTGTCTCAGCGTCGAAAATAAGCAGATATTTTTGCCAGACTGTTCACAGAAGGTGAATACCATTTCTTTATTCGCAGTAAATCCATAACTTACTGCAAAGCTAATTCAAAACTCAAATGAAATTATATTCGTAATAGTATCGTAGTATTCATTCGGAGTCTGCATAGATTTCCTGTTTGTGGTCTCGATTTCCGTCACTCGCAACAGGAAATTCACCATTCCCCCATATTGGAACCATCCCTCGCATATATTTGAAATGCCTATTCAAAGGCTTCGACTGTTTTAGACATTGTTTTAAAAAATGTTTAGATACCCTGACGAAGTGGCATATTGGTTTCAGTTAAGTTGTCTGATAGACTACCTACTGATTAAGTTTCATGGTTGTTACCATAGAGAAAATTTTCTTGTTCTGTGGTTGTGACACACACACGGACACGTTAGAAACATTTGCGGAAACATGTGTGTTTGTATTGGTCTCGATATTTCCTATGAGTAAATTATTTGTGTTTACTATATGACGCGAATGCACGCTTTTTAAAAAGTAATCTATATAAGTATAATGTTTACCTTCTTAATTTTTGACGAGCCATTTGGTGTAATGTTCGAGAAGTCGGCTATTACACCAGAGGTCGCGGGTTCGATCCCCGCACGGTACAAACATTTGTGTGCATGAACATGTCTGTTTGTATCGGTCTGGGTGTTTCTATGTATAATATGTATTTATTTACAAAAAAAAAGTATATAAGTAATGTTCATCCGTTGCCTAGCACCTATAGCACAAGCTAATGCTTAGTTTGGGGCTAGATGGCGCTGTGTGAATAATGTCCAGAGATATTAATTTATTTATTTAATTGCAGGGAGTCTAATTTTATTAAATTGTCACCCAGGTAGATATTAGCCCCGAATTTGTATGTGTATGAGAAATAAATTAATAAATGAATTTAATAAAGGATAGATTTATGCGAATAAACATTAAACAGCTATTTTTGAAAACGTGTGTTTGTATTCAATAAAAATGCTGCTGTTTTACACGAGGACTTTAGGAAGATGATAACAATCGATTGAAAGTATCAGCCTATAAATTTCCCACTTCAGGGCAAAGGCCTCTACCATAGTCAAGTCAACTTATAGCTTAATCACCATGTTTGCCAAATGCAGATTGGCGATCGCGAACCCAAGATGTATGTGTGAATCTTGTTTAACCCGATATTTGACACAGTACCTCGAGATCACGACGGAGAGGAGTGATTCACTAGACCACAGATTACTAAACAGTTACTAACTAGACCGACAAGATGTAAAAAGTCTACCTTTGTACTAGTATTACTACTCGTAGTAGTAGAATTAGTAACCACACTATTAGCAGAACTCACAATTTTTTTGGCGTAAATACTCACCACCCCTTACCAAAGAATAAATAGTACTAACGTACCCATAAAATTTTCTTTGTTCTGTGAACGTACCCATACGTGAAGTAAGAGAGTCAAGTCAAATCATTTTTTTCAACGGGTCAGTTTGTTAGTAATACGGTTCCGAAACAATGAGCATTGTTTGATTTTATACATAATATAGTTTTATATTATAGTGTCGTCGTCACGTGAAAATTGCCGACGACATAAAAAATAACAGGGCCATAAAACTGTAGGTACTGCGCCTCCCCTCTGTACTGGGCTTGCTGCATACCTCCGTATAGCGCGGGGAATCGAACGACATCACTACTGAGCTAGTAATTGTAAGCAGTGATAAAATATCATAACGTTAAAAGAGCAGCCATATATTCTTTTTTTGCGACTTCAGTTCACATACTGGCATGCTGACCATCGGACGCGCCACACAGTTCTCGTACGGCTTCTCTGATTTTACCTAAGTTATTTTTCGGAGGTGAATGCGTTTCGACATCATAACCGCAGGCTAGCCAGACCTACCGCCGTGTGAGCGGCACACTACAAACTTAATTTCCCCGGTTTTCCTTTTCCACCCGATTGGGACGGGCTAGTTCGAGTGTTGTGTCTATTAACCAGCCCAGTATTGATCTAATTGTAATACTTTCTAAAAGCATTATTTTACAATTAAAAGAAACACAAATAAATTGTTTAAAAATAATATTACTATGCAATCTGACTTTCTTACTCTCTTAGGTGCCACTTTTGAAGTAGTAGTGCTATAGCATATTTAGCCAAAAGCCCCCAATGCACTATTGCCATGTTATTAAAGAGAAATTTATTATCATTGTTATCATTTGTATTTGCGGCAAACAAGAACCAGCACTATAATAATTAGGGGCGAAATATTGCCAATAAAACTTTGACGGCGCTGCCCTGTCAAAGATAAATTAATCGGAAATCTTGATAGCACACATCTGAGGGGAATACGTAATGAAAACTTATTTCTAAAATTATTCCTCGTTAGCAATGTTATTATAAACATTGGATTGAATACATTATTTATGCTACGTGAAAAGTATCTAATAATAGACACAATACTGACAATAGAAAGAATAGCCAAATATAATAATGTCTGGAAAAGTTAATTTAAAAACAAAAGTTAAAAGCCTAAAGAGAGGTTTTTTAGAAATTTCATCTTTAAAGCGGAAGAGAAGTTGTTCCCCTCTTTGTTTCATTAATTGCACCGGTGCGAAGCAGGGGTGGGTCACTAGTTATGCATTTGTAGCATATTGTTTAAAAACAGAACGTTTGCTAAAGGTGGCTTGGAAAAACCTCGGACACTTTGTTAGCAAAGGAATTCAAAAAGTAGTTTGATTTTAGCATCACTTCTCATCTTCATTTGTTTCAGTTTTGAGATTCAACTTACCTTAACTAAAGGAGAAGGAGGAGGTTTGTCATGCAGAGTATTGCTTTTTTACAGAAAATTTTATTAGCGCTTTTATAAGGCTCACTTTTTTGGGGGATAAATCTGATAAGGAATAGTTTGAGGCCCTGCATCTCGATCTAAATTTTTCTCTTACGAGAAAAATCAAAGGCCTGACGCGCATACTACATTTAATTGTGAATGACACTAAAAATAAAATATTGTAATTTTGAAAATTAAACAATTCGGAGGTGTAACTATTTAAAAATATAAGTATGACAACAGAGTTGTGTCATACTAAGTAATAAAATACACAATGTTTTCCTGTTACAATTTCTGCAAACGTAAACCTTTAATAACCTCTGAAGATTGCCAAAAAAGTCTAAGCTGTTGTGTTTCTAACACCAACATACAAAGCTAATGTTTTATTCAAAAAGTAAACTCGTGTATCTATTTAAAGACACGCATATTACGTGTTGGTTTTGGGTCATTTTCATTTAATTTCACGCAACACGCCCTTAACTAATTAGTAATTACCCACTTGCGAAGTACCCATCACGTTCCACGATTTTATCTCTTTCCTAGAGGGTTTTCTTTATTACTGAATCTGCTTTGTCAGCATTTCCTTTGATTTTCTGGTTCGGTTTCAGAAATTAGATTATGGCTAAATAAATGGATTTATGAATTGGCTTGCCGACAAAAATTGGTAGGCAGATACTATAATTGTCTATTTCGATGTCGCATTGACGGCTGTTAAAAATATAAATCGATATCAGAGCTTCATATTAAAAAAAATAGATACCTATTTAAACAGTGCGTCTCAGACTAATCTTTAAAAGACGAAGAAAATAAGGCTAAATAAAAATTACTTGAATCAAAATCAAACGTAGGAGTAAGATCTTTTGTAAAAACAACACTTTATTTTTGGCAGAGAATACTTCTCGTCTCTTCTTGCATGCAAACAAATATCTCATATTCCTCGAGCTGTTATCAGCATCGTTTTATTTGCGCCGCTATCGATACTTTATTGGTTTCCAGTAAGTCCCGTCAGCACTTTTGACATTACCGTCAGTCATCCCGAAGTGGGAAGTGAAGTCACATCGCAGCCAGTTGACTCGCTTTGGGAGAAACGAGATATATGTAAGGTGCAGTGCATACTGAGAGCAGCTCTAACTGCAAGTATTTTGGTTTTAAATATTAATTTAAGACGTTAATAATGCCCTCTGAGAGATCAGGTGCATGACCGTGATTTGCGAAGAACGTGTGTGATTGAGTGATTTTACGCCGCAAACTTCACACACGGTACCACGTTAGAGTCCCCCGAATTAGGGCTTTTCATCCAGTCATCGTTTACTTGACACATGCGCTGCACTGCCTCTGTTTGCACTATGTTTGCGACTGGTTTTTTGTCAACTAGTTTTTTACTTACCCTAAATCACTAATTAAAAATTATCTTCCGAATTTGTGAGAAACATTTTTCTCCTGCTAGAAATTTTTCTTCGTTCAGGCGTTAGTAATTTAGTAATCTGTGGTTCAGGTTACAAGGTCAACACTCATTCTGCGACACGGCTCTATTGGTTCGTTCAGAATACCAATAAGTCTAATAACCAATGATAATTATGTTGTAACGGCGTGTTTATACATAAATCCGAATAACACCTCTTCTCTTCTACTGCCGCGTTACCGTTGTAAATTCATACATAATGTTTGAAGACAGCTTTATGCATTAAACGTGGCGTAACAAAAGGCTGTTTATTATTATGAATTTATTACACTTGTCGCAAAGATACAATTTAAACCAAGATTGAGCATGCTTGAGTACATAACTTGTGATTTGGAGTTACCCAAGTTGTGAAACTAGGGCTTTGGGAATAGGGACGCGTGAGAGGTCCCTTAATGAATTACGCAGGGTTAAGTGTACTCTTTTAGAGGTTTTAGGGATTATTCCTGTATATGCGCCGGAGTAAATGTAAAATATGGAGGCATGTATGCTATTAAAGCCTAACCTACTGTTCATTAGTCCGCAGTGATGAGGGTTTTGGCAATCTTTTGTATCTATTTATCGGGGTAGAAGAGTACATAGTCTTAAAGAGGCGCTAACTAACATAATAGATTATTTTTGCGTGGGTCGATGGGAAAGTTACCAGGCGCATGAATCCTACGCAAGAAAAACAATCATTCTAACAGTCATCAATGCTAAAAATTGTGTTATTAAGTTTCCGGATGATTATTTTTATTTGAATATGCATCTTATTTGATTCTGAGTCTCATAAATAAGTGCTTAAGTTAATTACAATGTCCTTACGGTCAGATTTATGTTGCATGTTATGTTATTTGATTAATTTTATTTTATTAAGTATCAATGAATATTTTATTACTTAATAAATCAAAAGTCGAAGTCAAAAGGAAAATGGCTGCAAGAATTATTCAGCTTTAAAAAAGTTTCATTTAACAAAACTACTACTAAATAATTATCCATGCATACCTACTCGTATGACATGTGTGAAAGAAAATAAATGAACGCAAGTACTTAATTTAGCTGTCCGCGGAAGTTTTCCCCGAACGCCAAAGTTTCGCCTCTTCAAACTAGAAGACCAAGCAGGAATACTATTTTATAATACATATCTGCCGGTTAATAGCTATAAATGTTATTTGTAGCTTTCAAAACAAAGAAGTAACTATAATACTTTTATGAAATTTAAAAAACATCTTATTTTATCACCATTTTGTTTCATTAATATGAGAAATATTTTATGGGAAAATGTATGATGTCAGAAAGTATGCTAAACATGTACAACTCAAGTCCATATTTAAGAAAAAGAGACTTTTCATACTATTTTATTAAGGTCGTACAATGAATTATGTAACATGGTTACAAAAAACACTTTTAAAACGTGTCACGTATGATGATGAATTTTTAAACCAAGCCGGTACATTTGTTCCTTTTCTTACGAAAGTTACTGCTCCTATTTTATGGCGTCTATGTGGATCCTCCCTAACATTACAGGCGTGTATTGCCGAATGCTGACCCAGTTCGGGATCGTCGCGGGATCACTTGGAAGGGTTTACGGTTTCAATATTTCCATGCCTCCACACATACATCGAATATACGTTCAGTTTCCGAACCGCGGAGTTTCAAGTTCCTTCGATTGTTCAGAAGCAATATGACAATAGTTGCGTAAGTGTGAGCTAATAACGCCGACCTATTTTTAACAGATTACATGTGGTACTTGCGCAATAAGTAACAGCCTTCATGAGGTAGTTTAATCTGGTTCAGGGGCTGGTATCCAATTTGCGTTGTTGCGGGGCTTCCATCGCAGCTCGTAATTGACACCGAAAGTAAAACCGCAGCTCGCCGAGCGGAAAACGCGCGGTGCAAAAACGCCACGCGGAATTACCACACGTACCGACGCGCCGCGGACAATCGCCCAGAATATCCAATCTACTAAATGCTTTATTATTATTGTTCCGACTAGAGTTACTTCCAATAAAAATAACGTAATTCACCGGCCGAATAGAGCGCTCTTATAGGTTTAGTTTAGAAAGTTGGCATCTTGTCCATAGCGGTTATTCCGCGTTCCCTACATAGGCTACCAGGCGGCAGGTCGTATAAAAAGAAGGCTCTATTTAACGGGAACTGATTCGGAAAAAAGCGCTCTCTGGACACCGAAGCGAAGAACCGGATTACCGTGGCCGAGCTGAAAAACAAATCTACTACGATTTACGTACCGTAAACTCGTTACGCGTTCCGAACGAGACGTATTCGGAGTGGCGGGTGTTGTTGGATTTTGTTCCTTGCTGCGTGGGGGGATGGTCGAGGAGGGGTTGCGCGTCCGCCGGGGCGGCGAGAGGCGAGCTTACACGCTCGTCTATGGAGCGTTCCGCAGGTTCATTCGTAGGAAGTGTCGTTATCACAGTCGCTGCTCGGCGGTCGGGCGGCGTGCATGCTACAGGGTGTTCGCTTTTCGCTGCGGCTGACTTCACTTCGAGAGAAGTTTTGCGGAGATCGGAACGCGCACTTACCGGCCTTTCCCGGCAACGGACTCTGTAGAAAGTGAAACTGCATGGTTGACACGTGATCATAAAATTGTGGAAGGATATTAATACAACTTGGTGATTGTGTGAAGTGGGACGTCACGGGAGTGGAGTTGAGAATCTTATAAACTTATCTGAACTCGTTTCGATATCAGCGCAGTTTTGATTTGAAAACTGTGATCTTGATTATTGAAGCGCTGTCGAGTTGTTTCCGAAAACGGTAAGTTATTCCGTACTCTAAATACATACTACTGGTAATAAACGGCATTGTTTGCAGTTAGTTTTAATTTGTTACGCTCTTGCTCATGTGTGTAAAAGTAATGAGAACAATATGGCTAAGAAAGTTTTTTTACATAGTTAAGGAGTACATATTATTAATAAATAAATGTTATTAGTTGTCCTGGTCGAATCCCTGAATGAAATTCTTCATTTGATTAGACTAATTTGAGTTTAAAATATAAGGGAACACTTAAAAGTTGCATGAGTGAGAAATAAAAATTACAACTAAGTAAGGTAGGTACTTCTTCAAATCCTATAAATAAACTAATAAAAAACATGATTTATACACCAAAGGGCATTAGCCACGTTTTCATATTGGATTACTCGGCATAGATAGTTATGCAGAAATACTTAGTATTTAATTAAATTTAGTGTAATCACCATGCTAAAAATGGAGTAGACATTATCTAGTAAAAGATACACCTGTGTAAAATAAGATTATACATTATTAAGACGTACTTATTTATCAATTTTACCCGAGACCGATTGGGAGACATCGAGTCCCCATTAGGTACTTGGAAATCGCATGAGACATGACTGTACCTATTGGGCCTTACGATTTTCAAAGAAGAATACTAAATAATTATGTCATCTTTTTGAATTAGGTGGATGAAGGACTGTTAAGCTGAGAAAAAAATACTTCTTTAGTTATCCCTGTGCAGAAGGTCTGAATCACCACATGGAATTGAAAAGACTTCTGGCGGCTTATACAGCGGCCTCCCTTTATTTAAAACTGATACTAAATTTTTTTTTTAACTTGTCCATGCTAGCGCTAGCCTATCAAAAGAACTTCTTGTCCTGTTCTTAAAGCATCATAACAAAGATAAGTCAAACTTGGTCACCACGCTTACCAATTTGTGATCACAAAAAGATAAACCACAGTTTGCCTTTATAGAATATCGTAAATTTTTTACCAAAAGTAGAAGAGGATACACACTGGTTCATTCGACAAAAACGACATTACATAATCATGAATTAATTTTAGTTCATTAGATGCAAGCGGATTACTTTTTTGTTCGCGACGGGGGAGTAACTTCTCAAGTATTCATAAAGAAACGGCAAAAAACGCAATAACGTTGTCAAAACGAGGCCCCGAGACAATGATTATCTGCAAAAATATGTAGTAAAATACTTTTGAGCGTAGAATCAGCTGAAGATTTTAAGTGTAGTGGGTGGAAATTGGTTTTCATTCCAAATATAAAGGTCATGATAAAGAGAAAATATACTCAGGGATGTATTTGGAGAAGTGTAGTGAATAATTGAATAAAAGGCTAGAGAATATAAGACTTTAAGAAACCTACAATGATCGTCATGAAAAAGGTCTTGGTGGCAGTTACGATACGTAATTTCCTGCTAGTAAAAAAACGTTGTTACACTAAATAGGTGGTCTAAAAATTACGAAACGAAAAATCTGTATCTGATCAGCTATTTAAAGGCAATTAGGTATTAAAAAAATGAACACACACCATTCGGCACTTCAATTAGAGGCATTAACAAATTTTATGCCATATTGGGTTCTCAATACTTATCACGAATATATCATTCGAGGAACCGGGGTCTAGTCCTGTAGAATTTAAATAGAAATCGACGACTGACAAGACTTTAGTATGATACATATCCAAGACCTAGACAGAAATGGATTTTAAGATATTTTTGATTGTATTGAAGGCCATTAATCCAGCAACATTCAGAACGTTCAAGTTATAAAAAATATACCTATCACTTAATATACAAAGTTAAACATTAATTTCGTTTATTTCCTACTGCTTATTCGTTAAAACACTTCATAATACTTATATAGGGTAGATTAGGTAAAGAACTGCAATTCATTGTTCTTATAAACTCATTCTTCATTGCTGACTAAGCAGAATCTTCCATCAGATTGTTCTTATGATACACAATATAGCCTACATATTCGCACTCTAATTGCCTTCTTCAGAATGTTATTCGACTAGTATTTAAGTATTATAATCTTAACATTTATTATTTCCTAGTAGATATCCATCAGTTAACACTTCCTTACTGCACTACTTAATTGGAGATAGTCTCTGATAAAAGATACCGTTCTCTAAAGTAATGGAAATTCTACTATGTTTATGTGATGACTGATTATAATGCTTTTGGAATTCAGAAACGCAATTTGAATGTTAAAATCTCAATGTTTATTATTTTTTTAATTTCCTAGCAGATATTTATCATAACAGTTCTATCAGTTAGCGCTTCCTCGCCGCTTCTCCTTAATTGGCCGCTCATTAACATAACTTCCGAATAGATTTTCATTTACGTTGCAAGGAACGTTCCTTTTTGGACAATTTATTTGGTAATTAAAAGGGGGTGAAGACGTTATGTTACTTAAAAATTATTTATAGCCAGCTTATGATTCTTTATACGGAATTATACATGGATTTAAATTGTTCGAAACAGTTGTATGGGAAATAGTTTGGGAATTAGGTTTGAGGGTTGGATATAAGTCTACCATTAACACATTTAAAGGAATGACTATTTTAATTAAGTTTTGCCGAGTACGTCTTCAGACTGTCACTGAATTGAAGCGTCGTCCATTGATTTCTTAATGCTAATGTCCGTTTCTATCCTGTACCTACTTATTAGATCGCAATTGACTTAAACAGTAGTGTAGAGAGTTAACGATGCGTATGCAACGTATTGTGAAAAACAAGAAAAGTCTGATCAATGCAATTTTCTTCTCACCGACACAATTAAAATAATTGTCACCATTGATTTATGCTACACAATTCAGTTCCGTTTATTAATGAAAGAAGGTTATGCCCAGACAACTAACCACAATCGTGTGATTTCAGTACAACTATAATTTGCTACTAATTAATGCTGAGTATCTTTCTGCGTTATTTGAAGGATAATTTAATTAAATAAATGTTATAGTATTTTTTATTGATATGATGAAGTTAACTACGTTATTTTGTATCTACCTCTTACAAACTGTAAAATAAATAATCCGCACCTAAACGGGTCAGTATGGAGAATTCTGGCATCAGTATTAATTAGTTTTACGGTAAAAATAACTCAACAAAAGTACACCAAAAACTTTTTATTCGAGTGCTATTTTTATTTTTATTCGATCCTTTGACCGCAATAAAAAAAGTACCTACATACAAAACGTGTTATTTTTAACCAAGGACTGAGTAATTCACACACGTATATACGTATCCACCTCGTCATACCAGAGTCCTTTGATTTATGTTCCTGTGATACGATGGCGGTTCGTTAAACTAGCGTCAAAGAGTTTTGCATCATTGCGTCAAAGCGCAGACACTGCCCTTGGCGTTGCAAATTTTCTGGGCGCGTCACACTTGCCAGAGGCAAAATACAAGTGGTCGTAATATACCATGGAGTTTCTCTTAATTTCCATATTTTTTTGAAAATAAAACTTCCTGATATAATTTATTCGCTATATTTTGTTTACGCTCATGAAGGTAGTTGCTAAGTATTTGGACTATTGTACCGTATGATGAAAGTGGTTGCGATGGACCGACTGTTTGTGTGGTACCTTTAGCTACTTAAATCTCACAAAATTGATCTAACAATCAACGGTCTGCCTATAAATGATACAATTAATGAGGGTTTAGTCAACGCTGAATTCACATTGTTTAACAATATACAAGCTGCTGCTGAAAATGTTGAGTAAATACCTATCGTGAAGCAACGAACGACATCTAAATCGTGCAGTGACGTGGTTGATTGCCGTCCGCGGTGACACGAGATATCACGCGCCGCATCGGGTTTCGAAACAACGATACTGTGTCGCAGAGGTACTTTATGTAACATTAACATCAGCGCATTTTATTACCTTTTATTCTCACAATCGTATTTTTAGATTTGGAACTGAAGACAATGAATTGCATTACAATTGGACAGTTGCACATCGAACAATGACTATTGACAAATATCGGTCATATAGGTTTATAAGTAATGGTGCTAGAATAACTCCTTGCGGAACACTAAACTTTTTGTCCATAACACTAACTGTAACTGTGTGTGAGTTTAAATTAAAGTGTCCAATTATAGGACTTAATATTGTATTAGTTCACCAGTTCGATATTTAGTTGTTTATATATTTTTTAAAACTTAAACGAAATCATGTTAAGGACTTAAGAGTAACATTATGTTGCGCGTAAGTTCAAGAGCAAAGATCAAGGTTTAGAAACATAACTATAATACCATTATTAATTAAAGTATAAAAATAGTTTGAGAACGTGTTACGTGAGAATTTACCGTTTAAATAAAACAATAGACTCATAAAAGCCGGCGTGGTGTTGTTTGATAACCATCACTCGCAACGCGGTCAGTCGAGCGAAGTGATGGACAGAAAGAAGCGCTACCCTTGCTATACGAAATTAAATGAAAAAACCAAATTATGTTCCGTTGTATACATAATTCATTTATGATAATGCGCGAACTGGGCACGAAAGTTAGGTCGAGTTTCTATATGTTTTTACAAAGTTAGTCAGAAGTATTGAGAGTTATTATAGTATAATTCCCATTTAAAATGAATAATTTTAGACTTGTTTAAATAACATCAAAGTTTTCTAAATTCGCAAACTTAGGTTGTGTTCTGAAATTATAGCAAGATATCGCCGTTCTGCAATTATTTAAAAAAAAGTTCAGTCCCATTGTTTGACATAATTAAAATCAGGCTTTGTTAACAAGGGACAGGCTTTATTAAGTTGTGGGACGCCCTTTCAGCACACGTGTTTTTTCGTTCTTTTACCTTGGGTTATTTAAGCGAGGAAGGAAAAAACGAGCGTGCTTAGAGAAGAGGATGACATTATATTATGTAGTAATCAGATTTGCGATAGCTTTCTATTAGGCGTAGTGAAGTTAATTTGAAAAGCATCATTGCTAAAAAAAGATATTATGATCGGTTGAGACAACCCAAAACTCAACTCATTTCATAAAGTTATTTTTCATAGACCATTTCAAAATTAACGACCACGAAATTGTAATTTGAAACAATCTCATCGTCATATTGTTTTGTCAGTTGACTGCAATGCTGTCATTTACTTTTACCTCCCTTTTAATAGATAATAAACTCAATTATTTTTCAATGTGCACTCAATGTTTGATTAACTTTGACATGCACGTACTGTAGCATCTGAGTACTTATTTTGGTAATCAACTTGTTATTATCAGGCAATTGAATTTTATTTCACATTTCGCGTCTTTATTGTTGTTACTCAAAATGTAATATTACATATTTGTGATGTGACCCACATGTAAATTTCTGTTTACGAGTGTTATGATTCGTGGAAAATTGATTTTAAGAGAAATTGTACAAGTAATGGGTAAGGAGTGTATTCATCTCTTTTGTATTTTTTTATACCTATTTAATATTTGCTTTTATAACTTTCGTTCATTTTGATGATTTCACGTTATTTTCTAATCAACGTAGCTCGAAAGCTGTAGTTGTTTTTTGTCATATGAAGTCGTCAAATTACGAGATTTTTATTCCTAGCTCGGAAGAGAAGAAATCAAAGCGTGTCAGCCAGATGCAAAGTCTAAGCTGACGCTACAGTTTAAAAAATAAGGGTTTGGTATGGATTTTATTAGTCTTGAATCTTGATGCTCTTTACGAATTTACATATTGAGTAAATACATAACATATATCAGTAAAAATCAAATTTAAATTTGAATATTCTTATCAGGTAAATTTTTTAAATGTAATGAAACTCGTTTTACGGTTTTATAATTTTATTATAACAAACAATAGCTACTTATATGAAGAGGACACCTACTTTTATAGTTTAGACTCTTTGGCCCGAGTGCCGTTGGCTCGTTCGTGTCCGCAGCAAAAATAACATCACTCAGTTATTAGATCCAATGTTTTTTGCCCTCCCGCTTTTTGCTCAGCAATCGTACGGAATAATGAAGTAGCTATTAGATGCAATCGGTTTCATCTTCTGTATCCTCATCGAATTGATACTTTAATTAAGAACGTGTGATTTTTTGCTGACTTTTTATACAGTTCTGTTGCGTTACATCTTGTCCTTTGCTTACACAGCTCACAGGCATAAGTTATAGTGACATTGATTACGACGATAAGTTATTACGACTTTTTCTTCGTTTTGTCCTAAATAAATAAACACTTAACTACATAAGTTGAATTATTCATTAGTGATACAACATGTCCAATTTATTTTTTAATTCCTGGTTATGGGACTTATAAGACAACATTGAAATAATATGAAGTATAAACATTGCAACATCATCTACATTCTAAATTAATCTTCATAATAATATGGCCATTTGATCATGAAAGTTTCAATAAATATATTTAGTTTATATTCTTTAGTTACGACTGCGGATGTATGTATAAACGGGAACCAAGTTCAATGCAATTATGTTACGTAATAAGTGAATTATACAGGCAGTGTTTGTAAATGCAAAATTGTGCAATAAACAAAATGTTAACACGAATATTATGCGGTTTTTAATATATCGTTTAGCAAACACAAAGGTGTATTTTAGTATTTTGTTTTCTTTTGCTAATAAAGCGTGTAATATAAAACGTGTAAATAATATAGGTATTTATTTTTGAACGTTACGTATATTGTAATACTGTGGTTAAGTTCAACCATTAGGTTGTACATACAATAATTAGAGGAATAGCATTGAATATACTCCACAAACTTTTTTTCCAAGATTATTGTTATCATCATTATACAGGTTGTCCAAGACATGAGGGCTATCTTACTTAATAATGCTAGCACTTAACACGTTAAAAAACTGAAACTTAAAATTGAGAAAAAGTTTAAATTGACAATATCTTGAAAACCGAGCAACTTCCACTGAGGTCACGTTAGGCTTGTTCGATGCCTCTTGTGCTGGCCTACCTCCAGTGTCACTGTGACTTGTCATTTTTGGGGCAGCCTGTATACCATACCTATCTTATTGCAATTGCCTGAACACAATCTCATCTAATGTTAAGGAATAATTTATTAGCTAACGCAGATCGATTTCAATTTTATCTATAAAATAGGTATCTAGATTTCTAGATTTAAAACATTAAAGTTTTTCAAGGGGAGGGGTAAGAATTAAATTTTAAACGCAGTGTCTCCAGACGTTAGATTAACTTCAATTGCCTTTATCGTCAAAATCAAGACCCATAAACTAAAACGATTTATGTCCCGACCTAGCGTTGCAGATCGTTTATCTAGTCATTTGGAATGGACCCGAGTTTTACGTGGAGTCGACGTGTGGATTCCGTGAATTCATTCATAGGTCAGAGTTGAATCTTGGCGGGTCGTTGCGAGTCGCGCTGTGCCGTGACTTGGCTAGTGAAAGAGATGAGATTAATGATGGGGTGGGGCGGATGTGGCACTTGATTACACCGAACTAGACAGAATTTAAAGAAATTGAAAACTATAACACTATTTGCCTGTACTACATGAATGGTCTGGAGTCAGAATTTTCCAAGCCACTCATTTAGGCTTGGATTGAATTTGCGTTCTTTATAATAATTTGGATATACGATAATAGTTTAGGTTAAATTTCAGAAAATAACTTGTATCCTAAAGAATTCGATTTCTGCTTCAAAACAATGGATTTAGAATTAGTTAATTTTAAATTTTAAATGCAGTGTTTTCTCTAGACGGTCGCAATTACTTTTATCGTCAGAATCAAAACCTATAAACTGATCGAATTTATGTCTCAAACTAGCCTTGCAGATCTTTTATCTAGTCATTCGGAATATACCCGAGTGTTGCGTGGAGCCGAGTGAATTCCAGGAATTCATTCATAGGTCAAAGTTGTGTTTGAATGAATAAACAAACATCATTGTAATCCACCCAACAATTTAATTTGAATATTAAAAAGTATAAAACAAAATACAAGCGTTAAAGACATTGACTGTTCAAGTTCCTTTTATGTAATAAGAGACTGGGTGCAAGTATGAATACTTTAGGAAAGTGACTTCAAAACGACTTGCACTATATCAGAATCGAAAGTGACAGTTTCCTGTTTTCGTTCACTTACTCAGTTCTGTTAAGATCTTGCATCGTTAATATATCCTGTCCATAATTATGCTTATGTTTTAAAGGTTTTCTTTCTTATATGGTATGTTTTCAAGTAAAAAAAGAACTATTTATACATACAAAAACAGTTGAATAAGTCTACACCCGCCGTTGTTTAGAAATTCGCACTGCATTTAAAACTGTTATTTTTCGATTCCAATGCGTTTAGTTTCCTTTATCTGTGTATAAATGAGACCTTGACATATTAGGAAAAAAAAACTGTAACTTCGGGAAATCGAATATTTTGAAAAGTTTGTTGAAATTGTGGCTATATCAATGATCCCGACGAATTCTTTCATTGCTTTTGTTTTGTAAGTTACGGTACGGTGTGAGTGTCGGATACCCTTATCGCTCCGGAGCCAGCTTCCGATGAGTTCGATTGTTCTGCCGAGTCCTGCCTCGCATACATTAGGCTTGCCCGCTGACGGCCTTATCCACTCGGATAGAGGTCTTATGAACCTACTTGCAACTCAATTATATTGTTTTTGTTACGGCGTTTGTCATTATAATGATGAACAGCGAATTAATTTTTCAATTAATAAAATTAATTGTTTATGTGAATGTAGCGAAATGGCCAAGCCGCATATTTTGACTAAGGTGTAGAGTTTGTGAAGTTTTTCCTTGTAGAGTTAAGGCGTGTAGAGTAAGAAGCTTGGCTCTAAATGAGATCTGAAAACTTTTTGACATTGCGAGTCTTGGCAACATTTTACATGGAAATGTTTTTGGTGGGATTTTGTCTTTGTTACGGCGTTTGTCATTACTCACAGTAGTACTTTTTGGTTATGTGCGGGCAGATGTTATTAACCGACTTATAAATAAATATTTAATACACCATGTAGCCAAAAACTGTAATCAGTAGTTGACGCAAAAAATACCTACTAATCATCTGACTAAGTTGAAAATATCCGGCACATCTAGTACACTATCAAACTTAATTAATTTGCTATTAAAATCATAGTCAAGCCGCCGAGTAATACGAATTACTGCGATTGGATATCATTAATCAAATCAACGTTTTGATATCTGATGCATTAGACTTAATGAAGTGATTTTACATCTATAAAAAGTTCACTAATGAAAGTTAAAAAAGTTTGTATAACGCGCGGTAGAAAAAACATGCTGGATGTTTGGCCATTGTTGTGTTTCTGATACTCATATACCTTTTTTCAGTCCTAATTTTTACTTCTAATTTACCAGTGATGGGTTCTTAGCTATATTTTATTTTAAGGAGATTTTACAAAAATATAATGTTTGCGTAAAAGAATTACGGTGAATGACCTGATTGTGTCATGAGCGCGATTATGTCAATAACATGCAAAATATAAACTAAATAGCAAAAATGTAGTGCAGATATCAATTTCAAGTGAAATGTTTATTTTATTTAAATAATTTTTTTTTGTCTGTACCTTTTTTAGAAACAAAAGACCAACATTTATACATATTTCGATAGTTCGGAAGGTGAAGGTTATGTACGTACCGGGAATAGTACCCATACAGGCTTTAACCGAATAACGTTATCGTATTGAATACTAATGCAGAGAGGGTACAGAATTGAGAAATTAAATTTTACCCTTTCCTTCACGTCCTGGGCCCAAAAAACTTACAACCGGTACGTGTCCGTCCTCGTTTAATCCTTTATGGTTGCGAAGTTTTTCCGGGCTAATGCTCTAACTTGGTAATGTAGGGGTATTTTAAGTTTGTTCAAAACTTGAGGTCTGCCGGAATTAGAATAAAATAACGCTCTTAAGAGTTTTAAAAAATAAAGCTCTATGAGCTCTTTTAGAATCGAGTCCGGTATACTGTGAAAATACTAGGGGAAACTTAAAATAATTTTGTTAAAAGACTTAGTATTACAAACGCCTCTTAGTTGACTTAGTCGACTTAGTAGAAGTATCTGTGGTGGTCGCCACTCCCTCCTACAAAGAGGGGGGAGAGGGTAGGGACCCACGTAGGCGTAAGAAACCGGTAACTCCCACGGTAAGACGATGAGGGAGTACCGCGCGTGGGGCTTGGCGTGTCTAGATGTTCTATCTATGTATAATAACATTACAACACAACACAATTTATAAATAAAGAATCTAGCTAATATTTATTAGTTGCCAGAAACCTACAGAGTTAAGCGTTATGCCTTGTACAAACCAAATCGAAAACTAGGATTATACGTGTTGAGCGTTTTGAATCCTAACTACCTGGCTGGCACGGACAATTATCTAAAAAAAAAAGTTAAATTTAATCTGCGGGAATTCTGTTAGTAGCGTTACTGGCCGCTACTGAAATTCTCATAGTAACTTTTCGATTCCAATTACTTTTCAGTTTTCGTTTTTACCCTACTGTTCCTCGGGGCGATTAAAAGTACGAAACATATTTATCCGGCTCGGGAAATGAACCATAAAATCACGATCAACAAAACGACTTAAATATTAAATTAAATGTTCACGTTTGTAATAATGCAATTTTAATTCATGTTCAATTAGCGACGATATAACACAGTTGTTTGAAATTGTTCTTCACAGTTCATTAAGCACGATGCGGCATATTAATTCAACTTGTGTGCTCAAATGTTTTAATGCTCCATATTATGAAATTAATTAAATCATAAACAATATTTATAAAAAGGGACAGTCACTTCTGCATTTCATGTATGCATCAGAGTGGCAGAGTTTACCAATTTTAGCTTCTGCCTCGGAATTAAGATTAAATTCTTTCTTATCGAGAACGATTTCAAAATTTGGCTAGAAGCTTTTTAAACCGACACCTAGGATGTACAAGGATAGGATGACAAAATACGTAATTGTCGGTTACTCAAAATACTGATTAAAATCAAATCTCTATGTGAAATTACCATTTTCAATAGTCATAAAATGAAACGAACAGACTGCCAGATGTACACCTTAGAAAAAAAAATACCAAGAAGCCTCTCAGGTCAGCATTTGTGTCATGTATGCTGCAAAGGATCGGGTCTTCTATGCCCGAGGTCTTAAAAGTGAACTAACAAAAAAAAATTAAACCGACTTCAAAAAAAAAAACAAAAAAAAACTACCTAAAAACACTGAAAAGCAAAAAATAATTTTAATAAGACATTCATCAAATGCTCTTATTGTCTAAGCCTATTAATAACATTAAATTGTATTTACGTGCTAGGTAGGTACCTACTAATCTGTTTGAAGTCGGTGCCAAGCCAAATAGTAGGTACCCAGACTACGTACCTACGTCCGCGGATTATTTGTAACCCTGTATAATACATAAATTATTAGGTATGTATCATTTTTCATTACCTTTGGCTTGGCACCGACTTCAAACAGATTAGTAGGTACCTACCTAGCACGTAAATACAATTTAATGTTATTAATAGGCTTAGACAATAAGCGCATTTGATGAATGTCTTATTAAAATTATTTTTTGCTTTTCAGTGTTTTTAGGTAGTTTTTTTTTGTTTTTTTTTTTGAAGTCGGTTTAATTTTTTTTTTAAAAAGTTTGTTTATTTTTCTATTTTTAGTGTGAATAATACGTAGGAGTGAGTAAAACTCTCTCATAATATTGATAACGAAAATACGAGTAAAATAGTAGAATTGTATTATTTGACAATATTAGGTATTCATTAAGTGTTCAGCACCATTCAGTAGACCAACTAAAGATGCAGCCCGCAAAAGGGACATAAGAATTAAGAAGTCGTACCCTTTAGCTTCCATCATCATAGTTGTACCTTCCATCATCAGCTTAGCTGCAAAAGTACATGAAATACAACTAACGGTCCACATATTCCTACAACACTGAAATAATTATCCCCTAACTCCTAACCGTTAAGGAGTTGTACCTTCCATCATCAGCTTAGCTGCAAAAGTACATGAAATACAACTAACGGTCCACATATTCCTACAACACTGAAATAATTATCCCCTAACTCCTAACCGTTAAGGAGTTGTACCTTCCATCATCAGCTTAGCTGCAAAAGTACATGAAATACAAATAACGGTCCACATATTCTTACAATACTGAAAGATTTATCCCCTAACTCCTAACCGTTAAGGAGTTGTACCTTCCATCATCAGCTCATCAACATAAAGTGATGTCTATAGGACGCAAAAACTTAAATGGCTTCAGAAAAAACAAGTAACGCGTAGTGTGCGCCTATAAAATTTGAGGTTTGCCCTTGATTTTCCCGGGATCCCATCATCAGATCCTGACATGGTGACAATGGGACCACCTCGGAACTATGCACTTTCAAATAAAAAAAGAATTATTAAAATCGGTCCACAATTGACGGAGAAATCGACGGACATACATAAAAAAAAAAAAAAAAATGCATACAGTCGAACATAGAACCTCCTCCTTTTTTGAAGTCGGTTAAAAATGATAAATGATACTAAATTAATTTTGGACAACATCACATTCATTGATCGGACCCTAAAGAAATAGCTTAAGTAAGTAGCAACAGCAGATATGTTATCAGAAACAACGACGATAGCACAAATACATATATATACTTAAATACTAAACATCTAATTGAAGTATTGTTCCGCATGTAGGTACCGAACAATGCGAGCCAATTTGTGTACGTCGGCACTTACCTAAACAGCGTACTGTTCGTGTATCTATTAAACCATCAATGTCGTGTGCTATATTACGTATTCGCTGCCGATTTGGAACAAGGAGCCGCTAATGCAGTAACGTCAGGCGGCAATCAGATCTGAGCACTAATCACAGCTGTGATTAACCAATACATTTAGCATATCCCCTGTCCCTGTGACGTGTAATCAGTAATCAATGAGCTACCTGCAAACATGTACCGGCTGTCATGTAAATGTAGTTGGTCATTAGCATGTGGTGTGGTGATGTAGTGATTGAATGTGTGTCGAAAGGCGATAGTGAATAGGTACTATAGAACTATCTATAGAATTCATTTTTCGAGATTTAAAGATGCACCAATGAATCGACAGCTTTATCAATGTGATAGAGTGACTACCGGGTGACCTAGCTGTTGTTATCATTGTTTTTATCATAGAACCAGCAAGAAACTAGGTAATTGACTCTTTTAATTTTTACAATGTGTATCAATATTATAATCTTTATTTCATTACTAGTACTTAGTCGTGCAGTTTTTTTTTGTATTAGGGCAGAATTTAAAAATGAATAAATAACAGAACGTTTAAGAGGATTATTAGTTCTGTGTAGATAATCTAGGGAATGGGCTGGTTACTCACATGACTACCACCGGCTCGTTCCCATCTGAAAAAGAAAAGTGTGGTAGAGAATTATACCTTTTATAACTAACTTGAATTCCAAAGCGTGTTATTTCGTTCAAATTCTACTTCTTAGAAATCACCTAGACCAATTACAAATGGACAGACTACCAAAACCTGCCGCTACGCTAAACTACTAATTGGTTATAGGAAGTTGACAGATTAGGGTGGGTCTATGTGCTACCGACTGTTCCTACTTAAACCTAATGTTAAGAATCTAACGGTAATGACTAAAGAAGTAAGCGAATCCTTCAAGGAAATCCTTCACGTTCTAATTAGACTTTCTGATCGGAATGTACCGCTTGTTCGCTTCCGTAGGTGTTAAACAGGTGACAGGTTAGGAATTGATAAAGTGCACGTAATTAACTTAAATGGCATTTGACCGTGATGTTAAAGCTTTAATTTAGTTTCGAAGGCAATTAGTAAATACACCTTATAAAAGACAATAACAAATAGGTTTTATTGCAAGCGGTTTCTTTTTAATTTAATATTATTCAAAATGTAAAGATCTTTCTTGCACCTACGGTCAATGTGGAGCTGGCATATTTTAAGCGCCAGATATTATATGTATATTATATCATTTTGATCTTAATTCGGGTCGATTGCCAGTTGAGCGGATTTAGGTTCAGTACCTACATATATTGAAATGATATTTGATATTCAGATTTGTTAAAATTACATGATCTAGTCTGGAAAATTCTTTGGGATTGATATATTTAGTAGAGGTACGGTTAATTAATCTCTCTAAAAATAAGTCGGATTTTCCAAGTATACCGAACCTAAGTGTCATGGATAAGACTGCCTCACTTAAAGTTAAATTTAATATGTAGTTAAAAGAAATTTTCTGATAAAATTGTTTGCCGGTTTTTTTCATGGCTTCATTTCTCAGTATGCCACAACCACAACGTATAATTTTTGATTACGTAGCTATCAAGGTATTGCATCTAGTGTGTATTACACCTTTTGTGCCTTATAATTTTCCTGGACAATGGTAAGTTACTTGGGTCTTGGTAAAAGAATGCAATGCAATAGCTTAAAAACACTAGTAAACGGGTTCAAACCGAGTTAGGTTAAATATAATGCATGTCACCT
Source organism: Mecyna flavalis (assembly GCA_949319885.1). Classification (NCBI taxonomy): domain Eukaryota; kingdom Metazoa; phylum Arthropoda; class Insecta; order Lepidoptera; family Crambidae; genus Mecyna; species Mecyna flavalis. The sequence goes on along the minus strand of OX439435.1, from coordinate 10,693,573 downwards.
CCATGTTTCTGTGATTACTGTTAAATACGACCTTATGAGCATCTGCGAAATAAATAGCCCTTTATTTATGCCCGGAACAGTTTTGCAGCAATAAATCTTGGCATTGTGTATTTATTGTTCGTCTCGAGATTAGCATTGCCGGATCATGAATTCGCCTGACGTCTAGCACTTAACCTCAGTCGTGACTCGTTCCATGGGATCGACCGGCAAAACCGATTCGTGTCAATCGGTTAGTACCAGTTGCGGTAACAACAATTGTCACGGAGGTCCAAACTCAAGAGTCACGCGCCCACATCATCGCTTGCACTTTCAACGTTTACGCCATTACACATTTATTTGCCAAATGTTATGATGTAAGCTGATGCGAAGTAGCCAGGTCGATTTAGCAGACATGTTCACGTACACAAATGTTTGTACGGTATCAAACAGGCAACATGTGGTGTAGGCAACTTCTTAACCATTCACCAAGTTAGTAATGCAAAAAATAAGAATGTTTTTTTTTTAAATAATAATAATTCATAGTTCCCTCAATTACCTAAGGATCCTGTACAGTCATCGATGAAATCATGTAGTCAGTGAATAAGATACAAAATGTAACTAAAGATAGTCTGCAAAAAATGCAATAAATACCAAAATTGCGAGTAAAGCAATTTTAAGTACAGTTTGAAATGCATGTGTGCGAAACGAGTTATTATATGGAGTTGCCATTTACAAATTTAGCCTAATCCAAATATGATATTCGAATTTATCCGTTCCGTTACGCAATCATCGATACACGCGGGATGATAGCGATTTTGCAAAACGCGTGTAATCCAAATAATCCCCGCTAGAAACAAAGCAGTAAAATAGCAATTAAAAGTATTTATTAAGAAACGTTTACGGTCCGTTGTCGGCGATAACTAACTTTGTTATAGACGAGGAAACAACACTTCTTCTTATACGCAATGTTGATGATTAATTGTAAAATTGCGTTTTGAGTACATCGGATAACTTCTCTGTTTGATGTTGCTTGAATAATTTATAATCGTTTAAACGCCTATAAATAGAGTACCATAAAATACTGTGAAGGGGAGATGCATATTGTTTGAACAGTCTATTTTCGAAGGGAAAACCCCGCTCTCGTGTAATTAGTCAATTGTTAATCCGGTGTCGGAGTTTTTTAAGCCACCTTATCGGGCATCTAACTTGGCCTACTTTTTAAGAAATCGATCTTGCGAATACATTGAGTCACAGCTGTCTTTGAAGCAAAAATATATTGGATTTTAACACACTCTATTCTTAGTGAAATGGAATGGATCTTTTGAAACACTTTTAAAAGTATGTTGAATACAACAATACATAGAATTGTAGCAGTGCCTTTGTAAGAATAGCAGGTGTAAATAGACACATTTCAAGACTGCAATCGTAATGACTAATAACTTACCTCATATTGTTGTGGATTTGTGTTATGTTGTATTGCATATAAAAGAAAAAAAAACTGAAATAAAGTTTTTTTCATTACATAAGAATAAAGACGAACATAACTTTATGAATTATTAAGGTTAGTAAGGTGTTAATTTTCGTATACTCATAGTATAGGTCACTATTGGAGCGTTGCAACTTTATTGACCTACAAGCAATCAATAATTTAATCATGATTCTCTTGTTAAATTATTTGATTAACTTCGATAAAACATTTATCGTAATCTTCCTAAACAAAGACACTTGAACCAACCTCGTTAGCCAATGATTAATCAAATCACAAGCGTTATTACAGCACGAACGTTGTTTAGATCCACTAACTTTTACCAATTACATTCCCATTTCAATAGTCCGAGTTGATTAAAAAGGAACGACTTCGCAAAACCTCAAGGCAAGAAAGTTTAACTTTCGTCCGAAGTTATTAAATTCCATTGACGCGTGTCAAGCGAACTCGAGATGTAATGACGGAAGAGTCGCGGCATAGTATAAAGAGTACACAGTACGTTATATTCATACAAAAGTACCGCGCGCGGATTGTGTGTGCGACATTACGCCTGTAGCACACTGCAGCAAATGCGAAGTGGATGCAAAACGAGACGAAACACTAACGCCTTTATTACACCGATCTTCCGCGTAGTGTGCCCGCTTTTTGTAATTTATATGCAACTACATGTATAGACGTTCCGTCGCGAAATATCGGCGACGTAATTTCCATCAAGTGTGGCAAAGGCCTTTGAGTGTGCGTGCGGAGAGGCATAGATACTATGACGCACTTATACAAGTCGTGCGGTGCGATGTAATAAAGATAACGTACTGTGTTACGTTTTCTACTATGGCTGAGTCGCGGAGACCAGGGGCGCACCGTTAGTGGACGCGTCGGAATTCGCATGTAAGTCCCGTTACAGACACATCGATGAGCCGTCCAAACAAACGATGGGGCTGGGTCACACTGGCTCCGAATCGATATCAGAACAAAAAACTTGAGATTGATAAGAGATGTTAAGGAAAAAAAACGTTGTCTTTTCACGTACAGTTCGATCTATATTTAAAATCTAGTTGTGAGTAACTAGCAAAATCAACAATAGTGAAACTTCTTATAAATATGCTCCAAGCATTTAAAAGTACGAAACAACTTTTAATGTAATAGATTTTCAAGAATACGCGTCACTGAAGCTTATTGTGTATAGATTAGTTTTCTTTATTTTGTCGAAATAAAAATGGTTTTCAATGCCAAAAACACCAGTACGAATTACACCGATTCCATTTTTACGAAATAATGCTTTTACGTAAGCAGATAGTCACTGAATTTTTCAGATAAGACTACCAATACTTTTACCTTACTTCATGGCGCATTATGAACCGTTGTCGTGAGAACTGACTTCATAAGTTCTATGGAACATCATATTACAAAAGGCCATAAAACAACCTTCATTTCGTGAGTTTGAACATAATTACTTTCAAAAGTTCAAGGTGTGTTAGTTTTCGTCGGACAATTTCATTGCTGTTAGTTGGGTGTCTGTGTAAACAGTCCTTATTACTGTCACTGACCATTTCTGACATTGTTTCCTAAGACGATTCTTGATTCTTTATACCAGGGATGGAGACTGGCACGCGTACCACAGATATCACGCAGCAGAAAATACTTGCCAAGCCATTAATTAACGAACGCAAGTTCCAATAGTACTTGATCAACTTTTCCTATACATAGACTTAACATCAGTAACAGTTGTCTTTCTTTTTCATCTTTTCTGTATATAAGACAGAGTTTAATAAAAATACTTGGATTTGAAATCATTGAGCCAAAATTCTTTGCTACATGATTGTTGCATGAAAATGACACGATCACGAAAAAAGCTTTCCATTCCTGCCATATATGATTCAAATTGGAATGCCGTGAATTCCTTCCGCCTTTGGTATAGGAAAATATAGATATCAATATTTCGAAATAGGTCGGTTGGTAATAGAACCCCCAACCCGTAATATTTCCTGCCGAAATAGCTCTGTGTTTCTGTGATGTGTGATGTTGGAGTCAGCGTAGTCGAAATCAAAAGTTCAAAAATAGTAGTACTCTACAGCTTAGCCTATACTTTTATCTTTTTACAGAATGAAACGTAGTGTACTGTGTGTAGCGAGTCACACCCGTCTGACACAAGAAATATAAAATAATATTTTGTGGTAGCATCAGTTTACAACTGCAGGGCAAAGATTGATCTCATGGCATCGTTACAATGATGGGCACCCGGGAAATATGTAGTATAGCATACCGTTTTTCAGGTCTTAAATAACACCTCAACCAATAAGACGTAAAATAAAATTTACTCAATATAATCTTACCTTTACTTTAAATGATGATTGAATAAGCATTGTTGTTAGCCTTATGACCCCAGCATCTAACTGTTATCAACAAAACGAGTTTCGTAATTTTTTCCCGCCTTTATTAATCTTCTCCGTAAATCACTGTTTCGATTATGCGAGCCGTGTTAGAGGTCATCTATCGTGCTTAATTTAACTGAATTTTGAAAAAAGATTACCTTTATAAAATAGATGAGTTTTATTAAAATTCGTTCCCCCCGTTCGTTTAAATTCAAAGCAGCTTTTGCCTTATTTATTGAGAAGAATGTGTTGGCGCGTCTACTTTTATTAGTTCCTATTTCATTAAGTTCGACTTCGAAGAGAAAAATACCTACAGAAGTAAAAAGTATTTCTCATTAATATAAATGACGTATTCTAGTGAGTAAAAACCAAGATTCTTACGGTTTCACTCAATCTCGACGTCGAAAACTCTTGTGAAAAACATGTTCTCCATTCCATCCCATCTGTCAAAGAAATTTCTTTTCAACAAAACTTTTCTGATGTAAAAGTCTAGAACGTAGTCTGTCTTCAACCAGAAAATATTGACGTACTGTCAATGCTACTTAACAACTAAAATAAATGGTGGAAAGTGTCTCAAAGTTGAACGACTTAAGATAACAGCCTTGGGGCACGATTGTCAGAATCGATTTCTTGAAAACGCTGAGGGTCCAAGCCATCCGAATGACAGATGGATGGGTTGTAAAGGCGTTCAGTTTATTGATTTCGATGTAATTACATAAATGGTTTAGCCATACTATACGGATTATAGACTTATTTTAAGAAAATAGACGCAGTAATTTATAAATAAATTAAAGCTTTGACGGATTAAAATGTGTTCTTATTTGTGGCGTTAATTAATTTGCTTCATTCTCTTTTACAAGAAATTCGAAATTTTGTAGTCGACCCGACTAGCCAACAAAGTATTTTGACTCCGATATCTAATTAATGCATTTAAATTAAATTATACTTAGATCAGCATTGTTATTTAGCTCCAGGTGTTACGTTATAGTTAAATGGATTTTTTCATGTTTCTTATTCCTATTTTCTTAGTCAGTCACGTTATCCTACACTATTTAAATTGCATGTTTTATTTTGCATCTGTTATGTGTTTGGTTTGTTTTTCTTTTAAAGTACACGTTTTTCTCTTACACTTCTATGACAAGACAACGTTGCTAAAGATGTTCCAAAAGGTTAGTATCTTAATTCATTTTTACGTTTCACTTTAACTTTTTATCGCAACATTTTTTGTGTCAAAATCAATCAGAGCGAGGAAAAATGTAAAATAGTGTATTCAAAAAATAATGACAATATAAAATTTCAATCATTATATGACAACACTACAATGTTTATTTTTAAATTGATTTGCGTTTTGTCGTTGGTGATAGCTGTCATTGTATTGGAGTGATCTCAGGTACAATAGCTGTCATTGTATTGGAGTGATCTTGTATTGATCGTTCACGATAAGAAGTCCTTTAGCCGCTATATTGGTACTATTGTTTTTCAATACATTCAATCTGTTTTTTGACAGATTTACAAAGCGTAAGCAATGCTGCCAATATAGCGGCTAAAGGACAACTTATGGTGAACAGACTGTAGTGATGCTGCGATCGCTCGGACTTCTCTGCGAATGCCAATTGACCGTGAAAATGTACGTTTTCTCCTCAGTGAGCAAACGTAACAGAGCGAGGCAGGTGTGACTTTCTTCTCCGGCACGATTCGGACGTGACGAATTGATCTGTGGATTTTTTATCGATGTTTCGTCATATCGATAAAAATTAGGTTAAAATTATTGTTATTGTTTTTTTTTGTTAAAAGTGATTGCTTACCTGCGTATGTTATGTATGTAAGTCAATTTCTTAATTAGATCCTACTGTTAATTAACTCGTATTTTCAATGTCTTGAGCATATATCTTGTCCATTCTATTAACGATCATGTGAGTGTTAAAAATTAGAAATTTAAAATTTCTTTTATATAGTAAACTGATTATACATAAATATGAACGACCTAATAAATTACAGAAACTCACATAGTTCCATTGGTTCATTCTGTTTTATTTATGACCGTAATAAAAGCGTTGATTTGAATTATAGAATCTACTAATACGGTCTTCTAAAACATCATTATCAACTCGCAGAAGCCGTTATTATAATTAAGGCTACCCGTAGTGGGACCGATATGGTCTGAATTATCTCGCAAAGTTAACATCGTTTTGGAGGATATTTCGCTTATTATAATAAGTTAATAAATTATTCATCCAACGCAGCCGCTCTAGTCACGCAGACATTATCAAACATGTTTGCAAGTACCTTATGCTATGAGACTCGGAAGTAGAGATGTGTATAGTCAAACAGACTCGAGTACTAACTCGTATACCTAGCAGGTAGGCTCACGTACTCGAGTATATAAAACAATGTATTCGGATCCACAATACTTGAGTACAGGCTTCTCTCTCTCTCACTTCACTCATTGTGAACGTGAAATAATTTTATTTAAGGAACTTCTTCATACTTACATGATTTGTGATAAAATAATAGAAAAATTCGATAATAGAAAAATAATAAAGAAATTCGAATACTCGTGCCAGTACTTGCATACCTGTCCTTGTCCAAGTCCGCCGTCTTAAGTACGAATTCGAATATTTTTTATTAAATAAATATTTAAAATGTTCTATGGATGCCAGACAACGAATAAACATTATTTATTATCCTTTTTTTACGGGAATCGAACCTGCGACCTCTGGTGTAAATAACCGACTTCTCGACCATTACACAAAATGGCTCGTCAAATGAATACCAATATTATTCGAATCAAAGATTTAAATCTTTGATTCGAATACCAAAAATAGATGACTTGACACATCATTACTCCGGGAGTGAACGCGAAGGCTATAATGCAGTTGTTATTATGACTCCATAATACACATGACCTCATCGTGCATGAGATTTAAACAACCTGGTCCATCATTTTGCTAATGGAATCTTAATAGGAATCTGTGAAACTAAAATATCATTAAAATCTTAATGTTGTTAAGTTTATTACGGCTAATAAGCGTGTCTGAATTGCGCAAACACGCTAGTTTTAATATTAACTCAATATTTAATGACAAATTACAGTGCTTAGTTACTATACATCACATAATTGCTCAGTCGAGTTTGAGATGACTATAAAGTATAAACAAGTTTACGATTGAAATAATTTACACAAAGATACAAATCCTGAGTATGATCTTAAAGAAGTGCGTTCTTAGACTTTAAAAGCCTATATTTAGTGTAGTTATGGTTAAAAGTTAATACAATCATACTTGGTATCGTATGAATATATTCTAAACAAGTCAATTTCATTCGGCTCAATATCTTCACCTCCATTGTTACCCTCGTCATCTTATTCATGTTATGAGCTCACGGCTTCTCTCATATTTCTTCATGGAAAGCCTGTGTTTCATGCAAATGGGTCAAAATGTACCAGACAAGTACATTGTGGAGTAAGAGCATGATTTAAGTGAAGTACTTTGCCAGTCGGTGTAAGCGTGTACATGTTTAATCAGTAGTTTCCGTCCGAACATGTGGCATTCCTGTTGAACACAACAATGTTTGTTGCATAGCTTTTGACGGCAGGACAATTTTCATCACCAAATACAAAACAAAACAGTTGTTCTCTGTTTATAATAGCTCAGAAACAGTTTAATTTCGTCGACACCGTCATTCTGGTTTGCAAATGCCTGACTTTTTTAAAAAAATGTCAAAACACATGACTTTGGTAATAAGAACCACTTTTAAATGTCAAATGCTTCCAAAAATTGACGTCTTTAAATTTATTTTTGATTACAAATACAAACAAAATATTTTCTTTTTGTAATTAAAATTAAACGGTAGTAACACGAGCAATATTTTATTGCTGTTCTTACAACTTTCAACTACAGTAGTAAGACGGGTAAACACTTTACCGGTATTACTACTGGTAGTAGGAATGGTAGTAACACGGGCAATAAACGTTTTGAATATATTATTCATCTCTTCTCTTATAAATAGGTATATTAGAATGTACAATATTACAGTAATTAAACATTGCGCGACCATGAACAAACTTGGTTTAATTTGTTTTGCCAATTATAATGAAGTCGAAAAAGTTCAAAGACGCCTCAAGTTTAGTCATTCAGGTTTGTACGAATACGTAACGTTCGTGTTACTAAGCACGACGCCAACCTTAGCGTGCTAATAACGTCTTGTTATAAAGTATCATTGAGGTACGTGAATCGCTCAAAGGTCATGGTTGATCGTGACATGAAGACGTGCTCAAAACATGAACGAAAGTGATGGACAAATCAAATTGTTGAGAACGCAAGAGCTGATGAGTTATTGCACAACAAAGCGTCGGCTAATGGAGAATGTTACTAGGTATGCCAAATCGCTTGAAATTTTGTCTCAGTAATGCCTGTATGTATACAAATACACTAGTTTTTGTTGTAGTCAAAAATACCTAGTAGTTTTGATTCTATAGGCATTCAAAGTTTCGAAAAATATCGAGTCCCGCTAACAGTCACGTGACCGCTTGTGACGTCACATCACAACCCGCCGCGCGGGCCGAGCCCGGCTTAATACAAGTTGCATAGCTTGCGCTTGGCTTGTGCAGTAGGTATTTTGTTGTGTTTTCGTTAATAGACTTAATAGTAAATATTATTCAATTATTAATATGGACGAAAAAGGGCAATCGGATAATATAATCTACCTAAAATAGATAGATTAATGGTTGCGCATTATTTAACAACAAATAGTGATTTCGTTGCCGCCGAAATGCGAGGAATATCAAATAGTAAAAGTATCTACCTACCATTCAATGTTTATGTTATAGACAACAAATAAAAATGTAGGTATTATAGTTTTGTAACTATAGGTAAGTAGGTACGTATGTACATATAGGTACCGCTCTTCTTAGTAAATTTAAATAAATACATACCTACATAGGTACATTGATATATTGCAAACTAGCTTCCGCCAGCAGCTTCGCCCCCGTTTCCCTCGGGAACTGTACATTTTCCCAGGATTAAAAGTAGCCTACCTACCTATATGTTATTCCAGACTTCGTCCAGACTCCAGATCCATTCAGTAGTTTTTGCGTGAAAGATAACAAGTAAACACACACACACTCACAAACTTTCGCGTTTATAATATTAGTAGAAACTAGGATAGTACCTAGGAATAAGAGCGGTAAGGTAACGCACTATCCGATCCGAATCCGATGCGAATCCAATCCGTCTCCGTGAAATAACGGTCCGGAGTATTTCTAGTGATTTACGAATTAGATCCGTCATCCGAATGTCTTTGTGATTTTGATTTCACGGAGACGGATCGGATTCGGATCGGACGTAGTGCGTAAGCGCTCTTAGGATGTAAGTAAATATAGTGTTGTATTTTTTTTTTACTTACAAAATACGTAAGGCCATTTATTTTTAAAAGAAGCTTATTTCAGATCAGCAAGAGACAGCTATGGCGATGATGCTATTAGTCATGTTCAAATAAAAAGACCTACCTAGGTGATGTATGTAATGTAGAATCACGCCAGAACACCGCATACGTACCACAGTCCACACCATAACATTGCATTCTAAACTGATAAGGATCAAGAAGTTTTAAATGTAACCTGCGAAGATTGTGCCGCCAGCAGAGGTGGCTGTAAACATACTAGGATTTTTAATGTGGCTACATCGTCGAAGCGAGGAGCCTCAACGTCCTTTGGAACTATAAAAAACAACTTTTCCTGCGAATTGGTAGTTGTATTTTTACATTTAGGCACACCACATGATTTCCTAGTATTTGGATTGGACATTTTTAAAAGTATTTAGGTTTAATTTCGACGGCACGGGCGCCGAACGCTAGCGGACTGAGTGCGCCAGACTGAGCGAGTTGTACTATGACGTCACACCGGCACCAGCAGCCCGCGCGTGCGGTTCCAACTTGTTTTACTTCTAAATCGGAAACTAATTGACGTATCGAAGTAATTCTTTCACTAGTATTTTTTATTTTTTACAAAGAATATGGAGTGCTAATAATCAAAATTAGTTAACATTCTTCATTGCTTGATTGTTTCATTCAACCTGTAATTAGTGGGGCAAGGCCTATAAAGCCCCGGGAGATTTACTTTCTTCACATTTTTTCGTAAACTGAGTGAGATTGTAGATTTTATACAATAGATTTGTAGAGACAAATTACGGTCGGTAGCAAATATTATAGAAAAAACCTGCCTTGTGAAGCAGAAGAAAGAGGCGTCATCATAATGAAAAACATTTACTCGCAACAATCCGTATAAAATGCAAATGGAACAAACATTATATGAATGTAATTTGAAAATTTTCTTAGAGAAATCGATAGAATAGAAGCTTAACACCTTAACTTTTATTCTGTTTCGTCGGCCGTGACTGCCTTTATTATTTACATTTTTCATATAAATAAGTATGAACAAGGCGTGTAAGAGCATTGTAAGACTTGTGTAGGGTTTTATACTAGGGCTCTGTTTTTGTTTTCCATTCGGTGGAGAGAAGAAATGCGTCTGTACTTTATTTAAAGTATATCAATTTCACTGGTCAACACTGGTTTTGCCACACGAACTTTGATAGCTAATTTTGTTTTATCAATCTACCCTCCATATTAAAGCACAGTTTTCATATGTAAATTAGCCTCATATTTGTTGTGATACGGTAATACTCATAACTAGTACTACGGCAGTAAATTAACATAAACGCTTACAAGTAATTCGTTATAAAAATATTTGTCGTTGATTTTGAACACTTTTTTGTGATTTATTAACCCTGTGAACATGTCGAGGAAGTGTTATAATGATCCTAACTTTTTGTTATGTCTGTTGAGAACTTACATTCAAAAAACATTACGAATCTTGTGTTGGAGTGTTATCATCACCAATGTTTTGGTTTTTCCGTCGCCCATCAAGACAAATCCTGGGCCCCTCATGTCTGTTGCATAACGTGTGTGAAAAATTTAACTGAATGGAAGAATGGTGCACGACCTATGCAGTTTGCTGTACGCATGATATGGACTGAACAGCGACATCACGTTTCAGATTGCTATTTTTGTCTCACTGACATAAAAGGTATAAATTACAAGAAAAAAAACACAGTTATTTACCCTAACTTATCTTCGGCTATAAGACCAGTCTCTCATTGTAAAAAATTGCCAGAATTAATACCAGTTGCAAATACGTCTGTTGAGAACGACAATTCACAACCATCCACTTCAGTTCAATGTGTTGACGAGGACGATGACTTTGAATTTGAAGGAATTGTAAAGGAGCCACATTTGATTACTCAAGGAGACCTAAATGATTTGGTTCGGGATTTAAATTTGTCAAAAAAGCAGTCAGAACTATTAGGATCTGTTGTTGCAAATTTTTTGGGTACCTAACCACTAGAGTGACAGCTCCAGATAGTTGGTTAGCGAGCTATTATTGTCATATTATTATCAAGCATTGGGTTGCAACATGCCACTTAAGATCCATTTTTTAAACTCACACCTGGATTTATTTCCTGACAATTTAGGGGCTGTCAGCGACGAGCATGGTCAGAGGTTCCATCAGGACATTTCTAATATGGAAAAGCGGTGCCAGGGCAAATGGAGCCCAAATATGTTAGCAGATTACATCTGGACAATTAAAAGGGACCAACCAGAAGCTAAATATTCAAGAAAATCTTAGTTTATTGAGTCATTTAATAAAAAAAATAACTTTTGATTTACGAGATCTGTGTTTTTTCTTAATATTTTAAATTGCTCAATAGAATAAAATCCTTGCCTAGCAAATTTTTTTAACTGATTATTTTTTCTTACAATCACTAATTAAAATAAAAAATACCAAAAAAGTCCGTGTGGCACGACAAAGTTAAAATTTTGTTGACCAGTGTTTTCAAACGAACTGCGGTACATTATTGATTAATATGAATAAATTAGAATTCATTCATCAATGTGTACGTATTTTATAAGCATAGCTCAATTTAATTTAATTAGAGGTTTTACGTAGGTACTTTAGGCCACCATGGCCCATCAATACGTTTAAGTAAATATATTTACCGAATCTAAAAGAAAAATGTGAGAAACGTTTGCCGCTTGAAAAGATAATTATTGCAAGAATGACCAGTCAAGGCTGTGGACAAAAGGCAATTTGCTCACGTGAGTTATTCACTGGCTTTGTTGCGAACACAAAAGTCAAATAAGTGTTGCAACGCCATCAAAAGTTAATTGATTTGCCATCACATTCAAAGCGATTATGTAAATGAACTTTGGGGGGACTATTCATTTGAAAGGAAATAATTTGCACTTTGCACTACAATTGTTTTGTCTTAATCTTTATATTGAAATTTCAGTGCTTTATATTATTATAGTTCATCCCCAGTGGTGACAAAGCCAGTGGTGATGACTGGGAATAGACGGTTTAAAATTACAATCCCTCCCATAATAAAATATCGACGGGAGTTTGATACGTTGCGTTGAATGAATGGATACCTATTTAATTTTGTCTTTTTGCTACACGTCATGTTTTAAATGAACTATCTGCTGTGGTTTTTGTAAGTTACCGTTATTTTGACACCGTTGCATGTCTAACGATCACGTGTCGTATAGTCTTGAGATACATGAATAGGTGCCAAAGTAGGTATGGCACCAATGAGAAAATATCGGTATTTTTACTAACGAATATTTCATTATATTGTTTCTAGAAATTTCTGCATTCACAAAGTTCGACTCGTTATTTTTGAGCCGCACTAGGTTCGGAAGTACGTACTATTTTTTTTATTGCATAGTCCTTACGTGTCTATTGTCTAGCCTAGCTCTGAAATCTGGACTCAATTCTTGGGCAAACAATCTGTGGACTTATTTTTTTTTTGTCATTCTTGGCCAGCTTGATGTTTAAACTAATACTCTGTTTTGTAGAGGGACATTAATCTGTTAATACTTGTGGTAATTACGAACCAACAAATCGGCCATCACGATTACTATTACTTTCTCACTCGTTTATTTTCTTTCACAACCCTACCATTGTTCTTCTTACTTCACTGGAAACTATTGAGAACTCACTAAACCTCAATTTGTACATTTCACTATTGCACTATACCTCTGTATAGTTTTCACTAATATTACTAACTACACTACTACCTGAGATACAACATGATTTTATTTCAAACATTAACGATTCCTTCAAAGTATGTAAAATCGTCTCTATTTACAGCACTGATTTCTATTCGTCGAATTGAATTTGCCCATAATCGGAATTGATCCAGTTTTCAAAGATCGCTGAAACTTTTAAGTTGCGCCTTGTTATATACCCGTTAAAATATCGTTGAACACGCCCCAACATGTGTCTTCACACGTACATTACATACCCCACTTTCCACGTCTGGGCCATAAATCTCGCGATAGAACTTGGGTCAGATCGGAATGCCAAAACTTACGTCTCAAGAAATACACAGAAAACCTCCAATATTCCTGAGGGGATCGCTTGACAATTTGTTATAAACATTTGCATATCGACGCTACAGTAACGGTCTCGACGGGTGCGCTTATGATATTTTCAGTGAAACTTTCGATATTCGACTGTTCGTTGAGTCTAGGAAATGGGGGTTTACTTTGATTCTGTTATTGGGTTTTTCGAATCCACTTGAACGGAGCTATGTTTTGATTTGATTGTTTGGATTTGTTTTGTACATTTTGTTTGCAAGAAAATTTAAACTTTATAAAAAATCAAAACATCTACGTATTGACTAATATGTAAAAAAAAATACTGTAAAATTTGCACCAACCCGCTAAAGCTGATACAAAACATGCACGTGTCAATATGTGAATGATGGATGAGTTAAATACCAGTTACTATGAAGTCTGCTCCAAAAACTGTGTTTATTGCATAGAAGTAGGATTTCTTTAATCTATGGTTTATTGTTGTATCTGGAAAATATGAACCTTCATTTCCATTCCGTGGATGGACGGATATTTGTCACACAATTATAAAATTTAATTAATCAATATAGTTATTAGCAGAAGCAATTGTATTCACAAGAATAAAATGATAATTGCAATACTGGCTATATAAAACAAAAAAGGCTATTCAAATATTATTAACACGCATCCAATTTACGCAAAAAGTGTAAAAGTCTAATGAGAGTTGTGTTCAGGGCATCAGAACTCGCACATAGTCGACGGCGAGCTAAAATTACAACAGTTTTAATATCCCACTAAAGTTTCTAAGACCATTATGATAATTTTTAAAGTTTACTTTTTGCCCCGAGCAAAAGTGTCGTTGCGAGACATTTCAGCCACGAAATTTCTCGGAGAACACTGAGAGTTAAATGCAAAGAAAACATCTCGACTTGTCGAAGGAATTTGTTGCAACAGTGGAGCTCTTAAAAGATTAAACTGAGAGGGTTTTCAAGTTTTTATCGCTCACTAAAACAACAATTGTGAAGTAAACGACTGAGATGGACGTTGACGACCGATTAATAAAAAGGATAAAATATTATTGTGCTGTAACATGTGAGCCTTTCACTTGAAATAGTTTTATTTGAAGTTGGTTGACGTTTGTGACTCTTTACGTGTCCACCAAGTTTTTCTTTACTAGTCAATATTATTAAAAATACCACGTAAGATAAATAAGTACGAGTATAGTTATTCATTGCAGAGATGGTAACGAAGTCCAAAGCTTTGTCTGAATCATCGAAAAGTCAAAACCCCAAATTGAACTCGGGAGTTACTTAAAACTTTGTACTTATTAATTTTTGTTACGACATAGTATTATGTATATATCATATTCTTACTTTAATTGATAAAAAATGGCCTCAGATATTCATAAAAGAAAAATGTTTACACCGTAAAAACTAAATTCCACACATTAGTTCCTGCGTTAAACCTTTTAACGCATACACGGTTAAGACTTAATTGGAGTGCTCTTTTTAGAGGAGAAAAGCCTTAACTTTTGCGGTTTGTGTGGCTAACTTTGGCCCTAGCTAGCAAGGCTCTCATGTGCTTTGAACTGGACGAATGGAAATAGTACCAATACTCACCAAAACTCGGATCCGATGCACGACTAGCTTTCAATTTCGCTCTTCAAAGGATTTGTTTCCGAAAAAAAACCGTCTTTGTTTTCATGGCATATAAGGGAAATCGATCGCAGGATCGAAAACGCCTGGAACAGCTACTGGTCCATGAAAGCGTACATGAAGGGGGACCTTCCACTGACACTGAAGCGCAAGCTTATCGACGTATGCATCTTGCCCGTCCTAACCTACGGTGCGCAGACTTGGTCACTGACGGAAAACCAGAAGTTTAGGCTCGGGGTTTGCCAACGTGCAATGGAGCGGAGCATTCTGAACATCAAAATAACAGACAAAATAAAAAATTCTACCATCCGCTCCAAAACTTCAATTACAGACGTTGGTAAACAAACCGCCAAGCTAAAATGGGACTGGGCGGGCCATGTTTCCCGAATGAACACGGAGAGGTGGGCCAGAATCGTCACAGAGTGGACTCCCGAAGATGGACAGCGGCGCAGGGGAAGGCCCAGAAAACGATGGTGTGACGATCTGTTCCGCTTTTCCGAGGACTGGCAGACTCTGGCTCAAGCCAGAGATACGTGGCGAGATTTGGGGAAGACCTTTGCCCAGCAGTGGGACAGTATAGGTTAGGAAAAAAAAAAAAAATAAGAGAACCGGTCAAAAGACTAATGTGATTTCATATCTAACCATAAAACTGGGCCTTGGAAATCAATTAGTGGTAGGTAGAAATTTACCTTTCATTTATAAATTACATATAATGTATGATTTAGACAAAAGATGCGTCAATGGATCACGTTCTTACGCTTCACACTATTTTAATATTTCATTGGGTTAAGTTAAGATGGCCTTTTTTTAGAGCACATATTTTAATGACACAGACTGAGACGTAGTCAAATACTAACTTAAAATAAATGATTAACTTCTTACGTAAGTGTAACATTACGATAGTCTTCACAAAAAGTGCACCTTTCCATCAAAGAAACAGTTGATTGGTATTGTTTAATGCATCGATCAGTTGTGTAAGGAGAAAGTAAGTAAATTAGTCTACGTAAATAGGCGCTAACTGATAAGTAAGATCCGCTGTTTCTCCTTTCACTGACAAGAACGGTAATAGTTATAATAAAGTTGTTATAACTTGCTGCTTTGTCATTACTGGAAATAAATGTTGAATGAATATTACTAAGACACGACTGTTGATTTCGCAGTCATGAGGATACTAGATTAAAGGAATAATAAAACCTATTATATTGGTAGGATTAAAACTCTGGTAGAGCCAATTTCCTCATTTTTAAGATCACACAGAAAAACATTCGACGGGAGTTTGGTTGTAATGTGGCCTGTGGATGAGGTTGATTACGGTAAACACATTTATGTACATGAAAATGTCTGTTTGGATCGTCCTCAGTTATTCTTAAAACATGAGCAAGTATGAACCTATTTGCCTGTTTCTGATATAATTAGGAATTAAGTTGATCAGTTAAACTCTCAAATAAACCTTTATTCACTCTTTGTCTATTTATTTACCCTTTATAGCTCAAATGACAGACAAAAGATGCATTTAATTATAAGCAGAAAGAAATATGAAGAAGGTAATAGGAAAATTACTCCTAGTCGAAATAAACAAAAACAAATCGGATAATATAATATTAGTGTCCTTAAATTCTTCAAGAGATACATGCGGAAATTGATTTTCATGCATAGATAAGGAAATTAAACATAAATTTTCTATTGCATAATAAAACACGGACGAGGAACAGTTGGCACTCACAAATTCGTCGACAAAGTTTCGCGGGTATTTTTCATCTCCGCATTTCTCTTTGAGTATTCCGTGATAAATGTCCGCTATTAAAACAGTTCTTAACGCTTTTATATCCTCCGGCCACGTCCACGCCAGCGACATTTTAAGTTGTTGCCACTAGGACTAGCCTTTCACTAGCATTTGCAGAACGTTGACTTCTAGTTGAGCTAGATAGAACCATTAAATATAAAGTAAGTCACATTAATACGGTTAACACTTTCGTCGTTTATTGGAATTGAACTGAGTGGGTATATTGTAACAAGTAACACTACATGAGTTTGAGTATTTTTGGACGGTGACGGAAATCGTGAGCAAGGCTGTGTAGCCATGATCCAATTGGTCTAGGGCACAGAACACGAAAAATGGTCTAGTGCTTTGTTAAGGGTTATGAAGGTCAAATGGCAGTTGCTCCGACTTAATACTGGACATGCCAAATCCTTGGTTATTATTTTGCAAGCATGCTTTGAATAACACAAAAACACTCGCAGAATGAACTTTTATGCTATAATACTGGACATGCCAAATCCTTGGTTATTATTTTGCAAGCATGCTTTAAATAACACAAAAACACTCGCAGAATGAACTTTTATGCTATACAAAATATGAGTATTGAGTAGTGTTTCATTATCGTTTTACGTTTAACAGCTACGTATACTAAGCGAGATTCAGTACATATCCCGCTTTCCATCAATTAGTGCTTCCAAATTTCGCAAGGGTGTTTATCGAAGCTCGGAACATGGAATCGAATCTAATTTTCATCCAAAATCGATCCAAAGTCGACGAACAGCAGTAAATTCGTGGCCATTAATGGAATTTCCGCATCAGAGGTCGCACTGCGTCCGAACATGAAACCTCTGCCGGTCCGCGGGTTCAAACCAGCGGTCAGTGTTGCCAGGATTATAGATAGAAATTACCTAATACATAGTGTATGTGTTTGCTAAGTGTAGGTATCTGTAATTTAGATAACATACGGTAGTGTATTCCGTCTTAAACGTAGGTATCACGTTCGTGCTAGATAATATTGATGAGATATAGTGTGTTCCTATACGAATAAAATTTCGGACTTTTATTTTGAAAAGAGATTGTACTTATTTCCAAACTTGGTACTTTTGATAGGGTAGTAAGCAAAAATTGCAGCTGGCAGCTTAAAGATGTAGGTACGCTCATAAAGGAATAAAGACGACTTAACATTACAAAAATCGTTTTTATTAATGTTCACATTGATAATTCGAATATGGCATTTAATGAAGCTTTCTTTCAAATATTCGTAGATAAGACAATAAAAATTTTGATTCTTGCAAAAAAAAGTGAAAAAAAAAATGAATATAATCTGCAAATGTTTGCTTGCTGACTGCAGCAAAATATATCGAAAGGCTTAAAAGCATAAAATAAAGCCGTAAAATAAAACAACTGTTTCCTTCTGGCAACGACAGCGTAACCCCGTACTGCCCTTCCCCTACCCTCATATTAATCCGATTAATTCCTAAAGGCACCTCTCGCCAACATCGCCGTGTATTTAAATGATTTTTGCATGTGGCATTTTGACGTCCCTTAACCTAACACCTCTCACCCTCTGACGGGATAATTGGAATCCTACGTTTTGTTTTACAATGAGCAATGAATATTAATAAACACAATTCAAGCCGCACCTTAAGGGAGTTTGCAGTAATTTCGGATGCCTTTAAATGAAGATCAATCTTATTCCCTTTGTGAAGTTTAATAAATTCTTTAGACATGACAAAGTGTGCGGCTTAAGAATGCCTTCAGGAGTGATTTTTAAAGATTGCCAGTCATATTAATGAGATGTTGCTTTTAAAATAATGTAATGATAAGCATTTTATATCGATCGTTTAGTTAACTGTGAACGGACCGCGGTGTCGACCAAGCGGAATTCGGTCTGTCATAGAAAGTTTTATCGCGAACGAACTCGTTTGAACATTGCATTTTTTCCGGGATAAAAAGTGGTTAGACATTTCCTGCTCATGAGTTGATTAGTTGACTAACTGTCGATTCGGACACAGTTTATTCGGACACAGTGTCCGAATTGACACTTTAAAAATGTATTTATTATGGGCTTACATCGGAAAAATCTCAAGGAAAGTTGGTTTGGTTTTTCTGATCAGCCTTACTTACGGTGATCAGACGTTAGTCGCTACCACCTATTAACTGGACTTGCTAAATCTTCATGATCATGTTGCAAACGTACTATGACTAAATCGGGGCAAAACCTTCGGAGTAAGAGGTCAATATCATATTCTTCTAATAGTAGATGGTGCAAGGCAGTAGTGGAGTGGAGACCGTGGAGCGCTAAACGCCCACGAGGAAGACCACAGATGCGTTGGTATGACGATATCAAAACACTGGCGGGAACAAAGTGGATACAGATTGCTCAAGATCGCGAAAAATGGCATAAACTGAAGGAGGCCTACACCCTAGCGGTAGAAAAAGGCTGAAGAAGAAGAAGAAGAATAGTAGATCAATGTTGATCTTGCGTCAAGTCATGTCGTTGTGACATTTTATTAACCGCTGCAGTTGGCACGGAAGTCACCTGACGGTTTACCGTTACGGGGTTTACCCCAAAAGAAGTATTTATCCCTTCAACTGTGGCGGCCATATTTCGAAAAACGGTATTGATATTATGTTGGCGGCTCATTTTAATCTTTAAAGTATTTTTAGTGTAGCTCCCATATTTGATGTATGGTTAGAAGATGCTTTCCAACGGAAAAGGTCCTGTCACCAGCTAAAGTCAAGAAAGAAGTCGAGACGACGTCTGATGAAACATTTAAAAGTGGCCTTTATTTTTTTTTTATCGCGGTACCTTTAATACCTACTTCTCGTTGTTTTCGTGGTATAAGGTCCAGGAAGTGATTACTAGAAGGGGTACCCGACTTTTCGAACACGGGTCGAGTTTTTGATCATCAGCCCGTATTTGGTAAGGGTGGTAATTAACACTCATCAATATTACAATACCTTTATTTCAGTCTATGTGTTACAATGGGACATTCATAGGCAGTTACTTTTAGCTTCCAAAGTGGCAATACAGATAGTACGAGCAGGCACGTATTTTAGTCCTAAACAAAAGACTAAGCCCAGTCGGCCACGGCTCACAAGCCACGCGTGCAAACAAAATAACAACAAAAACAAACGTTCCAATGAATGCAGTGATTTGATTTTTTACGATAAAATATTTAGAACTCATTTTTTTAAAGTTTCGTATATCTAAGTGAAACACTGTGCATCATTTTTCAAGTAGGTAAATATTCAATTTATAGAAAAAACAGACTATTATTTTCGGTTTTTCTATAAACTAAATGTTAAAAACACGTACCTATACCAACTACAAAATATATTTAATTTATAGAATTAAATCAAAACAAAATATTTTGCTTATTCTAATTAAAATTTTTAATGACACCTATGAATGACTATGTATGTATTTGTATTGGGTGCAGTTCATTTACGATGTTTTATGCAGAGGACAGGGTTACCAAATACGACATTGAGCCACTCAAAATATTATGTAAACAAGGAATTTGTATGTTATTTTTCGGGCTGCAAAAGCAAAGCAACAAATTCCGGACTTATCAGGGTGTAGACAGTGTAGATAAACCAAACCCGCTTTTCAACGGAACTGTTATTACGCGTTGGGGAAACAAGAAACCACGAAGAGAGTATATGGGAACCCGTCGAATATCCACGGATGCCGAGGCATAGACCACGGCGATGCACGGTCAATCGATTGTATAAACATTGAATTCCAATCTGAGTTTCCCAATCGGAACATAACATACAGAGTTCAAATAAAGATATCCGCATCAGTTCGAATCGGTGCACAGTGCTCTTGGTTTGCTTGATTTTAATCAAAAGTTTCGATTGGACTGCCAGCCATTCCGATGAGTGCAATCGCGGCATACGTTCCACCCGCGCCCGACCATGATCGCACTTTAATGACTGCACCCGAAATGTGTTCAATCTAATACGTATTTGCAGTTTAATAATTGTTCAAAGTTTTGCCCAATTCATGCGGAGCCGAGGGGTGCGTTTTACTATCCGCTGCCCGGCGCGGCACATGTAACTCGTTATAAGTTTGTCGCGGACTCGTCTCAAAGTTGGTGAATAGTCCGTGTTAATAAAACACTAAATTCGCGGATGCCCGAATATTATTGCAGAGATCTTTTTAATGAAGACCGAAGGAAAATCTCTACGATCCCAGAGCCTACATTAAGTGAAATAAAAATAAATTGTACCCAAAGTGGGATAGCCGCTCAAATTAAGCACCTGAATAAATTGTGTGATAATCCTCAGCAGTCTTTTAATGCTTTATTTAAAGGAGCCGCGGGCAACGAAGGCGTGCGAAAAAGAATAAACGAATGAGATAATGATTACTCTCATTTCATTACTTCTCCTTGATCCTGGTAATTGAGGAAATTGGGTCGAAGTGTGATAAGAGTGAGAGTATCGGGTGTTATTGGGGCGGTCCCATTAGGGAGCTCTTAATCGTATTTAACGCCTTTATCACCTGAGGGTGGGAAATGGGCTGGAACACCCGAACATAAGGTGCAGAACTCTTGCCTCTTCTAATAGAACTATACCGTTTTCATTTCTATTTCCTCGACCCGACTCTTTATTAATGCTATAAATCAAAACATTTACAAAACCCGCGGACGTAACAAAAGGTTTACATTTATGCAGTTTTAAATTAATTTGGTTCTTATAATAAATTGTTCCGACACGTTTTTGAGTATAATTGTAGGTATTCTCATTGTGTCCTGATTTTAGTTCAGACTATAGATGCATTTTATTTTATAGAAAAGAAAACATAGTGGCTGTGGCAACATTTAGTCTATCTTTGAACAATTTACAATTATTATCTTTTTAGTCTACCTTTTTACTGTAATATAACTACTAATAAATTATAATTACTGTTGTCTATCCGAACTTGATGCCGATAATAATTGCCGTATAATCGTAATTGGTTCCTGCGATACAGGCCTTGAGCCTAGTGCAGTGGCCGCTGGTAAAACTTGCACTTGAGTTCCTTATGTAACCTTTGTAATTTATTTGATAAGCATTGTGTAACTTGGAACACTCTCTATAATAAAATATATTTGTATTTATTTGTATTTGTATTTGTTGATAGAAAAAATTGTTTTAGTCAGAACATTCAATACACGTGCGTATGAAATTCCAATTAATTTTTCATTTTTCTGCCTCTCATATGGGGATGATGATCTTTTGTAGACGAGGACTAAATGAAAGCGCATAGTGTTTTCAAAAATTTTTCATTCCATTTCATTCGCCCACTTACAGTTAATGTGGGAATAGCTTGGAGTTTTCCGCAAAAATTCGTAGTATTATTTGTGTGAGATAAATAGAGGGCTTAGTGCGCCCGACGGTGTTTTAATTTATATTTTTTCTTCCTCTGGGATCGGGCCGGGCAGTTCATAATGGACAAAACATTAGCTCGGCCTACTTAGGGCGAAAGCTTTCAGGGCTTTTCGACTCATCGTGCGCTAACATATTACCCCACAGACCGTTGATGCACCTTTATGCGGAACTAAGTAGGGAACATTACGTTTTTGTAATTACTTCAGATGTTTAGGTATGGTTCCCTGCTTGTTTTATGTTGAATTAAGTTTCTTTTCGTGGCAATGAAATAGACGTATTTCGTTTTGGAAATTAATTTTATTTGTAACTGATAAAAGTATCAGCGCATCGTGCAAAATATTCGAGCGGTGGCCGTAGGATAAGATATATTGGTTATGATAACGGAAACTTCAGGGAATTCAGGGATGCAGGGCTCCTGAAGTGTGAGTGACCGCAAGCCACTCTATATACTCGTATCTCGGTATCTGTACGTATCAGATTTCTGACCCACAAGCTATGAGAAGTGCTCCTGTGCTTGCACACACACTTGTGAACTGAAATAATCGTATAACTTGTGTAGTTCATCAATCGAAGATGCGTTTCAGGCGACATTGGACTAAGGACCATTATTTACTACCATTCTGTCTAATTTGAAATGTTATCTTGCGTTATAATAACATATTTACCTTTATTTGATTCCACAGGCAAAGGGAGCCTGATACTCTTATGCAAAATGGCGGGTACTATGGTATCATGATTTACGTGGCAATTTTCCCGCGTCCGGATGACGTCACGTGGTACTGACGCGGCCATTTTGTTAGTTGGCTTTGTGTTCAGATCTTGCGAGATATTTTAGACGCAAGCATTATTTCCACAACAAAACTCTCGTGTATTATGTGTCAGGCGATATCGTTTCGCCTGTTATTTGTCTTGCCATCTAGTAAGACTCATGACGGTACATTTGAATTTCCCTTAGGAGTACTTTTTAGGTGATAGATAGAAACTATGTATTTGTATTAACCATTTTCATTTATATTAATTGTATTTTTCTTCTCTATATTAACTTTAACTATGGTAAAATAATTAATGAGACAACTACCAAAACCTTGATTTGGTCTTACAGTAAATCCAACAAAATTCTTCATTATTGCAACAGTATTTTTTTTTAAATTCTAGCTTCCATTCAGCTTTTGCCCACGTGGCCTTCTGTTTTTGAAATTCCATGGGAAAGTATTATCGCGGCATAAAAAGAAGTCTATGCCCTTTTCTGGTCTATGACTGTTCCAAGTTTCATTAAAACCAATCAGTGCTTTAAGCATGAATGCGTAACAGACGGAGTTACTTTCGTATTTATAATATTACTAGGGATAATTTACGAGTACACTAGGAAAAGTCTGGTAGATACGCATAAGCAACTAGATTGCCCAGACGTTACATAATACAGGAACTAAACCAACGTGGGATTATTTTCCAATTAAATAAACAACTTCAATTTAATACCGGGCTGCAGTGAAAGTGAACTAAGAGTGAAAACCACAAAAATGCAATCTGTCCACTTTCCTAAGGCAGTGCTTATGGGCATGCTCTGAACTGGTTTAGGCAAGACGAATTCAAGTACCGGTCTTATTATTTTACACCTGCACTTAAGCACTGAGAAACTAGTGCGGCTCGCTTTCACTCTCAATGTGACATATGATTAGAATCGCATATGCACATGTATGGCCGAAAGCTGTTCACCCGGTATAAATTATGGCAACTTGCGTCGTTATTGCACTGAAAACTAATATTTATGACGGCAATGTACCTACATTATTTTCAATTAACTCTGTCATTTATTACGATAGCAAATAAAGCGATTAGCAGATACTGTAACAATTAGTTAGGTTATTTATTATAAAGGAAAACCAAAAAAAAAAAAAAAATTATTTATTACTTTTCTTACTAGAGATAAACCATTTGAAGACCAACCGTTGTAAAATTATTGTAAGTAATAGCTAACTGTTAACAAATGAAGTTCATAATAGAATAAGTACGAGCCAGGTTGCGGCAGAGCTGCAGTAAACCGCAGTCACAGACCGATTTCAACACTGCGTCGAGAGTGCAACTTATGTGGGACACTCTAATGATTTTATGCCTAGATACCTAAGCATTAGGGATGGCACGCTCTAGTCTTACTAATATAATAAACGCGAACGTTTGCGGATATTTGTTACTCTTTTACGCAAGGCGGCAGGTTTCCTATTATGGCGGGTTACCACTTTTAAACGGAGGCGAAACATACATACGGAGTTTATAGGAAGAATATAACCACCCTAGAAAGATATAAGATTGAATTCAGAAAGGTTAAGGGTTAACAGTAAAGAATTTCTGGGAATGTAAAAGTTATTTTCTGACGTCATATTTAGACAAGCACTAAACACCACTTATAAACTAACAGCAGAGTCATGTTTCGGGGATAGCTCTGCAGGTTAATCTAAAGCTAAAGTGTGTCTGTTAATACTAGCACATTGTTAACCCGGCAACAATGTAATGTAATATCTTCCCTAATTAAATTCGCTGTTGATAGTTTAATGACGATGTGTTACAAAATATGCAATCGAAGTGGTCTGAGAATGTCATGGTGAATTTGTGTAATCGTTCGTGTTGCAATTAAAACGTTTATCGAATACCTACGTTCGGTAACTATCCGCCAATTTTTAATAATTACAATTAAAGTTTAAAGATTTCGCAAAAATATGGCCCGAGTCTATGCATACCTATAGATTACAAATTTATAAAACTGTTGTTGCCTGTAAAAACTATTATTACAAAAATTTACACTATTATCAGATGCATGAGTAGAACACATGACCTTCAGAGTTTTATTTAGGCGGCCAAAATAAATTAGGCCCTCATTTAAAATGAAATTATTATAGTATAAAAAAGTATCAAAAACAGACATATGACACACATGGAATACTTAATACGAAAAAATTTGAGTCCTGTTACAGCATCGTAATAATTTTATATTCATTTAGTGTTTATTACGGGCAAAAATCACTGGTTCCATGACCAGACTTGACATCCCTAAATGGCTACCCACATGCGCTTTTGTGCATGTTACGTCAGTAAGCGGCGCACACCTACTCCCTTCGCATCGACACTAATATTCATTACAATTCTTCTCGGTCTACTCTCTAATACAATAATTTACACTAATAAAGTGGTACGAGCCTATTAGTAGGTATATATTGACGTATTTTATTAGCGCCATTCAAAAACTATCTATATCAATACTAAATCTAATATGTGTTTTGACTTGTCACGTTACAATGAAGACGATTTTTTGTACGGGGACAGTTTGGGAGCTGGAGGTTGGCATAGGCTAAAAAAAAAGGCTACTTTTTATCCCGGAAAAATGTCACAATTTTGTGGTATTGTCCACGCAGCGTAGGCTAGTTTTATCTCGAAAAATGTCACATTCCAGTGGGATTGTCCACGAAGTGTATGCCGTGAAGCTAGTTTCTAAGAAACAGATTTGCAAACTTTGGGACACCAAAATGAAGGTTCTTAAGTTACTTATTGTCATAATCAGCACTTTTCGAGAACATTTAACAAACGGACAAAAAGTTTAATAAAAGATTTTTATTACATCCTCTAACCTATACTTTCTTATCCACTAAGTAAAAATCTATTATTTTGCCATCGTACTTCAACTTTACTTATTTGTATTCGCGTAGATTCTAAGCACGTGTATAACGCTACCACGACTATATTCTCTACTTAAGAACTCCAAAGCAGAATTAACATTTTACAAGTTTGCAATTTTACGGAGACTTGAGACCACAGTAGAGATTGTGCTTGAAACTTAGTCCGTAGCTCGTTTGAAGTGAATTAATTTTTAGCTGTATTATTCAACGGTATTTTTATGACAACTTTTAATACGTTTCTTCGCCACTTAACTCGACTGAGCATCCTTTTTCTCGACCTAATCGGGGTCGGTCTGAACCATGGTATATTATAACACTGACTCATTGACCGTTAGACCTCAGTAAAAGAAGTTGATAGATACTATAAAAATATCTAAGAATAAGCTAGATTCTATCCATGGGACTCGTCATACTCCATACAGAGTTAAGAAAAAACAAATAGTTGTCATTGTTCATATTTAATCCGAAGAACACATCAAGAACAAAGGATCAAGAAAATAACAGGAACTCAATTTGTCACCGTCGTCGTTTTCACCAACCGATATTGCCTTTTCTGAAATTAAATGGACATGTGGAGACCTATGAATAAATCGATCTCAAGCATTAATAAATGAAAGTAGATAGTCTAAGTATTCGCATTATTTCAGCACAAATAGTAGTCCTATATCAAATCTACGGCCCCTCCTCTTTCATGTACGAGATACGCTTCCTCTATCCAATTTTGTTCAAATTGGCTACTGTTATTAAGGAATACGAAAATCCTATTTGGATACCTTTCTAATCATCATAACTCGGTTTTTTATCTTTGATGGGGCGTTATTTCGTTTCACTGAGAATCAACATTGAGAAAATAGAAGCTTTTTCTTTAAGTACGCACATTCCTAATTTGTAATCGAATTTTGTATTTGCCCTTTATTACGAAGACTTCCGAGTTCCAAATTACGCGGTAACGAGATATGTGGAATACTCGTTTGCTTGATTTTAAGTATATTGAAATATTTCTTATTGAGGGTAAAAGTTTCAAAAGAAAATGCATACAGAAATAATATCCTCCTAGCCCCTCAATTGATGGCCTGCCTTCTAAAGGCAGCGCCATGATGGTCGACGTTTGATGGGCTGCCTTTAGAAGGCAATTCCTTATCGCCCGTATTTAAAGTCTGTTTTCGTTTGTTTGACGATTCGTTGTTTTTTATTAGTTTGTTAGGTTGGTAGAACAAACCAGCGACTAGCAAATGACAGCGCCCGGCGCGCGAACATTTGAAACCGATGGGAGTTTTGTCAATCTTTTTAAAATGTTCGCGCGCCGGGCGCTGTGACTGTATGCAGAAATTGTTGATTTACTTGATATTTTATTATGTAAAGGTGTGAATGTTATTTAATGTGTTTATTGCTTAATAGTAACAGGTTAATTTAAAGTGGACAACTAAAGCAACAAGTTGTTTATTTTTTTTAATTTGATTTTTTAGTTTTAATTACCCAATTTCATTCCACTTGTATTTTCCCTCGCATACAGTTCGAACACAGTAGAATATAATTTAAATTATATAATTTTAACTTGTAGACCATTTAATAATGACTTTATTGATACCAAATGACTGGTATTTGCATACAGGAAGGATTTAAAATAATTTTTTAAAAAAATTAAAAATCAAAAAATAATCAAAATGGCGGCCATTTTGTTTTTCCTAATCAAAATAAAGGAAAATGGTCGCCACGATGTCATCAATTGAGGGGACCTAGTTTTCCAATTTTCACGATCAACTAACTACGCAGGATATTTATAGAGCACAGGTAAGTGCGCAAGCACAGGTGCACTCCTTATTTTCTCACTCTCATAACACGGTGGGAGCAGTCTGACACGACCGAAGAGAAATCAGGCGCAGCTGCGACAGCTTAAAGTGCTTTCCGAGGCACAAGGGTCTGTTACACCGTCAACTTTCAGACTGTGACTTTGTTTTCCGAACAGATAAACCCACACAATTATTTTTGGTCCGAATCGGGGTTTGAACCTGTTTTGACCTGGCATCACGGAGGCAGTCAAAAATAGAGATATACCTAAAACGCATCGATCTCTCGTAATTTTTTTGTCTAATTATTTCTATGGAATTTTCTCACATAGGGTGATCTGACGCAAATCTAGCTGAAGACGAACACTATCAGTCAAATAATGTGATGCAAGTTAATTTGATTCATATTGAAATAATGCGTCAAAGGATTGTGTTTAACAAACATAACGATACTATAATTAATAAAGTATTCTCGTAGACTGCAAAACACTAAAACATACAAACTATTATTAATTAAGAAAAATATTTACAATACAAATAACTCATATTTGCCGAGCGAAAATCTTCCTCATATTAATATTAATAGTCATAAAAGTAGTCAGCCTTGCCTTCTCGTAGTTTGCTTTCGACCATTCGCAGAGGCCGAAGTTACGAACATCAATTGACCTCGAAACTAATCCAACCCCCGCAATAATTCACCGAAGAGATTAATCAAAATAGTTCTACAGTAATTAGGTAAGGCTGTGACTACTGCACTGCCCAAATTGGATAGATCCAGCGGTCCAAGCGAACTGGACGAGAGATTTAAAGGCGATCGGTTTTATGGAAATGGATCGGATTTAAATTGCGAAGGACTACCAGAGTCTGTATTTATACGAGTATACGATTACATAAAAATTAGGAGTACGGCGGCCGCATCACAAACCCAATTTTTGGCAACACCAACTTAACATGTACAAAATTAAAAAGTGTAATTCCGTTTCTCTTTCTCGTTTCTTTCTCGTTCTTTCATCAGAAATGGCTAAGACACCAGTGCCGCCACCCACCACCGAATTTATTTCCCTACATACTTAAGCTCTAGATCAATGAGTTTTTTTTAAATTGTTATGCATAAAAATATCCTTTTGCATGTCACCCTTTTTTCCTATCATCATTCCGATGTGAACCTGCTGAGAAAGAATTGCAATAAACTCCCAGTTTGCATTTTTTATATTGCAGAATAAAATGAGTTACAAGAAAAATATGCAGATCTGCAGGAGGCGAGCTTGTATGATCATAAATTCTTGTCATTTAGATTAAGTCGAGTCTTCCATTTTATAATGGCATTTTTTTCATCAGGAGAGTCTCAGTATTATTTTGAATTTATGCACTTTGTTACATGCAATTTTATGTGGATTTTGTGACAATTTATTATACTAGTGACTAGTCTTAATTAGCGTGAGAGAAATTAAGTAATTATATAAATGGATTTTTTTTGCATACTAGGTATTCCAATTACGTGTCCGCTTGGATTCAACAAATATTATGTGATTATAAGCTTGCACCTCTTTTCAGTGGAGTAAATAAAAAAAAGTATCATCCCCAGTTCAATAAAATAAGGTTCGCCAATTCGACCGCAGCTATTTTTTTGGGGGTTTCGTCGTTTGACCCCGGTCCTGAATACACCGCGGTGTCATAGTCCTTATTTCAACCGCATAAAGACTATGACAGCGCGGTGTATTCAGGGACCGGGGTCAAACGACAAAACCCCCATTTTTTGGGCTATCCTTTACCTTATTCCATCGCGGTTCTTCAAATTTAAAACCTAGACTTCGGTCACTGTTTCTTAGAATAGATCAGGCCGTACTATTCAGCCCAATTTAAGGGTTCGTTGTTCGCTTATTACTTGCCCTAATGTGCCCTGTGGGGCGAAGTTGCGGAATGAGACCCGACCGGCTCACGGGGGACTAATATAGGGCAAGAGTTTTATCAGTTGGTACTTTTGTTAAAATTTGTATTAATTTTATGGTCGGCCCGCCGCCTAGCCGATTGTAATAACGCATAAAACTCCGGAGACGCAGAGAAAGGAAGGATTAGTTGTAAAAAATATTGCGTAAGTTAATTAAAGTTTTTTATTAGATTTTTGGAGGAATTGTTATGCTCTCATTTCATTGTGTCAGCCAAATCATGATAAGAGTATTTTATTCGTCTTAAAGATACTTATTATCTCTGAGTACCTAGTTTCAACGAATGTTCCACAACCTTTCCACAAGATTTGAGAAAATCTATTATTATTCCAATTTCTTTTCTGTTGCCTAATACTTGCCTAATAATGAATACTCGTGGCACACGTATTTCATTTACAACCTATTTACAATTTCATATTGCGTAGGTGTTTGTCTCAATTGTCTTTGGAATAAGCAAGACAATTGAAATATCAAAGTTCTTCAGATATTTAATTTAACTTTGATTGCTTTGTTTGTACAAAAAGTATGAATGAAGTTAAACCTAATTTCCAAATTACTATTCAGAATAAATGATGCAAACATTTATGAACCTAAGTAGATAATATGTCTTTTATCAATTAATTTTGAAACATGTTATTTTCTTATTCAATTCTTCTGCGTAAAGCAAAAAATAACTGTGTCTTTTTTTACCTATCACTTTTTTTTGTGTACATAATTTATATAATGTATTGTCCTGAACAACTTTAGTTTTATAATTGAATTAAACATTTACGAACAGTCACAGAAAAGATACCATCATTTAATTAAAATCAAGTAAATAAGTATAAAAAACACCTAGAAAATGAGATTAATTAATTGTTTTTTTTTTTCAGGTAAGCTACAAAAGGTCAAGACAAAACCTAATTGATTCTCGTAAGTACATCGGACCCGACCATCAATTCTGCCGATAATTAAAATTGTTCTGCGCACACAAAAGCAATTAAACAGATAGTATCACGTGTAATAATGTTGTAGGCAGGTTTGAGTGGCCCAACTTGCCCTATAAATCTACCGCCCTTTACACTTCATCGAATAATAGAGAAGGGTCTTATAGAACAATTACTCGGAATATATTAGGGAGAGCGAGGCCGCGGCGGGCAATTCCGCGATATTAACTTATCTCAGGTGCGCCCGCAGTAAATATACTCCGCCTACTTTGGCGGAGCGGCTAATAATGCTAGATGTGACTTGGTGGATTAGAATATAATACGTCCGTATAATTGATCAATATCATTACAGCATTCATAAGAGGAGAACTTGTTTAAGGGAATTGTGCAAGTTTGCTTGTGTGTCTGGGCCCATCGATATTGACTGCGTTCGTGCGGTGCAGTGGCAAGGAAATCGCACTTTAAAGCGACCACCGCGCGACGGTTCCTGGGTTTAAATCCCGCATCGGACTCAGTCATAGTCCGTAGTCTGTCCATAGTTGGCGGTGAATAACACCTGGCCTCGAAAAGCAGTTTAAGCCGTTGGTACTGCGCCCGATCTCTTGTCAGTCGTGTCAGCCTCGTCTCACCGTGTTAAATGTAGTGTTGCCCAAATTCAGTCTTGGTCTTGCAGTCTTGGTCTTGTTCTTGCGTTTTTGCAAGACCAAGACCAAGAACAAGACCTCGTATTTTTAGCAAGACCAAGACCAAGACTCACCGTGCAAGACTTGAGCAAGAACAAGACATAGCCTGCAAGACTCTTGCGTCTTGCAGCTAGGACTTAGCGCTATTTCACTGAGTTGTTAGGTGTAACAGTTCGGTGTATAGGTAGGTACGCTTAGGAATTCTATGAGACGCAAAAAACTGTATCAAAGAATATGAAAAACTGGACCTATGCGCATTACGACTAATACCATAAACATAGCGAATAAAAAAATATCTATTAAAATCAAACTGAGTGCATGCATAGTTATGTTTTAACCATCGGCACTTTGATAATGCGGCATCAAAGGTTTTGTACTTACTTCTCAAAGAAATTTGCCGCTTTTCGGAAGTACATGGTTATGATACACGCGCACGTGTTTATTAAGAAACAGTTACTTCCATGGAAAACGACATATAGGTCAGTTGATTTTTCGAATTTCTTATCAAATCTTCAGTTATTTATTAATCTGCTTGATCTTTACTATGGCTATGTTAATTCAAGCTCACAATGTTCCAATTCTAATACGTTTTTCTAAGATTTAAAGTAAACTTTAATAAATAGTAATAGACTAATAGGTAATTGCAAGACTTGCAAGACTTGCAAGACTCTTGCTGCAAGACCAAGACCAAGACCAAGACTGGGAGCGCAAGACCAAGACCAAGACCAAGACCAGGTGTATTGGCGCAAGACCAAGACCAAGACCAAGACCAGGTGTATTGGCGCAAGACCAAGACCAAGACTGGCTAAGTCTCGTCTTGTTCTTGCATTTGGGCAACACTAGTTAAATGAGTGTCAGGGAGTAAGCATTGCACTTGTGCTTACGTACTCACTTGTTACAAGACAGGTGCACCGTGCACTGCTATATATCGAGCGTAGTATGTTGTGTAATTGTGAAGATTAATCGCTGTAGTCAAAAATCGGCTAAGAGGACATTATTATTTACCTTTTTTTTTGATATTATGCTTACCATATTCATACAGTGATACAAAGATTAACTATTCTAGATATAGCACTTTTAAAGTAGACATATGTAGGAGCTAAGAAAACATGTGGTGCCAACCAGTTCCACTTTTTATGGACGGCACAGATAGGACTTGCGGAAGTTTTTGTTTCGCGACGGAATATTCGCCAGCAAGGCCGTGACAGGCCATGTGTGTTTTATGATAGAAGGGGGGATGAGATAAAAGAAAACATGTCTTGATACAGTATATAGGTTATAGGATTTTCTACTGTGCTATTTACACAGTTGAACAGTGGTATTTGACTATAGTTAATATAATATTCGACTGTTCACGAAGAGGTGGACGCGTCTTTGTCGTCTTTTGTTGCAGATTAAAAAAAAGATATCAAGGCATTCTGTGAGAGCCACAATATTTCAAAATATTACTACTTATAACTTGGAATGCTCAAATACTTTCTTTTCTAATTATTATAAAATATCCTTGTTGCCGAAGGGCTTAATAATAAAAGTCCGTATCGATTTAGTAACGCGTTTAATTTTCAGTTTTTTTCACAACTGACGTATAAAATTATCTTTTTAAACTAAAACACATTTTATTTTTTAAAAACAATAGACTAAAAGAGTAAAGTGGTTTTGCGTCGGCAACATGGCAAATATATACCTTAATATACATATAGGTACATCAGACAATATCTTATGCATTGATTTCATCTCAAAGTAAGTAGCTTTTGACCGTACTAAAGATGTTTTCTTCGAT
Organism: Mecyna flavalis; assembly: GCA_949319885.1. Taxonomy (NCBI): domain Eukaryota; kingdom Metazoa; phylum Arthropoda; class Insecta; order Lepidoptera; family Crambidae; genus Mecyna; species Mecyna flavalis. The sequence goes on along the minus strand of OX439435.1, from coordinate 10,660,742 downwards.
AGCGACTAAAGTTCATAAATAAAAAATCGCAACATAAAAGACACGTTTGACCTCAAAGTAATTCGTTCCATCGCTTTCGCTTTAAGAAATAACAATGAATAAAGGTAACTTAAACATAACTTAATAGTTATTTATGTGACTGTTGCATAATGAGGGTCATTAAAATACGTATGTGGTTTTATGAAACGAACGAAGTGAGTTTCATGAAAGGATCACATGAGTATTTTAAAGCCTAATTATGTACAGTCACATACATAACTTTATCTTCATTCATACGATAAATGTCTATTTTAAAGTCAGGATCGATGTGAAACCGCGTGGAATATAATCCGTAGTACCAGGAGAGCAGAGAAGAACAAGAAGCTAGGCTAGCTCGCGTCTTTCAAACTCTTTGATTTAATGAATAGTTACGCTGCGGTTATGCTCTCCTGGTACCTTTGAAAATACATCAAGATGTTTTGCTTACATATGTTAGCTTCAAATCCATTAATTTTTACTTTTTAAGAAGACGTTCGAAATTTGAACGTAATTAAAGTATCGGTTACCGATACTAAAATGTAAACATTACGATGCAGCCACAGATACTTATATCTAAATGTAGGGCGTTTGCTCATCGCTCCTGACTATAAAATAGACATATTATGGCATGGATGTAGATAAACAACTTTAACACTCTTACCACTTTTATATGTGTTCTAATCAATGACTCTGGCATATTATACTTTGGTATAGGGGTACAACAATAATTAAGGTAGGCTACAGGTATTCATAACAGTAGTGTAGTAAAGTACTGATATAACATTGAATATAGTTTTATTTACAGAACCGTAAGAGCTGCATGTATCGGTGTAACTTACCTTACAACATAACAGATAATATCGAAAAATTATAATGTCATATCTAACAAAACTGTAATTCCAGGAAAATCTCGAATGCAAGATTCTCGCTCGCCCACCCAGACACGGAGACACTCGAAATTATTGCGAATATATGCAATGATAACGAAACGGCTGTGAGGGGAGCACCATTGTGCTACTTAGGCCCCGCTTCCTCATAAACTTAGCCAATTATTTACAATTTATACGGCTATACTTGAGTTTTGCAACCAATTTGGGTCGGTGTTAAACAAGTTTTTTATAGAGTTAAATTAATGAACGTCGATCAAATGGATGTTTGTTAATGATCGTTTTGTTACCTTTTTATGTTTACTTCCAAAAAGACAATAAACACGATTAAAAGTAAGTACAGGTGTAGATTCACAGGACTAAATTAATTACTTCCATTTAAATTAATTTTATCGCTTAACGTATGCATAACTTCATAATTATGTTATATTTGTTAGTATCAGAACGAGGTTTGTAAAGGATTATAATTTTTACCGAAGCCGTTCCAGGCAACTAGTTTATAATACTGAAAACTGACTGAAGATTATGGCAGATTCAAACTGGGTCCAGAAATTGTTGAGTCTACAGCAAGCCTCCTGTAAGTGTGCCGATTGCTGATTACAAACCCGAGCTGTGATTGGAAAATAAGACACACGTTTTGCCCTCGTTTTAAAACTATTAAATCGCGGTCTGGTTCCTAAACTAGACGGTGTGTTGCCGAAATACCTACGTTTAGACTCAATTCGTAAAAGATGTGTTTTAGATTTCTTAAAACAAACGAATATCTAGTTAATGTTAGAAGCACACGGTGTCGTCCCACGATACAATACGAATGTTATTCGAACCTTATTGTTATAATAATGTGTCTGGTTAACAGACACTCTTCATTACAGAGAATTACCGAGTAAATGAGAGCGCTCAATTAACATGGCGCTGATTTTGACAGCCATTCAGGTAGATAATGAAGCGCATCATTAAACCACAATAAGGCTTTCTAAAATAAAACTACCAAAAAAATAACCTTGTAGAACGTCAACTTCATTACAATATAGTTTGTGTAATATGTTCGATTAGGTTAGACTATAAAGTAGATTGGTGTCTAGAATAAAACAATCAAACGGATTAAATCTCAGTTAATTAAAAGTTTTGTGAAATATTTACTCTTATGGATTTTAATAATGCCAACAATGTAGACATCACATACTTGTGACTGTTCTTTCCTGCATACAATCTTGCAATTATTAACACGCGCTGCCTAGTTGGTCATAAAAAGTTGCGTTATCTGAAGGGAAACAGGGAGGTCCGGTGGTGCTCCAGTACTTTACTACGACATACGTTTTCTTCTAGCAAGAAGAAAACCTATGTCATAACGCATGCGCTTCATCTTATTGCACCAATGATAGGTTGCAAACCCATTAATTATAAACAATAATTGATTAATGTGCACACACATTTTAAAATTAAGAGCCCAAGTTTTTATATAACCTTATAATGCTATACCTATAATGTTGGCAATACTAGCTTGTAATTTTTAAAATAATTATTGTTTATTTATTTACTTAACAGGAGTAACATACTTACTTGTTGTTTAAAATATAATATTGTTCTTGACACAATAGTATCCTTTTTGAATATACTCGCACGATTACATATCACCAACGCGTAATTTCTTTTTTCAAATATCCCACGGGAATGAGACGTTTCCAGAAGGAATTTTATAGCCTATGCTTAACCTGGGTCATTAACTATACGTGTGCCTTTCATCTTAATCCATTCGGCCGTTTAGGTGTGATTGAGTAACAAACATCCAAACATCCAGACTTTTGCATTAGTAGGATGCTTTACCTTCTGACAAACTGTACAGCCATTTGTCGGCAACATTTACGAGTAAACCTTTATCTACTAACTCGGCGTCCTAAGAATATACTTACCCACAAGTATTATTGCTCAAGTCTGCTACTGTTTGTATATTCAGTTCTGATTTCATCCCCAAACACATTTAGTGTACTCGGAAGACATGTGTACTCGGTAGACATGTGTAACTCAGGCACATCTGACCCCTCATTCGTGAAAGTAAATAAATAATGGACATATTTGCACAATGTTCAGTTTGTCGTAGAAAAATATTGTATTACATTGAGCAGTCTCAACTTTGGTGGATGCCAGACAATAAAGTCATGCCGTTTAAGATACATTGAGATGTGGGTAATGACATCCGCCTGTAGTGTAGCCAGATACACTGCTTTTAGCGGGACGTCCCCTTTCATACCTATTACGACTCGTTCCGCCTGTATGCCTGTATTTTGAGTTATCAAACTTTTTTTCTCGAATTACCAACTACATATTATTAAATTCTTACATTATGTACTTTCAAATATGTAAAAAGACTCACGTAAAAATTTTGGCCTGCATCGGGTCTCCTCTCCTCGTGTAAGATTGCTGTGAGAGTATGGAAATAGAGAGCCAGGTAATATCCAATATTCGTTTTGTTTAAAATAAATTGTTAACTATAGTTTTTGAATAATTGCTTTAAGTATATTATTGGTTGTTAACCTTACCTCTCAGGCTTTTTTATTTTAAGCCTTCATAATCAGCAACTCTATTTCAAACAGCCTATCAAGTTTGCTTAATGTCCGTGACAATTACCAATCATAAGAAAGTAGAACAAATATTTGTATTGGACAACAGAAGAAGACATGTCCCTAAATTTTAAGAACAATTCTGGCAACACTAGTCCTCCGCCAGAGGGGTTAGTCACCGTAAGGCAGGGTCTTTGTTTAACGGCCATACCCGGACAATTGGGATCGCTGTCAATCTTACGCCTTGCTGTAATCCTCGATATGAGTTTCAGAGATCATCTCCGGTCTTATGGAAGTCAAACGGGATTTGGAGTTATTACAGGTTTCTAGCGATCGGTATTTACAATTAATATTTGGTGAGGGCAAGAAGTTGGTCCGATGATGGGGAAAATTTAAATCCAAGTTTGTGTTAATTTATATTGAAACTGTTTCAATGGAGTAATAATGTACGTTGAAAGATAATACAACAACCTAGTATCGGTGTGTTGGTGTCCAAAGATATTGTAGTTACGTTCCTTAATGCACACGTAGTTTAAGTACCTATCGTGCTTAAACAGGCTTTATATTATATGCCAATATTTTTTTCCTACCTGTCACATTGAATTTAAACTTGTTGAATCCTTTATTAGGTCGGCAATACTTGTTTTGCGAACTCTCGACAGGGATATAAAATTCCCTACAAAGCTCTGGTATGTCTCAGAAAAGTTCACCTTAATCCGAACGCGAAATTAGGTCATATTGTGCTTACCCTTGTATCAGATAAGATGAAGTTGTTGGAGATTCGCTTATGTACGGTCGCGGTCGGGAAACGTTTGCGTCAGATTCTTGAAATTAAGTCGTTGTGGCGTACATTTATATGGAAAAAGTATTAATCGAATTCAGGCTGAATTCTGATTTTCTCAATTGTGTAGTATTGATGAATTCGGTGAACCAGCTTTAATCAGCTCTCAGGACTATTTCACCCCACTACCCACTAAAGTCCCCCGGTGTCCCCTTTTCACCTGATTGGGACAATCTGGTACCAGTATTGTGGCTATTGATCTGGTGCAAGCGGACCCTGACTAGTTCGGGGCAAAACGCTTGGAGAAAGAAGAAATGTTCTGATGTTAGTAAAAGTTCAGGTAAGTGTCCCTCTATCGTTGCATACTCTCAGACTGGAATATTTTAAAAAACTCTTCTCCTCCTCCGTCCTCTCCTTTCCACTCCCGAACAACACGCGCCGGACTGCGTTGCCATCCGCATACCATCCAGGCACTGGTGGCCCGTACCAAGAGGTATAGTTCCTCTTTTTTACCCCGTGCCATTAGGTCATGGAATGCCCTTCCGGCTCACGTGTTTCCTTCCTCCTATAATCCTGGGCTTTTTAGCCGGGGCGTGAAGCGGCATCTCAACAGGCCTTCAGGGTGAGGGTGACTGGCTCAATGGAAACTATGTTCTATTGAGCCAGTCAACCATATATTTGGACCTCACATCCGCTTACCATCAGGTGGAGTGAGGTCATCTTGACTGCTTCCTTATAAAAAAAAACTGTTTCTTTTTCGTCCAAATAAATGCGACGTTGAAAGCAGCAAACAGACGACGACTTTACGTCATAAGCTAGCTAGGCCTATTTGCCGGGACCGATACCGCGGCAATCAGCGAGATAAGCCAGCCTTATACCCTCTCTTATTCCTTTATTTAAACCATTACTTTCCTTGTTTTGACGACTCCATGCTGCGTTTACCCCTCTCTCTCCAACATCAATGTAATGTGTACACCTCTCTCCTTTTCATTCTAAAAATAACACAATCGAGTTTTCTTATCCGTAATGTAAATTTGCTTTCTTAGATTCTTTGGATTGTTTGGTTTGAAGAGATTTGTTTTGATCTGTTTGATCTTTCAACGAAATAGTTTTTGTCGGTTGGAATTATGTGCTTAATTTTATTGTTATCTAGAATAAAAATCATGACAAAAACATTTGTCTATTTGAAATTTACTTTGCTTATCATTTTATTACGTTGCCTTTGGTTCTAATAGTTGTCGTTTCACCCTTATCTATTCCTAAAAATGTAACACTTTGTATCTTTTATTTGTTTGGTAAAAAACTTACAAAGGACATCACCCACTTTGTATGGAGATTTGGGATAAAAAAAAAAGTTAGCGGCCAGAAATAAATTATGTTTTGTTGGAATGGGGACAGGTGTAGAATAATTTTTTTGTATGGCGACAATACTCTATATACCTTAGATAACGATCTATAAGTGAAATAAATAACATCGTCTTACCATTTTATGTAAGATCTGGTATGATTATTACTATACAATTTTCACCTGAACTACTACTATTTTGATCGCCTCCGCAAAGCCGCTAAGTGGCTAAGCCGCTCGGGTATAAAACCCGGAGGTAGTGGGTTCGATTCCCACCTAAGGTCTGGTTGGTGGTAGGGCTTTTTCAGAGTCCGACTGGCTAGCTACCACAGGCGAAATCTGCCGCCATAATAGCTCTGGCTGTGTTCCGGCAGTATTAATGTGGGAGCCAGTACACTTGAAATCAAGGGCTCGTCAATAGCCAATTGGGTGTGAAGGGGAAAACGGGGGAGTTTAGTGGGTAGTGGGACTTAGGCCTACTGTCCACGGCGGCGTAGCTTCATAGACGCGTATTCGTCATTATACGCTTGGTGTACGCCTGCTTGCAGCTTACATACAAAACTATGTAACTCTGTCGACGTAGCGTCAACGTCGCGCTTGCGTCGCTGCATGCAGGCTTTGACGCTCCGTCGACAGAGTTACATAGTTTTGTATGTAAGCTGCAAGCAGGCGTACACCAAGCGTATAATGACGAATACGCGTCTATGAAGCTACGCCGCCGTGGACAGTAGGCCTAAGTCTCGAGTCCCACACGCGATCGCTAGCCTGCGGCTATGGTGCGCAAATGCGTTCTCCTCCTCAAAAAAAAAAGTACACTTGAAATCAAAGGCTCGAAGATCAGATGAGTCTACAGTCTGGCAGCACATTGAGCGACGCTTCGTGGTGAAGTGTCCCTCAATGGAATAGGCCGCAGTGGCCGCTAACCATCAGGTGGGCTGCGTGTGTGTCTGTCAACTGACTTAGTATAGTACTGATTATTATAAAACAAAGATGGTACCTATTAAGATTAAGGAATTGACATGACGAGCACAGGGAAAAGGGGAGCGGGGGGAGGGGGCGGAGGGCGGAGGTGACTGCTATATTAAGACAAGTTTTTACGTGAGTGAACCGCGTATTGTTCAACTAAAATCCTGAAGACGGCTACTTCCCATTTTGTAAACTTCCCATTTGTTAAACCTCAATCTGTGCCTACTCAAAAGTTGCGTTTGGTAAACATTTTATTTACTTCATACATTTAGTCCCATTTCGATTGTTTACCAAATGGGACTGTGCAGCTGCCGACTAATGTAAATGTATAGTGTGATATTAAAGTATTTAAGTGCGTGAAAGTGTGGTCTCTTGTAAAGGCACCGGCTAGCTACACATGAACAATTATACTATAAGCCAAAAACTAACCAACTAAGTCCCTAGGTATCCCTAAATCCCTAAGTCCCTAATTCCCTAGTTCCCTAACCTACAGCATAAATGTGAATAAATAAATATATAAATAAGTGAGGGATGTCTGCACCGTGAGACCTAAGGTAACAGACGGAATGTGGTGAGGAATAAGGTGAGGAGTGGGTTTTCTCACTGCCAGTCAAGCAGACTCACAAGACTGATCAGGGTCTGACGGCTAAGGGTGTCTTGGCCACAGTGAGAGGAATATAGTTACCAACTGGAACGATACGTGGGTGAAATGATGTAGTCCGAGTCCAAACAGTCAAAGAGGATTTATTAATGATCTAACAATATTTATACAAATCTATTTACACACACATAAAAGTACTTTACTTAAATCTATAATTGTGTACGCCCGTGTAACTTGCAACGATTGCAATGTTCTGATGTAGGCCAAGTAATATGCTGATCAGAGATCAATGTTCATCTGAACAGGGACTAAATGTATGAAAAACGTATGTAGTAAATAAATGTTTACCAAACGCAACTTTTGAGTAGGCACTGATTGAGGTTTATCAAATGGGAAGTTTACCAAATGGGAAGTAGCCCTGAAAACAAATTGTTTTCGGTCTAAGGGCGGAAACTGTGTGAAGCGGGACCCGCGCGCGGTTCATACAAAAGTCTCCCGCGCGGTCGCGGCACGGGTCACTTTTGTATGAAATGAAACCGCGCGGGTGCCCGCTTTACGCAGTTTCAGCCCTTATGTCTTACTTGGTATCATATCTCCGAAACCAAATAGATTTCGACTTTGACGCCATAGTAAAAAATAATGAGGTTTATGTGTACTATACACTTTTGTAATTAAAATTGATGGCCGCTAAAAAAATTTTTTATCCCAAAATGGATGATGTCCTTTATATTAAAAAAAATCTACTATTTTTGCTACCTACACAATAAAATCCATAAAATTTATAAACAAGTGGATTGATATACTCGTATTTTGTCATATTAATAATGGAATAAATGGTTTTGTATAAAGATTATGTATTTGGAAGTAGATCATAATAGGAATAAGAAGTATTCTATGCTTTCTTTGAGTACAGATACGCGGACAAACTAATACAGCAATAGGTATTTCAATAAAGGTAAATCTCGTATCCGACGGGCAAGGTAAAGGTTCAAAGATCCAACGTCTTTATTGTAAGCATGAAATTAGTAGGAAAGCTTTATCAATTCAGAGAATTCTTTGGGGTGTTTTAATCCTTTATAAGTTCGAGGTTGCGCCACGGTTTATTCTAATAACATCTTCTGCAAGATTTATCTCACAGCGGAGAGAGAGGGAAAAAATATTTTATCACTCCACTCTAGCTTAGACGACGATGGCTAGAGAAGGAATGTGACCGTGTGTCCTAGCCTGCGGGTGACAGGCTTATAGGGGTAGCCTCTTATCATGTGTATGGTACAAAGTCTCACTAGCCATGTCTGAGGATCACCTAGTAACTCGGGTGGGTCTGCCTAGGTGCCACACCGGCCAACCGCATCAGGCCGGAGTACCCGGGGATGCCTGGTTAATCGCCAAGGCGTGTAATGGCTCGTCCTTTTTGGACGTGAAGGGAAAACCGGGAAGTTTACCAGAAAGTGAAAACAAACGTTTTATTCCTGAACCTCATACGGTCGCAGATCGAAGAAAAAAATGTTTCCGTCAAAATTATTAACGACAAAACGCAACTTTAAAAGCATTTCTAAAATAATCTATATCCAATTACCGCATCAAACAAATAACTATCGCTCATATGTATTGGAATTTCTTACATAGTTAATGTACCTACACTAGACTTTTTTCAAAAATATCTTGCGGTAGCTATCATTGTAAGAGATCGGGTACACGCAATCGCGTGACGGGATGCAATACTAGCTAATCTAGTTCGAGATTATTGCGATTCTGGTGATTTAACTCACCTGCAGATAACAAAATAAATCCCTTTTCTATCTCGTTTGAAACGATCACAACCGTGGCATATGTCGATCGCGCGGCTGTGGTAATACCCCGCAATGAATTGCAAATAGAACACTGCTTCCTAGCATTGTGTCAGTCTGTTTTTGATGACAAAACCGGGATTTACAAATAACAAGTATGGGACAGCGCCGATATGCACCGAAACTGACGTTGATATACTCGTATAGCTTTGTCAATCGCAAACAAAGCACGTGTTCTGATATCCGCGTATTAAATATACCTTTTTATATGAAAGAAAGAGCAAATAGGGATGGCGATCTGAGATCGATTAATCGAAGAATCGATTTTTTGAGCCAAAAAGATCGATTTTTCTAATCGATATGTAGTACTGAATCGATTCAGTGAATCGATATTTCACCCTTAAAAATCGACATTCGATTTTATTTTATGTTTTGGTATAAACCAAAAAAGTATTTACAATTAATTTAATGTAAGTACGCGTATTATAAGAGTGCTGCCGGCTGCCGGTTAAAGGATTATTCGAAAACTCGCGAAATGGCTGAATGTTTGGATTCCTGCGCCTTTCTTTAGGTAACGTTTGTAATCTTTGACTTTTGTCTGTATCTGTGACTGACATTTCTTGTTGCGTCATCATTAGAGGTCAGATATTCGGATGCATAATTATTTACCTAAAGTTCATTTTTGCTACAATATTATGGAAGCGCCTTCATAAAAATATTTTTTCCTTATTAATCCCGCGATTCCGGCAAATTAGTACATGCGAATCTAGTCGATATCACGGTGGGAATTGATGTCTTTAGCATGTGGCATTTTTTTTTACCGACTTCAAAATAGGAGGAGGTAATATCCGATTGGATGTATTTTTTTTTATATATGCCCGGCCATTTCTCCGTCGTCTGTGAATTCGTATGATAAAAATCTTTTGAAAATTAAAGAAAAAATATAAGGCAATCTTTATTTATGTTATAAAAAATTTTATTTGTCAAATCCAAAACCCCCAAATTTTTTTGATACAAAAGTGCACTCCATATTAACACCTTAAAATAAGTAAATATTACACACGGCACACACCCGATTTGATTCAATAATAAAAAACTAAATTTATCGATCGAGTCGATTTTATCGATACAAAAGTGCTTTCCATGTTATGACAATACCTCAATTTGAGGTAAATATGTATCCGAATATCCGATCTTTATTTATAATACATTATAAATCAACTTGAAAAAAAGATCGATTTTTCAGAAATCGATCTTTTTGGCCTCGATTTTTTGTGGATCGATTCATTGGGCCACGATTCGAATCGATTCAAAAAAATCGATTTTTTTCGGAAAGAATCGCCATCCCTAAGAGCAAACGAGCAAGCGTGATACACCCAATGGTAAGTAATCACTACTGCTTAGTGCTTATGTGAAAAAAGAATTTGGAGGAAGGAAGAAAGGGATGTCTCGTTCACATACTTACCAAACCAAGCGGAATAGTAAAGCTGCTATTCATTACATTGATGGTCTTCTGCAAGGGTGACCTTCCGATGTTGAGCCAGCGCATTTCGACTGTCTGCAGCATGGTTTTTTCACAAAACAGTTCTAAGACATTAGTTATCCTACTAATATTATAAATGCGAAAGTCTGGATGTTTGGATGTTTGTTACCCAATCACGCCTAAACGGCTGAACGGATTGAGATGAAATTTAGCACACGTGTAGTTTATAACCTGGATTAGGACATAGGCTATAAAATTTCTACGGAAAAAGTCTCATTCCCGCGGGATATTTGAAAAAGTAATTACGCGCGGGTACTTATAAAGCTGAATTTAAAGGGCTGCAAACACCTGATAATACGTTACTCGCATCGATCTTACCTTTCAAAATCTGAATAGATCATAAACTGTAATCGATTTTATGAAGATAACTTACGCGAGTTCCTTACATGTGCTGATATTCTGTGTTCATCTGTTCCTGATGAGTTATATTTTACGAACGGGACGCTTTCAATAGCTTTAGTACCTACTAATGGTAAGTACCTCAACTTTACTAGTAGTTTCTTTTATGGCGGCGTCTTAAGTTTTAATGGTTCATTACTATTTTGATGGGGTAAGGTTATTTCTCATAATTAAATGGTCCTTCGCTTAATGGCTTAAGACATTCGCAACCTCATCACTGCCAACTTATATTATAATAGCAAGTGAGTCTTATTGTACCATGTTGAAAATAAATAAATGACTTCTAAAATCTTTAATAACATCTGAAAAAAATATGAATGTCTTACAATAAGAAACGCCATAGAAAAAAAAAGTACAAAATAAAATAAAACAAGTGATTAAAAGTCAAATGTAATAAGAAAATGATTCCCTACAGTCTAAAGCAGCCTTAATTTAAATACTCCAGGTGTCATTTTTGGAGTAGGTACGAACTTAATGATATACTCAAAGATAGTAGCAAAGTTTGGGAGTAACTTTGTTCAATCAAGATAAAGAGCAACATTGTATGATTTATTCCATTCTGATAAGACTCTCCGGGGATATCTTTATTTAAGAGCACTTACCTCGCTTGTCTTAGATAAAAATACCTACTCCTTACCCTTTTAGGGAATTTAAGATGGAAGTACTCGCTCTGAGAAGCAAGACTGGTCGAAAATTCTGGATTATTTTTAAAAGAACGGAGTTTACATTGAACTGACAAACTTCATTAGCGTTAACGTTTAATAGTTATTTATGTGACTGTTGCATAATGAGGGTCATTAAAATACGAATGTGGTTTTATGAAACGAACGAAGTGAGTTTCATAAAAGAATCACATGAGTATTTTAATGCCTAATTATGTACAGTCACATACATAACTTTATCTTCATTTATACGATAAATGTCTATTTTAAAGTCAGGATCGATGTGAAACCGCGTGGAATATAATCCGTAGTACCAGGAGAGCAGAGAAGAACAAGAAGCTAGGCTAGCTCGCGTCTTTCAAACTCTTTGATTTAATGAATAGTTACGCTGCGGTTATGCTCTCCTGGTACCTTTGAAAATACATCAAGATGTTTTGCTTACATATGTTAGCTTCAAATCCATTTATTTTTACTTTTTAAGGAGACGTTCGAAATTTGAACGTTATTAAAGTATCGGTTACCGATACTAAAATGTAAACTACGATGCAGCCACAGATACTTATGTAGGGCGTTTGCTCATCGCTCCTGACTATAAAATAGACATATTATGGTATGGATGTAGATAAATGAATAAACGAGTGAATGAATGAATAAATATTTTTTCGTTTTAAGTTTATTGGTGTCGCGTGTTTCCAGCGACTTACTCGTAGATGAGTCCTTAGATAAAAACTCGACAATTTGTGACTGTTGTATTTTGTTGTTTGATGTTTGTTTTTTATGGTTCTCTAGGTAAAACTAAAAGTGCATTGAGCTGTCGTATACTGTAATGTTTTAGACGACAGCCATCTCATTTTAAGCGATGCTTTTTTTTGGTAGATTTTACTGTTTCAGTGATTAACTGGTAGCTGTGTTCTTTCTTTTATTTATAAATGTTACATACTTTTCTGTGGTTTAGCCAATGATGTTCAATTAAAAAACTAGACTCACAATCACGCTCAAATATTGTCCGAAGCAAAAGTCTGCCCACCCGACTATTGAGCAGAGTTTTCGTTTAGTTGTATAGAATTGACATTAAACACTAAATGCCACGAGATAAGGTGTTAATTTGAACGAATGTGTTAATGTCATCAGTGTCAAAGCCACTCGGACGTTTTTTGAGGATTTTTTCTTAGAGATTTGGTGTCTAGTTTTATATTGAACGTCATTGGGTTTAGCAAAATTAACTCTTGTTTAAACGTCAAGTAGTGGATAATTCGTTTGGTTCTTCAGTTCTTCATTTTAAGTTCTTCAGTTCTTTAGGTATTTTTTTAATAGTATCCGTTATATCTATTCTGTCTCTGGGTTTGCTAGTTTGTGATAAGCGGTCAGCGTCTATTGCTCTGTTTCCGATGGGTTGCTATTGTCAAAAGAGCATCCTTACCCCATGTGCTGTAAAAATATATAAGATGTTGCACCTCAAAATCAGGAAAAATTAAAATAGCTAGTCGAATACATAAATCGGAAGAGAGCGAAATCAGACGAACACCACAATAAAGATTTTTATTGAGAAGTACCACGGTAGCTTTTAAGTTTTATCGAACAGTGACATAAAATATGAGACCGTATACCTTTGCAAATCTTCTGTTTCAATTCCAAATTAGGAACCTCTCTGTCTGTGGCCTTACAGACTTTATTTTCAAATAAAGCTAATACTAAAGGGTGGCTTTTGTCATATTCGTAATATTATTTTTGCCGCAGGAAAACATCACTTTTGGCTGTAGGCATTGTTGCTATTTGCTTGGCAAGCCTGCCCCGTGAGATTCGGGGCTTATCCTAACAAAGTGACTTGCTTTTACGCACGTATCGTATAAATCTCCCAATTTATCTATTAAAGTACATGACTTTGCAACAACATTATACCTATCGGGAACAGATAAACCTTTTGCAGCCGATGGAAATAACTTGTACCAAAAGTAGTTCTGAACACCCGGCGATATTATCCGTATCCTTCGTAATATTATAAATGCGTCCGTATTATAATTGTTTCGTTCGTGTTTAATAGTGGATATAATATTTAACGCAAATATTTGGATAACCTAATAAAATAGGAATGTATGTCTCCATGTTACTTTAGTTTTCTTTCTAGATTTTATGTTTGCAACCTAATTAAGCACTCGAAATATTCTGAAGGTTAATTTTTCCTCGGTTGGAAGTATAATAATATTATTTATGTTATCAGTAAAGATTTCACATATATACATTAAATTAACCTATAGATATAATAGCATTTTAAATCATATCAGCTGTAAAAACCCAAAAAATCTAAATTGCTAGCACAGATTGAATGGAAAGCAATTTGCCTAAAAAGCCTGACAACTGACCGGTTGCATTTGTGTTGATAAATACCCAGTGTTATTCCCCGGTAATTGGCAATAAAGTCAACTCACGAGCTACAAAAGGCGAATGGCACGCGGTATATCGGTGCGATTCCAATTACGAACGCGAAATTGAGTCAACTCAGTAGGTGATACTCGCTAAACAACGGACTGGCAAACAAAGCACCAACCGCCATTGTTACAGAGCAGCCAAACAACGCCGCCTTAATGACGACATTCGAGGAAACGTTAATTAAACCAACAGCGATGCTCCGAATAAGATGTTTTGAGGCCCACAGTTCCTGATAACAGTTTAATTTGGGGAATTAATTTTTCGCGCCGGTCGCGATTTGACGGCGAGGTTGCGCTTAGTCAGATTAATGGACGGAACCCCGGAGCCCTCGATGGGACTGCTTACAACATCCGAAAGGGTTAAAGGCTAACTTAGCAATAGCTAGGGGGTAATAAATAAAAATTGAAATATCAGATGCCTCATTAGAGAGCAAAGACCTTTCTTTAAAATCAAGTCATCGTCAATATATAATGGACTAAAGGAAGTGGCTTAAGCGCTTGTTTTTTGGGTATCGGATCAATGAAGGTACCACAAATACTTAGATATCCAGACAAAAAAAGACGACAGAAAAAAAAAATTAAACCGACTTCAAAAAAAAAAAGAAACAAAAAAAAAACTACCTAAAAAACTGAAAAGCAAAAAATAATTTTAATAAGACATTCATCAAATGCGCTTATTGTCTAAGCCTATTAATTAAATTGTATTTTACGTGCTAGGTAGGTACCTACTTATCTGTTTGAAGTCGGTGCCAAGCCAAATAGTAGGTACCCAGACTACGTACCTAACGTCCGCGGATTAATAAGTAACCCTTTATAATACATAATATTATTATATATCATTTTTATTACCTTTGGCTTGGCACCGACTTCAAACAGATAAGTAGGCCTACCTAGCACGTAAAATACAATTTAATTAATAGGCTTAGACAATAACACTCAGTTGCAGAAACGTCCATTAAAGTTAATGTGTCATTAAAGCTATTGCTGTCACTTTTTATTTCATGACAACGAAAAGTGACAGCATTAGATTTAATGAAGCATTAACTTTAATGGAGCTTTCTGCAACAGGGTGTAAGCGCATTTGATGAATGTCATATTAAAATTATTTTTTGCTTTTCAGTTTTTTAGGTAGTTTTTTTTTTTGTTTCTTTTTTTTTTTGAAGTCGGTTTAATTTTTTTTTTTAAAAGTTTATTTATTTTTCTATTTTTAGTGTGAATAACACGTAGGTAGTGAGTAAAACTCTTTTATAATAATGATAGCGAAAATACGAGTAAAATAGTAGAATTGTATTATTTGATAATATTAGGTATTCATTAAGTGTTCAGCACCATGGGTAGGAGGAGAATGCATTTATGCACCATAACCGCAGGCTAGCTAGACCCGCGGCCGTGTGTGGGACTCGAGACCGAAGCGTCCGCTACCCACTACACTCCCCCGGTTTCTCCTTCACACCCGATTAAGACGAGCCAGTGCTAACCTTATTGGCTGGTGACCAGCCCATCCCCGGGTAATCATCAGCTTAGCTGCAAAAGTACATGAAATACAACTAACGTTCCACATATTCCTACAACACTGAAAGAATTATCCCCTAACTCCTAACCGTTAAGGAGTTGTACTTTCCATCATCACCTTAGCTGCAAAAGTACATGAAATACAACTAACGGTCCACATATTCCTACAATACTGAATGAATTATCCTCTAACTCCTAACCGTTAAGTAGTTGTACCTTCCATCATCAGCTCATCAACATAAAATGATGTCTATCGGACGCAAAAACTTGAATGGTTTCAGAAAAAACAAGTAACGCGTAGTGTGCGCCTATAAAATTTGAGGTTTTCCCTTGATTTTTCCGGGATCCCATCATCAGATCCTGACATGGTGACAATGGGACCACCTCGGAACTATGCACTTTCAAATAAAAAAAGAATAATTTAAATCGGTCCACAATTGACGGAGAAATCGACGGACATACATTAAAAAAAAATAAAAAAAATACATACAGTCGAACATATAACCTCCTCCTTTTTTGAAGTCGGTTAAAAATTGAGAAATGATTTAAAAGGGCCTTCACTAGAATAAGTCAGATCAGTTGCGTGCCAGTCAGCCAAGTGTAGTGGTATGGAAAAAAGAATTGTGAAATCAAAAAGTAAAATAAAATAATGACAACACATGTAATCAGAGGCTCGAAGATCAGATGAGTCTACAGTCTGGCAGCACATTGAGCGACGCTGGTGAAGTGTCCTTCATAGGCCGCAGCGACCGCTTACCATCAGGTGAGCTGCGTGCCTGGCTGCCAACTGACCTAGTATAAAAAAATGACAAAACAATTGATTTAACCTAAATGTAGCTAACAAAATATAATCTGAATCGTTCACAAGTGTGAAGATAACGATTCCAAAGAGATTTGGGATATCGGACACGAAGCAAGTTAACGGAGAAGGGTTGGAATCCTCTGAGGACGGGCCGCAGTCAGCGCGTACATAGCCTTGACGCGCGGGTGGGTATCGACGGCCATTTCAACTGACGTTCAAATGTCGTGGCCCTTTTTTAAGGGCTTTTATTGGATGGCAGGATACATTAATTCTGGCGATGTTAGAGACACCTTTTATTATCAGTGTTATATTGGGATTCCTTTTGACAGCTACCATGAAGCAATGGTTAAGCCAGGTTTAAAAATACGAAGTTCGCTTTGGGAGAGAGGTATTTGAACCCACGAGCTTACCGGCGCAGAGGGAAGGGCGCACTACAAAATGTTTTTTATAAAAAACATATTCGTGATAATATACAGCTCCACATAATCAGTCTTGCTTACACTAAAGGTAAATAAAGAAACTTCATTGAATGTACATGATCCTCATTTTACTTCTATTATAATAGATTCATAAAGAACTGTTTCCAATCCGTTATAAGTATATCTATGAAAATATAAAGTCTTACTTTTATTTATTTTTTCAAGGACATGTCAGACATCAAATGTGTAATAATTTTCGGTTAAGGTGATAATGCTAGAGGGTTCTGGGTACTAAGCTCTTTTATCTATGAGTAAACCAACCTAACATTCACAGTTGAGAGATATTTCAGGCATTTCATCAAAAATATAAATAGAATAGAAATAAGATGTGATGAAAATAAGAAATAAAGGTTAGGTACTAGACGAAATCAAATAAACGTGTAATAAAGTAATATGATACGAGTGAGAAAAAATAACTCCTCAATTTATTATATTGCGAATCTACTTAAATAAGCAATTATTGGACTTTATAAAAATAGAAGTACTTCTATAAAGTGGAGAGAATTCTGTAGAATAAACAATAAAAACACTGTAGGTACAATACAATCTTTAAACTGAATCGATGTTAATTTTTCGGTTGATCCACTGTAAGTTACTCGTATTTGCTTACGTTTGTGGCTTGTCATGAATAAACAACATTGTAGATTGACAACCAAATCAGATATCAAATATTATATTATAATATAAAGATTTTAAGGAATAAAAAAGATAAAAATATAACTTCAATTTCGTTCAGGCGTGCACGAGTTTATGTGAATAATATGATTTTAGATTTACTAATAGTAGCAACCTTATTTTGCCTTCTTGATAGATGATCAGTATGAAGGTATAAACCTAATGTACACTTTATAATAACAACGTCTCTCAGTGGTTAGATTGTCACAACTTAAATATAGCCAGCGTAAAATTGTGATTAACTATTAGGTACACAATATTGACATTTCTTGTTTGAGGAAGGTAAGTTTAACAAAGCAAAGAACGAATATAAATAGATCATAAGTATCAGTTTTTCCGTTTATCCGAAGCAAGCCGAACAGTTCTGACATGCCTTTGTAGTCTAAAACAAAGAAATAATGAAGAAACAGCGAAAGATAGTTTTAAAAACTTCCCTGTTTGTTGAATCGTCTCGGATGAATTGTACCTACTGCCGTTGTGGTTGTATGAAGCAAATAAAAGATATAAAATAAGACATTTGGCACAGGTCTACCATTCGAGATACAGCGTAAGCCGAACGGACAATGAATAGACGAAAATTTGCCCCACTTACATATTATTTGTGCTATACAAATATAATGGTTCGGCTGATACTGCAAGTCTTAAAACGCCTTTGTTTCCTTTTCATGCAAATTCGTTGTGATCGCGATGCGACCTTGGAAAAATAGGGTCGTTCCTTTAGTGAAATCTATCGAAGATTTTCTATAGAAGCATGGTGTATTATAAAGCTGTCGGGGCAGTTCTTGTGTCATCCATCATTTCCTCTCACTTCATTAGGCATAGCGAACAAGATATAGGAGCATGTTGTCCGCAAATCGACCGATGAGCACGAATAGCCTTGTTGATCCAGAATTATTTACATAAACAACAAAACACGACGCTTCCCTACACTATATTTCAACGCGAGCAAGAATAGTATAAATAATAATGTATGTGCACAACGCGATATCATTTCTGGGAACATTCAACCAATATCGCATATCCAATTCGGGGGAGTGGTGAACTCTTTACTGATTCTGTATAAAAATTCATTGGAATCGATATCTTTTGTTTAATATACGAGGGTGGGGAACTGGAATGTAGGAGTATGAGTCTTTATAATATGGTAAAGGTTGAAAATATGTAAATTTTTTGTTCACTTTGATCGACTTGTTTTGAAACATTAATCCGTAGGGTTTCTTTGAGATAAATTGTATTGTTTCTCCAAAGGTTGTTATATTATTGTAATAAGTACTTATTTGCTTTATTCATCCCTTGTATGATTTATCTATAATATAAAAATGAATCGCAAAATGTGTTGGTAACTCAACAACGCCTAGACCAATTCGGCCAAAATTTTTTTTTAATGTTCGTTGGAGTTCAAGGATGGTTTTTATGGCGAGAAAAATTGAATTGATTGATTGATCAATTCCCACGGGAACGGGAACCACGCGGGTGAAACCGCGGGCGCCCGCTAGTTTGTAATATTTCATAATGAGCTTCAAACAAAAGTCGATTTTTTGTGGAATAATTATAGACTTACCTATTTGTTTGTATGATTGTATGATTAAGCGCGAGAGTCTTTTATTTCCTGTACTACTCGTAGTGTTAAATGCATAATCATAAAAAATACATTTCTACTCCGAAACCTGTACTAACAGTACAGTTCATGTTCATATTTTCCATCCAAACGATGAACAATCCACTTGGAAGTGTTATAATTATTACACGGAAAAAATATCAAAGCAAATGCGGTTGATGTCAGACAAGGGCGTGAATATGGGCACCGGCCGCCGGGTGGCTGTTCCCACCGCGTCCGCGACCCCGTGTTTGTTCAAGACGTATCGCATAAGTTGCGTGAAATTGATATCGGCTCTTTGGCCCGATCTCTGTTTGCTCGTAGTGAATCGTTATTACAATCGCGGCGGAAGCGGCTGATTTGTTTTTTTACACGCAGCACTTGTGTGATGTGCCGGGGTTTTGTCGTTCATCTTTTGTTTTCGAAGTGTCGTTGGTTTCACAGAGATATGAACCTGGTTATAATTAGATACGTAAACTATCTTCTGTGTAAAATATTAAATCAATGCAGAAGATGGCTAAACCTCTATAAGTAAAATAGAAACAAAAGAAGGCTCAGCACAAAAAAAAATCAAATGTATGAATGGAAATGCTGCAGAAGAAACTATAGAGAAGCAGTCGAGAGAAATAATCTACCTAAATTATTTACTGAATACTGTCTCCTTTATTATTAACCTATAGGTATTATTTATGCTTATTACATTAGCGTTAGAATCAGGCACTTGTATTAAGGGAGCTGGCCTATAACTGTCATAGGCGCCTCACTGGGTTGTGTTTATTCTCCCATTTTAGCACAGCCATTTGTTTGCTTTACTGTTACGAGTCATAAAGTGTTATGACTCTTTTTGGAGACATTAACCTCCACATCGGCCAGGCACACTCTATCGCTGTTTAGTACTTAAGCATCAGACGCTTAAGATCTTTATTTGGTTAAATTATTACGTCATTGTCGGGAAGTTGCCGC
Source organism: Mecyna flavalis (assembly GCA_949319885.1). Lineage (NCBI taxonomy): Eukaryota > Metazoa > Arthropoda > Insecta > Lepidoptera > Crambidae > Mecyna > Mecyna flavalis. Next base: position 10,640,741 of record OX439435.1, on the reverse strand, counting down.
TTGAAAATACGGAGATTAGCTGTTTATAGCACGACGCGGGTTTATGAATGTTATTTATTGATTTTTAGATTTTTAAAACGAAGGTGCTTTTTACGTAAAATATTGAATATTAATATTCTATACATATAAAGGCAATTTAGAAGTTGCATAGTGGACTATATAATAAGCTGCTTGGTACTTTATACCTGCAATCCTAAAATTTCAAACATAAATTATCAGTTTCCTTAGATTCCCAATTTATAAATGGTTTTTGGCACCCATTGGGAACCGTCCACGCAGAGACTTGCAGAAACGCCACTATATAGCATGAAGGGAACCCGACTTTTAGTGGCAAAATTGCGCCATTTCTGAGAAGGGGAACATGATAGTCGTAACATATTTCCTAGGTTAAAAAAAAAACACCGGTCCGCAAAGTCTTTCAAACTCTTCAAGAGTGTGATTGCGTCGTCGAAATAATTTTCCTATTTACTCTGAGTCGATTTTGACACGACGTGTTAAACTTTAATCGCGTTCCACTCATCATTAACCACGTTAAACACAAAAGAACTGGGAGAATCGAAAAGTTACGAGGTGTTCCCGACTCGATATTACGGAAGATAGGAAAAGCCCTCCCTTCCGAGCCATATACGGCCTATTCATTGCGAAGGGTAACAAAATTTTATTTCAAGTTAAATTGTGTTCCCAACTCAGCCACTTCTTATTTATTGGGGTGCGGAATCGACTCACACACGTGTACCTACATGCCGCAGAGATATTGGAAATCGGTAATATTATAATTTACCTAAGGGTCTTCCTATAATGCATATGCTGCCAATACGTTAAATAATGGTTTTATAAGTCTACATTAAAAGAGATTACAGAAAAGATGATTATTGTTCGATAATTTTATATCGTGTTGGAAACAGCTATGAGGAGATTGAGTTGTTCATGTTTAATAATGAACAGGACGCAGCACATCAGCCTTTCCTAATCTGTCTAATGTGGTCTAATGCTCAAGAACATATTAATCTGCGAGTAAGTTTGTTTTATTTAATGAGTTAATTGCGTAAACATCAAAAGTCATTAATTTCTGCCTAATTTCTGCAACGCTTAAAATAGTTTATTTGATCTGGCTTATATTTGAATTGCAGGTTACGAGTAGATGTCACAATTTATAAGAAACTTAGGGTGAAATGTCTTTGAGGAAAATTTTATTAATTAATTAAAAGGACTTTTGCTTTCGTCCTAGCTTTAGCCTAAAGCTGGCTTTACTGTGAAATGAGTAATTAAATATATTAGATGCAGACAATCTTCACCAATGGCCTAGGGCTAGAGGAAGAGAGCGACTTATTGTTTAAATTAATTACCTATTCTCGTACTTAAACCTAAAAAGAGATAAGTTCTAATTGAAGTTAAATAAAAAATAAAAAATGCAAATGAAAGAAGATAATTATTATGTGCCAAGAAGTTGTTATAATTACATCGCCATACATAATGCGAGAGAAATAGCAAACAACTTCACCTTTTCCTACACCTTATCATCGTGCTTCTGTATTTCGCAGTCAATTTTAAACCTGTTTTTAAAGAGCTTAAAATAATAAGCCGAATATTACGTCGATGCAGTAAACCATATGATGTTTACCGCAAATTAAAGTCTCGCTGCAACATCCATACGCGACTTAAATAAAAGTCAGGCCTTTTGTCACAGCTACTGCCAATTTCGAAATGCATTTTGCTGTAAGTGGCTCTATTATTGCATCTTTGTAGTGAATAAACTGAGATCATTTCATTTGCCATACAAAGGGCAGGGGTGAGGGTTTGTTTTGAAACAGAATTATGTTAATGTGTATCGTTGTCATGCGTGCTGGTGAAGCTAGGAATTTTCATTGCATTGTGTTCGTAATAAGCTTTCCGTAATTTATGTCATCTGCGGCGGAATGTAAACAAAGGCGTTGGTATATGTACGTGTTTGGTTTACGAGCGAATATACTTTTTATACGCTCAGTGAATACAAGTGTTGTTTTTACTTCTTCGAAAGACGTCCCTCCCGATGGTCTACAGTCGATGTCTCTTTTCGGTCTTGTCAGATTGCTGTCTTTCCTTACTAAGTGAGCGCCTGTGCTTGGTCTTGCTTGTGTAGGTACTATATTTAATATTATTCCTGATAATCACGCAGTATAATACTGCGTGGTTATCAGAATACAACCAACTGGTTGATTCGTAAAGATTGGTTGCCGTAACTGAATCTCGGCGAGTGAGATTTTATTATTAATAATATGATCTGGAAATTGATAGCCTTCTCTTGACCAAATCTTTTTTTGTATCAACTGACGTTTAAGTTCTTTAAATTTTTCGAATATTACCTATACTTAGTATTGAAATATTCGCACAGGTGTTGATTTTAGGCAGATTTTCATTAACCTAACATTTATGCAGCATATCATTAACCTGGCTGTTTGCTATGCACCACGGCAATGAATAAATCAATTGTCCGTGCGCGTAAACACACCAGTGCATTATTGAATTCGGCATTACTGTTTCACATTTCATTCATATTGATATTTCGGTATAAAAATTGTAGCCCACCTTTTCGTTTTATAATTATTACTCATTATTGTCGGAATGTGGGTCAGTGTAAAAGAGCATTAACGAACCCGAATCGCTATATGCGAAGCCTATAATATAATACTTTATAAATATATCGACCAACAGTTCAACTAAGACGTAAGTGATGAGTTCTACACAAGCTCCATAGTCCATGGCATTGTGCACTTTTCTCAATAGCAGTGATGCAGAAGTCAAGGTCCTTACGTTGAATATTATAAATCACACGAAAGGGTAATTTGCTTGGAGAAAAATTCATCATCGTGATGTAGGCTATGTAATTTCTCTAGAGGGACGCCATCTTATATTTTTTTATAGGTATATTCGCAGACAACTTGACGATACGATTCTTCGTACGCGGTAACTGATCAAAATGACGTTTATTTATATCATCACAATTATTTATCACCTTTCAAAATTATTCAGTAAACAAGTATTTTAAAATTATTTGACAAAGCTAAGTATGTACGACCTTCCCCAGGTAAAGGGTGCCGTTGGTACATAATAATCCGACACTCGGAGTACGTGAGATACAATGCGGGCGCGCGTGATATTGCGTGAAAGTGCTCGTGAGCAAATGCCTTAAAACTTTACCTTGTGAAACGTGCTCTTTGCAAGACTCGGTGGAAATCTGAATAAATACGAAGCTATTTTACTAACATTGAATTTCGTATCAGTAAAATATGATGTAAATAAAGCAAATGGTCTAAATGTTTAGGTACATAATTCAGTTTATTTAAAACTTTATTTTATTAATAAAATTCTTCTCGTATAATCTGGCATGTAACCTCCATAATAGAATTTTAAAATAAATAATGAAAAAAAAATCTGCTACAAACCACAAATTAATGTTAGTCATAGTTGGTTATTGTAATTAGAATCATTTTCCTCCGCTAAATATCCTAAAAATTGTAAAACTTAAACTGGACTGGAATAAACTCTTCTTTGATCAAGAAAAGCGTTCAAGAAATTAAATACTTTAATCAGAACTTTACATTAAAGAAAGTAAACATTTTAATTTTCCAGATTAATGACGTATTACCTGTAAAAGCATTTATAAACAAGTTACACCATTAGCGTGATTTTGGAGCGAAGCACCGGCAATGAAATCTAATTAAAATTAATGTAAGAGGGTCTCTATTTTAATTTACTTAAACAACAAAATGAATAAAGTTGTAACATTGAAGCATCTTGCGATGTCGGCACATCGCCGTTCTGTCTCAACCTTGTTTTATTCATAGGCCTCTTTGAATAAAGATGAAAATATTAAATCAGGCTGGGGAAAGATGATGAAGATGGAGCCTCAGCTAATGTGACTAGGGTTAATAGTCATGTATATTGATGGAAAAAATAATGTCAGGCGTTATGTGTGGGACCAAAATGCCTCGAATAGCAGTAACGCAGTAATTATATTTTAGCACGTACTTGAGCATGAATGGTATAGATCAAACAGTTCTGGCTATTGTCCTACTTTGGGAATTGTATTATCTGAAGCTTCAATAACAGCTTCTGATTTGGGCTGAGTCCATACGAAAGATTTGTTTTGGTTTATAGATTCTTTCGGCAAACTTACGTTATGGAGGAACTATTATTTAATCTTTGCTTGCGGGACAGAATTGTAGGATATCAAATAGTATTCTGTGAACGTCGTTAAATATTTTTATTTGACTGAGAAAGCGTGCCAATAAATGGTTAGTATCTTTATAGACAACTTTCTTTTAAGGCAATTCAATGGATGGCTTGGAAAACTCTGATAATGGAAAAAAAAACAAGGCAGAAGTATGTTTCTATGTTGATTGTTTCTACATGTTAAAAATCCCAAATTAATTCAAAGCGAAGGAGACTAAATCAAAAAAGGGTCCTTTTCTATAAAATTTAAAACCAAATCTTATTATACGAATGCCCTAATTAGAAATGGAGGTTCGCAAGGACCCTTTTTTCAAACTTTTATCACGTTCCTAAATTTATTATGTAAAGGATCTTGATAATTTTGGACTTTTAAGAGTAAGAGAAACTATAATTCACTTATTTACTTGGGTTCTACTCGTACATCTCTTATTTAAAAATATAAAAAAGCTATGTGCTGAGTGGTTTCAAACAACCGACGTTTACCACATAGACGACTCAAAAGTCAGAAACGACCGTACTCTCTCTTAAAAGGCCGGCAACGCATCAGCGATCCCTCTGGTGTTGCTGTCCATGGGCGGCGATGACTGCTCACCATCAGGTGACCCGCTGGCTCGTTTGCCGCCTCTGGCATAAAAAAAGTTTGAAAAGCATGTCTTATCTTATTTACTAATTTTATAAGTGCGAAAGTTGTATGGAGGCATTCTTTTATGAAAATAAAGCAACATTAAACCCACAAATTAAAATGGATATCTAGATCTCTCAAACATCTGTACACGCCGTACGTTAAGAAACTTTGAATTATCACACATTTCAAAATGTTTTATAACGATACTTGTTTGTTGTCTGATTTAGGTTACCACATTGTTCATTGTACAACGACGTAGACTTTCGAGAGATATCAATAATAATTTTTATGCATTTCTCACTTAAATTCATCATTTCAGCCAAACGACGTCCACTGCTGGACATAGGCCTCCCCCAAGGATCTCCAAACCGATCGGTCCACTTTAATTATATAGATCAAAATGTATTTTTATCTCTGCGTAAACGTTTTTTTAATTGCCAGTTAGTTAGGACCATAACATTTCGTATTGGCCGTTGCCAGTACCTATATATTTTGCACTTCTGTCACGCAAACCACATAAATAATACTAGCGGCCACCCGCGGTTTCACCCGCGTGGTTCCCGTTCCCGTGGGAATTGATCAAAATCCTTTCTTTTTTAAGATGTATTCTGCTATTCGGGACGGAAACAAATCCAACAAATCAAAAACCATGGCAATCGGTCCAGCCGTTCTCGAGTTATAAGTGTTGTAACAAACACGACTTTCTTTTATATATATAGATAATAGAAGGCAAAGGAATTATAATAATTATTGGAATATATCTAACTCCTAAATTATATTCCGTGTGCTGAGCTGCGTCGTATTGCCATCAAATGAGAGTTAACAAAGTTGCTTGCAACATCTTATTATTTTTCTTGCCAAGAAAACACTGGCAACCGAGAAGTTTCATACCAGCCATTAATCCGCATTTATGAAAAAGCAGAGTACAGACTTATGCCTCTCATCTTGTGATAAATGAGTGTTGCCAGAGTTCGAGCCGCCACGTGCCCGTTACGGGCAGACACGGCGAGGAAGCCGTACTCGTAAATAAACGGCTCATTTCATACGTTCCGACATTATTGTTGCAGGTCGATATTGTTGCAGGACGTACCTAAGCAAAATAAAGAAGTTTGACTTTTTTATTTAATTTGTAAGGTTATATTTACGTGTATAAACATTATAAATCGAACACAAAGTTAAATTGTTAAACTTGTTTTGCAGATGTCTATGGGCGGCGGTAGTCAGTTTCCATCAGGTTTGCCGCATGGTCGTCTGCCCGCTTTATCATAAAAATATCTGTAAATATGTCAACACCCCAATCTCAATGTAAGTAAATTTATGACATGAAAAAAAAATTACCACACTACATTAATCTTACCGCAAAGCTTGCACTTTTGTTGTAAGTATCAAACGCGCCTTACCTTAAATAAATGAAACAAATGTTTTACAACTAATGTAATATAAACAAAATACATAATTTATGTTCATCAAACAAATACAAGTCCTGGAAGAGATTCGAATACAATAGGTACTTCTGGTGTTCAGGACAGAATCTCTACCAAATGCGCCATCGAATCGTTTATAAAGTAAATTCACCGACACTTTATAAAAAAGGCCAATAAATAATTCACTAAAACATTAAAAATTAAACTCTTTACAAGCTGTTCAAAATAATGGCAATTTTGTTTATTCTTGCATCTCAATAACATAAAAATAAGTTTTTAATGTTAGAGAATAATATTGTCACGTATAAAATCGTCATTATCATAATAAATCCTTTTTATTAGCAAGCCACGTAAGCGTCATATTTCACATATGGTTTAATAATGACCTCGTAAAGCTGTTGTAAGATCCTGTGGTGGACCGAAACCTCGCATTGCGAGCCATAATGAACTCGAAGACAATAAACAGACCTAATATATTTAACGTATGAATTAACAAGTTACTCGTTGATATTTGCACAAAACGTTATTGGCTAACGAATTGTGTCAGCGCGCGAAACAGGAGATTTTCCTTTCTGTCATTTTCCGCTTTTCAGAGTCAACACGGCCTCCCGCCTCGCCTGTCAGCTTTCCTCCACTAATGTCGTCATCTTTATTCGAGCCGTTCGTCGCAAATATTACCGAGGGTACGTGGTCGCTCGCCTCACTGTCACCGCCGATCGAACGAACCCATCAATTTTAAGGAAACAAATAGCCTCCACAGTTTACTTCACGGATTCATTTCTCTATTCTTTAAAACTCAAGCGAAACTCAGACAAACTTTGGACGCGAGAATCTCGGGAAGAGTTCCTTAACTTTTGTATTTTCCTTAAAAATCTACTGGCGTAATAATTTTTCGTTCAGTGCCCCCTTAAGAGTCGTTGTGCTCCTCACGCGCTCACGTATTTGCTAGGGATTACATAGCCACTTTTACCTGTAGCTCAGTATTTGGACTTATCGTATCAGATAATGTTTACCGAACGAGAAAGTACATTTTCCTGAATGCGTGAAACTTTTAGCGTTTTATGTTTTTTTCTTAATCGATTTCTTTCGCGCGAGGTCTCATGTGTGCTTCGTCGACGTTAAGAGTTCATCGTTAAATGGTTTTTGAAAGTGGGCTGACGTTATGTTCGAATCGCTCATCTTTATTCAAACAACGTTCATGAATAACACAGCAAGTGTAAATACAACTCCCGAGGGATCTGAACTAGTGATAACACACAGACGCCGACACGGAAAACGTTAAGGGTAATTCAGTTCAGGATCTTTATTACGGCATCACTGCGAAGTTCGGGGCCTTAAGTGCGGGATAAGATAGGCCTAATACGAGATTAGAGAAGTTCTACAGAGAATTATTAAATACCCATAGATTCTCGAGTTTCTCTACGTAATATTACAATATTCTGATCACGTCGGAGTGGATGTCAGCTTTCGCGTTATGTAAAAGGTTACTTTACTCAAAAAGCGCTCCCGATGAGAACCTCATTAGAATATCAAGTTGTCTCGGTATATTCGGTTATGTAAACATAGAGTTATTTTGATTCTACGTGACAGTTGGGTAAAGTGGTTGATTACCATTATTCATTACAATAGCTGTACGTTTAATAATGTTTCTTACGTTTCGTGAAAATGTTCTTATTACGCGTGTGTCGAGCTAAAGGGATGAACATGAACAAGCCAAGGATCGCATCCGGCGCAGAATCTCCGCCTAAAATTTTGGAATCGGATAAAATTGATTTGTTAAAGCAATTACGGCTCGTACATTCCCGTCATCTCTCAGCTTTATTAAATTCGCTGGAACACATGTGTAAGGCATTTCATTTAGCCATATAAATCATGTAATAACTAACATGAGGGCCCGACGTTATTAAATCGCTTTTTGCGAAAAAACTGCTCGGGAATCGAGACCGGGTGCTGATGCGTTTTCTATTTCATATTGCTCTGGGTGAAATATCACAGACGTTCATATCGAACGATCTGTGCTAACGCGCTGAGATGGTACACTTGACTATTTTTCTATACATCTTCAGTTGGCAAATAGGCCACTTAATATTCAGGGTCCTTGGTCTATTTTATTAAGAGGTCACTCAAAGAGAGTGAACCTCATTGTGCTACGATACTGGTCTTATCTGATCTTAACGTTAAATATAACAAATTGCTTTTAAATCCTTGACCCGTTAAAGAACTAAAGATGTATGGATCCTCTGTAAAATATTAGTATAGATATAGATAATTATAGAAGTAATAGGAGAATAACATCACTAACTAGCATTTGGCAAGCGTGATGATTAAGCCTTCTAATGATATATCAGCCTATTATATAGGTTATAGCACTACAAAGCAAGGACATCCATCGTTAAAATCAAGTTATCGATACAATGATGGGTAATGATATTGAAGCCAAGCAGTTTCCAGTAGACATTTTTTCCGAAATAGGAATAGAACTCAAAGCCCCGAGATCACGGTCCGGTACTTAAACAACCAGGCCATGGATCTTTTAACGCTGAATTGAGTTTAATGAATACCTTTTCCTTGTACTCTCTGTACTAATACCAAGGATGTTTACTGTTTAGTCTATCTACTGACATAGTAGAAAAGTTTATTAGTGGCTTCATGAATAGGTGCTTCAGTAGTTATCAAGCAAATCCACTTAAGTTACGTTCGCGTAAGTGCCCGAAGTTCATATTGAGAAATAGCAGAGTCGATGAAACTTTAGCTCTTGAGCTGAGCAAACTACTTACACGGTATAGCGTACTAATGCATACTATTTCAATACAAACAATGTCTGATATCTTCAAGTTGATTGAGCAGAAGCTCTGTGCTAATAGTTTCATACTTATAATTCGGCTTCAACTTATAGTGCACAAGTGAGTACGCAAGCACAGGTTTAGTTTACTCTATATTCCCTCACTCTTATAACTATGGGACAGCAGTCTAACACGACGTTTTCCGAGGCAGGGGGGTGTCGTATACACCGCTAACTCCCAGACTCCGGACTGTGACGGAGTATTTTCTGAACAGAAAAACCCAATCGGACAAAATATTTGGTCTGATCCGCAGGATTTTAAAACAGGACCCCTGGCTCAGAGCTTTAAAGTACTGCAGAGCACAGGGCGTTAGGCAATGTCAATGTCATAAATGCGGAGAAAGGTAATGTTTATGTTTCAGTTTTTTTTTTATAATTTCTACTTCATAGGCTGTGTGTTAAAATCAGTCATCATCATCATCAGCCTATATACGTTCCCACTGCTGGGACACAGGCCTTATCTCAATTGTGAGATAGTGTGGGCCATACTCCACCACGCTGGCCTAGTGCGGGTTGGTGGAGGGGTGCGTAAGGCAAGTGACCAACCTTAATGTCAGATGTTATCAAGCCGCCAAATGGCCTCCGACTAGGCTTGACGACTAATATTTACATTATAGTAAATATCAGCCGGGACCAACAGCTTAACGTGCCTTCCGAAGCACGGAGATGCTCGAAATTAATGTCACTAAATATGGTCAGAATGGTCACCCATCCATTAACCGACCGCGGCGTAGGTAGCTTGACTTTCGTTATCGCTAACGAATCACTGTCACAGCTGCGCCACGAGCGTTAAAATCAGTAATTAGCTTAAATATTAATGTTATTGGTCAGAATCAACGGTAACACAAATAACATTATTAAATCTGACATCGAGCCAGGGTAATAAACTTGGATTAAGAGTTAATGGAAAAAACATACAAATTATATATTAGTAAATCCTAACACAAAACATATTTTAAAAGCGATAAATAATGAAATATTATGTGTTATTTTAAACGAATATTATTCCTTAATATAGTCATTTGCATAAATTAGAAAGTTTGGTCATTTCGTACAGAAATGTGTCAAATGATGAATAAAGATTTTGGAAATTCTTTATTCCTGACCTTTGTAGATCATATTCATCTTTTGTCTGACATTGGTGTCTGAATTTGAATAAATATCTAATATAGAAATGTCGTTACCATACCAATAACCAAAAACTGGCGTGTAAAATAATTTATTGTCGTAGAGCAATCATATTTTATTTTTTGATTTCATCAATTTTATTAAATACCTATAAAAAAAGTATAAACAATTTTTTATTATAGTAATCAATATGTTGGTGAAGCGCAGTTACGAGACAGAAAATATTTTTTTTTGTGAATTGCTCAATTCACGCAATGTACTATGTAGGAAGATCAGCATTTTAATTTTATACCGATATATTTAGCTCGAAGTATTGATGTTTCTGTTATTTTTGTCGATTCAGTACTTAGTCAAGATACCCGCTTAAGCCTATCAAAACTTTTTGTGTGTCTTAAATTGTTGAATACGCCACTGTATGCCACATTTTAACTTCCCTTGTTGTTTTCACTATGCAAAGAAGTATAATAAATAAACGATGAATTAAATATTCGTCACGCACTAAATATTCAGTAAAAAACGTTGTTCTAAACTTAAAGACGTCTTTCATTCATCTCTATTTGAAAAACAAAAGAAAACAGCTCTGGCTCCATCGCCGTAGATAACTTTTGTTTCTATAAAATGTTATGCGGCGAGATATTCATATTGCGATTTGCGAGCCGCGAGAAATTCTCAATAGGGCAGTGTTTTGTGGCGAAACCAGGTCGATCGGGAATGCATGTTTATGCAATGGGGACGCATTGGAAATATGACTGCATAATTATTCGGGTTACATTTTTAGGGTTCCTTCGAGAATAGGAACAATAGACGATTAACAGAAATATAGGTTTTACAGATACTAATAATAATATTAAATAAGATTAACTCATAGGCTAAAATGTTTACGTTAGCGTAAACTGGTAGATATAAATAACTAAGTTGCAGTCAACACGGATATACTTATGGTCTGAGTATAATGACTATTTATTTACGAAAAGATAATTAACTATACTTTATCATTAAGTGTGCCTCAATGAACTAGGCCGTAATGACTGTTAACTATTAAATGGGCAGCCAGCCAGTCTGCCAACTGAAGTTACATTTTTAAAGAAGTAGGTCATATTTGGCAATTTAAACTTTTTCTTAGCGGGTCACCTCGCTAATAATTTATTAAACAAAGAATTACGTTAAAATGTACTCTTTTGTAGTACTTTTGACGAGTTATGTTTAACTTTAGAACTAAGGTTGGGGAAACTTTTAAAAACTTGTAGGTTATGTTTGTTTTAACTATCAAAAGAAATTGAATTATATTAAGGCCTTAAGTTTACTTTAGCCTGAAACGTTTTGACCTACGAAAAGTGTGTCTGTGAAACCAAGTTAGCGCCTCATATTATATTGCGTGATTATAGTTAACAGTCAAGATCTGATGATGTCTTTTTTACGAATGTCTGTACTACCTTAAGTCTGTATTATATTCGTAAAGTTATCTTAAAAAAACATGCTTATCAAAAGCGGGATTAAGTTAACTATCTACTTTATTTAATTCAACAATCAAACTTACCACGAGATCTTTCGGTACCTGACTCAAATACGTTTCATGATCGCGCTCTAAAAGATATAATCATTCTTCCATTAGTTCAGTTTAACACAAAATGGTAAGAACAGAACAAATAATTCCACAAAGAATGTTTTTACCTTCGCCTATTAATATGGCTGCTGAATGCACGGAAGTAGTAAGTGGAAACGTGGTATGATGAGACTGCTTTGTTCGCAACACTCCGCTCGAGGTAGCAATAGCGATCAATCAATTGCCCTCTCCGAGTCCCGCTCCCACTTGCCTTCAGCAATTCGTTGTCTTAAGGGCGAATTACCCTTTGTTTACTCATAAACACTCAATTCAATTGGGCACTATGTTAGTAGTTTTAGTTTTGGTCAGTAATTGAAGCTGGTTAATTGTAATAGAGTCTTACTAAATAGGTTCCATTTAGGCTTTCTCCTGTATCCCTTAAAGTGGATCATTGGTGTTTCTGTTAATATCTAAAGTGACCTTGCCCTTGGATGGTTACCCATTCAAAGAATATTTTGTAATGTATAAGAACATTATCTTTTTCATCAACAATTTCACTTTTGAATCAGATCAACTCAGGTCAATCTACAAAGTGTTTCAAAACTTTAGGTTTCCGTCTTCAACTTTTATTTAGTATCATCTTGGACTTGCAGTTGTAAAAGTGTTAGCAAAAATATTTATTATTATGTTTTCCAAACTAGCCTACTGATTTTTACAAGCCAAATAACAGTGTCGTATTTTTTTCGAATAAAAATAAACCTGCCAAAACTTTTGCTGACATCAAGAAGCCTTGTTTACATAGAAATGGTTTAAAATTACTCGGTCACGACGGCAGCGCACAATGTAAGCTTTAGTAAGACGCATTGAGGTAGGTCATAATAGGCCACTCTTGAGTGGAGTGAACCACGGGTCGGAAGCGCGCAACTTTGGCCAGCCGGCGCATCCAGGCTCGTTTGCATACAGAAAACGCCGTTTTGTTTAAACTTTTCCTTTTGTGAATCCAAAGTGCTATTTTATTTTTCACGGCGACGCACTCTCGACTAACTCGCGGGTCTAACAAAAGGAAGTAAAAGGATTTTCTTTACCCTCCCGAAATTTAATAAAGTGAAACTGTTCGTAACAAAATAGGGGTCGGAGTTTTGTCGCATCGACACGCACGGAGGTGTTGCGATGTTCATAGGATGTTTCATTTCCTCTCGACTTTTGCTACCACTAATTAAATGTTTCGCAAACTCGAAGCTAGATTTCATTTAAATCTCGTAAACCTGACAGAACTTTAAGAGGAAATTAAAAAATCCTGAACGTTTTATTGTAAAACTTTATCTAGACTTTTGATTCGTTCTCTTATTTTAACCCTGACTGTTGAGTTGGAGATTACAATTTAATAATAACAGTTGGAATTTGTTGGGCGTTATATTTTACAACTAGCACAAATTAGTACTTAACGCTAACAAAACTTATCCCTGTAAATTAAAAGAATAAATAAATCCCATCCAAAACATTTTCATGAAAAATGTTGGCAAGACTCGCAATGTCAAAAAGTTATCAGATCTCATGTAGAGCCAAGCTTCTAATTTAATACGCCCTAACTCTACAAGGCCTAACTTTACAAACTCTACACCTTAGTCAAAATATGCGGTTTGGCCATTTCGCTACATTTACAAAAACATAAGGTGAAAAATTAATTCACTGTTGATCATTACTTTTCTGCTACACAATAGTTCTTGTAATAACAGATCACAAGATCAGAACAGATCTGGCATAATCCAAACCCAAGTTATAAGGGTTCAAAAATACGACGAAACGTTTCAAGAAAAGGTAGGTAATGCCCTTGCGCTTCGCTTCGCTTGACTCGTCTTTGCGGAGGCACTACCGTGCGCCCAGATTTTACAAAATCATAAATCGAAATAACATTTTCAATAAACTTCAACATACCATGAATGCCCTACATTCTAAGCATTATAATCTTTCAAAGTTCCAACAGATTGAAAGTGTAATTTCTGTTGCAATAACGAAATGAAGTATTTATTTCATTAAATTACATTAAATAACATCTTTTATACACAGTTCATGAATAGTTGCATTCCAATTCTTAATTGGGATTGTTACTGTTCTATTTGTTGGCTGGAGCTGATAATTGGATAACTGGATCACGTCTCTAAGTGCTGGTTGTGTTAGCACAACCTTAGGTATTCTTCAGACTGGGAGGCTTTTGCTTTCATCTTAGGATATAATATTATATATGTATTGTCGAGCAAATGCACTCGAATAAAAGATATTATGTGTCCTAGTAAACTATCCCTGAATAGATTTAAAACAGGAAAGCAAAAGTTTTAACAACACTTTTTATTAGGTTATAGGGTTAATATTTTCTCAACTTCCAGACATTACTCAAATATTTTATTTTAATCAAGTCAAGGCAAATGTTTCTAATATTGATTTGATTTCACTATTAGAAACATTTGACTGGTTATACATATTTATAATATAATAACATTATCTATATTGTTATCGTTCAATCGCATATCTATACAATAACATTTGGTTGGAAAGGGTGAAGAAAGCAGTTATCTTATGCCAGTGATAATTGAGTCCCGGCATTTATGATGACAGTGAAGTTATACCCCCATTCCACGAAGCGTTCGGGCCAGAACAATTATCTATAGCGGTCGTTCCACCGACGATTATGGTAAATGGGATCGCCAGAAACTTTTATTTCGTGCCGCGTTATTACTAGGCTTGCGGCAAATGTGTTACATTGTACCGAATGCTATTCCGGACTGGAAGCGCGGGATAATCCGGGATAATCTCTGCACGTGGCGTTGTTGCAATTTTAGTAAATTAAGATAGCGGCTGAAATATCGTCGGGTGTTGTCTTTTATTGTACATTTCAACGGTACTCATGGCTTCGTCTGTCTTCGTTATTTAGCTTTACGATGGAATCTCAGGCGCTGCCAGGAATTTTGTAGCTCGGGAATGTTGGATAGATTCTTCCGAAATTTCAATTACAGGATCGAGAGATTTAATACCCAGATTTTAGTATTTAGAAAGCATTAAGTTATTTTTATCTTTAGAAAAAGTAAAAAATATGTTAATGCTAACAGTATAAACATTGATATTATAAAGAAGAAAGATTTGTACGAACATTCAAATAAGTGAAACGATTTTTTATCTTTTTACCTTACGAAGTATTAGAACTCTGCCAAAATAGTTTTCAATGATTTAGGTAGGTACTTAAAGAAACCTTAGAGTTTTTTTATCTTCAGCCTTAGAAAATATATATAACCTTAATGTAACTTTATGTAGGTATGTTATGCATTTATTTTAATTCCCAAGGAAGTCGGTAAAAATAAAAATATAAAATTCAACGCATTACCGCTGTCTGCCACCCAGACCAACTTGTTAGGACCTAATTTATCGTAAATAGTTCCTACTTGTCGTCTGCTTCGATCCAATCAACTCCAACTACCAAATCGTTGGTTCCAAATTGGATCTTCAACACTGAGTCTATAAACATACCTAACCTATGTTATTTGCACTAGGTATCCGCATTTGCAAATTGTAAACAAACCGATGAAACTCGATTCCTTCGTAACCTATTGATGCGAGATCGAATAGTTATTAATTCGAGCAACTAGGTGTCAATAAACGATTTTATGCTCGAATAAGTATGTTAATGGTGTCTAACCGCAACAAAAACATGACCGCTTGTTCACGTCGCCGCGGCTTTCTGATGGTAATGATAGTGCGGCGTTTGCGGGGCTCCACTAGTTCCGCGGACAGTGAAACTGAAACCCCTAGATGTAGGTACTATATCTAACTCATCAACAATGTCATTTAGGTTCTAAGTATTTTAATGTGAAGTAAAGTTCGTCTGTTACTTAAATAAAGACTTAAGGCACCTAATTGATATTTTAAAGTTTTTGAGACGCCAAGAAGAATATTTATTTTACCTGAAAAACCAGAAGTCAAGTGTAACATGTACAATTTCTTGTTTATTTTTTCTCAGGACGCTTTTTTAAAATATTACACTATGCTAGATCAGGAAACGGATTCATTGTCAATAACTAATTTAACATTACAAACTTACATTTAATTTAAAAACATAAAAAATATTGTTTGTCTTATGACAACAATCACTATAAATCTATTCACCGCATCTTAGCAACTTATTATATGTCCCATTACAAATTTACATCTCACTTTGCCAGTTTTAAACTTTGGTATACGTAAACCTTTTTCGTTTATCACTCACGGAATATTGATAA
The DNA here is from genome assembly GCA_949319885.1 of Mecyna flavalis. Lineage (NCBI taxonomy): Eukaryota > Metazoa > Arthropoda > Insecta > Lepidoptera > Crambidae > Mecyna > Mecyna flavalis. Next base: position 10,624,699 of record OX439435.1, on the reverse strand, counting down.
ATGGGCTGCCGGCTCATTCATCACCTTCTATCAGGTGCATTACATGAACATGTAAAAGTCTATAATAATTTGTCTGTTTTATTAAATTGAGACATTTTTAAACCTTGCAGTGTACGTCAGCTCAATGTAAATGTGGTTAATAAGTATCAGAAAATACACGTGGAAACAGACGGTTTTAGTACTAACACAGAAGTTTTAGATTCTGCTCTTGGCAGGAGTTTTCAAAAGTCGGGACTAGGTGATTGCCATTCAGATACATAACAATATTAAATTTGTCACCATAACATTGGACAACATCACATACATTATTATGACCCCAAAAGAAGCACTTGAGTTATGGGTCAGGATCATATGAATCTTTTTTAGGGCAGGGTCACTATCAAATGCGCCATCGAACCTGCAGTAGGGCATTAGTAGGCTTTATGAGGTTGATAGTCATCGAAGCATTAGTAAATATAAATAAATTCTTGATCGTTTTACATTGACGAACTATCGTTACGAAATTGTTAAGTACTTGCTATACTTTTAACGTTTTTTCCCGTTCTCACAGTTTCGCCGATAGTCGTTTATTTATGCAACAGCCGCGCTGCGGTTTTTGCAAATAACTTTCGAAAAACATTTTAATGAGCTCTTCGAATTTATTAGGAGACAGTTTCAATGTACGCAGGAAATTGTTTTGCATTTAAAGAGACCTAATAGAAACTTGTTTACATAAACATGGTCATTGTCTCTCTCTATCGCACTTAGGCTGTTTAACTGTGCCGGCATAAAATGTTCTATTTCATTCTGCTGACACACTCATTATATTCTTGCCCTTTTCCAACTGACCACTAAAAATCTCGAAACACTAGTCTTGCCTACAGTAATTGATTTTCCATTTTATACTGTTAATAAATATAAGTAACTAATCACTCTTAATATTTTAAACTGATTTGGTATTTCAATTGTTACAGGTAAGTTATTCCGCTTCCATGACGGTATTCGACCAGGCGAATTTCCATTGATAATTATGGCAGCCCACAAAGTCCTTCGTAAGTATGTACAATTTTATTGTACATGTTAAGGTTTCGATTTCATAATACGTGTATTAAAATATTTTGAATCAGAACAGGAGAATGACGAATAACCATATACAAATATACCTTGTCCAAGCAAATTCACGGTTAGGTCACAAATAATAAATTAACGCTTTGATAAATATGTAAATTTATGTTGAAAGGATAGCAAATTAATGCTTAATTTATCTGTTTTGTTTCGCATAAATTGCCAAAATATATTCCTGAAACCTTTTCGCTAAGCACTAACAGAATAATTTTATGAAAACTTAGAGGTGGGAGTAAAGCCACGGCCCCATATCTGCGGCACGGCTCCGCCGTACGCCGCGCGACGGCACGGCATTAGCCGCCGTAACGGTACGCGGTGTGACGCCGCGCACGGCACGCGCGCCGCGGCATGCCGTGCGGTGCCGCACGCGGTGCATCACGACCGGTAACCATCATCCCAGAAAAACAGTTTTGTCTTGATATGCAAAGACGTATTCTGCTCTTGCTGCTGTTGAGACTACGAATGAAAAAAAATCCTAGATTTACGAATTATAGCGAACGCCGTGCACGGCGCAAGGCGTGCCGTGCGGCGATACGGCACCGCGTACCGGTGCCGTCGCCGCACATACGGTAAAATAGATGAATTAGGGGGTCAAAAATCATTATGATCATATTTAAGTATAAAATGGTTCCAGCTAAGTCCTCGGAGGTTTACTTTAATATTTACCCTAGAAATAAAACAGATTATTAATAATTAAAATGTTCATATTATTATAATTTACATAGATTCAGAAAAAAATAAATTCAACAACGTTAATTATTTCACAAGAAGGTTATTTACAATATCTGATATGCTTTATTAATGTTGAATGATTATTACATTTAATCATTGTCATCATCATTTCATCATCGTCATTTTCGTCAATACTGACTCACTGCGACTTCCTGCGAAAAAAGGATCTAGCATCACAATGGATTCGTTTGGCTTTGTATATTTTACAGTATCACTAGCTAACAGACGCGCAAGTATAAATATAAGATGTTCAAGTCGGTACTAAGCGGAACTTTTTTTGCAGTTCCAAAATAACAAAAAAAAAATACTGAAAAAAACAGTCTACGAAAAAGTTCAATTACTACTAAACTAGGGTTAAAAATAATAAAAACTGTAATAGTGTTATATTAAACATACCTGATGCTTCTATATCCATGATGAATGTCGATATCGTTGCACAAAAATCAAGAAAAAACACGCGTTGACTAAACGGCAATTCGTAAACAACTAGCGGGGATTTCACTAACTCTTTCTTTCGAACGCTCGGGTGTCTTTGTTATTCGCAGGAAAAAAGAGATAACCCTTCAGTCTGATGAAGTAACTATGTAACTTAAAATATTTGTGGTAATTTAGCCTCTATCGCTAAGTAAGTAAATTGATTTTTGATCCCCTAATTCAGCTATTTTGCCGTATGTACGCCGTGCCGTGCCGTCGCGCAGCGTACGGCGCCGTGCCGTGGACATGGGGCCACGGCCTAACTTAATTAAGAAAATTAGATTTTATGTACAATCTACTTCTAAGGTAACAAACTTAGATTTATGGCTAAATTTATAATGACGTATTCTGATTATACATTATATACCTATTTAACACTAAGGGCCAGTTTCATTTTAATGACTCAATTTTATCACTCAAGTTCCTGCCTATATTTTTTTTCTTGGCTCAGACCAGTTAAAACAAAAGTATGGATGGATTAATATGAAATGTGTTTTTATAGTATCATATTTATTACAAACCAGAATTTATACAATATAAATTTTAGAGGCGAAACTAATTTTCGTTCTAGGTCAAAGTTATAATAACAATAGTTTAATATAAAACACGTTACTTGGTTTAAAGAAGATTATGTATGCAGGCCTTTTATTATTGATTGATAGGTTTCCTCGAAATCGTCTATGTTTTATTATGTTATCCTTTCATTACTTCAGTCCCTCGGGGGAATGTTTATTTCGTTACTAAAATTTCGAGAGCTGTCTGCCTTTATTTAAGAGTTTTATAAACCTCTTGGGTTGTGAAGTAGGAATATAAGATTTCAATTGAAGATATTCAAATAGGTATCGTAGATAGAAAATAAACGTCTTTTTAGCAGTTTATTTGATCTATTTGACCCTTGACATTTAAGACGTGAAATTAACTTCTAACATACTTAATTAAAACTTTGGCAAAGAACGGTAAATAAGTCCTAAATAGAATCTTATATAATTTTAGTCGTCGAAGTTTTTCAGATTTTTAACATAGGCAAAAACTTTTTTTTTGCGTTAAAAGTTGCTTAGTTTTTACCACGGGTTTTTACAATGTTCTGGCGCGTCCTTTTTAAATATTTATCACATGTCATTATCGCAGAGTAAAAACATTTTTAAACAGCGCGAAAAATTAAAAGCGTTCCTTATTCAAATATCGGATGTCAAGCACGTCATGTAAACGTCCGTTTTACAATGTTAAAATTATTACTGTTGACTTTTCCTGCATTATAAAGTTATTATTTACGCATAATTATGTCTACGTTACCATATCATCTCGTCACCGGTACAGTATGATAATTCTGCTTCTGTCATGCATGATAAAACGATATACATACTCGTAAGTACTTACATCTGTTTCCCTTAAAACGTCTTTAATTCGTTTAACATCTTTGCTGGTTTCAAAAGACATTTATGTGCCGTTAATCAGTAGTAATTAGGTTGGCATGGGTAGCAGGTATCCGCCACTGTATACGACGTAATTAAAGCTAACAAGTACTTGTTCTAAGGTACCAAGGGCTCTTTGACTCAGTGTTTGTTTGGACTTGCGAACTAGAGTTTCGCTTGGTTGTACTTAATTCAAAGGAGGTCTTTTGACTTCTGAACTTTGAATTTTGAGTTAAATTGCATAGTTACCTATTTCCTATCTGTATTCTGTGATGAATTTAAGGCTTATGCAACAGCGACTATAAAAATGAAGTTAGGAAACTTTTACTACACATTTATTTATTTGTAAAAAAGTTTATAATATATCATGTCGTAGTTTAACAACTATGTATTTAATAAAACAATGAAATCTGTTAGCTACATTAAAATTGTAATATGAAAATAATAACGTTTATAATTCGACGCAAAGTCTAAATATCATAAAGGTTTCATGTTTGAATTGAGAGCCAAAATATTGTTTGCCCAAATCAAAAAACACACATCATAAAGTGTCGTTTATAACTTTAAGCAACGATGACCGCAACACCTGCGTCGCCCCGGTTCAGACACACCCCGTCCATTTGAATTTCAAACCTATATCTTTAACTATAAAGCACATCTGGGGTTTTTCAACATGCCGTTTAGTTTCTAACCTGACGTTTGAACTTGGGGACGGGCTTGTTGAAATTAGTAGGGAGTCACCCGGAAGGGCCAGACAAAATTGAGTCCCTTATTGTGGGAATAATCTCATTTTGCGATACACCGACGCGACGTATCCGTGTAATTTCGTTTAACACCGCGTCGTGGACGGATCGGAAACTTCCTGAACAGATTTTATTATCTGATAGTGTTTTGCTGCCACTTGCCTGAAACTCGTTGGACAGAAAATAGTTCCCACAAAATTCTAGATTGAAACTTGATTCCGAGTCTCTAATAATAAAGATTTTGGTGTGCGGTTTTCTTCTATCTAATTTTGTTTTACTAGTAAGAAAATTTTTAGATTACTTAAATATGGAAACGTTCAACGAAAAAATTTAATAGAAAAATACGGATGATTCTAAAAACATGTCGTGATATGAAAAAAAATACATTCATGATATTCATTTACTAAGTATGTATGTAGTTGTATAAATACAAAGTCTAACCTTTGCTTTGAAATAGAAACAAATAAAAATACTGTGGTTGCTATTACTAATTCGTTACCTGTATTCAATGACATCGTCTAAAACCGAGTCTAGAATCTAAATGTCTATGACTAATAACTTACACATTATGACCCACGCTAACCGATGATGTAGATGAAGAATGTAAAGGTGTGGTTAGGAGACGATCTATAGATTTGCTTACAGACTGGATTTTGCAATCTATGCGAACCGCCTGCGCATCCCATTGCGTGTGCCAATGTGCAAATATAGAAGATAGTGTTAGATTTAAGGTGAGATGGATGATATGAGGTGGTGGATGACGCAGTAGTATTGCTTTCTTTGCAACGTTCGCAAAAGCTACTTTATTAGTATTTGGATGTGTGACAAAATATTAACAATAATACATATTTGTTATAAGAAGCTTCATTATGTTTTCATTTTATTCTTCTATATTTATAAACATTGATGATAATTAAAATACATATGACCAAGTAAATTCAATAGATTCCTTCCTTAGCTTACTGATTCTAAGATCCAACGGCGACAATCAAGTAGAGAGATGACATACGTCAAATAAAATATCGGATCCTTCACTTCTCAATTCTAGATCGTCATTTCATTTCCGTTCATATCCTCTAGAGAAACACCGAACATAGCTTGCTGCATCGTCCACTTAGCTAATTTAAGTTAGTTGACTAGTTTCCCTACCAGCTTTGATGTTACAGCTTAGGCTTGCATATGTAAGTTATAATGTAGTTTGAACCTCGCAATAGTCGAATAACGTACCTTACAAAAAAATGTAAAGCAAAAATAACAAATTACATGAAAACAGCAAGAAACATGATTAAAATATTATAAGTGATGGTAATATTGCCAGTGACAATATGACGGTAATTGGATCGCGGGAATTGATGTAGCAACGACAAATTGTGGCTCATCAGGTTCCCTTTGTTGTGGCGTTCCGTATTTACAGGTCCTTGTTGTAAAGATGCAATCAATATGTGTCGTCCGCAACGATAACGATATATCAATTAACCATTAGCCAGATAGATAGTCGCAGTTTTATGAAAACTATTTTTCTGATAGCAGAAAATGGTATTAATAAGTAAAAGCTTCTAATACCTATTTAACAAAAAAATAAAAAAATAAAGAGGTCTACGAATTTTGAAACTCAGGTACAAATTATCAAAATAACATTAATTGTTTTAGGTGTAATCTTTTAACCATGAAAAGGTATACGTCTATGTCATACCATGTCTTTTTGCAGAACAAAATAAGTTTTATTTGTCTTGTCACTATCTCGAATTGATTATTGTGAATGTGTGAAGTACCTAAGTGTGTGTGTAAGTGAAGAATGCGCGTCAGATTTCATTGTTATGTACGGTCAACAGCACATCACGGTTAACACTTGCAGTTCGATAATAGCACTTAATGCCCCCGACATAAGAGTGGTACAAAGTCCAAAGTTTTACGTCTGACGTGCTTTAGACTGTACTTAATTATTTTGCAAACTATCTCAATTAACTACTAGTAAATAGTTCCGCCTGTCATATTTTCACCATTCAATTGATTTTCAATACTGTATTTATATTAGTGTAGTACTAGTGAAGCTATAAAATAAACTAACTCAAACGACAGCACCACCAGTAAGCATATTTACAAAAAAAAAAAACTCGTAAATGCGAGTCGTAAAGTATTGTTTGGCATTTAGTACAAGTAATAAATAAAAATGGAGTACAGTGGATGCTTTATGCCTTTTTTAACCCGGAAAATAGGTTACCTACCGTCACCCTCCTTCGTCGTAAAAGGTAGTGGTAGAGGGTGGCGAAGGCCTTACAAAATACCACTACCGTTCAGTTTTGGTAGTAACCAATCATTAAAAATACTTACAAAGCATTTACTTTAAATCGGCATCTATGCAGGTATAATAATTATTACAAATAAGCAAACGTCGAGACCACACTGAAAGATGGTACGCTACATTCAAAGACCAACTCTACCTATAAAATAGTATTTGCTATGTAATATTATCTCACATTAACTCTACAGTCTAACTTATAGGTACAACTTCATGCAACATAATTTTTGTGGTACCTATTAGTGAGAATATAAATTGATCAACAATGCTAACCAATGCTACATATAACAACAGCTCCGGAGTCAGCGTTTTAAAAGTTATCTCAACGATTTACAATCCAATTTGCAGTTTTTTCTATTTTGCACCGCAATCTAACTGCAAAGTGATATTTACTTAACCGTCGCAGCGTAGGCGCCGAGAGGAAATCTTATCCATATTTATTTATAGCTTTCGATGGTATTGGCGAGGGCACAATTACCGGACCCCACGCTACTGCAATTTCACAAATTGCTGATTTTACTTCTGCCATCGGCAAGACGTTTTAGATTGCATGTCGTTAAGTGCATTAAGCAGGCCGTCTTCACCTCTCGGGTCGCGCAGGGTTGTCAAGGGTTTTAATTTACTTATATCTGCATAATAGTCTTATTTTAAATCTCAAATCACTCCATTTATTTGCTTCATTGATGTAGTACTTTAAGCTGCTTTGGGTATGCCGATTTAGTAATCTTATTATGATGATGCGCTTTTTAATTAGGTAGTACTTACATCTCAACGTATTAAATAATTGTTTTCATAATTAATTTTAGTTGCCAGGGTAGCAAGGGTACTGAATAGAGCCAGATAATTAAAATAACCAAATGCCAAATACGGATCATAATTAGAAATCTATGAGTTTGTTTAAAAAATCTAAACAAATTTTGACCCCCGGTAGTATCAAGGCGCTATTTATATTATGCTTAGTAGCCAAGAAAAATAATACTGTATAATAATTGTTCTGTTATACCCTAGTCGAAGGTGTTCATGGGCGGTAATTCTAACTATCAGGTGTCTGACACTCGCTCATTTGCTTTCCACTTGCATAGAAAATATACGCACATAATTATGATGCAAAAAAAAATCCTAAAATATGTTTTCACTTAGGTTGACTGGTAGAGAATGCTTGTAGCGTCGAGTCGGCCATTTTGACCCTAATTTTGTGGTTAATAGAGTTTTTATAAATAAACGTAACTTGCCTAAAAGTAGTATGTTGGCAACCCTAGATCGAGTGACGATCTATGACTCGTTAGAAGCTTTGTAGCAGGATGTATTATCACGCCGAGCTGACTGGGCAATAATGAAGTAGCTTTCTTTATCTCCGGCTAGCTGCCAAGGTGTGTCTAGTGAGTAGTAAGAGCTTGTAAGACAATAAATTCTACTGAATTGCTGCTAGCTGTACATTAAGGAACAATTTCAACAACATGCATGTACTTGTACATATTGTGTTGTTAGGGAGCTTAACTACACATAATAGGACGTATGTATGTAAAAGATTTAATAATAACAATTTATTGAGAGCGATTTACCATCCAAGTCAAACTGGAAGAGCCCTTTTCGGAGCGATATACGAGTAGCTTTAGGTTTCAATTAACCTTGTTGCTGACATAGCTGGCCACTAAATGTAGTAAAGTTTGATTTTGACTAATACACAATTTTTAATCCAACAATACGAGTATTAATGTTACTATGTTATCGTTTAGAGAGAACAAAAATGAGACTAACTCTTATAGAAAGTTATCTTATTTCTAACCAGTATCCCTTAACTTAGCCTGGAAGAAAATAAAAGAAACTTTGATGACTGATAGTTTACTTTACTTATAAAAATAATAAAATAGTTAAGCTATTCGCTTGTTACTAACAATGAAAAATTATATACGAGTATACAACTAAACATTGTTTCTTGCCCTCTTAGACTTACGTGTTAATACAATTTGACGCCAAAATTACTTCAAATTCGCTTTCCGCGGCTCAATTTAGTCGTTCCAAGTTACTCGAATTATAACAAATTGCAAGTTGTCGACTTCAATAACGACTACCCGCACGCAAGCGCTTCATTTCGTTGTTTTTCGAGCAAGCGACCTTATGCATATTTGATCAAGTGTGGCAATGCTTTAAGTACCTGTCAACATTTGCTGAGCAAGCAATGAACCGTCTAATAAGTAGTCAATCGATTTAGCCCTTCTCTACGTCCGAATACGGCTCAGAATCGAGTATTTGCGCTTTAAGCTCCAACAGGCTATCGGTGGAACGCTCTGAGTGTATGTCAAGGGCAACCGGACCGAGTGCATAAAACATTACAAGTTCTCTTATTGCATCGAGTAAATATAAAATCGAAACTGAACGAGTTCCTTTGTGTAGAAGATTGGAAGGTTTGCATTAGGCTCGGCGGGTTTACGCTATTAAAGAGTAGAGTCGTAACAACAAAGCGGTTTTCAGAAATAGGTACAGTTAATATCAATAGTAAAATAAAAATACTCATGTATTTGCGAATTAGCTTAACATTTAACGGAATTAAACTGTCGAAAATCTATACATAATTCTCTGACAAAGTAAATAGTAATTTTTAATTTTGTTACATTAGAGTCACAATTTATTTGAGGCTGAATTATCCTCCTGAAGCAGTTTTTCGTAGAGTTTGCTGTTATATAAACATTAGGTATACGTTTATGCACAAAAACTTTTGAAGTAGTTATATATTTTACATAAGGGTAAAAACAATTAGATTTGGATTTGCAAGTAAAGGTTTAAGAGTTGATTATATCTTTATAGCCCGTTTACCTTGTGGTAAGAAATCAAGAAAAGTAAGTAACAAGTAGTCTTATTATTTGTAAAATTAGAAGACAAATACACAGAGGAACTGTAATCTAAAATCTTTCGTTAAAAAAATCGTTAATCATGGTAACTATGCTAGTATCAAAATTTATCTCACATAGCTCACATTTCAAATCACAGCGATCACCTATACTTGGCTAGCCTTAATTAAGCCAGATACCGATCATAGTCACGACGACTTTCAATAACGAATATCCTGCAGTTTACTATAAAAAGTGTTCATAAAAACATTGAACAAAAAATGAAGCGTAAGATCCAATTCTTTAGAGCAATCCAGCTCTAGGCTGAAATATCGGTTAACTCCATTGATAGTGTATTTTAAAAAGTGGTAGATACGGCACTAGCGTTCGAAAAATGATCCGCTCATATTGTGTTAATTGACACAATTCTTTTTAGACGCATAATGTCAACGGTTGGTGAAGCACATAGATTTAGTATATCTCGACGGATCAAATTCTAATCGTCGTGCGTCAAAGGATGGCATATCTACCTCTTTTTTAAATACACTATCAATGGTTAACTCAGTACCCGCAAATTAAACAGTCGATACAAGCTTAAGTTATCACCAAGTACGAGAGAATGTGGTATTAATCTTGCTATGCGATTGTGCAAGCAGATCGCTATGCGCCAGGTGCCTTGCAATTACCATAGCCAGTCGTACCTCAGTATTACAAAACGTGCAATTATCATTATCAATAAGAGTAAAACCAAGTAGCTGAGATAGTGAGTTCTGTTCGACTACTTCGTATTTATTGGATCTGGCGTCCGCCCACAATGCCCTCAAGGAATTTAGGTTGGAAACTACAGTTTAGAAAAGGATATTGAACGTGTAGTCAACAGGTCAAGCTGAACAAAGTTGACGGATTTCTGTTATAAATTTTGGACCGTAAGTACATATTCAGTCAAAAGGTCTAAAGCTGTGTGATGTCTTGTAGATCATACAATACCTACTGTAAAACTTTATAGACGCAATATTCAAGTTTGTAAACCCATTGACTCTAGAACGGAGAACGATTTTCACAAATGTGTCTCGATTTTTGTTGAATTGGTATAACAATTTAAACATTTGAGTTGTAGATTTTATTCCCGCTTGGTATAAACATTTATGTGCACATGCCTGTTTGTATAGGTCTCGGTGTTATTATGTATGGTATGTAATATGTATTTTATAAAAAAGTATATAAGTTATGTTTAGCAGTTGTCTGGTACTGATATAACATGGTATGCCTAGTTTAGGGCTAGACGGCGTTATGTGAATAATTATCTTTTTTGTTTCTTAACAAATACATATTTTGAAGTGGTACTTTAATATACATTTTTTAATTCCATACATTTAATTACTGATTAGAAATAAAGACTTCGCAAACCCTTTCCTTTACTAATCAAGTTTTTTTAGTATACAAAGAAAGTGAAAAAATAATATTAATTTTGTCCAAAAATATTCATCTACACGCAATACGACGCCGCTATTATGACCCCTGTCTAAATAAAACAAAATGTTCCGGCGAACAAATAACACTAAGATTTCGTCCCGCGACGACGCTGCAATCTCGTCTAAAATACCGTCGTCGCAAATACGCATAGCAAATTGCTCCTTGTACACGAGAGTACATTATCTCGGCCTTAGTTTCCATTCCATTCTGTCAGGGTAAGGCCCAATCTGAGTCCCTAAGTCAGTATGCTATTAAACGCAAGCGTTCGCAGTTTATAAAAATGCCCGCGTACGTGATACACTTTTTCGTTTTGGGGGTTCCCGGTTGTGTAGGGAAAACGAGACTTTTATTTTATTGTTATTTATAAGGTAAACAAACAGCAAAAAAAATCATAAAAATTAATAAATGATCTTAAGATTAACAACAACACACTATCCTACGTTAGGTTTTATAACATTTGTGCTAGTCAATCGCCAAAAGGCAGGCGCCGAACCTCTCCAGTGAAAGAAAAAAATAAAAGGTTTTTTGTAACATTCGTTATTCGTCCCTTCAAACTCGGTTTTGGAGATTATCTGGATCAATTTGTGGATCGCGTCTAAAATCAAGAAGGTCGTGGATTCAATTCCCGTCTTGGACCTGGTTGGCGGTTTCACAGTTTAAAACAACGGCCATTATAGCTCGTGTTGTAGTCCCGTCAAATTTCTCAGTGTTGAAGCCAGCACATTTTGCACATCAAAGGCTCGAAGCAGAGAAGCGATGGGTTAAAGCAGACAAAAAATTAAAAAAAAATCTGAATGACGGAACTATTGTTCAAAGGTAGCGGTCAACATTAATATTATTTCTTTAACACACAATCCCTTTTTGATCGATGTTCCTTATCTCTATATGGATTATCCGTGAAAATATGTGTTAGTCTCCACGTCAGGTGCGAGGCACCCGGTCGGGTGTCTGGGACGGCTTTGCGAAGCTTGAAGGATGACTGATCGTGTGTATAATCTCACGATTAAACATTTGGGTTAAGGTTTCACTTAATAGGAGGACATTCTAATATTTGATAAATGTTTCTTAATCGTTTTATTCGATCGTCGCTTACGATTTGCGATTACAGATTATTCACGCCCCAAATTATGCATAGCTTGTACTTTGGCTGCGATATAGCTGCTAAGAATAAAAAACTTTTTTTTGGAAATTAATAATGTATTATTAATTATTGTATCGTGCGGGAATACAACCTGCTACCTCTGGTGTAAAAGCCTACATCTACTACATCAAATCGGTGGTAGTTTAGTTCACTTGAAATCAAAGGCTTGAAATATCAAAGAAGGTAACATTATGTCACATTGAGTAATAGTAATTCACATTTACATTTTAGAGATTTCTTTTTCATTATTTTACGACTAATATTATATTGTACTATCAGATTCAAATGCTATTAGGATAATACCTCTTAGAATTGAGCGAAAAAAACGTCAACTGCGTGATGACTTTACACATACACAGATATTATTTTGCGTCGCTAACGCTACGGACAAGCGCAGTTGACGTCATTTTTCACTCCATTCCAAAAGGTATTATCCTAATAGCATCTGAACCGATAGTATTGGCAACTCTAACATTTAACATTGTATGCTTTGCATCTTTTCATTCGATGTACAAAAAAACAACGTCTGCACAGTGCAAATCAGATCAAAGATAACGTTCATAGAAAAGATTTTCATGTATCAGAAAAATAAAGGATATCAGACCTTTTATTTTTTGAATTAAATGGAGAGACCAAGGATAATGTAATGCAGTGCGGGCTGTTGGCTAAGTGTGTTGTTATCTTATTAGCATTCAAATGGGCTAGACTATAAACACGGACTAGGAGCGGGAGTTCCAGACAGACACGAATATGTACTTGGACTTGCTCTAACTTCATTTATTTACTAGATTATTCTAAAAACTTATTGCACTTTGCGGCCACTTTGGTACAATACGGCAAAACTAAGAAGTTACGTTGGTCTTTGACGAGCCATTTGGTGTAATGATTGTCAAGTCGGCTATTACACCAAGAGGTCGCGGATTCGATTCCCGCACGGTATAAACATTTGTGTGCGTGTCTGTTTGTATCGGTATAGGTGTTTCTATATAATATACATGTATTTCCAAAAAAAAGTATATAAGTAATGTTTATCCATCGTCTGGCACCCACAAGCTATGCCTAGATGGCGTTGTGTGGATAGTGTCCAGGAATTTATAAACAAAATCGTAAACTGATTTGGTAATTTTTTGTTTCGCTTACGCTCTCTTGGAAGTCACCCTAGCATGCCTTCAATCAAAATCAATAACTTATTTCGTTCTCCCAACCAAACTACGAACTGTTGAAAATTTAGTTACCCATTCGAATACTTAATATGCCGTCTTTGCAAAGAATCCTCGACCACTGCGGCAACACTTTAAATATAAGTTAAAATTCTTATATTTACTTTCTAAAACCTTTTAAAAACATAACTACTAACTAGTGGATCTAAATAAGGCTATCAAGCTCACAAAGCGCATCGCGTAATAGAGTATTCTAAGACGAGGATAAACGAAAGGGAGAAGTGGATTTCACAGGGATTTTCAACTGAATTGCTTTTTGGTTGAAATAAGAGTTTCGTTCCGATGCAAGGAAAAAAAAAAACAAGTTTATACATAAAGGTGCCTTTTGCTTCCTGTTATTTGTTCAGAAATTTAATAAACGTCTCGATGGGCTTGTGGTTTAAAGTACCAGACCGTGATCTCGGTGTCCTAGGTTTCATTCCCGGATCGCTCTGTTTGTGATCAACAATCGTTGGCGTTAACCAATTAATTTCATTTGAAAATATTGATCTGTGTCCATTAAAGACACATAATGTCAGGGAAACCTCAGTTTGGGTCGCTGTGCCATTCTAGTTTAATTAGTTAGCCATTATGTCTTGAACAAAATAATCGATTGTTCTGAATCCCGAAGCAACAAATCTAATAAATATTAACGATATTAAATACTTACGACAGTTTATTTACAGCTGAGCCTTATTTAATACAAATTAAGTCAGTTTGTCAATCTATCATACGATTAAAGTACTTCAGACTGTATTTATGGGGAATTGCTTATCAAAAATTCAAATTGAAGTTGGGGCTAGGGTGCATATTTAAAACGGATGCCCGGATGGTGCGTAGAGTTACTGCTTGTTTATGCTTGTAGAATTCTTAGTACCATATTATCAAGACAATATTTTAAAAACTTAGTAATCCTAAGTGAAAAGTTTTAACAAATAAAATAAATATAAAAAATAGGTATTTGCAGACTTCGATAAAAAAGACAAAATGCAATTAAAAAAGCCTTAGATTGGTTTCTTGTGAATTTAAGGCCAATCTAAATAAGTCAAAAAGACTGTTTTTGGCGCAAAATTAAGGAAGAATATCTATGATAACAATACATGGTTTAGTTTCTTCCCGAAAATATATCCATTATGTAGTGACTTTAAAAACTTAATTGTTTTTCGTGTTAAAAATGAAAGATAAACATAGTAAGCTTAAGATTAACAAGTTACAAGAGAAATCTCTCTAGGCAATCAGCTTAAAAATAGCTTTAATTAAAGACTTACTAATTTGGTCTGCGAAATGGGCGTTTTGGAGTTTGCTAATTACTCTCAATCGTCCAATAGAGGCAACTTTAGAGCTTTTGTTCGGCAATTTTGTTAACTACCACACGTATCAAGCTAAAGTAGCATACCTATTTTATAGAAAGAGCTCATTAGGCTAATTTTATTAGTTGTTTTCTCTGTCCCGAAATGAGAGTTGGCCTTTAGTAATTAGATTATATTTGTGTAAGTCAATATCTAAATCAGTAAAAAGAGGTCAAAAACTGGAAAATGGAATAAAAGTGCTTTCGAAGATAATTCTATTTCACTTGTTTAGGAGTTGGTAATATGGCTTTGCGAATTTAATTTATTTTAGCTAATTCATAATTTTGTTTTTGTTACAGGTAAGGGTTAACGATGTCACACCGTTGGATAGAGTAAAAAATAAAACTCCTGTGGCGTAAGCTACTAACGTAATTTATTTAACGACGAAAATCACGAAATAATAATATCGTTAATTGATTATTAATTTTACCATCAATCAATCAATTTTGCTCAAATAATATAAAAATATTTTTTGTTTGTTTTTGAATCTCAGAATAATTTATGGAGACATCAGGTTAGCGGTAATTGAGTAGGACCTTTAGTTTTATTTGCATTTAATAATAACTCATACGATATCAAATGGATTTAATATTTTTTAATTAGTAATAATAACTCCACAAGCCATGACGTCAAAATATTTAACCCAGATCCATTTCAATTCGCATAGAGAATTAAATGAGATGTCAAACATTATGAGATAAGCCCAACAAAAGACAATTATATGGGTCGATCAACTTTTAAATGTACGACGGCAACATTACCCTGTCCCTGGCCTATTTTAAAATATCTATATAAAATATTTGTTGCAAATGTGTATTTTCCATTAATATTGACATTAACAAACCTATTATTAAAATAGCTATTAAGTTTTTTGTAATTTATCCGTTGATATTTGGTTGTCCAAATGACAAAAAGGGTATAAAAACGGTATTACTGAGTGTCCCCGACTAACAGTGCATCACAAAACTTTGTCTAACGAAAAAAAACACTATTAGGCAATTCATATAAATTATTCAAAATTATTTATATGAATCTAAATTAACAAGAAAACAATTGGAGTACTTATTTAATTTACTTAAAATACGATTTTTGTACATTTAATTTTGGTCCCCTACTATCTTGAAGTCACCCGGACAACCGAGAATTACCTGAAAATTCAAAACATGATGGCGTTGATGCGTCCAAGGTGACAAGCTGAACATAATCCGATCATCGCCGATCGACACGACCTACCGCCATCTTGATTTCACCAACCATCGCGGCGTCAGCCGGCCGAGTTTTGTGTGAGGGAGTGCGTGTGTTTATTGTCAGTCCATCGGACCACCGTCGGATTTACGTAAGTAATTAAAATGTTGTATTAAATTATTATGCAGCAAATTCTATTATATCTTTATTTAAATCTTACGATGAGGCAAATCACAAAAACGCATTAGTATTTAGTAGGCAGCTCAAAATTGCGTAAATGTCCCTCGGACAACCAGTCACTTGGACAACGAAATTGGTTGTCCCTAGGACAGTTTGGTTGTCTAGGAGACAAATATAATGCAAAAGGATTCCTAAAAGATTTTAAACAAGGAAATTTAAGTGTTTTTCATGGTTTTTGTTAATATTTTTAAGCGCTGGTGGCTTGGAACTCTCAATTCGAGGATCCCTGATTCGATTCCGGGCAGTACCAATGTAAAGACGTGCGTGTCAGATCCACCAACCCGCATTGGGCCAGCGCGTGTGGATTAAGGTTTAGACCCTCTCAGCTCTGTAGATAGCAGAGGGAGACCCGTGCACCGCAGTGGGGCATTTATGGGTTGCTTTAACTAACTAACTGTTTTTATTTTTAGAGTATGGGATTGTCGGAAAAAGAAAAGTCAAGACGGTATAGGGAGAAACTTAAAGCGAACCCAGAAAAGTTGGCTGAACGGAAGAGACAGAAAAGGGAAAGCTATCATTTTTATTATTATGGATTACCTCACTCCACCTGATGGTAAGTGGATGTGAGGTCCAAATATAAGGTTGACTGGCTCAATAGAACATAGTACCCATTGAGCCAGTCACCCCTTACCTTGAAGGCCTGCTAAGATGCCGCTTCACGCCCCGCTTTAAAAGCCCAGGATTATAGGAGGAAGGAAACACGTAAGCCGGAAGGGCATTCCATGACCTAATGGCACGAGGTAAAAAAGAGGAACTATACCTCTTGGTACGGGCCACCAGTGTCTGGATGGTATGCGGATGGCAACGCAGTCCGGCGCGTGTTGTTCGGGAGTGGAAAGGAGAGGACGGAATGAGTTGGAATAACTCTTCAGAACATTCCCCATTATAGAGACGGTAGAGAACACTCAGACTGGCAACGTCTCTACGTAGCTGAAGAGGTTCTAGGGTCTTAGTCACCTTTTGATCACCGACAGTACAGATAGCACGTCGCTGCAACTTGTCGAGGGCCTCCAATAAGTACTTGGCGGAACCATCCCAGAGATGAGAGCAATATTCCACACACGGGCGAACCTGTGGCTTCTATAAGAGACAAAGCTGAAAGAGTGAAAAATCGTCTCACTCTTTTCAGGTCATATAAACAAAACATTGATACGAATAATGAAAACGCTACTGGAAGTTACCAAAAGGTTAGCCTATTGTGATCCACATAAAGATGTGATGCATAGTATTATTTTGTCATAATGAGACTTTTATTGAAAACTGCGATATTAAGTTAATAAAAGTAAGGAAAGTTAACTATGTAATTGATTAAAAAGACTGCTATAATTTTTAAGGATGTTGATTACGTTTGAAATTTATTAGCGTTATTGAGAATCCTAATGCTTTAGGAATAACCTTTAATACCTAAATATAATACTTTTGATACTTTCTTTAAGAAACCTGTTTCATTAATAATCCCTTCCTATAAAGTTCAACGCTTTGTCATATATTTTTCCTTTGGACAACCAAATGTGTCAATTGGACAACTAAATTGTCCCTATGATGAAAAACACTTAGTCATATCGTTTTACTTTATAAAATATACTTTGTTCATGGAGCTTTTACAGATTAATGACTACAATTCAAAATAAATTGATACATAATATTATTGTGTTGCTTAGTTATCATTATTTCCTGTTTTATTGAAAAGTTGATTTGCGTATGAGACAATAGTTGTCTTGGGGACAAATTAAACAATAATATTTCATAGGTTATGCGTTATTTGATTTTTTTATACATGTAAACTTATAATACATCATATAAATTTTATAACCAAACTGGTTATTTTATTCTTAAATAATATTTGCATTGTTTAAAAACCATTTTAGGTTAGTGGTCCAGGAGACAGATTTCACGTGGTTCGTTAGAATTTTTAGTTAAAAGTGCTCTATTTAAATTAACTGTGCGCTGCTCTATGTCAAATTGTAATAAATAATATTTTTTCTGTATACTAAAATAAAAAAAAGTGGAAAACGAAATTATAAAATAAAATGGCAAATTTTCTACCTGACGACATTTAAAAGTTGATTGACCCATATACATCTCAGAGCCGCAAAATTCATTTGGAGCTTTATTTGAAAGCCGGTGAAGTTTTAGTCACCGGCCCAAGTTTATCGCCTCTCCTCGTGTAAACAAGAATTCAGTTTCCATCCATACAACTTTGCTTTGAAAATTGACTTGTGTTTTCGGTTGTCTTACAAAGACAAGTTGCCAGTCGAGTTTTGTGATCAGTTTTCATTGTTATGACGAAGTAACGATTTGTTTTAACGGATGTATTACATAACTTGTGACTTATTTGCGCGGTTGCTTGGAGCTTTGCGAAGTTATGTAGGCGGATTTATATTGCAGAAGAAAATTGTTGGTAATTGTCGGGGGAAGGGGCGATATTTGATAAAAGAAATTACGCGCGGTTGAAACCGCTAGTGTAAGTTACAGATACAGTCACAAAATCGAATTAGTGTAATGTAATCATCTATAACTCTAATTACTTCAAAGGGAGCTCAATAACAGAAGAAATTCACAAGCTTCTTCTCTAGATTGTAAATAAATTAATAAGCTCTATATTTTCCAGCAATATATAATATTGCTAGAACCTATTATACACCTAGTTAATATTTAGTATAAAACATTGTCATTTACATGTCAATAACGGTACCCAACTCCCATAGTTATTAGTGAAATGAAATGGAACACTCAACAAGCTCGCGTGTTTGCACTTCGTAATACTTGTTATAAATGAATACGACACCTAAAGATACTATCGGGTAATTGTCACTGTTATTCACATAAAGATTATCTATTAAACTGTTAGGCTTAACAAGCTAAGAACACGATATATGAGAATCCTAATTCTCATATATCGTGTACTAAACTAATGTAAACTATTCCTAAATAGTTTACCCTTATCTGGCTTTCTTTCATTAATTGATATTTACTGCATTGTGTCGAAATGATACCGCCTTCGTCTAGTGGTTTAAGCTCTATAGTGTGGGTTCAATCCGATCAGGATTATTTTTAACATAATTAAAAGTCATGAAGGAATAAAAAAGTTTTTTTTTTCTGTAAGTCCGTTTTTTATTGGTTAAAATTTTAATAATACACCCTTAAAAAATAATGGAAGATCTTTTATAACCGCAAACTGCATTGGTCTACTTTGATGATCTACTAGCCCAGTGCCGTTTAGAAGAAAAAAACAGTATGTTGCTATTTTTTTTGACAATAGATTTCCTAAAATTGTTTTTTAGATATTTTAATAACGTACAGCTTTTCACACCAAACTGAATTGCAACAGCTCGCTTATTGGAATAGCAAAATTTATTTGAGCGGAATTAATTGTCGGTGGCACTGGCAGACATTTATTAAAAATGCCAAGTTGTATTATTTTTTTCACCGATAGAAGTGAAGTATCTGCCTACTGGTATTCTACTGCAGAGCAAAGGCGTCCATCATTAAAAGCAAATCATTGCTAAAATTATGGGTACAAGCTGTATCACAAAGGTTGCCAAATACGGATTTATGTCCGATAAGACAAACACAAATTGTATTTTTTTTTCGGAGGAGAATGCTCTTTTTTCACCATAACCGCAGGCTAGCTAGACCTGCGGCCGTGTGTGGGACTCGAGACTAAAGCGTACACTACCCACTAAACTCCTCCGGTTTCTACTTCACACCTGATTGGGACGAGTCGGTGCCAGCCCTGTGGCTATGAGCAGCCTATTATTTTGTTGCTTGACCTGGGAATGAAAGTCAAGACCCCAAGATAATGACAAGGTACATTATACTAGAGGTTTACGCGGTAAAAGGGTAGTACTGACAATATTAGTAACGTTCGGAATCAAAGCCACGAAGATAAGAAGAGCTTCCAGTATGGCAGCAAAGGTAGGTACCTACTTGCTCGAGGAAACAAAACTTCCTGGTAAAGTGTCTCACAATGGCCATGGCTTAAACTATCGGTGGGATAAGCATGTATGCTTGTCTGCCACCTTTAGCATGAATGAAAACGGTTTATTACTTTGGATTTAATTGTGCGTCTCACTATTAGGTACCTATACTTTAATCAACAACTCTTTAGGGGAGCCTTTAATGTGTTTAGGTTTAAGACATTTATTTCTCTAAAAGAATACAATTCACTTACAAGAGAAATAAGAAATACATAATTAATATAAAAGTGTACGGATGATAAATTAAAAGTTAAATTAACATTGTTTCTACTAACATCTTTACTGTGGGTATACTACAAATAAACTTAACTTTAGCAAAACATGACATTCAAAACCTTCCATGTTACAAGTCCTACTCAGTGTGGCAGCAACTAAAGCTATACTTCTTAGGTACGGTATGTGTTCCTTGATAGGAAAAGCCTTAATGACCGCTTATTTATTTGTCTGCGTGGCCGTCTGCTAACTAAAATGACATAATAAAATGTTGTCTGAAAAATGTATGAACACCACGACTCAACTCAGAAGCAACATCACTCAGAAGTTTAATATTGCTTAGCTAAGCAGTAAAAAGACGGTGTCAAATTATTCACATGCACTTATAAGTCTCACATAAAACGAACTTAGTTGGGACTATCTAAGCCATAACACTCGAAGTGACTTATTCATAAGTAGGTAACACAAACTTAGCGATGTAATAATAATATGATTTAAAGGAAAAAAAATTTAGAACGTATCTTATTCCAGTTTTTCATTTTTTAAACGTCGTAATGAAACGGAAGATGTTTCCAACTGATCGTACGTATTTGGAGAATATTCTAAGATCGTAGTACCTATCAAAAGCTGGTAAACATAACAAGGTTCGCACCTAACAAAGGCCCTAAGCATAATAACATCTTTGGAAAGACCCTGATAAAATAAGATGTTTACAGCTATCGAACATCATACCACAAAGTGATTAAAGCGAAACAAGCAGAAATTACCTCGTCGCTGGAAGATCCGCAAACCTCTCGCTCTTCGGTAACTCGCTCGCTACAATCTCTTTGATAAACTTATTCGGAACTTGCCCGTCGCACGATTGTTTGCCAACTTGAACTTATCTTGCAGCTTAATTGAATCGCCCAGAAGTCAATTTGATTCTTCATTGCTGCGCTTCCGAAGTAGTTGGGATCTTACTATTTGGTACGTTGTCTGAAATAGTTTTGCTTGTTACGGCAATTTGTAGAATTCTTTGGCGCTTTTCGTGCTTGTTAGATAGTTTGTATGAACAATGGCGAATGTAGTAGTTGCTAACGCAGAGTGAGAACCTTTTTTACACTTGGTTGAACAAAAAATGCTACTAGAATTTTGATCAACGGAAAATGTGAAGAACAAAATGTTGAGTTAAAGAAAATAAAAAGGATTTCTACACCTGAATCAAGGATTCAGTGGAATGTTCATGTCAGTTGTTTAAAACAATAAAGCTTTGCGAACGGAATCCGTTAAGCTAACCCCGTACTTACATTTGATTTGTTCGGTTTTGGTATTCGATAAGAATAATGTTTAGTATTTTTTGCCGAGTTCTGTAGCCAACCCGACAGGATCTTCAGAAAGGGTAAAACTTTTTCTCCTTAATTTACGATAGGGATGTAACTGAAACAAAATTATGGATTAGGGTTGATGGATGCTGACCGATCACTGTTGCGGCGCTTCTGTATCGACAAACATTAAACTAATGGTTGAGTAGGTAAAACAAGTTTTGCTATTTTCTTAGGTACACTTACTTAGGTACACTGGGGTTAAGTTTATATAAATCCATTACTTATTTGAAGTTTTACTTTATTTAAAAGATTAACGGTAAAACCACTGTCATAAATGGGCCTTTCCTGATAACTCTTCTTCTTGCGATTAGATCATTAGGTTAGGGTATCGGGGAATGAGGACTCGATTCCCGGATTGGGCAAAATTGTGCCAGATTTCATCAACATAGTTCTAGTTCAACAATCTGCATTTGGCAAGTGTGGTGGTTATGCCAGTTTCTTGGTTAGACTTGGTTTCAATAAATGAATGCCTTTGCCCAGGAGCAGGACACTAAATAGGCTATTCTTTTATCGTTGAAGATTTTGTACTTAAAATTAGGCTTATATTTGACTTATTTTGTATAGATGTACTGCGTGTTTTTTTAGTCGTTGTTTTCCCGCAGCAGAACGCTTCACCTTCAGTAGTACTATAGATTTATGCAAGTAATGTTTTTTTTTGAAATTTTTTGTTTGAATTTTTTTTTAACTTTTTTTGAAATTTTTTCAAAAGTTTGATTTGAAAATGAAAACCAAATGTGAGTAAATAGTAAATAATAATTTTTTTGATAAACGCGAAGGGCAATTACCCCGGCCAGTGACCGTCCGTGACGCAGCTAGTACTATTGGTTCGAGTTTCGTCTATCATAATCGTGAAACTTTTGATTTGACTAAAAAAAGAACTTTATTAGTTTATTTTACTACTAAGATAGAATCATTTTACTGCTGGAAAACAACGACTAAAATTCCACGATGTATAGGTATTCTCAGAAGGCAAAAAATCTTATCAGTAAGTGAAGGAACTCCTCATATTGTATTGTGTATGTAGTGGCTGGTAAGCCTCGCTTACTCATATCTTTGCCGGCGATTAATGATGGTGTTCGGAAGCGAAAAAAGATATGCGCTATTAGTCGGGGCTCTATGGCAGCCATTTATACTTCCGCGGCTATTTCCCATGGTATGACGATAAGGGTATACTAACCCCGCAATTTTATGTTGTGGTATATATTTATCAAAGTGAAAATAGCGGGCGCTTGACTTGTAAAATAAATTACTTGTCATAAAATAACTTCATCACTTCGTACCGGAATCAAGAAAAAAATTTAAACACTTAAAATTGGAATCGATAGATTCCATAGTATACTATCATCGACATTTACTTACTAGCCCGTTGGCGTATTTGGTAGTGACCATTTGTAAAAGGTACCTACACTTAATAGAAGTCTAATATTTACTTTTAATAAGTGTATTAAATCAATGTCGGAGATGCCTTTATAAAAAAGTGTGTATTTTTACAGAAACAGGTAAAAAATTAAACAAGTGAATGTTAGCTAGACCATCATAGGCCAGGGATGCTATCAAATGCTATACCTATGTCATTTTATACTCTAACTAAATAACTAACTTTAACGCTACAATACCTACGCTTGCCTTTTCATAATACGAACATGGAAAAATCGTCCTAAGTCCGAGTTGGCTACGAAGTCTGCACTTTTTAATATATTCCTTCTTTCACGCGCAATCTTGAATCTCGAGTTCCTGGTTAACTAAAGGATATTAATGTCTGTAGTTCGTTAAATTGCAAACGTTTTCCAAAGAGCTATATGAAAAATAATACTAAACTATTAAAAAGAATAGTTATTAGACATTTCAATATTGAAGAGCTCTTTGTTGATTTGTTTGTGGAATTTATAAGTAATACTCGAGGGCGTCGAGTAATGGATGGGTAGCTAAGACACAATTGGTCTGGTTCTCCTGTTAAGCGTTACGGTCTTATGGGTTCTGACGGCAGTTGCTTCAATGTATCTATTAGAATTACGAAAATATCCTGGATCGTGGCACAAGCATTCCATAGATCGGGAGTAAGCGCTCAGAGAAAAAATACATTAGGGCGACAATGGTTACATTGTAAAGAAGTGACATCGCTTCTTTCATAATGTTTATGTGAACATGGTCTGCTGATCTGTTTGTTACCCAAAAATATCCTGAATCTATTTTATTTACATTTAAGTGATAGGAACGAATACTGAACTCACAAAGTAAAAAGTCGCTACAAATTGACTACACTGCATAAATTTCAAAGAACTCAGATGCCCGACAAATTCGATTAGAACCCGACGTACGATCGCATCAACAGTTAACATCTGCATAAGCTGCACACATGAACTTCCATTAATTCATTGAAAGCATTGGAGCCAGTGTAAAGTTCGAATCAAGTTACTGTAACTTGAGTATTCAAGAGTACAACCGATTCGGCGCTGAGTACCTTTGCCAAATTTAGTTATGTTAGCAATCCGAGCAATGTTTCAGTGGCGGGTTAGTGAATCAATAGATTAGATCATGAACCACGTTCGCTTTAATCCCCCAATGATATTATTTAATTGAGGTTGTTGAATACGAATTGGGAGCGTAGTCAAGTTAGAGTGAGCTGTCGTAAGTTATGCCGCTGGTTCTGGCACGTATTACGATCGACGTTCAAGTATTTCTTGTAAATTACAAGTCAATGACAAACAGTAAAACAACACTCGTCTTCGGCGTCAATACAAGCGTTGCTTTTATGTATCTGAAAATATCATCATATCAATCTGAAATTAATTGAAGCTGTAATATTTATACTCGTGTACTCTGTCTAAGTAATAAATTAAAGTTAGTATAAATAGATTTAAAAAATATCACTGACCAAAAAAAATCTGTTGATTGTATTAATGTACCTATATCATTAAAATCAGTAGATGTAAAAGAATGAAATTTATCAAAACTTGTATTTAGACTCGAAAATTCAATTAAATAAAAATTGTTGACAAAAACACCAGAAGATGAAAGTAGAGTTTATAAATTACTCCTTAAAAGATCAAAATATAAGAAGTAAACGCTGAAGTAACTATCATAATTTTTTCTAATGAACGTTTGGACACAATGAAGTGGATAATCATTTTACCGATACCACATGATTAAAAGTACCCCGTGAAATCGTCTACGAGGATCGCAGAAGTTTGTAATAAGTTAAAACAAGTGATGTTTTAACTTATTACAAACTTCTGAAAGTTATCACGGTGCCGATAGACACTATCGAATAGCAACTGTCAAAACACTCGCTGCGGCTACCGGCAATCGGTTGTTGGAGTTCAGAACTCGTGAAAAGTTTGCGACGCTGTGAGCTAATTAGCGATCACAATACCCAGTCTGGGCAATAAATAAACTTATTTTATAGACGTGCTATAACGCAAACTTAACATTGAGAAGTTTAGCAGATATTAGAGGGGTTCGGAGTAGAACGTATCTGGACTTTGGCCAGGGAACACTTAGCTTAACTCACGCAAATTTCTCTCATTATGAAATATGTATATTTGGTACAAGTTTGTATATAGAGTCTAAGAAAATCTGATGTAAAAAAGTTATCATTCATTTTATGTAGAGATTTATAATTAATCAAAGTTATTAAACTTATTTTAACAGCATTTTTCTCGTAGACAGACAGCAAATACTGATTATTGTTTTCTAATAATAAAAGCAATACGATAACTAAAAAAATACCTTAATTAAAAATTCGAATATATTTTTATCGGTGAAAATTAACAAATTTTACTGTACCCACTTTAGAATTATATCTAGTAACAAATAGGAAACCAAACTTAAAAATCAAAAAACCGGCCAAGTGCGAGTCGGACTCGCCCATGAAGGGTTCCGTAGCAGCAAGTATCATCATAATATAAAAGTTCTTGTAGTTCTTTGTAAGTTTGATCGACGTTTTTATATTTGAGTTGATTGAATGGGACGAAAATTAAGGTTTACGATTTATGACGTTTTAAAAAAAAAACTAATTACTTGATCTCGTTCAAACCAATTTTCAATGGAAGTTTACATGGTAATCTACATAATATATATTTTTTAGTTTTATCGTTCTCTTATTTTAGAAGTTAGAGGGGGGGTGACCAACATTTTACCACTTTGGAAGTGTCTCTCGCGCAAACTATTCCGTTTAGAAAAAAATGATATAAGAAACCTTATTATCATTTTTAAAGACCTATCTATAGATACCCCACACGAAAGGGTTAGAAGAAAAAAAATTTTTTGAGTTTCAGTTCGAAGGATGGGAAGCCCCAAAAATTTATAAACTAATTACTTGATCTCGTTCAAACCAATTTTCAATGGAAGTTTGCATAATAATGTACATTATATATTTTTTATAGATTTATCGTTCTCTTATTTTAGAAGTTACAGGGGGGGGGACCAACATTTTACCACTTTGGAAGTGTCTCTCGCGCAAACTATTCACTTTAGAAAAAAATGATATAAGAAACCTAATTATCATTTTAAAAGACCTATCCATAGATACCCCACACGTAAGGATTAGATAAAAAAAAATTTTTTGAGTTTCAGTTCTAAGTATGGAGAGCCCCCAAAATTTATTATTATTTTTCTATTTTTGTATGAAAATCTTAATGCGGTTCACAGAATACATCTACTTACTAATTTTCAACAGTATAGCTCTTATAGTTTCGGTAAAAAGTGGCTGTGACATACGGACGGACAGACAGACAGACAGACAGACATGACGAATCCATAAGGGTTCCGTTTTTTGCCATTTGGCTACGGAACCCTAAAAACACATTTTACTTTTTACAGTTTTGTCACGTTTTTTTTCTTGATACGACGAGACTAATGTCTTATGTTGGTGTTTTGTCTACCAAGGTGACTGTTCCGGCAATCATTATGCGTTGGATTTGCTAGTTAAAGTCGAATTGTATTAACAAAACAGTGGAGCTGGCCATCACGTTCTAAGTCAGACATTCCGGCATCCAAGGTCTTAGCATTCAAATTGAAATACTATGGATGGTCTAAAACTAAAGACGATGAACGTTTTGTGCTAATAGACTCCTTATGGCTATGAAAATAAGGCGTTTGGAAGAAATGTAAGCGTTCAACTGTTTTCGTTTGTTTTTGATCGTTCAATTTAACAACGCAATAAGTTCAAGCTATTTTAGGCTTTGTATTGAGCACAATAAGATTATAAAGTACCGATTAGTTATTCAAGTCTAGTGCATCGAACAATAATTAATCTCCAATACAGATTGCTAAAATACCTAATCTCAATGATAATTTAAATTTAAAAGTAATAAAATCAAAATTTTACTTTATAACAATCTCGTTAGAAGCCATTTAGAGTATTGCAGCGTAGTTTGGAGGCCCCATTATGCAACACATTCACTACGGATAGAGCGCATACAAAAGCGATTCGTGGCAAGTTTGGCTTACTGCAGTGGGATTTCAAGAAGCGTCAGATCTTACGAAAAAAGGCTTAACCTATTTAAAATCATGTCCTTAGAAAACAGGAAAAAAGTTCTCGATATCTCGTTTCTTAGTAAAATACTTACTAACTCTATTGACTGCCCGCAACTCTTGGATAGATTTAGTTTTCGCGTCCCCCGTCGGATACCTCGCGCGCCTATAACACCTTTGTGCGCTCCCCTGCGTAGGACTGTTTTGGGCTCTAATTCACCAGTTTCAAGGTTGTGCACGCTTTTTAATGGCTGGAGTGACTTAATTGACCTCAATGCTGATTCGCTTGCCAAGGTAAAAAGGATAGTTTCGGAGTATTTGATGGGCCATCTTGAAAGGGGATTGTGTGGAGGGAACTGTCATGCACAGGCTTGACAGTTTTATTTCCTTCTATGTTATCTACTCTATTGCTTGTGCCTAACAAAGCAGATAACAATATATGCCTATTGCCAATATTGTTATTTGTTTTGTTTTATGTTATTTTTTATTTTATATTCGTTTAATATTATTTTGTTTTGGGTCGGTTTTTTTTATGATTGTTTTTGCTAAAGTTTATAGATAGGTAAGAAGGTTGATATATTATAATAATTGTAAAATGCGATTGTCGCACTGTTCTTTGGTCTCTTTGTAGATTTATTATTTTTTGTAACACTTTAAGCAATTGTATTTAATTGGTCAAGTGGTGTTTACCTGTAATTGATTATCGCACTAAGTTATATGTTATATCTTTTCATGTTATCTTTGATATTATGCTGATTTTAGTGTGTATAACGTTGGTAGACCTAATAAATAAATAAATAAATAAATAAATAATATAATTATTATAATATCATTGCCTAATACATTATCGTTATATCGTTTGACCACTTGTTTGCATATTGTGTTTTTCATAAAGGAAGAGAGGTTTGTGGAACCATTAAGAGTAACAATATGAACTGTGAAGGACAAAGGAAAGAGAAGCGGTAATAAAAAATCGAAACCAGGTTAATTTATCGCAGGCTGTCACAAATACGTAACTGACTTAAAAATAGTGCCAAAGAGAATTAGGGTTTTCCAATACCTTGCCTTTTAGTTGGACAAGTCGCGGTGGGTTCCCTTCGGCTGTCTACGTAACCGTAGTTTCGTAACCAGTTACGAATGATGGAGATTGACATCTTAACGCAACTTCCAAAAAAGAAGTAAAGTGTCAGCAGTGAAATTAAGTGCCGGATATCAATTATACTGGTTTTGTTTTGAAAAGAAATAAGATTTAAGTAAGATCAAGAACTTATCTGAAAGTGTAACTGGCTCTTAATCTTCATTCCGACCATTGCTTTTGCGATCGTTGCAAAGTTTCCACAACTCTCTTATCGACATCGTCAACAAAACGCAATCGAACATAATAACACATTACGAAACTTCTCCCGCTCCCCTAAGTTCACGCTCCTTTGATGTAAGTTTTAAAATTTTAAATCGACTAACGATGCACCGAACAATATGAACTTAGGAGACGGGTAAAGTAAAAAGTTTGTTTTCTCTTCAAGTTTGCACAAGCCTTATTAAGTGATGAATTAAAATACAAACGTTAAGTATATAAAGCTTAAGTGCAAGTTATAGAAACGTCTGCCGACGTAAGTTAGTGATGGGGAACTGAGTTAAATTTGAAGTCACATTGGGGATTTCTTTAACATTGAAATAATGAAAGTCTACTGGTTTTGATGATATTAATGGTGAGGACGTCAATCCAAGCATCAGACGGTTTATTGACATAATTTTGTTGTTTGATTTATAATTATGATAAATACAACTTTATAACTTATTTAAATAAAGGAACTTAATACCAAGTTTATTTATTTAAGAGTTGGAAAAAGTTACGTCGATAAGGAAAGTAGGGGAGTAAAGAAACTGTCTAACAGACATAATTTGTATAAGAGTATAACCGTCTGTTCAAAATCTCTCCGCGAAGTTAGCGAGAAAAAGTAAATTTATTGTACAGCTTGGGCCAAAGTTAAAATTTGCTAAAACAATCACCCTACATTTTCATCTCTCAAGAAAATATCTTTTTAAAACAGTCTTTGAGTATTGTTATCACTGCGGGAAGGCAGTGAGCACTCGCTGGTCCCTTCCGAGTAAATTGAGCATTAGGCCAAATGCCTCCGGTAATTTCGAGCTCCACTTTAAATTTAGTACGTAAGCCGCTAAGAAATTTAATCTCGATATTATTTCTCCTCTTTGTTGATACAATATTGGGACGCTGATATAAATCAAGAGTGGGGCCGATTTAATTAAATTACGAATAATTGAATCACTGAATATTTTTTTCCAATTTAAAACATGAAAATTGAAAAAGATTGCGAAACTTAATATCGGTCTCAAACCTTAGAAATTCAATCTTTGTGAAGGTATTTTTCCAAGATCAACATGTTTTCAGGTTATTTATTTTCATAGCAAAAACACAATTTTGACTTAATTACTAGTTATTTGAGACTTCGACATGTACTTAAATGTATTTTTTTTCTTTAAATCTGACTTATTCAATAGACAGAGAGAAAAATAAAGGCTAACATTCAGCTTTCTTAACAAATAATAACATAATAGTAATAAATAAATAGCATATTATTTTGAAAGAAAGAAAAGTAAATATCTAAAGCACTATTGTAATGGGTATCAGAAAAAACGATGGTGCCACAAATAAAGAAACGACTTAAATAAATCAAATAAACATCCTTACACAGGACAAACATAAATATCCATCAAATGTTTGTCCTGGCATTCGAACCCCTGGTGCGTAGAGCAGGGTCTCTGCCAAATGTGCCATCGGGCTAGTCAAAGTTCGCAAAAACATTATAATCTTCTGCTTTGCCTGTTTAAGGGTGGAAGATTAAAATTAGATATGAATTTTGATGGGTTTACACTTTGAAGAAATATGTAAAAGTAAATAATTTTTTTTTGTCGAACCTTATCCTTTAGATCAGTCCAGCCAGCCTTGCATAATCTCTTTGCATAAGCGTTAATCATTTTGGATATTAATTAACAGCATTGTAATGCAATCAAAACAAACAAATTGCGTAATTACAATTTAGTGTAGTCCACTATGTTTGTGCACGTAACACATTTCGATTCAATATGGGAATTCGCGACTAGGGATATTTAATCATGTGTGCGGTCGCCGGTGCAAATACGTACCTACCAGTGGAAATAACTGAAATGTTGCGGTGTGCACTTTAATGAGAATTAGACCGCCATTAGCTGGGTCGTGTGTTGAATTTCTGTTTTGGGAGTTTATATTAGCATTGAGGGCGATTACAGAGCAAAAGCTAAGCTAGGAGTACAAATACGGTTGGCCAAATGTTCCTTGTTTTACCGAGAAATACGTTATTACGTACACGGATATTTACTGATTCTGACCGCCTTCGTGAAACAGTGGCTAAGCCGGGTATAAAAGCCCGGAGGTCGTGGGTTCGATTCCCGCCTAGGGTCTGGTTGGTGGTTGGGCTTTTTCAAAGTCCGACTAGCTAGCTACCACCTCCACAGGTGAAATCTGCCGCCATAACAGCTCTGGCTGTGTTCCGGAAATATTAATGTGTGGGAGGCAGTACACTTGAAATTAAAGGCTCAAAGATCAGTTGAGCCTACAGTCTGGCAGCATATTGAGCGACGCTTCCTGATGAAGTGTCCCTCAATAAAATAGGCCGCAGTGACCGCTTACCATCAGGTGGGCTGCGTGTCTGTCTCCCAACTAATGTGGTATAAAAAAAGAAAAAAAAAGTACAAAAGTACGGTGAGGCGAATGTTTGTTGTTTTTTTTTACCGAGAAATACGTTATTACGTACACTACGGATACTTATATAAGTCTTCTATAATTTTATATGTGCAAAACTTTTACATTTCACCTTTGCCCTGCAGTGGGACATAAATAGGCTGATACTTACTTAACTTTATCAAATTACTGTATTTCTTTCTTATCATAATACTCGCCAGTGCAATATATCATCTTATGATAAGCATTTTATTATAAGCTGATAATAGCACTAAATATATTGTGAACCTTTTTTGAGTTAAAGTTTTATATACATGTCACTGTACCTAATTCTGTCAACGCCGAGCTTTTGTAGATCAACTAGAAAGCACAGCTGCCCTCAGTAACAATGTAAGCGGATAAAAGAAGGCAAGCTCTTAGGACTGTAGTCCGGGTTTCGTAACCTAACACAATCTAATCCCGACGGTCCTCAGGCCGGATTGAATGGCCGCCTGCACTATCATGGGATTTCTTTAGATCCGCTCCTGTTTGTGCGGGTACACTTTACTACAACGCAGCGTTTTGTTAAAAGACTTACCGAGGCGCTGTGAACGCACTGTGCGGCTGTGTACCTGGGGGCTTAGACAAGATGGCATCGCTTCATAGCTGGCGAAATTCGCTAACTTTAAATTGTATGGATTTGACAGATGCCGTAGAAAAGTCACGTGATGAAAGTATGGGATTTGACATTCGCTATCGCAAATTGAGCTATAACGAACGTCATAAATGCCGCTTGTCTAGGGGGGCTGCTTATTTACCGATTTAAATAAATAGTATTAAGTAATTTGAGTCTTTCCAACAAAGGGTTAATTCTTTGCAAACGCACTATCAGATTTTGACTAGAAAGAAGCAAAGCTTTAGCTTCGAAGCTTTTTATTTAGAAATGCACCATATAAATATAAAATCAGAGATTGAAGTGATTTTTTTATTTATGTTTACGGATTTGTTACAATTTCTAATTAAAATTCAATGGAACTATAAATAATTACAAAATAATAGGATTCATAATTTGAATTTGAATATTTTGAATTCTTGTAGTAAAACTATAAAACGGATAAATATAATTATAAAATGTTCGAAACAACAGTTCTAAGAATCCAATAATCATAATACCTAGTTATTTTATTTAAAGACTAATGATTTTTATTTGATATAAATATGACTAAGTTACCAAATTGATTATAATAGATGTTCCTAAAATTAACAATTTTACGTGCAATAAAATCAATAACTTTGACATTTATTGTTCAAAATAAAAACATCTAATTTTATCAACATCAAGGCTTGGAATTGATTGCAAACGTGATCGTGTTCAAGAGGTTCATATTGAACTGTGTTTAATGAGGAATAAGAATTGATTTCGAATATTCATTATGTAAGCATTTTTTGGTCGAAATTCGTTGAACTCGATCGACACTTTGGTGAGGCGGGCAGACACCTGTCAATACCAAAGTTATGAATTTTGCAACATTTCCGTACACCAAGACGGTATTTAAAAAAAGAAATGTAAGCAATAGAATTTATAGAAAATACTTTTTCATCTCAAGTCTTTTTTAACCCACTAATACAGGGTGTCCAGAAAGAGTGTCGGGTATTTGTAAGTTCAATAAAACAAGAATTATTTATAAGCAATAAAAAAGTTTATTATTTATTACTAGCATGTGAATTGGAGAATTATTTGGAAAAGATGATGTTATCCAAATGATGACCGTTACGTTGCTGGCACTCTTCTAAGCGGGAACGAAGATGCAGCGATTTAATAACTTTAACAACATCTGTTCAGCGACGAAGCAAATTTTCACCTGAATGGTCATGTTATTAAGCAGAATTGTCGGTACTGGGCGATGAAGAATCCGAGACGAAAGCATGAACGACCCCTGCACAGCCCAAAGGTCGTTGTTTGGGCCGCTATGTCTGCTAAAGCAATATCGAGAGCTTTGTGTCAACGTGTTATCGCCAATCTTCGTTCCCGTTTAGAAGAGTGCCAGCAACGTAACGGTCATCATTTGGATAACATCATCTTTTCCAAATAATTCTCCAATTCACATGCTAATAATAAATAATATACTTTTTTATATCTTATAAATAAATTCTTGTTTTATTGAACTTACAAATACCCGATACTCTTTCTGGACACCTGTACTTCGACGTGAGTGGCCTGCCGAGAAGAATTAATAAACTGGTTTGTTATATTTAAGCGATTGATTTAGTATTTTTATCGCTAATGTAAGTTATGGGCACATTGAATCCATAATTTCACGCTGCAATTCAAATATATTTCATAGATGTCATAATGAACGTGTACGAAACCCCTAACGCTATTTCCCCCTTACAAAATTCACATTCAATGTAGTCTACAAAAACCACAGAAATTAATTAACTCGGCACAATAAGGACAATGGGAATCATAAATACAAGCAGACAGACCAATAAAGCTTTCAAAATCTAAGTGGTCGTTAATGAATGAAAAAAAAACTATAACTGTACAAAGCGCATAGGTTTTATTGTTGGCCAGAAAGGCCCTGCGCGTTGACTTTTAATTAAAGGCCCCTCCACATTCTCCATTATACAGGACATTTTTAACAACTGCGGCTTTAGTTATCTGTGCAAACGTGGAACTATAGGCTTGAATCGGCAGTTAACCTTTTGTCTAGATACCGCAATAGGTATAATATAATTTGATAAAGTTCATAACTTTCACTAACAAAAAAAGTCACGGTGCAACTACAACATTCTTGGTTATGTTTTAACATTTGTGTAAAATTTTGAGTGAAAAACTCAAATTGGTGATACTTACTATCTAATATATTAAGTTTATATCTTTTGGGGGCGTCGTAAATCATAAAATTGTTAATCATACGGTAAAAGAAGTGTGAAATGGCATTCGCTTGCTATCATGTAAGCACAAAGAAATTTTGAGTCTAATGTCATTATTACTTTATCATTCAGATTATATTTCAGAAATACATAAGCAGTGATAAGTACTATGTGTTTTACAAAAGATATTTCAACAGCAAAAGCCTCTCAATCACGTTTTTCAGTCTCGATCGGTCACGGAGATTGGTTATAGCAATTTAATATGGCTGAATAAATGTAAACACATTGGTACACCTGGATCGATTGCCTTAGAGACAAGGACAGTAATTGTGTCTGATACAGGCGCTTTTTTGTATGATATGTTTATTAAGTATTTGTAAATGTAAGCAAATAAATTACCTATTATCTGGAGGTGAAATTTATGAAATTTATAAATTATTTTTGTGATATTATTGACATTATTTTATTGTCTTTGACATTATTGTATTTTATGTAACTAACTTTATTATTGACATTAATTTATTCTCTTTGACACTATTGTATTTTGTTTTTTAACTGTAACTGATTTGACATGTACCTGTTTTAACCATAGGGTAAAACCCGGATAGTTGCCTCGGAGGGATACATGCCTCAGTTTCAAATGCTCTATGTTAGACGTATTGACAGTGTTTCTTTTTGATCATAATTAAAAGCGTCCCCCGCGTAGGCTTCAGTGCCACATAAGCCGTTAAAGTAGGCGCACGTGTTTTGTCCGTGTGAGTAAAAATCTTCCGCGGCGATACTTTGTCAAGCGTCAGAATTATATTGACTTGTAATCTCTTTTAAATATTTTTATAACTGATTGCGATTTTAGTTAAAAAAATATTTCTTTGAATGCATTAGAGTTTAAATTGCACTGTTTATTACATTTTATTGTTAAATATTTTTTATTTATTTCGTAAATAAAAAAGGCAAGTATCCGTATCAAAACGGATAGTTGCCCGGACATCTTTTGCGGATTGTTGCCCTAGGGAAACAATTGTTGTTATTGTTGTTGTATAGGGCTTGGTGTTTATATTTGGTTTTAATATAGTTTATCTTAAATAAAATAAATACTCAACAGCAAAATGCCTCGCAAATAGTTATAAACAAAAGCCTGATGTGGTGCTGCGCCACATCAACTAGACAGAAGATAGAAGATTTATATTTAAATAATACTTAATAAAAGATTGTATTTAATAAAACTTACATAATAGATGCTAATACTTAAGTTAATTATTTTTTTGCAGATTGTTCTATCTATAAATGCATGATAATATTTCATTATTATTTTGGATACCTAATTACCATTTTGGAGTCTATTTCAGTTGTTATTTTATAATTTTAATAATTTAACTTTAATTAATACTTTGTAAAAGACTGTATTTAATAATAAAAACTGATTACATAAATTAATGTAAGTTAATTTCTATTTGAAAAAAGACAGACAGGCATCTATCCTCACATTAGGCAAGTATCCCCCGAACGATTTTTAACGTAAGGCTAGTATCCGCCATAGTAGGCAACTATCCCCTTTTTTAAAGGTCACATAAAACAGGATTTACTTACAACTAATAATATTTATATTTGAAAAAATAGGCTATGTAAGAAGATTAATAAACTGTGTTTAAGAATACACTTTGAATAAAACATGTATTGGTACAGATTTTGAATAAAAGAGCTTTTTTAAAAAGTGTGGCAACTATCCGGCTTTTACCCTACTGGCGCGTTGGGAAACTGTAAGTCGGTAGGTATGTGTTTAAAAAAATAATAATTAATAAAACCAATAAAACATGTCAGTTTTTTTTATCATAACTTCATTATGGCCAACAAGCAGGTCTCTCTGTCGGGAAGTGGCTACTACACTAGAAATGTACTGCAATACTTAAATTTTTCTGATTTTAATACTAATCAATTGAGTACATATTATTTTTTTTAATCCTGAGACAGTCAGTTTGCCAAGTGTATTTTGCTCTGTTATATCGTTTTTATTTACCATACCTAATCAAAAGACTGTTATTAAAATCACAAAATTAATATACCGATACAGCCTACCTATATTAATGACGTACAAAATACACAACTTTACTTGTCCATTTGGTGTGTTTCAACAAAAGTAGTTCATATTTTATTTCGCGATCTCGCGAATACTGAACAATAATGTCACAGTATCATAGATAAAACCGTAATATTATTATCTAAGTGGAAATTTCACGCAAGCGAGAATAATCTGGTAATATTTCACGAGGACTAAGGCCGATGAAACAGGGCATTTCCCGGACATATCGCTTTGATTTATGAACTAGTTAAGCACCCTTTTAAACTATGGTGAAAGAATGTCAATTTACTGTATCGTATAAACTGAGTGACCTTATCAAAATCATCCAACCTTGGATGATTTTAATAAGGTTATTATACCTATAAAGGTATAGGTAGTTTACCCAATTATGGTTGATTGTCCTAATCAAAATCATCGAAAATAAATATAAAGCTACTCGTAGTTACACCTAGTTACAAGTAAGCTGCAAATACAGTTTAAGCCATAGAATTAGTTTTTAACACTGAGTTTTCACACTACCTTATAATAAATATTTTAAGTGTTCAATATCAATAATCGTCTATCGCCTAATTAGAGTAATGGCGGAGATGAAAGTATTTAAAGAATCAACATTCTGAAGCGCCTAGAAGCATCAGATTAGTTAACAAATTAAATCTCTACATTTTAAATTTAAATATGTATTATTATGTTCAAAACAGTTTATTCTGCGTTATAAATATACTGTGTCCAAAACCGAAAGTGTCAATGGAACTCTGGTTTAAAGTAACTCAACGACAAACCAGCTGCAGCCCAACCGCACCCTCGCGACAAATGGGCTCTAATTCCAAACTGATTAAACGCTACGTAAGTGCAAAAAGCAGTCGAAAAGTTTCATTTAGTCGAATTGGCTGACACGCCGGGACGAGTAATACGAGCCGAATGCCGAATACGTTACAACGGAACGCAATTTGTCCCGTCCCACAATTTATGTCTACAACCCGCTTTATGCAAAGGAGGAGACGAAAAACGGAA
Source organism: Mecyna flavalis (assembly GCA_949319885.1). Classification (NCBI taxonomy): domain Eukaryota; kingdom Metazoa; phylum Arthropoda; class Insecta; order Lepidoptera; family Crambidae; genus Mecyna; species Mecyna flavalis. The sequence continues at coordinate 10,587,805 of OX439435.1, read as the reverse complement.
TAAGTTTTTCTTCCCACTTAAAGTATGTGGCTTAATGAATGCGAAAATGACACTCTGTTTTAGCACTATGGTAATTTTCGCGTGAAGTTTTAGGTTTGAATGGATGGGTATTTGACTAAGTTTTGCGATTAATATTCTTTGTGTAATTGGGCTGTTAAAATATTTTCATTGCGCTTTTTTAGTACGACACTGACGCAATATTTAAATATTTTCCTTTTAATGCTTTTTTAAGTGATCGTGCATTCTATTAAGTGTAATGATTCATTTTATTACAAACTAATTGCTGTCAATAGATGGTGCTGTGATATTAAATCACAATATCAAAATGTTAACGGAACAATTTATAAGTAAGTTCATAATTTAAGCATTTATTTTAAAACCTCAATTGTTCATTTCGGTTAGATACCTTACTGACGAATATCCAGTTTGTGATCGTAAACTAAAACTAAATACAGGTTTGCAATGCACTTAAATGATAAAGGTTTCGAACTCTATTTTCAATTCCATATATCCCATTTGATTTCTAACAAAATAATTATGCAAGGCATCCATTATTTATACCTGAAATTCATGGAAAATTTTAAAATAGGTACAACACAATTTGCTCGTGGTAATATAGAATTTCCGCTTTAAATATACCTATTTCATGAGATGAAATTCCTTTTATTTAACAAAATTATGCTACTAAATATAACCAAGTATGTTTACGAGTATCAGCTCTACATAGAAAATACTATCTAATTTGGCTCGTAGCTCCAGAGTAAATATTATTACGATGAAACCATCGTAAGTTTAAATTACGGACCCTCGCTATACAGTGAGCCAGTTAAAATGCTGCCTAAGTTTTAGGAATAGCTTATAACTTCATTAAACTAGTAAATACGGGGGTTGGATCTCTCGGTGTCCCTAATGGGGATAAAATATCAAAATATTTTGTATTTTACAAGTTTTACTCTTTTTTTGTGAACGCAATCATTAAAGTTTGAAACTTGATATATTTTTCGATGCGTGAATTTAAATGTGTTAAAATTAAAAGTGTCCAAATTGGACAGTGGCTCAGTTTCACCAGTAGATACCACATAATATGTTTGTGATAAAAATGATGCTGACTTTTTTTTGTTTTTACAAATTGATAAAATCGGTATATCAGAATACCGCAGTGGTAGTGTCATAGGAACCGGCATGGAGTTTAAATGATTTCTCTACTAAGTAGTTTGTTTTTAATAGCATTCGTTATTAGAAGTTAGTATTTAGTTTCTTGTAGATCATCAAGAAATCAGTTCTTGTATTTTTTCCTATAAATACAAACAGAAGATATTTTATCCTTTAAAACATAAGTACCTACAAGTAGCTACATACCCTCACAATTCAATGTAAGTTTTCAAAAACTGGTTTATTGAAAAGTACCGTTAAAATTTACACTAATTTAATTTAATTAAAATACTATGTAGGCTTTAGAGTGTCATTCTTTATAATATATGTTTTCTGTTCTCTGTGATTAATCAATGTCATGGCGTTTTGATGACATCAATAAAGGCTGTCCCAATAGTGTAATAAGGACGAACTGTGATCAAACATCTATCGTGACATAAACCGTATCATACCCCCAAAGATAAACAGTTAAAACGGTCATAAATAACTGGAAACGATTAACAAACCGATGGCCGGTACGGGGGACCGTAATATATTCACTAACAGATCCCAATTTGTCTGACCTAACGCAATATTGGGATCTAGCCCCCTGACTATAAGGCTGTGGCTACAAAAAAGCGTGGAATAGTTCGCTAGAGATTCGCTTAGAGATCTCTTAACGATTCATCTCTGAACGATTATTTATCGAGACATTATAAAACTAGCTTTTTGCTCGAGGCTTCGCTCCCTAAAGTATACCTACACCAACAATCGTTGATCCGTTGCTACGTTGTTCCGTGAAACAAAGAAAAATAAACCACTTCTAATTTTGTTATACCTTAGAATCGGTGCATAATTCTAGGATAAAAAGTAGCCTACTTCCTTAACCAAATATCAGTCTATGTCTGAACCTTTTACAACAAAATCAAGTTGCATGCAGTATCAGAAGAAATCAATGTTTATTTCACAAATGTTTATCCTCGGTGAGATTTTAATGTAGGACCCTTATGCATAGGATATCGTGACTACGAATACTTCGTGTACTATCGGGATATTCAGACAATTTAAATATAATTCGAAAAAATTGGTTAGAATCGCGCTAACATTTAAAACCGTATTTAAAAAGTGATTCGACGATTGAATACGAAAAAATTGAGACCGTTCAGCCTTTCAGTGGACGGGCAGTGCGGGAAATAAGATAGAAATTGAATTGGGGAAGGTGATGATAGGGGCCTGTGTCCTACTGTGGAACATACTGACACAATTCAGTGCCCTAAAGCGGGGCGGAAATTGGAGGCAGAAGGTTATATTGTTACGTCCGTTTCTCCATCCCACAGATCGCTGCCTCCACACCCGCGGCCAGGTTTGCATATCTATGTCGGACAAAGCTTTTAAATCCGCCACGGCTTATTCTAGGGTCAGTGGTTGGGAATAAAATATAGGCACAGAAATACGCAACTATCCCAGATTAGAGATATGGTTTTTTTATGCCAATGATATGGGAAATTACGACGTACAAAATGGCAGACTGTTGAAATCGTAGTTTATTCCGTGGATTGAATTTGTGTAAATTATACTTTATCAGGACCCGAGATTTGGAGCTTTGTTGTTTATTGAGGTATAGATAAGTGAATCGATACGTTTTTTGAACAACGTGAATTGAAATATGAGTACATTTCTAGGGTGCCACTGTCAAAAATCGCATAATTATCATGCTGGCAGTTTTATGATCCTTTGTTTTTCACTGTGTTCGAATTTTAAATGTTCATAGTTTTTTTTTGTTTATTTCTACTTTAGGCATAAAAATCCACTACTGGCTGCGGCTAATGTCCATACCATTAGGATCTGAACCTAAAGTACACCGTATCCTATTTGCGAGACGAATGGCTAAATACCTCTCACCGAGTTAGTAAGTCCATTTATTACATTAGTGAATCTACCTCTGTAACTGTTAACAGGGAAACCAGACTATTGGATAATGGATACGCATATTATTAAAACGTACTCGATATTAGGTTTTTTATTAGGTTTTCTTTTACCATCGTACTAGTTGTAAAATTATTTTATCTATCGTTTGATGAACCGCTTTGTTAATATTCTGTCAGAGTGTCTATTAGCCGTTTAATTAGGCTAATGACATGGTAAGATACCTACTACGAATGTCATCAAACTGACGTGCTTCTTAAAGCATGGGTTAAAAAAAGGGTTTGCGTCTATTAGCAAAAACTAAATAAAAATACTAAATTCACGATAGGATTGACAGTTAGTTAGTTCATAAAAACGGTGATACACTTGACGAGAAAATGTTTTTAATGTAAGTAATACCAAATAGGTACTTTTGACTAAGTTGGCAATTCCATTTGTTTTATTGAGGCAAAGCAACCGCCCGTAACCTTTGACAGAGTAGCGAATCCAATTGATTCAGCTTTATAATATCGTTTCCGTGAAATTTTCTTTCATCATCAAAAAGGAAAAACACTGCATCTTTTACTTACTCGCATACTATACAATATTTCCGTGCCTAGTAAATCCCGGTTCGAACCAAACATTTTTGATTGGGTTTTTAAGTTCGAAAAACATATTTAATCACACTCTGGAGTAGGGAAGTTGGCGGTATAAAACACCCCCGGGCCTTGAAAATCTCGTACAACCGTTGATTTCGCTCATGATCTCTCTCCTACCAAGTTATGAGAGTGTGGGAACGGGCTCTGGACAATGTCCTTGCGCACTCACTTATTACTTAATATTATAAATGCGAAAGTCTGGATGTTTGGATGTTTGGATGTTTGAATGTTTGGGTGTTTAGATGTTTGGATGTTTGTTCCTCAATCACGCCTAAACGGCTGAACGGATTTAGATGAAATTTGGCACACGTATAGTTTATAACCCGGAATAGGACATAGGCTATAAAATTCCTACGGGAAACGTCTCATTCCCGCGGGAATGTCAATTTTGAAACTACTGGACCGATTTGAATAATTCTTTCACTGTTGGAAAGCTACACTATCCCCGGTGAACATAGGGTACTTTTGATCCTGGAAATGTGGGGGAAGGGGGGATATTTGAAAAAAGAGATTACGCGCGGGTGAAACCGCGGGCGGAAGGCTAGTGCACTATAAAAGCTCCTGCGTAGCTAGTTGATCGTAAGGATATTACCAGCTTAATTAATTTTCAAAAGGTTTTCGTGTAAAGTTATTACAAAGTGAAATGGCACATCGCTCGGGCATCGGCACGAATGCGGTCGCCGCGTTCGTTCACAGTACTTCCAGGAGTTTCTGCTTTAATTGTTTTCGTGCGAGAAGCCTCTTAGCGCACGCTGCCGCGTAATTACTTAATTTAAAACCCGTATAATGGGTTGATTGGTTTTACGCTTGTCGTTTGTCCGCGTAATAATTTGCCGTTTCATTTAAGATTCGTTGTTTATTGTTGGCATTTTATAGGTAGGTTGAATCGACAGTTGAAAAACGAGGGCAAAAAAGATTGAATAACTTTTCGAGAGTTTTTTCATACTTACCTTAAAGATACATTTGATTAAGATAACAGACGACGATAACAACCGACAGAACAACTTTTGGAAGGTAACTTTAACATAATTATTTCATAAATAATTAAAAAATGAATGCAATACAACATTACACGGTGGCAACAATTAATTATATTATTATATTATAATTAGGTCTTATGAAATAATAAAATGTCTAGCTACTGACTGACTCTACTTTATTGTTCTTTATATGGAATTTAAAATGTGTCGTTATATTTTTCGGCGAAATTAGTGGTTTATGCGAATAGATTCAAAACAGCGGTTAGTAAACATTTAAACGTTTCTTTAATAAACATGAAATTCCGAACGAAACAACCAATTCAGATTTCTATGAATATTTTATGTCTTTTGATTTTATTGTCACCAATATTTTGTGACAGATTTGAAATGGCACCTGTGCCATTAGGCTTTCCCCATTAAAGGCCATAACATTCTTAATGGGATTGGTGTAATTTATGGAAACAACATTTATCGCCTTCATCAGTTTAAAATTAGTATAAATATTTGATCTCGATTCTTTATACATAAGTATCCACTTACTTTAGTATTAGGTATTAAAAAAAACATGTTCATCTATTTTCTTGGAGTGTTTTATTGCGAACTAGCCTTCCGCCCGCGGTTTCACCTGCGTGGAATTTCTTTTTAAAATATCTCCCCTTTTCCCTTCATTTCCGGGATCAAAAGTACCCGGAAATAGAAAGAATTATTCAAATCGGCTTAGTAGTTTTGGAGCCACAAACAAACAAACAAATCTTTCCTGACTAGTCTATACTAAATCAGGGTTAGCTTGCACTACCTATGATCCTGGATTAAGCAAGTCCAGGTATTACATTAAAACGTATGTTATCTGATCTTTGTAACTCTTAACAGGGAACTAACTAACTATCAACTACTCAGCATATTACCGGGGGAGTTTAGTGGGTAGTGGGGTACTTCATTCCCGAATTCCACACACAGCTGTAAGTCTTGCTAGCCAGCGGTTAAGATGTCTGAACATCGCCTGAACTCTATTTTTCTTGATAATTCTCCTTCGATAAAAAAGATGATAAGTAAATACAGGCACTAAACAATATTGTTATAGCATAATATCCAATCTCTTTTCAGTTTTGTTAGATTCTTGTCCGATCCGGCCATTACAGTGTTATTGCTTTGAATAAATTCTTGCTGATTTAGTAGCAAACCAGAAGAATAATGATCAGTTTAAAATAATAATAACGGCTATCGAAAAATGCCTGTTTATATCAAACAAGGCAGAAGCTTTTCGATAGGAGCCATTTTTTATGTCATCCCGGGCTATAAAAAGTATTGTCGTGAAACAGCCGCCGTATCTCAAAGGAACGGAAACAGAATTGTGTCAAGTAAACACTACAACGACCCATCATTAGTTATATCTGCTAATAAATAGGTCTTTTTCGAGATGGTAGTTTAAATCCAAAGATAACATTGTTTATAATTTGTTCGATTGGAAAGTAGACTGAGCTTGAGAAGATATTTTACGCTAAAATATTTATAAGGTGAAAAGATTTTATCTGTAGTAAAATTTAATGTCATATAGTGGGGAGATGAGGATTTTCCCATTTTAACTCACAGACAGCGACGAACAAAAAGTTGTATGACCGCCTTAAGATTATAAATACTTATTACGTCTATTGTTTACATGACTTTTGTTCATAAAATGGAATACATACGGTTACATTACTATGGGTATCTACATCTCGGAAAAAAAATTAAAAAAAATCCAGCACGTCAGGTTTTTGAAATATTTATTAAGAAGATTTTTACAAAAAACACATCTAAATAAACGATAGACAGTTAAAAATGGGTAATTTTTGCTCTTTTTTTATAAATATTTTTATCTGTATCTCTCACAACAGACCAACAATAGTCCCCTAGCATGTTTTCGTCCCAAAAACCTTGATAATTTTTCTCAAATAATTTTAAATCTTGGTGAAATCGCTCACCGTGTTCATCACTCACACTACCAAGATTTTCTGGAAAAAAATCTAAGTAGGAATGCAAAAAATGAATTTTGAGTGACATATTTACACCCATACGCTCATAATTATGCAATAAATTTTCAATGATCTCTTTGTAATTATCACTTTTTTTATTGCCTAAAAAATTTTTAACGACACTTTTGAAAGAGTTCCAGGCTGCTTTTTCTACATCGGTTAAAAGGCTCTCGAATTTTGTATCGTCCAATATTCTCCTGATTTGAGGACCCACAAATATTCCTTCCTTTAATTTAGCCGCAGAAAGATTCGTAAATAAAAAGTTTTTGTTAAACAAAAGTAACAATCGGTTACGTGGTTAGTTGGCTCTCTCCAGATCGTTGGTTTACCAAATTTCAGTGATCTATTTTTACCTGAATACCAGGAGCTGAGGACCAATCTGCAATTAGTGCAAATCACATGAGGAACCCAATTTTTATCTTGATTTGACACCGGAAATCCAAAATATTGTAAATAGGCTTCTTGCAATGGTTTTGTTAAAGGGAAACCACGATTTAACTGAACAATTTTCCCACAAACATAACAAAATCGATCTGGATGTAGTTTACACACTCTAGATGACATTTTTATATAAAAATGAGACTTTTGATTCAAACAGTTGTTTACAAAACAGAACGATAAACGCATTTAAACAATTGCAGGTAGATAAAAAAAAAGTCATCGATATCTCCGAATTGTGACGTGCTACAAAAAATTAAAAAATATTTTTTTAGTAACCGTCCATAGCCTACTTAAATAATATAGGTTTCATTTCATGAACAAAAAAAAATTATTTTTTTGTAAACTAGTGTTATTATTACGTAGCGTAACAATATGTGAACGAGTGCCGTAGTTTTCGAATGTATTTTATAAAATACAATTCGAATAATATCGATTGGACTCTGCCTCTTCTTTATTGCAAATTGTTTAACGGACACATAGTACTTAAAAAATAGGCTGAAAAAATAAATTCATTGCATGTTTTCTTTGCCAGTTAAATAAAAGAAACATTCTTATTTTTAATCCCTTGCTCAGTAGCCTGTATAATCGGGGCTAGTGATCTTCCCTGACATTTACAGCAATTACGAAAGAAAAAAAGTTTGAAATGGAAATCCATTCGTGATACCTATTCGGAAATCGGCACGAACGGACGGGATCAAGGATCTGGCTCAACGGCAGGGACTCATTAGCATTCACTTTAGATATTAAGGTGGAATAACAGAGATATTAACCTATTACAATATTTAATCCAGTTTCAACATAGCTGTTCTTTTAAGTTGTTAATAATGATGAAGTCGTCTGGTCGAGTTCATTTCAAAAGGATAGAAAGTGAATATTTTAATTCAGAAGAAATCTAAAAGATGAGGAGAACTTATAGACGCTGTCAAACATTTCTCTAGCAGATATTAATAGTGATTTCATAAATACCAAAGGTTCATAGTGATAAAACAATTTAATTTTGCACACATCAGTAAACCATTTGTTGAATAACTATAAAATAATGCTGTTGGTGAACACAAACCTTAGCAATTTTAGTAGGTAAACTAGACCGGGACTAATTTAAACTTCAAATCGCAGCCCGGGCTAAACTACCATACCAAAAATCTTTCGAGAAATAACTCTTAAATTCCTCATCTTTTAAGTCCCATAGGTTCCCCACGGCTTCTCAAATCAGAAATCCCACAGCGAGCGCGAAATAAGGCTCAAGCGAACCCTTAAAACATGTGAAGTGTAACACGTTTCCCGCCGGGAACAACGTCTAATTATGTTCAAATTTTCATTTTTCTGAAATGGACCGAGAGGCTTCCACACATGATTACCTCTCCGCTGATTAGAACAAAAGACTCGCGGAATGACTGCCGCTTTAAGTTGCAATCCGCGTTATTCGCCACATGGGACTTGCCCGGATCAGTACCTGCCTTGCGCTCGACGTATCGCATTAGCAGTAATGGGACCCTTACTGCGTAGGGAATAAGGTTTAAATCGTATTCGGTGTAGTCTCGGTGGCGTTTGCACGTAGGTAATTCGAATCATCGGGCGGACCACAATGCGATGGACGCTTTTAGTGGAATTAAAACGTTGTGCTACGCTCCACATGTTTGATTGATATACATATAAGGTTACCTGTGTCGTAGAGTAGTAAATCCCTGAGCTGTTGCATTTTTTATTCAATTTTAAATTAATCGTATTGATTCGAATGAAGATTTTTTTAAATCGAGTAATAAGGTAAACATAATATTCTAGGCAAATTTTCCACAGATGGCAAGAGTTTTCATCAGGTGTGATCGTGGTCAAAAGCAAGCCTGTAAATACATAGTGACTTATTTAATGTTACAGATCGTATTTGATAAAATAATCCCACCAAAAACATAAATGTAAAAAAGGAAAGCCAAGTTCAATACAAAAATTATGTTTGGCTGTGGGCTTCGCCGCAAAAAGAATGGAGATCTTAATGAGTGCCAAGTTCTATGATCTTAAAGTAGGTTAGATTTGACTTGGCCAGTTTTCATTATCAGTCATTTTATAAAGTTATTCAACATATATTAAATTAAATCTGATAAAAACTGGCCAAGTCAAATCTTACCTACTTTAAGATCATAGAACTTTAGCTAAACCTGCGGCCGTGTGTGGGACTCGAGACTAAACCGTCCACTACCCACTAAACTCCCCCGGTTCCCCTTCACACCCGATTGGGACAAGCCGGTGCCAGCGTTAGCTATTGACCAGCCCATCCCCGGGTACCCCGACTTGAGGCCTCAAGTCGGGGTGGCGCCTAGGGAGGGCCACCCGAGAAACAAGGTGACCCTCAGACTTGGCTCGGGCGACCTGTGCAATGCGGACGTTGGGGAGCTACCCCCGCCCGCAGGTCAACCCTCAGGCCGGAGGAGGCGTGCTAAGTGAGCTCGCCTTCTCCGGCCTGGCCGTCTACGCCGGAGGGGAGCAGCGAGGGGGTCGTCCTCGCGCTCCCGCTCCGCTGCCTCCTTCTGCGACATTACTTCCTCGCAGAAGGAGGCGGCCGCCTCCCACGCACTCCTGTTGGCGACCATGGCACGAACCATGGACGCCAACGAGAGGCATCCACCGCCTAGCGCCGCGATTAGTTCGCGGCGCTCGTGTCGCCAGGCCGGGCACTCGATAAGTGTGTGCTCGGCCGTGTCGTCGGGAGCGTCGCAGTGATGACACTGCGGCGTCTCCTCCCGACGGGGGACACGGTACAGGTAGTGCCCGAAACTTCCGTGTGCGGACAAAACCTGCGACAGCCGGTAGGTGAGGCAGCCGTGCCGGCGTTCCACCCACTCCCTCAACACCGGACGAATGGCCTCAATCGTCCAGTGGCCGGCACTTGGGGCTTGGAGAGCCTCCGTCCATTTGGCCAGAGCCTCTTCCCTGGCCTGGACACGACCCAGCGCCACCTCCTCCAAGCTGGGTCGTTCCCCCCGCATCCTTGCCGCGACCCGGTATAGCAGCAAAACCTAACCTACTTCCAGACGACCTAGAAGGATGAAATTTGGAATCTAGCTTGGTAATTGTGTGTAACCGTAGGAAAAAATCTAAATATAGAAAAAAGTTAAAATATAGGAGGGGAACGTCCCCCCCTCCCCCCTATTTTTTAACTTTTTTCTATTTTTGGACTTTTTCCTACGGTTACACACAATTACCAAGCTGGATTCCAAATTTCATCTTTCTAGGTCATCTGGAAGTAGGTTAGGTTTTGCTGCTATACCGGGTCGCGGCAAGGATGCGGGGGGAACGACCCAGCTTGGAGGAGGTGGCGCTGGGTCGTGTCCAGGCCAGGGAAGAGGCTCTGGCCAAATGGACGGAGGCTCTCCAAGCCCCAAGTGCCGGCCACTGGACGATTGAGGCCATTCGTCCGGTGTTGAGGGAGTGGGTGGAACGCCGGCACGGCTGCCTCTATAAGTCCGTCAGTCAGTACATACTAATTTTTACGACTTTTTGACCTTCATATCTTTATAACCGTTTGAGCTAGCTTCATGAAATTTGGGCTTCTAGGTGTCCTTATGGATCTGATTAAACTCACGTAGTTTCATGTGTTTCGGTTAAATAGGTTTTAAGTTATAGAAGGGTCAAAAGTGACACCAAATGGTTCGTGTAAATATACCTTGGCGCTGGCTAGCCCGTTCCTTTGCTTGAACTTGGCTTGACACGCTGCCGCGTGTCTAGATATTCTGTACTTTGTTTTTAACCGACTTCAAAAAAGGAGGAGGTTATATGTTCGACTGTATGTATTTTTTTTTTTTTTTTTTTTTATGTATGTCCGTCGATTTCTCCGTCAATTGTGGACCGATTTAAATAATTCTTTTTTTATTTGAAAGTGCATAGTTCCGAGGTGGTCCCATTGTCACCATGTCAGGATCTGATGATGGGATCCCGGAAAAATCAAGGGAAAACCTCAAATTTTATAGGCTGCGCCTACGCGTTACTTGTTTTTTCTGAAGCCATTCAAGTTTTTGCGTCCGATAGACATCATTTTATGTTGATGAGCTGATGATGGAAGGTACAACTCCTTAACGGTTAGGAGTTAGGGGATAATTCTTTCAGTATTGTAGGAATATGTGGACCGTTAGTTGTATTTCATGTACTTTTGCAGCTAAGGTGATGATGGAAAGTACAACTCCTTAACGGTTAGGAGTTAGGGGATAATTCTTTCAGTGCTGTAGGAATATGTGGAACGTTAGTTGTATTTCATGTACTTTTGCAGCTAAGCTGATGATTACCCGGGGATGGGCTGGTCACTAGCCAATAAGGTTAGCACCGGCTCGTCCTAATCGGGTGTGTAGGAGAAACCGGGGGAGTGTAGTGGGTAGCGGACGCTTCGGTCTCGAGTCCCACACACGACCGCGGGTCTAGCTAGCCTGCGGTTATGGTGCATAAACGCATTCTCCTCCTACCCATGGTGCTGAACACTTAATGAATACCTAATATTATTATCAAATAATACAATTCTACTCGTATTTTCGCTATCATTATTATGAAAGAGTTTTACTCACTACCTACGTGTTATTCACACTAAAAATAGAAAAATAAACAAACTTTTTTAAAAAAAAATTAAACCGACTTCAAAAAAAAAGAAACAAAAAAAAAACTACCTAAAAAACTGAAAAGCAAAAAATAATTTTAATAAGACATTCATCAAATGCGCTTATTGTCTAAACCTATTAATTAAATTGTATTTTACGTGCTAGGTAGGTACCTACTAATCTGTTTGAAGTCGGTGCCAAGCAAAAGGTAATAAAAAATGATATATAATAATATTAGGTATTATAAAGGGTTACTTATTAATCCGCGGACGTAGGTACGTAATCTGGGTACCTACTATTTGGCTTGGCACCGACTTCAAACAGATTAGTAGGTACCTACCTAGCACGTAAAATACAATTTAATTAATAGGTTTAGACAATAAGCGCATTTGATGAATGTCTTATTAAAATTATTTTTTGCTTTTCAGTTTTTTAGGTTAGATTTTTTTTTGTTTCTTTTTTTTTTGAAGTCGGTTTAATTTTTTTTTAAAAAAGTTTTTATTTTAAAAGCTGTGTAATTTTGGGTCTAATATTAATAAGTGATTGGGCTACATAATTATGTGTTCCGTTAAACGAAATCATTAATTTGCCCTCTTCTGTAATTTTCTTGACCACGAACTTACCTAATTTCACATTAGGTATTTTTGTTTATACAAACTGGTGTATTTACACCAGAAGGTGGTGTATTTATTGTGGTGGTTTATTTCTCTAAATCTAAGAAAAATTATCGAACTTTTACTTTCCATTTTTTATCTAAAATCTAAACTAAACTACTATTTTATCGAGTAGCTCTCTCTTATCATCGAATCGCAAAACGTTGGAAATTTTGAAATTCAATTGGTGGCGAAACAGGTCACAATTTTGAGAATTTCCGAACCAATGATAGTAAATTGTTTGTGTTCAGTCGTAAACGCTATTCGTAATACACTTAATAATGTTGTTAATTGCGAATAAATGATGAGTACGGTCTAATTTTAGATTTAAACTTAATTAGCCGTGAATTAGGTTGAGCTCTGCGTGTTTCTCTATCGGCTTATTTCGATTCCCCAATTTGGAATTGAAAACGTTGGTAATTGGAGTGGGTATGTAATTTAATGTCTCTGTAATTTTAACCTGCATGTGGTGATAGAAAATTTGAAAATGATCAAGCTATAGTAAGTATATACCTACATCTAAATAATAATAATAAAAAAATTGGAACCTTCGTTGTTTCTGATACCCATAAGACAAATGCACTAGTAACTTACTTTGGTGTCAGATGGAGTATACCGCGTGTTTTTTTAGTCGTTTTCCCGCAGCAGAACGCCTCACCTTTAGTAGTACTATCCATTTATGTAAGTAAAAAAAACTTTCTTAATCTGTTGTACTACTTAGGTAGAATCATTAAACTGCGAGAAAACAACGACTAAAATGTCAAGCAGTATAATGTTGTCGAGTATTTATTTATTTTATTTATTTTATGGATCTTAAATAGACTGAATAGGCGCTATGGCCGTCTACATAAAATACATAAATTGAACACTCGTATAGAAAGCGCTATACAGCCAGTGATTTAGACAAGACTGCGATTGACAGGAACGGGACTGAAAGTTTCAATCGGTCTGCTTTGTGCGACCGGATTGTTAGTAAACCAATCAAAGTTTCTGGTTTGAATTTACTGCTTCAATACTTTGTCAATAAAGTAAGATTAAATATACAGCTAACGGAATATACGGATAATATTACCTAATATTTATAAAACTCGCGGTCAGTAGCAGGGTAGACATTGCAAAGATCATAAAAATAAAGTAATTTTTAGCAGAAATCTTTTTGAGGTATGCGAACATTTCTTTTTCTCTGTCGGTAGTTTGGCTTATAAATATTATTTTGTTGCAGGTATTTCACATCTTGCTGAGATCAAGAAGTGATATTGCTTGGGAATATTGGTAAGTATTTTGAGTTAGCATTTTATTTCATTGGGGTATATGTAGAAAACACTTTCACGTCTGCACAGGGATTATTCGATACCAGTACAGGATTTTCATTGAGGTGGATGAAAAAGACAACTATGATACAAGTAAAAGACTTTCTTCTTCTTCTTCAGCCTTTTTCTACCGCTAGGGTGTAGGCCTCCTTCAGTTTATGCCACTTTTCACGATCTTGAGCAGTCTATATCCACTTTGTTCCCACCAGTGTTTTGATATCGTCATACCAACGCATCTGTGGTCTTCCTCGTGGGCGTTTCGCGCTCCACGGTCTCCACTCCACCACTGCCTTGCACCATGAGTCTTCCTTACGGGCGACATGGCCACGTCATGGAAAGACTTTAGTGACCCACAAACGAATTATCTTTTGGTAGGTTGGTATTATCTGAGATTGAGAGTGTGCTCTATATTTCAATTGACTGAATGGAGCGTGGCGGTGAGCCAGTTTCACATAACCCGGTTGCTTCCCAAACTAAATAATAAGTCAAAAGTGACTTTTTTCCCGGAAAAGTAGTTTTAAGTTTTAACTTTACCGTTACTGAGCGGAGCTTTCACGCATCACCGCACAAATGTGTTTTAGAAGTTACAAATAACAAATTAGTGGTTTACAAAATGGTTCTCTTATAATTATTAATGGAATCAAAACATAAAAGAAAATCTGACGTTGACTTTAAAAAGTTTTAAAAATAAATAAGAAACTTTTGCAACAGAAAGAGTCGGTCATGTTACAATACAAAAAACATAACGTAAACCAATCGTGAAATATGATTTTGTACCAAGAATTTTAATTTATCGTTTTTCGATAAACTCATCATATTTTGTAATGTAAGAGTTGAATAAAATATTGCAAAAATGTGAAGTTTTCTATTCAGATATTTTTAGTCTCCCAGACAAATCTGATGTATTTTTGTCTTTTCTTTAATAAATAGAAAGTAGTTAGTGTTGGTTTTACAAACTCATTCTGACGCAAATCATCTTATTTGTTGACATTGTAGTTTGTAGTGCTTTTAAAATGTAATTGGAGCCCACTCATGACAAACTTTTATGTCTTATACTATAACACTTGCGTATGTTTGTCAGAATGAAAAAAACATGACTAGAGCCCAAAGCGGTTAGTTTGTAACGTAGACGTCTCTCTGTATTTCACCGCGGTGTATTCATGTACTGCGCCCGTCTGCGCTCAGTAGACCGTGGCGAGTCACGCCGGGCCAACTTGCACTTTTGCTACACTTGCAAGAATCTACCGACATCAGCTCAACTCTTTACTTGCCAGTTTACTAACTGAAATGGTTTGCAATATGATATGCTGGCCATACACCATCAAGCCTATCGTCAAGTCGGCATGATGCGATCGATTGAATCAAGTAGACTTGACCGTGTGTGGGCGTGGATTGGCATGACAACCAGAGTTGTCAAGCCAATCCACGCCCACACACGGTCAAATCGGCTAGCAGCGATCGATTGGATCAAGCCGATTTGATGATAGGCTTGATGGTGTATAGCCAGCATTACTTAAGCACTACTCTTAGAAAAATATTTTTAATAAATCTATTATTCCCATTAGTCTCCTCTAGCACTACTCACGGGGATCACAAGTGGGAATTATCTTCCCAGTTGTTAGTCATGTCCTGAGCCGAGTCACGCCGGCCCAACTTGCACTTTTGCGACGTTACTACATTTGCAAGCACCAACATACATCTTTATTTTGCCGGGTAGATTGCACAAGCCGTTCTGTAATATCCCTTAAAAATATTCTTGCGTTGCTTACTAAAATGCTTTCAAAGTTCTGAGTGACGTACAGTCAGCGCAAAAGTGATCTGAGCGGTCAAATCTAAACATTTGATACAAATCACTCTTAATACAATACTTTTAGTTCTAAATATCGTTTGTTGTCATTTGTTCTCAAATAACAAATGAAAAACCACCATTACGTCTTAAGGTAAAGTTGATTTTTGTCAAATGTTTAGATATATTTGGTGGTTTTGAACGCTCAGATCATTTTGACGCTGACTGTATTTATCTATTGAAATCACTTCTTAAGTTCAATATTATGTTGTACCAAAATTGTAATATGTGTGACAAAAAGTACTAGCCTATTTGATGGTATTGACCACGCTTAGGTGCGGATTTATTTATTTATAAAAATTTAAACAAAATATTATTTTGAAATAATATTTTGTTTAAATTTTGGCTATACTGTAAAGAAGCTTTAGCGTAGCACTAATGTAATGACTCACTATTTTCTTAAAGCGAACGTTCAAACTATTTTAAAAGCACATCCATAATAATGTCATAAAGTTGTTTGTCCTTCGTCGTGTCGTGTCGTATCATAAAATTGGTTGTCTTTGTATATGTGTAGAGATAGAAGGCTAGAGAGTGGCATAGACTTTTTTTATCTTATCTTAATTTAGTTAATAAAATATCTCATAACCGTGGAAAGACCCATAGTGGTGCATAATTTGCATTTATATGATAATATTATGATGCATAATATTGAAATCACTCCTGTTCAATGATATTGTACCAAAATTGTGTTATGTATGATAAAAAGAACTAGCCTGTTTAATGGTATTGTCATAATCACCACGCTTGCCAAGTCCGGATTTATTTATTTATAAAAACTTTATTGTCCAAAAAATTATAGTGCAGTCAACCTTTGGGAAAACCGAAATTAAAACGAACGATGATTGGTGATCACAAATCCGAGGTATGTCCAAAAAACCAACACAATTTTGCTCGACCCGGAAATTGAACGTCCATCCCCGGAACCACTAGACCATCAAGGCGTTCGATAAACTGATTTTTAATTTCGATTGACGACGCGGCCGGAGCCGTTCTCAGATAGCAGTTAAATGAATTGTAATGATGCTTGATGATATCAACAGGCAGTCTCTCGATAACATCGCTATAATTCTAAGAATCGCCAGACATGAGCTCAACTCTTTATTTTGCCGGGTAGACAAGTACGAGCGGCGGAGTAACGGTCCTTGAAAGCATCTAGAATGTTATTTGTTCTCCTCTAATTGCACGGAAACTAAGTGTTTCCGTAGATATGAATTCCAACTTAAAAAATTTCATAGTCTACTTACAATATATTCATAAATCTACTTACAATAATATTCGTTATAAAATGATGAACATAATAAGTTATTAACTAATGCGTTTTGATGCTTAAGGGCTGTCAGAACCAGTCAGAACCCATGCTGTTGTGCCGACATTTAAATGTCACAACAGCTTAAGCTGAGTCAAGACCCTGTTTTTTTTCGTTGACTCTATCTATCTTCTTCCAAATATATAAAATATTTATGTAAGTATATTATTAAATTATAATAATCATTTATGTATTGTTTATTATTTGTTTTGTGTAAATTTAACCTAAAATTAAAATTTTTGTTTACTTTTAGATCAATTTTAAGTTTATACGTGTCTCTTTAAACACTCTACACTGGCAGAACAACCGCGTCGCAAACAAGCGCGGGATGGAGTCTATTTAAAAAAAAGCCTTTTGAATTCTGTCTAATTCTTTGTCTTGCAATCTTTTTCTGTACCACTGTTATGTAATGGTGTGTCTTCGACTAATACATGATTTTTTATTTTTGCTTCTTCTTTCATTAATTATTTCTTTGTTTGATATTTAATAAGATGCTTACCTACTTAACAACAACAAATTTTAGGAAACAGGCGAAAATCAAAGATTGAAAATTAAATTACTGAGACAGGGTTACTTAGTAAGATAAACGGAACTCTCAAGTTTATTAATTCGGAAAGCGCAGAAGAGGTACTCGGGACTAACTCTAAAGTACACGAAATCCAATCATATGACCTTTACTATGTATATCTTAATTAAATTACATTCTCTGCATACAAGGCATAACTTATTTTAGAAAACGAAGTAGGCAGTTCTCAGTTTTTAGTCTACGTTCCGTCTTAATTAAAGGATGCCATAGCTAGCAAAATTAAAATAAATATATGTCAGTAAATGAATATATGGAAAATTATGGCACTTTAAAGTTCCATTTGATTAATTGTACTCTTAGTTTAGGCAAATGAATGTCTGAAGTTCAAAAAAAAGAGTGAAACTTAATAATAATAACTGCCCTTGGTCTCATTTCTTTCCTCATTCATACTTACTTTGTCGGTTGGAAATTATTAAAATATTAATTGCATTTTATATTCACCCTAGTACCTAATTTCCAAGAAAAGTTGTATGAAACAGTATTAGTGGTGTAATAGGCCCAACTTCTTTGCGGGATAATGCCGTGGTTCAGGTTTAATCAGACAAAGTTGGTAACTGTGCTTCGGGTTTGGATTAACTGCCTTTGCGCAATAATTAAAAAATATTGACCGCAGGTAACTTGGGCCGTTTTGCAGGATTATACAGGGTGGTTTAACGAGGCGGAGATAAATGTGCTCTTTATCGTAGCTCGGCTGATAATGGCGATTGTAGAAGCAGTACCCGCCGCCGTAAGGCGGTGTTCACACTGAGCCGCGCTCCGTCGCGGAGCGAGGGGCTGCATAGTAAAAATCCCGCGCGTTTTCAGTGTGTTGTGCCGCGCGTGTTTTCTATACAAACTAAGGTACTTGCATACAATGATTAAATCTGTCGTCCCGCGTACCGCGGCGGAGCGCGGTACAGTGTGGTAACCGCCTAATAGCTTTGGCAGTTTTGTGATACGTAATACAATATTAAATTTTAAACTTGTCAACAATCTTACTAAAAAGGTTACTACATAATATTACATTAGCTCCGTGGCTGCTTAAACACTGAATTTGACAAAAAGAAACAAAGTGTTATAGTGTGAGGTAAAAGCTTTCACTGCAAAATTATAAAACCAGGCGAGTAATAAAATCGTTTTGCGAAAAAGAATGGTAAAATGAATTAAAACATTCAGACGTTAAACTTCCAAAATGGTCTTGACATCAGATTCCATCAAATACCAAATGCATTAGTTTTTGAAAGATTGACACCAATAGTAGGTTTTTATTAGGGAAATTCGCTTTCTTGTGTATTTTTTTAAATACAAAATAGTAAGGTTATTAAAACTTATCTGGTTATTTTACAAAGTAACATTATGTAGCTTGGTACCCATAAACGCGTGCGATATTCTACCGCAGTGTTTCATAAAAGTTTAATAAAATATTATTTTACGGTTAACGGTCTATTACGCCCTGTATAGTGAAAGCCAATGGTTATCCAGACAAAAAAAGCAGAACAAAAGGGAAGTTAGAAAGTATTTGGATCACGTTCATCCTCCAAAGAGCCCCGGGGTTGGCTTCCGCGGAGACTTTTAATTAATTCTAAAAAAGTCCATTTTTAATTACGCCCAAAACTGCAGAAACTTCTACCGCGTTCTGTTGTTTTGTATATCGGTTGAGTAAAGTAATTTGTTTCTGCTAATTAAATTGGATATCCACGTAAAGGTATGGCTTCGCATTTTTTTTGTCTGAATTTCACAGTGAAAGTAAATTGTCAGAATAAGTTTTACTAGCTGGCTCATTTAGTAGTGACCTTGCCCAATGCGCCAGAGACTGTGGGTTCGAATCTCGCCCAGGACATAAATTCATGCTATGAACTTTTGTATTCATTCTGCCTTTTTGAATATTTATTGTTTGCGGTACCGTCGATGATTCTGATTCCTATAGCACAAGTGCTCAAACTTTATTTAGGTTCAAATCAATGTAAACTAAAAAAAACTTTTACCTACACGGTGGGATTGAATTAGCTTTTATCCCGAATATGAATTCATAATCCACTCGTAATGCTTTTACAAAAAAATAATATTAAGCCAAATTGAACCATACTGAATATAAAAACTCTTTTGGCACGTAGCATCTGCAATCATGGCGCCTTGCAACTGTGCCGAAATTCTGGGAGCATACTAAAACTGCTATGCAAATATTCAGGTGAGCTCAAATGTTGTTACTGCATAGTCATTTTAAGCAGGACTCTGGACACGGTAGGCTGCAGCTGGGCCAAACCGGGGACATTGGACAATCTCGGGATATCTCTGTTAAATCCGGGAATATTGTTGATAATTTCTGCTTGCTAATATTTTCGAGTCATGTGCTATGTTTAAGGCCAGTTTCATCACTGACAGGTAAATTCGTGATTGTTTATAATGTGAGAATAGTATGATAAGTTCGATGCTGTCTCTTTTATTTTCTGATACATACATCTTTACGGACTAATTTGTCAGTGCTGAAATACCTGCTATTAATTTTTCAATTTCAGATTACTCATAGGATCTTCGGCACTTTCACTCATCAAACGAAGTACACAACACGACAACACAATAAGAAGTGTGTCAAGCACTTCAAAAGGGCACTGAAGCTAGTGAAATTACTGGGTATATGAGACCTAATATCTGTCGTCTCGGTGTAGCGGGCGCAGGGAAGTGCTAGACAGTAAATGCCTTGCTACTGTTTGGCACTGAACTGCCTAAGGGCAGACGTGGCGCTTACTATCAGGTGTACTATCTTCTCGTGAGGATTCAGGCGACTGGGACCACTATATAACTGGGACCGCGGTCCCAGTTGCCTGATTAGTTTTTATTTGTTTATTTCGTCAGGCGAGTGGGACCACCCGTAATTTTAACCACAAATCCATTGTTGAAATACAAGATTTAGTACAGTTAGCAGAAAAGGTGTCACAAATAAAACAAAGTTAATTTTTGCAAAGGTAAGTTAGTTTTTGTATTACCTACATAAACAGTATAACAGTCTTAATTATGTTTTAAAAATCACGTTGGCTCATATGCCTACTTAACTAGTAATTCTAAGTAAACATTCAACAGAAATCTCCTCAAAACAATAATATAAAAATCAGTCTTAATGTCTCTTAACTTTATAAGACCATAAAGTAAGTACTCATTACTCATATTATATATTTATAATAAAGTCAGAAGATGCACCTTTCGTGGTGTAATATTTATTTGCAATGACAATCAAATGTTTTTGACGAGCCATTTGGTGTAATGGTCGAGAAGTCGCCTATTACACCAGAGGTCGCGGGTTCGATCCCCGCACGGTACAAACATTTGTGTGCATGAACATGTCTGTTTGTATCGGTCTGGGTGTTTCTATGTATAATATGTATGTATTTACAAAAAAAAAAAAAGTATATAAGTATTGTTTATCCGTTGTCTAGCACCCATAGCACAAGCTATGCTTAGTTTGGGGCTAGATGGCGCTGTGTGAATAATGTCCAGGGATATTTTTTTTTTTTTTTTTTTTTTATCTCCTCATAACAATGTTACTTAGCAACCGAATGTCACTTTTATGACAAATCCATACTGACACAACGCCGCACCGGCTGTCTACTTACGAATTTTCGATCTACTCTTTGGTGTTTATGGGCGCCTGGTACTTCAAATAGAAGTTTTGCATCACTTCGCTTATTATTTTACATGAATTTTATTCACCACGCTGCCATTTTAGGATGAAATATTCCGTGTGATTACTCTTCGGTACTTATGGGCGCCTGGTACTTCAAATAGAATTTTTGCATCACTCGCTTTTATTTCCATGAAATTCTACTCCGCCATTAGATATTCCGTGTGACTTAAACTCTTTGGTGTTTCTGGGCGCCTATAACTTCGACGAGCATGGCGAATCAATCTTACTAATCTCTCGCGAGTTTAACATTTTTTCCCCATAAAAAAGTGTACAACGCCGCTAAAGAAGTTTTCACTTCAAAAATACTTGACCGTAATACTAAATAAAATAAAATCCTGAGTTATAACTTTATTTTTCTGTTAACTGTACATTAAAGGAAATTAGGTATATGGTCCCAGTCGACCGATTCAAAAATGTTATCAGGTAACTGGGACCGCGGTCCCAGTTTTATTTGGTCCCAGTCGCCTGAATCCTCCTTCTCGTCTTATTACACATTGCAATAAAAAAAAGTACAAAAGCTACTACCGAGCATGGTCGAGCCGGTCCATTTCCACTGATAGACAGAAACTGTCTGCATCATGGTTCTACCACGTAAAAGTTTATTTAAAACAACTCCGAAGTTCTCACGTATCTCGCTCAAGGTGAAACAAATGAGGCTTCACTCTATAATATACTCGTATCTTAAGAGCAACTTACTATGGGTGTTAATTAGAAAACAGGATTGGATTACTCGAGCACTCTTCATTACCTTAATGAAATAGATAGCTTTTATCAAACCAGGCTTTTAAATAGGAAAATTAAGAAAATAGCTGTTACATTTCGGCAGCGGACCATCCTGTTCCAGGCAAATTTGTATCTAATTTACTTGTACTATTTGAGATTAAAATTTTAATTTCGTTAATGTCTTCCTATTAACAGTCCCAATTCGAATTTAATTACATTAATTTTAATTATACGTACGGTTCTTTGTGTAATCAATTACTTGTACAAATCTAATTATGTTCGTACATTTATAAATAGCTTTTAGCGCCCCTCTGCAAGAGTTTGGTATGACTGTTTTACGATTGAGAAGATGGAGATGCTATTTTAATGCAATTATTTAGTTAGCTGGGGATTTCCACACTTAGACTCAAGGGTGTATAAAGAAGTATTTTCGTGCAAATAAATGTTTGTTCCACAACATCTGATTTAATAGTGGTTTTCATTAAACCAAAGGTATCAAATAGGTACCTATATTTTTTCCACCTTTGTAGTAAAGCCGCTCGGATATAAAACCCAGATTATACAGATACCTCTTTGATTTCAAGAAAACTGGCTCTCACAATAATATTGCCTTATTAAATCAATGACCATAAGAGACTAAATTGTGACAGCACATAAAGTGACGCTTTGTTTTTAAGTGTTCCTCAATTTAATAGTTGTAGTCAATTATATAATATCATTGGTTGTAGTCTGTAGAAATGCATAAAGAATTGTCGTTGCATAATATGTATATTCGTAGGTGACTCAAATGCTAAGACTGAAAATGTTATTCTGCACGATTACTATTTGACATTTTAGGAAGTCACGATTCGCCATACTCAGATTTGATTAGTTATGGTTGAAGTTATCTCATTTACAAATAATTTGGAATGTATATCTTGATTCTTGAGTTGCGGAAATGATGCAACGTTATTGTGAAGCTCTCTTCTTTTTTGTATAACAAGATAAGTTAACAATCGTCCAAAGTAAGGAATTAACTAAATTATGTGAAACTCTGTCCTATAAATAAACTGTGAATAATTTGTTTCGCTGGTTGTAAGAAAAATTACTCTTAACTTGTATGTACACTGTGAATATTTTTATGCGAGAATTAATAATTTTTCAACTAGCCAATTAGATCAGAAAGCGATGACAATTTTTTTTTGCTTACACGGCCCACTATTACGAATCACTAGGTTTTAAACGTCGAATTTGTTCCAGTAAAATATAGCCCGTCATCCACAAAAAATCACCAAATATTTACCAATAAAAAGTTAATTAATTGACGCTACTCACTTATTCGGAGTGCGTTTTATCGCCCCCGCCCGCACTCTGTCTGCGCATACGAATTATACTAGATACGGATGTATCTTGTCCGCCAGTATCAAATAAATGAGTCCGTTCGGTTTGATTCATGTGAATGGGGAACGGAAAATACCCGGCAACAAATAAAACGGTCCCAACTACCGAACTACGGGCCGCTCGCTGCATCCATGTTACGCGAGGGTTACTTTTAACCACTCGTCCGATCTTTTTGCACAAAAAATAACCCTCCATTGACAATTTGTCACGTACAGTTTTGTTTCATAATTAGGTTTTTATCGCGATTGAAACTTGCTCATGCTCTAATAAACCTTAATTGGGCTGACAAAATTTGAGAGTTAACTTGTTTCTAAACTACTTTTTTTCGTTTTTACTATTACGATTTTAATGACTAGCTTTCTGGCTTTGCTAACGAGTACTTTAGGTATTGCGCAATAGATAATTTTTATTCAAAATTTTACTACCGTGATTGAAAAACTACGGATTAAATTAAATAGACAATGTCAACTTTTACAAATGAAAACATAAATAGATCTTTGTCATAGTCTTAAATTATTTCTTTTGCTTTAGTAGTTACTATCCTATTTTTAATGTTACGTATTACATATTCAGGCACTTTCCCAAACAAAAATTACAATATAATATGTATTGCCATTCAAGTTGTTCGGTGTGTTTATTATACATTATCATCTGTCGCGTCCACTGCACGGTCTAATGCAAATTCAGTTTACATAACAACGATAATAAGGAAGCAATCATTAACTTTTTCTTTTATAGACTAGAAAGTTGAGTTTGTTTTGTCAAGTTTTGTGTTTTGAGTCGATTGTGTCTAACTTCGCAATTTCCTCGAGCGGACTGGTGGCCAAAAAGTAGAGAGCCAACGCACAAAGCTGGCAGCAATTAAGTCGTCCGAGCGTCCTACTGCGTGCATTCCTGCTGTATGCTCTTTGAATATTACGCTCGCGAACGCTTTTGATTATACGACTACGGGAATAATTCTACCATGAGTGCATTCTATTGTGGTCAGTTCTTAGCTTCGCCTTCAGTTTGCACATACCTACTTATTTTTATGGAATATGTAATTTTGCAGCGCTTTCGTATTAAGATTAACGGAAGTAGAAAAAAGGTAATTAAGTATGTAATGTCTCACTCAATTTGATCCATGTAGTGACCACCAGGGGCGTGCATCCCATATAGGCAGTTAGGCACTGCCTACTTTTAAAACTTATTCGTAGAAAACCTTAAGAAATATTTTATTTTTAAAATCTATAAACATAAATAAAGAAATAAACTTTCCCACAACACTTCATAATTTCATCCGAACAGCGCATTCATGACCTACTTATAAGCATACCTACGCGTCTATAGAAGCGAGGTAGGCTCTGGCCGCGCGCTGCCTACCAAGCTCCATACAATCGAACACGACTCAAAACACATTTTCATTTGAAATGTGCTATGCGACAAAATAAAAAAGTCACTCTAGCGTATAGCACAATAACGAGAAAGGGCAACTCCTTCATTTAGTCGCATTGGGTAGTCAAGCCTACTACGTGAAATTCGTCTGGCTTCCAATTGATTTATACAATAATTTTACTGTAGAAAAATCAAAATATAATAAAAGACGAATTATAATGCATCTTTTTCGATGTTTAAGCTAATAAATAACAATATTTGTGAAATTAAGACGCTTCTACTTCCGTATTAATTTACCACAAACAAGCAAACATGTCAGTGCTTATGAATCTCACCGATTTCAATAGATGGCGCTAAACGAACAAATGTATCGGTTTACAATTATTTTTACTCATATTTTATTAATTATCACAATTATAATGGCTGATTTGTATATCAGAATTCTCGTATTATATTGTTATGATAAATGGATTTTACTTTACTATTTAAAACACACACTTAGAAGTTATTGGCAATTTAAAGTAATGAAATGTTATTTGTTTTACGTCAAGGTCAAATCTGCTTGCTTTTTGGTTGGTTGTTTACATTTGTGTTTACATTTCTCTAACCTATCTGCATGGTGCGTGCGTTAAAACTTTTTAGAGCTATATTTTAATTACATAATAGCGAAATCTATGTTATTTTGTGGAGTGCAATGATATTTTAATCAATGTTTGTGTCTTCAAGCAATACGGAACATTGTGTGATGTGCATTTCTGACGATGGAAAATAACACTGTTCAGTATGTCCCCATTTGTTTTGTTTAGATAATTATGATTGGATAAGTTCCTTTATGTCAACGGAAAACTATTCATCTAATGATCTTAAAATTAAAATATTATGATAATAATTTTAATAGGCGCGCCCGGCAATTTTTTTACGTTTTGATAAAAAAAAAATACACTGTGTTGTGAGATGCATGTTTTACAAAGTTAATTGTTCTTATCCGATAGCACAAAAAAAATTGGGTACCGATCGATCGATTTAGCAATCGATCTGAGCAAAATAATCTTGACTGCCTACCTAGTCTCAAAACCAATGCACGCCCCTGGTGACCACAGCAAGTTTAGAGCATTAGGGAGGTAGTTTTTACTAACAGTCAAAATGTATAAACTTCTATGGTTCTATCAAGTAAAACTAAGCAGAACCACGATAACAAATCATAAGTAAGCCGAACACTTGACAAGCAACAACTTAATCGTATTAACATCATTTAATTCGGTCGTGTGATTCTAGCATTGTCCGTATGTAAATCTATTCCTGTCCAGGCAACGCTCGAGTGTTTCGCAGATGCTTAGCATACAGATGTTCTGTTATCACATTCCTCTAGACTAGAAAACCTAGTTGTGCGGTGTCACCGCTAGTCTGACCATTCGTTGAACTCTAGATTCTCAATGTTTGAAAGCAAAATTCATATGAGAATGCGTCTAGTAATATTATACCTTTATCTTATGATGTGATGACACATGTTTTTGTTTCTTTTAATTTAATGCTTAGTGGTATTACTTTAACTTTATTTGGTCGGACCTAATGTTCTTATATTAAATAACATTAACAAAGTATCCTACATAATAATACCTAACAAGGCATTATAATTCAAAATATAAAATGTAGAGACATCAAAAGCAGTGTTTTCCATCTGTAAAATTACTCTTATATAAAAAAAACAAAGTGCTTTATTCGGCGTTCCAGGATTTTGTAATAAAAAGAGGGTTAATAAAAATTGTCAGCTTTCATTAGGTAATTATATTATATCCTCTATTTAAAAAAAAAATTGTCTAGTAAATTAAAAAAAAAAATTGTCTTGTAAACCAGCCCTTACTTTCTGTCAAGAGAAAAAGTTTGGATGGTTTTTTTAAGTTTATATTTATATCGCTATTAAAAAATCACTTTGCTAGTCACGGATCTTACGCCATGCATTATTCTTCGGACTTATTTTACGTAAAGTAAAAAACACAGTTATGCGTAGGTACTGGTTGGTGGAAAGTGATAACTGATTTCATAAATGCGAAAAATCCGAAACAAATTTTGGTCTGCACAATAATCGGAGCTAGGATGCTTTTAGACATTAAATTATCATAAGATTTGTATTGAATGGATAAAGCTTATACGAATTAAGGTACACGGCTAGGACTGCTAACCACACATCAATTTAAATAGACAAAGAAATGTTTAAAAAAAAATACGAAAAATTATCATTAATTTAAATTACGGTAATCCTCGAATTTCGCCTTAAGACTTTTATGTCAACCGTACTCGGTCATGCGTGTAGTAGGTACTACCTACCCTAGCGGTGCCATTGATTGCTTCTCTAGGGAACGGAATTATTTGATTACATCCAGTGGGCCGGCGAAATTGTCCTATTACTAAGTAAGGGTCTTATTAAACGAGCATCCCTTTACTTAATACCCTTGTTTACTCGTTGTAACATAGCCGGAGCAATACGTTAGAAGTCATATTGTGCGTTCTAAAGCACTTAGACTAGTCTTGGGATATCGCTAATGTGTTTGTTAGGAATTACTGTGGCAATAAAATAGACGCCTCTGGTTCTGATTCCTTTGTCTAGTTGGGCACAAAATCCTATGTTGGTTTTTCAACCTATGAAAACATAAACGAGTAGCCATTATCTTACACTACTTAATTTACCTTTATTGTACGAATGTACCCGTATGTGTGCCTTCAATTTGTTACTTGTGGCATAAAGTAATCTAAAGTATTAAAAGGATCGGAGTTTTGGTCAGCTGCTGCAAACATTTTGTTATAAATTGTTGCAAAATTCCTATGCCGCACGCTCCCTTCAAAGTTTTAACCACAGAGTTACACAGTTTGGGACGAATCGAGCCTAATGCGATAAATAACAGTAAAACATTTCTATGTTCCAATTCCATGAAGTTATAAGTGTAATTAAATATTAATTTAATATATTTTTTTACTGTTGTACAATAAAAAATTAAACCGACTTCAAAAAAAAAAAGAAACAAAAAAAACTACCTAAAAAACTGAAAAGCAAAAAATAATTTTAATAAGACATTCATCAAATGCGCTTATTGTCTAAGCCTATTAATTAAATTGTATTTTACGTGCTAGGTAGGTACCTACTAATCTGTTTGAAGTCGGTGCCAAGCCAAATAGTAGGTACCCAGATTACGTACCTACGTCCGCGGATTAATAAGTAACCCTTTATAATACATAATATTGTTATATATCATTTTTTATTACCTTTGGCTTGGCACCGACTTCAAACAGATTAGTAGGTACCTACCTAGCACGTAAAATACAATTTAATTAATAGGCTTAGACAATAAGCGCATTTGATGAATGTCTTATTAAAATTATTTTTTGCTTTTCAGTTTTTTAGGTAGTTTTTTTTGTTTCTTTTTTTTTTTGAAGTCGGTTTAATTTTTTTTAAAAAAAGTTTGTTTATTTTTCTATTTTTAGTGTGAATAACACGTAGGTAGTGAGTAAAACTCTTTCATAATAATGATAGCGAAAATACGAGTAAAATAGTAGAATTGTATTATTTGATAATATTAGGTATTCATTAAGTGTTCAGCACCATGGGTAGGAGGAGAATGCGTTTATGCACCATAACCGCAGGCTAGCTAGACCCGCGGCCGTGTGTGGGACTCGAGACCGAAGCGTCCGCTACCCACTACACTCCCCCGGTTTCTCCTTCACACCCGATTAGGACGAGCCGGTGCTAACCTTATTGGCTAGTGACCAGCCCATCCCCGGGTAATCATCAGCTTAGCTGCAAAAGTACATGAAATACAACTAACGTTCCACATATTCCTACAACACTGAAAGAATTATCCCCTAACTCCTAACCGTTAAGGAGTTGTACTTTCCATCATCACCTTAGCTGCAAAAGTACATGAAATACAACTAACGGTCCACATATTCCTACAATACTGAAAGAATTATCCCCTAACTCCTAACCGTTAAGGAGTTGTACCTTCCATCATCAGCTCATCAACATAAAATGATGTCTATCGGACGCAAAAACTTGAATGGCTTCAGAAAAAACAAGTAACGCGTTGGCGCAGCCTATAAAATTTGAGGTTTTCCCTTGATTTTTCCGGGATCCCATCATCAGATCCTGACATGGTGACAATGGGACCACCTCGGAACTATGCACTTTCAAATAAAAAAAGAATTATTTAAATCGGTCCACAATTGACGGAGAAATCGACGGACATACATAAAAAAAAAAAAAAAAAAAAATACATACAGTCGAACATATAACCTCCTCCTTTTTTGAAGTCGGTTAAAAATACATTCTAAGTTAAACACAGTTTCTACGAGTAGAAGGACAGCTCTATGTAAAAAAAAATGTAAAACATTTACTTTGATCATTTTAAGTAAGTGATCTAAGATTTGAATTGTGTAAATAGTTAAGCACCATTTGATATTTTATATAATAAGTTTATGATTTTACATATCTCTTGCTCTGTAAGTAGTCACTTACTTCCCTGAATGCCGGGGTGTATGGATATCATTACAGCATAGGTTTTTGAATTTGAAAAAAGAACTGTCATACTCATACTGCAAGAAGAATATTTTTAAAAAGTTAGGTAAATTTTTTTTTCTCTCGAATCGGAATCAAGACAATTAATTATATTAGAATTTATGAAGATTTTATTTTAAATATCGAACGATTTGTTTCGCAGTCACATTGTATGTTATTAAAAATCAAACTGGCCAGCACGATTTGACGCGCGCTTGCGTGCCATAAAATCGTGAAGAGTAAAAATAACTAGGGCGCGAAAGTAAATTTTTTTCGTGTTTTGGAGTTCTTTCTTAAAAGTTGAGTTTTTTTACTTACCTCACAATCGATATGTAAAGCAGAGTGTTTACCTCGGGTGTATGCATCAATTGCATACTCGGGCTAATTAGCGCCCTCGCTGCGCTCGGGCGCCAAAAACCTCGTATGCAATTGATGTCATACAGCCCTTGGTTAACAATCTACTATTTCATCCATGAAATTTTTTTCGACCGCCTATGGAAGTAAATGTTTTTTGTGCTTGGGAAAATAATTTCCATACCATTATTTATTTTGCCTTGAGTAAGATCATTCCTTTGAAATTACAACAATTTTCTCAGTTAGTCTTATTAGTAAGCTAGTCAGTCGCAATAACTTTTGGGAAATATATTATTTTGAATTTTGTTGAAATAATAACATAAATAAGTTGGACTAACACACAGGTTCACTGAATGCATTACTACGAGTATTTATACTGTGCATATAGTGTGGCTCGGGTTATTGGGCGGTGCACGTCGACACCTGTTTCTGACACCACAGAGGACTCCACATCACGATATTACACTTAATACAAACATACGCTGACATGCAAATTTAGTCGACTTTTCCGTGTTGGGAACGTTGGGTTTGTTTTCCTGTGTGTTTTCTGCTCGCAAATCATTTAAACCAAAATTCTATGTTTAACGATTGTTCTTTTTGCTTTTGGGTATATACACAATAATTTTACTAGTATAGATTTTTTAAAGTTTTTAAATAAAAATATAGGTGCAATAAAGGCATTTCATAAGCTCTTAAACTGTTTGAGGCTACAAAAGATGTGGTGCATATTTTGTTAACCATTGTCTTGTGGTCTCTTTTTAAAACTTTGTTATAGAAAATCGCAAACCAAAAAAAAAAACATTATGCAAAACAGTACTCTGAATTTAGTCCACCCACAGTATCTTAGTGGCAAAATTGCTAGTGCACTATGCAATTACAGGACGCGTTTCCCGGCCAATCTCACCCCACATGTTATCCAACAATGTCAATCCATAGACTAATTGCAATCTGTAATACAACATGTGTTCCAATGCGGACGGGTCACGCTGTTTTGAAAGCGCAGGGCTTCGAGCAAATCTGGTTTAGCGGGGGCAAGAGGAATTAATCATTCCCCTGCGCACGTACATTGCAGATCACCGCGTAATAAGTTTGGAATCGGCTTTGGTAATAATGATCGTGTGCTGTTGACTTTCGGCAAACACGAAGCTTGGTGCTATGTGTGCGAACATCTGGCTGTTTATCTTAGTGAGGTTGCAGTGATAAATGATGCCAGTGAAGCAACAGGGTGTGGATTGTGAAGAGGCAAATATGGTGGAGTAAGTTCGAAGATAATGGAATTTTTATTATAGGTTGAACGATGAAAGGACTAAGAAATCGTTTGGTTGATTGCACGTGTAATTTTATTTTCCTTAAATAATATTAAAAACAAACAAAAAATAAAAAAAGAAATTAATTAAATTCGACTTCTTCTCGTAAATCGAATGTCGTAATTTTATTTATTTATTAGGTATTACGAGTTGAAGATCTTGGTTTTCACTGAATTGAAACAGATGTTTTAGCAAACACAAGTTTGCTGAGTAAATCTAGACTTGTTTGCTGTTTAACCAGGCTATTTAGATCCCGTTGGAACCATTTAGAAATAATTGGCATTCCCAAATTATTTATGTTGAGATTAAACGAATGTTTCTGGGCTATAATAATTAAAAATTAAAATAGATATTTTGAGACAATTCTAAGAAACGCTATCTAGCCCCGAGTTCTTTAAAGGTTGTACTATTATTTTGAAAGATTGGATAGACATGCTTGCTATATTTTTCATTCAAACATAATCTAAATTTTACACACCAATATAAACAGACATGCTCATATTGCTCATGCACTCAAATCTATATGAGTGTATGAGCATGTCTGTTTGTATTCAATAATGTACTATACAGTAAACAGTCTCGCAACTTCTGCCAACAAGCCGACTTTTCAACCATTACAACAAATCGACAATATTATTAGGGCTGATTCCAATGATTCCAATAACCTGAGCATATAAAGCGTACTTTACAAAAGGGTCAGCTATAAATAAACTAGAACGGTTAGTTATAGTAATTTCTGTATGAAACGATAATGAAAACAATAGGGCATTCAATTAAACCAATATTGTATCAAGGGAGAGAATGGCGAGTCGCAATGGTTGCTGAGTAGGCATTATTGCCAGTTATTAGGTCTGGGCGGTTTATCGTCGACGGACGCTCTGAATCCCAAATAGCTACGGAATTACTAAAGAATAAATGATCCTACTATAACGATGATATTTATAAGGATCTTGCAACTATTATTAAGACAAGTGTTGTCTACTTTACGAGCAGTACTTTTAAGAAGTAGATAGATTTTACAACATCTGTGTATAGTTCTATTTTCTTCTCTCTTTTTATTTCATATCTTGATAATATTGCTTCTTTCATGTGTTATTTCTTTGAAACTTCCACTTCATGTTATTTGAATAATACACTTATACCGAATCTAAAAATCTTAATATTTTTGATGATAAGGTTAATTTTAGATAATATTCATAAACGGACCTGAATATACATTGAGTATATTCAGGTCCGTATTGGTGAAAACTAAGGTTTTCTAAGTTTGCTAATGTAAATTACAAGAAATTACCAGTAGGACAATAATACTAGGATTTTCTGCGCTTGAAATAACATTTAAGGTATTTGCCTTTAGAGTTCCTAAAAACATGCTGAGTCAGAAACCTGAATAAGCGGCTTAGTCTGATGCCGGATTAACTAAGTAGTTAATCACACGATGAGAGAGAGATTATTGAAAAAACTTTTACCTCCCTATTTATTAAGGCATCGTGAAACACCTTTCATTTCAATGAGTGAATTATATCCTCAAGCATTTTTGTTAGTGGAAAATTGATTCCCTTTGATGGAGACTGATACAATCTGTGCGTCCACTTTGAGCGGACTGTTTTCAAAAAGTAAAACTTCAGATTTTCGTTACTGTATTACGATTTTATTATTAAAAAGATTGAGTGGTTTTATCACGATCTAAAGAGTCATTTTCGTCAAGGACACGAAAGCCACAATGCAGAAAATATCTACGTCTGAAAAAAGAGTTTTCATGAAGCTAGCGATTAATAAAGTTAAAGATGGAATGAAGCAAAAAATATCTGTTAATTCAACTAACCAAAAAACTATTTGTATTTGCAAGTCAATTGACATTATGCAAGTCAAAAATAATTAAATTATCCCTCTTTAACCTTTCTAGAAATTTAATTTGAACAAACTAAAACGACCTGCCCCATTTCACAAAATTAGCTTCTGCGGTTTTGTCACAGCGTACAACGTTAATAATACATATGTCATTCTGGACAAGTTTAGGTAGAAACGAAACGGAATGGAACGAGAAATTTGTACAAAAGAAAGACCTAATTAATTTTTTTGAAGAGGCAACCGATGTTTAATTGTTCGGAGAATATAGCTGCAATGTCTTAAGGATGAAAGAATAGAATAGAATATCATTTATTTGGTACTTAAATATAGGTATTACAATATGATTTACATTAAAACAATTTAAACTTAATATTAAAAGTACCAAAAAGGCCTCCGCTCAGCATATGTCGTGGCGACCACGACGCTGATATTCTGCGGATACCTTCTGGTTTACTTAAAATTAAATACAAAAAATAATAATAAATAATAGTAAAAGTAGTACAACGAGAAAACAAAAAGAAAAAATACATAATATTAAAAAACTTATCCACAATAACATTTACGCTCAGAATACAAAATTAAATGTTGCTAGCACAATCATGTTCGTACTCAATACCAAAAGAACAGTTCTATGGCCAGGGTCTATTTATACATATTCGCGTGCCCTCTGTTTTTTGCAAATTTAAAATGTGCTGCTTGAGCTTACGTTTAAAGATGTGAACAGTTGGAGAGGCCCTGATTGGGGGTGGGATATTGTTCCAACATCTTGCCGCAGCATATTTAAAACTGCCGCGAAATGCAGCTGTTTTATGCGAAGGGTAGAGTAGACGGCCGCCTGTACGAGAATCGCGCTGAGAGAAATTAAGCCTATCATACAAATAGAGTGGGTCCCGATTTTTTATTATTCCAAAGAGTAGAACTGACAAATGCAAGGCGCGTCGCGATCTCATATTCAGCAGATCACCTTTATTGAGGTAATGCGTTATGTGCGCTCTACTTGGTATGGGGAAACAGAATCTCGCGCAGGAATTTTGTACCCGCTGAATTAATTTCTTCGTGCGCGCCAGTAGACATTCACCAATTACAACATCAGCATAATTAAGTTTAGACAAGATGAGAGCTTCACACAGATAGATGCGCGTGTCTACACTCAGGTGTTCGCGCATCTTATACAAAACTCCTAACCTGAAAAAACAATTTCTTGTCACTTCTAATACATGTTTTTCAAATTTCAAGTTATTGTCCATGATGACGCCTAAATTTCTGGCTTCAGTGACCTGCTCAATTTGTGTATTCAGTATTTTAACATTAGGGGTATTGTTATTTATATGGCTGGTTTTTGTCTTTGTGCCCAGGACAATGAATTTGCTTTTGAGGGGATTTATAACAAGACCATTTGCCTCAGACCAGTCAGCTATTGACTTCAGATCTTCGTTCAGTTTATTAACAGCAATTTCAGTATCACAGAGTTTGAAACTCTGGTAGATCTGAAGGTCATCGGCGTACAAATGGTAAAAGCTATTTGAAATACTTTTGGGTAAGTCAGCTGAGTATATTATAAAAAGTATTGGCCCCAGGATCGACCCTTGAGGAACACCCTTATTCACAGCCAAGCTGCGCGAAACACGCTTAGTGCCATCAGAACTTGCGACTTCCACTTGTTGCGACCTATCACTAAAGTAACTAGAAAACCATCTTGAACCAGAAAGACAGTTGGTATTTCCTCTGAGCTCCGACGCTGCGGCAAGGGACTCGCTCACGTAAGAAAGATGGGTCTCTTTTCTCAAGCGGCTTAAAGAATCACGTTTAAACGTGTTGGCTATTTATTTTTGCTGTTTAATTTACCTTTTTCTTTGTTTTCGTCCCTTTGTCTTTTTTATTGCATACCGGCTAAGGGTTTGGCTTAACGCAATAAGTAAGGAAATGTTTCTTTTAATCTGTGATTAAAGTTTATTTTATTGTGAAATTATAATATAGCTGGAAACGGGATGTTTATAGGTTTTCAATTTTTTTTGAATATATTATCTTGTGAACCATGACTGTCTACTCAAGGTTGGATAGCCGTACTCAGGACTCTCAAGACAGAGGGTTTCTCCTAGTTTGGGATCCGCTTGCAACAATTGTGTTTGAAGTAAGTTGGTTTATCTACATACATTGGTATGTAATGTTATGTATTAAGCTGTTTATTTGAACAAGATAATAAAGTTATTTTTATTATGATGCCTTGTACAAAGACGTTGAAGATAAGGCGAACTAAAGTTTGTCAGTATTATATTTTGTTATCATAAAAACCAGAAAAACCTCTCGTAAAAATTTTAAAGCTCGGAAAAGATTTAACACTTACCTTAGGTCCAATTTCTTCTGTTACAGTTACTGATATTGAATTTCTCATGAAATTACGGTTGTTTTCAGCAAATGATATAAAAAGTTTTTTACGACTCCCGGTGAAATAAAGAGAAAATTTTTACGACAAGCCTGAGTTTTAGGTGGTGCCCTCAATATGATTGCTACCCTTGTAATTGGATGTGGTGAGA
This sequence comes from Mecyna flavalis, assembly GCA_949319885.1. Lineage (NCBI taxonomy): Eukaryota > Metazoa > Arthropoda > Insecta > Lepidoptera > Crambidae > Mecyna > Mecyna flavalis. The sequence goes on along the minus strand of OX439435.1, from coordinate 10,552,675 downwards.
TAATTTTAAAATGTTATTTATATAACTCTTTTGATGTTGCTTTTCTTTGTGGCTGGTTTATGACATTTTTTTATTTGACTAAGAAAACATTTATATTTTTATTTGGAGGCTCTTTTACATTCTTTATATTTTTATGTAAGAGGGATAATAAGATGACAAAATGATTTAATTCTATAAAAAAATATAATTATGTATAATATCTGCTGTCTGGTCTGGTCCGTAGTTCTTTAGTCAGTGTGGAAAGGCAAAAGGATATTTATGTATTCGTCTTTCTGTAAATCAAAATGATAAAATCCCTTATATTTTTGTTGAGATCTTGGAAGTTTATAGATAAAGAGTTTTTTTTACTAATCAACTCAGCTAAAGTCAATAGTAGGGCATTCCCGAAACCATATTGAAAAATTGAAAATGACTTTCCAACTAGCACACACCCCTCAAAATGGAAATTGACTTGTTTTTTTTTTGGCTTTCGTTCATGCCTTTGGATATTGGTCTGTTCAAATAGATGGGCTGCAGAAGGGCCAGGTGGGGTACAAACAAAAGTGACAGATTTTAGAGTTCGGTACAGAAAGTGAGAAACCAATTATTTTTACCAATTTATTACGGGGCTATTAGTATTATCTATTCATTGTAACACTTTTTGTTCAATGTACTTGTAAATATTTTTTTAGTATTATCTATTTATTGTGAAACTTTTTGTACAATGTACCTACTTGTAAATATTTTTTAAACTTGCCCATTCCAATAGCTTCTCTCAGTGTGATGGTATGCGCAAGATACGTCTTTACGTTGTAGTTTCCATTCTGGTTTGAAATGTAAATAATTATGTAAACTCAAAGTTTTATTTTAAGATTAATAAAATTGATTGCCACTAGTGAAGGTGAATCTGCTGGGGTGAAGTGGCTTTGTGCCGTACACTTATAAAGTCTTGACGTACAACCTTATATTTTATGAGATCCAATAACATACTTATTTCAGAATCAACCAAGGAATCACAAATACTTAAATACAAATTTAAATCCGGGAACAACCCGACCACAAAATGGTCAATTTCATGAATGATCTTTAGGTCGGAAAACCACATCTGTTGGCGCATAGAGCAGAATCCTTAAAAACTTCGTTTAAAAAATTTAAATACTTTTGGAACAGACGATCTATGCAGTATAGGACAGCATCGCAACTAAAGGGCCATCAAACAAGCCGGTCCAGTTTGCCCATCTCAACTACACAAGAGTGCTGAGTGGGCGCCGGTTCCGCTACCGATTTCCTTAATTGATAAATCTTGGCTGACGCTGCTCTTTGCAATTAAGGCGGATTCTATGCACTGTTCGGACGGGAATTTAATGCCCGTTCCCGTAACTCGATAGAATTGAAGAGCATAAATGTTAATTAAGACTCGCAGTCAAAGCAACAGTTTGTATAAAATTAAGTGGAGTCGTAGGTCCGGTAGCGACTTGAATGCTGTATTAATTCTTTGGTATTTACGTCTGCTCAATTCAAATGTGTTTCTTCTCGGTGTATTGCTGTTTTGTAACAATAATTTAACTTTGGTATTCATGAGTGGATGCAATTAGCAATCATAGTCGTAACAACGATTACCTACTTATAGTTTAAAGTGCTTCTGGAATGGAATTTGTACTGTTATTTGATTTATTATAATAACAATACAATACGTCCCTATTAATATTACAATTGCAAAAATAACCCTACCTAACTTTCTGTGATATTTTTATAATTAAAATCGCTTAACAGTTTACGAAAAATTAAGAATGGACGTTATTTGAGTTTCTGGGGTCATTTATGGCGAACGCGTACATAGCACACTTTTATTCTGAACAGACTTACTTAAACAATAGATATTAATTAAAAAACATTATAATGTGAATATTTGAACTTCTTAGAACCAAACGTGAAGTTGATCATCAATAAGATTCAATTGAATTCATGGAACATAATTATAGCAATCGAGACAGTGTACTTCCAGTATCGTTCATAATATCTGTCAGAACTTGGCCAGCCAAGGCGTTGCCGAATTTGGCTATTGATCGCGGATAATTGAAACGGATCGAGTCGAGATGCGGAGCACGTAGGCTAGTTGTCCGGGAGGACGTGTCCGCGACCGCACTCAATACATTATCGTTATCAGCGCTGAATCAATTATCGACAGATGTTTGCTTATAACTTGCTGATACTTCGACGACGTGCTTCGAACACGGGTTGCGTAAGATTTCGTTTCTTTCGGGCAAATTGTATCCTTCTTCTTTCGGCTTGTGCCTCTCTGTATCTAATTTGGGTTTTGTTTCTTTTCGACAAAGTTTTGGTCTATCGTGTCTGGATTAGGTTTCTTTTATACAAAATAAAGTCTTCCATTTAAATCAAAATTTTTGAAGTATGGAAAAAAGTCCAGTCCCTTCAGGATGAGGCATCGGAGAGATAGAGAGACCCTCAAATTCTCACCCCAACTACCAACGGGGTGAGTAGTAATGTGTCTAAATGCATTCTTATTAGTTTCTATTTAAGGAGAGAACAATACATAGACAACGGTATCCCCAGATCATCTATTTTGGAAGATATAAAGTTATAATGTATAATAAGTATAGACCAAGATTCGTACTTAATCTTGCATCTTGTTGATATTTTTCCGTCAATTTCCTGTATTCAAGATTAAATTGAAACAAACGTCAGCAACAACTTTCACTTTTAGTACCTACTACTACATTTAATCAAGCTAACGACATATAACTTAAATAGATAAAAGTTGTTATTTATTATCTCGTATCGTATCTACCCTATTTCATCGCTGAGTATGGAAAGTTCTTTTGCAGAATAAACGAGTTAAATCAACCATAAATTTTCCCGAAAATGGGCCTTTCGAATAAGTTATCATCGGCAGTTAGGAACGTGAAGCCGCGAATTTTATCTTCCGATAAGAGTGCTTCCAGACACAATATCCTTGCAAATATTTTGATTACGTAAACACGAAATTTTATGAAGATACTCGAGAAAATTTTAGCTATCTGGAAGTTAATGGTTATTTATAGAACGGGTCGTAAATGTAGCAAACGAATTATGATGGAAATTTCTTAATTAACTTATGAAAAAGCAAACGTTTGAACGCCTCCGTTAAACAGTGGTTACACCGCTGGGGTTTAATGTCAGGTTGCTGGTATAACTTTTCCTGGGTCTGGCTGGCTAAATACCACAGGTAAAATCTGCCGATATAACAGCTTTGGTTGTGTTCCGGCAATATTATTGTGGAAGCAAGTAGTACCATCATGGGACTAAGCAATGGAACTAATGCGGGCGAAGGTACGTTTTGTTAGCATTTATTATGCTGCCCTAATTATTCATTCAATATTAAAAGCACTTTCCTAATAATTTGCGGGCAACACTAATATCAATCTCTATGACAAATTGATTTGACAGCGCCCCCCTCATTCGTTCGTTACTTCAAACGTAAAGCGCAGACAGACCGGCATTCTGTTACGAGACGTCGACGCGAGCGGACGAAAGTGATAACTGTGTAGTATTGTGAATTGATTACTGTTAGTGTTTTCCCGTGGTGTTTTCACGTAAGTACTGATTAATACCTAGAATAGAAATGTATCGATGGAAAATATGATTTTGAGTTTGGATAAAATCCTTTTAAATATGAATATGATAGTTTTCTTTTCTGGATTCCCTTAAATCTGAACTGTTGGCCATCAGTTCAGAAGTGGGATCACAGGAGAACTTATTCTCTTCACACGTCCACATTTTCATATTTTTTTTTGGATCTAGAGAAGTCTTCGATTTTGGAAGTTTTTTTTTTTTAATTTTTTTAACATTGAGAAAAAAAATATCAAATAAATATGAATATTTTGTTGTGGGACATGTAGATATGTACATTGTACATGTTAAAGGTGCTGTTTGGTTAATTATTATATTTCAATTGTTTTGAAAATTTACGGATAATGATATTTACTATCATATTAAATAAATTTCACTCACAATAAGAACTTATACTGGGCAACAGAAAAAAAAAATATATTAAAAGCTATTAATTTTACGAGCGTACAACATCAACGCAGTCTCCATACAAACTTAATGTTAATTACCCATTTTAGTACCGAAAAACAGTGCATAACAATATTATTAAAAGTATTTGGGGTAGTTAGCATTGTATCGTCACAATAAGACCTCGCACAAATTAGTCCATTTAACACTACTTGAGGCACTGTTCTTAACTGTATTACTTTTTGGTATTTACAAAACGTGATATTATATTTCAATTAAGTTAAATTAATTTTAACGTTCAGTTCCTGAAGTGAAAATACTTTATTTTAATGTAAATTTTAATGGTTTATTGTGTAGCGTTGCATATGCAAATTACTTTTCTGAGTAAAAGTTGTATTAATAAAATTACATATACATATTTATAAAAATAATTGTTTTAAAGACAGACTGTACATCTTCATTAGTTTTTTCTTTTATTTCTTGCATTTAATAAACTCTTTAAATGCCCCTCAGTGTCAAGGATAGTCGATGTTGTTGTTCTCATATTATAATTTTATAACATATTCATAGTAAATTGATTATTTACAACGCCGTCTGGTCCCAGCCTGGGTTAAAATTTGAACTATAGTTGCCAGACATTAAGTACAAGAAAATTTTGTATGGATGCACCCGAAGTAAAAAAAAAAAAAAAAATTAAGGATTTTTACAACTAATATTACGTCTTATTCCTTTGTAAATGTGTAATGATTTGAATAAGATTCATTTAACGATTTGTAAGTTTCAGGGTAATCACCATGGACGATAATGACTACAATAGACAGAGTCACAGGATAACCCAGGGCTACGGGTTGAGTGACAATTATATGGAAAAATACAGTCACGGGATAACCCAAGGCTACGGGTTGAGTGACAATTATATGGAAACATTTAAACACAGGGTAACCCAAGGCAACGGGTTGAGTGACTCTGGAAAATGAGGGCGAGGTTAAGCCCAGGTTAAAGAAAAAAATGGTTAAAGGGCGTGGTTAAGCCCAAGGTTAAAAGAAATGGCTAAAGAGCGTGGTTAAGCCCAAGGTTAAAAAAAAATGGTTTGAGGGCGTGGTTAAGCCCAGGTTTCAGGACATAGGTGAGCCCAGGTTGTTACAGATCATCCTCATTAAAATTGATTATTTATTAACTGAAAGAAGAAAAAAATAGTAGTAATAAATGGATTGTTGGATGGTCGGGATATGTACCAATACATCAACATATCGGCACGGTTGGTAAAGGGTATGTGTTGACTTAAAACCAATTCCTTAATGGGTTTTCGCATTAATAGGTTGATGTTTTTGTTTCAAATGAAGGTTTTATCTGTAAATCAAAGATACCAAGTCAATGAGAAAAGGGTATTAGGTTGTAATTCGCATTATTTTGAGAAAAATAGACTAAACGCAATAGTTGCTATTTGTAGACTTCCTCTGTACTAATTAAATTAAATTGTGAAAGGGTTTAAATACAGATTAGTTGGTTAAAAATGTATGATATTTAAGTGACGAGGAGTGAGGGTCCTACCAACACAATCTTAATCATAATGTCATGTCGAGATATCTAAATTGAATTCGTAAATCATGTCAGCAACATCTGGTAGGTAATGTCATGTCTTGAATAAAAATAGAATAATTGTGTAAATCATGTTTATTTATAAAATGTTAAGGCTACAGGATTGGGTGTAAGGAGAGTAATGATAACAACGACGGCTGTTTAAAGACTCCTTTAATGATTAAAATAACTCGTTTATATACCTATGACTACATATCCATTGCAGTAGGTAACATAACCATAAGTATGTTTTAAATTGCTACAATTTTATTAAAATTATAGCATTAAGGCTTATTTCACTTTGTTAAGGTACACCACAGAATATCCTCTTATTCTATGAGGTACACCGTTTGACATATTTTACAATTATGTTAATTTTTTGAAAATTGGGAGTTACCGTTGCAGTATTAGATTAAAGCTAATTACAATTGTTGGTAGATAGTGTAACAATAGTGTATGTATGGTATATATTTTATTTATGTAAATTCGCCTTGTAGACTGTACACCTTTTATCATATAAAATTTAATCGTGCACTTATGATACTTAAATTTATCTTTTTAGTTTATAATTTGTATGACTTATATTCAAAGTTAAAACTGTCGAAGACTACTCCCGCATGTTTAGTACTAGAAATTATGTAATACTGTGAATAACTGTTTTGGCCTAAGTTATTTATGTGATTATTTTACTCTTAATGTTTATACATTATGTTATAGGGTGTTTTTGTTCCAATTATATAAAATAAATTGTGATTTTCATTCGTTCATTTAGCCCTTGGTTTGTTACCGTTATTTACCAGCATTGTACATTTGTGAGATTTTTAAGAGCGAGCGATGTAAACTCCAGATTAAAAAGAAATGCGGATAGGCCATTCCGAAATCACAAAAATACAACAAAAGCTGTCTTGTAATGTGTGTGCGGATATAAATAATAAATATCCTAATGAAATAAAAAGTCTAAAATCATAACTCATTTAAAATATTATATATTTTATACATAAATGGCTATCAGAGAAAAATTTTATGATGTAAGATAACTTTTAACGATAACTTTTGACGATATAATTTTAGTCTGGAGTAGCTCATTGTTTTAATGTTGTATCTACTGAACTGTATTTGTATGCAAAACTAATTTGCAAAACATGTGTTGCATTGAAATAATATATTGAAACACCATTTTATAACATGTTTATGGCAAATAAATATATAATTATTATTATGGTTGTAAAAAAAAAAAAAAAAATGGCGAAATTTTATAAGTAGCTTAATTTCATTCAAACTGTTGTGTAATAAAATTGTGAGCGCGAGGACGCGCTCGAACAGGATGGCCGAACTGTTAGCATTTATTATGCTGCCCTAATTATTCATTCAATATTAAAAGCACTTTCCTAATAATTTGCGGGCAACACTAATATCAATCTCTATGACAAATTGATTTGACAGCGCCCCCCTCATTCGTTCGTTACTTCAAACGTAAAGCGCAGACAGACCGGCATTCTGTTACGAGACGTCGACGCGAGCGGACGAAAGTGATAACTGTGTAGTATTGTGAATTGATTACTGTTAGTGTTTTCCCGTGGTGTTTTCACGTAAGTACTGATTAATACCTAGAATAGAAATGTATCGATGGAAAATATGATTTTGAGTTTGGATAAAATCCTTTTAAATATGAATATGATAGTTTTCTTTTCTGGATTCCCTTAAATCTGAACTGTTGGCCATCAGTTTGTAATGAAAGGCTCGAAGATCAGAGGAGCCTACAGTGTTGCAGCACATCAAAATATGATTGCTAATTACGTTGATTTGTAATATTTTAGTTTTTAAAATTCATACTTAATTTACACTTAAAATATTTAGGAAATAAATGAAAAATCTTGATAACATTTTCATACCAATATTGTTTAGTTAAGGATGTATATTTTTGGCTTTATCAACTAAGCTTTAAATTGCAATAAGATAGGATCATCGTTCCAAAATAACAATAGGCCAACTGAACATTTTCATAACAGTATTTGAATAAATTTGTTGGTGCAGAACAATGTGTGAGTTAATTTTTACGATGAAGCACAAATTGAATTATTTTTCGTGTGTCAAGAGTTTAAAAAACTCGAGAGTCATTAGGTAAGAACATACAGAAGGTATGTTTGTTATGTTTTATGAACCTATTGTCATTCAAGTTATGAGCTGTTTTGCCGTCAAAATAACAAGGCTATAAAAATGCACTGAAATATTTTTTTTATTTTCATACCTTATAGCTTTATAATTTTCATAGCAGGGCCTTTTATTGTTACAAAAAGATGTGTGCCCTCAATTTAATTAAAACTGTCTGGTGTATGAAATGCTAGCAATAGTAAACTTCATTGGTAATTAGCCATCGAAGTCTAGACTTCCCCAGAGCTATTTCAGAAGGAGGCTTAATATTTTGACACATTGTAGCCTTTTACAATGTTCGAGCATTTGAAAAAATTGGTGAAGGTTTGTGCGTACATTTTGGCCATTCATTTTTTTAATAATATAAAAGATAATGTATAGTTTCAATAACCGATATACTTAAATCTGCGCTACCGTTACTAACAGTTCAACCAAGAGTCGCTTCTCTATTTGCCAAAGAAACAACAATGATTGTTCCCAGGCGTCGAGTTAACAAACTAGGTCGTAGTTTGTTTGAAACGTTTAGAAATCAAAGTTCGATTACGGGTGTAATGATGGCGTTTTGCGCGACCATTGTTTATGATAACTGAGTCAAATACTGCTAAATACTTCGTAACTATTTCTATTAAAGTAAGAGCAAGAAGGAATATACAATAACACTAAGAAATTTAATGGCGTAAGTTTCGTCGTTGTTAGCCTGTTTAATATTTGCAAATACTTTGAATCATTACGTAAGTAAAACTCTATTGATATTCTTCTGTAATAAAACAGAAAATAAGTTATTTGGACATATAATGTTCATCTCTATTAATTTAAATATTGTACATATCTGCAATTTTCTTTTTTCCTGCAATTTTTGTTAAAATGTGTGCCAGAATTAAAACTGACATACGTTGAAAAGTAGATCGGAAAGTGCAATAAAGATAAGTACAATAAAAAAGAAAAAGATAATAATATACTTTGCTAAACCTACTAATTAGTTGCTTTAGGAGTTTAAAAATAGGCACATTGATGACATAATATCTGTAATAATATAATATCATTGACCTTTGATATTCGGCTGATTAAATTGGACGTGGCTTTTTTCTCTTGCTTGTAAATATCTAAAAATAGATGGAGGAAAAAATATTTCATTCAAAGATTAATTTGATTGTTAACTCGTGCATAGAAAGTGTCACAAAGACCAAAGTCATTGCGGGTTTATTGCTGCCTCTATTACATTTAACCAGGTTTGACAATAATATGTATGTACCTACCTAAAGAAAACTTGAAGCGTAAATAACATAATAGTAATGATGATGATGATGTTAAAGTTTAAGTAAAATTGATTAAAAAAATTGTAAAGACTATTTGGGTTTACGGTTCGCCTCATAGATAACAGAAACTAAAGGGTTTGCTTATACATAAATTTAAAACTAATTAGTACTTCATGAAATTATTCGTTAAAAAAGTTGATCATGCGAAAAACCTGTTGGTAGGTGACTACCGTCGCCAATAGACAAAATATGTAGGTATGTAACACTAGGAGAGTTACAAATGTGCGTCCAGTTTAAGGAAGGAATGCGTTAATCTTGTCTAGATTCTAAAAAACTGTTATAATTCCATATTTACATTGTCCACTAACCAGTTTTATTTTCACAAGCATTCCCAAAGTTAATCAAAACTAATATTTTTATTATAGTTCTTATCAAAACATTAACGGATCTACTAAAAATCTTTTGATAACGGCAAAAACAGAGTTAAAGATTATTCAAATTGTCTTACGTAAGAAATCGACAAGCAATTTTGTAACCAAGTGTTTACAACTTGCCACAAAGTACGCAATCCAACATTGTGCTTGTAGTTACTGCCGAGAAAATTGCAATGTTACTTTGGTATTTACAGGGCAGAGTAAACAGCCGTCTTCACGACCGACAGATTGCAATGATCGGGAACGGCGTCGTATTTCGGTTGCAAAACTGCAACTGGTTGTATCTTCAATCTCTCTTGAATTTCTACAGCTTCTGGATTGAGATATCTGTTTGACCTCAGGGTTGTTGCTTCACTATTGACTGTTGCGATGTCTATAAAAGTAAAATTTTATCGTAACGCTTGGTTTGTTTTTAGACTTCTAGTGTTGAAATTTATAGGACGTTATTTTACGCCTAGTTTATTCTGTTTTAGTCTGTTTCAATATAAGTTTTAAACTTCTTAAACTATGAAACGGTAACTAATTATGTTCATTTAGCAATGGTTTCTACAGAAACTTTCTTGTAAAGGTTTGTATCCTATTTTTAGAAAGAAAGTTAGTTAAAACATTACCCTTAGATAAACTCTTACTTGTATTTTTCATTAAATAAGAAAGTATAAATTTAGGGTCCATCAAATTTTTATATGTTTTATATTTATAATAAACGATACTTTCAAACTCATGGCTTTGTTGTCACCTCTCTATTAACAAAAAACCAACCAAGTTTTATTGTTCGATCTTTTTTTTCTACTAGAGTTTATGATTCAAAACAACAACTAAAACTTTAAACTGTCATTGATATGTCGTTATAGCATTGTCTCGCTTTTCTCCAAGTTCACATCTGCTGATATATCGTTATTGTGCCGGAGCATTACTGGTTTTGCGGCGTTCAATGCTTACTTTCACTCAATCAGTACATTGAATTTCCTATCGAGAGTCTTGGTGTGTACACGATTTCCTCATTAGCGTGCTTTTGTTAGAGACGTCAATGCGCCACCTGTGTCCAGGGTTGCTGCAAGTCTCGGTTTAAGTTTATTAGTTTAGCAATGGTTGGGGTTGTAACATTTACCTAGATATTCAGGAGAACTTAATGACATGTCAATATTGAACAGCTGTTTTAATTTTATGAAGAAGAGAGTATTGAGACTAAAAAACTTGTGAGCTAAAAATTAAAAAAAATGAGTGTGCAATATAGGGACATTATGAACGGTGATGTTTAGTTTAGTGTCTCTGAAAATTCTTTTCAAACTGCGTCATAACTTTCCAAATAAAGTTTTGAAAGACACAATATAGTGATTTGTGTTCAAAGACACTATAAAACTATATTTTAAAACATTGTACCATTTAAAAACATTTGGAGGACTTTATCAACGAATATTATATCCATATATTCGTCAGCCCTAAACACGTGTACATCGTGTTCGGCTCAGTCCTGAGAGCGATACGCGCAGTTCTAATCAAAGCGTCGAGGTGTCTCGCCCGTCGGGCTTAATCTGCGTGTTGTCTCGCCGCATACGATGGATAACAATTGAAATAATTCCCCGGATTCCCAAAAATAACCTTGTTATTCTACCGCATTCGGAGTATACGCTTGCTCAAAACATGTTTGATGGAATTTTATGGTGAATTTCGGAATATTCACTTGATTGAGTTTTACGAACTCGAACTTGAATGGGGAAGTCTGGACGCGAAGGCACATGTCAATTTGAATCGAATTTTAGCTTAGGAAAGATTTGTAAAATAGTAGGCATTTCAATATAGTCGTCAACTATGAACTATGGAAGAGTATAAATTTATTTGTATCATTAAATAATTTAAGTTATAATCAGTTTCAAGGTAATTTTTACGATTCACATAACTACCTACATACGTCATGGAATTGTAATAACATTTGCTTTTCAAGTCTACACCTACCTTTTGTTGAGCAATTGAGTACAACAAATAACTTAATGGCTATAACATGAGCTTGTAGTGTTTCCTACTATATAGCCTTGGCATGGCAACTCTTTGTGTTTGAGCATGCCTATGTTCATATATATTCGATACTTTGATAAGTTGAACTGCTTCAGTTATATTTCCAGCTTTGTTTTTTTTTTGTCGCTGGATATGGATATAGCTAATGGTAATAATATAATATACCCATAGATTTATATATTTTTTGTTTTGTTTATAAAAATTATCGCTTCTACGTTCTACCACTTCGGATAAGATATTTTCGAGTATGATAGCAAACTTTGGCAACCTTTGGGGATAACAAATAGATTTACCAGTTGGGCTTTGAATGATTCGTATCGCCGATTGGTTAATTATAATTATTATTATACCTTATCTTTTACTAATTAATAAGCTAAATATAGAATGTTATTTACATTAAGTCAATTAGTGGAGTGAAAATTCACATATTAAAATATTTAAGAGATAATAATTTATTCCGCTTTAAAACAAATTGAAATGTTTTAAATTGCAGAAAAGCTTGAAGATGATGCTTACAAATAGTTATTTGAATTATAATTAATTAATTGCCATTATTCGCAATCCAGTTTTGTCTTTTTGTCTGGAAGCTAACGGGCATGTGTGTGTATCTTTTTTTGCACAGTCATAATAACAACATAGGTAACATGTCTTTACATAAAAAAAGACTTATTTTTTCTAGTACCGTACCTACTTTGAATTGTTTAATAATGTTACATTAATTGCGTCATTAAATCTCGTAGACACATTGTTTGTCCCGATAGCGTCTTTTCAATGAAAGTGTAAAAATTCTTTAGCGTATTCTCTTAAGTAGTGTTTGCATGGGAAATAATATCATAAGAAGATGTCGTATTTTCTTCACATAGAAAGTAGGTCGGCTCCGCTGAGTTTCTTGGAACGAAATTCACTTTCAGTAAACAGAGCAAGTACGTGATTAATATGAGTAAGTATGGGAACAAACGTACTTATATTAACTTCTGTTTGTTAGTAAGAATCTGTCATTGTTGTTGACTCGGGTGGCGTACGACGTTCGTATGGTGATTTAACTTTCATTTGCGTTGCGAAAAAGTATTTTTATTTTAGCTTGTTAGTGTCGTGTCTATGCATTTTTGAGGTTGAGAGTTTGTAAATATAAAAGGCATTTTAGTTCTACACATTACATTACATTCGAAACATATTATATATTCTACACATGTCATGTCAACCTTCTTCTATACCTACATTAATTAGCAATTTAAAAAAAAACTTGGAAGACTACGATGAAGTACAAAAAGTTGTGTATCTTTATTTACAACTGCTCCTCAAAAGTCCTACAAGCTTTTGATTGAAAGTTTATGGCTTGCTTAGGGTAATGGTTAATATGCAAAAAACACCTTATATTTCCGCTCATAGGTCACTGTACAGGATGCAAAGAAAGTTTTCCAATATTAAAAACGTTAAACAAATATGTTTTTAGCATAATGATGGAGTTATTATTTTTGATGACCCTTTAATTTGAGCACTGGCTGGAGTTCCAATGTAGGCTTAAACTGCCACACTTCGGACTTTATGAAACGTAAAAGTGTAATAGCCCATTTTGATTTTACGTAAAACGGCTTGAATTGTGATTTGTATGTGCGTTTAAAGTCGAGAGCGACTTTCACGATGATTATTAAAACTGATTTTTTATAGTAATAAAAATTGTTTTTATTTTTATGCAGCATGACTGAACAAGTAAATAAAAAATATATCCGTATTCAGAATTTTATGGTTTGTTGCAGACTTGCAGTTATGTTTTAACTCGGTAGTTTCATTCGGTAAAATGTTGGACCATATCGGTATCACCAGTAATATAATCGTACAGAAAAGTTAATAATAATAATAAAAATTTATTTCATAAAGATAACATGATGTAATACCAGCTTATCTAGAAGTTAATTCTAATACCCACTTAAAAGCATTATCTTACAAGTTATCAGGAGCTTATCTATTGGATAATTCTGACACTGTCTACTTGTGTTGACAATTGACAGACGGCATCTAAGTTGTGTGACTGATACATTTTCAGGAACTTAGCCGACGGCGAAGCCGGGGCGAGTCGCTAGTAAGTAATAAGCTTAACCTCGCCAAAATTTGATTAGTATTTTAAATCAAAGCCACATTTTATGTCATGATACATTATAGTCAATGCTTGTTGAATTTGAGCATAATACATCTAGCTGTTAGAGAGTAAAGAAACACCCCAAACAAACAATAATATTTACAACAGTGGTGTGATTATCTTTTATTCAAAGATTGTGTTATTCCTGTTTGATACCATCTTATTCCATGTTATGACTTCACTTTGATCGAAACTTTCACACAATAACATAAAAGACAGGAGATGGTACCGGTTCGGCGTAATAATATCGATATATCGCGATATGATATATATTTAATTTTGCGATACCGCTGACCCTCACATCTGACGCAGCGGAAGGAATTCTCAACCCTTCCAGGGCCGGCCGAAGGGGGGACCGGGGCCCGCAAACTCAGAAGTCATTTGAAGTATTTATGAATTGAATTAAAATATGCCAGACCGTTCTCATTTCGTTTAAATTTTCGGACATTAGTCGGATAAGCAAAGTTTAAGACATTCCATGCATGTTGGATTACATTATACATGTCAGCAATATCGAGCAAGGGTATATTTAAAAAAATCCAACTGCAAAATTCGTTTCTTTTCGATATGAAGAAATAATCAAACTAATATGTTCTTATTTTCGCAATTGTCGCACAGCATGATATGCCTAAATTGATCTGATGAGTAAGTAGCTTTGTAACTTGTTTTATATCGGTATCAGAATCAACGAATGTACCACAAAGAAATTTAATTATCCACAGCATGTTTATGTGTATCGTTTAATTTGTAAGTTAACTAATCATATTCTTTATCGTACAGTCAAATGCACGTCAGACGTAACACTTTGGACTTTGTACCGCTCTTATTTTGGGGGCATAAGTGCTATTATCGAACTGCAAGTTTAGTGTTAACCGTGACGTGCTGTTGACCGTACAATTCATTGTTTGATCATCAAAAAATTAAAACAAATGTAATAATGCACATATGGCAAAAACATCTCGAGCAACATTTGCAGTTTCAAATCCCGTCCTTTTCTGTATTTTTCCCACTTAATAGACATGACTATTAACAAAAGTCAGGAAAAACAGTATTTAAATGAAGTGATCCAGGATTCAAGCTCCTTTAAGTCCGTTAGTTAAGTACGGCTCTGGCGGCCTCCCTCTGCAAGTGACATGTCATTTTCACCAACTATACTTTATGGGTGTTTCGGGGAAGCCGCCTTTCCTCATAATGAACCTCCGCAACACCATAAACTTCGCAATGCTGTGACTTCGGAAAAGCTCTTCATAACTATGTAGGATAGAAAATGTCGAGTGTGGCAAAATGAAATGTTATAGAAGTGTAGGAATTTTGGTGTCTACAAAGTATGTAAGTCATTTATTACACGATACTATGTAACTTAAAAGTCGCTTAAAAAGTTGCGGCGGTCAAAGTCTATAATCACTAATAAACAGAAAACCGATTTCATTAAAGTGTTAATCTTAATACATGATTATTAAGTGCCCTAAACGGATTTGATAAAAATGAGCTTTTTATAAATTAATGAAAGGTTATAGAAATTAAAAAACTACTGTTTTGAAAAATGAGTGTGTCCCTCATTTCAGTGACAATTTTAACTGTGTGATTAAATTGTACACGTATAATCACAAGAAAGTGTTGCCATCATGGCATTACATTGGCTAAGCCTTGCTACGTGCCTGTCAACTGATTTATAAAAAAGAAAGAGTTTTGTAGAACTACGGCTACCTTCCACGTATCTTCCCTTCCTGATAACTACGATAAAATATTACACAGCATCAATGCTATTACGAAACATCTAAATAATCTGTCAAGCCTGCTTATGTTATAAATTATGGTCTATTGCAGTAGCGTCAGAGCATAAAGGGCGCTCGCTGCGGATGTGCGGTTATCACTCACCTTTATAGGCACTAATATTGAGTTACGATCGAGTTTTTCGTCCCACCCCAAGATTCTAATGCTAATTGAAGATAGCATAGTTAAGAAGATGAGTTGCCAAACTTAAGCACTATCGATGAGTTGTGATCGGCAATCTGCTTTCCTGCTATATTGTAAATGCAAAAGTTTGTGAAAATGGATGTTTGTTCCTCTTGCAAGCAGAGGAGAGAGAGACTGCTGAACGGATTTTATTAATATGAGGTACATAAGTTATTTATTTATAAGTTAACCGGATGTTAAACGGTATGTAGTAATGAGATGAGTATGATGGCGAAAAGTTATTTCTCATTCTAAGTTTGTATTCTTGACATGACATGAATATCGTTAATGGTCTCTTTAAATCGTCTTAATAAATCTAAATTTATTGACTTCTTTTGATTAAATCTTCTGAGAATAAATTAGGTACTATCCCTATTTTAAATGAATAGAAAAGTAGTTCAACCATTTTCTTTTGATACAGTCCAACTTTGACTTTTACTGAGTGCAAACATTCTGATATTTCGAGAGCAGTGTGGTTCGAAGCTTTAACAAAAACTAAAATTAATTCAAACTAACATGTCCAGTGAAGACCAAAGTAAATATCATTGCGTTTCTGAATGTTATTTGAAGGGGAGAGGGTTTTTCAATCGATGCAAACTTTATTTGAATAATTTTATTTTGAAAGAGTAACACTGACTCTGTTGTATGTGCATAATGTAAAAGTATTGACATATTCATTTTCTTTAGTGGGATGGAATGATAATGTAACTAAAGGAGATAAGAATAATAATGAAACATTTTCTTGTTTGTTAACTGCCAAAGGCTAGTAGGGCCAATAAATTTCTGTGTAGGATGCGAACCTTCCGGCACGTATGACAAGATCATAATTATTAAACAGTCCGATTGGCTAGCTACCCAGGTGAAATCTGCCGCCATAACCAGCTCTGGCTAAGATCCGGCAGTATTAATGTGGGAGCCAGTACACTTGCATTCAAAGGCTTGAAGATTCGATGAGCCTACAGTCTGGCAGCACATTGAGCGACGCTTCCTGGTGAAGTGCCCCTTAATGGAATAGGCCGGCAGTGGCCGCTTACCATCAGGTGGGCTGCGTGTCTGTCTGCCAACTGATGTGGTATAAAAAAACGCGCCGTAGTCAAAATCACCTGTCCATCAATCTACCTGGTCGTAACTGACCTGACCCAATCGATATGAAATCAAAAAGCCATCAATCCGGGTCTTCCCGAGTTATCCTGA
The DNA here is from genome assembly GCA_949319885.1 of Mecyna flavalis. NCBI lineage: Eukaryota > Metazoa > Arthropoda > Insecta > Lepidoptera > Crambidae > Mecyna > Mecyna flavalis. The sequence goes on along the minus strand of OX439435.1, from coordinate 10,535,960 downwards.
CCGCGCTGCGCGCATATTTCATCCCGTATAACCGTGGGAGCCAATCGACATATTGCCTAGTTGACAAAACGTGGCTTGATTAATCCCAATAGATTTATCGACTATACATCAATACAATAAATCAATAGGAGTGCGACAAACAAGCCAAAACAGCTTGCTTACATTGACCGGCTTGATTTTTTTTTGTCTTCTACACCCTTCCCCCGATTTATGGGGTCCCAATAAAACTTTGTAACTCCTGATACATAAATTAAGTCTTGATTTCTACATACGAGTTTTTTAGGGTTAGGTTTTGTAGGGTGTACATTTGTTGTTTAATTTTGATAAAAGCTTTTTAGTCTTAAAGCAAAAAAAACCGGATCCATAATAATAATTACATATTTTACATAGAGATTTAATAGCAATTTGGAATTTCCCTACTTTCATTTGTGATACTTCAATTGAATATATCGTACTGCTGTGGTTTTCACTCACCGTTTTAGTAATATATTTACATAAAATAATAAGTTTTAGTATTAAAAAAAATTTGCTTATAAAAATCAAAATAATGAAAGAGTGCTTGTTATAGTAAGTTTTTATCATTTGAATTTATTTATAAAAGCTAACACGTTATTTTAGGTATCACAAAGTTTTAAAGACTTCGTCAAACTAATTCGAAGTAATAATATGAATCTTCAATGAACCGAGTCTGGAATATTGATGACTTTACTTGAAAATAAGTTGATGATAATATATCTGTTAGTTAACCTAGAGTCTCCTTTATATATTATATATTTTAAAAAGCAGCTTCATTTTTATCTGACTTATAAATTACTCCGCGGTTAGACCCGCGTATAATTTCTTTTTTCAAATATCCCCCACTTCCCCCCACATTTTCTTAATAAAAAGTGCCCTATGTCACCCAAGAAAAGTGTAACTTTCCAACAGTGAAAGAATTTTTCAAATCGGTTCAGTAGTTTCGGAGCCTATTCAATACAAACAAACATACAAATCTTTCTTCTTTATAAAATTGGTATAGAGTATAGCAGATATTGATTAGATTAGAGCTTATCTGGTAGTGGTAAAACTAGCCCTTGCCCGTTTTGGAACATTTTTTTATTATTTTATAAGTTCAAATGTACCATAAAGCTCCATGCCTCGGTGTATAAAACACCAACATCGTAAAACTAATTCGAGACAATATGAATTTTCAATGAACCGCGACTGGGATATTGATGAGTTCACCGCCCACTAACCGTATCCGCAAGGGTGTGGAATTTTGTCTAAGAGCCAAATTGTCTGCCGCTAGACATTTTATGACTTGATAAAAACGGGGAATTCAGTCCCTTCTTCCTGGTTTTATGGCGAGGTGCATGCGAGAGACTTTCAAATAACCGCCTCGTTGCTGAAACCATCGTCCTGTTGTAATAAGGGACTGTCTTTTAAAAGGTGCCGGGACACGGCTTTCTTTTCATTTTCTTTTTGTGTTTTTGTATTCGCCGTGAAAGTGGAAGTGACTAAATTTACGTGACATTATTAAAAGTTTGCAAAGGCTTAAGTATCTTTAAGTGGTTGGGGAGAAGATTACCAATTTCTTTGCGTTTGTATGACTATGGCGAAACAAAACCTATGTTTTTGACAAATAAGATGGATTTTATAGATGTTTTTATTTCAATTTTTTTTACTACTTATCCAGCATTAGTCCGTAATATGTTTAGTGTAAAAACAACACCATAAAAAACCGGAGATGAGACAATATAGAAAAACAAAAAAAACTAAACTAAATAAAAAAAAAATTATAAACACATACAACTAAAATTAATGCTAACATTAACACAAATAACTTAATTGACAATAAACGCCTATTTTCAACCCACCTAGGAACCAGATAAATCAAGATTGCCAACATCAAATTACCTCGTTGTATTTACATAGAATCAAGTGTCTTCTTCACTCCCAAGACATTGCAAACTGATTCATTACATCCGCGTCAGCTGGACAGGGGACAGTAGGGGACACCATTGTAATCTTAATAGAGGTCGCCTTAGAGGCTCAGAGGAGTCAGAGGACACCGACTACACCCGCTCTTTAAACAATTTAATTAATCGGACTATTTATAGATTACGGTAGTCTAATATTTGTGTATTGGACTAAGGATTGCGGTTAAGAGAGAACAGTTTGATTACGGTATTTACATTCTTGATGAACACTTTAAAACTATTTATTTATATTGGTGTTAAAATTATTTACAGTTAATAATTTAGGACAAAGGTTGGTAACTTAATTTTTCTTTTCACGAATTACACAATACAAACACTATTAAATAATGATCTCGAAAAGATCAGCTTAGCATCAAAAATATGGACGTCATATATTTTATTACGTATTACAATAAACAATAAGATTTCCATTATATTATGGGAAGATACAAATTTTATTTATTAGATGTAGGAGAAACAACGGTTTTCTTGTTCCCCTTTCTTATATCCCCTTTTTATTATTCCGCTATCGACAAAAACGTCAACAGTATTGAAATTTGATTTTTCTTGTTTAACGTGATGATAATAATAATAAAAATATTCTGGCCTTTTGTACAAACGAATTAATCAATAAATACATCTTCGGATATTTTTAATACAATGCCACCTAAGTTTAAGCCTGTGTCATAAATCCCAGACGATGGACAAACTTCACTGATATCCGTATTAAAAATAATTTAATATTCAGAAAATATTATACACTAGCATATTCAAGCGAAATGTACATACATACACTAAGGTGCTTACAAAAACTTCAATCGAATTTGTTTTTAACATTAATACCTCTTTACAGTTGCATCACCAGTAGTTGTATCATAAAGGCCTGATTAGTTCTGGAAAGGATCTTAATCGTTGCCTCAACCGTCCCTTGTATCGGAGAGCTAATAAGGAAAAGCAATGTTGGAAAAATAGGACCATGAGTATTCCATTCATAGATACGTTGATCAAAATGGATTGAGCCGGCCCGCGTTGTTGTTATTCACTGTCAGGGGTGCCCATAAACATTCGTAGAGAGTGATCCCCTATTTTTGTGTGCTACTAGCCAACTGGCCGGTAATAAGGACAAAATGCCGATGCGTGCGAGTTCTCCCATTACGATGCAGTTCGTGTGAACTGGCTTGGCGAGCGGAATTCGTGATGCGGCTAGCGGTGCCCTAACAAGATTAACAGAACTATATTGGATGGCTATTGTACTAAAATTGCTTTTAGTCCTGCGCTATTAGTTTTTTTGTTTTGGCAAAAGTCCATCGGTAAGTCTCGGTGCGGGAACGATGTTCATAAAACGGTCGTAATGGAAATTCTGGATGTGATGTGATCAATTGAGGACGTATCGGATGGGATATATCATAATTTCTCGGGCATTTATGATTACCTTATCGTGGTATGTTTAGGCCATAATGGCAAATTTAGTGTATTGAAGCATCTAATGCCATTTATCTATTTGTCTGTCCAGTTATCTTTGCCTGTCGACAATAACTTATCGTATAAATACATCACGCATTTTGAATGAAATCAAGAATTCAGAATGAATAATAGTGTTAGAATTGTAAAAATGGTGCATCTTACACAACTTAAAACCGACTTCAAAAACAAAAAAAAAACAAAAAAAAACTACCTAAAAACACTGAAAAGCAAAAAATAATTTTAATAAGACATTCATCAAATGCGCTTATTGTCTAAGCCTATTAATAACATTAAATTGTATTTACGTGCTAGGTAGGTACCTACTAATCTGTTTGAAGTCGGTGCCAAGCCAAATAGTAGGTACCCAGACTACGTACCTACGTCCGCGGATTATTTGTAACCCTGTATAATACATAAATTATTAGGTATGTATCATTTTTCATTACCTTTGGCTTGGTACCGACTTCAAACAGATTAGTAGGTACCTACCTAGCACGTAAATACAATTTAATGTTATTAATAGGCTTAGACAATAAGCGCATTTGATGAATGTCTTATTAAAATTATTTTTTGCTTTTCAGTGTTTGTTTATTTTTCTATTTTTAGTGTGAATAATACGTAGGAGTGAGTAAAACTCTCTCATAATATTGATAACGAAAATACGAGTAAAATAGTAGAATTGTATTATTTGACAATATTAGGTATTCATTAAGTGTTCAGCACTATTCAGTAGACCAACTAAAGATGCAGCCCGCAAGAGGGACATAAGAATTAAGAAGTCGTACCCTTTAGCTTCCATCATCATAGTTGTACCTTCCATCATCAGCTTAGCTGCAAAAGGACATGAAATACAACTAACGGTCCACATATTCCTACAACACTGAAATAATTATCCCCTAACTCCTAACCGTTAAGGAGTTGTACCTTCCATCATCAGCTTAGCTGCAAAAGTACATGAAATACAAATAACGGTCCACATATTCTTACAATACTGAAAGAATTATCCCCTAACTCCTAACCGTTAAGGAGTTGTACCTTCCATCATCAGCTCATCAACATAAAATGATGTCTATCGGACGCAAAAACTTGAATGGCTTCAGAAAAAACAAGTAACGCGTAGGCGCAGCCTATAAAATTTGAGGTTTTCCCTTGATTTTTCCGGGATCCCATTATCAGATCCTTACATGGTGACAATGGGACCACCTCGGACCTATGCACTTTCAAATAAAAAAAGAATTATTTAAATCGGTCCACAATTGACGGAAAAATCGACGGACATACATAAAAAAAAAAGAAATACATACAGTCGAACATAGAACCTCCTCCTTTTTTGAAGTCGGTTAAAAAGTTATATTAATATGCCTCATTAATCGGCGAAGTAGGTACAATTTTTTTTTTGATAATAATGAAAATGAAAGATGTTTTATTGTTATTTTAATCACATTTACTGCGCCAATAATAAGTTTTCATCGATATAATAATTCTCTTTGGCTAAATAACCACTCCAAATTGCATGCAACAGTATCTAAATTTTGTATGGTAATATCTACGAATGTTACGATTTATCTATGATCTAGTTTTTGGGATGGCAGGTACAATGATTAGTAATGCAACTGGCTTAGCAAAACAATATTTAATGACCAGTCATTATTGTTATTAAAACAGTTGTGAATAAGTATGTTGGTTTGTCGGAATAATATAAGTAGCTCTTAAGAGGCCACTAACAAACATCCATCTTTACTTACTTTCACATATTTTATAATAGTATTCTTCAACCAATAGTAGGATAGGATAGAGCAGTATTATGTAGGTATAAGTTACTCTAGGAGTGTTATTTTGTCATGAACCATGAAACATTTTCTGTAAAAATTACGAGGAAAAGAATCAATTTACAAAAACTTTTTTATCTTTTCAGATACACGAAGTGCAAGTTTATTCACTCTCTGCAGTTCATCGCGAAATGCACATCAAGATAAAATTATAAATCGGTATGTAGACTTTGTTATTTCTTAATTAACTACTTAATATTTTCTTTTATGAAGACAATATTAAATTACTTCAGACCGTTCTTACTTTTGGGGATTAAATCCCCGGCTCAGGCAAAGCATATTTTGAATTTTCTCATACAAGGTTGGAATGTGCGGCAAAGAAGACTAGTTCCACAGCGCATCAAACATGACTAAATTAACGCTGCTACTGTGTATGTAGGCAACAATAGAATAGTGAGGACATGTAAGTTATGGGTATATCTGGCGACAGTGCACACCTAAATATCCTGGGAAGCGGCCAGCTGGTCCCGATATCAAACGAATGAGGCTTACCCGCGGTAACAGTATTACGATAGGTGGCGCAGACGGCATTGTCCGTAATTGCATTGTGTTTAATTCCGTTAATGTTTGCGCGTTCGACGCGAGACGCGACGCGCGAATCCGATTAGCAGGCGATTGTTGCGGACTGGTGGATTTGCTGTGATAAATTAACTGTTATTAGGTGCCTTGGGGCAAGAGATTTTGTAATTATAAATCCATATAGCGCGCTCTACTTATACAATTACAGTTGTAAATATTTTGTCAAAATAAGGGGAAAATTGTTAGTCTCTTTCTCAAAAACTACTAATAGAGCTAGTTTCAAAAAGAAATTTGGTTTTCATAACTTGTAGCAACTAATCTAATTCTTAATTCTGCGTAAATATGAATTCTACGTAAATTAAATTCTACGCAAATAAAAGCTCATTCAGTCAATTTTTTAGAAGCTGTTTTACAGCCCATCCGTGATAATGAGTGACGAAAAGGAAAAACTTTCTACGAGCACCAAATAAAAAATTATTTTAGGAATAGTAAATAAAATAAAAAATACTATCTAATAAATAATTTATAATTAAGTTCTAAAAAATTACTTAAGACATCTTTATAAACATGTTGAACTCATTTTAGTAATTGAAACTAAATTGTACACTCCGTACTCACGCGGCACCAACGTATGTTCGTACTCCACTTGAGTTACCCATGTCTAGAATACAGGGCTCCCGTTAAGTGGCTATAAATCTCACCTACAACGGAATCCAAACATATTCTTGGCCAAGTGCAAGGTTGCTGTATAATTCAGGTGTATAAATGAACGCAGCGGTCGTTTCTTTAAACTAACTTGTTTCGTGGCTGAGTATATTTCTTGTCGTATTTAGTTTGGCGTCTGATTTATTCTCACTGTCTCGTTATGTTTGTTTTGAAACGATGTTGTAAATAAATGTGAGACATTAATAGATATAACTATAAACATTGATTCTATCTCAAACTAATAAACTGAAGTACTTGTGTTGTGGGTATACCCACGTCGTATACGACAAAACAGAGAAGTAAATGTCTGTCCTGGGATTCGAACGTATTACCCCTTCCATCCCTTCCAATTATTGTTACTTCAAGGGAACGGGTTAGCCTTTAAGTTTTTATTCAATTTTAATTTAACCTATGCTAAACAAAAAGACCGAAGAGATTGCCGACGACATCGCCAGGGTGATGGGACGGCAGTGGATGCGCGACGCTAAAAACCGCCCGAAGTGAAAAGACCATGAAGAGGCCTATACCCAACAATGGGTGAAAACGGGCTAACGAAGAAGAAGAAGAAACAAAAAAGGAAGATATTGCAACTTGAAACCCTCAGTTACGATGGAGGTAACATTGATATGAGGAAAAATCAATTTATAGAGGTTTAATATTCACCACGATCTCACAAGAACCTTACAATACCTTGGAAAGATTGGCAAAGATATGTAGAAAGTAAATGATGGTTATTTCATCTTACATAATGGGTAATGGGATCCTACTGTGTCGTAAAGTAAGTCTTAATGGTTTCCCGTGAGATCTATGTTAGAATCAGTTTGTGATTATATATTATCATTTTTTCTTCTGTAAGTAGGTATGTGGGAATACGTTTTGTTTTTCTTTCAGAATCAGAATCACTCAATCTTATGCTTAATGTCTACGCTTTTTAAAGGGGTTACTCGTATAATTAAAAAACTTAAATAATACTTTAAAACGCGTGAGGTTGATGATTTGCACACCTGAAGATTTAGGTATCTTTGTTTTCTAGCTTGGCGGTTACAGACAATCATCGCGAGGAAACAGTCTGATTTCTGTGTAACCATTGACCCAATTGATATAGTTTAAGGGCTACGAAAGACAGTGGCGATCGCTCCTAAGTAACTTCGCTATTATATCTATGCAATAAGAAAACGATTTTCCATTCGATATTTCCTCATTTATAATATAAAATGCATTACCTGCGAACACGGTTCAATATTAGGACATGACGTATGCACCGCTTGAGCTTTCATATTTCACGTAGAATACTTCAGGGGCAGGTGTATTCAAACCCGGCGTATTCTATGCAAAGCAAACATTCTCTGAAGTTACACAGGACGTACGGTATGGTTCCACATAGAAGTTTGCATAACCGTTTAACTTCAGTGCACTGGACGGAAATTGTCGGAACTTAAATAGGAAATAACATTTCGCGTTTACTGAACCAGTGACAAATTCGAGTGGGGATAAAATAGGGTTTGGTCAGTTTAATATTTGCCTTCGAGTTGAACAAAAAAGTTTGGGACTCGCACTAAATGGTCATCCATATGTGTGTGTTAAAACGTTTGCTGCAACATACTTCGTATTTCAGAGGATTTTTATATTTTACTGCAAACTAGTTTTTGTTAGCGCGAAAATATGTTTGTTCCGAAAATAGTTTATTACGGCTTGCCCGGTACATTTTTCGAAATATGTTTTTGATATTTCGTTTGACCGCTTTTGGTCCAATTTAAAAAGGTTTGCCATAAAAAAGCTCACATCATATAGCAACTTCTTTTGTTAATCTCAATGGTTATTACAAAGTACTCATAGTCAAAAATGTGTTATTCAAATAGATATCGGTCTCAAATCTCGTTCTGGTTTAAATGTTGATATTGCTTTCCACAACGCTTAAACGGCTTACATTAGGTTTAACTAACGGCTACAAAGTTAAAACTGAACGCAAAATTAATTTTTACTAAAACTATTCTCTAATAGAGTCTATTGAAAGAACAGTCCAAAACCTGTAGTTCAACACGGAAACCGGCGTGGTCATGTTTCCTGCTGCCATTTTATTCGGGACATTACCGCAATACGGCAAGACATCGAGCTAAGCCGAGCCAACGGCCACTAAAATGTGAGAAATATTTCCAGATTCCCACATGAACGTTAAACAACGTTTATTTTCAGTGTAAGCGGTTTAACTCGGCAGGTGGTGAAAGTAGACAGGCGAAAAGTTCACGCCCCTGCCGGCAGGTCGTGAGGACTAGAGGTACCTCTGTACTGGAAGAGGCAATTACGCAATATTACCACGCGCGGACTGTGTTTACCATTCTCATGCCTGTAAACTGATAGGTACCAATGAATACTAATGTCTGTTTGAATTACGTATGACTTTTGTACACGTCGTAATGTGGAATTTATCCATTTACGATTTGTTTTGTTTAAGCAACTAGCATTTATATATGCACTAAATCTCCATTTACTTATATTATAAGTTGCTTATACTTCTTCGTTGGTGACATGCAAAAATGAATTCCAGTTAAATCTACTTGTATGTAATATTACTTTTATTTCTAACAGAATAGAAGCATACTATGTAGTAACATAAAAAAAGTATTTACAAACAAAACTACAAAAATAACATTTTATGGATACCAATCAAAAATAAAGTGATAACATAAAATAAAGATTCTGATAGTTCAAACTCAAATTTTATTTAAAAATAAATAAAGTAATACCTTCGATTGCAAGAAAAAGGCCTCTTTCATAAAAAATATATTTAATTGTCATAATAATTATTATTAATACACGGTATTGGTGTAATCGTACAATTAAAGCTTGTCAAATTAATATCTCCTCAAGTTCGCAGCCAATTTGTACAATAATTCTCAGATAAAATGTGTACATAAATAATGTAATTGATGACTTAGGAATATTTAACAATCACGTTGCTTAAAGGTTCATTATTATTCTAATAAATTCGGTTTAATAAACCGACGAACAAAATTTAATATCCTGCGTACAGTACATGGATTACCCATAAAGACCGCTGATTTAATGTTCACTGATTGGCTCTAGCTATCGCAGTAATCTAAGTAACTTAGATGGTATGGTTGACGGCTAGTTTCCCTTTTGCAATTAGAATGAATGCTGTTTTATTCAGCAAAACATTTCACCACTGACATTTATCGATCAAATAACTAAGTTGGTGTCTCTTTTATCCATCTTTAAAAAAAGAAGATAGCCTTATTGTTGTTTTCTTCTTCTTCGTATTTTTTCTTCTATTGTTTTGATTATACCCACTTAATAAAATCTGATACGACTGTTTCATGCTCCTTTGACCGATATATCCTGGAGACTTATTCTTCTTACTTGCGTGCATCAAACGAGTTCAAAGTTGTTAACTTTTGTAAACAAAATGTGGAAATATTAATTAATGCCTATGTTTTTAGCTGAACAGGCCACACGAGGGGGCCGTAGAGGCAACCATTTAGTACATGCTTACCTTGCAAAGGGCACATAATATTTCGTTTCAATATTCCCAAAAAAGCCGTCGAGGGAGGCAACCCAAATACATTACATTAAAATGATAACATTCGAAGTTTTGACTTTCAAATTTTTGCGACGCCGATGGACTTCAAAGAACATGCGTATTTCAAAAGCTACGTCAAAAACTCCTTTTAATAAATAAACATGCCATCAACTTTACACGGGGAAAAGTGAGCCCGCAAACGAAAAAAATTAGGACGTGATAGACTAGCGTTGACTTATTGACTTACTACCTCTTTGGCGCAGTGGTCGCAACTTAAAGTGACGCACCAGGGGTACTCACCAGGTGTCTTGGGCTAAAATCCCAGATCCCAGAGGCCTAAAAACTTTTAGTTCTGTTCAAAAATTTCTTAGTAACAGTCTGGTGTCTGGAAAGCGGTGATGTAAATTACCCCCTTGTCTGATCTCTCTTCAGTTGTATCAGACTGCAGGCTGCCCTATCGTATTAAGAGAGTGAGAGAATAGATAGTGCATGTGCTTCGAAATTAATTTGTGCACTCCATAGTTCCTCGTAAAGATCCTGCAAAGTTGATCGAAAAGATTTGGCGCCGTATCCAAAAACTAGGCTAGGATGACATAATCTCTTATTTCAGGTGGATTCTCTTTTCGTTTTCAAACCAATTACAAGTATGCCAGATATAAGCTAAACGGCCGTGTCATGCCCAAGTAATAAGCTGACACCAGGACATAAGGCAATTGATTTATTTATATAGACACAACCATTTCGCATGTTTCACCACTCGCATATGCCACAACTCTCTATTGACTTGCACACTAATAGTTTGTTAAGCTATTTCTATTAATGACTGTGTACATACTCTTCGCTTGCGCTACAGTGACAGTACAAAATGTATTACGCAAGATATACAGGACCGTTCCATTCATTCATATATGGTCTGAGCTCTTGACAGGCATGCAATCTTGCGCGCCGAACTGAGACATAATCTTGGCTTTTGCTTGGCTGCGCACGGCGCTACGATGTAAAGTAGTGTGGTACTACTTTTAAGACACTAAAAGTGTTTGTTGTCTTGGCTTGTATGCTTGCCAAGGTTTACAAGAGGATTCGATGTTTTTGCACGAGAGTTAAATATTTTGTCGAAATTAGGAATATTATCTATAATACTTATACAGTATGACAGGAAATGCGAGGGACATATTTAAACCCCAAATAGTTCATGCTTCCATATACCAAAATAAGTATAAATCAATAAAAACTCTGGTAAATATCTGTCAATAACCTTAGTCGAAACCTGAAAATCCGCGTAAAGTGCGGGCACTCTTCCCTTCACAGTACCTATTTCGTGCACTCGTTCAAGTACAACTTAAATTGTACTCGCGTACAATAATTGAGTTTGAGGCGTAACCGGCCGCTCAGCACACGGGATTTTTAGGTAGTTCATGCATAAATAAATTATTAGAATAATTATGAAAAAAAATTAGGATATATTTTTTATAGCGAATTGGACTCTAAATCGGATTCTGAACACTCTCCTTAAATATGTCCCTCGGGTTACCAAACACGCTGTATATAAAATTTATACAAACATGTTGGTGAATTCGAATTTGGTTTCGTATTTAACACTGGTTTAGCTAATCTATACAGGGTGTTAGGTAACCCGAGGGACATATTTAAGGAGAGTGTTCAGAATCCGATTTAGAGTCCAATTCGCTATAAAAAATATATCCTTAATTTTTTTCATAATTATCCTATATTATTTATGTATGCATGAACTACCTAAAAATCCCGTGTGCTGAGCGGCCGTTTACGCCCCAAACTCAAACTGTACGCGATTACAATTTGAGTCGTACTTGAACGAGTGCACGAAATAGGTACTGTGAAGGGAAGAGTGCCCGCACGTTAAGCGGATTTTCAGGTTTCGACTAAGGTTATTGACAGATATTTACCAGAGTTCTTATTGATAATATACACTTATTTTGTTATATGGAAGCATGAACTATTTGGGGTTTAAATATGTCCCTTGCATTTCCTATCATACTGTATAGCTTGCATGTTACTAAGGCGGTGTGACTTTAGATTAAATAAACTAAATCAAAATAATTAGCAGAATAATTTATTTTGACCATACATTCAATTATTCTTTATGAATATTTTTCATTCATTCATTGATTCCATATTTATGTGTTCATAGCTAAGCTAGTATTCATGACATAAAGTAGTTGGACAAAAAAAAAACAACAAATACAAATGTTTGAAACTGAGCTTTGAATTGCATCAAATAGTTTTTAAACTGCTGCGACAGGGTTAGTTTTTAGCTGTTGTACGACCAAACATCAGTGTTCGTGTCTAAAACACAAATGTTATTTAATTTAAACAAACATTTTGCGTTTTCGGTACTCGTGGTCTTGTGAAACTTGCCCGCCATCAACAATAATGTAACAGACATTTTATTATTCATAAAAACAAAATAGATGTTATAAAACAAGCAAAAACTAGACAATTCTAATTCTACAATTTTTAATTACTTCCTGTTACACAGCTTTAATAGAGATTGTTTATTGTATGCATACAAATTTTACTGTTGCATATGAATTTTGTAAATTATATTTTAATGGAAGATAATTTAAACCGACTTATATAAAAACAGACAGCCAAAGTCGCAAGATCCAGAATCTTTAGATCTTGCAATAGGTTATTTATCCCTTAGGTAAGTGTCTTACGAAAACGTCAGAAAAAGTGTAGAAGTTACGAGTACCTAGATCCTAAGTATTTAAAGCCAGTTTAGTGATCCTTAAAGGATCATATTTTTACGATTCACTTTTTATTTTGTCAACATTTAATAGGTACCTACTAAAAGAAACCTAAGAAATATCAGTAAGTATTACTGGTCACCAATTCAGCTCATAGCAGTAAAGCACAACTATTACATAACTTACTAACCACCACGGACTTTCAAAGTAATGGAAGTATGAACTCCTTTATCCTGAGATAAAACATCTTCCTAGTAAGTACTCCGCTAAGAAAGTGAAAGAAAACTGCATAACGTTGTTTGTTTTAATTAAAAGAAGCACTAACCATCAAATGCAACACGACGGCAAGATATTCGTTATCCTGGAAGTTGCAAAACCTGTACTTCTGCAACAAATTAAAAGTTTCAACAGAATCAGTATCCGCGAAGGTGCGCCGCGAACAAGTTAACTGTTTTAAACTGAACACGGGTTTACTTTTAACTTGTTGCGCGTTACGTGTGTTTAGGGAGCCCTGTCTAACTTAGACGCACTGAATATGTCATGTTAACTATTTCCTGGAATCATTTAACAAAGGGTTTATAAGTACTCCTCGAAATGATCAAAGCAATTAAAAAAGCTTCAACCAGGTTACACTAAACTTTTTCCTACGTGATGCGTAATACGTGTTTAACAAACTTAATTTACTGCAATATCAAAAACCAATATAATCAAGGTTTTTTTTTTTAAATTGAGACATAATTATATCTATTTTCACTCTATTATGCAGTAGATTAAACATTGTTACTAAGACTATTTAGACATACTAAACAAATTACTTATTGTTTTTTAGCAATTTATTCACCTCATTTGAGACCTCATTGTAACACTTTCATAATTTTTTGAATAGAGCATTCCCAAGAAACAAACATTGGATCTAGATAAAGTTGTTGAGAACAAAGTAATAAGTATTTTACTCAAATCAAAACTGTATCAATAGCATGAAGCCTGCCTCGAAAATATTCTCAGAATTATATTCAGTTGCGTTTGATATTATCTAACTGATGGTAAGTCGGATATCGAAAATGAACCACGCAAACCGTAGTTATTTTACTAACCTATTATTTATGGCTTTATAAATTCTCTCGCAATAACTAATTGAAGAGTACTGACAGCTGTATTATTAATGGAATGTTAATGGGGTCTGGTGAATACGCAGTTGGAATGAATACCGACCATAAGCTCACTTTGTGGAGTTGCAATCAATCAAATGACCTGTGTCTAAAACTGTGTGAGTTTATAGTTAGTCAAGTTTATATGGGCCTCGAAAACAATTTGAATGTGACATTATAAGGAAGTTAGGGTTCCCAGAGGCAAAAGCATGAATGACATAATTATATTAATCATCTATAAAAATCTTTATACCACATCAGTTGTCTTTGTGTTACTTGTTATTAATCTGTTAGGTATTCTAGCCATTGTCTTTATTATAAGTTTTAAAAAAAGGAGGCATTTACTTTGATATCTGAGTAATAAACTATTACGAACTCTACATGTTTAAATAGCAATATTTAAACATGTAGAGAAAAATTTGTTAAGGCAAATACGTGATTGACAGCTTCTAAGTTGTCTCTAAACGTGATTAAAAATTAGTTCATTAAAAAAACATTAGAAACTCGAGCGAACAAGATAATAAAGAAATTGAAACATCGCCTAGCGAATGGATGCGCAATATCGCGCAGAGCAACAATAAACAGCGGTTAAGGCGCGTCCAGACACGTTGTTTTTTGCCCCCGGTTATCCTCTCATGATTTATGCTGTGCCTGCTCCGAATATGATTACGGTACGTGTCGGAAGTACCCTTAATGGATATAAACGCGGTATTTAACTTGCCGGTAAATAGCCCGTTTTTTGTACCGCTCGATTGCCTGAGTGGCCGCGTCAGACTGTTCATTTTTTTATTGAGATGCTTGAGTTTGTCAACATTTGTTCTTTTCGAATGATGACGTCACTTGATTTGAGCAAGTTCTTATTTTTTGCGTATCAGTAATTTTCGTTTCTACTTTACTTTTTTAGCAACTTACAAAACAATCTTCTTAGTCCGCCTAGAAAGTGACTAGTCGCTTTTAACCATTATGTTAGAAAACACTATTAATTTTATTAACGATGTTTAAGTTAATATATCTCGATAACGGAAGCTAACATAACGGCTTTCTAAAAGTTCTACCCTCTAATCTAGAATACCTACATTATTGTCTGTCATTAACTCGAATTTACATTAGAAACATATTCAAATTAGCTTAATTAATGTTATCTACTTTAAAATCCTGATTCCCATTAATACATAATTTTTAACAACTCTTAATTGTATGTGTATTACTTATCGCTTCATCTCAAGTTAGTCAAAGAATTGTGTTGTCATTATTATGATATGTGCTACTGACATATTGACAGTTAGTAGACGTCAACCAATGACATGGAACCTAACATGTTTTTCTTTTAGTTAGAATATCTATACTAATATTATAAAGAGGAAATATTTGATCGTTTGTTTGTATTGAATAGGCTCCGAAACTACTGAACCGATTTGAAAAATTCTTTCACTGCTAGAATGCTACACTATCCCCGGATAACATAGGGTACATACTTTTTTTCCCAGAGGGGAAAGAAGGGGATATTTGAAAAAAGAAATTATGCACGGGTGATACCGCGGGGTCGGCCGCTAGTCAATAATAAATAACAATACCTTTGCAAGTGGTATACGATTTCCAAGTCCGCCTATATTGTATAGAAGGTCGTATTGACATTATCAAAATACTTCTTCATATGGTAATAAGATGTCATGATAGCTTTGAATATACAACTTCTATTGCAACAGTCAATTTTGTTATTACAGCCAGGTGTATTTGGTTTTCTAAATAAACATACAAGTAGCGTATTGACCAAATCGATTAGGAGTTGCTTGGGGGAGGCCTATGTCCAGCAGTAGACGTCGTTTGGATGAAATGATGATGATGATTGACCAAATCACCAATCGAGTCAAAATGTTTTATTAAACAACATAAACAATAACACTTACATTTTTGCTGTCGTGTTACGTATATTTGATTTACCTGTCACGAACTGTATAAAAAATTATGTGCGATCATTCTAACACTGATATGTATATCTAATATAGATCAATAATAGACAGACAAAAATCTACATGTGTATGTAATATATCTCGTAGATTTAAAAAGCAAACCATACAAAATAAAAAATAACTGAGGTCCTCATAACGGACTGTTTGATTGCCAGTACTTTATTGTGACTGTAAAATATGAGTACCTATCTTATTAGAATATCTTTATTTGTTGTATCGGGCTGTGTGTGTATCGTCGACACACATACAGTGGATAGAGTACTTTGTATTTGTTTTGTGGTACTTACCGCTCCCTTTAGGCGTATTTTAGATGATTGATTAACTGGCAGGAATGTATAGTGTTCTGGCGAGTTTTTTGTTAGCTGTCATAGGAGTGTTTGTGAAGGCCTTGCGGTCAGGTGATATATCAGAATGTTGTTCTTCCGTCATTTGACACTGATTGACGTTGCAGATATCAATTGAATGTTTCATAATTAGGCCTTGCCTTTTATTATTGAGAATAAATACATCATAAGATTAAATGATTATCTTGCAGCCCTTTGGTATTAATGAAAAAAGAAAAACAAGTTGTATATAAACACAAAACTTCAAACAAAAAGTGCACTCAAATGCATTTGCAATATTAAAACAAACACTCCATTTCTCCTTTTAGTGCTGTGAAAATGTTTATTTCTTATTTTCAATGCAATAAAATTATGATCGCTTTTCTTTGTTAGACTAAATATTCAGCATCGCGTCGTCAAGCAATTTTCCTCGTATAAAACCAGTCTGCGCTATGGTATTAAGGTCAAGTCATAATGGAATCGCGTAAGCTTTCGCGATGGACGTACAGTACGTATCTGCTTTCGTTCAGCCCAGACCGGTCCAAAGGTCGAGGCCGCGAACATAGTTCGGTCTAAGAATTTCAACTATGGCCATTGAATAAGTAACGGGCGGAATATTTTTATGCAGACCGATGACTGGTTTTAGTGAAATGTTGCCGAATTCGGGTTTAAACGCGGCTTAATTATAACATGGCTCTAAAAATATAAAGATTAAAAATAATACGAATGCCTTTAGTGGATGTAGTGTTAACTTGAAATTAAAGGTATTATTAGGCGGCTTGTCCAATTATGTGTACTAACTACCTACCTATCCCGTCCTGCCTCGCGCACTCATCAGGAGGTGACTAGCACTTGTAAGCTGACTAAAAAAATTTTTTTAACCATCAAAATGTTTATGGCAACCTCGGTAAAAGCTTAAAACCAATTATTGGCACGATGAATGAATTCGTATAGACAAATACGAACAATCGATAGATACCTTTTAATGATTCATTAATAGGACTATTACCTAATACAAAAATAAGTTTTTACACAAGGTTAGCGTTTGTGTAAGACTTTGTTTAGAACAAACCCTAGAAAATTGCTTTCCGTCTTAAAAACCGTCGTCAAAGTGAAAAATAGACCTTGTCTATTTTCTCCTTCTAAATAAATTTAAAAACCTCCCCGCACCCAATCTTATTTCTCGTAGACTTTCAGGATGCAAGTGTTATATAAGTATAACACGTTAGTAACTATTTAATAATCTGTGGTACAACGCCTACGGTTTTTATCAAATAAGCAAATATCTAGGCAAATATGAAGACGGGTTGTTTTGTTTGACATTTAAAACCACTTTCTCAACACGTGGGTGGTTATTTTATGGAATTTTTCCTCAAATTACCAATAATAATGTTTGACAATATCAGACATTGTTTATGGGAGTTTTTTTATAATTTGTCGGCCATTGATAAAAATCCAAAACATGACATGAAATCGGACACCATCACATTACACACACACAAAATATTTTCTTTTATTTCAAATTAAAAGGTGAAAACCAAAGAAAATCTCCTTGCTCCCCAACTAAACGTTGTACAAGTACAAAAATCACCAACTACACAGTTCCGCACACATCACCTCAATCCATCTCTATATTAACGCAGTCTTGTAAGCGATGTATCGTTCGTTAGCAGCCGCCATAGCTCTTACTAATGAGGAAAAACGCTCTTCACAATGATACTGGCTGGAACACGAACTTCCCTTTGCTTTAAGCAAGTTTCCCGCGCAATTAACCAGCTTGATACTCTGATTTTCCGTGATTCATGACCCTCTGTAAGCTTACTACTGGCCGTTATATAGTTGATAAGTACAGGCTTCTTTTAATGCTCAAAGAGAAAATTAATTGGTTTTTTATTCTGGGTAATTATACTGTTGTGGAACTTTTGAACAATCATTATAATTATAAATATGTGATAACATTGTAAATTAAAACTTCATTTTTATTTTTATTTTTTTATTCTAAAATATAAGTAGGCTTTATAATGCATGTGATTCTGTCATGCTCACAAGGCAATAAAAAAAAATGTTCGGCGCGACGCGCGCGAAAGGTAGCTTGGAATAATTTTATTTATTGTTTGAAGAATTAAAAGTAGTCTGCTGAATCTAACTGTAAGTAATTAAATATTTTAAAACGATGATTTTTATACGTGAACTGAATATGTATTGTTCATACCTAACGATAATTTTCTTACAATATGCAAAAAAATCAAGGAAATTAATTTTTGACTAAGGTATATTTTTTACCGTTTTAACATCCAAAAGGACTTCATTCGTTGGGCAGTTACCGTAGTACAAGAATTGATAAAAAAAAATCTTGTGGCACTATTTCATCATGTTATTTATATTATAATACAAGGCGGCGCGAAAATGTTCAATTATTATTTAAATAACTGTAGGCAGCAACGCTCAAACTCATAATTATGAACTTGATCAATCCTATTATTCCCCTGTTTTAGGTTATGTTATTTACTCCGAGAACCCCTAGCAAAAGTGCCGCGTATTTACGCGGTTCAAACATCAAAAGTGTTTGTACAGGGTCGCTTTGTATTTGTGATGTTTTTCGCGAATTCGCTGACGCGTGCGTGATATCAGCTATAAACATTCGTTATAAGCTCCAAGATCCGTGGACAAATACACTCGTGTGTGTTTTGCGAGTTGATTCGTCTTGCCAGCGATAATATAAAATTTTGTAAAATATAGACAGGGAAAATCGAGAGTAGAAACAATTTATTGCGTTTTGTTTTGCGATTACGTACAGTCGACGGCACATACAATGTTATTTTTGTCGTAAAGACTTTTTTTTCATATAATTTTAAACAGAACAATGAGTTAAAGATCACGTAATTTATAAAATTGTTTTGTTAGTTATTGTGAAATTATATTTTTAATCCTGCAAATATGCCGTATATCTTTTATTCTATTATTATTTACGCTTTATATAGGTAAATATTTAGCTAGTATGTTTAACAAAATGATGAGATAAACTTCATTTAAACAGTAAGGAAATTAATGTTTTTAAAGTAAACATTTTGAATGAGGTTGTACTTTTCTCTGTATAATACTTACATTATAATTTTCAACATAAAGTATACAACAAAGAAATACAGCGTTAGATAAGTATCGTCTTATTCATACTTGCTTACTTCTTCGGTATTTTATGTAAATAACTGTAACGTAGCCATATTTATATGAGTGTCATAACAATATATTGGATCCTTCGAAATTTTCTTTTGTAAGAATGTACCTATAAAAGTCTTCCCAAAAATTACTGAGGGGAAATAACAATTTTATCAAAAATACTAGGCACATTTTAGCCACCATAAAATTTTAAAAGCGATAACATGAACCGTGCTGTGGAAGAAACGACTCGAGTCGTAAACATTTCATTGTTTTACGAGGTTAAGGAGGTCCCACACACGCACCTAGCCGCATCTGTTGACATAAAATTTCGGTGTTTGCCAATTTTCACGCGTAACATAAAAACTTAGCAAAGACCAAGGAGCTGCCGTAGAACAAGCCGCGTCAGAAGGGGATCTTACTTGTGTTTTTCGGTCGCGTTAACAAGGGGCCCCTACATGACCGGAATATTTTTGGCACCAATTTCCTTAGGCGAACGGCTTAACGCCCCGGAAAAAGTTACTTAGACTTACCTGAGCTCTTCGGGGCTTGTCAAGATATCGTGTATTTTATAGACCTTGCTTGCGTACGGTTGCTATTTCTTTTTGATGTCGTCTTTGCTAAAATTGCGACTCCGTTTGCTATTACACAAATACAGTGGTACGCGTAACATAAAAGCGAGTTATTGTTGCAATTTTATTATTTGTTGGGTTCTTAAGGTAAGTATTTTGTATTATAAATTCACGAAACTGGTACCTGAATTTGAATACAAGCTTTGGCTAGCAACGATAAACAGTTACTTGAGATATTCTTCGAGATCTCGTCGGGACGGTTGGGTTGAGGCCTATATATCACTTAAAACGACAGAGCATAAATCTATGGGGGCTGTCTACTCGTTATTTGTAGTCGCCACGTGAACCGCCGGTTTCGGGTGAATATTAACGATATCGGCAATTTTCCGCAAGCTTACTCCCGTCGCAATTTTTCGCCAATTGAGCAATCGTATCGCATCGCAGGGGCGTGATGCCGCCAAACAGTATTAACTGCCGCCTTTAAAAAACGCTTTGCAGACGTTTAAACTGTCTCGTCTGACAAGGCTTTGCTTGGTATTACGTACGTTATAAATGGGCGTCTTTATTAGCCCTTATGCTTAGCTTAGTATTTCGATGTAGTAATATTTTATAAGCTTTCGAAATGTGTCTACTGATCAACTTTTTTCGAATTCCGCTTGAAACCAGTCTATTAAAAAACAAAAGTTATCATGTAACTTTTAAATCGTAAAATTAATCCGGTTCGTGGGCTTAACCAATTGGCTGCTAAGAATATCCCATTTAAGATAACGCGTCTCATAAAACATAGTTTTGTGTGTAAATGATAGCTTGACAGGTAATGTGAAAGTTGTCCACTCCGCGTCGATGTTACGAGCGTTACGTAGCAGACAAGCCTGTGTTTCAATGGGAGGTTGCTGATGGATGTTTTACACGAGATATTTAATGAGACAACTAGTGCATAGCATAACGATATTTGATAACAATCATGATTACCAGCGCTTGCTACATACGCAGTATGCTGTGTAATTGACTAAACATGAGCTAATTTCTTAACATTGCCGTTGTTACAAGAAAAAAGATGGATGTGATTATATTCTTATGGTCGGGAAAATATAGCGAAAATCATAATATTGAGTTGTTGTATCGGGTTTGTGCCTTTTAAAGTTAACAATAGCTTTCATTCAATGACTTATATCCTTTATGTACCTACTACTTTGAAACTGAAATTTTAATTAATTAGAGTTAATTAAAATTAAATTAGAGTAACTATCGAGTTTCTAAATCCGGTGGTAGTCAATCTGTAATTGACGATTCATATTAAAAAGTTACTTTTAAAATTTTTGCACGAATAAAGAATATTATTATTGATTTTGATTAAATTTTTCATTGTAAGAAAAATGTTAGTTATATTATTAAAAAGTAACAACATTAAAGCAATGAAATTATTATAATATAATATTGATTTGATTTGATATATTATATCAAATCCGAAACAAATAATAATGTATCGCAAAAAAACAAGTAAATCCTTTTAAAAAGGTTGTTAGCATAAATGCATAATCTCTGTTTTGATTTAGGCCAGTATTAGTTCAAACTTGGCCGCACTCCGCCTGTATTAAAATCGAATGGAAAAGCAGTAAAAGAGGCTTTGTACCATTTTGTCTCCTTATAAAAGTAAAATTGTATTGAAATGTACGGCACGGCTTGGGGGCCCACACAATGTTATGCTTTGTTGTCATGGCAATAATAGCCCCGAAGAATTCGCGTAGATTACCGTTACAGGACCAAACGTACAATGGGCCCCCTCCTTTGCTGAGTACACACAAATACGGCAAAGGTACGGGAAATTGCGGGGAAAAATAAGTTTTATGGCGCGACTCCGAGAGTCAGGGACAGACGTTTTAAAAGTGAACGGTTTAATAGTGTTTTACTGTTTGCGTATGACTAGGATATCTTCGTGAAAGAGTCGCTCTCGTACGTTGAAGTAACTCTATAATAATATGAATAAATAAACCGGCAACAATATTTTACTTCATATTACTTTGATGTTATTTGTATTTTTCGTTCTATATAATTATATACGTTAATAGAGGCTTTTTTATTGGATTTTTCTTTTGTTGGTTCTTTTAGTTACCACGTAGATAAATTGAATTATGTTTACCATTATAATTTTTTTATGTTACTTAAAACGAGATAAGAAACAATTTTACCACAAATATTTAGTTACTCAGAGATTAGCGCAAGTCACTAACTTATTGTAAACAAATTAACTACGCCCACACAAGCTTGAGCGTTGATTACACCATTCGAGGAGACAGGTCTAGTATTTACTAGACCCGTTTCCTAACCATTTGGTTACGTTCGAGCTTGCCAAGCTGTAACTTTCGAGACTCAGGTTATTCGGCTTAATGGCGACGTGTGGAGTTTCCATAGCATCTACATAACGTGTCCAATCTTTTAGGTGTCACATACACGAGGTGGTGACGCTGAAGAAACAAGGTTCAAAGTATAATACATTTTGATTTATTAATATTCGAACATTGAATTCACATCAAATAACTTTTGCATTGCTATCCAAAAGACTTTTTATATCGAATATTTTTTTGAGCCACTGTCACATTCAATTATGGTAAGAAATTGTTGTTAATCTGCAAATGATTTGCATTACACGTTTTAAAACTACGTCTATTAACAACTTTTTTAAGTTGATGGTACAAGTACTGTAACAGGAAACGGCTAATTAAATTAACTTTTCACTTGCGTTTATTACCAACGTGATAACTTCTGAACAAAAACCAGATCAATTAAAACAAAGATAACACGTGTTGAAGTTGACCACCATTTCACTTTCTGTCAAGTCAATAAATGCAGGTGTTGTAATCGATAGGCCCCTGGCATGTCCAAATAATTTAAACTGTAGCAAAATCGATTTAATTAAATAGAAAAACGGAGCTCGCAAATAGTTGTCTTAAATTGGTACTTTCATATCCGGATTCCGGAGCCGTGCTATTAACTTCTTTTGTTTCGTAGTTTTTTTACTTGAGATAAATTGTCGGGTCTTAAAGTGGGAACAGACTAACTCTATTATTTCTGGATGTAGAAACGAAAGTGTCTGTGTGGATCCATTTATTTTTGTTAAATGAAGCTTTTCTGGTGGGTTAAAACTATAAAACTCGCACAAACTACTGAGTGAAGCTTTATTTTTTACCAATGAATACATAATCGTGGTGTAGTCAGACAACAACGGAAAAACCAAAACTACAAGTGCGTAGGGTGCGTCATATTCATGTGTCCATTCACAACCCAGACGTATTGTTAGCTCCCTGTGACGCATTTATCCGAGTGTTGCCACAGAATAGATGCGGCACAGTAAAGCACAAGCAATTTTTTGTGTTAATAGCTCAAAAAATTCTTTATGAAGTCTAAGATGCACGCTTGCTACGTCATTATACAAAAAATATAATATTACTTACCTTACATCCGAGAAGCCTACAATTTCCGATTTTTTATTAAAAAAAGAGGCTGCTATGGCTGTTTACCACCAGGTGTACCGCCGAAATTCTAGCAGAAAACTCAAATCAACTCTCGTCTCAATTAAATTATATCTGTAATTACTTACCAGAGGCAAAACAACATAGCAAGTCAGGACTAAACAAAAAGCAATTTGTTCCCGATTGGTTAAGTAGACTTTGCTATACATATCATAAGATAATTTACTGTCGTTTATTTCATTGGGTGTGGCGTCCAATCTTGCAGGTGTCATACACAGGCCGCACTGCGGTCGAGTTCTCTGATTCTGCCAAACTGCAACAATCAACCGGCAGTGATGAATTTTATACTGAGGGAATTATAGTCATATTTATCCGCCTTTTAAAAAAAAATATATTTGTTTTTTCGCTACTTTTTAAGGCTTTATCTATAGTTATAAATAGACCACATACAGATCTTAAGAATTGCATGTTAAAGAAGATAAGACCAAAAGCGACACTTGTGGTAACGTGAGAAAATGAATCAAAATCTGACCTGACAAGGCACAAATGTGCCCAGTCACTTTTATCACAATTGGTAATCTGGAATCAGAGTATTCAAGCGGCTTGTTGATATTGGGTTTTCTTTATTAGACACAATAACTTAACATATAATCGTAGTTAATAATTCAGTTCAGCTTTAATAATTGTTGGAAAAAGATAAGACGAAAATTAGTTAACTTTCCCGATTGTCATAAAGAGTTATCGCAACGGCGATGACCTCACATTTTTATTGAAATTTAAGCATTACGTTCGTGACCGGATGGTATGTAGGAAGGAAAAACCTGGGTAGGTAGGTCAAAACTAATTAATTAGGATTTCAACGGCGTTGCAGCGCGTTCCGATCATAGATAAATTAACATACCATTACTTCATCGTATACTTTATTACTTCAGATTGCTGAACATAAGTGAAAACAATATTTAACTGCTGTTCTAGCTTTTTTAATTACAATTACTTATAATTTATGAAGTCCTAGTATTATCAAATTATTATATTATGATTAATAATATATCTCTATAACTGAACATTGAGCTAAAAAGTGTGTTTTATAGAAGTAAAAATATCTTTAAATAGTTTAATAAAACCAAATATAGTTCTTCCGGTGTGTAGAAGGGCCCGCAACCCGAAAATTCATTTGCAACGTTCTGACCAGATGTTGCCTGAATCCATCGATCGCTGCAAATTTAGTCACTTACCTGACCCCTTACACAAAAAAGAGTTAATCAATTAGGTACTAATGTTCGACATCTAGCCTGGCAGTTCTGTGATCTGCACAAAATCAATCATAAGCCAGTCATATCGCATTGGTCGTTCATTTCACAGAATCTACTGAATGATTGAAAACGATCCTTGTCACATGACGCGCACATCATGGTGAATTTCCCAGGAGTAATTGTGAATCTCATTACCGGCTAGTCCACATGTGCCAGCGACGTATGAATGATTCCGTTCTCGGACTGGTGGAGTTATTGCTTTTTGAAGTTCCCGTATGTTGGATACGTTTATTTCAATGTTGATATCGTTATTGGTGTTAGGTGTAAGTTATGTGTGTGTTAGGTGTGTTCTATTAGCGGTGAATTGTTTGTAACAATAAGTAAGGATTGAGGATACAAATATTTCGTGACTCACGGGGCGTCTCTCATTCTTATGTGCTGCGTTAATAAATATTATTTACCGAATAATAAATTGATCTTATATCTATACTAATATTACATTAATAAATAGAAGATGATTTCATTGTTTCTTAGTTTGTTTGCATTGAGTATAGGCTCCGTAACTACTGAATCGATTTGAAAACTTCTTTCACTATTGGGAAGCAACTCTGTCCCCGGGTGTCATAGGGTATCTTTTGATCCCGAGAATGTGGGCGGAAGGGGGGATAATTGACAAAAAGAATTACGCGTGGGTGAAATTTTCTTATAAATAACTAGTCAACTTTCCGAAAATTTATTTTAAACGATTTATAAATCCGTTTATTTATGAATCATTCGGATTACAAAAATTAGTTGGATGAGATGTATACAAAAGTTTAGACGAGAAACATTGCCATCGTATCTCAATCATAATACCACCGTCATAAGGTCTTTTTGATCTACCAACTCCACATTTAATTAATTTTCCAGTACCTAAACGTAGCCTCAAACGTCTTCAATTTAAATGTTTTCAACGATATTGAATACGCGTCAAACGGCAAAGCAAGTGGGACACATAACACAAATTCCTCAAGTTCGTTGTCTAAGCTCATATGAAGCAAATTAATTGTTTAAATGTTTAACGAGAAGCAATTAAGATACGATCAAGCGATTGATGTAATCCTAACAAATTAACTAAAGTATATAAGTAAGTTAATTTCTTCAGGGCAAAGGCTTTCGTCATTGAAATCTAGTCACCGTTACGATGATAAGAACTGGCTTAATCACCATGTATGCCAATACCCGCAAAGATGATAAATCCGAGCTGTATTTGAAAAATCCGACCGGTTTTTTTATGACAGAGGCGGCAAACGAGCCTGCGAGTCGCCTAATACTAAACTAAAATACTGGCTCTACCACTACTAAAAAATTTGTCCCAGGACCCCGAGATTATGCCCAGGTTCTAAACCACTACGCCAACGAGGCATCACAAATAATTATGTTTAAGGTAACTTTACAATATACAGACATGCTGCTTTTAACACTTAACATGTAGGTAAATGTTTTACTAACGCTGGCGTAATAGCTAAATGTTAGGCAACTAAAGGAATGTTGGGAGTAGGGCTGCCGCTTAAATAGGTAAAGTATAAGTAGGTAAATATTCTTAGTGTACAATCTTTAACATTAGGCAGTGTATTAATACAAAAGTATTTAAAATAAAATAAATTTCTTCTTCTTCTTCTTCTTATGGTGCCGTCTTCTTACGAAGGTTGGCGATCATGATGGCGATCTCAACTTTGGATACCGCCGCTCGGAACAGTGATCGGGTACTCTTGTTGTACCATTGGCGTAAGTTCTTCAGCCATGATGTTCTTCGTCTACCTCGTGGTCTATTACCCTGGATTTTACCCTGGATGATCAGTTGCAGAAGACTGTACTTTTCGTTCCGCATTATGTGTCCCAGGTACTGCAGTTTACGCGTCTTAACTGTGTCTAAGACCTCCACGTCCTTATTCATCCGTTCCAGTACGCATGTATTACGCACACGATGTACCCACGAAATTCTCAACATCCTTCTGTACACCCACATTTCGAAAGCTTGAAGTTTTTTGCTGGTAGTTTCTGTGAGTGTCCATGCTTCCACGCCATAGAGTAAGACGGAGAATACGTAAAATAAATTTATTAAATTAAAATACCAGTGTATTGAAAAAAGGAGTTCCAAGTAGGGTTACCATATCTCAGGATTTGTCCTGAGATTTCAGGATTATTCGACTCTTCTCAGGATTCCGGCCGGATTTAGCAAATCTAGTGATAGCTCAGGATTTTTAAAAAACAGGTTACATTTTAAAAATCTCTCTTATTAAACTATTAGATTTATTATCATTGTTGTATAAATTTCTTTGGCGATTAAAAAGAGTAACTGTCGAGTTTCTTGCCGGTTCTTCTCGGCAGATGACTGCATTCCGAATCCGGTGGTAGAGTCACTCTGTAATTGACGATTCATAAATACTTGATACAAGTTTACATGAATAAAGAATATTTTGATTTTTGTTTTTACTAAAAAAAATCTTCTTTTGGTAACAATTGCAGTTAAAATCAATACTTATGTATTAATTTAAAACAAACTTAAAATAATCTTCTTTTGGTAACAATTGCAGTTAAAATCAATACTTATGTATTAATTTAAAACAAACTTAAAAGATCAAGCAAATAATCAAAATCAAACAAACTTAAAAGATGCGCAAGATCCGCAGTGTATACAACGATAATAATACGTTTTTGAGAGAAAATTCTCATCTGTAGAAAATCTCAGGACTTTTCCATGGAAATCAGGCCTTTTCTCCGGACTTTTGATTTTTTCATCTGGTAACCCTAGTTCCAAGTAGGTAGTACCTATCAACCGGTGGTGTTGTTTATCTAGACACGCGGCAGCGTGTTAAGCCAAGTTCAAGCATACTTTCATTGCGGTATTGTTGTGATTTTCGATTTATCAAACAGACTTGAGACTCTGTTTGCCAATATTGTGGTATTTTTGACTTACTCATGTTGTTTTGAACTATGAACATATTTTATTCTTTTTAGAAAGAAATAATAAAAACAAGCCGTAGGAACTAAAGAATCGGCAAATGAAAATGGGGAAAAAATATAAGAAAAACAAGCCACGCACGGAAATTAACTCTTTTATTTCCAACAAAAATAGATGTTTGTATATTGCGGGCATTGATCTTGCGAGTTGTGACCTTATACATTGAAAATTATGTTTATTTTGCTGGTAGTTTCTGTGAGTGTCCATGCTTCCACGCCATAGAGTAAGACGGAGAATACGTAAAATAAATTTATTAACTTAAAATACCAGTGTATTGAAAAAAGGAGTTCCAAGTAGGTAGTACCTATCAACCGGTGGTGTTGTTTATCTAGACACGCGGCAGCGTGTTAAGCCAAGTTCAAGCATACCTTCATTGCGGTATTGTTGTGATTTTCGATTTATCAAACAGACTTGAGACTCTGTTTGCCAATATTGTGGTATTTTTGACTTACTCATGTTGTTTTGAACTATGAACATATTTTATTCTTTTTAGAAAGAAATAATAAAAACAAGCCGTAGGAACTAAAGAATCGGCAAATGAAAAAAGGAAAAAATATAAGAAAAACAAGCCACGCACGGAAATTAACTCTTTTATTTCCAACAAAAATTGATATTTGTATATTGCGGGCATTGATCTGGCGAGTTGTGACCTTATACATTGAAAATTATGTTTACAAAAGGTTTTTGTCAAATAATACATCATGTTTACGCATCGATAGTCTAGTGGTTAAGGCACCGGGTCGAGATCTCGGGGTCCTGGGCTCGATTCCCGGGTCGAGCTAACATTGTATCGGCTTTTTCGGACACAACTCAGGTTTGTGATCACCAATCCGCATTTGGCAAGCGCGGTTATTAAGCCATTTCATCATTGTGACGATAACTTGACGATTTTTTAAAATCATGTTGTTACAGTCCGGATTTATTTTACTAATAATATCAACAAAACTCTTTCCACTGAAATCGCATTGAGTTCCAATCTTATCGAATTCACAAATACCGATGTTAAAACTGGTTGAAAGTTTTGAATTCTAGGATTTATAAATCATTTTATGTTGATAACGACCGCGTACTTCTCAGAACATTACTAAAAGCCGAGCACTGTAGTTTCTTCTAAGCCAGAGCAATATTCAGAATAGAACTTATAAAGCCCAAGCCCTATTAACTTAGCTGAGGCTGTAAGTGAGGTGAAATTCCCGGCGTGTTTTTAACTGCGCTTGGCGCTTTAACCGGCCAACCGTGGCACAATGTAATAATGATTGTAATTATAACAACTGTGCCCGAGGCAGCGTTTTGTCAGCCAAGCGTCATGTATCCGTTAAGATTTTAACCAATATAGATAAATGGTTAAATTGGAAAGTCAATTTAGTCATTACAAAACTGTTTTCTAAAGTAAAAGTTGTTGCAGGGATAACTTTACGATTATTGGAATCAAGTACGCAATGCTAATGACATATGTCTTACGAAGTAGGCAATTAACTTAATGAAAGCCAGGATGTATCAAGTTAAGTCTACCGATTATAGTCATAGATTCTGATTGCAAATATTCGTGAATCCTGAATGAGGATGGTCGGTTTGAACTTTGGTTTAGGAACTACGTACTAACCTAAACCCTTTTTTATCGCATGCAGAAACCATTTCGCTTAGCCTCTCAACTGTAAAATGGGGAAAATGTGTGGGCCTCCTGCCAGACTAAATCTTCCTGACAGCATAGCTAGACTGAAAGCCACAGGATGTATAAACCTCGTTTTAGTCCACCAGATATAAATAGAATTTTATTTTGCAAACTGGACACGTCATTTTGGAAACCGCTAAGCTGTTTAATTTATTACATCAGAGAGCGAATGCTGTTTCCATTCAGTTTTAATTTAGATCGTTTTTTTTAAAAGACACAAACTTAAAGGTCTTGTTCATATCCCTTGTTTCTTCGTCTTTCTCCAATCAAATGAGCTTGTTGTACCATTAAGATATGCTCTTAGTGACGTCGCCGCCATTAAATACACAATAATATTAATATTCTGCTAAGTAGCTTCATCGCTGATATTTTCCGCTATAGTTAAAAATAGCGAGGACCGAGAAGCCATTATTGTAATAAAGTTAAACAGAAATCTATATTTCGACGACAATCAGGTCGTTGCCCCTATTCTTAATTTGACTAATATTGATTTCATTCAAAATGGCTGGACTTATGGGGTCACCTTTTCCAGAAACCTGTTTCTAAATGACGCCATCTTTAAATATCTCGAATACTTGGTTTGTCCTTTAAACCCATCTTGTACCATATAGTTGAGTGAACTTTATCCAAAGAGATAAAATGGAATCGACAAAGGGCTTAGGACACTTACTTCTTATGACATAAGACTTCAGAAGGTCGTGGATTCGATTGCCACCTACAACAGACATTCCAGTGATGAACTTAGGTACCATGTATAATAATATAATAAACAAGTGTAGTCCAGTTTTATGTTTATAAGTGGTATATAATTTTATTTTATTAATTGTTGTAATATGTATAATATTTATATGTACATATATTTGCTCATATTTTTCAACAATCATAAGGTCAATTAATAAACACTGTTGTAGTTTTTATCATAAAAACCTTAATTGCCTTAATAATATCACTGAAACTAATTTGAATTTGTTGGAAGTCCGTAAGCAGTTGAAAGAGTTATTCGGAATATCTTAAATTGTATCAGTCGTAGCCTGTGTCGATGCAAGATGTCTTTGCATAAAGTTTTTAGTATTTGCATAGTATCGCCTAGTTGGTGAAACTGTTTTAATAAGTTTGACTCAGCACTGAAATATATAAAGTATTTTAGATGGATGTGCTATTCTGTTAGTAGGTGTTAAGTAAGCGATGGTGCTGTGCCAAACAAACCTGATAGGGCTCGATTTAATTACTGATTAATACTATGTATATTACTTTTTACACACTCGTAATATATAATTTAATAGATAGAACATCTACGTTTGAGTTCTTTAAATACTGAACATTGGAACAATTTTAAAAATAATTGTGTATTTTCTCGTTTCAAAAGCAAATGATGAAAACACAACACTACTCCTATTGAATTACATTCGTTGGTAGCCGACCTATTTGCTTATTCCGTCAACGAATACACCATTGCTATTTTATTCCCCTTAAAATAGGATTTGCCAGAAAGAAACTTCGTTTCAAAAATTCAACCCACAAGCGTCCAGAAACCAATTTCCCTCAACGCAAGGGAGCGTCTTAGAATAGAATATGATTTTATAAGAGTTAAGAGCTCAATGCATAGTCGATTTATACAGCCAGCACTGCAGTGAGACAAGAATACGAATATGAATATTCAGCTGCAATGTGCAGTCGCATATTATTCGCGATAACAAGGTTCGTCAGCGAAATGGGCGGGCGCGGCCGGCGCCCCGATAAGTTCAACTATTTTGTACCACTCTTCAACTTGGCACACAGCACTGTTTGAGAAAAGCTGATTGAAACTTTCAAAGCGGATTCAGTTATTGCAATCGTTTAAGTGAAATAAGTCAATGGTTTAATTTTCTTTAATTTAATAACTTGACGGGTCAAAAACTTTCTAGGCTTCTATTTTAGCACTTCACTTCAACTTGGCACGCTGCACAGTTAGGATTGGCACGATCTAAAATCACACATCGTTGATTTGAAATTGGAAAGACGATGGGGACTTTTCCCACGTTTAAAACTGATTTAGTACCGTTAATTAAGTATTCACTTATTCATTGAATACTGCTTTTAATTTGGTAGTCACAGAGACGTGCTATCTTTAGGCGTGTCTGCAAGGCTTTATGTTGCGACACTTGACAATTGCTTGCAAATTAGTTTGCTCATATCTCGAATCAAACAAAGGTGCATATGAAATAGAAAGCTATAAAGTTTGAAACCTGACTTAGGCGTAAAAGTGAAATCGGAGAAAACCTGTGCGTGGCCATCGCGTATCTTCGCTGATTTCCACTATCGGGGACCGTATAGTTAAGAGGCCTTCAACTGCTAAATCCGCATCCTACAACTTCAATCCGGGCTAAACAAGTTTCGACTGAAATAAGCAGCCGTCGCATACTTGTTTCCTTACGCCTCGGGAATACAAGAAAAGAAAGAAAAGTGCCGGGTCCGCACTCGTACGGTGCATATGCAGGGGTAGCGGGGGTCACGGTGGAAATCTCTCTACTTCAAAATGAAGTTACGGATCCGCACAGAAATTGTGTTTTATATTTTCCCCGGCATGTGACGCACGTAAAAACTTCCAGATAGTTCCAGACCTTTTTTTCTGCCAACGGCGGACGGTTTCGTAAAATCGGAGTGAAATTTCCTCCTAGCGACACCGCAAACATCTGCAAAGTTTAACTGTCGCGGTCTGACTTAAAGACAAATTTTTAGAGAGCGCTTTTTAATTAACGTATTTCTTAATGAAGTAATATTTGTTTTGAGTTGAGGTCGGTATAAAGCTGGGCCAGTAAGAACGCCATAAATACTTTATCTTATACAAATTACACTTAATTAACATCTATTAAGCAGACTTGAGCTGGGCGGCGGGCGGGCTATGCATACGATTACTTGAACCGAGTGCATAAAGCTTTTGCGTAATTATGCAAATTTACACCGACATCTCTCATTTAGTTAGGCATTTTGACAGCGGCTTTGATGCTGCGTCTACATACAGATCATATAAATTTAGAAAGTAAAAGTCTTGATTGCGACTGTTACAGAACATGTTCATCACGGGCGTCGCTTTAGGGGTTTTATCGAGCATTCCGAATGAGACAGCGAGTGTCGTGGGTGTTAAAAACGAAAGTGCATCTTGTCCTTACCCGACCCATTGTGTTTGGCTTTTGGGTGTACGTAACACCTGTCACGCAAATTATATGTAGGTAGCATAACATTGTTCATTGCCTGCAATTGTGGCATTGAAAATAGATTTGTTTCGCAAGCTCTAATACTTTCCGTCACGAACTGAGATAGTGCCTCGATTGCGGACTATGCATATTTTGCTATTTCGCAACTAACTTGCATTTCGTTCTTTATCGTGGAAATTGACACACAAGTCTAGTTGTAGCTAGTGTCCTACATAAATAACGTGGATTCAGTCTGTTTATCGGACATAATTTTTATTTAAAGTTATTGTCTGTTTTATGTGAAAACGTATACAATCTAACAATTTGATAAATAATATGAACGAGAGCATATTATTATTTTATTTGTAGGACTAACCGATACATATAATTGAGCATCACGTACTCGAATGTAAATAAACCGTGGAAAAGGAGGAAAAACATAGGTTTGTTATTTTTTTAATAGCCTAACTACAGTTTCACCAATGTCAGATGTTAAATTAATGTTTCTGTCAGATGTCAATGAAGTTACCTCTTATAGTGGAGTCATTTTAATAGGTAACATTTGACGGTTTATTTATGCAAAGCAAAGTGCTACTTCTGTACATCAGAAGTAGTCTAATTTTCTAAATAAATAATTGTATTAAAAAAAACTGATGTTGTTTTCTTGAGTTTTTTTTCCTTAAGCGTAAGGTATATTTTTCTTTACATAAATGAACTGTCAAATGTTACCTATTAAAATGACTCCACTACATATAAGTCATTTTGAAAAGAAGAAGACAGCACTATTGATATCTAACAGATAAATCTGACAGCATTAACTGACCATTAATTAACATATATATATAAATTATATAAGTAAATCTGTTATTTTAAATAAAACAAAATATTTCCTATTATTTTTCACCGGCTAACCCAAACGTTTCTCAGAATCTAGTTGTTTAATTTTCAAGTTTGCACGCTCATAAAATGTAAAACCAATAATGATCTACCAATAATCATAATATAATGATCATCCGAAGGGGTCACTGACCTAAAGGTATTTCGAAATGACCACACGAATCCCACCTTACCCACATATCTTTGTAGATGTGTATCTACGTAACAGTAAACAACTTTGAGAGGTTTAACATCACCGGGCCATGGAGGTAGAGACCACGTAGGTAATCTTACTATCTCGTTTACTACGTATTTCTAAACATCGACAGTCGTGAGATACTCGCGTAGAGTGGAGGTTAGGTGACTCTACCGCCACGCTTTGCTCGGAACGCACGCCACGCCACGCAACTTGGCACAAATAAACAGGTGCTTTATAAACTTTTTACAACGTAACAAACTTTAAACAACTTTTAATAAAAGAATAAAAAATATTTGTGTTAAATTATTGGAACTAACATTGTTTTTCCTTTGTTTCAGATGTGTTCGAAAGTGAATTTGTTTGCTCAAGTGATTTGACTGCTGCCAGCTGTGTATTGAAATGTGAATTTTGTGTTAAAGTGTTAAAATCGAACTCGGTTCGTGTGCAAATAATTGTTTTTATCCTGATGAAGTTTCACGTGTAACACGACGCTGTACGAAATTGGTTTTCTGAAAATCTGTCACCATGGAGACGGAGGAGCTTACGAAACTCGTAGATGGGATATACAAGGTGAGTTTCTTTTTTTATTTACCAGTTGACATTTATTATACTTTTATTTTATCTTCGAATATCTACGAAGATATTCGGTAGCATAATTTTAAATAAGCGGTTTTACAGCTTCTTATTTTATTTTTTATTTAAATACTTGTTTGTTCTCTTTAATTTATCGTGTTCAACGTTACAATTTTTATTTTTACTTGAAATGGAAACATAAAGTATCAGAAAGTGTTGTGTCATTAAAGAAAAAGTTTGCGAAATGATTTGCTTGCGACGTACAGTTTATAAGTGTCTTATTTCACTTACATAACTTTTATTCGTTGCAATTATTTGTAGTTAATACGTTTAGCATGTACGAAACATTTTAATGATTGCAATTACATAATTTGCCGTATCCGCTGGTAGGATTCTAGGTTACAATTTCACTGCACTTAGAGTTTTAAATAACATACTGCATTTTTTTACTCTTCTGCTTCTTGCAAAAGCACTAGATATTTTTAGGTCACCTTTCATCTTAAATTTTTTTTAATGTCAACGTCACTATTAAGAAAACTTCCTAAAAAGACAAAAAAGGTCTTGTTTTTGTCTAAGAACTATTAAGTGTACTTTTATGTGTTTTTATAAAGTTAACATTTTAGCTTCTCTAAATTTGATGATACGTTCTCTTAGACTTTCGATTTTTTTATTTATTATTTAATTATACGCAAATAATGCTGAATAATTGTGTCAGCAGTTTATTTTATTGAGAAAATTAGAAAACAGCGATGAACAATTGACTGCAATTTCTGCCATTCCATTCATCATAATAATAAACTCATATTACATTATCATGACTTGCGTAGTTATCAGAGTGAATCACAATCTTCACAACCAGAGCGTTTCTTAACCACATTCACTCAATTGTATCTTTAGAGCCTACACTTCACCTTTGAATAAATAAATCTTTCCCAACAATTAAAACTTGGGGCTCTTCAAGGTCAGAACTAACGGCCTTTTCCTAAGCAAGCGCGCTACATCGTAGACCGCCTATTTTAGTAATTGTTTACCATCAGAAAACTTTATGGTCAAGTGCAGGCTTAGTTTAAAATATATTTAAAAAAAGAGAAAATACATAATTGTTTAAAACATCAATAAAACGTTTTTAAAAAGGCAAATAAAAAACAAGTGCGAATCGGATTGGTGCTTTGACCTTTCAAGGCGACGAAGGCCGTTTGCGAAGAAAGTTATACAGAATAACCCGTTCAACTTTCTTTGTGCAAGCGTTGAATAATTATATCCGTTTAACCGCGTATACAAAACCTTTAAAACAATCCTTGTTTTATTATGTTTCCTAATTTATTAACAAATCCTAATTCATGTACCTATATCAAACAGCAAACAAATTGATATTTTCGGAAACATATAAAAATACACATTTTAGAAATACATTAAAAATTGGGAGTCATTTGGTCCGTAAGTTAGCACAGTTAGAGATACAATCTTATATGTCACAATGTACAATGATATTTTAGCATGTCATATTACAAAATAGGTGCATTTTAAACAAATATCTCTACATCTGAGGCTCAATACTATTACACTTTTGGTCTATTTTCGTCTTCCAATGATAAGATACATATCTCGTACGTTTAAGCACCAATGTTTAACGCAAGAAATAATAAATTTATATTTTCCTATGTAAAGCCTCATAGATCAAAAAACTAAAAGTTAAAAAAAAAATATTTTACAAAATCTAAGATCTTTCTTTGTAAATGGACTAGGTTATATGTGAAATGGAATATATTAATATCAATATATTCTAAGGATTCTTTTGTGAATCTAATAAAACGAAGGGGACACTAAAAGTTAACGGGTTTCTTATAAGTAATGGGCATGGGCATATTTATAAAGTTGGCTTGGAAATTTATTACGATTCACGGTGAGTTCGATGTTCCCATTAGATTAACACAATTCAAACGAAGCATCCATGATATTAACATACCAGGCATTAGGGTAGGAACACACTAATTCAATGGTTAAATTAACAGGTTCTTTGGAAATAGGCTAAGCCTTA
Source organism: Mecyna flavalis (assembly GCA_949319885.1). Taxonomy (NCBI): domain Eukaryota; kingdom Metazoa; phylum Arthropoda; class Insecta; order Lepidoptera; family Crambidae; genus Mecyna; species Mecyna flavalis. Next base: position 10,499,794 of record OX439435.1, on the reverse strand, counting down.
GCAGTTAATAAGCTGGCCTTCCTGATAGAAAACTAGTCACGATTTGGTTTGCAATTGAGTTCTGGGCTAGGTGACTGCGATTTCCGAATGTGAAATAGAATAAGTCGATTTAGCTTTGTTTTCCAAACCTTGTTTCTTTTTATATTTAAGTTTACATGTAAAGTAGGTATATAAGTAGATATTATTGATAACAGAAATGCTGTCATTTGAGTTTCTCGGTTTTTTTAGAAATTGTACTTTAATAAATATGACGTGTGAGTAAAATAAAATCCTTAAGATATTTTAAAAACCTTTTGTTATTCTTTGTATATATTGGCCTATATATAAATTTTCATATTTTCATAAACTAGAATAATATTTTTTATTTTATTTAAATGCCTTCAAAACTACTTTCAACGACAACTTATAAGACGAGTCCTGATAAAATAGGTAATCCTCGAACAAAAACCATGTATCATTTCGTTTCTATTTCAACTTCTAAAATACATAAAACAGAGTCACTAGACTGTGAAGTAAGTTTACCTAGTTTTATTATTGGGCTACGTAACTTAATTAGAATTTTTGTTGGCTCTCATTCTGTTTCTTTAGGAAGGAATAATCTACGGGTAATAAACTTTGCTCTTGTTTTTAGACGAATGAAACTCTACAACCGTTTTTGACGCTATTCACAAAGGTTCTTAATGTGTAAATTATATGAGCAAATTTAATTATACCTAACTCATATGTTTAAACTGTGATGTAGTCTAAAACAATCTGAATTATACAATTTAAATCCAGTATCTGGAAATACACGCGTACTTAAATGCTATAATAATAATCATTTATAGATTAACGCTAACATAATAGTATGTTTTTTTACTATAAAAAATGAAGTTTTTGTGACTGATATTAATTATCATTTTGTAGTTTTTGTTTGTGAATGCAATAATTAATTGTCATTTTATTACATTTCATAATAAATTCGTAAAGTTTTTAAAATTGACGACAAAAAAAGTAGGTAAAATTAAAAAGTGCCAACTCGCGGACGTCCGCGAGTTTCGCGTCCGCGAGTTGACGACTAAGTCATTTTTTCACCGTAAGCAAACCGACAATGCTACCCTATTTATACAAAAATATATCGAGGAAGGCCATCCTTTTTAGAATAATAATAAAAAAATTAGTATTCATTTAACAGGAACTCCAAGCACCTGCAACATGAATGTCAAGGTCAAACGGTCACCGAAGCTCGGACCGATAGCGGCATTCCAACTCGATTTCTCTAACGTGTTAATCGAATAAAATATGGCTCTTCTCGCATTCCTTATACGGACCTTAAATTCAACGAAAAGTACGACATCCTACTTTTCTTTTGTAAATTTTTATCGTTGACTCCAATCGCCTTTTAAAAATGGTTTTATGTAAAGCAGTTTATTTTATAGCCAAGATTTTAAATTATTCATAAAAACCAACACTAATAAAAATATTTTTATGTTTTTCCGCTTTTAATAAAATGTGTAACATTATTCTGGATTTTTGTACGGAAATAATTGTTTCCTAGAATCGGCGAAGGTTACCCGTTGCAAAATTAAAGTGAACATTTATATGATTAGGTTGAAAACAATTTTATATGAAAATTCAACATTATAATTATGAGTTTAAATCAAAATTATGAGTAATTTACTAAAATGAATTTGCTCAATTTTTAAAGGTAATTATGCCTTTAACTCCTAGCCAACTACATTTTAACATCGAGGAACAATAATTCTTCCGTAAAATTTAGCTAAATATAAGCTTAGAGCAACACAAATGATATTCCTAATTTGCATATAAATATCCATAGTTCTCTCATCAAGCAGTTTCCCTTAATTTGAAATGCTGATGGATGATATTTTCTATGAAAATGGTTTTTTGAATATTAAAAATTACGTCATTAAGTCTGGTTTATCAGTGAAAGTTATTTATAGTCCATTTCAACCCGCCTCAAAACCAGATGAATGATGTATATTAATTTCGTAACAGTCATATACGCCTGTCTTCGCTTTATATAAATTGGTACCTATCGTGTTTTATGTATTAATTTTCTGAATTAATTAGTAGCCATGTAAATTAGATACCGCTTTACGTAACAAGAAATTCATTATGACTTACCGTGTCGGTAAATCACTTTAAAGTATTATTATTGCCGCTTAGAAACAGAAAGCTTTTTGGTGAGAATTCAACACAAATTATGAGAATGGTTAATTTACTTCTGCAAATTGTTTTGTTTTAGATAATACTAATAATGTTTTTTTTTTTAGTATCATCGAAAAGTTAATGTAGTAAATGTAGAGACGAAAACAACAACAATTCTTGTAAACTATATACAATTTACATAATTTATATTATATTGTGGGAATAAATATGATTACAAAACAGAGACATTTTATAGTTTTCTTTTAAATAAATATTGAAGTATTTTGACATTTTTGACTTTGACTGTGTTTAAAATTGTTGTGGAAATAAATACATTATAGAAACTTCAAATAAGTTTTTTTAAATGTTTAAAATTTTGCTTAACATGTAAGGGAGAGACGTACAAAATCCTTACACGAACTCGGCGCCAGAGCACGGACGAAAAAGGACACAAACGTGCCTTCCGACGCAAAAAATATGGAGACGAACCAGAAAATCAAAATACGTTTTAATTAAAAATTACGATAACAGCGTACGTGACTGTCGTAAATTTTCCAGTTTTTACTTCGTTGTCACTTAATGCGAACGTGGGGAGGATTAGGTCTGCCTTGACAGCGCAATTACACGCCCTGAATTGATGAAGTTGGATAAGTGGCGAAATATTTATGGCTTTTAATAGTAACTTAACTGGTGCGGATATTTTAATATTGTCCGACCACAATAGTTAGGTAGTTGAAATAAAGAACCTGCATGATATTTTATGCGTTGAAATTAATAGTGCTCTTAGATTTTTTACAAAACTTTTACAAGGCTGGCTGGGATAATTTGACTTTATATCACTGTCATGAATAATATTGATATTGGTTTGCTTTGATTCCAGTTTATAATACATTCCATGCATTTTTTTATTAACAGTCGATTGATAGGTGTATTAACAAGTCACATAAAAATGTTTATGGATTTTATAGAAATAAATTCACATGATCTGATTCGTAATATTACCGAAATAAAACGAAACGACTGTGGATAATCCGATTGATAAAAACTACGATTTTCCCAAACCGATGATTCCATCACAATCCAACTAACGAGCTTTTTGTTGTGAATAAAAAAGTTGCTAGAAACTTTTATGCGTACCGGAAACCGGGCCGATGATATTATATTTCTAAAAATAAATATCATATTTTATTTTCAATTTATTTACTATTTAATTTTGTTAAAAAGAAATATAGTTTTAGAAGAGATAAAGGGATATCATGTGAAGAATTGTATTTATTAGAAAATATTTTTGGTAATTTTCATAACGTAAGACATCAGTTAATTAAGAATAATTTTTGAACTTCATATCAATTTGTTTATATTCTTTGCTAATTTATAAAATATCAGAATCTTTAAAGGCGCTAAAAGTTTTAAGACAAATAAGGTAAAGTGAATTGTTTATCGAGAATGTAGACTTAATTGAATTGTATTTTTTAAATGTTACAAAAATAAAAGTTTTATTAGGAAGGGAAAACAGCTGTCTTATTTCGTTTTCAGAAATAATATTAAATACAAAAATTCAAAGTATTTCGTAATGCCAATCGTTTTAAAAAGACAACAAATCATGGCCTTAACTTTACCTGCTACTTGGCAATTCAATTTCCGCTTAAAAAGTATTAGTGGTTTCCTTTTTACCTTTTTCAATTTAATTTTACACGCTTTCTCGAGAGCGGAATTTGAATGAATTTCATACATTTTAAATACTACTTTTTAAAGACCTACAATATTTTGCCGAAATAACAGTATTTTGCCGAAATTGATAATATCGTAAGGAATCCATATTATAGGTTTTTAAATTTCCTTAAATAACTTCAAATTCATGCAATACCACAATTTGTAAAACAAAAGCGAAGCATTGGGGTAAACAAACTCATTGTAACAAACGATCATCTCGATTAAAGGAACATGTAATAATAGCTACGAGTACGTACCGTTTCCCAAGAAAATAAAAATGTCAAGGTTAGATATGAGACGCCGCTTTCAAGATATGCGGCACATTTGTCTTTGTTGCGATATCAGGCGACGCATCGTAACTGATCTAACGTAACCACCTTTCCGTGACCTGCGTATCTTCCTTCGAATTCTCAGACACCGCAGATTTGCGAGGATCAACCTGAACTGGGTGGGTGGAACCCTGTTTCCTGCCTAGAATGAGATTGCTTCGCGACATTAAACCGGCCTAATGTAAATTTTCGTCGTTACGCTGTGTCTGTTTGTTCGAGGAAGTGTGCAAGGAGCTGCCGTGTATGGAGAGATTTCCTACGGTCAATGTGAACAATTGAGCTGAAACACGCTCCCTCGGGATAACAACGTGGGTCGTAATGAAAGCTCTAATAGATCCATTTGCTTTCATTCAAACAAAATTGCGTTTATTATTACTCCTTTCGTTAGAATTTCATTTAGAAGAGAGCCTGTGCGCAAATAAAAATGGAAAGATGTCTTCGAATAAAGTTCTAACGCATCGCGTTATTACTGGAGCTGTTTTATTTTCCGTAAATAAATATCGTACTTGACTGTGCTGGCTGTTATTCTTTTTGCTTATGACATTGTACCAGCTTATGATTATTTTTATTAAATGTTTCTTAGTGTTTGCACAGCAACTTGTTATAAATATATAGCAAATTATGTAATGTTAAATACGTGACATAACTTTGACAACTTAACTACTACTTAAGCTATCATTATGTTGTCAGTCGGAAACTATTGACTCCATTCATAAGTTCATCGGTTTGAAAGTTAGGCATGTGAGAGAGAGAGATTTTAGGCTTACATAAACATGTCTTTTGGATTTTTTGTCTTGTGACTTTTTAGTGTATTTTTAGTTTCCCATTAATAATTTTTAATTTAAACAAGTAAATGTTTTTTTCTTTAATTTTTATTATAAACAGTGTACACTATACTAACATTTGAATCTTGATGAGAGAAATCATGTTTCATCCACCTACGCTTTTTCGTGACCTACGCACCGTTACTCAAACTGCAGCTTTTGAATTTTTGATTGACTATGTTACATCATCACGATTAATTGTAACCAACAAAAAAGAAGTTGATACCCTACGCATATTCTATTACAACGGAACATGATCCATCATCTTATTTCAAATGCTCAAGTATCACAATAAATAAACGTGTACGGTCATTTTTGCGTTTTAAAGTAAATAATATGTCTTTAAATCTAAACAAATTAAAACTTCATTGCTGAACCCCATATACAAACTCTTTATTTCGAAACTTCATACATAGTTTATAAGGGCAAGTCACAAGTATTCAGAGCAATTTATAAAGATATCCTTTTAATGTTGAGCGATTCTCATACCTCTCCGTAGTCAGCCAGTCATGTAGTAGCAAAAGTAACTGGCCCTAACAATTTAGTGGTGAGTGTGTTGGTCCCCAGGGTGAATTGTCGGCCGCACTTATTTGAATAAGAATGGCCGAATACGCCTCTGAGGCCGACCGGTGATGCCCGACCACAGAGCAAGTACTGAGTAGAGTTGCCGTTTATTGTTGTTTTCTATTTCTATACAACATATGAAGCCATAGACAGGAGTAGTAAAAGGTTTTATACAATGTCACAGTGAATTGGTTCAAAATACTTACTCACTTACTAAGTTACAAGTGGAAATATAAAATTATTTTGTCTCTTTACCAATGCGATCTGTATTCGAAATAAATAATATTAATAACCATGGTCATGCTCTAATCTCTTATCTCCAATTAAAAATTAAAAATGACCACAGGTCCAAATTCAAGGAAGCTAGACTATAATGCATCAACCAACTCTAGTTAGTCTTTTCTCTATGATGCCCGACCTCACCTCTCGCCCGCCACAGTTCTGTCATCCGTTTTCCGTAAATGTCGTAAATCATGTGGGCGTGTCGAGATCTTAGGGCATGAAACGAGAAGCCATAAAATCAGCAAACGAATTTTTGGCCGTATTGTGCAAAGAAAAATAATATTCCAATTATACTTACAACTTTTTAGTAAATAAATAACCTGAAACATTATTTACATAATTGTTAGTTACTATTTGGATAAATAAATATCTTACAAAAATAAACTGGATCATTGTTTTAGTAACCGTATGCTTTTGAATAAGGGTTCACCCCTCTTTGCTCTATCTCCGTGGGTAAATAATGCCCGCCACATTTTTGCCTGCTTTAAGTGCAATTTATTGCCTTTACTGGTACTGTCGTTTAACTTAGTTCCTATTTCAAGACATATTGTACCTTTTATGCTTACTTCACCTCCGTTATAACTCGACCCGCAGGTCGTGGTTTCGATTCCCGCCTTGGGTTTGCTTGGTAGTAGGACTTTTTAAGGTGTAATCTGCCGCCTTGTCAGTTCTGGCTGTGTTGTGCGAATTGGTCGCTTTATTAAAAAAAACTTACGGGTGGCGAACCCATAACAAGAAAAAAAAATTAAAAAAATTATTTATTCGCAACTACAGTCTGTTTCAAACACGATGATATGCCTGACACATCCATAGAACGTAAATGTTCGCGTTTAGGAAAATGTTGACTTCGATATAAATACAAATTTGAATAATAAAGAAATAGATCAACACTAAATACTGTACATTAATAACGATTTAATAAGAGTCGTGGTGTTTTTTTTTTCCGTTTAGAGAAGTTTTATGTACATTTTTCTATAAAATATAAAAATTATATGAGACGTAACAGGTTACGTTCTATGGTCTTTTATACCAGAGATGTGACTTAGGTTTTATTATTAATCGATAAAAATCGTGAATAATCGAAACTATAAGTTAAGGGAAAGAATAGTGGACTATTCGTAAAAAAATATTGTATTATGTAAAATAATACCGTCAATTTAAAATCGATGTTCACAATGTACAAAACTAACACGTTACTATTTATTGACCGAGTGAGCGAAGCGAGCGAGGGGTACAAATCATTTTTGTATGTACATATAAAGGTATGTATGTTTGTTCCGCGAAAATTCTCGAACGGGTGATCTGATTTAGACGAAAATGTAGGAATAGTTAATAGAATTTTTAAGTTTGTTGACCATCGGTTTAGTAGTTTTTGTAATATTCACGTTTTTGTAAGAAAATAAATAATTGTATTTGAATTCTCTGGGTCTGGGGAAACTAACTGTACGGTTAATATTAATTCAGATTTAGCTTTCCTGTCCGCTGCCTTCCAGGCTGCTATGTGCGTATCGGCATCATTTTGGTCTTGGCCTTTCTCCACTTAAATACTCCCAGTAGTCGCTTCGTACAAGTAATGCCTCTATCTGTACCTTCCAACTGTCATAGTTATCTTTTGTTAATATAATAAAATATAATGTCCTCCTAGCCGATTCGGCTATGGCGGCCAATCTTTTTACGATCAGCCAACTACGCAGGATATACGAGATTATAGTGCACAAGTGAGTGCGCAAGCACAGGTGCACTCCCTATTCCCTCACTCTCATAGCACGGTGGGACAGCAGTCTGACACGACCGAAGAGAGATCAGGCGCAGGACCAACGGCTTAACGTGCCTTCCGAAGCACGGAATCATCATTCTTTTCAGACATTCAGGTGATTCGAGCCTGCAATGTCCTAACCAAACTGGAAACATTCACACAAAGTGATGCTCCCCGCGGGATTCGAACCCACGACCTCCGGGTATTAGAGCCCAACGCTCTAACCACTGTACCACGGAGGCAGTTAAAATTTTGTTAATAATTCAATACTTACATACATTCGCAGACATGATTCGGTCGTACCCTTTTTCAAATAATTTTCGATGACTCCTTTCTTAGTTACATGTACCTACTCACTCTTTATTTTCGCTGGTCCTGGGCCCATAACCTTTGTAGGGGTAAATATCAGATAACACAGTTTTAAAAAGAAATATTTATTGTACATAAATAAGAAAAAAAAAGTATCAGCCTATTAATATCCCAATGCAGGGCAAAGGCCTCCATCCTTGAAATCAAGTTATCGCTACAATGATGGGTATTGGCTTTACTTACTTAAAACCGACACAAAGTTAGCTCGACCCGGGAATTGAACCCAGGACCCCGAGATCTCGGCCCAGTACCTAAACCACTAGACCATTGAGGCGTTTGAACATAAATAATAACTGGAAAATATTTGTTTTATTGTCTTTACACTCTTACAAATATTTTCCAGTTATTATTTATGTATAATAAATATTTCTCTTTATAACTGTGTTATCTGATATTAACCTCTACACTAGCTAATATCAAAGTAGAAAAAATTAAAATTTATCATACATTATAAATCTATACTTTGAATCGATTTTCATAAGCACTAAGATATAATCGATAATCGATTGGTTATGCAGGTTGACACATGAGGTCACGTCTCTTTAATTGTCAAAGATGAGGTGTCACCCATATCATCGTGTTTGAAACAGACTGTAGTTGCCGCCAAAGAATAAAAATGTCTTTTTCTCAACCGGTTGCGAAGCTGGTTGCCATGACGGCCGAAAGGGTTCTGTGGTGGCGAAGATAGATGGATGGATGCCTCTTAAAAGGCAGCCTTGGAACACCCAATGTTTAAAATGTCTTCTGCGACACACGTTTTTTAAATTACACAATTATTCTGTGCAATGACGGGTTCCAAGACGAACGTGTGAAGTAAATGATTATAAGCCTATAATGTTCTCGCAACGTGATTATGATTATGACATTAAGCCATCGAACGTTTCGATGCAATGCTTTCACAAAACCTGTTTGCCGATTGTAATTCAGATATAAAATCTATAATGATAGAGTTAACCTCTGACAACTTTAAAGTGAAAGTTTAAAGCTTGTTCCGTTTAGATATTGCTTTATCGAATTTTTTCTATTATCTTTAAGATGAGTTAATTCTCATGAATTCAAATGAAACTTAAGTCCACCATTTCGTCATTTGGATATTCAGAAATGTTGGATTCTCTTTCTTTAATTTTATAGTGGGAGATTTTTTATACCTATTTATCTACTTTTTCACATAAAAAATAAAAATATATGTATTCCGTATAATATGTATGTTTTATTAGAGAGGCTAATGATAATTTCTAAAGCGTTACTCTCACAGGGCCGAAAATGAAGTAGGTAGTGTGCCCTTTGATGCCCTGCCTTTTATCCACCCCTCTTGAAGGGGCTTTTAAATTGACAATACTTAAGAACGTCACGTAATCAACTAATTCATGCTTTTATCATCTACTGCACTAACACAGTCACTTCAAAAGTGCACCCGTCATTTGGATTAATTTGATTTTTCAAAGGGGATACAGATGTATGCTTCTTTAGTAAATACGAGTAGTAGTTAGAAACTCAAATAAAGTAAAGAGAAATTACACATATTTTCTTTATTATTTAAACTTTCTATATTATTTTATCAATTTTAGGAATTTATTTTGTACACACATTTCGTATTTAATTTGATATAACATTTAATCTATACTGTGAAGGCTCTCGTACATGAAAAGTAATGTAAGCAAAATATTTGAATATAATATTATGTTAACGGAAATGTATGTAATCCGTCATTGTAAACAATTCCTAGGAAATGTATAAAATTCCTAAAATCGCCTGGAAATGTGTGAATAGGTACACACATTTCCTAGGTTTATAAATTTCCTAAATATCAATCGGAAATGTAAAACATCTAAGATGTCGTTAATTTGGGAAATAGGTGTTAAAAAAAATAACCACGAAGGCTAAAGCGGGAGCTCCGCTACGCTCCGCTCCCACCTTAGCCTTCTAACCTATATCCATCCGAGTCGATTTCCGCCTCCGGTCGTTTATACAATGTTTCTTATCTCACTAATAATAATACATATTAGTCGCCAAGTTATTATTTATTATACCTCATCTAACACATGTTTTATTACAGAAAGCCTTCTTTCTATACATTTCCTAATACAATATTTGAATTGTATACAATTCCTAGGAAATGTGTATATTTCCTAGGATATGTATGAATTAAAGAAATTTGAAAACAATATTTAATACATTTCCTAAATAGCTTCGGAATTGTTTACATTTCCTAGGAAATATACACAATTCCTGGATTTAACACATTTCCGGTAACATAATATACACCAATAAAAATGACGCAAATAGGAAAATAAAAAAAAACTACCGAATATATTCTTAAATGCATATTTTGATAGCCATAGTTTTCTTTTATTAACTACAGAACTAGAATCGCCGTCCTAGCTCATAATAATGTTTGAATTAAGAAGGCAGACAGAGACCGTCGTAAACATAGAAAATATTATGTAAGTAGCTCAATGGTCGTAAATAAAATTCTTGTGCTTTAATAAAGCACAATCCTGTCTCTGTGCAAGAAATTTGTCTGCACGCACGAGGATTCAGGCGACTGGGACCACTACACATTATTAAGAAATAGTTCCTTACATTATTTATTTTTCTGCATATTGCATGATTTAAGTATTCATACTAGCAAAAAAGTGTTAGTTTTTCGGATGGTCCTAATGACTTTTTCAATCCGTCTGGTTAACTTACACGTGAAATCTGTCGCTATCTTTTGGAGATTTGGTAGTCTTAACGTTAAATCTCTACAACATTGGTTTAAACGATTCATAGGTGCATCTTTTAAGCCTAAATGAATAAAGGATTCTTTGATTTTAGTGCCTGCGAACTTGAAATAAAAGACTCAAAGATCATAGGTCTCGATGGGCGACGTTTGTTGGCTTAGACTTGTTAGCATAAAAAAGTCAAGGAATTGCACAAAATACTTATTCTATTCATCGCGACGAGGATATTTCAATATTAAGCGGAATTGCATCGTAAAATACGCATACTCATTTACTTCATGTTGATTCATCATTGCGTTTTATATGACACGTTTTTTATGCGATCTGAAGAAAAAACTGCTAACATAAAGCCATCAATATAAAGGCTTGTCGTAAAACATGAGTACATCGCTGGATCTATGGCGGAGAGAGAAAATATAAATAAAATTTGTCTTCGGGTCGCATATGTATTTATTTAGTTTACGCGTATTCGTCCAAATACAATTTTAGGAAGGAAATTGCCTCCCGGTAGAACCCGTACAAAATGGAAGATCTGATATTAAATCTGGATGACAGTTATTAGGACTCCGTGGAGTGCCACTCGCTGACGCGCTACAAAAAGAATTTGGAATGTTATGAGATATTGCTAGCGAAATTTTTAAAGAAACGTGATGTGCCTGAGTTAACAAGGTACATTATTCTGATAAGACTTACTCTTTTACCGTTTTTACTGATGTATTAGTGCTTTAGCTCTTCAGTGAATGCTCTATGATGATGTCGTAAACACTAAAAGAGTTTTAAAGATAAAATGTCTGTAATGTTTTCCTTATTCTGGTTTTAGAAGAATTTTAGAAGAATTTAATAAAATAAATTGGACAAATTATCGCAAATATGTGAATATGATATCTTTAATTCACAAAACAAGCTAAAACAACGCATTATGTAAAGGCAATGTGGTCATAGACGCCAAATTGAATGGCTACAGAGGGTAATATGGCCCGTAGCCAGGTAGGTCGATGACATCAAGGAATGCAATTGGCGGTATGCCAACGTGTGACATGAGAGGAATTATTTGCCAACAACCAGTGCACTATAAAATTATGATAGTGATTACTATAACACAAATATAAATACTAACATACACAGATAAAACTTTACAGGAATATTCACAAAGTGTATTTTAAAATAGCCATAGAGATCGATGCTATATCTTAACAAAGAACAGCTTGAGAAAACGTCTAGTTTGAAGAAGCACGACAAATCCTTAAGAATACAGATGCTCCTTTAAACCGATTTCCTAGCAGTGATCGCTTTGTCCTGAGTATTTGCTCTAGCACCTACCTACACGGTAAAAGGCACAAAAGAAAATTAGGTCTCTTTAAAGTGTTTAACGTCGTTCTCAGAGGGAACAGAACAGATGTGCGGATCCTGATCAGTAGCGATTGTCTGGAAGATTAAACAGGAATAGACTGAAATACGCCTGAGGGCCGCCGCCTCAGCTCAAGAAAATTTGTTTTATAAACGCCCGCCTTATTCGCACCCCCGCTTTTTTCCTTTGTAACATAACAATAAATATTGTTTTTTACCAGAGGCTATTCACTTACGTTAACGTCAATTGAAGGTTTTTTTAGAGCCGTATTAAACAAATTACTTTCCATGCCCATGTCCAATTAGGTTATTCAAGAAGTATTTATTGCTGTTAAGGTATAAGCTGAGTTACCAATAAGTTTCTACTGTTAATCCAGCTATTAGACAGATGAACTTGATTTAATATTAAACACATTTTATTTTGTTTGAACTTTATTTATTTACAAAAACATTGGAACTTTATTTATTTACAACAACATTGGAATCTCCTACCAATCATCCCATGCTTTATAATTTATACTGTCATATTTTTTAAGCCATTTTTTGTAAACAGACGTAAATTTTGACTAAATCCGCTTAACCTGTGATTTTCCGCTTTTTAATCCTATTACAAATGTAGGTCAACAACGAAAATTCTCAATTAAAAGTTATATTATAAAATAATAAAGCGCTCTAGGAGTAAAACTTCCATGTAATATGTGAATACGTAGTAGCTATAAACTGACACTATGTTTTTATTCAGTCAAAGCGCTAATAGAAATCGTTGAAACGTAAGCACAAAATTAACACTGTGCAGCGTTTCGATATAATTGGATGACAAAATCCCTTTTACGAGCCAACATATGCCATCGGAATACAATGTAATTATGCTTGTATGTGCTTAGGGTGACACGCCTGCCTTTACGCAACTGTGACGGCAACTAATAAGGGCAAACTCTGCCGTTTTCATATTTGCTCAAATTACATTAATGCTTATTGCCGCCCTGACTCCCGCTCACTAAAACGGCACAGATCAGCGTTTAGAACGCTCTCCGTATTAATTGTTTTACTATAATCTGTTTAAGTGTCGCAACAGTAGCAAATACATACACATATTTATTTGATGGCTTGGTGTCTGTTGTTATAAGGAGATAAACAACGACGAAATAATCTTAAATTGCTTCTGATACTGTAAATTATGGAAAAGTATTAAACACTTATTTAGAATAGGTTTTACACATTTTCAATAATAGGTACCTTTTCTAATTCATAATCACATTAATAAAGATAGTATCAAAGTGATTTTAACATAATTCGATAATAGCATTATGTCTCAATCGCGTAGCTAACGCCGCCCTGACGTCTGTAACGCGGCATATCAGTATAATTATATTACCAGACTTTCGCCTCCCAACGTCTTTGTACCGACGCTGATTGTCGTTTATATAATTGCCTACATTCTGTACCATCACGGCCTGCGCCTCGTCTTCAACTGAAATTAGTTACTCAGGAATATTTTCTTAATTACCCGCCGGGAAACAAAACAGAATCATGTTTCTCTGTGACATTTCGGATTTCTACATGGACTGTTGTTTCGGAACAAACGTAATAAGAGAATTATTGTGACAATATCTGTTTACGGGTACACTTGAACGATGTCTTAGAAATTCAAGTCTGTTTATGCTTAAGGGTTCGCGTACGAAGTACGTGTGTTGATGGTGTCTTGTGTAACTATTAGACCTCCTCACCTATTGTTCTTCGGACTTTCTAAGTGGAATAACGAGTACCTAGTGATTGCCGCAAAATCGGAATTATACAAAACAGTTCCGTGACACTACGTTGGCCGAGTTCGTTTTGTCACAGTGCGAATTTTTTCCATTCAAGTGCCGTCTGGCCGGTCCCGTGGTTGGCGTGACAAATGCTTCAATGGTACGGTCCGAATTCCGTTCTATTTTTTGTTTCTCAAGAAATATTGGGACGAAATAGAAAAACGTGGATGGATATTTTGGTAGTATCAGAGCTCCGAGCTTCCTATTTTTTTTTTCATGCAATTGTTTATTATGGTATAGTTAAGTGGTAAGTGATATTTTTTCCAGTTTACAATTGCCCATCAACTACAAATAATACGTAAGAAAGCTTCATAGAACTAACTTTCTCAACCAGTTTTGTAATAAATAATATTAGATACGTTTTATTTTCTCATGACACAAAACATCATCTAATTATTGTAAAGAAGTTAAAGTATAGTTTTCTCTTTCTCTCTTGTCTGGAACTACATATTTCTGCGTCTTTAAAGGAGTTATAGCAGTTAAGCAGAAAATATCCTTTTCCTTTTGCTGCTTTGTGATCCCCATCTTAAGTTTGGCAATGTTAAAACAATTCTAATTTTAAATAGTCTCGGTTCAATTCAAGGTCTTATTATCAATAGTTCTTACATTACTAAATGGAAGAAATGTAAATGGAAATACATAGGTTTACTTTCGTCACGCAAGTCCATTATATTTAAATGTTTGTGACGCTTTCGGACAGCCTCGTTGGACTTTTAAATTATGCATGTATGAGACAATTTTAGTTCAACAGAAGGTACGGCTTTACCACTCAAATCTACTAGTGGAGAAATCTTTATAGTTTCGCGTCCAATGTACTTTTAGTAGGTGATTATCATTTTTTTATTTGAGACGTTTTTTTAAATACCACCAGTTGGTAGAGAGACTCGCATCCCACCCCCGGATGCCTATTACATTGAAGTACACTTCATCAAGAAGCGTCGCTCAATGTGCTGCCAGACTGTGGGCTCATCTGATCTTCGAACATTTAATTTCAAGTGTACTGGCTCCCATGTTAATTTTACCGGAACACAGCCATAGCTGTTATGGCGACAGATTTCCTGTGGTGGTGGTAGCTAGCCAGTCGGACTCTGAAAAAGTCCTACCAACCAGACCCAAGGCATGAATCGAACCCACGACCTCCGGGTTTTTTACCCGAGCGGCTTAGCCACTGTTCCACGGAGGCGGTCCACGAATACATCAATTTTAATATTTAGCCTAAATATAAAAAAATAGAGCATTCGTTTTAAATCTGCATACCAAGCGTCGATTTATAGTTCCAAGGAACAAGCCTGAGTTCCTGCTCCAAGGAATTCCATTTATATAACGTTACGGAAACCAATTTATACTGTAGTAAGTAAAGCAGCGTATACCACCAGAGTAAGTTAGGTTCAACCAAGTTTAAGGACATTTAGGATAACATCTTTCCCATTAAAGGATCCATTAAACCTGATGGTCCCAGCTGGGTAACGTTACCTAAGTAATGTCAGTTGTTAATGTCTATAGAAGAAAGTTCGAATATTAGTTGTCAAAAGTCCAACCTGGAATTTGCGAATCTAGTATCTGTTTGCATCCAAAGTAGGGTTGATTTAATCACATGCAGTCACTAACATTTGCATCAGAAAGGTTCTGGGATTGAAAATTGCTTGGGTTTACTAAAGACCGGTAACAAATTGTATATGATTAGAGACCAATAGTCGTTATCTACATAATATTACTAATTGCCTTCGCATAACACTATTGCGTAAGCATTTGCTGTATGTCCTTGGACAACACTCAACTTTTCATTTACGAATCTCGGTTAAATAATAATGCTTCAATCCTTTAATTTGTAATTACAAACTATAGACAGATAACACTTAAGCTAGTACCAATATTCATGTAACCAAATTGTTATCATATTACATTACGGACGAACTAACAACCTTATGCAAACGGTCTTTAAGACCTTATCAGTACTGGTTCGTATAGATATTCGGTGCAGTCAAACATACTACTACTAATATTATATTTTACCAGTAGATTATACGAACAAGTTCAAAACTTAGTCAAAAAGTTTGGACCGGGCCTGCTTTAGTCAGTAGTTGCTAAGTCTGTCAAATCCTTCTTTTATTTGCAACTGTCACCCCCCTCGCTACTCGCTCTATAGTTATAACAGTTTTTTTCGCCGACCAATACATATAAGCGCAAGTAATCTGCTTCCTTTATGAATATACCCTACAGTGTTATTTTTGGTACAGGTAAAATTAATTCACATTTGTTTTAACAAACCAGGAATATTTACTCTTCAAGCAGCTAACTGGAAGTAGCTATAAGCTCAAATTAAGTGGGTATTGAAAATTCAAACATCCACCGGGTCGAATAACAGTGTCCGTCTATTACCGCCCGGGGCACGTACGGTTTACAGCCCGTCCTGCAAATATTTATCTACATCGGATTTACGTGTTAACCGCCCGAATCGTAATCAGGTTTGATTGGGAATCGGTGTTACCAGGAAACCATAGGTGTACCTATCTACCGCACAATAACAATTTGTGCATACCTACGCTATGCACATGCACAATGTATCGACGCGACGTAGTACATACATGTAAAAATGTTGTTACTGTTTCTTTCTACTTTGAGTTTCAACATTTTATTAAATATTTCATTAACTGGGATTGGCTGATCAGTTCAAAGTGTTCTAAACCCTATAGCATTGTGTGGCCTTTTGCGGTAGGTGTACATTTATCATGGTAAAGTATATTTCTGCTAAGCTTATTACTGTTTGACATTAGATTATATACAAAACTTTCAAAATATTCTATAAAAAGATAGGGTTGTGCAAATGTTTTATTAGTAGAAGTATCAGCCTCATCATTAAAATCATGTCGTCTTCATTATGCAGCACTGGCTAAGTAACACCATATGCCAAACCGCGGATTCACCCATTTAAAAAATCAGACAAACATCTGCCCGATTTAAAAATTACACATAGGACCTCGAGATCATGACCAGGTATTCAAAACACAAGACGATGAGGAAAAATCTTTAGTAGAATTATGATAACGCAGTAGTCCGCCGATTCTTGTATGTATCTAGAAATAATAATGAACCTATTCATAGGAAAGGTTTAGTAGCCGCAAACCATCATTAGGTGGTTTCATTTCTCGTTTAGAATTGGATTGCAATCTACTCCATATTTAGCCACAATTTGATATTATGTTTCAATTTATTCCTGATTGTGTGTTTAGTTGGGAGATATATGAAAACAATAAATATGTATTATTATGATTTAAAAGAAAACAAAATGGTTCTAAAAGTCGACTATTTTTTTCCTAGTCTAGATTTTAATGACTAATTCTTGGGACAAACCTTAATTTAATGAGCCTTACTGTGTATATTTTACAAACGTTCCATATAAGTACCACTGCACTAAATAAGTTTTTGCTACTATTTTTATTTCATAATTAACCTCAAATCAGGAAATAAACCGGCCTGAGAAATGTGCCAAAAATTTTAGTTGCTCGAATTTCGTTACTATTTTTAATGTTCCTGCATCGTTTGCGTACCGAGCGAAACCGCATGCGCAATTACATGAATTTTAATCCTCATGGGGGAGGGTGATATTTGAAGAATTTCATTATGGTAAACTCTTCCTCGACCGTCGGAATTCATTTCGATTCAAACGTACCAACTAAAAACTGACTTGGAATTATATTGGATTCTTTAAAAGAAAACTTCCGTTATTATTTCTCGTTTAGAATGTAAAGTGGAAAGTTGCAGACTTTATCTTGAGTTGTCAATCTGCGTTAGCTGTTTGTTGTTTGACGGTGGAATTGTTTTATTTATTTATTATTATAATAAACATTTTAGACGGAAACTGTTAAATTTCATCGTTTTTTAAAACCAGCCACTTACAGAAAAGCGAATGTCTATAAACATAGGATTCTTTTGTTTATGCATAGTAAAAGAATGAGAGATGGGTTTGCATAACTTATTCTTTTACTAGAACTTTATTGACGAAAACAAACAGAACAAAAACAGATTTATTTAATTTGCTGTTGTACTTCTGTAGTTATGCGCGTACATACTCGTACATTTCAACGATTCTTTTTTATTAGTACCTATACTTAGATACCTTGTGCACCTACATAACGCCGATGAAAAATTAAAATTGTTCGCACTATTTCATCCCCATAGGTATTGCGATTATGTTACATGATATCTTATGTTAAAATACTGATACACAGTTCATTTATCGTGACTCACGATGTTGTATAAACGTTTATTTCCATTATAATGTCTAAGTAAATGTTATTTTCAATGCCGATGCTAATAAATAATTGTTGTATCATGTTCTTACTCAGGTTGAAAATGACACCTATGTGGCTTCTGAGTTTTGTAGTGACCAAGCAATAAATATTGACTTAGGCCGTCATATTTTTTTAAAATTAATTTAATAATAAAAATAATTGCTCAAGGTCACCAACAGATTGCCCTTAATTTATAACTTTGCCTAATCCAAAGTAAAATTGGAAACAATCACTTCCAATCTCATTTCGTCAACGTAATCATTGACTCGTGCTGAAATAAAACAACCTTCGATGAGTCAACCCGTGGTCAACCCTGTACTTTTAAAACAAAGCCAATCTTCAATGTTGCGGTAAGTCGAAATGGCATTCGCGGTATGCGGTAGCTTTGAACTCGTGACTTCTAGTTTTGCGATTATAATACCAACACGTAACGTGCCACTTAGATACGAACGTCCTTAATAAACATTAGTTCATAGGAAGCTTTGAAACTAATTACTAAAAGCAATTGCCTTTTCAAATGATCTACAATAAAAGTTCAAGATATAAAACAATAAAACGATTATTACAATTCACGATCCAAAGCCACCATAAAAATGATTGAATGCTATGATGTAGGTACCTACCTAATAGGCAAATGTTTCTTCAAAACTGTGGTCTAAATGATATTAAAGGAAGTGTTAATGAAAGACGATGAACGAAACAAAAAATTGATTGCTAAAAATAAAATTAATATATAATATCAATTTAGATTATTTCTATTATTGTGTTCAAATATGTTTTTATTAATGAAATTCTAGTTAGAAATTCTGTCTTTGCGAGGAGATGAAAGTTTATTAGTACAAAAATGCATTCTATTGTTAATTAGGTAAGTAGATATATATTCGAAATGTTATACCATATTTTAACTAAAACGTGCGTTACTGTAATATCTCAAGCGATAAGATTAATGGCCATATTAGTAGGTATCTTACAAGCGAAGCATCATTACAATTTTCGAGCAAAATGTTGCCTCATAAGACCGCAAATTGGCAATACACCGAAATGTATGCGGCCTTCATCAAAGTGTTTTCGGAGACATATTACGTCATTAAATAAACACCCAGTTTAAAGTGCTTTGCCAAATCATCTATTTCGACAAACTTGGAACAAATGACTGGATCTATAAAACCTGTGACTCTATGCGCTCTATAGAAAGCGGTGACCATTTACCATTAAGTGACCAAGCTTACTTGTTTGCCTACATTTAAACAAAAAAATCCTCCATCTTCTAAGTACAAAACAAGATTACATTTTCAGGTATTCTAAACGACTTAAGTAAAGACTACATTTCTTTCATAATGTGTGTGATAGAATCATTTGGTTTATTCAAATGTTCAGCGGAGACAACTCATAATAAGTTGTAGCAAATATTGTTACAAGTTACCTACTTTCTCTTAGCTTTTTTAACAGCTTGCATTCATTGGAACTAGCTGAAGTATTGTTATTAAAGGTATCGTAAATCGTTATTTATAGTTAAAATTTGTCGCCCATCCGCATACCAACGCTTTCAACGTTGCTTCACATTTGCGACTGTTTCTTAACCGCCGGCTGAAACGACTGACATTTTGAATAGTAAAATTGCGTGATTGCCTATTTATTTGTTTGCAAACCGTACGCAATCCACAGAAGCAGGTATGAAATATACGGTTAAATAAAAACCATGAAATGCAGCAACGAGACCGCAAATCAGAGTTGACCACAGCGAAAATTCGTCGTGATATGGTCGTTTCATTATAAACCACACACGCGATGAGTGGATCCGAATACAAATTAAACTTGATACAGACAACAGCTGAATATCGTGAAATGCGAACATTTCTCATTACGCAGTAGGTGCGGATCTCAATTACAAAGTCGGGGTCAGCAAAGTAACACCAGTTCAAAACAGGAATGCTTGGTCGTAATATGTGTAACAGTTTAAAGTCTTTTATCTATTCTGTAATTTAACAGAGAGTTTAATTACAGAAAGAGTAGAGTACCTATATTCAATACTGTCGATGCGGCTTGCTGCTGAAGCGCGACCTATAACGGTGCTATTGATGCAATTGAGTCAATATAACACTTAACCAGAACTGTTTAATGCACCATCCATAACCCGATAGTCTCTGCTATCGTTCAACTCAGATAAAAATGGACGCCGTTTATAGTTGAAAAAGTATTCCACATTTTGACTATCCCTCTCAAAATTTACGAACTGATACATCGCATGGAATGCGGCAGTTTGTAAGCAGACTTAATGACGACACGGTTGATGAATATCAACAGATTAAAGATAATCCCCCTGATCCACGATTAACGGCGGCCAAGAACACGCCTGAGTAATAGTCGGTTTGTTAAGAGCATTCCTTTACGCATTTAACAGCCTTCGCCGCAAGTGCAGAAATTATTGATAAGCGTTACATGTTTATTGCTATCCGATAACTAGATGTTAATACCGTCCCTGTTAGCAGTAAACTCTGGTCTAGCGCGAGTTATTACCGCATAAGCAATAAGCTAATGCCGAGATGTAATGTACTACTGCTGCCCTCACGTGTCTCAGACATGTTTACCAGTAATAACTAAAAAATATAGTCTGAGCATTAAATAGTCTGTACTTATATATAATTACGAGTAACCTAACTGATTCATGCTAAGCTAATTGTAGTAAAAGGTACAAGAAACGACAAGCTATTTAAAGAAAATATTTTATGTTACGCAGCATAAAAGGTTACATATTTTTGTTTAAAACAATATCTGTAACTGTAAAATAGTTATAAATATGTTTTGTTACAATAGAATAGCTTTTATAGCAACAAAATCATCTATGTGGTTTCCCAACATGAAAAAAACTTATTTTTATGTGTGTTTTTCTACATTGAGTTCTGGATTCTGGGCACAATATATAAATAGAGGTATTATGTAACACAATCCAAAAATAAATACATTTAAAAATTATTTTACTTAAGGCCATAACGTTACTTCAACATATCCGAGATACATACCACGTTGTATTATAATTTATAACCAAATGACAAAATGTTTTAATAGGTAATAATTATATGAGTAGAACATTTCACTTAAGTAGCAGTTGGCAATTTAGTTTCTCAATACTCAAATATTATCTTAACAGAATAATTGGTTACGTCAACATTGTAATGTTAATAATTCAATTATTGTAGCTAATTTGATTTAGTCGGTTCAAATATTACTTGTTCCTTGTTGACACCCGAAACTGCCGACTATCTCTGCCTTTGATTTAAATTTCATTAATACAAGCGTGTAGATAGCTTGTTTGCAATGTAGAAAATTGAATTAGATAGATAAATAAACAAAGCGTATTTGATAGCTCAAGTTTCTCTGAAATTTTCGAAGATAACGATCCGCCCTAAACAATTAAATTGATTTTTAACAATAATACACTCACTGCTTTTTGAGGATGTAATAAAACGAAAGTAGGTATGTATTTTTTTATTTGCTTTATTTAATCAGTAATTCTATACCTATTATAACGTTCTTCTCAAACGTTTATCTCAAATTTTCAAGCATGAACATTATTTCTAAAGACGGTACCAACGAGATTGGTAATTAATAATTTTGAGCTTTTTGTTGGTATTCCTATACAAATGTGGTAGAATGAGAAACTTATTACTTGCCAAACATAAACTGCACGTTCAAATAAAACAAAGGAATATATTAGCGATAGTCTGTCGACTGCGAAATAAAATTCGTTTTTAGTTTGTTTTATAATAGTTTCTAAGTGACAAACAATAAGCACTTTTAGTGCAGTCATTGAAGCGAAAAATACGGTCTTACCTCCGAATTTTTTTACTGTGAACCGATTTGCATGAAATTTTGGAATTAGGCTCATCTTACCCTTAACTTCAAAAGTGAAAATGATCTGAACTCCGCCTATTATTTTTAAGGGGTGTAAACAACCCCTTAATGGAAAAATTTACATTGAGCCATTTTATCGCTAGAAAACATGTCTAATCGTAAGTTGTGAAATTGTAAAGTATTTTCTAACATAATTACCCCATAATAAAATAATTTTCAACCCCTTGAAAATCTTACATCCTTTGCAAACAACCCCTAAATTGAAAAAATCACAAAAAAATACTTTGGTATGACATAAAAAGATGTAAGTATAGAGTAAGTAATATTTTATATTCTCTATAATAATTATCAAATATTAGGGGGTGAATCCCTTTCAACCCTTGAAAAATACCCCTTGATAAAAAAAAATTAAATTTTTTTTTTGATAAAATGAAAAGGATTTCAATATTATTCCACACTCTTGAAAATGATTATCATATTCTTTAGCTTTTCTACCCTTAAAACTACCCCTTAGTTACTAAGTAGAACAAAATATGATAAGTTTTTGGACCATAACTACTTCAATTTTCATGCTATCACAATTTATAAAAAACCATTGTAAAGGTAATTAAGAGAGCTACAACATCCTATATTGCAATATATAGTAAAAAACCTTTTTCTAAAACGGTGAAGGGTTAAAGGGCTTAAGAGAGGCTGTGATTCCGCTGCCACGCGCTCTTTAAACAATCATATCTCCGTCAATTTTTGTTTCACAGAAAAAACAAAAAAACCAAATTGTTCGTCAGAAAAATACCTAAATTTTTAATCCGTACACTTTTATACGTATCTGTCGTCATTTTTGAGATATTATGAAAAGAAAGTGGGTTTTTTAAAAATTTGAAATTTTGATTTTTTATTTAATCGTGACTTTTTTGAAAAATATGTGTCTTGAAGCAGCCAAACTGATACTATCTATCAAACTCTTCATAATAAAGTTATTTCTAGGCGGAATACGATTAATTTTAATTTTGGTGGAAATGGCACTTATGAAACCCATTTATTTTATAGAAAAAAACATTAGATGCTCCCCTTATTTGCAATACAGCTCACTTATTTTACGCGCAAAAGACTTTTAATAGTGCTCATTTTAAAGCTTATTTCAAGCACTACAAAACCCTTTTGTATTAGAATGCATAAAATGCATCTGTTCGCCGCTAGATGGCATTGACCACATCGATTAAATTTCAGACAGAATAAAAACGGCTTTGATCTTTAATATCTAGCTTAATATTGCACTTAGAATACTTTATAAAAATTCAAATTGTTCATTGTTTTACCTGCTACAATTTTGGTCTTTATAAAATTTTCGATAAAACGTATATTTTTGGAGATATTTGCAAAAAACCGATGAAATACGTGAAAAAATTGCGAATTTTCAATTGCCAATAACTTGAAAAGTATTGAATTTTTTGAAAAACTGTATAGATGATTTTTTGCTTAAAATTAGGCCTTCTATCGATATCCGAGGTTATTTTGATAAAAAAATAATTCACCCCCGAGAAGGGGTGGCAACCACTCCCATGGTGGTTGCGGAGTTCAAATCATTTTCACTTTTGAAGTTAAGGGTAAGATGAACCTAATTACAAAATTGTATGCAATTCGGTTCACAGTAAAAAAATTCGGAGCTATAATGCTTCAATGACTGCACTATTTCTGCTAGAAGCTCAATTAATTATACACGAGCGGAGAGACAAGTTAGTCATAAAATACAAAATTTCTCGAAATTCGAGATTTCCAAGCGATGTTTAAGAAAGTTTCTTATGACAGTGAAACTCTCGTCCGCATTTTTGTTAGGCTATTTATGCCGCAACAATTGACGACAAAAGAACCAATGCGAGACCAAAGACGACCTTGCCAGCTGCTCTAATCGTCACAGTAAACGACAGTGAATGGCAACAAATATCTACATAATAATGACGACAGACAATAGATGCTAATGTCTATGCTTGAACGTTCCACATACATAAATACCAATTATTGACTCCACTTGCAAGATGTTGGCCTTGTTACGTTACGAGATACTCGGTATTTATCAAGAGCTACTAGCGGGAATTAATTAAATGGATTTCCGCTGCTAAGATCAAATAATTTGTGATTTATTACACGCTCGGTGTATTCGAATAATGAATGAAATCGATCGGACGTGAGTTTCTGCTTTCACAGTTTAAAAGTATTTGCGGAGTCCTGCAAATGAAACTTCGCAAAAATTAAAGTTTGGAAGTATAGAATCGAAGCCGGGAGCGGTCGCCGCCCGTGCTCATTTGAATTACGCCCGGCTCTGCCTTTTGTAGTCGACTTCATTTAGCGAACTTAAAGGGAACTCTTTTATTTTGACCGAGCAAAGAACTTAAGAGATGCATTGTTGAATCCGTAACAAATTGCACGCCGTGATTACGTTAAAAACTCCGCCGTCGAATAAAGGTGGGGCTTAGATTGGAATTTAACAGTTACCTCTTTTCCAATTGCAATTAATTTAAAACTATTCAAAGAATTTTACGTTGCCTTTGTACCATTCGTATAAATTAAACCTGCGCTTGATAAAAAAGTCCTGAAAGTTAACGTTTGTATCTATCGTAAACAAAAATTAAAAAATCATAATTTTATGGGGAAAACGAAAATATCCATGAATAGTCGATGTATCGTTGTGACAAAAATTATCATAATAATAAGGGCTCTTAAGGGGTGAGTAACAGAATAAATGGAAGTATGTATTATAAATTTTAAGATTTAAAACTAAAATAGTAAAAATAATATATTTTTTTAAATAAATTAGGAAAAATTTATCGAATGTTATTTGTATCCCTTAGCTAAATATCGGATACTTTACATAATCTAATATTTAAATACATCTAATCACACTCATTGCAAATCTTGCGTAAAACAGGTATCCGATAGAATATTCAACATCGGTTAACAATCAAGACAGCAGACAGCGGCAAAAAAAGACTGATCAAACACAACTTTGCTCACAAAACTCTGCCTGCATACATTAATAATGCAAAAATTTTACACAACGCCGGTGCATAAGAACGCGCGGAATATTATTTTTTATTTCATGGATAAAGTTTGCTCCCTGGCTCCTTGTAAACACGTAGTCATGTGTCCTCAGTCTGGAGTGGCAACAAGTGTTCTAAGTAAACATCTACCCGTTGCTCGTATCATGCTACAGCGGGTGTTAGCCTTTTAAAATCCTTTTCCTCACAAAGTTACGGTGGAGAAATTTCTCTCGCAACTTTTAAACCTAATAGAAGAGAAAATCGATTAAATTTTCAAGGTGGGAGAATTTTACCCGTTGCGTAAATGTTTTTGTCTTCTGTTAGGATAGACGCTCGAAAATTTTATTCATAATATACTTGTAACAGAACAGAATACTAGTTACGAGTAATAAGCTGTGCAGGTATGTAGTTATTACCTTGATGAGTGTGTGTAAAATCTGCGCTTGTATTCACTTACGGGCGAATTATGTACAATTATTACTAGAAAAGCTAAATCAGGAGCAAAATAATAATTAAAAAATAAATATTTAACAACATGAAATCATTTACCTGTTTCCAAAGTAGATTGCTTTTAATCAATATTATAATTAACCTAAATACCACAAATTTTAAATGAGATATCACACGCCGCAGGTACCTATAAGGTAAACACATATTTGTGTTAAAACTCGCGAGGCATGTAAATCCAAAAAACCTTCCCCTAATCCTTTGATAAACAGAAAAATTCAAACCATTCTCCGCATCAAAGCAGGTAAACAATTTAATCTCCAAAACGCATATATAAATGTATATTTTTAGTACTGACATACTGACCACACGGCATACAGAGAGCGCCAACCGCCAGGGGGATCGTTAAACATGTGATATGCAAAATTATTGCATGTGGAGTTTTAACACGGGTCATTAATCCATTACGCGTTCGAAAAATCATTAATTTCATGGCATGAATGATATTCAGTGTGCCATAAAAATCGATTTATCAACTACATCGGAGGTCAGTTTCGGATCAGTAGCTAAGCACATTAAATTAATACGGAATGCATTAAACATCTTGATAATCAAGTGGTTTAATTCCCCTTGGTCTTGGGTTTAAATTCCGAGTTGTGGCTGATTTTTCTTATAATAATTAATTCAGTTAAACATTCGAGATTGTCCACATTATTTTTCTTTCTAGAACGATATTTTGATACAAGTTTTAAGTCGACCAAAAGATCACTTTGTTTAAAAATTAACATTAGTTTGAATACATTCCGAGACTATTACTGGAACATCTTGTTCATAATTTTTTGGTAAATACCAGCTAAATTACCAATTCAATATTTAAGAATCCGAATACAAGGTCACATTGTTTTTTTATTTAATACTTTAATTTACTACATTTCAAAAAACTTGATCGGGTTCCTTGCTAAATAACTCATAATTTAAAAATGTATGACATGATTGTGCACGCCACAAAAACTTCACAATACCTAAACAATTATTCACCACGCTATATTTTACGGTGCCATCGGCCGCTCGACAGACTGGCATTTATTGAAACTGGAGAGGAAATACTCGACGAACATTGTATCGTATCGGCTGGATTTCTAAAACGATAATCGACGATGTGTCTGAGAGTGTGAGATCCTGGTTGTAAAATACAAGGTGCGGTATTGACGAGTGATTTTAAAATGTTGTTTGTAAAATTTTCTATTTAGTTAGGTAATTTTGTAGGCAAAAAGCTTATTTAAAACACAAAGTTATTTTTGTTGATATAGTTAAAAGTTAAATGCAATTAATCATAATTAGAATATATTTTGAAAAAATAAACAGTGTAGTCGATAGCACAGTCGATAGCTACGAGTTGTAAAGTAAAAGCTATTGCAGATACGTAAAAAGCGTGTTAAATATCAGTACATTTATTTTAATAATCATAAAGTGCTTTACGATTATACTAGTTTTATATTTAAAAATATTGAAAGGGGCTTCAGAATCTTCAGAATATTTATGTTTAATTCACTTGGCATTCCATATTGCGGAATGCCTCATCTTGCTTGGAATAGAAAATAATATACACATACGAAGTCATCCTCAGACTCGCAGTTCTACAGTAAGGGTTCCTATGAATTTCAATACTATATTCTCCTGGGATGAATAGGGAAAAAATCATACGTGTGCGTAGGACATTAGCCCGAAAGGGTTTGGTGTGGGAGCTCGGAGCGTCACGGAGTCTGCCTGAGGCAATTTGGTACCAAATGTCGTTCGCTACGTGCCCCACAAATAAAGAGGATGGGATAAAGCTGCCCGTATTACATTAGGAACTGTTAGAATACAATGTGACTGATTCTATACATATGGATGACGCTGTGTTGAAGAGGGATTTCCTGACTTATGTATGAATGATGAGGATTTGCACGCATATTGTTGGCTACTGCATACATAGACGGACTTACGGTAGTTTTGATATTTACATACTTAAAATAGAATTGTATTTAATACATATTTACAAAAGTCAATAAATAAATCCTAAATAGTACAAATATTGATATAATTCACTGGAGTTTTATATTATATAATGTTGTCACACTTGGTCGTGAACATTTTAAAGTAATATAATCATAGAAACAGATTGATTTAACTCAGAACTGTTGAAAGACAGATTTGATTATTAGCACTGCTTTGCAAATACATAGGATTATAATACTGACGTCCTAAGAAGAAAAGATTTTTCAAAATTGAGTTATATACATACATATTCGGAATCAGTAAAAAAGACGTGAAAAAATATCGATGGTTAAAATGTCAAAGGGCTTAAAGGACAAATCATGATTTTTCAGGAGAGCAGAAAAACGAAATAGGTAAAAAATTGGGCATAACTTTTTTGATTTTAAAGCTATCGGTTTGTTGTAAAGGACACTTTTATTTATTTTTTCAAGCCGAACCGTATGCAACCATTTTATTTATTCTAGATAGCATAGTTTTCGAGATAGGTGTCCTTTAAGAATTGAAATTCGATTATTTTGTCCTTTAAGCTTAAGTTTCTGTTGAGATAAATCATTAGCTTTGGCTTAAAGGACATGTTAATACAGGTGTTAGAATAGAATTGGTCCTTTAAGATAAAATATTGAAAAAAAATAATTATCCTATCTAACATGAATTTGCCTGATACGCTGTATTGTGCTTTTTCAATATAGTACAAAAAGAAGCGCTGTCGGCATACAGAGTCAAAAAACATCAATCTCTCCCTCTCCTTTTTTTTTTCGGAGGAGAATGCGTTTATGCACCACAACTTCTGGCTAGCCAGACCTGCGACCGTGTGTGGGACTCGAGGCTAAAGCGTTCACTACCCACTAAACTCCCCCGGTTTCTCCTTCACACCCGATTGGGACGAACCAGTGCCAGTCTTGTTGCTATTGACCAGCACACTCTCTCCCTCTCCTGGGTGTCGTAAAAGGCAAGGCAAACGTGGACACTTACGGCACGGCTGGTCCGCAAGTTAAAAGTGGCTCAGTGAGTCGTACGAGATCGTATACGAAATGAGATGATGCGGCATAGAACCAAAGGCAGTGGGCTGGCTATATCAGCCGTAGAACCGATAACCGTTGGGACAAACGGATTCTAGAGTGGAAAACGCGTCTCGGTAAACGTAGTGTAGGACGCTGTCAGGCCAGGTAAAGTGATGAATTGCGCAGGATGGCTGGCAGGAGCAGGATGCGAGCGGCCGAGGATTGATCAGTGTGGCGAGCATTTGGAGGTTATGTCCAGCAGTGGATTGTAATATTCAGATGATGATGATGATGATTGTAAAGATCCATAGATTCATTCATCAATTTATTAACAGAATTATAACTATTTTATTGGTCTTAAATAAATATTGGATAACATCACATACATTGATCTGACCCCAAAGTAAGTAGCGTAAGAACATATTGTGTTATATAGGTTTCACAAACAACAAGGGTACCACAAATGTATACTTAAATACGAATAAACATCCAGGCACAAAAAAAAACACAAATGATCCCGAACCCACGACTCCTGGCCTAAGGGCAGGGAAATCAAAGTGATTTATTTGACATAAGACCACAGTGTCCTTTAAGCCCAAAACGCCTGAATCAAAATATGCAAGAGTAGGCTTTAAATGCCATATTACATTATCAGTGACCTTTAAGCAAATAATACAAAAATGGCCAATTTTTAACCATGAATATCTCGCTAACTATAAGGGATAGGAGAATCTTTGATATACCATTAGAAAGAGCTCAAAAAACTCAATACAAATGTAACAAAAAGTCATTTTCGCCAAAATGTCCTTTAAGCCCTTTGACATTTTAACCATCGATATATTGTATATAATTCAATTTCAAATTTTAGATAGGTACGTCTTTTCTTCTTAGGACGGCAGAATAGGTAGTTCAGAAAACTCTTTTTTGATATTCAAGAATAATAAACTATGTGGTTAATTAACGCTATATTTCCACACTGTCATTTTAAATGAATATTAACAAACATTTCATAAGAGTTATCGGTTTAATAATTTGCCAAAACATCGGTGAGGCGAATATCCACGGTGCAAACGAGCAGGGATGCCTAATGGCCGCATCGAATGATGTGGTCCAGTTCTGACAGTCACACCACTTGCGATTATGACCGTGATCGATTTCAGTTGATACGCGCAGTTTGTCATTTCCGGGGATTTAACACAATCCTCTCGATGAATCTATGAATAACGTTTGCAAAATAGCTGCTAATGTGAAATCAATAGTAACACCTCAACCCTAACTTTTGTCAATGAAAATATATACTCGTAACTACCACGTTGTCGATCCAATAAAATACTACTAAAGTACAATAATCAAACATAGGTATTCATGTAATCCATTTGATATGTGATGCACTTTATGGTAATCGCACACAAAGGTTAATCATTAGTGTGATGAAAATTAATTTGTGATGTATGGATAGGGTGTTTCATTGTTCCTTAAATAATTTATAGTGATCAATCTTTGATGACATCAAAATCGACATTGAATTAAGCTTTGAAATCTTAATATACAGAAGAGAAATAAGAACAATTATTTTTTCTTTAGTTTACTCGTATTTATAACATTTTATTGTTACTATAAAATCTCCTTTAAATTTTCATGAAGTCGCACGATTGTGTACTGTGAATATACTCGCTTAGGTTTGTGGGCTGAAAAATAATTTAAAACTTCAGAATTCAAATTAAACTCCTCGTAAAACTCGCATTAGAAATATTTTTCAAGTCAAAAGTTTACGTAGTTAAGAAAGAATGAAATTGTCATCGCCATTAATTTCTTCTTCCAATATCGCCGTTAGTCCCCCATTTCCGTTGCCTACTTAATTTTTGTAAGTGCGTATCTATTTTTCACCCTTGGCCCTGCGTTCTGTACACGACCCCTCAAGATTTACTTCCCCGACGCGAGCAATAACCGGCCAGCCTACCTACGACACAGCCTGTTCGGTATTTTAAAAAGGTACGTCTGAATCTTGTGAAAAATTGCCTCCTTCCCACCCCTCCGGCGAGGCCATATATTATTTCAGTCATTGAACGAAGGCAGAGATGGGGACAGATAACTTATTTAAAAGTGTTTATGTTAAACCAGACGTGGAATTGTAGATTGATGTTTGTGCGTGAGCAGGAGTTGTCGTGAATCATCAAGCAAAGCGTGCGATGACATAATCGATTGGTAAGAAATGTTCGACAATACCGCTGAAATAGCGGCTAATATTTTTAATTTCCGCTTCACTGACTCAATAGTATTACAAATCAAAGGTTATGAAACTATAAATGTAGGTAATCGTTAAATGAAATCAGGTGATTCCGTAAATACGGAAAAACATAAAATACTTCGTACGTTGTGTAAGTTGTACCCATAATACAATAATGATAATAATGAATTTTTACCCCATCATATTCAAAGAGTCGTTAAAGAAGGGTTGTCTTATTGAACTGCTTATTTATAGGATGATAAATATTTCTGTAATAATACATAGTATGTTTGAAACAATGTACACGTGAAGTTTTAGCTATTGCCTACCGAAATATTTTTAATATAATAATTTCGTAGGCAAGTTACGTATTCTAAATTTACTGTGACAGACAGAGGAAGGTCGTTTCCACGACAGATCCTGTTCTTCTACTTTTTGTTTTAGATCTATTCAATGTCTGTGTCAAAAGTCAGTTCTCAAAATTATACAAAAAAAAACATCGCCAATTATAACGTACATATGTGGAGGCGATAACACTTATTATAAATATAAAACATTACCATATTCACAGATTTTAATTAATTATAGGTTATTAAAATTATCCGCTTAGATGTAATTTATTTAACGCCGGTGGCGTTAAGAGAACTTACCACAACAAAAGTAAAAATTCAAAGATGTTTCGAAAGTTTAGAGATGGGCAATGTCGTAAAACACATTAGCACGTAGTTGGGCGCCGCCCGGTCGGCGATATTGGGCCGAAAGGGAAAATGCATTGCCTTTTTGTAGCGCGGCAATAACCCGGGGATTAGGACGCCACCACCCGGCGAATATACCAATTTACTGCTTGCTCGCTTAATGCACCCCAACTTTTGTAGTGGAGATGTCCTAACGCCTTCTGATTCCCTAATAGAGGAATTACCATAATTCGATGACACAGTTGTATTTTCGGAAGTTTGGCGTAGACAGTATTCATCAAAGGCAACAGCAAAACTTATTATTCATGTCGTTAAGCGTCAAAACGAGATTATTAAATAGATTAAGTAGAAGTATTATTAGTTTTGACGTACATAATTTTTGTCTTTAAAATTCGATAGAGTGATAACATGCAATTTATCGCAAATATATTATTTTAATCATGAATCAGGTTTTCACTCATAAAATGAGGATTTATTTTTTTGTCAGCTTTGTTATAATAATTACAATGTATGTCTACGACCTTTAACATTGCGTAATTATTGTGTGTAAGACTATCTATGAAGGTACTCAGTAAAACTGTTACATTAGACACGTCAACGTAACAATCTGTTTAGCTATTTAGAAATGTTATGAAGTAACTCTCATGTTTGTTTTGTTTTATACGTGTAAGTTTATTTGTGCTATTTATTTAGGCGAAACCATATTAAGTATTTTGATGTTCGTATAACGTAAATGAAATATGGTACCATGGGTTAATATGTATTTCACATAACATAACAGAAATGAGAGATAATAATATCTAAAGTCAGTATAATCTTTTTAGTGCCCACATTTAATTTTATTCAGTTTTATTAAATTTCTCATTCCTGTGCGACTTTTATGTTTAGATCGTTAAATAAAATCTTGTTTTTCGATATTTATGTAACCTTTTCACCGTGGTTAATAACTTGATTTTAAATTAGCGAAGCGGCTCCGCAAAGGAATCTGATAATCAAATTAACCTCAAAGCGAGAGACGTAAACAATTTAAACGCACGCAATTAATGCGTCGTTTACCGAAGAAGTCACTGCGAGCAGCAATCGTACAGGAATGCTGCCCAGAGTACCTGCGCTGCCACACCTCGGCGAGGCCGCCCGCAGCATCCTTGAAAGGCCGCATTCCTCCATCAACGTCTATTTACGGTCTAAGTCCTCATTTTCTGCAGCTATTGCATACGGCCAGCAACCAACCTCTAAAATCAATAGCATTTCGTAACACAGCCAACCCACTTCGCCGTTTCTTAAAAATGAAAGTACTCATTCGAATAACAATGCCCTCGTTGATTGATTGGCCGCGCCTGTTTGTGAATAACTTAATGAAAACTTTGAAGTTAAAAAATGTTTTTTTATTGTTCCAGAATATCTTGGATAAATTTAATCCCGGCGCTCGGCAGATGATAACGGCTGGGAAGGCGTATTTGAAAGCTTTACATGGTAAGTATAAAGCGCTTTTATGACTTACGTTGTAATTTAATCAATAAGAAATGAAAATGTAACTGAAGGTCTTCTGGCATGTTGACGGAAGCAATATAAAGATAGCTGTAGGTAATAATTTTGGGGAAAGTGAAATCCGTCTACTGGCGGTAGCGTTGAAATATTCGCAAAGAGTGATGCGTATTCAGTGAAACGTAGACAATTAATTTATGTACTGTAAGCCAAATGGGCGCATCTATATGCAAAACCTCAGAGTTCCACGCTTGCTTGGCTACGGAACTGGGGCGTAGTTTGTGCCAAATTGTCTCTGTTGGCTTATCTACAGTATTATGCCCGAAGCTCTAGTAGCAATAAACTTGGGCATTGTGCGCGATGTATGGCCCTTGGAGCTTGTTTCTTCTTTATTTTGAGGCTAGTATGCGGTTAATTTGTTTCATTTTACAACACTTTAATGACCGTAGCGATGCTATTACAGAAACGACTTACTTGAAAGCTCTGTTACATGTTAGTCGACCTACGGATTAATACTTTTACATCAAACGTGTATAAAACGAAACTCAAAATATCAATATAAGCTACGTATTATGAGACGTATGCATCCAAAAATAACAGAATTATATAATATACAAATTGCGTGTCCAAATATGAATACAAATAGCAATGATTACAGATCAGACCTCTTTGAAGATTATTAATCATTAAGGTGGGTCTATGCTTACGAGCCGAGCACGAGCCGCGCACGAGCGGCGCACGAGCCGAGCCGCTTTGCTCGCGTGACAAATGTGGACGCACAACGAGCCTGCACTGCGAGCGCGATGCAAATCTCTTTGTGTTTGTCAAAAACCCGACATAAGGCGGAGCCGTAGACAGAGAAAACTATAGACAGCTAGTAGAAAAACCGGCACGCGGTGCGAGACAAAAAATTGTGTAGTTCTATCTCTTTCTTTTACATGGTCTATCCGTATCGTCCTCTTTTTCTTGTGTGAATGCGATAGATACTATCAATTTATAAATAAATAAATATTATAAATATAAATATTAAATATTGGACAACATCACATACATTGATCTGACCCCAAAGTAAGTAGCGTAAGCACTTGTGTTATGGGTGTCAGAAACAACGAAGGTACCACAAATATATACTTAAATACTTAAATACAAAAAAACATCCAGACACAGAACAAACACAAATGTTCATCACATAAGTGTTTGTCCTGGGTGGGATTCGAACCCACGACCCTTGGCGCATAGGGCAGGGTCACTACCAAATGCGCCATCGGGCCAGTCATTTTGTCTTTAGTTTTCTCTGTCTACGGGCGGAGCACAGTCGAACACGAACCGAATGCTCGAAGCGCGCTCGTTCGAGGCTCCAAGTCGGTCCACAGTACACGAATTTTGGATCGGTTCGTGCTCCGCTCGTGCGCGGCTCGTGCTCGGCTCGTAAGCATAGACCCACCTTTACAATCAATCACTTTGCTAACGTCATCAAATGAATTGGATAAATTATATTAAAAATATGTGAGATTTCGTTTTGTATATTCCCGATGAATTTAAAAGTGTGTTAAGTTCATTATTTTAAAAGCCCCTAGAGGAATGATTTACATATTTTATAAATTTTCCACGTTCTCTGGGCTCGAGATATTTTTAAAGAGCTCTGCCCTAAATGTTTCACATTAATTTGCACAAAAAGTTAGCCTTGTATAATGTTTAGCAATTACCTTATTTGACTTCCAATGCGTTTGGAGAATGTTGTTTGCTCTAAACTTGGCTGGCGATCAAACTAGTAAACTGCCTAGCTATTCGGGTAAAATACCTACTAATAATTTAGACCCTTGTACGAACCATCAAGTTCTTGCTTGTATTGAATAAACCAACATAGACAAGAGTTTATGAAAGTTGGAAACTGTAATCGTAGTCCAACTTCAACAAACGATAAACATACTTGAAATATTGAAATCATAATTACTTACGATAGTACTTTTGAAAGCTACTGATGATGAGCAATATTCTATAGAACTTTAGAATCAATTAATATAACTTTCAATGATGTCGACAGTGAGGTCAGTGAGTAAAACAAAATATTCAAGTAACGTTGTTGTTGATTACTTATTTATTTTTAAAACAAAATTATGTTAAAATGTGCTGCAAAAAAAATATTATAGTTACCAACATCTAACAGTGGTGTGGTATATTCGTGAGATTTTAGCGTAATTTTTCTTTTCAACAAAGTTTATTTAAAGCCAATTTTTAACAGGTAAAAATTACTTATTATAATAGAAACGAGGGCAAATTTGAATTTACCTTTTAATTACCAGGTATACGTATTTCACCAAAGCAGCTTCTAAGACTTTACAATGGATTCTTGCTACTCAGCTAAGGCGTTTGTTTTTCAACCTTCCACTAAATCTTTAGGAGCTGCGGCGGCATCAAGATTGTACGTGGATGCGGTGGGCAAGCTGGGCAGACAGGCGCAACAGGGAACATGGGGCGGCTGTGCTGATATAGGTACGTGAAATACCGAAGAGAAATGAACTTTAAGATAAGGGAACAATGGTTTGGGCATATTCCAAAATTTTCCTCAGGCATAGGTACTATCCAAGAGTTATATATTGACTAAATATTTTGATGGTATCTATTGTATTATATGGCATGGCAGGCAAAAAGAATATTTGGTCTCATTTCTCTACGCTAGTTCCTAAATGATATACCTAATATGGGTTAAGCACTTTATTGTTTGCACAAACAACATGTTATGTACCAACATAAAATGTTTATGCAATGCCAAATTATGGAATATACCTATATCCGACACATTTCGGGTTCAATAAGAAGAAACACTCACCAAAATATTTGAAAATACATCAGATTTTAAAGGCAGATGTGGTCTGGTTTTTACAAAGCTTACCAATGTACAATTACCTAATAAAAAACCGGCACGAACCCGATGACCCGGCCCACTGTATAAAGTTAACATCACATCTAATGTGAAGCTGAAATGTCGGGTACCTGAATTCAATTTACCGGTCGGGGAAAATTTAGTTGATATTACCCGAACACGCCAATTAAACTGACCTCACCAGCCACAAATTATGTTTAGCCAGAACACCAGTTTACAAAGTTGCAAATCCTTTCATCATTTATTTATCCGCAGGTACCGCTCTAATGAAAGTGGTGGAAGTCTACCGAGAGATACAAGACCAACAAATGAACATTGTAAGTTTTAGTGTGTTTCATGACGTATTGTCACCTCCAACATTGTGAAATTCTACGGCTATTTTATTGTTACATCGAACAGAACGCTTCGACAACGAAGTTTCTTGTTTCTTGCTCGAAATTGGACATCAAATCGGACTAAGAATGTATGTTGATATCTGAGAATATGATAGCTAATGTGACCCTTACTTTTTTACCGCCACCTAATGAGAGGAGTGCCTTGTGTTATCTAAGATACGAATTAATGCCCCTAGTTTTGGCTCACTTATATTGTACGCCCGTCTGTAGAAATATGAGTTACTTCTATAGTTACAAAGAAGCCCTACATCATGCCGCCAATCAATACACTTAAAATAAAGCAGCACGGACTAATTACGTTTCCCTAGAAACTGGAAAATGTTTGAAAATAACACACGATACCTAATTAATTTTCACAGCACAATTGACGTCTGAACATAATAGTCAATAACGGTAATCTCTTTGTTTATCGCAGCTGAAGGCGTTCTACGTAGACTTGCTGGTCCCCTTGGAAACTAATCTCGAAAAGGATACAAAAGTAGTACAGGTCAGTCAATAAGAATTCCTCCTTTCATAATCTTTTATGTGAATAGCCCCGTGTTTCCAAGGATTGTTTACTACTAACAGGAAACAGGGCTGAGTTCAAATAAGCTTAGTATCTTGTGAGATAAGAATTTCTATTAAAAAAGTTTTGTCCGAAGTGAACGACCCTTCCGTAGGTATTTTGTACAAGAGCTATTGTCCCATTGAAGATAAATGGAACTCAGGGTATGAAGTAAACTCTGGGTGAGGTTCCAATTTAGTTAAACATCAAACGGGACGTTGTTGTTCATAAATAAACTAGTTTCTAAATAGAAACTGTAGCTTGCTTTTTTACGGGTTCAATAGGTACACCCCTTTTTGATAGAAATTAATGATTAAATAGTAATTAATTTTCTACTTCGAAATCGTCTTTAAAGAAACGTACCTGAAGATGGATTGTAATGTTTCAGCTTTTGTTTTGCTTTTACTGTTTTTTATTCATATTATGTATTTTTTATTTGTCAGTCGGAGCAAAAAAGGTTCTTGCAACAACACAAGCTCCGCTCTGAGAGCTACAGCAAAGCCGCGGCCACCATCAAGAAACAACGCAAGAAGAAGACCAATGTCACTAAAGTTGGTTCCGCGATGGATAAGGAAATGAAGGTACTGTCACATTAATTTATGTATTGACGATTTACAAATTAGTGTATACCATTTTTTGAAGGAAAATACAGAAACTATTTTATCCCACAACCCACATAGCTGCCGCGGATTCCTCTATCACTCAATTGGGACCAGCTCGTCCCCAAATTGAGAGGCCTCAAGTGGGGGCTATACCAGCGATACGATGTAATTTAGCACTTGTAGCTTTTTAGTTCAGTAAATCTATTAAATCAGTTTTAAAAGATACTAACATTTTCTTGAGTCAAATTCCGGTATTTGCTCTCGTAAATATACAAGTAGAAACGAGCTTAACGTTTTTATTGCTTAGCTTCAAGAAACATTATTAAATAAAAATGCGAGGGAGTCACATTAAACTTCTGTAATGTGGATGGGTACCTACTATGGGTAGCGAGAATCACAGTTATTAAAAAGTATACTGACATTGAGTAGAAGGTAGAAAAGCGCTATTTATAACGTACATTGTAACTGTAAGGCACACATAGTAACTGAAATTGAAACTTATGTGGACATATTATGGAAATTCTTTCTTCTACTTTTTATCACTAAAACGGTAGTAATTTATACTGCATTGCCCTATTTTTCATTCATGCAATTAGAAGTTTTAGCGACCAATTTATAATTGTTCAATGGAAAGTTACCCGGCAAACCTACGCAGTGTCAATATTGTCTCTTTTCTTTTGTCACCCCGCTTCGTAGGAACTGTCTAATATCTATTTTTATCTCTTACACGTATTTTTTTGTTGCAGAACATGCAAATATTGGAAGAGGAAAAGACGAAATTGGACGCATTTTGTGAGCAAAGCTTGAAAAATGTAAGTTGAGAGAGGAAATCTTTTTTCTGAATGTTTAAAAATCCTTTCGACGTTTTATTTGAGTAACAAAGTAGACAAACACAAAGCTTTTTTAATTTTATTTATTGGTTGAACATCGATGGTTTCAATTTGTCTGTTTTATAGTGTAGAAGAACACGACTCGTAAATCTTACTGTAATTATCTAAATTTTTTAACAAACCAATACAACGTAATATGAGTTCATATATTGCGTTGTATTTACTATCTGTCAGGTGTTTTTATCCCAGTTTATTGTCATAGTTGTCGACCCCTAAACTAAATGGTTCCTTCTTCTAGGCAATGACTCAAGAGCGTCGTCGCTACGGCTTCGTACTTGAGCGACAATGTTCTCTGGCAAAACACTGGCTCGCGTACCACTCGGCTGGAGCTACTGCGTACAACACCGGCTTGGACGAATGGCTCGAGGTGTCTAGGACTCGAGAGTACCTGCCACCCAACGTGGAGGCTATGTTCGTTAGCAGGATGAGGGTAAGTAGGTTTTAGCACGTTTGAATTTTGAGTAAAGAAGTAAAAAATTACGGGCATTAATAAAATAGACCACGATGGTTACACACCATCTATCTGCCAAGTTTTTGCTTTTTTGTTTCAGTGGCTAATAAGTCGCACTTTAAAGCGACTGCCCCACCAGATCTCCTGGGTTCAAATCCCTGGTCTAATTAGACATTCAGAGTTTTTCGGTTCGGAACATACCCGATCACAGGCATCAGGAAGTTGGCAGTTAAAACAACCACATGCCTCGATGAAGACTTTGCCCTGCCTAATTTCTCTTTATTCGTGTCAGACTGTTGTCCTACCATGCTATGAGAGTAACGGAATAGGTAGTGTCCTGACCTGTCACTGCACACTCACTTGTGCACTATAATTTATATCCTGCGCAGTTGATTAATCATAACGATGAAGAAGGAACTTAAAAAAGTTAAACTGTTTAAGAATAACCTTGTCCTGCCATCCAGGCCATTTCAAACTAGTTAATAACTTAAGGTGAGACTAACGTTATGCAATGAATGTCGAGTAGCTACTCTTGATGACTTCTAACTACACCAAACTTGGTATAATTTCCTATATTTGTACTTTACTGAAGGCTGCTTGCCCAAAACAAGTTAAGGGCACCTTAGTGTGGCATATTATTAACATTTATTTTTTTAAGTTAATTAAATTACATTATGACCTACTTGGATTTTGCAAATAACATAAGTATGACTTTTAAAAATTACCTAAAGTACCTAATATTAATTTTCACGACTGATTACGCGTAATGGATGTAAAGTCGTGTCGAGTCGCGAAATCGATCTCTGCACTGAATTTGGTGCATGGAAAATTGACATGTCTGATCGTTTCAGTCTAGATGTTCCTTTGGATAATAGATGTCATATATTTTATTTACAAAAAGCACATAAGTGGGTAATGTTTGCCCTTTAAATTGTCTAACGACGATAGATCAACTTATATATGCTTAGATCGGGTTTGGATTGCGCTGCGTGAATAATGATTTATTAAACGGCTAGTAACAGAAATAAAAAATGTTTAAGAAACTAACAAGATGAAACACTATATTCAAATGTACTACTATTCTTTGAATAATATTGCATTTTTACTATAAGATCAAAAAAAAAGCCACCATCTAAAAAGAAGTTAGAATACGGGATACTTAGTGGTCAGAGATGTCCAACATTTTCACAATGAAACGGAATATCCTGAATTGCAACCACATTTATTGCGTGGTTAGCAACAATGTGAGCAAACTACGGTGCTTCATACACCAAAAGCCCCGCTCCGAGGTTATAACGAAAAGAAATAGAAATGTTCACGTTTTCGAACGATTTCGCGCACCTGTACACAACGTACGAGCCGCAATTCCATTGCAAGCAGGCTGTATGGCTCGCGCGACCCCTTCCGCTCGAAGTCTATGACCGCATAGTATCTGCCACCCCATTCCATGTGAAAACAGGTTTAAGCGCACGTAGTATACCACTTATCGGGAAATATCCTGGAAAATTATCCACAGCGCTATTTAGCTCCAAACTAAGAAAAGCTTTGCACTATGGCTGCCATACAACGGTTAAAAATATGTTTTCTGGACGTGTAGGTACTAGGCGACTTCTTAATTACAATCAAATGGGTTGTCAAAATTATACTGAATATTATGTATAATAATTGGCAAGTCTAACCTATCAAAATAAGCAATCTTTAAGTTGAAAACGAAGATGAAAATAAGGTGCAATAACGTGGCCACTTTTCAGCTACTTCTAGTAAAGGATTAATAAAACAAGATATAAGTTATGCAGTTTTCCTGCTGAAATGACAATATTCATAGTCCACTGCAAATATTTGAAAACACTCAGCTTAGGAATTTTGATACATATGAGTCATATCCTGCTGAGATATACCATAAAATCTGTCTCCACTGACGTAAAATTATTTTTACGATCTCTTTTATCGCATACGGACCATTTAAGTCATATATTGGACTGAAATAACCGGGTAAACAGGGCTTGATATCAAAATTACATTGCGTAAATAAAAGCAAAGAAAATCAATGAGCTAATAATTTAGGACTTAAGATAGCGACGAAC
This sequence comes from Mecyna flavalis, assembly GCA_949319885.1. Taxonomy (NCBI): domain Eukaryota; kingdom Metazoa; phylum Arthropoda; class Insecta; order Lepidoptera; family Crambidae; genus Mecyna; species Mecyna flavalis. Next base: position 10,459,007 of record OX439435.1, on the reverse strand, counting down.
ATGTTCTTTCAAACAGTATTTCTTTACTAAAAACGCATGACCGCTAAGCTAACGAAATTTTATATTAGGTATATTATAATCATTAGCTGAAAAGGGAAAAGTAAATATTTATTTCTAATTTTCGATATTTTTAGCTGCCTTACTTTTCACTAAACTCAAGAAAAATAAAAGCCGTTCAGCAACGATTTATAAAACTCCGTCCCTTTGCATTCAGAAGGCCATTTTTTCCAAAATCCAATTACTTACGTGTTTTCCTAACTGCGAATCCTAAAAAATATACTGCAGGATTTGGAATGTGAATGGTACTGTATTGTTTTGGAAGCCCGATTGATTAATGGTTTCGGACGTTAGTGCGATGACGGCGGACCGTCACGGCTTCAAAGCCAGGCCTCGAATTGCATTTCAAAGGCAATGTTCGCTGATGCATAAGGTTTATTTGTCTCAGTTTCAAACTGCTGGCTGCTATTGTTTCCGGATTTGAGTTCGTGTATCTGACTTCCTAAGATTTTGCATGCATCGTCAGTTGCTAATGTATTCTAGTAACATTCGAATTTAAGTGACTGTTGAGATTAGATATAGGTATTATACTTAGCCCACTGATTTGCTGTAATGGTTATAAAGACGCACACCACATCAAACGTGGTGCATGCATTCCATCCCACTAAACTCGGTTTTCCCTTTCCACCCGATTGAGAAGAGCTGTGTCGCCTTATGGCTATAAGCCAGGCCATCCCCGGGTACCTAGCCCATCCCCGGGTATTTAAGAGTTAGTATCTATATTCAAACATTAAGGATGTTTAACAAATCAACTTTAACTTGTAAATATCATTAGGATGACATCATATTATCTACGAGAGGGATGACATCCTACCTACGACTCAAATACAATACATTATCCATAGTTCAGCAAAAACTAGACGGTGCATTATATTATCCTAGGTACAGATCGACAAGTCTTGTTTGCGGTCACCTTGATCTCCATGCATAATAGTGACAGATAATGCAGTATACAAGCAGTGATAGGTATCTATCAACACTAAGTACCAGTTTACATCCGGTAGGGTGTGTGCCGAATTAAGCGTGTGGTATGCAACTAGGCTTAAAATATCAGTTTGGTTCTTAAATATTAGATAGGGCTTCTAATAATAAATCAAACATAGTAGGTACACTACTGCCTTTCAGTGACAGCATGTTTATCTACTGATTTCGACTACATTGTTTATACCTGGAATGTGCATTCGTTTTTTGTGTGGCAGAGCCATGGTTCAGACAATTTCTGTCGAAATGGATGGGCCGGCTAAACCAGGAAAGTACCATCCTCTTAAAAAGACGTATGAAAAATAGCTTTGTTTTTTTTTGCGCTTTGGAAGTGCCACTTCTTACTGAAGATCGACGTATCACAAGTAACTTTGTTATTGCGCTCTTCGTAAAAAGGGTACTCGAACACCCTATCCCTCCTTTTTCTACCTCCTTCTATGGCATTAGTCATTTTGTAAACATTGTTTTCTTTTGTGAAACAGCAAGTATCATTCTGGGCTGATGAAGACGTATACGCGAGCCCACGAGCCGGAGACGATGACGACCGCGCATCAGTAGGATCTGCCCTGAGGAAGACTCGATCAGTTGATGCGTCCTGCCTGGATGTAAGGTCCATTGCGGAGCTCGGGTCACCAGCTCAGGGACTGTCGAGGGCCAAATCCGACTTCAATCTACAGACTAGCCTGCATACTGATGAACAAGGTTAGTTTATACAACAAATAGCGTGTTTTATTAATCATTTTAGAAGTGAAAAAACTTTTTGAATGAGTATTCTTTTAAAAAGTTACAAATAGCTGAATAACTCCCAAATTAATAGAGATGTCTGGCAGTTTGCAATGTGCTCTTGTTGAATTTTTTTATTAAGATTAAACCAAAAGAAACAACTCCATTTCGACATTACGTTCTCAATTCTTGGCATTTTTATTTCGTTGTGATTTATCTTTTGTGCGCTGCGGAGTCATAGACACTTTTTATGTCCACTTACTTATGTTTCGATAACAAAAAGTCGCCTTATAAATAACATCTAAATGTGTGACTTACTCCCAAATTAATAAACAATTTTAATAGTATCTTATTTTTACAAACATTGTCAATGTTAATTCGGCATACATAACGTGTAACAGGTACTAAAAAAGATAAGGATCTTTTTATATTAAAGTTATTAACGTTTACCATTTTCCTAACAGATACCGACACCCGCACAGCCACCCGTCCGTCGTCCCTCGCTCCACCGACTTGCACCTCCCGGGACCCGCCACTGGCCCGCGCGCTATACGCCTACGCGGCCGCCGGCGACAATCAGCTAAGCTTCCAGCAGGGAGACGTGCTCGCGTTCCTCGGAGAGAGGACTAAGGGCTGGCAGTACGGGGAGAACCTGCGCTCGCACCAGGCTGGGTGGTTCCCTCTGGCGTATACCGAGCCGATTAGTAGTGATGATGCCATGTGAGTTTTGCGATGTAATTGTGCTTTTAATTGATTTGTGTGTGTTATGTATTAATTTGTTTTTCCGTTATTTAAAGCTGAAGTATCTAGATGAAAATTAAAATCAGGGTTATGATTTGCCTGATCATCAGTTGATTTATACTAAGCGGTCACTACTTTGGCGTTTGATTTAATAAAGCATTATGCAATCAAATGCGCTAAGTTATTGTCTTGTCTATGTTGCATGTTGAAGAAAATGACCCATGGGATCCACTGATAAATTTTTTCGCCTTTTGAATCCTCAAATAATGGGTTTCGTAAGTGGTATACTGGTACTAACCAACAGTGATCCAAAAGTCACCTTGGTAACTCGATGGTCTTTTCCGTGAACTTAAAGCTAAAAACCTCATTTACCAACAGCGGCAGCTCCCCTGGTCGCTGGAGCATGGCGGCGACGCCAAGTGACCCGCCGCCCGCGCCGCTGGCGCACGCGCAGACCACGCCCAGCACGCCCGCCGCCGCGCAGCCGCACCACGCGCACCCGCCGCCGCGCATGTTCGGCGACACCGTTACGCAGCACCATGTCAACAAGGTACTGAGTGTGAGTTACTTACTTATTACCTACTTTTACTTACTTGCTACTTCTTTTGTCAATTATCACCCCTTCCCCCCACATTTCCGAGATCAAAAGTATCCTATGTCACTCGGGGATAGTGTAGCTTTCCAACAGTGAAAGAATTTTCCAAATTGGTTCAGTAATTACGGCGCCTATTCAATACAAACAAACAAACAATCCAATCTTTCCTCTTTATAATACAATATTAGTATAGATGAATACCAATACTTACTTATCGCTACACTGACTTTACGACCTAATAACGGTCTTGGCTTTCGACATTAAAGAACATCACTGAGGTCAGTTTTGTACCTAATTCCACCTAATTCGTCCAGTTAAGCACTTGGAGTCTTTTATCACTTCTGAATCACAGCGATATCAATGACGGCCAACTGGTCGTTGCCCACCAAATGTAGACGGTCGTCTGGAGAGCAAGGTATGCCCTTCGCAGCCATATCTTCACTAATCCTTTCGACATGGCCCAACCAGCGTACTTAATGTAGGTTGGAATATAAACTGTTCGATATGTATTTCAAAATGATTAGCATCTTGCATGTTTATAACCAATAAACTCAAAAACTACTAACACCAATCAAAAAGTCTTAATTCCAAATTAATCAACAGGGTCGCCTGGGCAGCGGATCCCCTGGCCTCCCGCCGACTCTCCCGGCCCCGTCCCCGAGCGCCCTGAGCTCGTCTGCCAGCGCGACGTTCCACGCGCCGCCTCCCTCCGCCGCCAACGCCATCAAGAACTCCACATCAGCAGCTAGCTTCACCACCCACGCGGTTATCGAGACGCGCAGTTTCGGCCCGCAGACGTTGCCGATGCGTTCTCAGGTAATTGAAATATATCAAATTGGTCATTTACAAAGATTCATGTATTATTTTTAACTAGCGATAAATTAATCTTTGTCATCTGCTCGCAAGAAACTTGGATCGTTCAATGATTTTTTGGCGATTTTCTTATTGCCTTTATGCTTCTTTATGCCCTCGGAATGTAATGCAGATAATGCTAGATGGTAATGTTCTAAATTACAACCATGATAATTGTGAGTGACGATTTTGAAAGACATCCATATCCTTAATTTTATGTTGCTAATTTATAGCATGTGTTTAAAAGATACTTAAAAAATAGGCTAGTAAAAAGAAGAAATTACAAGCATCATCAAAATCTGTTTAATAAATATCGCGCTTGCTTACAAACTTTATTTAACTTTAGGTGACGCAAAACAAAGCTGGTCCAGCGAAAACCGTGGTAACAGCAGTGGGCGCTGTGGGAAATGTATCGCTCCACAGTTCCAATGATTCAGGGTTCTCCAACGAACCCCCACCACAACCTGACGTTGATTACAGCGATGAAGAAGCTCAACGACTTCGCGTTCCAATCAGGTACTAACACTGCTTCCTTTAGTATAATATTCATAGATATGCTTGAAATATTTCGTTGCTATAGTTGTCTGTTTGTTTGTAGAGCTATTTTACTTATTAGTTGTTTTATTTTGTTTTGTCTCAGTAAATCTGCTCAGCAAGCCAACGAGCATAAAGCGTACTTGCTTAAAACTCAAAGTCTAAAACGTGGACCCAAGCCAAGCAGCCCTACTAATGGGTATTTGACAGACGATCAGCAGTTGATGCTACGCAACATGCTAGATATGGACAAAGATTCCCAAAAAGTGAAGAGGACTAAGTCCTTCTGGAAGTTTGGACGCACAACATCTGAAGAGATAATGGAGGGGATGTCACTTTGGCAACATCGCGATATTGTTGACACAGTGCCAGAGTATAAGAAGAAGTTGTTTGTCAAGATGAAGAAAGAGTTACGCCCCGCACCAGAAATACCTGAGATGAGAAAAACGGCTAGTCCTGAAAAATCACCTCCACTTGATACCATGCCATCTCGACCCAAAGAAACAATCGACAGAAAAGAAGTAAAAGTTACCAATGGAATCCGTCAAGCAAGGAGCTTAGGATCTATTCAAAATGAGGAACATGCTGAAAAAGGAAGGAAAATTAATGAAAACTATAATCAGCAAAATCAAGCGGAATCTAGGATGAACAAGAAGAGTATGTCTGAAAAGTCAATTATTGAAGAAAAACAGGAAGATTTTATCCCCAGAAATGAATCCAGGCACTCAGATTTGACGAACACAAGTACCATTAAAACCAATTTCGAAAACAGCTTTTACAACGACGAAAATGGTGAAGGTTTTGTCATGAAAACTGTGAAACGCAGAGAAATTTTGCAAAGATATGATAATGATAGCAGCTCCGAAGTTAATTCTGTCGCTTCAAGCACTGATCCATATGACTGCATTATTGTAGATGATCACATGACATCTAGGAAGCAACAAGAAATTGACAGGCGCCGCCAAGCACAGATGATGGATGATGAGGTAAAAAAACGCAAAGAAAATGCATACATGCCAGAATTTGAGGAAATTGAAGTTGCGCCGATTAAACCACATGTTCGTGCCACTCTTTCGTCAGAGAAAGTTAAGAAGCCAAGCCACGAACGTAGTCCACCTAAAACTATGGAGTTCAAAACTTTCAAAGACAATTCTAAAGAAGTCAAAACATTCTCTGCTTCATCTGAAACACTCAAGTATAAAGACAATGAACAACACACTGATCGCTACGGTATACCGACAGAACGTAATAACAATGAGATTCGAAATGAAGAGCCTTATAATGGCCATGATGAAGGCACCCTTAAATACAAAAAGCGTTCAAGTAAAGAGGAGAAAAATCGCCAGCAAAACAATGTTGAGAACGGAAAGAGTTACAAGAAAGAATATCCACAAGCTGAAGCGAGAACGCAGAAGAAGGAGGGTCGACCCTACGACAATAGGGAACCACGTATTGACTACTCATTGGATAGACGTCAGACAAGGAAAGAATTTACCGACACAAAGACAAGAACTGACCCAAGAAGCAGGAGTAGAGCAAACAGGAGTTACGATGATAGTTCGCTGCCATACAACGGGCGCACTAGAGATGAAAGATACTACGAGTCAAACATATCGTACTTCAGTGATCAAGAACGCCGTGTGTCGCGGTATGACTACGAGACTGACTCGAAAAAAGCTGAAAAATCAAAGATGCGTCAAGAAGAAGCAAAGTTGGAAGCCAGGCGTTTTATAGATCGGCGAAGTGAAGGTCCTTACAGCGAGTCTGATGACCAGAAATTCAATGAAGCTCTGAAACAACAGAGGCCACAACTGTTGCCTCGTACAAAATTGCTTAAGAGACCAACGGAAGGGAATGATTTACCAGAAGAAGGTCACACGTTTGGTCCATGGTATGATCTGTGGGGGAGGGAAACCGCAGTCTACAAATAGTTTAAGAGGTCTGTTTATATTCTTTCGTTTTTTTTTATTTAAACTTGCTTAAAAGTAGTAAAAATTAAATAAATATTCGGAATTAATAGTTTATGGTTAGTAGGTTAGTGTCCGCTTTATGTACGATTATATAGACCAGGAACCAACGTGAAAAGTACACTCGTAAGCGTAACACAATCGAAAGGTCCAGCATTAAACATTATACCTTTGTATGCTTATTGAGTACTCAGTATTTAGTAAATCGTAAAAGTCAAAAGTATAAGGAAGAAACCTGTATTCAGACGATATTATCTGGCGGTATATTGTCAGTATTTGTATGTTTTCTCGTGCCATTTCTACAAAATATATCGTGCCGAAAGAATATCATATTTTCAATTTGTTTTTAAAACCATAGTATCTACCTACAAAATTAAATCTTTATTAAGAGGTAGAATAACAGGGTTTTATTTACATACTCCGTAATATCCGACCCTTTTGATTCATACCAGTTCCGCGTAGGTTAGGACTTTTTAATGTACCTAACAAAATATTTGTTGCAGGGACAGATGTTTGTATTAATTTTAAACTGCTCGTCATTAAAAATATGAATATCTAAAGTATAATATAATATCAAAGTCTTTAAAATATATCAACTCTAGCTGTCCCTCGGGAATTCGGGATAGTGAGTAAAACATCTTGATGCTATGCTCACTTACAGTGATGCCGTCTTTAAACTATTTGAGGCCCTGGGCACATTAGGATCATGGGGCCCCTATGACCTTGAGAAAACACTATTTAGTTACAATAGATAAAGAAAGACAAACAAGGTTCTTTTATTTTTATTTAGTTACTAACTATAAAAAAATAGGAAATATAAAAAATAATCTACAAAAGTAACTCGCTTAACTTAAAATCCTTAGATTAATTCTATGTTGATTGCAAAGGTACCCTTCTAGATTTAAGATGAGCAACTAGGAACTAGGGGGCCCCATTCGATCGCGGGGCCCTGGGCACGTGCCCATAGTGCCCAGTGGGGAAGAGGGGACTGCTCACTTAGATCTTAAACTTGAATAAAGATAACAATAAAGCAGGGGCTTAAAATTTTCCGATATAATTACCTACCTAGTTGCGTTCATAATACGGATTTTATTATAAGCATAACTTACGACCAGCTTAGCAGCGAAGAAAAGCATCTTAAAGATACTTGTGCGAATTAAAGACAATGGTCCCAAACAAGTTCGATGAGGTCAAAGCGGGAAATTACAATAAATAGGAGTACAAATAAATGTCCTCACTAAGCTTGCAATCCTAATTTCACTGGGTCAGGCGAATGTGGCTTCCGTCGAAATTACCAGCCACAACCCATCGTAAAGAATACCTTAGCCAACGTCCATACCACGTTGACCTTGATATTCAATGAAGTTGGACTTTTATTTTTTTAAATTCTAAATTGATATTTCTTGCCTCTCCAGGCCGCAGCAATTCGCGACAGTGAAGCTACGGAAGGCGCTAACAAACGACAGGTCGTCGCCCGCCATCGAATAATGTTTTATATGATTATTATTATATTTTGTTAATTAATATTAATTGTAAATTAGACACACCATGTATTTTGTACAGTTAAATATTCATAGTTTAACAAAGAATATATCACAATTTTTACAATAATCTAACAAGTTGTTTTTATGAAACTTTATCCTTTAGTACTTATTTGCGCTTTAAGCAATTTTTTTTAGTTTGTGTGCAACAGGAGCCGTGGGTTCGATTCCCATCCAGGTCAAACATTCATGGACATTTGTTTAGCTGTTATTAAAATCAATAAAATTGTACAAAGTACACAAAAACATTATCTAAAGCTACTTACTTATTTTATCTACATCCATACCATAATATGTCTATTTTATAGTCAGGAGCGATGAGCAAACGCCCTACATTTAGATATAAGTATCTGTGGCTGCATCGTAATGTTTACATTTTAGTATCGGTAACCGATACTTTAATTACGTTCAAATTTCGAACGTCTTCTTAAAAAGTAAAAATTAATGGATTTGAAGCTAACATAATGTAAGCAAAACATCTTGATGTATTTTCAAAGGTACCAGGAGAGCATAACCGCAGCGTAACTATTCATTAAATCAAAGAGTTTGAAAGACGCGAGCTAGCCTAGCTTCTTGTTCTTCTCTGCTCTCCTGGTACTACGGATTATATTCCACGCGGTTTCACATCGATCCTGACTTTAAAATAGACATTTATCGTATGAATGAAGATAAAGTTATGTATGTGATACTCATGTGATCCTTTTATGAAACTCACTTCGTTCGTTTCATAAAACCACATTCGTATTTTATTGACCCTCATTATGCAACAGTCACATAAGTAACTATTATGGGATACATTCAATCTATTAATTGTTGTATGGTATAAAATTAAAAAAGTTTTTTCGAGAAGTAATGAACCGAGCCTCCCCGCAATTTTTATTCATGTAGCGAAACCAACCAAACCACTGCATTGCACCAAAGCAGTACGCCCCAGTTTAAATTATATTTACGTACATAGCGAAAGCAATGAATAGAAACATGAGTAATAATTATTATTATTATTGTTTTTTTAGTTTGCTCTTTGCCGCATTTAAGCATTTCGCTTTTCCCAAAGGTTGACTGGTAGATAATGCTTTTAGCGTTAAGTCCGCCTTTTGTACCCAACTTGTGTGGTCAATATAGTTTTTATAAATAAATAAATAAATAAAGTTTTAGTAGTTGATCAATATTGTCTATATTAAAAAAGTCATAAAATGTTTGATTGTTATCAATTGATCAACAATAAAAAAAGGTATTTCAAATTCAATAGAATAATCTTTTTGTTCTATCAGAGAAATAAATATTTAATTAATTTTAAAAATAAACATACTTCGCACACAACTTTCATCTACCTAAAAACTTTCATCTACCTAAAGTCTAAGGGAGTAAGAATACGATCAGATCGACTTATAATAAAGCCAGATACAATTCAAAGTATACAATTATTTTCACTACATATCAAATTATAATTAATGAAACGACTGGGTTAAACACATCAGAAGGATGACGGATGAATGTCGAGAAAAAAAAAAACCCAAAAAATGGTCCCTAAATGGCAGGAAATGACGTAGAAAGAGGTGCCGCGAACTCGACTCTTATCTAAAACGCTGGCCCCAAACTGCTATGGATCGTAAAGAGTGGAAAATGGGAAGATGCTGTTTTGTACGGCAAGTGATATAAGTAAAATAAATTATAGTAATTTGTTATAAATAACGTACGAATTGTGTAATGGTGAAAATTAAATACATAATTGCTTTTTTTGTATTTGATTTTAATTGTTTTCAAAGGTTTGAAAGATCTTTGTGGCAGCATTATGTGCAACAGTTCCATACCACAGTGTTTACCATCAGACGATTAATTTTTTTGCTTTGTTGAAAATATTAGCTATAAAATTTATACAAACTACTAACTACTACAAGTGAAACCTCTAAGACAGGAATAGAATGAAAAAGACAGTAAAGCAAATGGACGTCAGTCCGAACATATACAGAGACAAAAATTAATACCTATATTAACAATCTGTTTTAATAATTCTTATACCTACATACTCCAATTTTAATAAAAGAAAACCAAATTTCCAGTGACAAATCTCAGTCGATCGACTCTTCGCATCAACGCCTGATGATTTATTTGTAAGTACCAATTCCGACGTGGGCCGTGCGAGAGTAAAGTGCCTGCAAGAAATATTCCCAGTAATCCGTTACTGTGTAAGGGGCGTCTGAAGTATACTTTAGCATCAGGGATTGAATAAATCGCGACCTAAAATAGCTTGACGGTCACGACTTGTAATTTTGAGTATTGACAGTAGTTTTTCAATTGCAGAGAAAGGTTACAGCTAAGGTTCTTGTGATGTGACTAACCTATGTTTTATGAAATTGGTTTTATTATAACCTAAAGTACCTATGAATAGGTACTTTACTCCGCAACGAAAATGATAATTATTAAATATTTGCCAAATTTTAATTAGCTATAGTGTAATAATAACTTCGTGAAGCCCTATTGATAATTTTGTGAAGACTAGCAAAATCAAAAGGTCTTTAGAAAGTCAGACGAAGATAATAAACCAAATATGAACGAAATAGAATTCTTAATCTAGACTTTTCATTAAGTAGTTAATATTTTCATCTACCTCCACTCGAATTAGATTGGCTTTCGTATGTTCTGCTTTACAGTAAGAATGGAATAGTAGCTAGTACAATAATAAACAGAGAGAAAAACAGACTTAATTATTTAAAAAACATGCCGGCTAAGGATTTACCGATCATGACGCCACCTAAGAATAATGACGACGTAGTCACATTTTAAAGACATTTAATTTTAAATAATAACGCATACCCACATCCTTCTTCTCACATCTTCACACAATATTGTACAAACCAGATTGGAATCAATAAATTTATTTATAATCTTCTGAGGAATAAAGATCAACTTCACAACAAAAGGGGGCAAAAACATGAAAGTTCCAATTCTGACTAAAAATCTATCTTGTCGATAAGTTACTCCTCGCGTCGTAAAAATGTGCTATGGGATAGCGCCCGATGGGAGAGAATAAATCTTGCTAATCACGTGCTTTCCGATCAAATGAGGTACTGGGCGCCTCTGATGTTCGCAGTTCTTCTTGCTTGACACTATGCGAAAACGAGATGTCTTTGCCTGTGATTGAAATGAATAGTTCAAAAAGAAAAAAATATTTTTTATCGTTTTCAAGATGAGAATATTGCGTGGGACATAATGGTTTTGAAATATGGGACGTCTACGTTTTTAAATTGTTTTACTTTAGCAATCAACTTGTAGTTCTATTTATAAGCTCTTCAACTAAAAAGTCTGAGCCTACTTATTCAATATAAATAAACACAACAATAGTTAATGGTCCCCTATACCATAATTGTTATGACTAATAACTTGTTAGGTAGAATCGGCTGATACTGAGACTGAGACTGATGGCACACTATTAAACGAAAAGATAATAATAATATCTATAATAATATAACACGGCCGCAGGTGCATAAACGCATTCTCCTCCGAGGAAAAAAAAAGGCTTGAAAAAGGCGTGCCAATGAGTACGCTAAGAAAATATTTTGTTTTGTTTACATCGATCCCCTGGCATCTCAACGAAAAAAGTATCAAAAATACTTTCCTAGAAAAACCCATTCACGGTCGCATTTTTCTGCGGGTAATAAATACCAAAGATTCTATACTTGAACGGAAAGGATGTAGCAACGCAACGCATATTTTCACGTCAAAAAGAACAATTCGCAAAAACGTCTATGTACGTTTTTGATGCGGCAAAGTCTCCGCTTAGATTTTCTTTGTGCGCGAGAGGGTGAGGCGCAAAGAGCCACGATTACTTGAACCCAGGAAGCCGACCTGAAGGCTTTGCTCCGTCAAAAGGAACAGAGCAACAGCCTAGACGGTGAAATGTCTTTGTCAACTTAAGTACTTTGTAAGTATTCGAAGTACGTTAGTGTTATGAAGGAATGCAATTACACCCACCCATGTCTAAAGAGACGGTTAGCTTTGCCTTTGACATTGTAAGTAGTGAGTCAACTGCAAAATGCCTTCATGAGATACATGTATTAGCTCTAGTTTTAGTTTTATAATCTGATTTAACTCTCAAAAACTAGTGTAACAATTTTGTTGAGAGCGGTAACACTAGATCAAATTATCGATAACTGCCTTGTAACGCGGTTGCAGGTTGCATTTGTCGATAGAAATGCCGATGAAGACTATAAATGTAGAAAATAAGGCTGAATATAGAAAATGGTACCTATGGAATCAATCCATATAAATAAAAATGAATTTGCTGTTCGTTAGTCTCGCTAAAACTTGACTAATTTAAATCTTGAAATATTCGTGGAAGTTCAGGGAAAGACGATGAGAAAATATGGAAAAATTGCGAGGAAAATACTAAAAACGACCATTTTATTTTCCGATACAGACTGTTCTTATCTGTCAATCAAAGTGATACGAAGTTCACCAGGTCAGCTAGTATACTAGTAGTACTCGTATAAATTAATTTGTTTTCAAAAAAGTATTTATGTAGGTAATGATGATTCTTCTTTCCCTACTGTACCCCTATAATAAATAAAACAAGCTGTGTTTAACTTGCGGCTAAATGGAGCTGTATAAATATTGTTAGTTAAAATTAAGTAACGGAAACACTATCAAAGATATTATTGACGCATCGGTATGTAGGTGTTTTTAGTTTTAATGTTATAATATGCCAATCTTTAGTTAAAGTATACCAATGATTTATTATTCATATTGAACATTCTATAGGAAAATGGGTAAACAAAATACTAGCCTCTAGTTTGTGGATCTTTCCAAAAATTCAGAGCAACAACTCACTTGACGCCACAGTATTTTACGAGTACTTTTGCAAACATGAGGATGAAACACAATGCAAAACTCATACGTCAATCTGAAACAATACAATACGTCTTATTCTTACAGAAGAATCACTCATGTTGTTTGGAAATTTTAGTGTATAATAATTTTTCAATTTTAAACACCAGTAGTAGATAACTTACAATTTAGGTTTTTCTTAAATTATAATTAAAACTAATTTGAAATAATACAATAAAACATTATCCAAAACGTAATGGAGCTGGCACAGAAACACAATAATATTTTACATTCCGTGCTAAGTAGTAGATACGTTTTCATTTTCTGCAATAATTTTATTAGGCTACTTCTGTTAACCTACTTTAATTAACAACTGAACAGAATATATATAATAAGCTCTTAAAAGTTAGCTGCTGCAATCCACGTTCAATAAGGAAAAGGCAATAGAGTTTATACTGCACATTTTATATACTATAAATGGAATAAATGGTAAATTTCAATTGGCGTTGGAAAATATATCCTGGCTCTGCGAACAGAAGTCAATATCTTATTCAGTACTATACTCCTATTTACATTTTCAAAAGAATGATATTGCATCTTTAGCATACCAAGTTAGAAATATTGCGAGATACAAATTTTTTCGTTTCCTAACTTACAGTTGCCACGACGATCCACAGGCAAGGATTGAAAGGGCCAAACTATGAAATGAAATGAAATGAAATGATTAAAATAAAATGAAATGACATAATTTATTCCTGCAATTGGATTTATAAAAAATACTATTCGTCGCTAGGTCGCTTCGGTCGCGTGTTAGATCCCTGCACGGTGCAATTTTTGTATGCTTGTTGTGCGAGACAATATTTATGAAACGTTAATTTATTGCACAAATTCCTAACCATTTAATTCGGAGGACCGACCGCAACCTCAAACCGCAAAAAAATACCAAAAGGTTCTGAAAAGATATTGAAATGAACTTTCTTGTTCAAAAATATTCAACGACAACGAGGACAGCCTATTTTAATTTAGCTAGCTGAACAATAACTTTGTAGGGTAGCTAAAAGTATGGCAAATTCATTTACCCCGTAGCCACGTAAAAAAATTGTTTTCAATAAATTGCAATACAATAATTAGATTCGAAGCATAGTGTGGACTGTTATTCTGGCTTATTTTAAATCTCAGGATTTCTTGCTTGTAGAATATAAGCTTTCCACAGTAATTCCTAGATGAAACACGAGCATGGAGGATGCCATCGATCGACATAAAAATCAATTTGCAGTGCAAATCGAGCGGACAGACCAATGCTTTCCAAGTCATCGGCTCACTTAAGCCTCTTGGCCTGGAAATATCACAATTTTGTAAAAAAAAAATGCGTCGGGAACGTTTTAACTGCATTTGAAATAAAAATGCACGGAGCGCAGTCCATGGAAGTTAATTTGATTTCTCTAATGGAAAGCTGTTGTATTTGATAACTTGTTTAAAAATAATACAGAGACAAATAAAACGAACAAATAAACATAGAAGTAGCAGGTTCGATTTAAGTACAATAGAAAGGTGTAATGAACTTTCTTATATAAAAACTAATAAATACCTATGTATTTATTTAAAGAAATATTACGCTGTTTAGTATTAATGTGTGTTAGGTATGTGCATTTAAAATCTAATACTCGAATATCAGATATGTCTACTTTGTGGCAACATATTAATCGATGCTGATCTGACGTGAAATAAAAAAAATATGTCATTTTATTCAAAGGTACTTAGTTTCGAATCTATAAAAGTTCAAATAACATTTAATCATAAGGTGTTAAACCACTTTGGCGTACACTTAAGTTAACCCTACCGTAAACCTCTAATAACACGTAATGCTTGAAGATTATCCTGTATCCAAACCATTTGGTAAACCTAATCTCTGCATTAGGACGCCGGACGCGCATAATCGCCATCGCTTTCGCATAAACTGCGATCAAAGGATCGGCCGCAGCGGATAGTCTTTGAAAATATCTATTCGACGCATTCTAGTGACGCGGCATATTGTGACCGGGTAGTGCTCAATATACGTAGGGTTGTGTGTGTATGTGATCATCTGTTTTTCAGCGAGTGTAGCTGAATGTTTCGAATATTCCGTGTTATTCGAAGACTGATTACTACGTTAATTCATCATTTGCAACTCTAGATGTGTTGTACTGCTGTTGGGGAGTCGTCATTGCCGTCACGAAACATGAAGGTAAGACACAATCGTTTATTCACATTTATTTTCAAATCGACAACTATTTCGAATTTAAGTTTTAAAACAATAATGTTAATGGTATGTTTCAGTTGAAAGTTTCAAAAATGTACATAAATGGTTGTCAATATATTTTTTGTTTATGCGATTTATCTAACTGGATGATCACAAATTCAAGCTGTTCGAAAAAACCGAAAATTTATTTATTTTTTGGAATAAAATCCAGGGACCGGTACCTAAAGCAGATGCTATGGCCGAAACCACTGGGATGCTTAAAATATTAGTACTGGGAATTTAAGCAGAATACTAAACTTTTTGTACAATAAAGACAGCCCTGCGTATATGTAATCCCGATGATAAGCGAACAGGGCAATTTGGCAGGGCACGCGGCCCCGCTCCGCCAACCGCGACCCCTGCACCTGCGCGATGCACATTTTAGTTCTGTCCTAATTTATGTTAAATGAACCCATTATTCTATGGCCAATATTTCTATCGCGTCGATTTAATTGCCTTTGAACTTGATTTATTTTCATGAAGCTTGGATTCATAGTGTGAATAGGTCTTTTGTTGAAAAGAATATGAGCGAAACAGGATAGTGTTTTAGTTCAAATGTACGTATCTAAGCTTTATCGAATATATAGTTATCTATTTAAGTTAAGTGTCTATAAAGTTTTATCTATTTAATATCAATGACGTTCAATTAAAAAACTAGACTCACAATCACGCTCAAATATTGTCCGAAGCAAAAGTCTGCCCATCCGACTATTGGGCAGAGTTTTCGTTTAGTTGTATACAATTGACATTAAACACTTAATGCCACGAGATAAGGTAATAATTTGAACGAATGTGTTAATGTCATCAGTGTCAAAGCCACTCGGACGTTTTTTGAGGAATTTTTCTTAGAGATTGGGTGTCTAGTTTTATATTGAACGTCATTGTTTAATATACATGTCTTTGGACTAAAACCACTAGACCGTCGGGGCGTACTTAGGTACATTACAACAATATAATTTTACGAACAGACTTTTTGTCTTCCACATTTCTTTTCTCCCACGTCACAAGTTTTCATACCAAGTAAATTGTGATACATACTACTGCAGTAATCCCAAAACGCGTTATGTTCGCAAAAACTTTATTTGGGAACGCGAAACGTGTCAGTGGTTTGATATATTGTGAAAATGTGAAACAGAGCCTTTCTTCCGCCAACAGTCGCCATCTCTCGTGCGGGACCGCCCGGAAACTTTTTGTACCCACGAAACATCATTTGACAGATTGAAAACCGTGCCGAGTTGAACTTTCTTAGTCATTTCGTGAACTCGTTTGTGATCCGATTTGGGACTTGCCGTCCCAACTGGTTAACACATTCGCGACGATGTGATTGATTCTTCTTTTACTTTCTACGTTTAGATAACTCCTGAAAAGTATACCTACTCTTTTTATGTAACTTCACTTAGCCTTCGTGTTCCATTGAGGAAGATTTTCATTAAAATAGATTTCTGCGTTACATTTTAGTAAGAACCACGTAAGAACTCGTACAAGCGTTACTAATCCAATCAAGTGATTTGTAACAACAGAGGTGTTATAATACCTATGACGATTGAAACGTCAAGCAGTAATTTAATAAAATAGTCTCAAATGACTTTACAAGCCCGGGGCCATTTTCATGATAATTTATCGGTTAGATAATAATTGATATATTGTGTCTATTGACAATAAAATTTTCAAAAAAGGAAGGACACATAAAATATTGTCACAAACTTATCTGTCTGTTTAGTGGAGGCTACATTATATTATATACATTTTTTTATACTTACTCAGTTGGCAGACAGGCGCGCAGCTCGGAACACAGCCAGAGCTGTTATGGCGGCAGATTTTACCTGTAGGGGTGGTAGCTAGCCAGTCGGGACTCTGAAAGCTCTACCACCAACCAGACCCATGGTGGTAATCGAACCCACGACCTCAGTGTTTTTATACCCGGGCGGCTTAGCCACTGTTCCACGGAGGCGGTCAAGAGTACCTACATGTGTGAGTAAGTATACATGTGTGAATTTATCTACACCTGGTATTACATTTCCTCAGATACTTATTTTGAATACTATTTTGCAGAAAACATGATTAACATTATTGATGAGCAGTAATGCTCATATATACTACTATTACTAACAAATAAAATAAAAAAAAATCATTCATCACATCTAAATTACTTGTTACATTTTGACTTTCAAAATACTGTGTTATTTACTCTAGCTTCTTGGTGAAAAATAAATAAAATCTCCTCTGCACTCCAACCATTGTTCAAGGAAACAAGAAAATTTATTATTCCATTCATAAGCTCCTTTAAAATTCTATTGCAATCTTAAGCAAATCCGACCATTTCGACCATACGATACATTATAAAAATGCAACACAATGGGGTCTTAATGCGTCTAGACTTGTGAAAAACCGTCTAACTCTTGGAATTGACATTTCGTTTTATGGCCTCCCCGTTTATTATTGTTCCACTTGCGCTGGAGCCAAGACGCCTCCGCCAACTCAGGTCGAGTGCCCGACTTGTGAGCTCATCCGTGCCTCTGATTTGCTTAAATCGACCGAACTGACTCAGCATTTGTAAACCGAGATACCGCAGCTATGCGAAATAAGAGAGCAATATTTCCGCGAAGTCAAGTAAGAAAACGATTTACGAACTCGACTCTGGATGTCAATAATCCAATATATTCCGAGGAGGAATTGATGGCTGAATAAGATTTTAATAAAATTTCTATCACACTATTGCAGAAGTTTTCGTTAAAAACTGCTGTAAGAGCTTCATTCAATCGTACGTAATGAGAGTATTGACCTAGTTACAATGAATGCGAGCCATGCGTCCTTACTGATTCCTTCCATTAAATACAATTCCAGCAATGAATTTGTACTATTCATCATTCATTCCAATTTCCTCACCGAACATTGAAAACGGATTTATTGTTATTTATTACAAGCGTTTGATAAATGCGAGAAAAGTTTTTCCCAATACAAATCTCGCTGAGTATAATTAAATCTAGATAAAGAGTTGCGTCTCCGATTTCGGAAACGCAATTATGATCCCTATTTCCTTGAGCAGAAAAACGAGGAAGTAGTACAAAGACAAGTATTACGGCAGTCAAGCCCCGACAGACAGTCACCGTCGCAATGTTTACCCTCGGAAAGTAAATGTCAATAAACTACAAGAGTGCCCTCTAGGGGAAAAGTGTCCGCGAGACGCGGAGCCCACTGTTTTAGCAGGGGGACGGCATAATGCAAAATACACCACCGACTTAACCACCAACTTAAAATATTTAAGACTTAACGCTTTCCTAAGTAAGGACTGGCAGAAATGTGAAAATATTACTTTCGAGGCGCGGCGTCTTTCAAAATCTCTAACCATTTTACAACGAATATTTTTTTTTTTACAAGGCCAACTTCCTTAATGAAGTTAAAAGTGTGGAGGTCAAGATGTGAAAACTTTATACTTTTTGTTGTGTTGGGAAATGTTTCAGAGTAATTCATAAAATGTTCGCAGAATTTCTAGAAGATGCTAGTCGCTTAATGGTAGCCAAACGCCATTAGAAGAAATTCTTAGAAGCCTTCATTTGTACATTAATTCCTCAATGTACCTCCAAGTAAAGGTAGTCACAAAATAAGGATGTAGATAAAATAAACGAATATCCCGGTAAAGAAAATATTTGTTCCAAAAACTGATAATGTAAGTTAAGAAATAGGATATCTATCGAAAAGGATCTTATTTAAAGTCCCCAGAGAGCCCGAAGGTGTTTGTTGTTTCTAGTTTTATCCTGTGAGTGCTGATACATACATACATATTCTAGCAGCTTTAGCCGGGAAGGATTGAACTTTCAACGATTTGTGTTAAGGTGGCCGAAAGTTTAGGTTTTCTTTGCAAATCCTTATGACTATACGAGAGTATTGTTACATTATTTCGACGAGCCATTTGGTGTTATGGTTGAGAAGTCGTCTATTACAAGAAGTCGCAAGTACGATCCCCGCACGGTTTAAACATTAAAAAAAAAGGATTTAAGTAATGCTTATGCAGTGTCTGGCACCCATTGTACAAGCTATGCTTAGTTTGGGGCAAGACAGCGCTGTGTGATAACTCTAATCCTAGCACTATACCATAAACCTCCGCTACACCTAAAATTCGTACAATCTCTACTCTCTATCGCATAAAGATACCAATTATTGTGGCATCAAAGTTCATTGCAGCATCCATTAAGGCAGATAGACGTTTAAAGGGCTTAGAACACTCGCCAGACAGCTGTAAAACATAACGAGGATGGCAGAGTAAAAACAGTACACAGTACGATAACTTCTACTCATCTCGACCCATTTCTCAATGCAAATAGCATTGAGAAACGGGTCGCACGGGTCCCACAATGCCTTTAAGACAAAAGTCTACAATAATTGTGTTCTTTTTGATATGACATATAAAGCCAAAACGTGGACACATAGGCCTCGGCCTCGAATTTTGCGGGCTGCGGGAGCGGCAGCGGTTAGATGTTTTGTATGGAATCCCATAGAACCGTTCTCGAACACAGCGGGGCGGCTGCGGAAGCGGCGGCGCACGTAGAGAGTGGAGACCGCGTCTCGGGAGAAGAAGTTTAGGACGCCCTCAGGTCAGGTGGAGTGATGTCTTGCGCAAGATGACTGGCACGAGCTGGATGCGAGTGGCCGACGATCGATCAGTGTGGCGAGCGTTTGGAGAGGCCTATGTCTAGCATTGTAATTTGTACTGTAATTAGCTGATGACGATTTGCGTGATGATGTACACACATACAAGCCGCTTGCAGTGCGGTGTACTACTGTGTCCCAAAAGTACCCGGAAATTGTAAATAAAATTCAAAGGGTAATTTTAATCATCCAAATTAATTTTGTCCTCTTTAAATTAACTTCCATTAGAGGGAATAAACATACGCCAACGGTTCAACCAGTCTTCGATACACTTTTAATACGCTGAAATCGGGATGGCCTTCAGCACCATCGTCGTTTTTTCATTCCCTACTCTCAATGGTCTAAAATGCTTTTCGCGAAACGGTAATTTAAGTTTAGAAAATAGAAAATAATCACATGGTGGCATATCTGGTAAGTAGGGTACCTGCGGAGCGATATTAGTTGCATGTTTTTCCAAAAAGCTACGAATAATCATAGCTGTGTGAGCTGGCGCGTTATTGTGGTGCGGAAAACACGTGATTTTAACACAAATCTGGCCACAAGTCAGTCAATATGCGGTGTACTGTAGTTTTTGGTACGCTGATGTCTCTGGCTATTTTTCATTATAATTTGCTTGCCATTATTGACGTAATCGTCGTCAGTTGAAGTGGACCACTGTACCTCCCTCTATGAATGATTTACACTGCTCGTATGCCTGATTTTTGGACATGCACTAATTAACAAACACCTATTTTAACAATTTAAGGAACTTGGCGCAAGAACATTTATTAAAAACACAAAAATTTAACACAAGATCGTTGCTCAACAAAATCGGCCATAGTAAAAAACGACGCGACCATAAAACATGTTTTTCATAAATGTTAATTACTCACAAAATACTCGACAGAGGTAAGATTATTTTTCACCAGCAACCAATGACAGTTGTACCCATGTAATGCTAAAAGATTTTTTTAAATATCTCTAACACGGGTCTTTAAAATGATAATTTCCGGGTACTTTTGGGACAGAATGTATAAAGATAAACTACTGTATACTCTTTTTACTATGAGGATGGGCACTTTCTGCTAACGACGTCCAACCGTGTAGATTACCAGAGGAAATACACCCAGCGGAATTTTCTGTGTCCACCATGAAGCGCGGGAGTGAAAATTCAACTCGTGGATAGTCTGACATTTTTTAGTACTTGCAGCTCTGTCAATCTGTCATTTTAACGATAACTTGAATACAATTGGCCAAGATGCAGTATGCTAAAAGTGTGTTAGTCTACAGAAGCAAATACTGCATATATTAAATGAAAGATTTAACTACTGCTTCTACATTATTATATTTTTTTTTTTATGTTAATGGTTTAAAATATATTATTCACTTTTTACAACATTAAAAATATATACAAAAAAGAACTAAACATAATTATAAATAAAAAATTTAGCCGAGGTCTCCGTCCATGGGAAAAGTACCCAGGACACTAGCAACGTTTCCACGCTGGATGGCTAGGCTGATTTTTTTATTTGAAATAAATGAATGTGTTTGCTGATAGACGAAATTATTGCTTATTTTTTTCTGTTGCGAGAATAGGTTTGACGATCTACAGGTTACTCGGCCAGGGATCAATAAGACATATGACAATGATTGTTTTAATTTGTTAACTAAGAAGCTGGAATAAGATAATTTTCTGGTCAGGATATTGTAAAATGATTATTATTATTTCTGTGGTTATAAAAAGCAAAAAAACAGACATATTACTTTTACATTTATTTAAAGTATCTAAATCTTTTTAAATTTAAACTAAAATGCAAAAACAAAATGGAATAAGAAACATTAAAGGTTATTTCAGCAACGAATTTTTAGTTGAAATAAACATCTAATTAGCTAGTGAAATTGAGAAACGCTGTCGGCTAATGTAATTAATTAATTAAATAATATATTTATGTCTTCATAAACTGCGCTGTAGACCCGGAGAAGATTATCGCAATAGATTCTCGTTATGGTAAGCTCAAAGCTCGCTACCGATAACTTTTTCAATTTTGCATAATACTTATGAAAATAACTGAAAAACTCGGTGTTGTATTTAGATTTTTTTTTTCGGAAAACAGATAATTTGTCTTTTGAATGTAATGAAAAAAAGAAGGCATTGACTTGTAGGAGTGTTTTTTTTCCTTTTATTCTGGCACAAAACAGTCATAACAATGTTTATTACTAAAATATGCCTAAGTACTAATAATAAGACAAAGAGTGCCCAAAGACTTTAATTTGAGTATCTAGAACATAACACAAGAACATTTTTATGAAATATTCTATTGTTATGTTACAGAAACTTAATTAATCATCACGCTTGCCAAACGATCGATGATCACAAACAGAGCTGTGTTCAAAAAAACCCGCACAATTTTTTTCGACCCGGGGATTGAACCTAGGACCCCAAAAGCCATCCAGTTCAGAATATATGAAACTTATAAATATTTTCAAGCCTTTTCCGAATAGTTTTCCAGCATTTGTAGTCATGTCCCTATTGATATCGATGTGTGTATTTTCTCTATAACAAATTAGTTCGACAAGTAGATTGATGTCAATCAGACCTCAAGTCGTAGATTTCAGCCTTACTATGGCAGGTCAAGGTCCCATGTAATTAATGGAATCAACCAAAAAGGTCACGGAATGAAACATCGGCTATACCCCACTAATTTCCTTTCCGCCTCCGAAAAGAAACTGGATTGCGTAACGCGTAGACACTAGACGTATCAAGTACGGTCATTAAGCTAGACAGGACGTCTTAGTTCTAATTCATTGTGCCCATTTATTCTGACCTCACCTGCCTTCTAATTAATTGTGCAAGGAAAAGAACCTCGCGGCTCTTGGTAGTCTGGTCGCCGGGTCAAATGTTGTGGAAAACGGACGAGAACCATCGACTACTGAAGTAATACACAGAGTCGAAGCAATTTAGCATAAGTGGAGGATGACGGTGTTGATTTTCCCTCGCATTTAGCAAATAGCAATGACACATTACTTTAGGAATGGCTTTCGAGGGGTACTTAAATTACCATCTTAGTAAATGTATGCCTTCTGTGTTGGTATACCATAGTGTCCAGGATGTTTTACGAAACTCGTAAAGGAAAGTAATTGGCATGTGTTTTAAAACAAACAATATTACTTATCTGCTATAATCATGAATGCCGGATACACATTTTTATTTCGAAATTTTAAACTGATTTTAAAGTAACGTTAAAAATAAGTCTTAAATAAAACGTTAAATTAAAAATGTGCCAACTTTTCCCGCCAGAGCGTAAATGAATTCATGAGGGATTTTATGAGCTCTTTCGTTGCTCTAAAAATGTCATAAGTTCATAAGTCTCACTGCATAAAACCTGTATTATTTTGAACATGAAACTATATAAAAACAAACATAGTAGTTTTATTGCTTGGTTAATGAACACTGGTGTAAAACAGTAGGTATTATCAATCTACATAAATAAAAATTAATTGCTGTTCTGGCTAAAACTCGAAAACGGCTGAACCGATTTGCCTAATTTTAGTGTTGAAATATTCGTGAAAGTTCAGGGAAGGTGTAAACAATAAGAAAATATGGATAAATTGCGAGAAAAATACTAAATACATAATTAGGTTTTAAATCAAAGTGATACAAAGTTTACCGGGTCAGCTAGTATTTCATAAATTACTGACTGGCCAAGCAAAGGTGGGTGCTTGGCTTGGATTAGTGAAAAAAATAACGAGATACACACTTTGTGTTGATGGTGCAAAAAAAACTACTTATCTAAGTTTTTATTTGCTTAAGGTGCTGGCCCCAACTTTTTAAGGGTGAACAATTTAGTCCCGTGTCTTATCTACTAGATGTAAGCAACTTATTATAAATTGCATGAGGCCCCCATGTAAGCCCTTAAAATGTTCATAGCATTTTATAATTTACGTCAAACAAAGTTTCAAGACTTTCAAGGATTGCCGTTGAGACGTAAATTTAATGGTTTCAGTTGTTACCTAATTACTTTCTTAAGAGCTTATCTAGGTACGCACACAAGTACCCCGTCACAGTGAAGTTATAATAAACAATAAAATTATTAATAAAGATTCCACCATTCATAAAGAGGGTTGGAGTGAGGCCACCGGCTGTGAAATGAAGTCGAAAATTTTAGGACTACGCTCACAAACGATCCAGACAGTTTTAAGGTTCAGAGCAAGGAGAATTGAAACTAAAGAATTATTCGGTGTATATTGGGTCTTAATAATAAAGGTTGCCTGAAACAAAGGTCTTTGTTCAACAGCGTAGATCTTTTGACTTCCATTTGTGGAAGTATTACTGCCAACTGCAAGTGCGAAGATACGATTCCCTAACCGACAAAGGCAAGGTTTTAATAGACGGCTTATGTACTTCATACTATACAAGAATTTTTTTTTCCTTTTTTAAAAAGACCACTGAGCACGTGTGTTTTTCATTCTGATTAGAAAAAAATATTAGTTCATACATTATTTAACAGAATATTAGGACAAAAACAAAACAAAATGTCAGTGCAAACGTTCAATTTATTTTTTGTCATATAGATACCTAGATATTTAGACAGACTGAATACTAAGGTATATTACTAAAAGGCTAAATAAAGTGGATAAGTTTTCAGGCAGACAGACAGGCACGCAGTCAACTCTCATATTGTAAGACCGGTCATCATTATACTAAGCATCTGTCTGCGTAACAAAGCAAAATAATAAACCTCGTTTAGCGTTTGGTAAAGCCCCATCTTCAATACCTACAAAAGCCTCTTTATCAAAACTCCAAAAATAATTTTGACTATATATTTTACTATTGTTTTGAATGTCATGTTCATCACTTCATCAGTTCAGCGGGTAAGAATATTTCCTTAAGAAGTTGTCATACTGCGATAATTTCACTGTGCCCGTGTTTAATGGCGTCGGTAAAACGCACGCGAGAAAGTTTTAAGCTTTTCCGAGCAGGATTTTTCTCAAAGTAATTAGCTATTTTAACTCCTTTATAACGACACGCTTTTCATCTTCTCGACATTGACAAAAGGACGATTTAAAATTCTATCTGCTTTAATCTAAATCAGGAATGCAGCTGCTTGTGCAGTGCAGGCTCGTTAAGAGTTTCATTCAGAGGGCTCGGATTTATAACGAGTTTATTCATGAAGAGACTAATATCTGTTAGTTCTATGACCATTACTTATCTCGGAGTGCATTAATGTCTGATGCAGTTTTCTTGTCAGTGGAATTATGATGCTTGCAATTAGAGTCGACTTTTTGTTGGTAAAAAAAATCAAAGAAAACTACGGCTTAGGTTTAAGCAACCACCAGATATAATGAAATATAACGCCCAAAAAATCCTAGGGCCGGTATTTCAATTTATACTTATCTTGATCTTAATCCGGGATTGATAATAAGTATGACTTAAGTGTATTTCATTATAGGATTAAAGTTAAGCGGCACTAAAGTCATACACTTTTACCTGTCAAAAGTAATACTTATCTTAAATGTTATACTTAACTTAAGCAATAAGATAAGGTTACATTGAAATACCGGCCCCTAAGTACTTACCAGAATTTAATCCCCATTTTATTATGAAATGATCACCAATAAACGTTAAGTCTGCTAACCTAAAAAACGTAAGTATCGTCAGAATTATCGCTGAGCTACCCAAAAAGGCCACGCGTGCACCAAATTTGTACTCGCATTGTATTTAAAAATTTCATCCAAATATGTTACATATTTTTATCCTAATAAATTAAAGTAATGCGTACAAAAATCATTGTATACCCAAAAAATATAAATGAAGTTCTAAAGATTTACCGATACTATATACCATTTGACGATTGATAGTAAATAAACAAAATCTTTTTCTCTCTGTCCCGACCAAGTAAAATGGGTAGAATTCAGTCCTGCCACTCGCCGGCCGCTGCCGCGGCACGCTCGCTACGCTCGCTCGGCTCGTGCGTTTAGTGTTCTAACCTAACCTAACCTAACACAAATCTTATCAATCAATTTAATATACTTGGTTATATGAATACATTTTATGGCAAACGTAATGATATATTTGGGTAAGAATGACACAAAACTTTGCTAGTTAAAATTTGGTGCACGCGTGGCCTTTTTGGGTTACGAAAAGTTTTTGTAGTGCAGGCATGACTTAAATAGCCCGAAATATTTTGGTACAGGTTTCGTTTATTTGTACATATTATATTTATTTTGGATGAGGCTGTTTGGGTAACGATTGTGTTTTTGGTGGTCATTTAATTTGTTCCCGAAAACTACTAAGTATCAGCCTTTTTAATGTCCCATGGCAGAGCAAAATATTCTTGGTTGTTACAACTGGGACTGAAACGGCCAGAGCCAAGATAACAGATAGGAAGATTGGACTTTAATGATAAGATCTTAAATATCATTTAAGTCCGATAGTTCCAGGGCAAGTTGGATCTAGGGATGCGCCGATCCGATCCGATCCTTTGAAAGATCGGATCGGCAGGCATACGATCCGGCGATTTTCGGATCGGATCGAGGTCATACGATTTTTGGCCGGATCGATACAAAAGTTGAAAGATCGGATCGCTTTGATCGTATGAATTAAAACGCGGTTTGTTTACTATAAATTGGGTACTTACTTAGGTTTATTTGTTACGAACTTTATCTTTGTTTACATTTTGAACTTGGCGGCATCCTTTACGGGTAGATCTGTTAATCTTATACATTATATTATTATAAACGAATATTGTGGGTAGGTAAGCATAAAATCTGTGGATTTACTAGTTTATTTGTTACCCTCCCTCACTTGTTACTAACCCTCAAAGTACTTATTTTACATATGGCAATAGGGCATTGGGTCCTTGTTTACAAGTTTTACATACTTTGAGGGGTTTACCTAATAAAGATCTAAAATTAATTGTGTCTCACTTATTTGCATCCGATCCGGATCGATTTCTTGAAGATCGGATCGACGGCATGCGATCCGATCCGCGGATCGGATCGTGGCATTACGATCCATTACGATCTGAAAAATCGGATCGACGACCCGGATCGCGCATCCCTAGTTGGATCACTGCATTTGTCACATTTTTAAACCTTGAAAATATCTAAAGAACGAAAAATGAAACCAGAAACAAGAATGATTATTTTGTTTGGAATCGTTACACTAATACTTTTCATTCCATTTTTATGTCAGGTTGAGATCATTTTGAAGTGAAACTACTACGAGTATACATATACTCGTACCAATAAAACAGGGTTTGTATATCTTAAAAATACAGAATCGAGATTTCAAGTTATCAAATATATACGACCTCGCCTGTCCGTCTTTCGAAAGATATAGCCGCACTTACTTTTTTATTGATGGCCCACCCTTTTAGGTACTCTAAAAACAATATTTGCTTACTTCTCTTATTTGCGTCGCGTGTACACTCTGTCTTGTTTTCTCACTTAGTCTCCAATATTTATTAAGGCAACAGTATATCGCGTGTACTGACGTTTTTATTTTAAACTAGCCTTCCGCCCATGGCTTCGCCCATGAGTACTATAGGTACGTGATTATCGCGGCGATTTTTTTTTGACACAAAGTAAGTTAAATTATGTCTGTAATAGTCTTTTTGTAACGGTCTGGGTATTTATATTGTATAAACGTTGTGTTACTGTGTAGGTATTATCCCTTGTCTACAGCGCTGACAGAGAATATATACACCTAATAGTACTAAGCTGTGTGGAAATGTCTGGACAATAAAACTCTGGGGTTTTATTTATTTATACTACGTAAATTCAAACCCACCCATTCAAACCCATTCTACGATCCTATTTATGTATTACGAAGCATTCAAAAGATTTTTTTTTATTTTAAATGCATGGGTGGCCAGCATTATATCAAAAACGCCCAAGGATTCTTCATCGCCTCAAAATCTTCTCACTACTACGTTTGCGAACGTAGTAGTGAGAAGTTCGTGACGTTTCCCCGACCCGAAGGCACATCCACATATCTGTATATCAATCTACGCCGTCGGCACCCCCTCTTTATTACACACGCATCCCAAATCAGATGAGAGAGTATTCGATTTCCTTGTTTGTTTGTTCACTGCTAGCATTGATCTCACCTTTTTTCTCCAATTTACGACTCCTGTCGAGAATTGTTTTCCATTAGTTTATGGTAACAATGTAACATAAAAACTGGAGGGGAGCGAACGGATTAGCTATTAATGCAAAGCGGGGGTTGAACGAATATTGTGGACTTGTACCTCTGTCTGTAACAGTGAGATTGTTTAAAGTTATTCTTTTGTTTTGTTCTTTATTGAGCAAAAGGAAAATTTTGCTCAGTTGAAAACAAAACAAAACTCTCCTAAACGTCTCCGCTTGTAATACTTTTTTATGTGAATGTAAAAAAGCAGGAATTTGATTAAAAATAAAGTACATGGTTTGATTTACATTCGATTTCCTTCAAAACACAACACAACACAAAAATTTAAAATACTTATCATTTTAAGTAACTCCAGTGAAAACAACAGACATAAAGATTAAACAGTTATGGCGTTTTCCTTTATTTCTTACTTGTATCCGAGATAGATAAAAGTTATTTTAGTGTTACCTTTCTTAACGTAAAAGAAACAAACAATAAATCTTTAAAATTACTTGAGCTATGAAAATTAAATAAATCGTGGTGGGTATTGCTACTAAAAATGGGCCTTAATTTTTGGTTCATTCCCGTTCGTCCCACAAGCAAGTTCAGTGGGACGAATGGGAAGTAAAAATAAGCATTCCCGTTCGTCCCACTGGTGGGACAAACTTGGTGGGACGAACGGGAATGAACCTAATTTTTGAACTTGCTAGTGTAAAAACGTAAAATAAATAAATACCTTGCGGGGAATGAACCTGATAATAACCGACTTCTTAACCATTACATCAAATCCCAAAATTGAACTGTTTTATTATATATTATCTTCCCATGGTAGTATAAAATGCATAGTGTAACCTAGTCATGTTTTATCACAAAGAATCATAAAAATTTCACGCTTAGTACACCAGTTGTATTCTATCTTGAAGTTTGAACTTTTTAGTACATTGCTGACTTTTAAAACTTTACATCGGTCTTACTTACCGGATTACCTTCAATATACATCCCTCTGCAGAATGGGCGCTTTTAAACTCAAAAAAGGGTCCCCGGTCGCCAGTTACACAGGGTCTGTGAGACCGTACGTCACCAGTTAACCTTTAACCTGACTATTGGGTAGTATAACAGCAGAGAATGGGAGTTATATTAATTTTGATGTCCAATATACGTTACAAATCTGCCTACCTCATACTTTGTTCATCTTCAAGCGTTTCGCGGTAAAGATTGAATAATTTGGAGATCTTGATTGAAGTAGACACAGTGGTATCTGCTTGCGTTTTTTGAATAGGCCTTCCTTAGCAGCGGTACATTTTTATTATACTTGCATTTTTGGTGTTTGGAGCAGGCAGGGATGGCAGTAAAAGGACCAGAATAGTATTTCTTAACAAAGTTGATTGATATCATCTCGTTGAACTGGATTTGAACTTAAGCAGTATGCGTGCTAGTACCTACGTAGGAAACTCTGTTAAAATGGGAACTAAGGCTATGTCTGCAATAGATACATATTGACGTTAGGCTTCCCAGTTTTTTTGTTAAGTTGTCCAGTTGCTGTCTTTTAGTTGAAAACCCAAGTCCTGACGAAAATATTCTTTAGTCTTCAAATTTTAGGCAATCTTTGAACTTTTAATCATGACGTGTTTGTTGCCAAGCAAGTTATGAATTAAAATAATAACGCTGAAATTCCTTGGACAGGATTTTCGTGTCCTGACGAAACTAAACAAAATATCCGCCAGCGTGCTTAGTGGGTCGGGAAAAAAGTGTTTTTCTTCAATATAGCTTGTAATATACAAAAACAGCCGACCACTACCTACCTTTCAGTTCATTTTAGCCTCGGCCTATTAATGCTGTGAGACGGTCACGCAAATATTTTATTAACCAATATTTTTATATGAGAAAAAAAGTTTCCTACGAACATTACTCTCAATTCTTATTTATATCAATAGCGATTTGTCTGAATTTATTTCTGTCACGATTCTGGAATGAGGGGAAATTTACACGACGCAGCCGTTCGAGATTTGCTTAGTTGTGTCTTGTTTTTCTGTTCACGTTATATAAACAGGATATGTATAAAAGATTACTTGTCACATTTTCACCTAGAAAAAATCTTAACGTGTAATCTTATGAGAACAGATTCACATGTTGCGAATAGGAATAAGTTGATCACAGCGAATACATAAAATTATTACATATTGTTTGTTACCCATTTAGAGTTGTGTATCATATCAAAAATAAAATATGTATTGGTATGGTACTCGGTATATAAAATTGAAATAAGGAATTAACATATTTTTTGCTTAATTTATAAAAATTACATATTTTCAAAAAAATCAACAAAATAAAATATGACCGATGTGGCAATGACTCTCCAGAGATAATTGAAACAAAAAAATCAGTCATGATATATAACGAGGAGAAAGAAATAAATTTCACGGAATCAAGCAAAACTCATTCAATGGTACCATTTCAGTGGGTGATAAATCATCGTCAGGCGCACCTGTGAGGGGAGAGAAATCAGGAAATATCGGACTGGGCTGGTATCAACAAGTCTCAATACCGGATAATTCACTGGACTCCGAGGGCAGGAGATTACGTTGAGATTTTATCATATTTTACTAGATACTCCGGCTTTGCGCGGGGGAAGTTAGGTACACCAAAAATTATAATGATTTTTTTCTTTTACAAATACCTAACTAGGTACCTAGTTATGCGTATACTATACTATGTATATAAAACAGTAGATAGGTTGTGGTTATAAATTTTTATTTTTTTCAGCCAGAGCGCAAAAATATAGACCTTATTTTTGCCAAAGACATCTTATTTACCCTGTAAACATCCTGATGTTATTTTTTGTACTACATGTACAGATAATGGTTTTTTTTACGAAACTTACGAAATTGGTCAAAGAAAATTAAACGAATTTCAAATAGCTCGCAATGAATCTGCTGAAATTGTTAATATACCCTTAAAATGAAAATGCTTATTCAATTATGTAGAGCAAACGGAAAATATCGTACAAAAATTATAGTGCTATAAATAAAACTTACGCTCAAGGAAACAGTACAATTTCGGACACGTGTACAATGTACATAAAATCTGGTAATCAAATAGTACCTAACACGGAGCGATGTTACACCAAAATTACTTCGGAACATGCACCACGAACAGATTATACAGTAGCTCCAATATACCTATTGAGTTTTGGAAATTAATTAACGCAAACACTAAACTCAAAATACGTGTTAAATCAATAGACGTTCGCATGCACCTTTAATGCAAACTGTAGCTTTATACACAATCTCACCTGAATAGATTATTCAGAACAGTTCATGCAAATAACAAGATCTATATTGAACCCTTTAGTACAATCTGTTACAAGCAATCAGTTGCTTCAATCGATAGATAGGAGATCAAACAGAGAGTTCACAGAATAATCTAAATTAATATTCAATTCAGTCAGCAGTCCGCTATCGAGGATTGCCTTAATCCTCTAGGACACATGCACAAGTAATAGCACCTGTACTTGTGCTGGTATAACATGTGCCTGTGTGTTGATGGCAGCTTAACTCAACTCGCACTTAAAGGCTTTTATTCTGTTATGTAGGTAGGTACCTATCTTCTGACAATCTCATCTTTAGAATTATTTCACAAACCTATTCTTCTTATACATCAGCAAGAGTGAACTTACATTTTTTTTCATACATAATAGGCTCTAAAGTTAACGTACCAGAGACAAAAAAAAACTTCATCCTTCTCTATGACAAAAATTCGCCAATTTAACTAAGACCTATAAATCACAAAATATGCAAGTACGTATGCGCTTCTCTTATATTTATTATATTATACCACACAGTGCACATACACGCTTTAAGCAGGACTATGTAGCGTGATCTCTGAAGCCGTGTTCGCGTGACAAATCCTCGCCACGCGCCTCGCCTCGTTTCGGCTCAGTCTAGATCAAAATCTTCAAAATTATGTCTATTCTTATACATTAGTAAAAAGCATCGCACATTTACTTTTCAACACATTATGCTCAATCTCGATACCGAAGTAGCTAGAAAGCCCTTTTTTACTTTATTACATATTAATAAGAAAATAAGACCTCTAAAACACAAAATATGCGAATCCGCATGTGCTACTCTTATATTTTTTTATAAATAAACATTACCTATACCTACTATACATAAATACGAGTATACGCTCTGAGCAGGACGATGTAGCGTGATCTTCGAAGCCGTGTTCGCGTGACAAATCCTCGCCACACGCCTCGCCTCGTCTCGGCTCAGTCTAGACGTAACAGCCTTTTATAATCTCTGCCTCACCTGCGGGGTTTCTATTCTATTATGTATCCACTCATAATGCAAGAAACGTGCAGGCTTGCAGTATAGCAACGAATATTAGGCTTGTATCGTTACTTATTCAGTTGCTTTCTAGGCACTGTAATTTTATTTTGTTTATTCGGGTAGACATCAAATTAACTGCATCCAAGTAATGCTAAAAATAAAATGTACGCTCGTAAATTAAAATTAACTCAGATTTCATTGTTCTCCTTTAAGAATAGTGCCAGATATTAGGAAGTATACTGACGTCCTTATATCATATACCTTATTTGCTACTAAGCAAACCCATACCAATATTAGTTGCAAATGTAACCCTGTCTATAAGTCTGTGGTAAGCTAACTCTTTCCGTTTGAACTGTTGAGGTAATTCATACAAACCCTTAAACCTCTTTTTTAAGTTTATTAAAAAGCACGAATATGCAAATACAACTAACAATCTGCAATAGGGGAGTAAAGTTTTAAGGACTATTGCCCGTGCTCCCAGGACGCCCAGATCATGGTAAACAAACGAAGTATTCAAACCACTATGCAATTTACAAATAACAAAAAACAAAACAAGGTATTTAATAAACTTACTTAATTACATTCTGCGTTCCATCTCCACGCTACAGCGAAGAGGTCTAAATGACATCCGACCTTGCCTTTACAATTAACATACCTAGCTAACTACAGCGCAATTAAAGCGCGGCAAACATCGCTGGATCAATTTGCGCTCGCCAAACACGCCGGCAAAGGACGGGGAAAACAAGCAGCTGCAGCGCTGACAAGACGTTAATTCGTTATCTAATTAAATGATTCGCTCCGCTCGCGCAGCGATGCAAGCCGCTGCATCCTGCTAACCCTCCACAGCGTGGAGGAGGCAGTGAAGTAGGGGTCCGGTAAAAGTACCTATACAGACAGAGTCACCGGACACGGGCTATCGGCCACAACTAGGTACCAATCAAGCCACCGACATAAAATAAAAAAGCATTTCCTGTTTGCATACATTTTATATCTTTAAATGATCAACATTTCTCATTTTATTGCAATGAATCGCAACGGATCGACCAAGGTGAGAGTGTGTCATTGGCCACCTTTTTTTTATCGCAGAATATAATAATGCTAATCATTCTTTTCAACTAGGTACAATCCGTACAATGTCTTCTGTATTATATTCAAAAAACATTTAAATCAATTGAAACATACGTCCCAAAATTTTTAATTTTATATTTTTCTTTTGAATTAAAGCAAAGTTTCCACACTGTCATTCCATCGGTTATACTTCCGTATAGAGTCTAGCTTGAAGCGCTTACAAGCACAGGTGCAAATTGTGCTAATGAACCGATAGGTGTCTGAATGTGACATTAAGGTTGTACATCTATACACACGAATACGCTACCTATATCTTAATGTAATTAAGCGGGAATAGTCTGGTAACAAGACTATATTGAGGCGAGACAGCAATATTTGAAATTAGTTTGAGACGTGCCTCTTTATATTTTATCTTGGCCTTTAAATAAATATACGTAAGTACATGTTTATTACATCAAACCGGAGAAGATTTAGCTTTTCTAATAAAACGCCAGCTTTGATATTTGATCAAAAAAGTATTTCCAGTGCCTTACCTTTTATATTATCTACCTTTCTTTATTAAAATACAAACTGGAAAATGTTGTTGTTGTTGTTAAGCCATACCGTGTTTTTATGTAAAAATTAATTATATTTGTGTTTTAGAAAACATTTCGGTAAAAAGTATACCTATATATTTAACTTAAACACTAATTAAAATAAGCAGTAGCCATTGAAATGCAAAAGGTTTTTTAAATTCCCACTTTCAGTTTTCCTCAATTCGACGAAGTAATCTATTGAAAAATCTGTGAAGACTGAGTCTGATAAACTTGATGGAGAAAAGTTACCTGAATTTTCGATTTCGCTAAGTTCCGCGCCATTTCATTTAGTACCTATAATGTTTTTTTATTATTATTTTATAACTTTACGCGGTATAACTTTACCAATTATTATTTTATTGATTTGTTGATATCTACTACCATAGTCTTGGATTGCCTAATGTTTGTGTCAATATTATTTGTCTTATTTTTAATATAAAAATTATTTGTCTTATTTTAAATATAAAAATTATTTGTCTTATTTTAAATATAAAAATAAAACTTAATCTACAGATGTTGCAACTAGCTTTTTACTTTCTAAATGTATATTAAACAAGCTAAAAAATAAACCAGTCTAAATAAAACAAGTGAACCAAACTGCTTACAAATTTTACAAGAATCATAATTTATTAGAAGGCGGAAGATATTAGCCGTTAATAATCCCAATCTACCTTATTTTGAGATGTTATTGTCTTCTTAAATATTCAATGACCTCATAATTTAATGACAAGACTTCAAAACAAGAGCTTTACAAAATATTTTGCCGTCCCACAGACTATTATTTTCGACTTAACGAAATCACGAAATCGGCTTATCTTTGAACGAGCTTATCTTATATCTGTGCTCGATATTTACATTATGGCAGCAAAGGAAATCGCGGGAGGCGACGCGCCGCGCTAGGTGCGATAGGAAATGATATTCTAAACAGATTATGATGCTAATTTCCCGGCAACAACAACTTGCCATTTCCATGTCATCCGTGCGAAATAAATCGATTTTATTATTTTGTGAGCGTAAGTAACTTTAGAGTAATTCAGTCGTGATGTATTTTTAAACATTACCCAGACAAATCGTTATCATAGTAAGGTATTTTCGTGAGAAACTGATATTGCGTAGCACATCTTATTTTGATAGACCAAGAATCCACAAAATTATGTATTTATCATTATACATTTTAATCTAAATAAACCATTTTATTTTTCTGACTTACAATTGATTAGTCCGATTGTTCATCAATAATTAATCATAGCACATTTTTCAGATATAATCAGACACTATGCAGTATGTGCCCCACAAAAACGAGACTGACCTAGCAAATAGCACGTTACTATTTTGTTACATCAAAGAAACGGAAACTCAGTCAGCAAAAGCCCCGTCCCAATGTGACACCTTTACTAAAAGACGGAATGTTCAGCTGCTTGCCTTACAAGTAAGGTAATTTAACGTCATAATATTTGTCGTGGAAGATAAGTCGAGACTGGTGCCAATGTTAAGAATTTCGTAATACAAAATTCTAGGTAATAGTTTTAGCAACATTTGGCGCGCGTGACATCAGAGAGATTCCTCGGGATGGCAAAATTCAAACCCTCCGCATCCCTCGGGATAAATTGCTGAATAACTCTTTGATATTGAATCCTTCACGTCTTCACTAATAATATTTCGAATTCTGGTGTCTTTAGTGTAAAGCATAATTTGCTATAGTAAAGCAAAATTTGTCGGTGGATGTTTTATAGTAATAAACATGTGCAAATGCCGCACGTTAGTATAGTAATTATTACACTGTAAAGAAAATTCTTTGCAGCAACTTTGCTCACATTAACATTGTTTCTGTTGAGATAGCAGTAACTAATTACACAAACATTTTAAAATAGAGTTCATATATCAACCACTAAAAGCAACTGAGTAATATTTTTTCTCAAAAGATATTTGTGTCGTAGTGGTTTGAATTGAAAATAATAAAATTGTAATTGCTCGAGCAATCGGATGAAACAAGTACTACATTATTGTATCGAGTCATGATGCATTCCAAGAAAACATTTATTTGAAAACTTCCCTAAATCCACGCAAAGACTTGTAAAAGACATATAAAATATGTTAGCTTTAACGTAAGCCAATCAGGGCAAGGTAAAAAGGTGCTTCAAAAAAGTGGCTCAAATCGTCTCCCACTTTGCATGAATAGGCGGTAACGATGTCCGAATCGCAGGGGAAATTACAACCCAGTTGAATACGAGTACATCTGTGCACGGGTAGGGCGGGTAATAGAATTCGATGCTAAATATTTACAGCTAATGAAATTACAGTAAAGCACAACTTAAACTTCGTCACAATTTGTATTGGCGATCGAAATGAAGCTAAGTATAATTACAGATTGATTACAGTGTAGAAAATATTATTCACAATTTTTCTTTACATTCCATCAAAGCAGAGATACCTTCTTCTTCTTATGGTGCCGTCTTCTTACGAAGGTTGGCGATCATGATGGCGATCTCAACTTTAGATACCGCCGCTCGGAACAGTGATCGGGTACTCTTGTTGTACCATTGCATTGGCGTAAGTTCTTCAGCCATGATGTTCTTCGTCTACCTCGTGTTCTATTACCCTGGATTTTACCCTGGATGATCAGTTGCAGAAGACTTTTCGTTCCGCATTATGTGTCCCAGGTATTGCAGAGATACCACCCGTATATAAATAGTTGAGAGATACCACCAGTATGTAAATAGTTGAGATACAATAATATGAAATCATTTAGACATAATATTATAAATACGAACAAATTTTGCTAGACAACAGCAAGAAATTCACAGAAAACGTTATCAAATCAAATCATGTTCTGTTGAACTGACGGAGGTTTTCGCTAAGTCAACAGATCAATTAGTTTTGAACGTGAGTTTGGATACTAAGCTTATTTAGAGAAACTTTAGTTAGAAGTGTATTTAGAGTAAACTAAATAACGGGTGATTGCTTAGTTAGCAGCGATCAGTTATTGGCTAGACGGTTGCCAATTACTTTAGTAATAAAATTGACTATTTATAGATGTGTAAATAGGAGACTAATCTGAGAAACATTTGACATAGATAGGTATATTGTATTTGTAGGATTAAACAAAAAAATTTTTTTTAGCTTATTCCATCAAAATTCAATCATTTCAAATAAAATAATATGATGTTCTATTTTTGATGGGAGATATTATAAAATAAATTAGTGAAGTCCTTACTTTATTCATCATATTTTAATTAGTGTACGCCTAGACTATTTATTGATTATTTGGAAAATCTAATTATACATTCGACCTTTTCAATGGTGGCTTATAAATAGCGGTGAGTGGTAGCTTTTGCTTTACATTACGTTAGATAAAATATCCCACCCACAACAAGCCAACATAGCCGATATTACAGGAATAATAAATATTATACAACAATGGATAGTATGATTTGTCTCAAATATTTAAATTATTACGATTTGTTCATGGTCATTGTCCCAAGCAAACTCCTAAAATACATGAAGGAATTAATATTTCTTCTTTTGAGTTTTATTTTATTTTATTTTATTATGAGTTAAAAGTTTTGGCCCAAATCGCGTACCGGATAGTGTCAGAACTTCTTGACCTACAATCATCATAAGACCTTCTATATTAGAGATAAACAATAGGTACTTTTATTCATAGCTGGGCGTTAACTCGTTAATCCGTTAATCGTTAATTAACGAAGTTAACATTTCCAGTAACGGATTAACTTTTAAGCTAACTTAAAAAAATGTTAACGGACTCGTTAACTTCCGTTAAATGTTTCCAAGTCCGTTAATCCGTTACTTACTATTCGTTTTTTTGTTTCTATGAATAAATTATAATTTTTGTATCATTTATTACTTTGTGTCCACTTAGGAAAACTCAAAATAAATCAATTTCGTTTTTTTGTCAACTGGACACACGTTTGAATTTAATAAGAACACAGTATGGTAAAGTACGGTCACGTAGATTAATCTCACGCAAATAGTGCTACCATCGTCTGACTAAACGTTCCCCATAAAGAAGTCATGATCTCGGCAACTGTTAAAGAATTAAAAGTTACGGAATATTCGGAGACTGTGTCGAAACAATGTAATAAATAAAACTAAAATGTTGCGGATTTTTTTAGACGTAGGCAACGCGCAAGCCGGTCACCTAATGGTAAGCAATCACCGCCGACCTTAGATACCTGCAACACCGGAGGAGTCACAACAAGTACGTTGCCGGCCTTTGAGAAAGAAATTCATTGCGACGAGCCATTTGATGTAATGGTCAAGAAGTCGGCTATCACACCAGAGGTCGCGGGTTCGATCTCCTCACGGTACAAACATTTGTGTGCATGAACGGACATGTCTGTTTATATCGGTCTGGGTGTTTGACCGCCTCCGTGGAACAGTGGCTAAGCCGCTCGGGTATAAAACCCGGAGGTCGTGAGCTCGATTCCCGCCTTGAGTCTGGTTGGTGGTTGGGTTTTTCAGAGTCCGACTGGCTAGCTACCACCCACCGGTGAAATCTGCTGCCATTACAGCTCTAGCTGTGTTCTGGCAGTAATAATGTGGGAGCCAGCAGGTACACTTGAAATCAAAGGCTCGAAGATCAGATGAGCCAACAATCTGGCAGCACATTGAGCAACGCTTTCTGGTGAAGTGTTCCTCAATGGAATAGGCCGCAGTGGCCGCTTACCATCAGGTGGGCTGCGTGTCTGTCTGCCAACTGATGTAGTATAAAAAAAATGTATTTACAAAAAAAAAAAACATATTTATGTAATGTTTATCCCTTGTCTGACACCCATAGCACAAGCTATGTAATGCTTGGTTTGGGGCTGGATGGCGTTGTGTGAATAATGTCCAGAGATTTATTATATTTATTTTTGACGAGCCATTTGGTGTAATGGTTGAGAAGTCGGCTATTACACCATAGGTCGCGGGTTCGATCCCCGCACGGTACAAACATTTGTGTGCATGAACATGTCTGTTTGTATCGGTCTGGGTGTTTCTATGTATAATATGTATGTATTTACAAAAAAAAAGTATATAAGTAATGTTTATCCGTTGTCTGGCACCCATAGCACAAGCTAATGCTTAGTTTGGGGCTAGATGGCGCTGTGTGGATAATGTCCAGAGATATTTATTTATTTTATTTATTTATTTATTATTGCCCGAATTAAAACCTTACTTATTTTGGATTATTCCCAACGTCCAGCACCAACGTTACGAAAACTTTTTATTTTTGTAACTTTCACCATCACGAGACTTTGGAAACAATACCAGTGGAAAAGAGTTATATTATTCGGTGCCTGAGGAGCAGCCCGAGCATCTGCAGGCCTCGAGCTTACGCTCATTAGAGCGTAAGCTTGAGGCCCGCAGATGCCCCTCATAAGGGCAAATAACCACTGCGTCCACCACTTCGACTTGGAATGAAATGAAGAAGAAGTTGTAATAGCATTATTCTCAACCGGATTTAAGAACGGTCATAGTGTGCTGTGACTGGTTGGGAATTAATTATGAAATTTATCCCAAGGAGTCACACTGCACTGTAACCTGTAACAAAGAAAATCTTCGTGCCGAGATAAGGAAGTATTCCCGTGTGTAAGTCTCGTGAGTCCAGTTGGAGAATAACAACTTATAGTTATATCTAACGCTACGACATAAAAAAGCATTATTTACCTTAAATAGAGATTATTTACCATGTTTAACGGATTAACGATTAACGTTAACTTGCGTTAAATCGTCCCAAAAGTAGCGCTTTAACGTTTAACGAAGTTAACTTTTTTAGTAACGGATTAGCGATTAACGAAGTTAATTATTTGGTTAACGATGCCCAGCTATGCTTTTATTCTACATCTACCTCCCAAAAACTTTTTCCGAAAATACCCTGTGACGCGCTGTTCCTCATATTTAGCCACGTAAATTGCAGCTACTTGAGCGAGTGAATGAGTCGTCGCGAGCTATTGCAAGCAGTGCAAGCGGATCAGCGCAGCGTAACGAGCAGATTGACTCGCGACTCCCGCTTTAGTCTCCGGGGAACACTCCGCCCCTCCACTTCTGCCGTCTGCCTCGCCGCTTTGCACTGACACAGGGAAACGCTGAGCCATTTATGAAGCAATTCATGAACGATTTTTTTACAATTTTTTAAATGCATGTTTTTGTTCTACGTTGCTTAAGCACATATTGTAAGAGATTATTAGCAGGTCGTTTCAGCTAATACCGTTAGAATAATAAATACAACGAAAAAAGTTGTGCTTTTATCGTGAATTACTCCCACTCTTGCTTGATTTGACTTTAGATCTTTCCACGCCTAATATTAGACACCCAACCGCCTACTAAAAGTTTCTGTTAGTTGTTAAACACGCACCCCACTTAGTAGTAAACTGCCTCTGCCTCCACAATAATGAGAAAAATATTCAACACGAGAGTAGCAATGTGCTCAATGTGATGCTGCTACACTGTATGTTCCATTGATATTTAACCCTTTAAACAAACATACTGGCTCCCACATTACCCATTGCTCCAGCAATTTAATTTTTCCTCTTTGGTAGCTTTACCTGTTCTCCGGCATAGGCAGAGCTATTATGGAAGGAAATTTTACCTTTGGGACTGATAGTTAGCCACTTTATTTACTTAACCGATAAACTTTAAACGAAACATAAAATATATTACTAATTTGTTAAAGCTTATCGATAGTCATTTAATTTTCTTGGCTTCTTTCAATCTTCCGAAACGACATAAGAGAATTTGAATCTCCATTATGCACTATTGATGTTAGCTGTAGATGTCAGGATTAAGTTTAAGTATAAAGTATCTACATGTAGGATATTAAATTGGTACTTTAGTGCATTAACATTTTCCTGATGGATATGCTTAGTCTTATTGGTGATAACTGTCCAATATTTCTTTTTTTACAAAATATTTATTCCAATATAATAATCTTTTGAGTATTATATAGGAATGAATTTGGAAATTAAAAGCGTTGTGTAAATAAAAATATTTAAACGTAAGTTAACAAAAACTAAGTCTTGAATTAAATAGCGTTTTTTAGTTTAGGTAGTTTTTATCGTATAACCCACTCTTTTATTACAGGTTGTTTATCCCTGCATACAGGGTTATCAAATTCCATTATACCTTAATAAAGTAAACCTTGCATAGCCGCATTAGATAAATCACCCAGAACGGTGGCCTACACGCTGTTGTGGCTAGAGGTATTGCGGACGCTGCTGAAAATATCATCCCTAGGGACAAATAACTTTAGAACGAGCTACGGGCGGAAAATTAACTAGTTTCGAGTGTTTAAATTAATTGTCGGGTGTGTTGCGTTTGTCTAGCGCTTTTATAGCCGCAGTCCTTATACCGTGTTAGCGGGGAGCCGATACATAAAGAGGTAATCAACATACTTGATCACGAGTGAGATTTGTTCGCAGACACTAAACCTACTCTAGATCTTTTGTTTACCATTTCAGCTTTATTAGGCATGTTACAAATCACTTTTGTTTCTTCTTCTTCCAGTTGTTGATAATATGTCGCGTTTAGTTTGCTAACCGTAGCGGCGCTTATGCGAAACGTGGAAAACATTTTTCACACATACATTTTCAAATATCCGAATGCTGCAAGTTACACGTGACAGCCAACTAACATTTGTTTTCGAATCTCGCGAGAGTTTTGCGGACTATTTGTATATTTTGCCGTCTAACTTGCGGCCTGTCTACACTGCACAGTTTTGTTAAATGTAAAAAAAACATGTTACTTCAGTTGAATAACAGACTCGCAGCCTATCTCATGGTCTTCGAGCACCAATTTTCTAGTGTACTAGCTCCCACATTGATATTGCTGTAATACAGCCAAAGCCACTATGGCGGCAGATTTCGCTTGTGGTGGATAGCAGTTGAACTCTGAAAAAGTTTTACCACCAATCACACTCAAAGCGAGAGTTGAATCTTCGATCTCCGTGTTTTTAAACCTGAACGCTGTAACCACTGTTAACGGACGTAGTCAAAATTAAAAATGAACTAATTTTTGTATTTTTTTAGTAGTGATAGAGCCATGCTGTTGTAGAGTACGAATGGGCCGGCTCGTCCTGGAAAGTACCACCCTCTTACATAACACCAGCGTAAAATAATAGTGAGTACTATTGTGTTTCGTCTGGTTTGTGAGAGTGATCTATTCCTGTGCCGGAGCCCCCCCTTAAAAGGCCGGCAACGCATTGACGATCCCTATGGTCTTGCAGATGTCCATGGGCGGCAGTGATTGCTTAGCATCAGGCGACCCGCTGGCTCGTTTGCCGCCTCTGACATAAAAAAAAAGAAAAATATTGAGTCACCAATCATTTCAAAATAAAATAATAACTAATACTTAATTAAAAATATTCAACGATTCTGTTGTGCGATCCTTAAGAACCTAGAACCAAGCCTATGTAAACTGAAGTGTCTGCAGTTAAATTATGTAATTTCTTGTTACAATCTCGTTTCATAGTCAAACGCGTCCTTGCTCGGCGGGCAGTCTGAACGGGCCATTAAACCGCTATCAGGGCAAACTTGTCGCCACTGGTTGCTGCGGAACCTAATTCAAATATTATTAT
The DNA here is from genome assembly GCA_949319885.1 of Mecyna flavalis. NCBI lineage: Eukaryota > Metazoa > Arthropoda > Insecta > Lepidoptera > Crambidae > Mecyna > Mecyna flavalis. The sequence goes on along the minus strand of OX439435.1, from coordinate 10,416,608 downwards.
CGTAGTGAATTATTATTTTAATGTGTGAATGTTACAGTCTTGATGTCTTGTCTCTCCTAAAATATATTTTTGTTTAACCCATTAACTATTAAAATGTTGTTACCAAGTTTTTATTGGTTGATTACAACATTCTGAAACCGGTGGTAGAGTCACTGCATCTTTGAAGACTTACAGTTACTCATGAATAAAGAAAATATTTTGATTGAATTTGACTAGATGAAACTACGTATCAGGACTTGTTGTACTAGTTCTACAATCTGTGTGCTGTCCATAATATCCCAACTAGCACACAAGCTCTATAACAAGCCGTATACTGGTCGGTTAGAAGTTACTAATAAAGGCATGGGTTCAAACAAAACGAGCAGATTTTAAACCCGATGGTAAGCGCCACGTCTGCCCTTAGACAGTTCAGTGCCAAACAGTAACTAAGCAGTTACTGTCTGGCACTGCCCTGCACCCGCTATACCGAGACGACAGTTATTAGGTCTCATATACCCAGTAATTCCACTAGCTACAGTGAAGATTGTATATTGAAAAAAAAAATCTCCTAATTCATCCCAAAATAAGATAAATATTTCATGCGACATACCAAAAACACCATTTCTAATTTTTTTTTTCAAACTTAACAGTACGGATATAGTGCACGGGCCACTACAACCTATCGTTAGACGTGTAGCATAGCGCATCGGCGTTGTCACGAAGTTAGGTGCCACCATCTGCTACTATCAGATCCGTCCGTAACTATAATATACAATCTATGTAGGATCTTTGTACTCTCGTTTAGCTTGACTAGAACTAATGCAACGTCTCGATTCTAAACAGTTGAATGCAGTGCAATCGCATAGAATAATTCCCAACGGTATCCATTGGAGCTGTGTTTTCACTAGTTTTAGAACAAGAGAAAACAATATTATTATTAATATGAAAGAAATATCACCTTATAGTCCCTTGAAAATAAATATATGGTAAATTCATAAAACCAATAAAAACTGTCGATAAAGTCACGGTTTATCAACATGCATTAATTAGGAGTTTAAACATTTGTAAGTATGTACCTATTGGCAGAACGAGTACGTAATTCTGCGATGAGCAACTGATGATGCCCTTCTTTGTAAAAATATTAAAAAAATGTTGGTCTGCAGCTTTAAAAAAAATTTAGTCCAATAATTCAATAAGCGATTGCTTATATTCTATCTATATTCATGTTATTTGTAAATCTTCAGTTGTTAACTGCATCACTTCTTACGTTATATCACCTTTTTTTTTTTTGTGGAGGGGAATGCATTTACGCACCATAACTCGCCTGGGGAAGACGAGCCGTGTGTGGGACTCACGAGAATACCCACTAAACCCCCCGCGCTCCACGTTATATCACCTAGCCGTTTGGAAGCAACAATGAAATTCTTGTTACAATGGCGCTGAATGATTGAATCAGGCGGGCAGTCTAAACGCGCCATTAACCCGGGCTATCAGGCGAAGTTGTCCCAGCGCCGCCGCGGAGTTACCTCCACGCCTCCATCTGTTCCCATCAGTTTGATCCTTAACTATTCACGCTTCGGAGGCGTTAACACTGGACCTGGCTTAAACAGTTAACTTCTGCAGTGATTTTTTACTGCAAATGTTTAAATTGTCGTACCTATCTTTAACGAAACTTCTTCAGAGAAAGTTAGATCGTTGATACCTACACCAATAACATTTTTTGTGAAGACAAGTGGCATGGCACTACTTTTAAAACTGAATAGTTCGGTTATTCGTGTAATAAAGGTACATTTTTTACTTGTACTTAAAAAGTTAACTTTTATAGTGAAGTAAAATAATAATATTAACTGTCGTAGCTTGCACTATTTGACTTTTGCAATGAAAGATGATGTTAAATAAATATCGCTACCTCGTCTTTAAAGCGTAACTTGACTATAAGAGCCAGACAACGGATGAATATTAGATACTTGCATACAAACCGATACAGAGATGTTCACTCACAAATGTTTGTACATTGCCGAGTTCAAAGCCGCGGCCTCTGGTGTAATGGCTGCCTACCCAACCATCTCATCAAAAAGTATGGTTTATAGGCTTTAAACACTTACATGACTTTTTTACTTCGATAGTGAATTCCATTCCTATGAAAGGAATATCAAATAATCTCTATTTATTAATAGAAGCAAGACCCTTCCAGCACCAAAACTTCGCGACATTGCATCGTGGAGCAGCAGGAGTAGTTGTATAATTCCATGGCACCTCGTCACACCGCTGCTGCATAGCGCGGCATTAATAAATTCGTCGGGACCCGAACTTAAATCAATTTCGCAGCTACATAGTTTCTTACTACGAGTAGGTATAGTTGCTAGTTTGGAACTTCAAGCCTAACATGTGGGCTGATTGATTGATACTGGTTTCTTTATAAACTGCCAGTACGCCGTGTTTTGTGTTTAACAAAAAAGACTATAAGGAGCTTACTAAGAATATTATTTGAATGGAACTTTTTGATGTGATTACAGTAGGTAGTAGGAAAATCACTTCTATAATAATAATATATTCCTGTAAACTTCAAATAAGATTATGAATCGTCAATTAGGTATACTCAGTTATTCTACCACCGGCTTCGGAATATTCTTATTTATCGAGAAGAACAGAGAAGAAAGTGTGGTGAAATTATTGAAATCATCCCTTGACATGAGATAACTCTCTAGATCCATCCATCCTTGTTACCAAACAGTAGGTACCTGTCTTCCTTTAAAAAAAAATTGAGTACTTTCGGTTTTTCCCTATTGATTCCATTGCTCCGTGGTGTTATAATTGTGTTTTTGTGTCTACCTCAATCAGATCATAAAAAAAAACACGCGACATGCAATTTACCAAGAAAGGTTCAAGTTAACCAATGAAAAACACGCAAACCGCAAACATGATTACAACAAAACAACTTCACAAAGTCCGAATCCATTTGTCTCCGAAAACACAATCCAATTACGAATAGGATATCACAGTAATAATTACCAAGTTGCCGAACAATCGCGGCGTTAAGTCCCTCCAAGGGTCGGGACGTCTTACTAAAATACGAAGGTCCCACTGGGCGGTGCTTTACGGCGAGGCGAAGGCATAAATCTCGAAGAGACCACGGTCCTGACGACTGAGTGTGGACCCTTGAACATATTTCCAAAACAGCCGACTATGAAGACAAATGCGGGCGGAATGGTGACCTTTACATGTAGGTATATGGCTTTGGTTGAGTTTGATAGGTCAATTGTTGCTGGGAGTTTAAATCTCATTCCGGTGTGCGCAAATTTGCTTTCTGTAACTTATTGGAGAACGAATGCGATATATTGGTTGAGGTGTTGGCTATTACACCAGAAAAGATATTTTCATTTATTTACACTGAACTTAGTTTAGAGGTCCTTATTTTTCAAGTAATAGGTTACCATAAAAGTAGGTATGGATGCAAAACTCGGAAGTCGCACGTCGTTTAAATCCGATTACTTATGAACACTCTGTTCTGCTCCATATTCTAAGAGACAATAAAATAAATTTTTATGCATATAATATGACGATGGATATTTTTAAAAGCAATGGCGGGAGGAATGTCTATCAGGAATAGCGATGTGATTTCTCGTGTAAAGGATTCTCGGAAGTGTATTAATATCTCACTGCTACTCAAAAAGGAATGCCTTGAAAGCTTCCATAGTAGCCTATTAGCCACGATAAGTTTTAATAATTTTCGAAAAATTGGGTAAATACTTCACTTTTAAACAGCCTAAAAAGTTATTTATCGCAGCAAAACCTTACATCTGGCGAAAACAGCACATCAATAATTGATGTCAAATATATTATTGGACTTGTGTCCGTGTAATGTCGGTTCCAAAGCTTTTCCCAAAATGACTTGAGTTACCAAAAACGCCATAATATCGCAAATAATTTAGTCATTTAAAATCAATTAGTTTTTCTTATATAACAACTTAAGATAGCCACTTTAACTCTTTTTAACGCATCTAGAATACAGTTCAAACTTTTAAAAAGAATCAAAACTATTATACTTTTTAATACAGACGTCCAATTTAAAGTGGCTTGATACGCGTACCAAATGGTCGTACAAGCCAAGCCGTCTGGTCCGTGATAAAGCGAATTTCCAAACTCATACAAACAAATTAATGCATCTGGTTAGTTGCAAGTTTCAATATAACATACGGGCTTTCGCCCGTTAAACTCACAATTAGGCGCGCACTTCGGAATGGATCCATCCATCTCTGTAAACTTAGTGAAAACGTTTTCAATGCTATGAAACAAAATCTAGATGCGACCACATATTGAGTACAATCGCACACCCGGTAAAAAACTGTCATAACATAAAAACAGGCAAATCTGGTAGAGTCATTTTGTTACTTAATAATAATTGACGACATAATCGCACACCCGCTAAAAAACTGTCATAACGTAGAGGCAAGGCGGGTCTTACTTTTTTCAGTAAAATAATATTTTTATAATCTCACTTTTTTCAGTAAAATAATATTTACCGGGTGTGTGAAATATTGTTAATTCTAATTTAAATCTTTCCAAAATCAAACTAGCAACAGCAACTACAACAAGTAAATTAAAATGACGTCAATGTATTAAAAAAAAGATAAATTTTTAATATGGCAGTAGGTAGAAATAGCTGGGTGCACCTCCAGGCCCCTGATATATTATTAAGTCAATATTGGTATGTGTTAAAATAATCATAACATTTATGTACCTATCTCATGTCTAAAAATAACACATTAACTTCTCCCTCAAATTCCATTTCAAGTCGCTCGCTCAACAATGCTCCTTCCAGTAGGCTTAGTTTGTACATAATACATCCTTGTGATCAAGTGTAGAAACATTTTGATTGCGGTCCACCGCTAGCTCGTAACTCGCGACCGACAACTTTGCGTAATTAGTGCCTTCTTAATGCAATCACCCCGGGTGTAGCGTCTAGTTTTTATGGATCTACTTTTTACTGCACTTTAAGAGCAGCGGCCATTCTATGCTTTATCCAAAGGATTAACGACTCTTTTACTGCCTTGTCCGGGATCATCATCTCACTTTTGCTACTTACTTGCGATTGTGTAGGGTTTGTTTATTAGAACTTCCACTTCAATCGGTTGGTTATAATCAAATCTATATTGACGAAAAACAGCTTTTAGTTTCACTACATTTGGGGATACTTGGCTACTCGTATTTCCATTAATTGACGAATGAGGTGACTGGTTTTAAATTAAGGCCTTGAAGATTTTAGATTAGCCTACAGTATAAACATTAAGCGATTCTCTTTGATAGTGTCCCTGAACGGGATATGCCGTACGACTACTTACTAATTGGTGGAACCAGGTGAATATCTGCCAATGGAAAACGATGGGCATAAAACAAATGTTTTACAGAGTACATAAAACAATCTCCCTAAACATGACAAATATCTGCTCCATTAATCCCAAAGAAATCAGCCCGTGCCATCAATCAAGCCATAATTTAAAAAGATGACTGATATTTTTCACGTTAAAATGGACATCTCTCATTTCTATCGAAATATTTTTAAAATGCTAAACAAAAATTTTATTCAAAAATATTCAACACCCAATGAATCAGTCTCGCAGCACCCTCATTAGATTTACGGCCGAAATCCTGTATTAATATTTTTGTTTTTCCCTCAACGATCCGTTTTACTTTCGCTCTCTTCAGTAAATAAGGGGGATTACATTCTTTTCGCGGTTATAAAACGGGTGTTATAAAACATTATACGTCCCTGTTATTTGTGGCTGCACTTCAACGGTGCGGCGGCAATAAGGCGAAGCTCACTGGCAAAAAGCTTCGACCAGTGTTGCTAAACCAACGATTTGGAATGCGGTAGGACTGCTCTTAAAATACCGGTAAGTTACCGTAAAACATTAATTATTTAGTACAGCAAAGTAACTGTTTTTACATTTCCATATTTTTTTTACTATTATTAATATTATATATAATATAATAGTATATTCAATGTTATTAATTTAGCGGAAATATACCCTCAATGTTACGTAATCAACCATTTTGTTAATCTAATGTCAGAGGTTTTCAAGTCCTCTGATTTGGTTACGGTTTTTTTTTTGTTCTTGTTATTACGGTTTTTCCCTTCGAAGTCAGCATTAAAAAAAACTTCAATCTGCATAATTAACTCCTTACGGGGTTACCCATCACCACTTACACGGAGGAAATAATAAGGAAAATGTATTTTTTGAACCAGTGTACTTAAAGGTTCAGACCATCAAAATTATCAATCTAAAACCTCTCATAGTCATATAAAGCCTTTACGTAGTCGAGAGGGTTTTTTGGAGTAATTGATAAGTTGGCAACTGTAACTAAGAACATTTTGCATAAGGTGCATGCACTTGTATATGCACGTATCTAGCACATATTTGTTAGTAAAATAGCAAAGCATTTAAATACATTTATAATTTATCGTACATTATAAGTACCTTGCACATATATTGCTAAATCTGAAACGGTAAAAACACAAAGCAACCGGTAGGCGCATCACTAAAGCCGACAAGCCGGAGCAATAACGCCACGCAGTTACGACGTAGCGCATGCTTTACGCGTGCGGTCGACTCAAGTCCCACCTTCTCGCGGTTTGCTCACTCAATAGCTCCCCAGCCTCTATTGTACGTTTATAGATGTTGTATGTATAATATACGACTGATTTGGAGTAACGGTGGCGGGGAATTTGGCTGCTACATCAAAAGTCACGTTTTTTTTATAAAATATGTAAATTAACATAGCTTAAATTATAATTATAGGTAATGTGCAGCGGGTGTAAAATGCGCATGTATGTATGTTTGATGTTTGTGTAAACATTTTGAAGGTAAGTTTGATTGCGTTTGCTTGGATATAAACTAATAAAATCTTATCATTCCAAAGTAAGCTCCTTTAATAATAAGAAGATAGATTAACAAAAGTTGGTTCCAGCCTTTCTAAGTTGCGTGTAACCTCTGATCTAATAAAAATGATCAGTCTCTACTGTCCTACTACCTCTACTTCTTGTCTTCGATACTTGTTTTTACGAATATAATTAAGCAAAAGCATTTATTTTGTAAGAAATTTCTTGACATTATCCATATGAAACAAGGCAATATCATGTGTTATGATTTTAGCTCACCCTTTTGATATTAGCCCTAGAAATAACTTATACTTTATATAACTTGCACGTCATGTATATTTGAGCATCTTTTCATTCAATCTTTGTGCCAGACGGTACCTATAGGATTAACGGTTATCAACCCCCAGTCTAGTCTAGACCCAGATGCGTAACTCTTGTGCCTAGTGTTGCCATAAGACCTAATGACATGAAACTAACTTGGACATGTTCAGTTTTCCTCCGTGGAATAATGGTTTTTGCCCATCCTGTTTAAAGTCGTGACTGTTGAAGTCCCGATTTGATTCCTGCCTTGTCTGGTTAATCTTACAAGTTTTAGAATCAACAATCCCCACAAATTAACACAAAGATTCCAAAAATATTTGTGTGCGGTCCAGTAGCTAGGTACAGCTCAAAATATTATGCTATTTACCATCTTCTAGCATATGGTTGGAGTCTCATTTTTAAGACGCTGTAGGTATTCATGTGGGGTAAAACAAATTTATACTTACCATTTATGTCTTAAGCGTTCTAGAAAAATGTCTATGGCAACACTTCTTTCATTGCAAAGCCCCTTTTATAGATATTTGCGAATGTTAATAATAAATGAGCATTAGAGGGGGATAACGCGGAACTTTGCTATCTGTGTTCACAGTTTGTTTGCACAGCACAATATTTGAGGACGTGCTTACCATATGCTTATCGGGAGTTTAGTGTTGCGCTTTTGAGCCAATCTCGTTGAGGGGACATTGCATGAATTTTTAATGATCAATATTAAAGTTAGGGGACGTGTAATGTATCTGAGTTTGCGACGTATGCGGTGGTTACACATGGTACATCGTTATAGTATTTTAACATTGGAAATGTTTTTTCGATCGTGTTGGTAGGGGGCCAATTTCAGTGAAAGTGCGACATCGCTCTGGTGTCGTCAATTTTGGGGTTACCTGGGTAAACAAGGTGTCAAAAGACGCGTCTTGACGAGGTCTATAAGACGGTGAAATTTTATTTTGAAAAATTCAAAAACTTTTTCGAAAAAGTGCAAAAATGTCGAAAAATGTTGTGATTTTTTACGGTCTTCTCAACTTAAATCAACAATTTCTCAAAAACGAAAAACGATAGAGACAAAATTAAAAAAAGGTATCGGGGTAATTAGTTGGGCTACAGTTTACAAAAAACCGGACCTCGCTATCTATAACCGTTTAGGTGGTAGTAGCGCCCTTTTTATCGGAGTTGTCCGGCGCGTGGACTGGTGAGTCACGTAAAGTATTGATAACGGTTGGCCCAACTAGCACCGTAGCGTTAATAAGACTCTCACATGAGTTGTATAAAGGTGTTCGTTGAGAATAAAATACTTAAGATTACCTGTAAAAGAGGCGTTACAGAGTCCTCTAACACCCTTATAACCACGAAAAAGGCTTTGAGAGTAAAAGCTTTAGTTAAGCGTATAAAGTGGTGTCATCGAAGTGCTTAAGTTATAGAAAGCCTATAGAGCGGTGTCATTGAAGTAAACCATGAGAACTTATTTGTTTTATTGTCCATTCCAAATATCATTATCGATTGCGTGATGTACTGATAAAGCAAATATATTTTTCTAAGATAAATTGTTTGACACATGTCATGAAGTAGAAAGTTCCTTCAAGTAAAAGACTATGTTGATTTTTTACATAGTTCGTCTTCTTGAACGTAGGAACAGCGTGGCTTGGGTAATGCTGATGATTCCACATCTGGCGGACGAAAGCGTGTGTGAAAAAGGCGAAAAAAACTGAGCATTGTTAAAGGGCGTAGTCCGCTTATAAAAAATAACGTTACTCGACGGTACCTGCTACTAACCCTTGTGTATCACTTGCGCAAAGAGATGTTTTCATTATAGTTTGCCCCATCTAAGTACATTTCCAATGTTCCAGAAGGTCGTGAAAGGCACGAGATCTGTGAATTTTTATTGTTTAATTGACGATATGTATCATACAAATGTCTACTTCTTCCGAGCTTTTGGTCCCGATCTAATAAAATCAAAATAATAATAATCAGAGAACACCTGCATTGAAGAGACTTCTAACCTTTATCAGGGGATTTTTTGGAGGAGAATGCGTCTATGCACAATAACCACAGGCTAGCTAGACATGCGGCCGTGTGTGGGACTCAAGACTAAAACGTCCTTACCCACTCAACTCCCCCGGTTCCCCTTCACACTCGATTGGGACGAGCCGGTGCCAGCTTTATGGCTATTGACCAGCCCATCCTGGGTACCCCGACTTGAGAGGCCTTAAGTCGGGGTGGCGCCTAGGGAGGGCCACTATAACTAGGTGACCCTCAGACTTGGTTCGAGCGACCTGTGCAATGCGGACGTAGGGAAGCTGCCCCCGCCCGTAGGTCAAACCTTAACAGGGGAACTAAACCAACTAGTCCACGCCTACACACAGCTATCCGACTGTGCAGGTTCCCTCACAATGTCTTTCATCACCGCAAAACTGTGGTAAATAGTAAATACGCACATTGAAAAATCCATTTGTACGCCAAGAGTCGAACCATTGACAACACTCATGTAAGAACTGGCCCGATGCATTTGGTAGTGACCCTGCCCTATGCGCCAGGGGTCGTGGGTTTGAATCCCACCTAGGAGTTGAGGGTTTGAATCCCACCAAACACATAAAATGAACATTTGTGTTTGCTCTGTGTCTGGATGTTTATTTGTATTTGAGTATAATATTTGTGGTACCTTCGTTGTTTCTGACACCCATAACACAATAATTTGGGGTCAGATGTGATGTTGTCCAATATTTAAAAAAAATATCAAGAGCAAAAATAAATATTCTTTAAGCATGTATCGTTAAATATAATGTTCCAGTTTTTTCTAAGAATGTTTTTACAACTTATTTTCGCCGTCTGTGTTACAAACTTAAAATAAAAACCAATTATAACATGTTCACGTTTTATACGCATGAAAATACATAGAGAAACGTTGTTTGGCGTCTAATCAAAGACGATGAGAAAGCGAGCCTTAGGCTTATTTACTTTACTTCTATTACCCTCTAATTTTAACGTATTAATTACGTGTCTATAAATTATATGTACATACGAGTATATTTAGAATTTCTAAAGAAGTTCCAATAAGAAAGACAATAATTACTCAATATATTTAACTTATTTATTGGATACAATTTGGCTTTTCTATGTATGATTAAGTACTCTTAAGTATAACACCCATAATTATAATAAATAAGAAAATAACTATGTCGATATGTCTGTCTGTTACGTTTTTACGCCTAAGCCACTGAACCGCGTTTGACAAAATTTGGAACAGACAGACTAACACCTTGAGAAAGAATAGAGACTAGTTTTATATCCCGAATAAATGTCATTTTCCTACGGGGTAACGTCTCGTATAGTTCACACGAGCGAATACATTTTGTCGAAAAATTATCGGAGCTATTATGGCAGCATAGTCCAATTTAATTTCAATAACATACATGGCTAATTGGATATTAATGGAAACATACAAAATAATATTAATTCTTATGGTGCGTCTATGCTTACGAAGCGAACACGAGCGGCGCACGAGCGGAGCACGAGCCGATCCAAAATTCGTGTACTGTGGACGGACTTGGAGCCTCGAACGAGCGCGCTTCGAGCATTCGTTTCGTGCTCGACTGTGCTCCGCCCGTAGACAGAGAAAACTATAGACAAATTGCATACAAATTGATAGTATCTATCGCATTCACACAAGAAAAAGAGGGCGATACGGATAGACCACGTAAAAGAAAGAGATAGAACTACACAATTTTTTGTCTCGCACCGCGTGCCGGTTTTTCGATATTTAGGCTGAAACTATGTTCGAGGAGAGATCGTCGTAGGCTCGTGGCAGGCTCGTTGTGCGTCCACACTTGTCACGCGAGCAGAGCGGTTCGACTTGTGCTCCGCTCGTGCGCCGCTCGTGCTCGCTTCGTAAGCATAGACGCACCATTATGTTTTTATGCACTCGATTGCATTTATACGTGACAAGTGCAATTGGCAGTCATCTCAATTTTATGTAAGGTGTCTCTTTTAAAATTGCTCAAGAGACGCCACAGAAGTAAGAAATGTATTATAAATACCCAAAACTATGAAATCTATTAATTTAATTTTAGTACGATTTGTGGATAGGTACTATGCTAAAAACATCATTTCTATACATACTGTGCTAATAATAGATAGTCGTTCTATACAAAATTATTTTGTAAACATGTAATCAAAATATTCCCACCACGTTTCTCACATTTTCGTAGAAAAGTGCAGAATTGAGGCTCGACGTGTAATTTCGCCCGGAGCTCTGAGCGGTCCTCGCAAGCGCATAGTTTCAAGTCGTCACCTCCCGCCGTCAAAAGATCATTGTTGCGAGCGACGATTGTTGCAAACGCCCTCGAAATGAAAAAAAAACTGGCAAAGATTGATCCGGTGAGTGAGACTTCATTCCGTAGACATTAATTATATTTAAAAATAACATTAAAAATAAAGTCGCAAATCTACAAATTACCTTTACTGTTTTACAAGGAAAATTGGTATTGGTGGTAGCCTAATCTGTCTTTTGTCATATGGGATACCTAACCATCACACCGAGCTATGAGAAAACCTAGCGGTGAATCACTACTGTCAATTAAGTTTTGGATATTTGATCTATCATATATCAACGATTGTATCTTTATGACTACTGACAAACTAATTATAAGGCAGTTATCTGACAGTGGTATAACTGGCCCTAACTCAAGAAATAGCTATCAGGTAAATACTCAATTTAATAGTTAACGGCTATTGAGGACTGAAAACTAAATTGTTCCCTCTGTTTACTCTGAATATGAACATTTCCGAGGGTCTAGGCTGAGAGCCTGGTCCTTTAAAACACAAGTCCTTTGCCTAATTTATACATTGGACTCCCTTAAACGAGCCTAAAGTTTACATAAACTTCAACTAGACTATTCTTAGTACAAGGTAAACTGTGCCCACGCATACACTTACAAGTAAAATAATTTAAATAATATAATAATACGTACTCTATATTTTATCTGTGATAAATTGATAAAACATTATAATAAGCAGTGTACGTACTTCAACTTACTTATAGGAGTTTTTTGTACCGAGCCATATCTCGTATGATGGGTATGATTTCCGAGGCGGAAAAACATTGTCAGATTGAATAAGTAGAAATTAGATACAGAGGTAAAACATAATATGCTTATCACGTAATTGGATTCCCTATGGATTCTAAAACAATTGCCATTGCCGCGCAAGTCGAGCAGGCATTTATTTTCATCATATGTATTCAAAACGACCTGGAACTTCCAACGTCTGTAAAAAAAACCATGTCATTAACTACCGGGTTGAGCTCCTAACAACCTCGGTTAGGTTTTAAAACAGCAAGTAAGCAGTGTTCCCAAAAACGCTCTTTACCGTTGAAACACGGAACTCTAAACGTAGGAGACGGCGCAAAAATGGCAAAACACGGAATAGCTCCATTCAAAAATAGCTGAATAGCGCAGTGTTTCAAATTACACGTTCAGCGGGATGCAAGTTTTCGCTTATTAAATTGTGCCATGTCAGACTGCACGCATGACTCTACGAGTATACTACACCGTCACATTTTAGTAGAAACCTAAACTGTGAATTGGCTATCTAGCTGATGGTAGAAATTTTAGTTTTCCAACTTTATTTTGTTATTTTTCTATTGTATTTTTTTATAATAACACATTCTTTGCCCAACTAACTGAATTTGTACGTAAAAAAAAACAATCTAAATCGAACGAAATTATTAAGATAAGTGTGAAATCTTGGCAATTTACTGCACAAATAAATTATTCTACTGCATGTTTAACAAGACCCTGTTTAATAAAATATATGGGTGCAGGTAGCATTCTCACACACAATAGGTTCTTAGCCCATATCTTAGAAAATCTCTTCTCTTCTTTTTATTATACGCAGCAGCACAATCAGGCCATAAATAAGTACAAATGTTTCGTACTTCATATAATTTTACCATCAGTTAAAACGTTGGAGTGTAAGCGCAAACATGGTGTTCGACTTGTATCAGCACCATACTTTATTAAAACAAGCATTTAGTGGAAAGCTTATGATGAACTTCCAGTTTTTCTGTCAACACTATGCACTTTTCACCGAAACCGGGCAAAAATTCGGCGATAAAAGTTAGCGTTTTAAAATTGGTCCGGAATTTTTTGCCCGCCATTCGTTGGACGCAATGTGCTCGCGACATACGCAGCTGTGAGAACGAAATTTATATTTTTAAATTCACTACGCATAAATATGCGCATAAAGGGATCGCGATTTGATTTCATTAAAACAACATTCAAATTCGCATCTGACTGACTAATTATCATAAATTAACCTAAAGGTTGTTCTCGACGGAATAAGATTACGTATTCATTTTATACTTATTCTGTTTATTTGAACAGCCGTGTAAATTGCGTAATATTTCGTGTTTAGATCAAAACAACATAATAAGATCTCTAAGTAAATTCAAAGCTTGATTAGGTACATTCAAGCATTTATATTTTTAAGAGACGCTGTTAAATGTCAATAAGTATAAATTTTAGTGACCGCTGCGTCTTATTCCATCGAGGGACTCTACAACAGGCAGATGGCACCGTGGTTCCATACTGTGGACTCTGCTCTTCCAGCCTTTCCATTCAAGTAATTCGGCTATCGTTATAATCTTGGACACCAAGGCAGTTTTAAAAACTTCTGAGACCTCTGAAATGTCTTACCATCAAAATCCAGGCAAGAATTTAACTCATTATTCTTCAAATACCACCTTGAAACTAACAACATAGTACTTGTAACCTCATTTGAATGATTGTGGCTTCCCTGCCTTGCAACATTAATAAGATTTACTTAACTAAGAGGCAAGATAAACATTATGGGGAAACTACCCCGGTAGTTAAATTGTTATCTAGTATGTGAGTAAAACAGCCAAGCTTACAGAAACCCTCTCCTTTTACAACAGTCAATAGACGCATTTAATTACACATCATGACCCTCACAGGCATGAAACGGCTTCTGAGTTTTAGGAAGGGATGATATTAAATTATTTATATGTTTATTTTTTGTTTCGACAGAGAAGAATGCTTTTAATCATCAAAACTGAAACATAATACCATATTCGTGGGAGTCAGGACTATAGACTTTCGTTCCTCTACTCACTTAACAGTGCCCGTCTGTGACGATTGACCGGTCCAATTGTATAAAACTATGCTGCTAAACTAAGCTAGTAGGATCTTTTTTTTAATACAAGATCAGTTGGCAGACAGGCACGCAGCCCACCTGATGGTAAGCGGTCACTGCAGCCTATTCCATTGAGGGACACTTCCCCAGGAATCGTCGCTCGATGTGCTGCCAGACTGTAGGCTCATGCCTCAGTGTACTGGCTGCCACTTTCACATTGCCGGAACACAGCCGGAGCTGTTATGGCGGCAGATTTTACCAGTGGGGGTGGTAGCTAGCCAGTCGGACTCTGAAAAAGCCCTACCACCAACCAGACCCAAGGCGGGAATCGAACCCACGGCTTCCTGGTTTTATATCCGAGCGGCATAGCCACGGAGGCGGTCAAAATCTATGCTGGTATCTAAATGTTCATTTTAATAATAACCCAAAGGTAGAAAGGTAAACTTTTACTTGTGTGGAAATATATAGGTGTACGTTAATATGTAGCTAATCAAAAAATACAGCGGACACTTATCTCTGAAAACTTTATAAATTCATCCGGAGGTAATTCAGACTAATCCCGCCGCATCAACATCTATTAAAGAAAGTAAACGAGCCATCGCTCAAATTCAGGGAGAAAACGGAGTTAACCGCGGAAATGAATATTGGGCTGGTCCCGAATTGAGACAAATTGGTTTAGTCTGCGCAGTAGGCATAGTGAGTATCGCGCGGCGAGAAGTAGGTACAAAACAGCAGACTTTCAAACCTATCTTTCATACATACTTATACATGTGTTCAGCATAACCATTGCGACAAAACTAACAATAAAATTTAAATAGCAAGCAAAATTTAATTAAATTATCAAAAATAACGAGTAATTATATCACATTTTAAAATAATGTAATTGAGACCAAACATAAAATATCGTTTTTTATACATCTTGGGAGTGCTTCAGTGTTTGTGCAGTCAAGACGCCGGAGGTTCGATGCCCGCACAATATAAACATTTGAGTGCATGAATTTTTCTATTTATACTGGTCTGAGTGTTTACTATGTATTTACAAAAGAAGTAAACCACCCTACTTCATCCTATGTATTTACAAAAAAAAAAACAAGTAAACTACCCTATTTAGCGCTATGCTTAGTTTGAGGCGTTAGACGACCCTATGAGAATAATGTCCGAGGATCCAAGAATGTTCACTCGTTTACAAAATAATGATAAAGGTACGGTCAACAGCACATCACGGTAAACACTTGCAGCTCGATAATAGCTCTTATGCCCCAGACATAAGAGCGGTACAAAGTCCAAAGTGTTAAGTCTGACTTGCTTTTGACTGTACATTCAATCGCATTTCTAACTTCAATGTATAAGCAGCCTCCTTGCGCACCGCAGCTTACTACCGGTGGGCGCTGAAAGCCTTTGCAAGGGTTTACAACCACCTACAAATAGGCAACGTGTTTTATACGAGCAATTCTTTGAAAGAAAATATTTTAATACGCGCTTCAAAGGATGTATGGAAAGTACTTCATAACACGCTGGCTTCAATGAAAAAATGTGACATTATTTTTATTAAATGTTTCATATAACTGTTTCGGTACCTTCAATAGAAGAGTAAGAAGGAAAGGATTTTAAGTCATAGTTAAATCAGTTAAGAAATTAATTATACAAAAGGAATACGACTAATAAGCAATAGGTTTACAATATTGAATTACAAAGAATACTATTCTTAGGCGAAAGGATATTTTTAGGAAATCCCATAATGATGAATAGAGTAGGAAGAAATGAGAAAGTTTATTATGTTTTTTTTATGTAATTTTGTATTTTTATTTTTGTTTCGTTTTTCTGATATTACCGCAATTACAGCACATCAAATAAAAGTAACTAAAACTGAAGAACAAAAACAAAAGTCCTTGGTTCAACTTAAAGGTATATCTAAAAAAAAACAATAATAAAAAATCCTAATTTCAATAAAAAAATCGGAGTTTCCAGACACAAAAATGATTGCTTTACTGAAACGTGTTATTAATGGCCTCGTATTGTGACGTCTGTTTAAGCGTGTATACAGAAACACGATTTCTCGACGACGAAAGTTAATAAATGACGGGAACAAACCCCAGTGCACATGTCGACACATCGATCATCGCCCACGAGGGGCTGATGCCAGGGGCGCTAATGCAACTGCGTCTTATTGATCCACTTCCCAAAATGTGTTGGGAATTGTGACGAGTTTCCTTTTCAAAACAAAACACAACGGTGAGAGAAAAAATTCTCCTATCAGTCATATAACTTAAAAAAATAAGGAATATAAAAAAATGGCATTAATGTCTCGATCCAAGTGGTTTAAGTACCGAGCTCGTATTGTGATGAATTGATTTCAATGATAGAGATCTTTGTGCAGGGAAAAAGTAAGACTAAACTGGCTGATACTTTTACAATATAAAGTAAAATTAATAAATATTGAAGAACATAGGACATTTTGCATTTGTAACAAAGAGTATAAAGTGCGTTTACATTTTCACAAGAAAACTTTAAAAACATTGCTTTTTGTTGTTGCTACTGGCTGTTATTTTTGCCACTTTTGATTTACTACCAACATCGAATACATCTCGAGTTCTGTGTTAACAATGTAAAAATTCTTTATTATTTATATTATTTAGAACACTAGCCAAATCATTGAACTTAGAAACTAGATCGTTGATTGATCTTTTTTAATCTTTTTGCACTTACGGCAAGCCTGGTTAATATTTTTTAAACCAAAACAATCACTAGGTATGCAGATATCGAGTCTTATTTCTTATTCTAGTCACTGCAGTTTGCAAAGGGACGCAGATGCAACTGACTATGACAAATGTTTGAATTGTGAAACAGAGAATTTACTGCCAAAATAATTTGAATAATATTAAAAAACAAGCCTACAATTATTTTTTCTTCGAGGATATAATAAATGTATATTATGAGTTTTGTCATTTACCCCTTTCTTTGATCGTGTCAGATTGCTGTTCTACTCGGCTATTAAAGAGAAAAATAAAGAGAATAGCTGTGTTTGCTCGCAAATTTCAGCAAACGAACGTCATTGGTTAGATAATTTTATTCTTATTAATGAGATATAAACGTATAACTCAATCAATTTATAAAAAATGAAATTTTCCTAAGAAGGAGGAGACACCAAGGAACAAATTGCTACAATAATATTAAGGAAACTCAAGAATTTGCGGAGTCAAGTCGAAAAGCGTCCAACCGCAAAATTTGGTTCACGTCGAAAGCATTATTTTTTTAAGGCCTGAGAAGAGTATTTTTCCCTCTTTTATAAGCGTATAGAATATTGGCCAAAGTAAATGCTTGGTAATTTCGACGAACCTTATTAATGTGTTCACCCTTAAACTTCGTTAGACTTTCATGTTGCGTTAGACTTTCTTTTCTGAAAGGGTTTGGTCTTGGCTCTTATGCACATGAAAAAGGATCGCGTGAATAATAATTTGAAATTGGCATTCAATGATTTCATAAGAAGAATATTTTTTACTGTAGGTTGATTTATTTATTTAGGTTTTAATACCTTACCTTATTTGTTTTCATAATATTTTTAATAAAGTTTCCCCGTTAACGTTTCCTTAACCGATTTCGCCATTACAAGCCTATGAACAAATTCACCGATTATAATATTGTATTTCTTTCGCACTCTTAACAAAAAAGCATGAAATTGTTTCCCACTCTTAACAAAAAAGCATGAAACACCCAAGCTTTTGAGCGTAACTAAATGATGATAAATTGAATTAGTCTTTGAGACTAATTCGAACTAAACTAAGACCAACTATGGCCAGGACAATCGATGTCGATTCAATCTAATTCAATTTGGCACGAGTATGTACCAAATGAAATTAGTCATCTTTAATAATTCTCTCAAACACTAAAGGGGTTAAAACTTGCCCGAGCCACACAACGATACGAGGCAATTATCTCCACCGAACTCACACTGAATAGGCAGTAACGGTATAGCAAAAAGAGTGAAAAGTACGTTATCATTCAAACGCACCGCGCGCGGCTTGAATGTTTGCGCCATAGACGCGTCGCCGGACGCACACTCAAACAAAACCTCTAACAGTTTCTCGATCAAAATTCAGCTATAAGTAATCATCCCTGAGGCAAGTATAGTAGGCAATTATAACGCCGGGGATGGGCTGGTCAATAGCCACAACGCCTGGCACCGGCTCGTCCCAATCGAAAGTGAAGGGGAACCGGGGGAGTTTGGTGGGTAGTGGACTCTTTAGCTTTAGTATCGAGTCGCACACACGGACGCAGGTCTAGCTAGCCTGCGATTATGGTGCATAAAAGCATTCTCCTCCGAAAAAAAAGGCAAATATATCGCAGATTGGGCCGAAGATAGCCTACTGTATACTCTTTCTGCTATGGTAACGGCTTACAGCACCCTTGCAAAGACTTCGCAGAACACAGCCCGGCGAACCATTAGAACTAAGTGCCACTTGTCGATTGGACGCAACCTGAACATAATTGAGACCGAATTGAAACCAGATACTTGCGGGGAGCTGTCAAACTTTGCTAAAAATCCAACAGTGTTGGGGGAGTTGAAAAATCGTTTTGTGTTTGTTGTTTTAATGTTTTCTTGGAATTTGTCGTAATGTCTCGAATTTGTTTCCAGTCGGTTCTATTTATGAAGTTAATTTTTAGGTTTAGTGACTATTCGTTTAAAACATTTTAATTTTACAACATGGCAGTACTAGTACGTATTCTGTCTGTACCATTTGCGTTTAGGGAGGGTTAGCATTACATACAAAAGAAACATTAATTTATTACTGACTTTTGTGTTTGTTCTCACTCTGGATGTACCTCATAGATCTTATAATAATTGAAGGACCCTGAAGTTCATTGTAAGTTTGTATATATTTTTTAAATATAGTCGGTGGTTATGGTTTTTTAAACATCTCTGTATAATAATTACAATAATATCATAACCTAAATTAGTCTAGATCCAACAATACATAGCACACTAATTTATACCCTAGGTATCAAAGTCCACCAGCATACGAAACACAGTTTATTTTTTACTTTTATGAATAAGATTTTCGGCAGTACAACATATTCCCAAACGACACGTCAGGGATGGAAATAAAAAACCAAACTGTCACGATTGCAAATGAGTATCAGAGAGAGATGGGTGCGAAAAAGAAATATGCGGACACGCTTTTAACGAAAATACCATTTTATTATTTACTTCATATTGGTAAAATGTTTTTTTGTTCTCTGGCGAGTTGGCTCCGTAGTTAAATATAATTCAATACAAACAAATATCTAGACACAGCAGAACAAACACAACCGTTCGTTACATAAGCGGTTGTCCTGGGTGGGACTCGAACCCATGGCCTCTTCGCTTAGTAATCAACGAATTTTAATATCGTTGTTAGTTATACGTATTATGCTTAAGTAACTCATTACAAACTCTCTAGTTAAAAAGGGGTATTTGTGTATTCCCTTTTTTTCTATGTCTTTACAATCTGTATATTTTTCATAAGCTTTCCTGTTTTTAATGTTGTCAAGACATAATTATATATCTTTAAAAGCTTTTTTTAGTTTGCTCTTCGCCGCATTCAAACATTTCGTTTTTCCTAAAGGTTGACTGGCAGAGAATGCTTTTAGCGTTAAGTCCGCCTTTCGCACCTAACTTGTGTGGTCAATAAAGTTTTTATAAATAAATAAATAAGACTGCTTCTTTTATGCATCCTCAAACTTGTCATTGCATGTAGCAATTTACGAAATAAAACGAAAGCCCTATCACTTACATCCCATCGCAACGAATTACGCTAATTAAACACGATACAATCTACTTACAGCAAAAAGAGACGATATCTTTACCAAGAAACGTATATAGAAGTTAAATGTAAGCGTAAACTAACAAGATCTCTTTACCGTGCAGAAAGCAAAATACAAACCCAACAAAAAGATTAGAAGGTTTCTCACTACACTACTCGTATCTAACGAGGTTTTAATATCTAAACAGCTTTGTATGATGCCTTCTACGTATTTGAAAACTCTTAGATAGTGTTGAGCATTTCTCACTCTTGCTGCTTTAAATTATGTATTGCCCCTTTTTTGGAATTCTGGCTACATTGGTAATCTTGTAAATTATGTTAAGTTAAGATTTAATAAGGCTACGTTGGTTAGATCTAAAATATGTTAAGAAACTTTGAAGTGCTACTTCACTGTAGGCTTCTGTAAGGTACTTCCCCAGACGAGCATCTTTTAAAAGAGAAAAGAGATAGGAATGTATCTGATATTGCACTAACTTGTTCACTGTAGAAAATTATTAACCAGGGAGATTAGTTGCAAATTGCAATACGTGTTTTTTGTGTTTTATACACCGCCTTCTTCCATACTATTGGTCAACCAAGTATTATTTTGTTTATTATTTGAATTTGTTGCAGCAAAATGCCTGGATGGTCTAGTGGTTTAAGTGCTATGCTGTGCTTGCAGGGTCCAGGGTTTAATACAAGCAAAATTTGGCTGTTTTATCGGACACAGCTCGGGTTACATTAATCCCTACTAGTGAGGGTGTCAATAATTAAGTCAGTACCCAGCGCCTTTGCCCTGCAATGGGATATTAAATAGGCTGATAAACGGACACTGTTTTTATCACACGAACTTTGTGATGATAATTATTTATAGCAAACAAAATTTTGTTTCAGTCTTTCAAAATTAAAAGGAGTATCATTTGGACACTAGGGATGAATCCTCGCCGGAGCGGCGCTCAGCACGTTGTTGGTTTAATTCATTCGCAAAATAGAATTTACCAATTCAACGGGTCCACTAAGGTCTCGGTAGCATAGTTGGTAGTGCACTCGCCCGGACAGCGAGGGACGTGGGTTCGAGTCCCGCCTGATACCTGGACAAATTGAATTTTTTCTAATATATTTGTATTAATATCGCCATTAAGCAGGCAATATGCTTTAAAAATTATAAAAAAATATAATGTATAAATAATCTCTTCTCAAAGATTGGTAAATACTTGTAAAAGTATTCCTTTCGGATGTTGTAAGTAGTAATTACTGCAACATTGAAGAGATGGCGCTGCCGTAGCGTAAATCAATACTAGAAGAAATTCAACGGGTCCACTAAGGTCTCGGTAGCATAGTTGGTAGTGCACTCGCCCGGACAGCGAGGGACGTGGGTTCGAGTCCCGCCTGATACCTGGACAAATTGAATTTTTTCTAATATATTTGTATTAATATCGCCATTAAGCAGGCAATATTCTTTAAAAATTATAAAAAAAAAAAAAAATATCAACTACTAGTTAATCTGGTGTCAAAGTTTTCAAAGTCACCATTTCTCATATTTGACATTTTCTTTTTGCTGGTGGGACGAACGGGAATAAAAATTAACTAATTTATTCAATTCCCGTTCGTCCCACTGGTGGGACGAAGCTTGGCGGGACAAACGGGAACGAACCAAAATTTCTAGCACCCTTGAACTTGAACTTTAAGGAAAACTATATTAAGGAAAACCTCGACAACATTTTTACATCGAAAGTAAATCGCACATTAACTCAAGAGAAGTTAAACTCACAGCTATGAACTCATTTATTATTTTAAACTTTTCCGCTAACTCTGTTTAAGTTTATAATATTTAAATGAGGTGATTAACCTCCAAGCATATCCCAAATGCTAAGTCTTATTGATCACTTCAACCCCTTAATCGTTGGTCAGGCACAAAACAAGAAAAACTAGCAATGGCAGTCTGAAGAGTAAATTAGCAGTCTGTCCTTTCTTCCAAGAGACAGAAAATACTTAGCACTTTTTAATTAGTTCACGTTTCATAATACAAGTGTATCTGGAACGTCGCCAGAGCGTTTAAAAAGTAAATTAAATTGGCTGCCGGTCCACGGAACAATGGGAGGTAACAAGAGCCCTGCACTCCGAATTTATAAGGCCGCTGCAGTGTTACGCAACCTACTGTCCTGATCGATGTAAACGCCAGGGGATGCACAAGTTACATCTAGTGCAACGAGGCCAGTGCGGTCTACAGACTAAAATACGTGGGTTATTTAAAGCAGAGCCGGTTTAGAAAGCATGTGAAGCCAGAGATAGAGACCCATCTCCAGCGCGTTTATTGCATCATTCAACAAAAACATTCCAACATTCAAAGAAATCAAAACAAAAGTGTTAGCTTCCATTCCTAGTCACTTTCCTGCTGTTTATTACCTTCAATCCCGTTGTCCCCATTGGCCATGTCCCCCTTATGGGGACATTCAACGGGACGTTATTATGTTTCTGTACCGTTCTCTTATACTGCCTTTTCTTAATTGAGTCAAATCCACTTAACATAATAACCCTGCATATACTGGACTATGACGTTGGACTGGATACAATATGGCTGCAAATGACTTGCTGTTAATAGACCCATCCGCTGCTGTGACGTCACCGCTTGCGCTGGCGTCAATGTAGCACCTTGCATTATCATGCAAGTTTAATAGACTAACGTCAACTAACTGTGGCGGTGTGAATTTCATAATGTAAGCAGAGAATTTAAGAATAATTTAGGCACAAAAGAATACACCGTTTAGAGTTTCTAAATAGGAATATACGTTCTGTTGTTCTGTTTTTTTTAAATAATTTGTGATATAATTTATTTTAATTATAGTTAATTATAAGGCAAGTTTTAGTGATTTATTGGATGGTGTGTTTTCTTTTAATTGGTTGTCGTTAAGAAAACATAATAAAATTGTAGCTAGTGTAAGATTGAATGATTATGCCATTTACAATAACAGCTGAACAAACTTGCTGTTATTTGTTTGTAATGCAAACAAAATGGAAGAAACTGGGTATTAGGATGAACTGTACTAAAAAAAAAGATTGTTAAAATTTTGTGCCATGTCTTGTGATGAATAGCATCCGAAACAGCACAACTGCGACATACTTTTCACTGCAGTTACCTACACTAATTTTATAATAGAAAAATAGTACGAATCGATTATCCCCTTTATTGATCGCAAATTCCACGCGAGTGAATCCGCGGGAACATATAAATACCCTGCAAGGTAATGAAACTCATTAAAACATGCATCATACGCCATTTTGTTGAAAAATGTCGTAATAAGAAGTTATACGTCAGCATGACAATACATTAAATACTGATAATTATTTAACTCCACAAACTGCTTTCGTGTTATCAATAATTGCCCTCATCAGTCTTAAACAATAGCCGTCAACAGTTAGATTTGGCTTGTAATTTATACCGTTGCCTAAGTACACAAACTGTTCTGATTAACCGTAATCCTCATGACTAATATTGTGTGGAATGAGACGTAGAACTTAATTGTGACAGTTGTAAAGTTGTTGCAATCTTTTTCATTTCAAACGCAACAATTAGCCAACAAATAACTACGAGTATTACATGTTTTCTTATATTGTTTTCCTTCATTTTTAACAAGAAAACACGAAATACGAGTATACCAAGCTTACGAATGATGACGTAAGCACCACCAATGAAAGGGGTGTTATGACTTACACTGTAAGCAAATGATAAAACTAGCGGGCGCCCGCGGTTTCACCCGCGTGGTTCCCGTTCCAGTGGGAATATCGAGATATCCTTTCTTTGCGGATGCCTACGTCATAACGTCAGTCAGTCAGTCAGTCACCTTTAAGTTTTATATATATAGATGAAGCAAAATCGATGTTTGGATTTAAGCTGTATTAATGCCTTTGTTTTGGGAAGTACTCGTAATTTAACATGAAGGCTAAGAATATTATTCAAAGCTTCTTTTAGTGCGCAAAGTGATGGTCAAACAAACTACGAGGAGCAACTTTTCAAGTGCACGTGGCTTTGTTTTATTACAGTATTGTTATGGACCTTTTATCAAAAATATTATTTATTTCAATTCGTGAAGGAATGAAAAAGGATATCGAATAGAAAAATACGGAATACGCAATCCTTGATAATCGGTGTAAATAAATGAGTTAAGTGGTCCGTATAATTACTTTGGTACACCAATCACGGTTATTGTTTTGTTCTGAATTTTAAATTAAGAATATTAATTAACAGAAGGAAAATAGTAAATTGAAGTGCCAGCAACGTATGTGGTTTGGAACCAGCGTTGTGTTAACATCGATTACGTCTAGGGGTGCCTCAATTTTCATTTGATATTTAAAATAAAGGAAGCACAAAATTAAAGCAAAAGAATATCATTCTCGTATGCATCTGCTCATGGTAGCTGAGTAACAGATTAAATATCGGATTTCATAGAAATCTTGTTTAATAGTAAAGAATTATGGAAAGAATAACTGACTCGATGGCGCATTTAGTAGAAAAAAAAACAATTTGAATGAGAAGCGTCTTCTACTGGAGGAAACATCTTTATTTGTAGCAATTTATAACAGTCACAACATTAATCAACTCATAATTATAATAAGTTTAAAAAAATAAAGCTAATTTCACCGTCGATTGCCTGATTCATAGATTATGCCAAAGAATGTAACCCTAGTAACATCATAACCCGAAACTTGCACGGCATTTGCAGTGACGTTCGGAAACCATAACATAAAGTTCGTTACGACGACAGTTCGACGATAAAATGAATTCATGTGGACGGACGTTTGACATTCGCACCAGGCCCCACCTCGTAACTATCGCGCATTCATACGAGGGAATTTATGACCTCAATATCACGGGACGTCTGCTTTTTGGTTACTTTCTGTTGGGTGCACGCAGATGTTTCCTTTATGTGTCAAAACATCTACAAAATTTACTCCGAGTGAAACATATTAGGGTGCTAGAAATTCGCTACAAAATTGTTTAGAAAGGTGCATAGTTAAATATAGAAAACATCAGATATCATCACATATAATTTTACGCCAAAGTAAATAGCGTAAGCCCTTGTTTTAAGGGGATCAAAATCAAGGAAGCACCACAGAAAATTTAATTCAAATAAAAAATTACATTCAGACACAGAACAAACCCAATCTAATTTATCATCATCGCCATACTTACAAGCCTCTTATAAATTTTTATATCTTACGAAATACGATACATTTTATTTTATCGTCTAGCGATGAGTTTCAGTTTTTTGAGGCTTGTCTAAGACAAAAGTTGTGAAACTTTTCTTTGCCTAACTTGTACATAGTTTGCGACGAAATATTTTCCACAGAAAGAACGGAACGGGAATATTAAGTTCTGACAAAAGCTAATTCATAAAAGCGATATCAAGCTGAAACAATGTTGACTTTGAACCCTGGACGCCTGATGACGTTGTTTTAAAATGCGATCTACTCGCTCTAACCACACTGAAGCAGTCAAAATTCTTATAAAATACATGGAATAATCATTGTAGGGTTTTACAGTCGACTTGTCGTGATTTAACCAGGAAAAACTATTCACGTCACAAGTGAAAAATGATAAACACCGGGACCTAGGAGGGAGCCGGTCCCACTAATTGAATCTCTGTATCGGGCGCGTGCGCCACCGTTTTCGTTTTCGCGTCCGACTGGCCAATTACCGCCGCTATTCAATTCACTTTGCAAGTCCCGAATTCCATCGCTCAAACGTTTCCGTGTTTTCGCCCGGTTTTGTGACTACGTAATTAAGTGCCCGCTGGGAGTGCGTGTGTCATAATGGTGACAGGCATCTGATAGAATTTTTTTAAATTTAGGAATTACAAATTTATTTCAGTGCGGGCCGGTGTCTGAAGCTTCATGCTTAGCAAACTTATTTGAGTTGTAATAAACCACATAAAAGTTATGAATGCCATCAGAGAGTGTGTTATAATACATTAATGTCGCGTAAGTGGTAAATATATTTTTTTTTACTAAATATTCGTAACTAATTACCTGGATTTTGGATTCGAATTCCGAGTGCCCAGGACAAAATTTGTGTAATGAGCAACTTAGTTCAGAATCAGATCAAAAAACTATCCATTATACGTTACAAACGGTCACCTCATTTATTTACATAATTTGACATAAAAATAAATCGATATTTTCCCTAACGCCATTTTAACCTAAATAACGTAAATAACTCGAATCTAAGTTACAGCAGCACGTTCGGCACAACTGACATGAGAACATACATAAATATGAACAGGCAACCCTCTTGCGAAGTTAGAAAATAGACAGGAAAACTCATTTAACTTGCGAAGCCGTGAAGATGCAAATCACTCCACCACACCTTCAGGCTTGGTTATTGCCAGATACGAAGGAAGTAGGTTATCTGGAAAACATTTTATATGCAATGATGAGCCAATGGGAAAGTTGCTGACGCCGTGATAAAGTGGATTTTGAGCCATCTCGAAATGACTACCGATTTGAAGTTAAAACTCTCTCTACCAGTGGTTATAATGTTTGCCCTAGGTGGGTGGGCTGAATCACTACCAATATTAGATTATGCAAGTAAAATTTTTAGTTTACAGAACTTATGGACAAAAAAAAAACTTGGTCTAAACTTAGTTTATAAAATGAACATTTAAGGAATTAAAATCCAGTTTAAAATTTAATATGTAAATTGAAAATGAGGAATGTATGAGTTAAATTTAGAATGCTAGCCTATTTCATATCATGTGGAGGTCAGATATCTCAAACAAACTTTGTTATTAAACTGAAATTGAGACTAATTGCGTACCTACAATACTACAAACTTTGACGACAAAACTCAGAAGTTGCTTTGGTGAAATTATTGACGATATATCCCAAAAGGTTGATTTTAATGGAACGTAAAAAGGTATGTAGGTAATTTTCTAAATCATTTTTTCCATCGCCTCTACCTACGGACAATCAAAATTCGAAGATAAGAAAATGTCGAGCAATGCTCTTTTCTAACAGAAATTACAAAAAAAAAGTTTGCAGTATTCATTATTCACATGCTCTCTTATACACATAAATTGAGGAGCATTCAGTAATTCAGAAGCGCAGTAAAAGATTGGTCGACCTGTCAGTTACATTCCCACAACCTCGTAAGATGTGGTGTAATGCTTGCTACTGCCATTTATATTTAATAATGGTTACCTCCTCGTAGACCAATGAGAAATCAAATAAAAGAAGTATCAACTATTAAAAGTAAGTTCTTTTAATCAAAACAAATGCTCCGGCTAAACAAACCATCATACCTACAAACAATTCAAAAAATCCAGTCATTTTTACAATACGAAAACTGAATCTTCAATTCTTTCAAACCCAAACTCATTGAATTGATCATGGTCCGTACATCTGTGATTCTCGTTTTCAAATGTACCAAATGTATTTTTACCACAGAACAAGAAAATTTTGATTTTTACCATTGTTCCTTAAAAAATGCTTATTAGAAAACCCTTCAAGTTGATTATGCAACAGTGTAAATTAATAATTTCATTGTTCTGCCTGACTCAAGTGGCGATAATCTTTTTTTCCACGAAGGTACATTTCTAATTGTCCCATCTAAACTATTAGTCCAATCAACAAGTAATTAGTGGCAAATACCCACAACCAGATTCCCTCCATCTTGACAATTAGGCAGACATTACAATAACACTCATTATCACCGGATATCGTTGACTTGTCACTCTTGTGTGTCATTCAATTGGGAGCCATGGATAAGTGTAGTGTTTACCTTTGTTTAATAGTTACTGTTTTCGTCACTGTGAACTGTGTGTCGGCCAAAGGTAAGGTGTAGTGATGTGCGCGAGTTCAAAACACTAGGACGATTAAGGAAAAAATATTTAAAAAAAGTGATTAAAATAATTACGTTTGAATTTGGCAACGCAACTTGGTTT
The DNA here is from genome assembly GCA_949319885.1 of Mecyna flavalis. Taxonomy (NCBI): domain Eukaryota; kingdom Metazoa; phylum Arthropoda; class Insecta; order Lepidoptera; family Crambidae; genus Mecyna; species Mecyna flavalis. Next base: position 10,388,568 of record OX439435.1, on the reverse strand, counting down.
ACGTCATAAGATGTTTTTAATTGTATTCTGAAAAGATAATAAATTTATTTTTGTTTGCACTACCTTTACCCGGCGATGGAATACACAAGTGCGATCGGATAAACTTAAAACGAATATGTGGGTAGAATGAATAGATCGTCTAATAAATTACAAAACTTACTAACGTTATTAATGTTCAATCGTAGTCTAGGAAATAAGAATTTTAAGAAAACACTAACTGGAGTAGATTTTAAAACTGAACTCATATGAACGTTAAAAAGTTTTATTTTCTTTCAAAAAAAATAACTTTGTTCATTTAGAAACATGTTTCGTGAAACAATATCATATTATCGATGTATGAATAAGTGATTCCCAAAACCGATATTAAAAGGCGTCATATTGACTATAACCGCTAATGTTTAATTCTATGTTTTCTTTATTACTGGATCAGTTGGCAGACAGGCACGCAGCCCACCTGATGGTAAGCGGTCACTGCGGCCTATTCTACTGAGGGACACTTCACCAGGAAGCGTCCCTCAATGTGCTGCCACACTGTAGATTCCTCTGATCTTCGAGCCTTAAATTTCAAGTGTACTGGCTCCCACATTTATATTGTCGGACGGAACACAGCCAGAGCTGTTATGGCGGCAGATTCCACCTGTGGGGGTAGCAGCTAGCCAGTCGGACTCTGAATAAGTCCTACCACCAACCAGACCCAAGGCGTGAATTGAACGCACGACCTCCGGGTTTCATACCCGAGCGGCTTAGCCACTGTTCTACTGAGGCATTATGTATTACATATAAATAACAATCATGTCATTGTATTTTACAGGACTCACACCGAACTGCTACTAAGAATAATAATTTTTCTTGATAAAGTCACATTAATAATTCATTGAATTAAATGGAAATACATTTGTCAATTTTATTTCAATTAAGGGGAAAAACGGATAAAATCAGTAACTGAATTTATTATACCTACTAATATTTAAAAACAGTTATATAACAATTAGCCGTCACGTTATAACGTTTCGTTACTAATAAATTTATAAGTAAAGACTATTAGTATAGTGTTCCCTTAATTTAACTTTCTAAGTTACTGCAAAACATATAAAATTGGGAATTATATATACCGTTTTTTTTTTATTTAACATTTTATTTATCTCGAAATACCGCTGGTATATCGGTACATATTTTTTGAAACTCACGGGCTTGGCTTACCAAGTGATTATTATATAAATAGTCGTATTTTTTTGGTATTATTCTGTAGGTCAAACCAAGCATATTAGCATATCATGCTTCGTTTTCTATGCTTATTATAATATTATTTCCGTACATGCGTGTAAATTTTAGATCTACTGCACCTTTGCAGGAATACATTAGTCAATTATAACTTTTAAAAGTAATTAAATCTACTACAATTATTACGATCTGAATTTTTATATGAAACAGATAACTTGCACAATCAATAAAAAATACCGGTGCATTGACATTATAGGTTTTTACTCGCTTTTTACACGGGAATTGATATTTTCCTTCTTTAAAAATAAGGTTATTTTTCCACATTTTATAAACCACGTTTAAACACAATAATATTACAAATTATAAGATTAAGAGACGATTCAGGAAAAGACTACAATAAAGTTAACTTAATTAATTTGACTCGTGAACGCGGATATTAGTTTTAACAAAGATTAAAACTTTCTGTTGCTTGAAGGAATACTCGTATCTATTCTATTTAGCGAGACTAGTGCAAGACTTATTTCCACTATTAGCTACTTTCTATCACAGGACGATTTGACTCGGGCAAAGATTCCACCCTTTTATTTGAAATTGAAATAGGCATTTTCCACGTTTGAATCCTCAACCTATTTTTTTAATGCTTTCACGGCTTAGGAATTCACATCCAGCCATCAAAGCTTCAAAACTTGAATTTTAAAAAACATTTCTTTTTTATAGAAACATGTGACGGCAGTTGTGTTAAAGCCGAGAGCTGCCAGTTCTTCGGTAACCTACAGAAGCAGGATCAATCATCATGGCTAGAAAGGTTTGATTGCCGTGGACAGGCCGGACAAGAGTCCGAACATGTTAATGGATTTAGCCAATCTGCAATAGGAGACTTAGTAAGTATTTGCTGCCTATTTTATATAAAATGTAGGTGTTGTTTACGTAGGTAACTAAATCATTACATTGATGGGTAAGACGGACCGGTTTTTAAATGCTTCTGGTGATTACAAAACCGAGTCAAGTGGATCCTAGGTAGGATTATATGTAATTTATATAAGAGGCTGTTACTATTATAAAATCAATCAAATATTATATTTCATAAGCAAATGTAAGGCAAATGCCTCCACAACACAGTTTTGAGACACATACGATCTTGAATGTTCGAAAACCCAGTCCCGTCCCGAAAATCGAACCCAGGGCCTCGAGAACATAGCCAGGTAATCAAACCACTAGAACATCGCTGCAAATAGGTTGCAGCAGAGTGCAAACTAAACGCAACGCATAATCCGAAGTTTCGAGATCGCTTACAGACTTTTGATGTAAACCCCGAATATACTACACCATCCAACTTCGACGTTTTCATTAATTTCTGTTTGCAATGTAAATTGCTTTTAAACACTGTTTAAATTTGTTCACTTTTGTATTAAAACTGCAATTTCGTTGCATTGCGGCGATTTATCGCAAAATGAACGTGTCATTTGTACATTGTACGGGTGAATTCCGCATGATAAACGACTTTAATATACATATTTATAATCCGTTCTTACCTACGTACGAGCATGGATCCAGGCACTGAAGGATTGGTGTAAAGTTCGTCTGTGAGTTCGTCTGACTCTGTGCCATCTGGCCGTACTGCTATAATTAGTTCTAAGCGGAATTTTAATAAGTATTTAAATCGGAGTTTTCACGCATCAATAGTCTAGTGATTTAAATACTGGGCCGTGATCTCTGAGTATTGGATGTAATTTCCTAGTCGGGCAAAAGTGTCGGATTTTTTGAACATGACTTGTATGTAATCATGATGTAATCACAATGCAAGCGTGCACGCAAGCGTGGTGACTAAGACAGTACCCATCATTGTAGCAATGACTTGCGTTGAATTGGTTTGCCAATTTATTAAACTTATAATATGAGTACTTATAGGTACTCGGATTTTCTTTCTTTTTGTGAAACTGTTTATAATTCTCATGATAAGGCTCGAAAATTTATTCTTAGCGGTTGCTTACTTTCAGTTTTCTATACTGAAAAATATTTCTTTACTGATAGCATAGATGAATTTAAAATTATAGATTTCTTGAGTACCGTTGAAGCAGTTTAAAATGCTGCACGAAGAGAGCGCCTGACAAGCTTTTAAAGCCACTTTATAACATGATAAAACATGCACTGACAGTTTAACGAGTTGTATAAGATGTAAATTGTCAGCTTTTCTGCAGCAAAGAGTTTCCCATTTGCATATAGGAACCAAACAAAGTTTCGCAGTTTTGAAATCATTTTAAGTATCTAGTAAAGAACATATTTTATTTCTCCATCAGTAAAATGAAACTATCGCTGGAATGACGATTTCTTTTCGCGCTTGTCAGATGCTTGTTGACGTACCGACAAAAATGGCTTTTGGCAAGCTTTTGGTACAAGAAGACCGATCTCGGTATTTTCATTCAAACATACGACTCGATTTAAAATTAATATTAATATGCCAATTACGGTTTTCTCTCGCTGTTGCATCTGAAGATTGCCCTTTCATAGTTATTAACAATGCGGATCCCGAGGTGTGTTATACAAGACAGTACTTTATTGCAGGTATGCTGTCCAGAAAATGTATGGCAAGTAGACAACTCTCAATCGAATCCTCAGACAAGTGATAAAAAACAAGCGGGCCCAGAAACTAACATGCCTGCAATTGAGAAAAACAGCTACGGATATCAGCCAGGCCATGCTAGAGCTAACTATAACTACGACTATCCCGGTTATGGAGGCAACCAGTATGGGAACCAGTACGAAAACCGATATGGAAACGATGATTACGGCCCCGGGAGTAGCACAGACGATGAAACGACGATGTTAGAGAATACACGCCTTTGGCAGAATCGACGCCGTGAAAGAAATCGTCCGCCAAATCCGTACTTCATGCCGGCAAATAACAACAATGGCGGGTATAACAATGGGGGTAGTTCTTATAGAGCGCCTAGTCCGGGACCACAATGTGTGATAACAAGTTATCCACCTGATCCGAACACAGGATGTTGCGGGCGAGAGGCGAACGAGGAAGACAGGATTGCTGGTACGTAAAAACTAGATAATTATGTAGTTTGAATATCTAAGCAAGTAACGCTGCAAGCACGGTCCCTATTAATTCATGTAGAAGATGTAACTGCTCTTTCACCCAACATTTTCATTTACATCAACAACTTATAGTTTATTATAGAATTCACTAGGCTTTAATATTCAGGGCTGGTCAATAGCCACACGGCTGGCACCGGCTCGTCCCAATCGGGTGTGAAGAGGAAACCGGGGAAGTTTAGTGGGTAGTGGACGCTACAATTTCGAGTTCCCCACACACGGCCGCGGGTCTAGCTAGCCTGCGGTTATGGTGCATTAACGCATTCTCATTTCTCCTCCGAGAAAAAAAAAGCTTAAATATTCAAGCAATATACATTAAATTTTAAAATATCTTGTCCTTTTGATTTTTTCCATAGGGCTCGTTAGCTTTAGCAACGTATAACAGAATGAAACAATAAAGGTTTATTTTTAAATTAATTTAGGTTGTAAATATGCAAATGTAATTCGAATTCCATCATTAATCCATTAAACATATCACCAAGTTAGTGCTTCAGTGTAACATGTAAACGAGTGCAAATTCTTTTTCCTTCATTCCTTTCGCTGCTTCTTATTAACATGTATAAGATATTAATAGCACTATCTTTTGCTTTTTTCATACGCACAGCTTCTCAATACCCAAATAATCCAAGAAACAGCTGGACTCGAGACCCCTGGATGTCATACTCTGATTCGGAAGACTCGGCATCAAGAAGAAAACGTGCAAGTGGTGGTGATAGTGATCCTCCTGTCAATGTGCAAGTTGGCAATCGTATTGCAGGTAATTTTCAAGATATTATCTTCTGGTGGCATGTATAACAACAACTGACTGACTAACTAACCTTATTTATCTCAAAGTCTTTATTTAATTAGAAATTATTGGTTTGGAGGAGCTTATTACTGTACACTGTAGAAAATACCAAAGCGTAGTCCCGCCCAATAGGTAGTTCCTATCCCCATCTTCATATATCCTCCACACACTAGATTTGATGGCCAGGTTTTTAGTAGTTACTAGCGGCCGCCCGCGGTTTCACCCGCGTGGTTCCCGTTCCCGTGGATTTCATCAAAATCCTTTTTTAGCGGATGCCTACGTCATAACATCTACCTACATGCCAAATTTCAGCCCGATCCGTCCAGTGGTTTGGGCTGTGCCCATAATATCTATGTCAGTCAGTCAGTCACCTTTGAGTATTATAATTATTTATATAGATTGGAGCCCTCTTTTCCGAATTAATTCGAGCCATAACATCACCACAACATTTCAGTTGGCTAAATCACCTTCCGAAACGATAAAGGTGGGGAGTGCGTGTAAAAGCATTTTTTCTGTCGTAGAAAAAAGATAATCACTTTTCTACGTGTGTCGAATTACATCTATTTTCATGCAGTACTTATTGGTCCATTTGACTGTTCAAGGGAAATTTTCTTTAATTTTGATCAATTTTCAAGAGACTTTTAAGACGTTTTGCCCTTCTTTCTCTAATAAAAATACAGGAAATGTTCTCTCCAATTTCTCTAACACTAAAAGACAGAAAAGGGTCCCGATATTAACATATTACTTCTAAGTCGGGTCTTACTGTAATGAGATTCGCTTGGGGATCTACAGAATTTTCGGCTTTTGGTTGACACTTTGATGTTTCTTGTTTATTTTTATTGCTATAAAATACACGTTGCTAAATATTTCGTTTTCGCAATTTTATTACATTTCCAGCTTACATTAAAATAACTCATAAAGTAAAATATACCTATGCCTTGACTTTCATTAATCCCGAAGGTTATACGTACTGAAATTTCAGTTCTATAAATAAAATAGTAATCATAAAGCTTTCCCTTGAAGTGGGAAGTTTTCGCAAACCAATCTACTTGTATGAAGCTACGTCAGTCTACAGTCTAATACGAGTATTTTATAAGCAGATGATACCATAACATAATAATTATACTCGTATTACATAATTATTTATGGTTATCAAAATATTGAAGTTAAAAAAAAATTACATAATTAATATAATTCTTATCTTTACTACCTACCTAATAGTATAAATAAAAAATATTTGTTTATTTAAAAAAATGCAATTAATTGTACTCTTATAGAAAAACTTTATCTGTGGAGCTAAAAAACAGTTTAAAAAATCGGTGTATTAAAAAAATTGTTTTCGACGTTAAAGAACCAAACAAAAGCGTTCACTAATCAGAATTAGCATGTAGGCTTTTAAAATATTTATTTAGAAAATAGTGCGAAAAATATTATGAATATAAATACTCATAAAATAAAAATACTTTTTTGACGATAAAGTCAAAATATAAATACCTAAAAATGACTGTATCCCACAAATTACTATAAGTTATTAATTGACTGCCAAAAATACGTAACGTAATAAAAAAGTTATGACGTAAAAGCACTTTTTCTTAAGTTGTAAGTTCAAATCAAAAATTAACTCAACTTTATTATTCCCAGGTGGAAAAGAAACAGAGCTTGAGCAGTTCCCATGGACGGTCCTGCTGAAGACCACCTTCATCTACCCCGATAAGGAATCTTCCTTCTCCTGTGGGGGGTCACTCATCAGCTCCCGCTACGTCCTCACCGCGGGGCACTGCGTCTACGACCAGAAAGGCAGCATTAAACAGTAAGTGTTCCGTTTTTGTAAGTCTTCCTTTTCCAAGCAAGACCTTTTTATTTCGGAGGAAAATGGTTTTACGCACTATAACCGCATGCTAGCGAGACCTGCGGCCTTTTGTGGCACTCAGGACTACTCGTCCACTACCCACAAAATTCCCCCGGTTACCCTTCACTTGTGGCGATTGACCTGCAAATATTTGTGTCGGACTTGGGACGTAACATGTTTGTTCCACTAGCCACTAAATTTCCCCGATTTCCCTTTAATACTCGAATGTCGAATGTAATAACATGATTATATTTTGACACACCTTGAATGGCTAGTGGAACAAACATGTTACGTCCCAAGTCCGACACAAATATTTGCAGGTCAATCGCCAAAGGCCGCAGGTCTCGCTAGCATGCGGTTATAGTGCGTAAAACCATTTTCCTCCGAAATAAAAAGGTCTTGCTTGGAAAAGGAAGACTTACAAAACCGGAACACTTATGACACACCTTGAAATCATTTCCCGTTACTAGACCATCTAGGCGTGCTACAAATCATGTCAACATTTAAAAAACTATTTGAACTACTACATATACTATTCATATTATTAATTTCCAGTGCTAACATCATCGTAACTATGAGCAGATGTTCGCGATTTAGAGCGCGAGCGTCATTCTCCTATGCATAAAGGTAGCTTAATTGCAAAATGGCTGCCGAAATTCAGTCATAATATTGATGTCACCTTACAATACCATCCTAGTTAAATCACACAAAAATTAGTTAAATCACACAGAAATGGACGTATGTTTATATGATTCATTTTCAATAATGGTATTAAAAATAAATTGACTATGTGAGGCAAACGGGGATTGCTCACAATTCTTTAAATATTTGGTCTCAATGTAGTCGCATTACCTACTATTAAACCATATTTAAATAATTGTCAATGTTACAGATTAATAATACGTTAATTTGAGCATAGTTACACTTCTAGAACCATCAAACCATAAGATTTACTTACAATTTTTTCTTATGTTGCTGAATCAGCACATAGATATTTCCGTAGGTTTCCCGCATTTTATTCGCCAACATCGTGTTTGTTAAGTGCCTGCCATTTGAAACCCCTATCTCATTTCGTTACTTATCTAAATTATCTAATTATAGTATCATGTTTTGATTGTAAAAATAATTAGTTGAATTAATTATTATAATTTTCCAAAATTTTCATATATTGTGTATAATTAGGTTTGGGGAATTATTAATAATTAATTTTCCAAATACTATAAACTAAATAAATCTCTAAGCTAAGTTATGAGTTCTTATGTGCTAAGCTAACCAAACTAACTCAGTGCTTAAATAAATTCACACGCAACTATAATAACACATCATCATTATGTACGACGAGCCAGAGTCGTTAATCTGTGTTATGCCATAATATATAATGTGCTGTGGAATATAGTGCAATATAAATGATTTGTTGTGTGCACATACCAACATACTTAATGTATTAGATGTGGTAGAGCCGTACTGTAGACAGTTCCTGACTGCCATTCCAAATAGGCCGGCTTGACCAGAGAAATAACCCCCTCTTACAGAAGACCAATATGTCAGTAGTATCTTTGCTATATTGCGCTTCGTAGGTATCAGTGTCTGAATTTTACGGACATAGTGACCCTTTACGTAGTTTGGGGTTAATTAAATGGCGCTGGGTAAAAGATAAAGATGTTTTTATGTACGTTACGCCTCAAATAAGGCTTGTTTTGTACTCACACATCCTTTTACTGACTTTTTACCAGATCCTTCGATTATCCATGCGAAAAAAAAATTTGGGTACCTTTTATTAACAGTTCAATCTGTACTATTTGCTTGTTTTCTAGACTGGAAGTTTACTTGGCTGAGTACGACAAGCGTACCTTTCCTAAGGACTGCAAGAACGTGCTGGGCAAAGGACAGCAGTGCGTGGAGAACATCATAATACTAGCGGAGAGTGTGAACATCCATCCGCAGTACGACGACAGTTACCTTCACAATGACATCGCTTTGATAAGGCTCCGAGAAAACGCACCTTATACTGGTGAGTCGATTATTATAATATATCAATGGTGAAGTGCTAATATCTCCATCAATAAAATTAATGACACCTACACGAAACGAAAACGACCAAAAAAAAGTAAAAAAAGAAAACACATTATGAATAAGGCAACAAAAGGGTTGAAAAAAAATTATTATATTTAACAGTCATATTAACGGCACAATACACCTTTTATTACAATGTATACCTTTTTTGCGAATTCAGTATCTGCCTTTAAAATAAATAATGTCCTCTGGTGTAAAATAATGCACTGGAAAAACAGATAACACACTGCATTACGCACTCACATTCATGAGTAAGTAACTTGTGAATTTCGATAAGAGTAAATTAACTGAGAGAGGAAGGACAATAACATCGTGACGTAAGCACAGGTATGTAACATCTACTTAATAAGGAGATAACACTATTGCTGATATATATCATCATTTGTGGTCAGGCTAAATAACTTCACCGCTATAAAGAAATCGGATAATAAATATTTTTATGAACATGTATAATATTTTTTTACCTAAGAATATTCAATGACTGACTAATATCCTAATCGACTTCTTGTCTTGCTTTTAGTACTCGCTAGAGTAGACTAAATGCGCACTGTTCTTCAGTGGCTATACAGAAATTAGCTGTTACAATTTTCTCTTAAGGTGAAATACTTATACACAAATTGTAGATGGATTATAAAGTGGGAAACCACCTTAGAGCAAGCCGGAGAATATGAAACGCCAAAAGAGCGACATTTTGAGACCCTTTTTTTATTATGTAGTAGGGATATTTTTATAAGATTGCATTTTAAAAGTTTTATATCTCGATGATTGTTACGTGATTATTATCTCAACTAAAAGTCTCATCCTCTTTGAGCTTGTTATATTTTCCTATTTTGTTGTGTACTTTAATTCCAATATTACAGAGTACTTTAAGTATTGCATCTAGTACCTATTACGAACATATGACTGCTACCATGTCGCATTGTTAAGGTTTCTCGAGAACGACACTGAAATAAGTTGAGACTTATGGTTAGGACTGTTAGAAGTTGTACGATTTCTATATATACTGGTAATTGGAAGACGATATTCACTTTGTTATTACTATAAACTTGTTATACCTATACTAATTTCTATACTTTACATAAAAAGCGCACGCGACAGGGTTACTAAGACATAAACAATTGAACTAAGTGTTTAGAACTAATAAAGGTTAGTTAGGTGACTTTACGTCCCTGAACTAGGGATTCTCAGTGTTTCAGGCGAAAAGCTAATACGAAATATCGGTGTGATGTAAACAGTTTCAATATACGCAGAAGAATACAAGAATCTAATAATAATAATAATAATAAAGGAAGGCTATTTTAATAAGATTTATTGAGTGAAATCATGATTTATGATTTGTCTTGCCAAGAAAATAATAGAGGGTCACATTTAAAAATGTCTGTATTAGAAAAGTGTAACTATTTAGTAATCTGTGGTAAAGTTGCCTTTATAGTAAAGTAACAACAACTTCATCTAATGAAGAGTCTAGTCTACATATTTATTATTCTTAAATCTCTAAATAAACCAACCTTATTTTAAAAGCAAATCCAAGTTTACCTTTTTATAAGCAGCCAGTTCTAATTGTTTAGACGTTTCCCCCATTCTAAGCACAAACGCTGTTATTAAAGAATTAGAATACGAGCAAGTAGACGGTAAGAGCATTCTAAAGTTAGCATAAGAAAGCCAATTAGTGAGAAGCTAAGTGGTTTACTCAAAGCGTGTGTGTTCAACTGGATTTGTGCTCTGTTCCGTGGCTTTTAAGCATTCCTAGAGATCCGGTGGCTTTATTAAATGGAATTATACGGATAGTGGTAATGTTAAAGTTTAAACGTGTAGCTACGTAATCTAGTGTATATAAGCAATGTTTTGTAATATCGATATTATGTAGGTAAATATTTCAACATTGTTTTATCGGTCTAATAACAATATGAACAATATTCTCTTCGATAGTACTATAAATTTATATCAATTTTGCTTCGATTGTCAAGTGGTTTAAACACCAGGCCGTGATCTCAGGGTTCTGGTTTCAATTTCCGGGCCGAATAAAATTTGGTTCGGACTTTTTGAAAACTGCGGTCTGTGATCATTAATCCGCATTCTGCAACCTGGTGATTAAGCCAGACCCTATCTTTGTGACGATCACTTGATTTCAGTAATGCTTTCCAAGATAAGAGGGCGGGCCACTGACAACCTGCAATATTTTTACAGTATCATAGTTTCTAACACCTTACGTATCCGTAGTAAGGCTAGATAAACTGAAAATAACTTATGCACTTAGTAGTTAAGTAATTTATGTACTTATGTAGTGCGAATGCTGATTCAATTCCAATTCCTTGCAGATTACATCCGTCCCATCTGCTTACCCCCTATCAATGTGGACACACCCGACCTATCCCAGTTGCGGCTAGCAGTCGCCGGTTGGGGACGGAACGGCCAAAACAGGTCCAACATCAAGCAGTCGACTGTCGTCAACTTAGTCCCGAACGACCAGTGCGCGTAAGTATTGATGTAACGTGGATTCATTATCTTCTTCCATTAGGGCTTTATTTTTCTAGTTCACACCATCTTTAACATTAAACTTCTTACAGCATAAAAGAAAACCAAACTCTTTTTAACCGACTTCAAAAAAGGAGGAGGTTCTATGTTCGACTGTATGTATTTTTTTTTAATATATGTCCGTCGATTTCTCCGTCAATTGTGGACCGATTTAAATAATTCTTTTTTTATTTGAAAGTGCATAGCTCCGAGGTGATCCCATTGTCACCATGTCAGGATCTGATGATGGGATCCCGGGAAAATCAAGGGCAAACCTCAAATTTTATAGGCGCACACTACGCGTTACTTATTTTTTCTGAAGCCATTTAAGTTTTTGCGTCCTATAGACATCACTTTATGTTGATGAGCTGATGATGGAAGGTACAACTCCTTAACGGTTAGGAGTTAGGGGATAATTCTTTCAGTATTGTAGTTTGTAGGAATATGTGGACCGTTATTTGTATTTCATGTACTTTTGCTGCTAAGCTGATGATGGAAGGTACAACTCCTTAACGGTTAGGAGTTAGGGGATAATTATTTCAGTGTTGTAGGAATATGTGGACCGTTAGTTGTATTTCATGTACTCTTGCAGCTAAGCTGATGATGGAAGGTACAACTATGATGATTTGATGGAAGCTACAGGGTACGACTTCTTAATTCTTATGTCCCTCTTGCGGGCTGCATCTTTAGTTGGTCTACTAAATGGTGCTGAAGTCTGAACACTTAATGAATACCTAATATTGTCAAATAATACAATTCTACATATGGACACTCTTGGTGAACGGGACCAGCTACTCGGGACATTGAAAAACTTTGACGAGTGCAGTGATACCTATGAACGGGCTCTGACACGGATCCATGAGCTCGAGGTTGACCTGCGTGATGCAAATAAAAAACTACAATCATATGAAGAGGATAGGCTGTGTCAGTCGACACTTCACACCCACAGCCTCTACGAGGAGCTGCTCCAGTCGCCTAGTGGACATAGTGTCATTGAAAACCAGTGCTCAGTGTTAGTAGAAAATAGAGTTATTAAGCCTATAAGTAAAAATAAAATTAAGAAATATTGTAAAATAAACAAATTTATAACGAAAACAAACAAATTGATAAAGAAACAAAAATGTTTTTTTAACAATATTGTATTAAGAAAACAACGTGTAGATTTATTAGATAGTTTGGAGCTATTTAGCAAAAAATTGGACGAAAGTAGGGCACGGCATGAAATTGAAACCCAGGAGCTTCAGGATGAGATTAAAAGTCTGCAGAAATCCTTAGAGGGTGTGACGTGCAAATATGTGGCTGCACAGGCTCAAATCAGTGAGCATAATAATACAGTAGATAAACTAATAAGCCAGTGTAGCTACATAAGTGCAGGTCCCACTGAGCAGCACCAGGGTGACAGCACTGATAGCTCACAGTCACCTTTAAATGTAATTGACACAAGTGACTTATCCAAATACATTGTATCATCATCAGATAAAAAAGAGGATGTTTACCTTTTTTCTGATGGGTTCGGGGTTGGCTATGGGCCTCTTCTCAAGTATAGGATAAATGGAAATGTTATCAACTATTGTTTGCCAGGTGCTCCTCTTAGTCAAATAATTGAGAGGATATTACATTGTAATTTAAATGAGAACTCCATCATTGTATTAATGATGGGTAACGGACTGAACACCTGTAAAAGGGAGATTATAAAGTCACTTTCAGTATTGGATCAAATTAATGTAAAGAAAGTTATTTTGTGTGGTTTTCCCTTTTCCAGGTGTTACACAAATAATCAAAATAACAGTATTCACATATTGAATACTTCTTTATACAATTGTACATGTCATAGTGACAAATTTGTGTTTTTTGACACAAACAAATTTATTAATTTTAATTTTATTGTGACTGGCAAAAGTTTTTATTTGCCTTATAAAATAAAAATTGAATTAGCTAATTTGTTAGCATTTAATATTAAGGACATTTTTAATAAGACATTGGAATCCATTCCAATTAATCATTTAAATTTAAGTCCAAGACAATAGAGGATAACTCTTGCAAATTAGTAATTAAGGAAAATCAAAATTATTTAAATGTTATTCATCAGAATATACAGGGTGTCTCTGGAAAAGAGCTGGAACTTGAATTATTTTTAAATGATGGGAATATTCATGTGTTTTGTGTTACTGAACACTGGTTAAAGCAACATGAGTTAATTATAAGTATAAATGATTACAAACTCGCTAGTTCGTTTACCAGAGGCACGGCCATTAGAGGTGGGTCACTTATATTACTAAAAAGCTCAATTGAATTTAAAGAACGTAAAGATATTGTGTCTGCCTCAGTTGAGCGAACTATTGAGATAGCGTGTGCAGAGTTAGAGCGGCATATTATTGCCTGTGTTTATAGACCTCCATCTGCTAATTATAATGAATTTGAGTCTGTTATGGAAGATGTCTTAAGAAAGTTATGTACCACCAATAAAAAAGTTATAGTGTGTGGTGATTTTAATGTTAATATTTTAGATGTACAAAACTCTAGTAGATTTCTTAATCTTTTCCAATCTTTTGATTTATATCCACTTTTTAATGAACCCACGCGAATAACAGCTACCTCAGCTACGTGTTTGGATAATATTTTTTGCAATGACAGTGTAAATAAAAAAAGTATTATAAATTTTATAAATTCTGATCACAGCGGACAGTTGGCAGTGTTTGAGTGCCCTCTTGCTCGTTCTCCGTCGACTATTGTTTGTAGGCCTATTACAGTACACCGCAGAAATCTATTTAAGGAGCGTATAGACAATAAATTGTCCATGACAGATTTTAGTGGTGCCGATGGACACAAACAGTATGAAAAATTATTTGATATTGTAGAAAAAGAATTTAGATCTGTATTTACTAAAAAAACTATTAAAATCGATAGTAATAAGACTAACTTTAGTGCCTGGGCTACCACGGGAATTTACAAAAGTAGAAGAAGGTTATTTGAATTATATGAAATGAAAACACAGTCAAATAACCCTGCTACTGTAGAATATGTACGAAAATATTCTAAATTATTTAAAAAAGTATGTGCAGTAGCAAAATCAAATTACTTAAAAGATAAAATATCGAAAGCCACTAACAAAAGCAAAGCTACGTGGAAAATCATTAATAAAGAGACTTGTAAAAATAAAACACAAACTAGCAAGATCTCTTTAAATATTGACGGTATTATTCATGATTCTAATGCTAATGTGGCGAATGCATTTGAATCGTTTTTCTCTAACATTGCAGTCAAAACTACTTGTCAATTAAATTCTAGCCCACATCTTGCCAACTCCCTTCTCAAATCTCATGTGGATGAGTGTGTAACATCCTTTAAATTTACCCATGTCAGTCCTGAAGTAATTTATAAAACTTTCAAAGAACTGAACATGAAAAGAACCGAAGATCTATGGGGAATCTCAATGGATATATTAAAAAATATAATCCATTCTATTGCACCTCATTTAGCTATTATTTTTAATCAATGCGTGGATGATGGTGAATTTCCAGATTTAATGAAGCACAGTAAAATAATACCATTATTCAAATCAGGCGAAAAAAGTGACCCATCCAATTTTAGACCAATATCGATTCTCCCAACATTAAGTAAAATATTTGAAAAGCTTATTTATTCTCAATTGCTTTCTCATTTTAAAGTAAATAATTTATTACATAGTAATCAGTTTGGGTTCACTAGAGGCAAGTCTACTACAGATGCAGGTATAGCACTCATCAAACATATTTTTGATGCCTGGGATAATAAGCAAGATGCTATAGGTATATTCTGCGATCTGTCTAAAGCTTTCGACTGTGTTGATCACGAGACATTGTTGATGAAGTTGCGGCATTATGGCATCTCTGCCAACGCGTTAAGTCTTATAAGGTCGTACCTATCTGACAGAATCCAGAAGGTAATCGTGAATGGTATTGATTCCAAAGGAGCCCCTTTACTGTTGGGGGTCCCTCAAGGCTCAATACTAGGACCTTTGTTCTTTTTAATTTATATTAATGATCTTCCATATTATACAGAAAACCTGTGTGACACAGTGTTATTCGCTGATGATACCTCCCTTATATTTAAAGTTGACAGACGAAAACAATCATTTGACGATGTGAGTAATGCTGTCTCACAAACTTTACACTGGTTTACTGTTAACAATTTGTTATTGAACACCAATAAAACGAAATGTGTTAAATTCACAATGCCGAATGTGCGACAGGTGGTTCCTGAGATCACTGTAAATGGAGAACTCATTGAAATTGTCAATTCAACAGTGTTTCTGGGGATAACCCTCGACTCTAAATTGCAGTGGGGGCCTCATGTAACTGCTCTTGCCAAAAGACTTAGCTCAGCCGCATATGCTGTCAGAAAAATAAGAAATCTGACTGATGTGGAAACGGCGAGACTAGTTTATTTCAGTTACTTCCACAGTATTATGTCATATGGGCTGCTCTTATGGGGATCTGCCGCTGACATAAACAATATATTTATTTTGCAAAAGAGAGCCATCCGCGCTATCTATGGCCTCAAAACCCGTGACTCGTTAAGAGAATTATTCCGGGAAATAAATATATTAACTGTGCCATCACAATATATACTGGATTGTGTTATGTATGTACAAAAGAACATACAAAATTTTTCAAAGAAATCAGATTGTCATCAATTTAACACAAGAAATAAACATAGGCTTGCTATTCCAAATATTAGGCTTCAAAAGATTGGAAATTCTTTTAAAGGATTAAGTATTACAATGTATAATAAATTGCCAATGGATGTTGTTAGCTTACCCATAAATCAATTTAAGTCGTGGATCAAGACCCGTCTGATGAAAAAAGGTTACTATAAAATTGAAGATTTTCTTAATGATGGAGATCTGTAGATACTGGTAGTAGGAATGCTTCGCTCCCTGTCAGCGCAAACTGTATTTTAATCTGTTGTCATTGTTGTTCATGTTGTTGTTATATCTACACTACGTCCTACAGTTATAATTTTTTTTTTCTTTATTATTATTATTATATCTACATTCACACGAAAAACTGTATGGCTTAGTATAGATAGATTTATTTTCATTGTTGTATACATTTCTTTGGCGATTAAAAAGAGTAACTGTCGAGTTTCTTGCCGGTTCTTCTCGACAGATGACTGCATTCCGATACCGGTGGTAGAGTCACTCTGTAATTGACGATTCATAAATACTTGATACAAGTTTACATGAATAAAGAATATTTTGATTTTGATTTTTGATTTTGATTCTACTATTTTACTCGTATTTTCGTTATCATTATTATGAGAGAGTTTTACTCACTTCCTACGTGTTATTCACACTAAAAATATAAAAATAAACAAACTTTAAAAAAAAAAATAAACCGACTTCAAAAAGAAACAAAATAAAAACTACCTAAAAACAATGAAAAGCAAAAAATAATTTTAATAAGACATTCATCAAATGCGCTTATTGTCTAAGCCTATTAATAACATTAAATTGTATTTACGTGCTAGGTAGGTACCTACTAATCTGTTTGAAGTTGGTGCCAAGCCAAAGGTAATGAAAAATGATACATACCTAATAATTTATGTATTATACAGGGTTACTAATTAATCCGCGGACGTAGGTACGTAGTCTGGGTACCTACTATTTGGCTTGGCACCGACTTCAAACAGATTAGTAGGTACCTACCTAGCCCGTAAATACATTTTAATGTTATTAATAGGCTTAGACAATAAGCGCATTTGATGAATGTCTTATTAAAATTATTTTTTGCTTTTCAGTGTTTTTAGGTAGTTTTTATTTTTTTATTTTTTTGAAGTCGGTTTATAATATGATAGATAGATCTTTCTATTTAATATCGTGATACCGTGGTAATGGTGTCCTATTCGAAGGCAGTACGACATAGATTTTTTTAGGTGGAGGAGCACTATTACGCAACCTGCCGCCATGTATGAGATTGTGTTCTAAAGACGTGCGGCTCACTGCCCACTAAAATCCTCCGGTTTCCCTTTCACACTCGAAAGGGATAAGCCGATCCATTCCTTTACAATACTGGCCTTTTTTGTAGAGGGGAATGCTATTAGGCACCATAACTTGCCTGGAAAGAGCGAGTCGCGTGTGTGGGACTTGTGCAATTCCATGCCCCAGTCTTTTTAAAGACTGGTGCACGAAAAATACCCACTAAACCCCCGCGCTCCTGCATCGTCGTCGGCGGCGTCTCTGGGCTAGGACAGACCCTGACAACCAGAGACACCGCACGGCGACCTGCCCGCCTCTTACGGGGCGGGCCCCACAATGGCCTGCAAAATTATTCTGTACACTTCGTTTGTAAATTTTTTAGTTTACCTCTTTTAAAGCAGAGAGCACAAAACTCTTATTAATTCTCGATTAAAAGGATACCTAAACAAACTTCTGACGACACGAGTTACGTAAATGCATTTCTGTATAACTAGATTATACATTTTAGGATTAATATACCTACGAGTACTTAAAGATTATAAGTGTAGAACTTTGCTATAATATCTAATGGCATGATAACATTAGACGTTTTAAAGACTTGAGTTTCGGTTGGCATCGTTCCACGAGCGAACGTTCACGACTTTACTCCACACATGGCTTTGATTCATTGCCTTTACGCTCTGAGTTATACAACGCAAGTTTCCTAAAATACGAGTAATCTACGAAATTACTTGACACTAAAGCTGTCACATGGTCAAATACTAACAAGCAAATGCATTTTAAAATGCAATTTTCTACTACCTTTTTTTTTTGAACCCGCATTCAATGATGAAGGGGGGAGCTTGCCCATAGTTGAACATTAGGAGTTAGTATTATTTTGTTCGTCCACAATGATGACTACCACGGATAGAGAGGGAAAAATAGTGGAAGTTTTACCCTATGTACCTACCTATTAAGAAATACTCCCAGTACATTGTTGATGCACAAATTATGCTTTTCTGTTCTTTAACTATCAAAACCAGGACCAAACACTACATGTTATCGAGGCACAGAGGTGCTAATACTACTAACTTTCTGACTCTGAACTGTGACTGAGAATCTCTAGAAAATACACTTTTCATTTCAACCCGAGGTGCGACTTACATGACCACAATGATTAAGTTAAATTTTTAATTTCGCTTTGATAATACTAATTTTATTTTATTTCGCTTACAGGATATATTATGCTGGCCTAACAAAGCAACAACTATGCGCAGCCGGATACTCTGGTGAGGACACATGCAAAGGCGACTCCGGAGGTCCTCTAATGATGGTATACGGAGGAAAATACTACATCTCCGGGGTAGTGAGTGGGAAGAGAGCAGACGCGCCATGTGGCACTTCCGTCCCTTCCCTCTATACCAACGTGTACATGTACCTACCGTGGATAAGAAGCGTCATTAGCAATTAATCCGACCAATTACGTGGTTGTGACAATTTGTATTGTTTGTCTTAATCGTAGTTAGAATCAATTCCTGATTTACTAGTACGCGGAAAAGGAACTGCAAGATCAGTTTGGATAAGACACAATGGACTATTGCATAACTAATTATTTGCAATGGACACAAACAAATAGTGACACTGTGTCATACATTTATCAATGATGAATAAGTGTTAAATTGAAATACTTAAAACTATTTTTATTTTGTAAATGATGACTTAGGTACCTATTTATTTCTTATAATAAATCTAGTCTGACGTAACGAGAATAGCAATTTACTGTGACAATTATTGTGAATACAATAAAAACGTTATTGATTTTCATTTTCTTTTATTGTTATATCAGTTTTGTGATGTACATAATTTAATTGCGCTGCTGTATAGGGTTTTTCAATAAGGACGAGTAGATTTTGGCAGCCTGTGGCGACCATCCTGTCCTGGTGACATTTGTCAAATCTTCCGTCCATCATTTAACCACCCATGCCAAATCACCATGCCAAGTTTCACGACTGAACAGCGTGTGCAAGTGGTAAGACTTTGTTATCAAAATGAGTGTTCGTTGGTGCAAACATTGTGCAGTGCGCCCATGTGGCATCCGCTGTGTGGCAGTGTGGCACGTGGTGCCATCCTGCTGGAACCACATGTCGTCTAGGTCCATATGGTTCAATTTGGGCCATAACAAATTGGTTATCATCGTTTTGTAGCGCTCGCCGTTGACGGTGACCACTTCGCCAACGTCGTTTTCGAAAAATTACGCAATGTTTGCACTTTTTTGATAACAAAGTTTTACCACTTGCACGCGCTGTTCAGTCGTGAAACTTGGCATGGTAATTTGGCATGGGTGGCTGTATGATGGACGGAAGATTTGACAAACGTCACCGGGACAGGATGGTCGCCACAGGCCGCCAAAATCTACCCGTCCTTATTGAAAAACCCTTTATAAAAGAAACTTTCGTTAAGCAAGTGTTACATTGATTATGTAATTCGACTATTCGATCACCATGTTCATCAAATGCAGGTTTACTGAATGTAGTTTTTTATACAGACTTGTTGTGAAGATAGTATTAGATTTGGTATATATCCGAAGAGTTGTTTTATGCTTTCGCTGCAAATGGAAAGGATATAATTCAAATACAAATAGACAATGACTGCCTGCCGTGTCGGTGTTGGCAGCCTTGCATTGTTGCAGCAAAAATTGACGCAATAAATAGGTACTGCCAACTGCAAAGAAAAATAGTAAAATTGGTCCTATAGTACACCTATTGTTCATTCTATGTTTGTATTTAATGTAAAGAATATAAAATAAACATTTATTGATTGATCTTCTTAGCATAGAAAGAAAAACGTTACATTATGCTGTTTTTCGAGGCTTCCATACATAGATTAGTATAGGGTTTTTCATAATGCGGGTAGCGATTAAATACTTATTAAATAATTTATCTGTTTCTGTTAAATATAATTACATCATACGCAAAACTTAATTTTCATATGACGTAAAAAGGTATTAACACTACCTAATGGGAATTCCCTAAATGAAAGTAATAAAAACTATTACCACAATGTACAAACTAACAAACTAGTTTTAGGCTATTATGGTTAGATTTAATTGACTACACACATAGATTTACAGTCGTCATCAAAATAGCTCCACATTTTAAGATACCAAACGCCTTAGTGCTACGACAATAAGGCTCTTTAACAATGTCAAATGCTCAAGTTATATTGTCGACTGTACCGCAATACGATTGGCTAAAGCAAACAAAGGGGGATCGCCTATTAACAGCAGGTTTAATAAATGTATCACTTACGTACAAATGACGAAATGCATTAGTAATAGCGCATTTAAACCTATTAGTGTGCGCGCCGTAAGTGTTTCCCTGCTGTTATATGTAACGGTAATAGTTTTAAGGGTGACTGCACACGGGCAAGATCTTAATATCAACAGTGCAGAGTGACAGTGCAGAGTAAATTGACACAAATTCGCACCACTGATCTTGTCCAAAGATAAGTAATAGCCACCAAGCACTATTTTATGCGGTACCTAACTAGCGGTCGCCTCCGCGGTTTCACTTTCGTTTGTCAATTATCCCCCCCCCCACTTCCCCCACATTTCCGGGATCAAAAGTACCCTATGTCACCCGGGAATACTGTAGCTTTCCAACAGTAAAAGAATTTTCTGTAGTTTCAGTAGTCAATAGTCAAATCGGTTCAGTAGTTTCAAAGCCTATTAAATACAAACAAACAATCAACTCTTTCCTTTTAAAATAATATTAGTGCAGATAATTTAGAAGGCAATTTTGACTGTGTATGTTTGCATCATAATGCTGAAGAGAAAACTGGTACCAGATAAAATAAAAAAAATGCTAAAATGTTAAATTCAAAATTACAATGATCTGATAGAAGTAATAAGTAGAAATCAAAAGTCATGCCTTTCACTGCTCTTACATACTATCATAGATTAACGGAACCGTCGGGACATAAAATCGCATGAAACTACAAGTAAAAAAAATATTATAAATATTTTATTCACGATATTAGCGATGGCGATATTAATACAAATATATATAGGCAATATGCTTAAAAATTATAAAAAATAAAAAATATTTTATTCAATTATTATAAACCCTATTAGGTTCATTTTACAGAATCAGATGTCGTGGCTCCTCCAGTCCTCCCTAAAATCAAAAGATAACGCGCAAGTGAAACGTATATTCCTAACTTTTTATATGTTTTCTAATACTGACCTTATTTACAATCTACGGAGAAACAAAATATGGCATGAGATAAATATGTCTATTGTATGTAAATGAACTAAATTCACATTTGAAGAGATATCTTCGTCGGCGACATTGCATAAAGATGTGTGTTTAAGATAAATATTGTATGTGTCTTCTAGCTACATCATGCCAATAGAAATTTAATGTTGATATTAATACAAGTATTAATTCATCGCATGCACACCTGTCACTACAATCGATTGTGAAAAATAGTGTTGCGGTAATTGCTAATGTCAAATGTAGTATAAAAATACTAAATGACATTTAAAAAACCCATGTACAAACCACCTTAAGGGCAAGGTCTCCCCACACCATTAACCGCGAACACAATCCGGTAGGAGCACACTCAAATGAGCAAACACTATTATCAGACGGCGGAGGGTGTGCAGATTTCCCAAGAGTGCCCTTCTCCTTAAAAGTGTCGGCCGAATGACCGCTATTCGCCGCACGAACTGTGAACGGATTTTTCCTTAAAAAGATGTGACAGGAAAGACAAAACCTCCAGGCGGGGCCATAGAGAATGCAGTGTGAATTAGTACGAAAGGACGTGCGCTTGGGGTTATTAAAATTGGTATGCGAATGAGGTTCAAATATAATCATAAGTCTTAGCCTATTAATATAAGGAAATAAATATTATATCTTTGCAGTAATTAAAAAAAAAACTGAAACGTTCCTTAAATATTATCTGATCAAATTATCCCTACTTGATGCAATCCCAGCATCGTTTGGGATATTAGGGACATTTTATTTTGCATAGTTGCCTGTGTATGATGAATGAATGCCTGGCTGGCTTCCGCCATCATCAAACATTAAAAATGAAAATGAATGATAGGGTTGAAAAATATATTTTTTATTGCAATATGTAACAAAACGTGCAGATCTTACACCTGATGGAAAGCGCTACGTCTGTCCTTAGACAGTTCAGTTCCAAACAGTATCTAAGCAGTTACTGTATGGTACTGCCCTGTGCGCCCGCTACACCTAGAAGACAGTTATTAGGTCTCATATACTCAGTAATTCCACTAGCTACAGTGCCCTTTCCCCGAAACACAGAAGTGCTTGACACACTTCTATTTCACGGGAAAATATCTGGCACTGCGGTGGTACCCACCTAGACGGCCCAGTACAGGAACCTTCCACCTGGTAAAATAAATAATCACAGTACATTTATACAGAAGTAACTTTCTTGCCGCTTCTTTTGAAATCTACTTATTTTATGGACATTGATACATCGTGGATACATCTCAGCCACTTACAATACAGTTGACAATCTACGATCGCTCCCAGTGGATTGGAAAATGTAAAATCAATGCAAAAAATAAATATCCGCACCACGTCACAATTAGCGCGGGCCCGATGGGACGGCACAATTTTGTTATTTGCCAATCTTTTCGCGTCCCTGCCCGTTGGATTGTCGACATTTTATTTCGATATTTAAGAAGTATCTTGACCCATTATTTACTTATATAAATCAATTTACTTATATAAATCAAAATCGAATTTAATTTTATCTTAACCAGAATAGGTATTAACCCTTAACTGTCAACAGAAAACTACACCGCGGTTCAGTTGTTGAACATTATAAAAATGCTATCAGGATATTAACCGACTTTATGCAGAAGAGGGGTATATTCAATATACTCTATGGAAGACGGTTCTTAATTTGTATTATTAAAATATTAACAATATTAAAAAATATATAAACAATCTTGTTCAATAAACATGAGATAAAGTCCAGCGAAAAAATTCTACACTACAGAATTAGGGATGTTCCAAGAATAATGTTCAAAGTATCTTGCTCTTTGTGTATAGAAAATGGAAATATTTATCAAAACGCTTATTATAAGATTGCTCAAAGTTCAACATAAAACCTTCTCACTGGAAATTTGGAATGTTGGAGTCCCTTGTGTTTTCCGTTAATCTTTGATCCCCCGAATTCCCTGCTGATCGCCGGATAAAGCGAAGCTTTTCAAAAAAACGAAAACCATTTGCTAGAAATTTACAGGGAAACCTCTCTGAAAAATAGCAAAGGTGATCGAAGGCGATATGCGTATTTATATTTGCTTCGCCTTCAAAAGTTCATCGTCATATTCAGCGAGCAATTTATGCGTAATTGGAAAACTTTTTCGTGCCAATGATTGGAGTCCCATTTTAATGAAAGGATTTCACGTTTCAGCTTGGCCTGTTAACAGGATTTTGTTCGAATTTATCCATATTTAACTGGTAAACATGGATCGGAGACCATTATTTTGATAAAATTTGGTCCATTCCGAACGTCAGCATCCCTTTTACGATTCATGAAAATATTTGCCCAATCTGCGGTGCGGATAGTATCAGTTAAAATTTAAATAAGATATTTTAATCACGCATTCTACATAGATATAAGCCTATTGGCGTTGCAAAAGGGCTTAATGTTATTTGTGGTTGTCTCCCCCGAAACACTTTTAGCCCCGCAGATCGGATCCTGAATTAAGTCAACCAGAAATACAAGATTGTTTCCGTCCAATAGGTCTAATCTCTCAGATGGGTATTCGTGCTGAAACGATCCTCTTTTATTGGCGTCTCTTTGTCGAAGTATTCGACAATATAATCGTGTTACTCGTTCTATTTTAATGTTTATAAAACTTTTGGGCTGTAGTGAAAATGATTACGTTGTTTTGTTGAATCAGGAGAGATGCTAAAGTAAACTTTAGTTAGCTAAATCTACAATGCCCAGATTTGAACACTTGGAAATTTCATTCTTAAATATATAATTAATGATTAAACGAACTTACCTTAAGTGAAGTTCAATCATAATTATACGAAGAATTCGTCCGAAGATATTAGTATAATGTACACTTGTAGTATCGCTTTAAATGTGTTACCCTTTAGCACACAATTTTAGAGTATTTATATAAAAATACCATATTTTAAAAAATATATTACAAAATTTTATCGTTACTTCCGGTCGTATTAATTTGTCGGACACATCCGATTCCCGCCAATTTACAAGTGGCGCCACCTTTTCTTTGCCGCCATGCCCGCCATGTTCTATAAACCTTCATTTAGTTTAGAGTTGCGTTTGATATCTTCAGCTAGAAGCCGAGGATAGAAATAAGCGTAGGAGCATTGGCAGAGGGCATGTCCAGCAGTGGACTGCGACGTTTGATATTTCCTGCTGGGATTTTATTGATGAAATAAATATGTACTAGGGTGGGAGGGAGACTAATATCTTCGGACGAATTCTTCGTATAATTATGATTGAACTTCACTTAAGGTAAGTTCGTTTAATCATTAATTATACTTCAGAATTCGTCCTCAATATTAGTATAATGTACACTTGTAGATGTTTAGAGCATAGTCAGGAAATATCATGACGTCTTATTTAATTCTCTTACATCTAGTAAATTCAAGTCTAGTAAATTCAGTACAACCTTTGAAATTATAGATCACTCGTAAAAGATTGTTGTCGATGGGAGTTTGACTAACTCGTTCTCGAAATCCAGGCAACATTCCAGGTCACAGACATACTACTACACACAGACATTTCTAATCATTAAAGCATTAGCTAAATATATTTTATCTTAGGTAGGTTGCCTTGAAACCGAACGATATCGTTTTAATCACGAATGTCATTTTTGTCAAAATAATGTTTATTTAAACATGTACAAACTAATTGAATTCTATGAACTCTCTCTATTTGACTTCTATGAACCGCTCTATTTGAATTCTATTGAACTATCTCTATTTGAATTCTATGAACTGTCTCCAAAACAAAATTAAAGGAGTAGAAAATTTTTCTAATGGCAGGTGTTTTTGAGAATATACAATGATCCTGAAAAAACAACAACAAACATTCTGACTTTCATGATATACTTATTATAATTTTATTCAGTTTTGTAGGCTGGAGCGTATAAAACGCCTATAAAATTTCTAGTGATAAAATTAATATTCTGTAATTGCCTGTAAAATATAGCTATTTACAATGTTGCTTTTAATCAAAGCAACAGGTTTCTTTGCACTAACGAATAAGTTCGCGGCGTCTGGCAAATTAAAATATATTTGCTTTAAAATAATTATTGTTTTATTTAATTTTAATGATATTTTCCAAAAAGATATCATAACAATTCTACTAGTCAATATAGTCATATTGTATTGTAATGTTCAATACGAATTGTGTTTAGAAGACAGTGCTACAAGCTCCATTATTACTTTTTTATTGACGATGTATTTGAATGTTTTTTGTGCGAAAATTAGAAGCAATAAGGTAACATAAATCCAATTTCAATAATTCTCTAACCCTTATGTATCGTGAACATAGGATATCAAAGTTGATGCAATCAATAAGCTTTTTGCTTTTAATATGCCAACGAGAGATGAGAAAGCATATACATAAGAATAAATTGTTTCCAATTTTCCGTAAATGCATAATATGCCTGTCGTTATTATGTAATATAATATCTCATATTATAAAAAAAAAACAAAGTGTCGGAATTTAATTGCAGCAATGCAAAATAGCTGCATTGAGGCTTTGTACACATTAAGCTTTTTACAACGCGCGTTTTGCTAACGCGCGTTTCGAGAACTAGGAGTTATATTGAAGTGTATACATGCAAGCGCGCGTTTTTGGTCAAGCAACGCGCGCTCAACGCAACGCCGAGTGCCCAATGTGTACCCGCTCTAATCGTTAATACGGCTTACCAAAAATAAATATTTAATAAATATTAAAGTATAAAAAACAACGCATCTAGATGTAATCGTCAAGACGCATAATTAATTGTTACACTTAACGTGGACACGCCTCACCAACAAATATACCTCGAGCAACCCGAAGTATTATTATTGTTATTTATAACGAGAAAGGTTCTACATGCCAATACGCATATTCGTTTCATTTAGCCGTTTACAAACAAATATCTTAAGTAACCTGAAGTTAAAAACTTTTTTATGTACGATGTTTTAAACATAATTTATTTCATGTTTATCCTCTATCTAGTTACTTACAACCCACGCCCTGTACCGTTTGTGGCATGATGGCGCTGCATGAATAATGTCAAAGGATATTAAATTTACTTATGCATTATCAGGGCGATCAAGGTTACTCTCTGTCTACCGTAACAATGAAAAAACAGACTATAAAGTTCATTCTGTGATAAAATTAATTAATTTATCCATTTATACTTTATTGCACGAAACAAGTACAATTATTAGCGAACTTAATGCAGAAAAACATTCTCTACCAGTAATATGGGCGTAAAAAGTAAGAATTAATTGCTATGCTCCATACAGTCATAAACCATTGTAATTTTTTTTTTTTTTTTTTTGTAAATTATTAAAAAACGACATGACTTGTTGTTAGCAACTATTTATATTCTTATTAAGATCTGTGATAGCCGATTGGTATCAAATGTCCAATCACATGCGCGAGGTTGATTGTTCGGATCTTGGCGCGCATGGACTTTACCATGTGCGTATTCACCTCGAGCTCGGCGGTGATGGGCAACTTCGCAAGTAGAATGGTTGTGTAGTTTTGATACAATCAGTCCCACTCCTCTGTTAAGAAAAGATCACGAAGGCCAGTTACGGAAGTCAATCCAATGCAATAACTAGACCCGCGAAATGCACGGAAAAGAAGGAACTATTCCATATATTAGGTAGGTAGGTAGGTAGGTAGGAGAAAAAAAAAATGTTTATGACGTGCAAAAGAATTTCTTGGTAAATCAAATTGCAAAATAAATACTTTGACTTTGACTTTTATTGTAGTAATGCGTTCCGACCACTAAACGTGTCGACTCGGCATCCCATTTTTGAGAGGCTTTAAAAATATATATTATATTCTCTCACAACAATAAAGGATATTCAATCGTGTTCATGAATGAATTTCAATCAATACAATTATGTATTTTTAATATTATCATTAAATATATATATATATATATATATATCAAAAAGGTTTTTTAATCGATGTGTTCTTTTATAAAAATCAAAAATATTCTTTCCAATTTTTGACACGTATCCAACTGTATTACAGCAAAATGAACCGATATTAATACAAATATATTAGAAAAAATTCAATTTGTCCAGGTATCAGGCGGGACTCGAACCCACGTCCCTCGCTGTCCGGGCGAGTGCACTACCAACTATGCTACCGAGATCTTAATGGACCCGTTGAATTTCTTCTAGTATTGATTTACGCTACGGCAGCGCCATCTCTTCAATGTTGCAGTAATTACTACTTACAACATCCGAAAGGAATACTTTTTCGGATGTTGTAAGTAGTAATTACTGCAACATTGAAGAGTTGGCGCTGCCGTAGCGTAAATCAGGCAATATGCTTTAAAAATTATAAAAATATAATGAACCGATATTCATTTTTCTAAACAGAAATCTCTTAATTTAATTTCTTATTGTAATATTTATTATGTTCTTACATAAAGTCATTATCAAAATCGAATGAAATAATCATTCTTCTTAAAAGGAAATCACATTAATTCAATGTCTTTTTCCTATATGAGCATCATGCATAAACCAATCTTTTGAATTTTATAATAAATCTCGTTTAATGAGCAATTAACAAACCGAACCGTAACCACAGAATATATACTCCGTAACTTTGAATTCGGAGTATTTAATGTGACGTGTTTTACATGAATATAGGGTAAATATTCATTATTAAGGCATAAAAAATATGTCTTTCCTCGATATCAATTAGAAAAATAATATTCATCATTTTTAAAAACAAAAAATGTCTCGATTGTCTATGCACCGGGCCGCGATTTCAGCGTCCCGAGTTTAATTCCCGGATTGAGATAACTTTGTGTCTGTTTTTTCCCGACTCGGGAAACCAATCCGTATCCGGTAATCGTGGTGTTTAAGCCAGTACCGATCATTGCAACGATAACACGATAACTCGTTTTCAAGGACGGAGGCCACAAGAAATAATTTTTAAACACATAAATACAAATCGACTCGGACACGCATCATTAGCGCTCTGCTATGTCACTGACGACACTCAGTCGGTGGCGGTATAAAACCGGTCATACGTACTAAATATCCGAGCGAATAGTTGTGCCCGTAAAGTGGTGCGGGTTCGATCCCTGCCCGATACCCGGAAATATTTCACCATTAAGCAGGCATTATGCTTAAATTATAAGAAAACTAGTGTTTATAATATGGGGACTCAACTGATTCATTGGCACTCTGAACAACATTCTATAGTCAAGTCAACACCTGATCTACTTACCGCTCGCGGGTTTTTCTAGGAGGTCCTGCCCGAGGCCGTGTCGTGGTCACCGGGCGTTGGAATAATCCACGGTCGTGTTTGGTCGAGCTGACACGCCAGGACCTCGTCGAAAACGGTTTATAACCATAGGGCATCTGCTTCGACTTCATCGCTCTGTTATCTTCAAGAGAGCCGTTTTCACTTCGGTTCGTTCGCCGAGTTGCTATGAATCGATAAATCTATCGAACTTAATAATTGGTTGGAGGTTTGCACATTAATTTGTGAAACCAATTGGTCATCGATACCCACATGGGTTCAATTAATGATAAAAATCGAGCCGAAGATGATGAATAAATCAGGGTTCATACCTGTTCGCTCGTAAATGTACCCGTGAATCGTAGCTGCGGCTGCGGCGGTCGGCGGTGGTCGGCGGCTGCGACGCGATGTCTTCCTCGGTCGCTTGGTTCTTCGCTATGTTCAGTTTTTGCGTCGGATAATCATTTTGGTATCCAGAGTGCTTAAAACTTTCTCGTCATTCGCGGTGGAGCATTATACAAAGCCTGACGGCCGTCCAAGTGCGGATTAAAACGGAACAGCCCCAGGCAGTCCGAGTGTGAATTTGAACCAGTTGATGGATTCTTCGTATATCGCCATGTTCAATTCGAGCTGGGTCTGCAAGCAGACACACAGTTCGTTAGTCTTTGCGTGGGATCACCCTATAGATGTCCCTGCGTGCATAAGACCTTGAGTTTCGCTTTAAATCGCGAAATTGAACAAAAAACGACCCATGGGACTGCCCACGGGTATTGTATTTTCCTAAAAAAAAAAAATTTTTTAAATATAACGAATCTTCACTGTAACGTTATAACACAGTTTCAAATTTCATCGTATATCGCCATGTTCAATTCGAGCTGGGTCTGCAAGCAGACACACAGTTCGTTAGTCTTTGCGTGGGATCACCCTATAGATGTCCCTGCGTGCATAAGACCTTGGGTTTCGCTTTAGACACGAAATTGAACAAAAAGCGACCCATGGAACTCTGCCCATGGGTATTGTATTTTCCTAAAAAATAAAATTTAAAATCTAACGTTTTAACACTTTCATCTTTTACTAACGGAATTTAGAATTTGAGTAACGTTTGCGTGCGTTTGGGCGAAGCACAAATAGCGAATGAAGGTTTATAGAACATGGCGGGCATGGCGGCAAAGAAAAGGTGGCGCCACTTGTAAATTGGCGGGAATCGGATGTGTCCGACAAATTAATACGACCGGAAGTAACGATTAAATTTTGTAATATATTTTTTAAAATATGGTATTTTTATATAAATACTCTAAAATTGTGTGCTAAAGGGTAACACATTTGACTGATGTGGAAACGGCGAGACTAGTTTATTTCAGTTACTTCCACAGTATTATGTCATATGGGCTGCTCTTATGGGGATCTGCCGCTGACATAAACAATATATTTATTTTGCAAAAGAGAGCCATCCGCGCTATCTATGGCCTCAAAACCCGTGACTCGTTAAGAGAATTATTCCGGGAAATAAATATATTAACTGTGCCATCACAATATATACTGGATTGTGTTATGTATGTACAAAAGATGATACAAAATTTTTCAAAGAAATCAGATTGTCATCAATTTAACACAAGAAATAAACATAGGCTTGCTATTCCAAATATTAGGCTTCAAAAGATTGGAAATTCTTTTAAAGGATTAAGTATTACAATGTATAATAAATTGCCAATGGATGTTGTTAGCTTACCCATAAATCAATTTAAGTCGTGGATCAAGACCCGTCTGATGAAAAAAGGTTACTATAAAATTGAAGATTTTCTTAATGATGGAGATCTGTAGATACTGGTAGTAGGAATGCTTCGCTCCCTGTCAGCGCAAACTGTATTTTAATCTGTTGTCATTGTTGTTCATGTTGTTGTTATATCTACACTACGTCCTACAGTTATAATTTTTTTTTCTTTATTATTATTATTATATCTACATTCACACGAAAAACTGTATGGCTTAGTATAGATAGATTTATTATCATTGTTGTATAAATTTCTTTGGCGATTAAAAAGAGTAACTGTCGAGTTTCTTGCCGGTTCTTCTCGACAGATGACTGCATTCCGATACCGGTGGTAGAGTCACTCTGTAATTGACGATTCATAAATACTTGATACAAGTTTACATGAATAAAGAATATTTTGATTTTGATTTTGATTTTGATTTTGATTTAAAGCGATACTACAAGTGTACATTATACTAATATTGAGGACGAATTCTGAAGTATAATTATTATTTAGATCGTTATGTCTTGTAACGTTTTATTTTATAACAAAACCTTATTATAATATGATGTACTAATTAATAGTGAGTTAGCAGTTCTACATATTATAATTTTACCTACATGAATCATCATTAGACATGTTAATGTACTTAGTTATTAGTTATGGAACTCACCCACTGCTATGAAATCAAGACTTTAGAACTGTATCGAGAAACGTTACTAACGAACACAAACCGTATTTTCTACCCCATGCGGTGCGGTATGCGATTCATGATTTATTAAATTGTCATTGTTGTCACTACGTTAGTAGTGCCAACAATGACAATTTAATAAATCATGAATCAAGAGCAAAGGACGCATCCCTTGTAAGTTGTAGCACTCGAATCTGCCCTAAAAATGCCAAGCAATTTTGACCCCTGCACCGTTGCTTTGGCTTAATTACAGTCGGTGAAACTGAATTATTAGTACAACTGAGCAAAGTCTAATCTAGTCGTCACTTCATTAAACAAATACTTCTACCTGGAAGTGATATCGGGGTCCTGGGTTCAATTCTCGGATAAGGCAATAATGATATCGCAAATTTCAAACATGATGTTTTGCTTTCGTCATCACCAATTCACCACTTGGCAAGCAAGTACCTTTTATTGTAACGATGCTTTTCAATTATGTAAGCAATAGGCACTTTAATTCATTTTCGCTCAGTGAATCTTCACACAACTCTTGGGTAGATACAGCCTCATAAAAACTTGAGTATTTCGCCCACATACAAACACATTCGTAACGGCAGCATAACACCTCGTTCGACAAGTACTCTGGACGAATTTTATATCCCACCCCCGTCCGTATCTTTTGCATCAAAGTTTTTACGACAGGAAGGAACGACATTAGAACAAAATGCTCTTGACCGTAAACCGTGATAAAAATAAACATGAAATTCGTCGTAAATATGCAACGAAATCCGAAACCCGTTTCATATGCAACAAGTCGGGATCTTATTTACAACGGTCAGTTTGTTATCGACTTAGCTGTCCTTTGCACCGGTCCATGACTTTAAAGCAAATTTTTGTATTGTGTACACGCTAAAATAATAGACCTCAAATAAAGTTAAGAGATCCGTGCTACAGTATTTTTGTTTTTCTTCGGTGTTACAAAATAAGTGCATATTTTCACCCTCACGTAGTCTTTCTAAACGTAAGTATTACCTACCTACATGTTGTTTATTTTTTTAATCATGTGATTATTAAGTTTAGTTTAATATGTTTTATCTTTCTTAATGGACTTATTTTTCATACAAGAATTACATATTTTACAGCAAATCGTTAGATATTTGCAGTAAAATATTGTAAAAGACCGATTGAAAAAGTATTTATGTACCCGTACGTGTAACATAAAGTTCTTTATTACAATATCATCATTTTCTAATCACAGTCAGCCGCGAAGCTGAGCTAATGAGCTAATGAAGTTGTCTTAATTTGCTTTGTGTTCTTAATAGTCAAATTGAACAACAAGGTAGGTAATTGTTCCGTTAATAACTCTTGACAGACCGTTAGACAGGTTCAAACATACAAGTATAATTTAAATTCTACGTTACAGGTACAGCGTATCTAAATTGACAGCAAACCATGTCCATAACACGTGTTGTGGCAATAACCGGGTGCGACAGTGGCCTAGGATGGGCCCTAGCCGCTCGGACAGCTCGTGAAGGCCTAGTAACAATAGCAGGCATGCTTAAAGGCACTGATACTCAAGCAGCCAAAGCCCTGAAGAAGCTCAACGCACACCCATGCTCGTTAGACGTCACTGACCAGTCAAGCGTGACAAACTTTAAAGATTTCGTTGGAGATTTGGTCAAGAAAAACCCGAATTTCAGTAAGTACTTATTATCAAAATAAGGAATTCATTATCATTAGCGGTGTTTCTGAACCGATACGACTTGCAAATCTTCAAAACAAGAGCTTATTATTTTCTAAAAGGCCGGCAGTGCATTTGTGATTACTCCGGTGTTGCAGATGTCTATCGGCTGCGGTATGGTATACTTGTGTGATGCTAGGTACTAACACTACTAACATAACTTTAATTTACTTAATTAATACCTCAACATTGTTTGTTATTCCTATCGAATTAAATCAAATGTCGTATAAATAAACAATGAGCTCAATCCTGCCCAAATTAGACAGCATTGTAAATTGCATAATTATTTATAGATAACGATTTATAATTATATATTTTTATTACACAAACGGAACACACGTCATACTACAATACAAACAAAATAATCCGCCAGCAAAATTAAATATTCTACGTATAATTTACAAGGTTTCTAATTTCCTATAAAGAA
This sequence comes from Mecyna flavalis, assembly GCA_949319885.1. Classification (NCBI taxonomy): domain Eukaryota; kingdom Metazoa; phylum Arthropoda; class Insecta; order Lepidoptera; family Crambidae; genus Mecyna; species Mecyna flavalis. Next base: position 10,354,981 of record OX439435.1, on the reverse strand, counting down.
TTCTTTCCCTATTCCCTGATTATATAAACATAAAAACAAAAGCATGTTACCAATTCATTTCATTACACGCCTCTTCAAATGTTATATACAAATACTGTTGTGTTTACAGGGCAGATAATCTTTACTTTTAAATTAAACGACCCACAGATTTTCTTTAAACTCTATTCCGTAGAAATAAGCCAGATTTTGCTTTATCCGGTCGGTTTGAGAATTATTGGCACCTCAAGGCAGGTAAATTAAATTAGAAAACATCCTTAACAGAGAGCTCGAGTGGCAATTTTACTCTTATTTGAGTTTTTTCTTAAAATTACCTTCGTATTTTAACGACTCAGTGGACTGTATGATTAGGATTTACTTAATTTTGACGACCAATTTGGCGCCGTTGTTGAGAAGTACCTTTCTGTCGCAAATCGCGAGTTTGATAAACTAAATAAGACATTTGTTTGCATGGGCATTCATTTAATGGGGGTCTAATAAACTTTTAGTTTACGTAATGGAAAGTGACTGCTGTCAGATTCTATAGACGTCTGCAATACTATCTCTAAGAGCTGTTTACACGGGTAAGGACGGCCTTTTATAACGACCCTAATGTTCCATACGAAACTTTTGGTGTACCTATTGGTTGGGACGTCATCTATTACCTACACCAGACAGATCGTGGGTTCGATCCCCGCACAGTACAACTTGCAAACATTTGTTTGCATGAGGACATCAGCTGTTCATATTATATATAATGTTTTATATAAAATAAGTACCTATATACTCGTAAATAACTACTCTGGTACAAGCTTTACTTCATTTAAGGCTAAACGACGCTGTGTAAATAATATTCTACAATGATATTATATACATAATATTTTATAATAATTGTCGTTTGTTCTTCGCGCATTTCTTCCAACAGTGCATTATCATTAGTCTGCTCGCTATTAAAAAAAAAATCTTATTAACAGAACTACACGCTATTGTAAACAATGCTGGAGTAATGACGATTGGCGACTACGAGTGGCAAAGACCGGAGATGGTCGAAAAGACGATCAATGTCAACCTTCTGGGGGCCATGAGGGTGGCGTCTGCTTTCCTACCTGACCTCAGGCGATCTGCAATGAAGGTATTGTCTAGAATTGTAATAAATTATGTCTTTCTAACCGAGTTTTCGGCTACAGTGACAAATCTTTATAATCAACGAACTATACGCGGGATATATTTATAGAACGCAAATGATTGGGGAAGCACGAGTGCACTCACATTTACTCTGATAACATTGTGGGACAGCAATCTGACACGAACGAAGGTAGATCAGGCACAGAAGTTAGAACGAACTCCTGCACGGGGTTTCAGAGACACGGGGATAACGGGGAAACTCCGTACTGTGACTGAGTACTATTTTGAACAGAAAAACCCAATCACTTTGCTAACAGAAATAGGTACCCGGTCTACCAAAACGTGTTTCTCCACCTTTTTAGGAATTCTGCCGTTTGTATTATTTTGTTTACTTACATAAATTAAAAAATGAAAACAAAAAAACCCCAAGTGAATTATTGATTGCTAAATAATCACATCAATTACGTTCAAATAAAAACAAAAATCCCGAGGGAAAGAATCGGAGAAAACAAACATATTTTTGTGGCAGATCATAGGCTCTACAATAACTTCGACCAGCAGGAAAAACAAACTTTTGGCAAAATGAGAAAAAACACGTAATAAATCAGTTAACTCGGCTTGATTGAAAAGTTTTGGTTTTGAAATAGAATTCTCTTTTGTGGCGTATGTTTCTATCGGCAGATTTTACAAAAAGGATTTCTCAGATAGTAACGAAAGCTGTCTTAAAGAGTTTCTTTCTTCTTTTTGAAGACAAACTGAGTAATTAATGATATCCGACCTTGTCATAAGTTTAAAACTTAAAGTCATCAGCTTTTCTATTTTTAGGCGTGTACTTACGTTGAAGGAAGGAATTAGCTGAGCGTTTGAAATCATTAAATGTCTTATTCCCATAGTATATTGAGGAAAGTTACAATTCTCTCTTTAAGTGAGTAATCTATGCCCATAATAATTATGTGAATAAGACATTACACATATTATATACGAAGATAATTATGTGTTACTATTGTTTTTATTTGCGATGCGTTTATACCTAATTGCCTCACAACATTATAGTTCCCTATATAATAATTGTAATAACAAGAATATACATTTCATTTTACCTACCGCTTTCCACGAGCGAAAACTCACACGTAACTCAAACAGAAGCGCTTGAAGGTTTTCCCGTCCAGTTTCAGGGTGAGAGACCGCGCGTAATCAACGTAGCAAGCCACTGCGGTCTACAGGCGCTGCCGGGGTTCAGCGCTTATAGCGCGAGCAAGGCGGGCCTTCTGGCGTGGACGAGCAGTCTGCGGCTGGAAAACGCGCCGCACGGCTTAGCCGCGGTGGCCTTTGTGCCCGGTAAACACACGACGCTTGTTTTAAACGGAATACATTACAGGCAGAGGAAGCTGTGGAGTTGGCGCTGTTGTATTTTTTTTTATGCTAGATCAGTTGGCAGACAGGCACGCTGTCTTCCTGATCGTAAGCAGCCACTCCAGCCTATTCTATTCAGGAACGCTTAACCAGGAAGCGTTACACAATAAGATTGCAAAAGGTAAAACAAATTATTTTGTACAGACTACAGTCGAAAGCACGTCAGACGTAACACTTTGGACTTTGTACCGCTCTTTGCTGCAAGTGTATACCGTGATGTGCTGTTGACCGTACTATCTCTGTTTACAAAACATTGAAGTAGGTACTTGCATCAGCGTCCCTCTTTTCGCAAAAACCGAGCTGTATCAACCCAGGACTCCCGACATCACATGCCAAGTACCAACGAGGCGTTAAATAAATGTACTATTAATGAGTACGTTTTTATAATAATTTATGTTTTTTACTCGGCCTGAAATCTGTTGCTACCGTATCACCTGACAATGTGACAACGGATAACAGTCATTTCAAGCCTTTAATAGCATGACAAACTTCTACAATTTAGAGTAATGATGTCTTCTTTTACAGGTGGATTCGTCGGCTCCAGCAGTCTACTATCAGGACAAGCCCAATATGGAATCACCATGTTAGAAAACCTCGATGAAGAACAACAGTCTTTCTACGGAAAGAGAATCAAGGCTCTAAACAATTACTTGAGTGGTGTTTCTCAGGAATTACCTTACGATTCCATGAAAGATGAAACTATCATAGAAACTTTTATGAAAGCTCTAACCGATGATCACCCCAAAGAAAAATACATAGTTGAATCCTGGAGATACAAGTTTTATTATAACTCACTAAAGCTGCCGCTACCAGATAAAATGCGTTTACGTGTAGCAAAAAAATTCATAAATTTTCCAGAGGAGTAAAAATAAATAAATTTATTAAACTGTGTTTTTATTTTGCTTAAACGAACCTGATAATAATAAATACCAGAGGAATGCCTTTACGCATACCATCCGCCATCGGGGGTAGGTCGAGGATTAGTGGGACTCCTGACCTGAAAAGGACGGCCTACCATCTTTAACCACCATCGTGTCCCCTAAGTCGCATTATGGAGTAGGTACAGCAAGGTTTCCTCTTCGGACTCTACCGCCGGACCCTGGGACATTTTACACTCGGTCAGCGTCATGTAGCGCCAAACTAAGCATAACGTATAGGCACTACTGTGTGCCAGGCAGCCAATTAACAATACTATTGTAATATGTCAGAATACTTATACAGAACAATATCTGGCTCTAACATCTTATCACGGTTTGATGCCGACTCACTACCTGGTCACTAGAGATGCTAGCGGAACGTGCTTGGATCATGTACTTCTTAAAAGTAGAAACCAGTCAAGCACTCTTGTAGTACAATCTACTCTGACTGATCATAAGAGTGTAATCATGAGCCTCAAAGTACAGACTACTCGTCAAACTGCTATATATTCCCGCACTTTGTTTGATAATCAAGGTTTTACAAAATACTTAAGTGAGATAAACTTCACTCCTGTGTATGAATCGCATGATTGTAGTTTTGCAATGGATTATATAATAACTGCAATTAAAACTGGAATAGATATTAACTCTAAAACTATCCTTCTAGCGCGACGTATGAGATTGATTAAGCCCTGGATGACGCCAGGCCTTCTACGATGCATTAAAAACAGAGATAAATTGCACAAAAAGAGTAAATCATCACCTGATAACCTTATTATGAAACTAACGTATACTCGATATAGAAATTTTTGCCGCAAGATATTAAAAAATGTAAAGCATAACTATGAAAAAGACCTCATCAAAAAAGCGGGCAAAAATAGTAAAAAAATTTGGGACTCTATCAAAAGTATTACTAATATGGGCAGAGATACTTCGCCACCTAATGAGTTGTTACAGGTATCAGATAGTCCTCAGGAGTCGGTAAACGATGTGAACGACTACTTCGTACATATAGGCCAAAAATTAGCGAATAAAATATTACCTAGTTCTATACCCAACGCAAATACTGTAGCACCTAGAGACAACCTTGGTTCTTTTGTTCTCAGTGACACAACCGAAAGTGAAGTCAATAATTTAATTTTGAGTTTAAAAAATGAATGTTCCGTGGGATGTGACAAGATATCCAATAAATTATTAAAAGAAAATAAAGAACTTCTTGTACCACATTTAACGTACGTTTTTAATATGTGTCTAACCAATGGAATCTTCCCCAAAGCTCTGAAAGTGTCTGAAATTCGTCCGATATACAAGGGGGCAGGGGATCGGAATCGGGTTGAGAGCTATCGCCCTATATCAATTCTTCCCTCAATCTCCAAATTACTTGAGAAAATTATCAATAATAGACTTACTGAGTATCTGGAGAATAAACAATTTCTATCTGAGCATCAATATGGCTTTCGTCGAGGAAAGTCCACGGAGGATGCCGTTAACGACCTTACTAGTGTTATTGTAAGCCACTTAGACAAGGGAAATAAATGTATTTCGATATTTTTAGACTTGGCGAAAGCCTTTGACACGGTTTCGATCCCCATCCTCTTGAAAAAGCTGGAAAGAGTGGGCGTTAGGGGCACTCAGCTCAAACTTTTTACCGACTATCTTTCAGATAGGCAACAGTACGTCAGGGTTGGTACCTATATTAGCTCTCGTCTTCCAATTACCTTCGGCGTGCCGCAAGGCAGTATTTTGGGTCCAACCCTCTTTCTCGTTTATATTAACGACTTACTGTGTTTGGATTCGTTTCATGGACGAATCATTTCTTATGCAGACGACACGACACTAATTTTTGCTGCCAAAACATGGGAGGATACCTATAAGGCTGCTCAAGAGGGTTTTGACGTGGTAAATACATGGCTCAGAGAAAATGTTTTGACGCTGAATATAGAGAAGTCAAAATTTTTAGCGTTTTCTATTCGTAGTTGCTCAAAAAGTCTTAACCTTATTGCTCATAGAAGTTCTGATAACCATGACAATTGCAAAAATCAGTGTTTTCCTCTTGAACGAGTAACTTCCATTAGATATCTGGGAATTATAATTGACGATCATCTTAGTTTCAAGCCACATATTGACACTTTGGCAAAAAGAATCCGTAAACTAATATATGTTTTTAAAACCCTGAGATATGTAGTCCCATGTATTATGTTGAAGCAAATATATTATGCCTTGTGTCAATCGCTGCTTATATATTGCATATCGTCTTGGGGTGGAGCACCCAAAACAACGCTTATGCAACTAGAAGTATCACAGAGAACTATTCTCAAGATATGTACATTTAAACCTTTTTTGTTTCCAACTAAGACTCTGTATGAATACTGCGAGGTTTTGACGGTGCGACAGTTGTTTTTGCTGCACATCATTCTAAAACAGCACTCTTTACTTGTATATTCCCCAGAAGTGACAAACAGGCGTAGATGGTTTTCTGTTTGTGATATGCCGTCAAGAACTAGAACGACATTAGCCCAAAGATTCTTCAATTTTTTAGGTCCCTTTGTATATAATAAAATAAATAAGATGATTAACATATATCCTTTAAACAGAAAAGAAGCCAAAAAATCTGTATCGTTACTGTTAGGAACTAAGTCTTATGATAAGACTGAAGACATGATCGCCGTACAGCGGTGATTATTGTACGTTATAGTTCAAGTATTAATCTATAAAAAGAACGAAAAACTAAAACTATGTTTAACAAAAAAGAAACCACTAAAAATATGTAATAAAATACTCACCCTCCTACACACACTCATACATTGACACATTACTCACCGGGAGGACACTCACTCACTTGCATACATACTACCTGCATAAATGTAAATTAAAATGATTGACCTTTTGTTTTTCCCCTTTTTCGTGAAGATGTAATAATTCAATAAGAAACTAAAGCTTATTCAAATGTAAAACTCCCAAGGGTGGAAGCGCTGAATGCTGAAATACAGGATATTACTCCTAGTTCGGCAGCAGATGCTCCAAAAATATGTATATTACGTAGAAATTATAAGCATACTGGTGTAATTTAATTTTAAGTAACATTATGTAATCTTTGTATGGTCAATAAAGTATTATTATTATTATTATATTATTTATAAGCACGTAGGGAAGTGAAGACCCATCGCCAGCTGGTTCACCGGAGCAGACAGTCTCTCTAATCTAAAGCAGCTTGTGCCGGCAAGGCTTCATGTACTGTACAGGTACAGCACATCAACCTACCCTAATCTGTCAAATCCTTACAATAAATTTTCAGCTTAATGTCTATCCCATAGAGTTGTATTTCCATTGCGACTTTTTGTCAGATTAGTAGTGCTGCTGACTGTACATGGGCTGTCTAAAGTGGGTTGTAAAAAGATTTTTGATCCTGAAAGGTGCGCAAACTGCGTAATAACAGCAAACGATTGACTGAATTACCGCTAAGTATCTAGAAACTGTTGCACCAGTACACTTCTCAGTCAGCACCATCTTATCCTTCAATTCGGGTAGGGAAACATTTAAAAAAAATAAAAACTGCATAGGTCTGGTAGAAAGATCAATCTTAACTTTTTTTATTGATTAAGGTAAAACAAGCGCTGACAATTATTATTAACGGCAAATTTTATTGGAATAAAAGCTTTAAGTACCAACTTTAATTAATTATTGATAAGACTGCACTAAGAACTTACGGCAGGGTACTTACCCGCGCTCGCAGCGGCTACGGGCCCGCAGCCTCCGCAGAATCTTATTTTCATGAAAAAAGTAAGAGCAGTTTTCACTATGCGATTTTCACCCGCAGCGCGCACGGTTTTTTGCGATTACCGCCCGCAGCCGTGGCGGGTAGCGCCCACGCGCTTTGCGATCGCTTGGCGGGCAACTGCAAATAACCGACGCCTTTTTGCACTAGTGACTTAAGGCAGCGTAACCTACCACGGTTTGTAACCGCACCCGTCTCTCAACTTTAGCCTGCCAAGTTTGCAGGCGATAATCGCAGCCGCGGCTAATGTGTGTTCTGTGGCCGCGGCGGCTGCGGGACCGTTCAAATCACCGGTCTCGTGTGTTATGAAATAATAATTGAAGACGGGGAAGTGGGTCAAATTAAGATTCCAAGATTTTCTTACTAGGCCGTCGGAAATAGACAAAATAAGGGGCTAAATTCGCAAAGCGTGATGTAGTTCTGCATTTTTGGTATGTTGTATGGGTACATTAGAGTAATGTGATTTCAAATTTGCAACTTCGAAAAACCTGTGGAAACTGAGAAAATCGAGAAAATCTTCGAAATTTTGGGACTTTTTTTACTATTTGCTCTCCAGGGCCAAAACTATGCATTTTTTGTGAACAATGTTCTCTACACTCATAAAATGTATTAAAGTACCTACAACTGGAGGCCAATAACAGCTCTATTGACTTCATAGGAGTCAAGCTATGGCACTTCGAAGATGACCAATATTTCTCGAAAAAAGAAAATTTCAGGTTTTACTTACTTATATCTCGAAAAATTGGCAAAACCACTAGCTCCACGAAGAAAGGTCACTGAAAATATTTTGTAGTACATTTATTTAACTTTTATTAACGCCCAAAACGAAATCTGTGAAACTAGTAGTTCACTCAAAAAATCGAATAGAAGGAAAAATGGGTTATAGAGACAAAATAGGCCGTCGGATAAAGACATTAAATTCGCTAAGCGTGATGTGTTGCATTTCTGGTATGTTGTAAGGGTTCATTAGGGTAGTTAGTATGAATTCCAATTTGCAACTTCGGAAAACCTGTGGAAACTGAGAAAATCGAGAAAATCTTCGAAATTTTGGGACTTTTTTTACTATTTGCTCTCCAGGGCCAAAACTATGCTTTTATTGCGAATGATGTTTTTTACACTTATAAACTGTATTAAATTACTTGTAAATTGAGCCTAATAGCAGCGCTATTAACTCTTTAGGAGCCAAGCTATGGCACTTTGAAGATGACCAATATTTGTCGAAATAAGAAATTTTTACGATACTCCCACTTATTTCGTGAAATATTGGCAAAACCACTTGGCCTATGAAGAAAGGTCACTGAAAATATTTTGTAGTACATTTATTTAACTTTTATTTGAGCCTAAAAGCACCGCTATTGACTTCAAAGGAGCCAAGCTATGGCACTTTGAAGATGACCAATATTTGTCGAAATAAGAAATTTTTAGGATACTCCCACTTATTTCGTGAAATATTGGCAAAACCACTTGGCCTATGAAGAAAGGTCACTGAAAATATTTTGTAGTAAATTTATTTAATTTTTATTTGAGCCTAAAAACACCGCTATTGACTTCATAGGAGCTAAGCTATGGCACTTTGGAGATGACCAATATTTGTCAAAATAAGAAATTTTCAAGATACTCCCCCTTATTTCGTGAAATACATATTGGCAAACCCACTTGGCCTATGAAGAAAGGTCACTGAAAATATTTTGTAGTACATTTATTTAACTTTTATTAGAGCACAAAACGAAGTCTGTGAGACTAGCTGTTCCCTCACAATCTCAAAAAAACGAAAAGAAGGTAAAATGGGTTATAGAAACAAAAGACTTTTATATTGGGTAATTGGAAATTAGACAGGAATGTTATAAATAGTAGTGGGTGGAGGTCATTTGCGATCGTTTAGGCTCGCTTGAAGTTTGATTTGGAATCTTATTTCTAGGAAAAACATAAAATCAATGATGATTAACCGAAAAAACTGCGATTGTCTAAAAATGAAACCCTGCAAATGCAAAAAGGGATGTAGAGGGGCATGCAGTCAGATCGCAAATTACCTCCACCTATGTATAAAATTCCTGTCTAATTTCCAATAATCCAATATAATAGTCTTTTGTCTCTATAACCCATTTAATCTTCTTTTCGTTTTTTTGAGATTGTGAGGGAACAGCTAGTCCTACAGACTTCGTTTTGTGCTCTAATAAAAGTTAAATAAACATACTACAAAATATTTTCAGTGACCTTTCTTCAAAGGCCAAGTGGTTTTGCCAATATTTCACGAAATAAGTGGGAGTATCCTGAAAATTTCTTATTTCGACAAATATTGGTCATCTTAAAAGTGCCACAGCTTGGCTCCTATGGAGTCAATAGCGTTGCTATTAGGCTTAAATTGCAAGTATTTTAATACAATTTATAAGTGTAGAAACCATCATTCGCAATAAAAGCATAGTTTTGGCCCTAGAGAGCAAATAGTGAAAAAAGTCCCAAAAATTCGAAGATTTTCTGGATTCTCTCAGTTTTCACAGGTTTTCCGAAGTTGCAAATTGAAATTCACACTACCCTAATAGACCCTTACAACATACCAAAAATGCAGAACTACATCACGCTTTGCGTTTTAAATGTCTATTTCCGACGGCCTATACATAGAAGTGAAGGTAATAAAAGCGTGTTAAAATTGCAGGAAGCTGCGGGCCCGCAACTAATAGAAAAAACAGTTTTTTTTCTGATCCGTGGTTCTTTACTTTTATTTTACAACTGCTGCTGATAATGGTGTTGATTAAATTAATAAAATTGGGCTGTAAAAGCTTCAGTCTCTTTGTCTATCTAACTATAGTGATAGACGAGAAAAAATTGGACATTGACAGATTTGACAGTATAAAATTTGCGCAAGTTGTGTAAAAGTGTAAAAAACTTATCGAATAATTTTTCCCTGGTTAAAGAAAGAAATAAATTTAAAAATTAATTAATTCAACGCCAACTTTTATCGATGTATTTAGAAATTTATTAGAAACAAAGTGAGACCGTGTTCAACATGGAGGTGCAATTTGGTCCAAACTCTGTGGATGAACCGGTATGTTTTCCTCTTTGTATCTTTTGATAATAAATCAATAAAGGTATTGCACTATATAAATAATAAGTAGTTCTAAGATACTACAAAACATGTATTATTACAGCATAAACGTATTTCTAAAGGTATGCCTTTGTTTTGTTTTTGCTTGGAGAGGTTATTATTTAACATTTTGAATTTCAGAATTTGTTATACAAATTGCAAAGGAAAATTAAGGTATTCAACACCCAAGACGCCTTGCCGAATCGGGGTTACAACTTAGTAGCCAGTAGCTCTAAATATGGCATTGTGTTTGTGGCTTCACCTGATGGATCTTTGTCTGGTAAGCTTTGAAAATTTATAAGGTCAACACTATACATTATTTTAATATTTTGCCAAAGCTAACTTTTACTAAAGTCAAAAAAAAATTTTTAAAGACCAAATAACTATAATTATGTTTGTAATTGAAATTTATAATATGTCCCCTCCCTACAAGTGGTAGGAGTCTATATTCAGAAAAATTTAAATTAACCAAAATTGGTTATAACAGATACAATATAAATATATTATGCTCCAATTCACAAGCATAAATGGGGTATAATGTCACGAAGGAGTGTATTTCTGAAGCATCTCACCTACTTACTACTAGGCAAATATATCAAAAAACCCATATTAAAGGTAAAACAGGGTTGAGCATAACTTTTCATGTTTCAGTATATCAATTGAGCCAGCTTATTGATAAAGAATCGGAAGCTCAACATGTGACGGTAAAACTACAGGAGAAACCAACTCACATTGCTGTGAGTTGTGACCAAGAAATGCTAGCGGTCTCTGGAGGTCAACTTCTGTGTGTGTATAAGATCACGGACTTTCAAAATCAGGTTAGTAAATTATTCTATTTAAAATAGTGTGTGTGTTCCTAATCTAATTGTAGCATTATATTGTGTCTCACTTAGTACAGTCAAAAGCACATCAGACGTAACATAACACTTTGGACTTTGTACAGCTCTTATGTCAGGGGCATAAGTGCTATTATCAAACTGCAAGTGTTTACCGCGATCTGCTGTTGACCGTACATGGCACATTGTATTAATAAATATTAAAGAAAAAGCATTGTTAACCAGTTTTCTCAGAAAGTGGTTAGTTTTTTAACTCTATAAACATTAAAAAGCCTATTTTAGACAAGGTATACATTATAACTACTACATGTATTGTTCAGCCACTAACTTAGTAAATATAATTGAATTAGAGGTCATTACTCATTACCCATTTCCATAACAATTAGGTATTTCTTAAACTTTTCAGAATGTGTCACCATCACTGACTCTAAGATGTGATGTGAATCCTTCAACATATATCTCAGCAATGCAGTGGAACCCTTGCATACCTGACTCCATTGTTATAGTATTTTATGATGGCACATTGCTGGCTTGTCAAGTAAGCAATTCCCAGGTGAAGAAAGCTCAGTCAAAGGGAAGGTAAGAAAGTATGAGATAAAATAATTGTCAATCAAGTATGCATGATTAGTTCTTAAGGAACAAAACATTTATGGTAAGGATAATATTTGGATTGTCAGTCCATTCTATACTTAATGTCATCTCTCTGTAGATAAATTTTCATTACTTTTCAAATATACCCCTTCCAAGTCATCTGTTTGATGTGTAAATGAATACTATATAAAGCAACCAAATAAGTAGTTTTTTTAACTCTTTTTCAATTACTGCATTCATTATCTTTGTGAATTGTGAGGTAGTATTAAAAAAAAAGACATTTGATATTGGATGCCAAGTATAAAAAAAAAGGAAAGTATAAGCCTATTAATGTCCTACTGCAGGGCAAAGGCCTCCATCCTTGAAATCAAGTTATCGCTACAATGATGGGTACCCATCATTGTAGCCAGGTATAATTTTAGAAAATTATCTTTGTAAATCATTGTGCAAAGAAAATAAGGTATGTTATTTCTCATTGTCAATACAAAAGCTAAGATCACTGAAATCAAGTAATTTTTACAAATCTTTATATAATAACAGAATATTTATTTCATTTCACAGATGCCTCTGCTGGAGTCCAAAAGGCAAGCAGTTTGTAACAGGAAACAATGATGGAACTCTGACTCAATACAAGCCTGACCTCACTCCAGCTAAGTCCGTTCCAGCACCAAACCTCTTTGAGAGTGCTCCTGTCGAAGCCTTGGCTGTGTACTGGATCTCAACATTCCAGTTCGCTGTGGTTTATAAAAATGCTACTGATAATAGCCGTCCTTGTAAGTTAACGCTACTACATTTTTTTAATATAATATTTATACATACTTTAAACAATTCATGTTTCTTCATCAATTTAGCTATGGAATTTGATTGAATAAAACTATTTTCAACATATACGACAATAAGTGTGTCGCTAAGGCCCAAAGTCCAACAAAAGGTAGAACAGTAAAGTCAGAAAACTTTACAATTCTTGTACTTTTCTATCAATCTCTAATGGGTTTGAGTAACATTGCAGATAATAAGTTCTCATTCACAATGATTTATGACCTTTATTACATAAATCCTGAGTAAACCTTAAACTTTACTTTATAAAAGCAACCATGGTTACAAAAGAATAAAATAACAACTTCGCCGACTATTTGCTACCTATTATCATTTAAAATGTTAAGGTGATTGGTAATTATTCTTTATTTTCTTTCAGCCGTGACTGTGATTAACACCCCAAAGGCAGGCCAACCGTCCTGTCTGAATTATGAAGACATCTGCTACAGCATGGGGGCAAATAGGCCTTGGTTTTACTACCTGCAGGGCATTGCACCATGGTTGGTACTACCATTGTCATTAGAATAGTATATTTTAGTTAAGCATTTATTGGTAATATTAATTTACGACTTTTTTGTTGCAGGAACATAATACTGTCTTCATCTTCAAATAGTATGGAAATTGCCACATTGGGTTCTGCGGATGGTGCCAATTGGAAGCAATGGTGTCAGGTAACTTAATAATCATAATTCAAAATTCTTTTATTTAAGTAAATTGGTCACATCATGTTAGTATGTAGTTGTATTTAATAACCTATGCTGGTTATTTTTTTTATTATTGACTAAACTAATGGCCAGTGACTTAGAGGCATAAACAATATTAGGTTCTTTACGATCTTTTATTCTGCTGTCCTTGTTACAGACTGATGAGGCAAGGCCAGAATTGCCCCTTACAGACAAGAAGCAAGAGAATTATCCTGTGGGAATGTGTATTGACACAAGTGCCATTCATCAGTTGCCTTGGGGTTAGTATTGCGTTCAAATAATTGATTATAATTTTAAACACCTTGATTGTCTAATGGTAAGCAATAATAGGTTTTGATCTAGGTCATGGTCCTGGGTTCAATTCCTGAGTCAGGCAAAATTAATATTGGATATTTTAAACACAACTCAGGTTTGTGATCACCAATTAACATTTGGCAAGTATGGTGATTTAGCTACTGCACATCATTGTAATGATAACTTGATTCAAATGATAGAAACCACATTCATTCTTTTATTATCAGTTCATAATCAAAAAAATATTGTTACAGGTGAAAACGACACTTTACCACACATGCCACTCCTAGTCGTGGTATCCCAAACTGGCCTGCTGACATTGTTCAACGTCATCAATTTGAACAAGCAAGCTGCTCAAGTGTGTTCGCCGCCGCAACCGCTGGCCCTTCCCGCTAATGCGCTTACCACTGACATACCAGGCGAGGCGGCTCAACCTGCCCCCCAGCCGGTTGCACCAGCTGCTGTGAAGGTAAATTAAAAATTCCCTTATTCTGATGTTCAGAGTCCGTTGTTCAACGTCATTATAGTCCAGTAATTTTTGCATAAATGAACTGTCAAATGTGGCCTATTAAAATGACTTGAATAAAAGTTGTACAAGCAGGCAACACTGGCCTCTAGGAGCTTATAATCTATCTGGAGGCTGCACATCAAGCTAAATGATTACCAAAAATATTTACCTCAGAAATCATTCATATTTATACATCTCTTTCTGTGGATTAGAATGATTTGGCATATTTTGACACATTCAATTAGTGTTGCCATTAAAGATATTCAGTATTGCCTGATGATGTGGAAATATTTCTGAAAACTTCATTAATAATGATGTATATTCGCTATCGCTTCTCTATTCACTTGCCGACTCATTCTGTAAGTGGCTGAGTTACAGCGACTGATGCTCGCAGTTGAGAACTTGACATTGAGCTCGCGATTGATACGATACATTCCATACGAACTCCTCTTATTTTGCGCGCGAACTGTAGATCCTATGTTGTAAAATAAAACAATGCTAATGCCTTACTTATTGTACTTAGCCACAGCCGCAACAGTTCCAGCCACCGCCGCAGCAGTATCAGCCGCCCCCGCAGGCCGCTCCTCAACCAACACCCACATCAACCCCTGCCTTTGGAGCTGCCTTCAGTGGCTTTCAACAACCACAGGCCACGCAGGCCTTTACCACTGGTGAGTAAAGGAGAATGCAAAACTTGCCATTGTTCTTGGGGCCCATGAGATGTATTCTACGTGAAAGACCACACACACCATCAACTTTTATTATGATGACACCATAATCGGTTTAGGGGGAAAAGTTATCGTCCTTAATAATCATTATTTTTAATTATTATCTTTTTATGAACATAAATAATTAACATAATAAACTTTTTTTTTCACTAGGACCAATTTTGTCGACGCCATAAAAGTTAAAAGTGTTTATTGGATCTACTTCGTAGTCTATGTCCCAAATCTGCACCGCATTTTTTTTTGGGCCCAGTCTTTTGCATTGTCCTTTATTTTTATTATAAGAAATATCAATATGTGAGGATATAGATAAGTTTTAAATACTCAGATTAAACCACCAAGCTTCCTATGCAGTGTTAGGACGAAGGCGATTGTCATAAGTTATAGTTTCAGTCATAAATAACCTTGGCGGTCATGCTCGCTAAAATGTGCTTGGGGTGGTGGCGTTATGTGTCGGGTGGTTACATTCCCTCTAATATGGTTGAGTGAAATTATGGCTGGCACATACGTCATACTTGTGCTGCAGGTGCCACCTTTGGGCACTGGTCTTCCAGGGCTCACGGATTTTTCTCGATTATAGTCTCATTCTTATACTTTATACTGTATGGCTTGGTATTCTAAAACTAATCAGTAATTGTAACAAACAAATTGTAAACAAACATGGCGATGAAAAAGAGTAACTGTCGAGTTTCTTGCCGGTTCTTCTCGGCAGATGACTGCATTCCGATACCGGTGGTAGAGTCACTCTGTAATTGACGATTCATAAATACTTGATACAAGTTTACTTGAATAAAGAATATTTTGATTTTGATTTTGATTTTGAAATTGATTTTTTTATTTTAGCTCCGCAAGTCCAAATGCCGGAACAAAAGCCTCAAGTAGAAGTCAAACCAGCACCACCTGCTCAGCCTGCTGCTGCTACGGTAGGTTTTCTTTTAACCTTTTTTCTTTCAGAATAATGATTAGGCTGGGAAATGTCCCAGCCTAGTCCGGGAATGGGCAAGTCCAGTTCAGAGGCCACATTGGAGCGACGAATTAACTTCCAGAGAACAAAAACAAATGCTCATCACATAAATCCTCCTTGTGGTCCTATGTGGAATACGAACCCACGACTCCTGGCCCAGAGGGTAGGATCAATTCAAAGGCGCCATCGAGCCAGTAAATTTTTTAATCTTTATTTCATATGCTATGATGATTGTGAATACACTTTTTTTAATAAATGAGGGTGCCACTTTACCTCTCTTTGCACCTCAATAAATACTTTACTAAATAGAACAGGTAGATATAACATAAAGTAGCTTAGACATTGTATTTGTCATTATTCTGCATGTATGTGTTGTAGTTGAATAAACGATTTGTCTATCTATCTACATAGGTACAAAAACCAGTAGCGCAAACGCCCGCTGCCCCCACACCGACCACACAATCGCAAGAAGCATACGCCGCGGCGAAGGCCGAACAAGACCGTTTGAAGAACCTCAAGGCGCAACAGGAGCTGAAGAATATGCTCGTCAAGGAGGTCAACGACTTCCAGATGGAGTTGTACAAGTTTACCATGAAGACTAGGGAGACGCAAGCGAAGGTATGACGTTTTTACTTTACTATATATTCGGGTGTGGAGGCTTACGCCGCGGCGAAGGCCAAGACTGGTTGAAGACGCTCAAGGCGCAACAGGAGCTGAAGAATATGCTCGTCAAGGAAGTCAACGACTTTCAAATGGAGTTGCACAAGTTTACCGTGAAGACTAGGGAGACACACTCTAACGCACTCGCTAAGGTATGACGTTGTTGTTATATAAAATATATTCCGTGTTTACAATTAAAGTAGGAAAATGAATTACTCATTTGAGAAGCCGGGGCAAAAGATGTGTCAGTTTCCTTCCATAATGGGAAGTCGTCAATAAAACAACTTTCTGAGCAAACCATTCCTAATAAGAAATTTGAGTCGAAATCTGCGCCAAGCTTTGAAGCTGATAATTTTAAACAAAAGAAACAGGATCATGGATACCCGACGGATACATTACGAGGAACTTGTCTGACAGCGGTTGAATGGGTGCTAATTGTTATCTTATCTCTTTACAGATCGCGCAAGACATCAATGCCATGAATCTAAACTTCAGCATACAAGGACTCGATGCAGAACAGCTAAAGAAAGAATGTTCCTTAGAAGAATTACGAGGAGCGATTATACAGTTGAAGTTGGAACTGGTGCGCGCATGCGCCGTCGTCGCGGAAGCGAGGACCCATGCTGAGTGAGTGACTTTAACTTTTGTGACTTTTGTATAAAACATCTCAAATAGGAGGACAAATCAATTCCGCACCGCTTTTTCTTGGTAATAAAAAAAATATGACTGTACTATAACGTTTTTTTTTTTGTGTGTGTTCATGAAATTAAGGATAAAAGGGTTTCCCTTGCGAATCTGGCCGTGCAGCCAGTTATAAACGAATCAGCGGATATAAGGGATAATATCCTCAACCATTAACTCACCAACCAAAAATAAAAATACATTTATTTAATTTTTTTTTTTTCTCTCTCTTTAGCCTGTTAGCACTACCCACCATTTTTTTTCTGCTTGGCCCAAAGGTTGACTGGCAGAGAATGCCATTAGGCATTAGGTCCGCCTTATGTACTCTTGATTGTGCATTAAAGTTTAAATAAATAAATAAAAAAAAACTCACTAGTAAGGTTTCATGCAGCTTTCGCCATACGACATGATGATGACCTAACTCACTTACTTTAGCTTACACTGCTGTGCTTAGTATTACTTAAAACAACTGCGCCTTTCATAATATATGTATGTATAATTTAATAATCTATTTTATTTTGCACATAGCAGTCAATTTCTACTTATAGCCGATCTGTGACAAACTAGTGAAGTGAGTCCTCGCCGGCATTGTGAACCGTCAGCGATCAACTATTTATATTTGCATCTCTTTTGTTTACACGGAATGTATATCTTTTGTACGTTTCTTGAGCGAGAAAATAGCCGATAGTTAGCCGTTCTCTCGCCGGCGGTGGGACAACTGCCTTAATTGCTTAAAAGACAGAGAAGAATATTAATTTCAGGGCTAAAGACCTCCACCAATGGACACAAGCGGATCCTCTGACCACAAAACGCGTCGCCTCGGTAAAGAAGCTGGCCTACTACGTGCAAAACCAGGTGGAACAAGCGTACAAGGCGCTTGACTTCAAGTGGAACGAAATGGCTTCTAAAGATCTATCATTTAACAAGTTAGTTTTATACCATATTGATGCATGGCAGTCCACAACTGTACGCTTTACTCGCAATTTTCTGCCACGCACGACCAGAATATGGAATTCTTTGTCATCAGCGGTGTTTCCAAACCGATACAACTTGCAAGCGTTTAAAAAAAGAGTGCATTCCTTCCTTAAAGACCGGCAGCGCATTTGTGATTCCACCTGATTTGAAGATGTCTATGGGCGGGCGGTAGTCACTTTCAGGTGTGCCGCATGCTCGTCTGCCCGCTATACCATAAAAAAAAAACATATTTATAAAATTTCATATGCAATTCGTTGTGCCTTATCCCATTCCAGAGTGCATCAGGCAAGTTCAAAAATGTTTTACATGTTTGAAGAGAGTATTATTTTTATGAGTTTGGTTTAATTGAATAAAGCTGGATACCGAACTCAATTCTATGTGTAGATATGATCCAATTAGTCTAGTTCCCCTATTAAATGTTACAGAAATCAGATGACTGTGACTCCAATGTAATAACTGGATTTTCTAAAGCACTCTTAAGGTGTTACCAAACCCATCGATCGATTGTAGAATGGAATAGTCGACGTCAATCGATAGTTTCTACCAGACTAATCGATCGGCCGTCGATCGACGTCATCGATCGAGCTGCTTGATTAGCCAGAGTCTTCTGCGTTTGTGTCTCCGTAATAATAGGACGAGCAACATCGTTCTGGCCAACAACAACGCGTCCTCTTGTGAATATATTTTGAAAGAAACTGATGGATAGCCGGAGTTAATCTTTCAACGTCGACCGGCAATCGATCGATTGATTAGTCGAACGGTATTTGTCGATCAATTATAGTTACCAGACCAGTCGATCAACTTCGATCGATGTTGCTTGATGCCGTCAATCGACGGTCCCTTAGAAAGATAAAATAAAACTTGATCATGACTTACCCTATAGGCCCGGCCATCGTATGATCCGACCGGTACTTGATGACGTCTATCAGCCCTTGGTTAAACAACAAGAGATTCTATGCCGACAAGAAGCCGTGCTGAGGACTTTGAAGAACACACTGAAAGAAATCGACTCTCCTATGTTGAAGACCACCTCGATCTTAAGAAGCACTCCGTTCAGAAATAAGTATGTATGATACTGATATTATTATTTTTACTTTACTTAACGATTAAATGTTAAGATTACAGAAGGGTAAATTAAATCTGAACCAGTCATATCGCTTGCTAAAAAATCATTCATATATTGCGATTCGCTATCATATTGTTGTGTTGCCTACTACATTTTGTTTTTGATCTTAAACCATTATTTTATTTTTAAAACAAAACAAGACAATATTCTTTGTAACAAAAAAATAAAATTACATTTATGTACAATACAACTGACTGCCAGTTGAGCCAATTATATATCGATTATAAACGCTTTCGAGAGCTAAATCATATTTTAAGAACCTTAATTACAACTTAAGAATCTTTTTTCAGAGACCCGCTATCAAAGCTAACGAAAAACATCCTCAATATGAGCATAGAACCTCAAACAAAACCTAAAGAATTGCTAAGTGCTCAGAAACTAGATGCTCTAAGGGACATGCTATCCAACCACAAAACAGTTAAAGTGAAGCCAGTGAGCGTAGACCTACGGAAGCAGTTGTCGACGATGAGACAATTATATGAGAAGAGTATGCAAGCTCAGGTTAAGGAACAGGCTAAATCTGCTCCTGCGGTCGATCAGGCAAGAGTGCAGGTGGCAAGAGATGGAGTTAATGTTCAGTCTGCAATGAGTGTTAAAGATTTTAGACAAGGTAACTATTAGTCGTTTTTTTTATTTTATATAGTAGGTATTACGAGAGCTGGAAATAAACTGCGATGAATATAGCTTACAGGTTTGTTACTTTTGTTATTTGTATTAATTTTCAGAAAGATGCTGGTGCTTTTCCGGTCGACGTCCGGCCAATTTTGACTAACAGGCAGGTTGCAACTGTCTACAGCATGGCTCTGTTACTCAATCCCTTTTCTCTACAATAATGTTGCCATCACCAAAAGAATTAGTAACAAACTATTATATTATCATTAATAAGCATTGCTACTTTATTTTAGTACCAGTGGAAACTATCAAAGTCCAACCGAAAGTGGAGCCTCCTTCGCCTGCTCCGAGCGTGGCTACATTCACTCCCTTCAATGCGAATGTTGTCAGGCCCACTATGCCTGGATTGAATAATGTAGCCCGGACCTTATTTACTGACGGTAAAGTATTATGTCTTTATCAAAATTTTAAATATTAGTCTTTTTCATAGATTCCTGTTTAAGATTTTCTAAATAAATGAAAAGTATAGGCTCTTTATCATTGCATGGTGTTAATAAATTACAAAATCAAACCTATATAAATAATCACTCCCAACTTTTACTAATGTATTTAACTTTTTTCAGCTTCAAATCTTCTTTACATATCTGTGGGATGGTTGGAAGTTGTTAACACACAATCCTCAGAGCAATATCCTAAATTGTTATTTTGTTTCCTTGTAGAGCCGAAACCAGAACCAGTGAAGCCCGCAGAAGTTCAACCCAAGCCTCTCGCGCCGGCTCAAAGTATATTCAACGACAAGCAAAGCGTATTCTCAGGGCAGCCTTCTAACGCTAACCGCAGTGTACTAGTAGACCTTCTTACGAAGAAACAGGCTACCAACGTACCAGTCGCGCCTAAAAATGACGCTAATACGTATATGGGACAGAAGATATGTTCGCCAACTGCTTTCTCTTGTAAGTATTTATCTAAATTATTCACGCGAATGTTGTAAATTAAAATAATGTAAACGGAAATATGAAATGGATACTCACTATTTATTTGTAAATCAATTTTTAAAATGTAATATTAGCATTTTCAATGTATGAGAAAAGCATTATTTAGAATGAAAAGTAAAAATATAACAGTTATCTAACCAAAAAAAAAATCGTTGCAGTCAGCTCTCCCAACACGGAGACTGCGGAACCTCCTGCATTCTCAACAAATAAATCCGCAATGCCCATTCGCGTGCCAGAAGTAAAACCTTCAATGTTCAGTGGTTTCCAAACACCAGCATTCACTAGCGACGTTAAACAAACTCAAAAGACAACCGAGACCGGTGAAACAGATATAGCGAAACCCATTGAGTTAAAAAAGGAAGACAAACCACTAACGAATCTCTTTGGAACAAAGTCGCAACCAAAAGATGATAAACCTCTTACGAATCTATTTGGAAGCAAGTCTTCGAACGTAGCCACTGTTCAAATTGCTGCTCAAAAACCTCAAGAAACGCCGAAAGTAGAAAACAAAGTACCGATAAAAATAACCTTAAAGGCTGTTGAAAAGTCCAAAGAGAATGTTCCAGAAAAAACAGTAGAAAATGTGCCTCAGGAGCCACCAAAACCTGTGGTGGAGAAAAAGGAACCTGAAGTTAAACCACTGGGTGCACAGACATTTAACTTTGGAGCTAATATCTCCATTGAACCAGTAACTAGTACTAATGTCACTCCAAGTAAGTATTGTTATAATCAAAAATAATATCTAAAAACAGTATCAATAGCAACACTTTAAATATTCACTGGACATAAACATGCAGTGCACATTTTGAACCCAATAGATTAATAGTCTTTAAAATACCATTGTTAAAAAATATAATGAATTCTTTTAACCCATTTATTTATTAGGTGAACCTCCGCAACCCGTAGAATCTAAGACTGAACCTAAGCCAGAAGAACCTAAAGTGGAGGAAAAGCCCAAGCCAAGTGTTCCCCCCACTTCAGAGCCGTCGAGCGCATCTTCATTATTTGCTGCAGCAAATGCATCTTCACCAACAGGTAAAGAACATTTCCATTTCTTTTTATCACCTATATACCTTTTCTGTTATAATAATAAATAAATAAATAATGTCTTTTGTTCGTTTTCAGCTATAAAACCACAGCCCATCTTCGGATCAGCACCTACAACTACTCAAAGTTCAACAGTTTCGACGCCAACATCATCCACTACTTCTACTGATACAGCCGAAAAACCTTCAGTATTTGCTTCAGCGGCGTCGTCAGCTTCTTCAATATTCAGCACAGCCGTAGCTTCCCAAGCGTCGAAGACAACTCAATCAGGCTCCATATTCAACACATCAACTGCAAGCGTTTTTACCTCCACACCCGGTTCCTTATTTGGATCTACTGCAACTACAAGTTCCGTGTTCGGAACAACCACAACACCTTCTGTGTTTACTGGCGAAGCAAAACCGTCAGTTTTTAGTACTCCAACCCCAGCTGCCACGTCCGCTCCTACCGCTTTCACAGCGCAAACTACAGCACAATCAGTATTTGCGTCATCACCTTCAGTGTTCGCACAACCGGCAGCTACAACAGCGCAATCAGTATTCGCATCCGCATCACCTGGATCTATCTTCGGATCAGCTACTACTCAAGCACCCGCGTTTGGAACATCGACAAGTACAACAAGCGTGTTCGGTACTCCGGCGACTCAGGCTTCTGTATTTGGCACGCCAGCGACCACAGCTTCAAGCATTTTCGGATCGCCAGCCTCGACTCAAGCCTCGGTATTCGGTAGTCCTGCGACAACGGCTCAGAGTGTATTCGGGACGGCAACAGCAACGCAAGCTTCGTCTGTCTTTGGATCGGCTAATCAATCCGTGTTCGGTTCAACACCGAGCACTCAGGCTTCGATCTTCGGTTCTCCGTCTACTCAAGCCTCGGTGTTTGGGACGGCGACACCATCGACCCAGGCCTCGGTGTTCGGGAGCCCTACTTCAACAACTCAGTCTGTGTTTGGGACGACGCCCGCTACTACCGCGCAGAGTGGATCGTTGTTCGGAGGTGCGGAGTCGAGTATGTTTGCCGCTGCTAGTATATCGACGACCAGCGCTCCAACTGCAAGTAGTGGAGGAAGCATATTTGGTGGAAGGTAAATATACTGTTGATACTTATCTAACTACTAGGTACTTGTTTCTGTTCCCAACAACTGCTTCAATTAATTTTATCTTTCGCTTATATAAATTAATTACTCTGGAATATAAAACTTTACCATACTTTGAGTAGCCAACCGTTCCATACGTGAAAGTCAAAAATAGAAAACAGAATATGTTTAATAAAAACTGCTTGTGCTATAATCTCAAAAAAGTAAATACTTCACCTTTAACATTCTTCACTTTAGTCCATAACCAATTACCATTCCAATTTAAAGATGAACTACAAAACAATAATGATCTTTCTCCTTTTTTTTTGTTCACACGTATTCTTTTACAGCTCCTCCGGATCAGTATTTGGTGGGGGCGGCACCAATGTGTTTGGAGGCAAGACGTCGTTCAGCCAATCGAATCCGACGGCGGCCGCCATCTTCGGTGGGGGCGGGGCGAGCGCGTTCGGCCAGAAACAACCGCAAGCTAATAACTTCTGGTCCGGTGGCGCTAGTAACACTGGGACGACAGGATTTGGATCTGGATTTGGTAAGAGAATTTGTCTGTTTAATGTAAACGCCTGTAGCAAATACGAAACGTAACACTAACGCCTTTAATGCACACGCAAATGCGTTATGATATTTGATCCTTTTGCTATTTACTATTGATTGTACCGTATAGGTACTTCAACGTGTCTGAAATGTCAATTACAAAGTTCAAGTCTACTTTCATGCAACGGGACCAAAAGCAGAAAAAAATCTCTTTTAAAAAATCATAATAGATTTAAATAATTCTTACTAAAAAGTTACTAAATAGACTTAAAATTGTTTTAATGTGGTTTTCGCAGTATTACCGTATATTAATTACACGTCATACGATAAACGAATCTTTCAAAGCCCCCAAAACTTTACGTTTGGGTCTGATGAATACGGAAGCACGTCTTAAGGCTGCCTGTCCACAAGAGCGGAGCGAAGCCGCGGAGCGGAGAAACGGAGAAATATAATAATAATAATAATAGAATTACACAACGTCTCCGTTCAGACAGGGATTAGCAACCCGATTGGTTAATATTTCTCCGTTTCTCCGCTCCGCTGCCTCGCTCCGCGCCGGTGGACAGGCAGGCTTACCTTTGGGTCATATGAGTCTAAACCACCAAAACCTTACCTTATAAACCATTTCCTCAGGACAACAAGCCCAAGCGACTCAAGCCTCGTCTATCTTCGGTGGCAGCACCGGCGGTAGTTTCAGTACGCCATCGCCCGCTGGTCAAGCTTTCGGAAGCCCTCAGCAAGCCCCCGCATTCGGTGCTGCCGAAAATAAACCATCAGTGTTTGGATCACCGCAGCAGCAGACTTGTAAGATAATTCAATATACAATTATAACTAACTAGAACGAAGCAATGACTCAAAATGTGTCTTGAGTCTTGACCTTCGACAATAAGAGTATTCTAATTAATGTGTCATTAGTATTTTTAATTAGACTTATTCGTAGCCCACGAAATAGCTCATAGCTTACTTGGCCTATTCTCCTACACTACTGTAGTAGTTTAGTCGTACTGTTAGATAGGTCTTTACCACTTTATAAGCTATGTCCGACATTAGTCGAACAAAATAAACAAAGCCTCTTTAAAGTTCGAACCTTTATTTTGCCTTCAATCACTTAATATTAAATCTGATTCAAAAGTATGTGGTGCTATCAATATCTGCATTTCTAAAAATATGTACTTTCTTTTTCTCATATTCAATAACTTTACAGCTCCTGGTTTTGGTGGATCACCAGTATTTGGATCAAAACCTGTCTTTGGCCAACCTTCTGGGTGAGTAAGGCATAATGGCATAATGCATTACAACATTTTATTTAACACCTTACAGGATGAGCAACCATACAGGATCTGTTCTGGGAAGATGTAGGCATAAACGTTCGTAATTATGACAAAATAAAAAATTAAACAAACTTCAACTACTATTATTATTATAACCCAAAGTACATTATTTCTAGAAATTCAGTGATTTATATACAAGGGAAATCTTCTCGTTTAGTT
This sequence comes from Mecyna flavalis, assembly GCA_949319885.1. Classification (NCBI taxonomy): domain Eukaryota; kingdom Metazoa; phylum Arthropoda; class Insecta; order Lepidoptera; family Crambidae; genus Mecyna; species Mecyna flavalis. The sequence continues at coordinate 10,330,042 of OX439435.1, read as the reverse complement.
TCGGGTCGCCGACGTCGAGCGGCTTCGGCTCGTTCGGCGGGTTCAACAAGAGCCCGAGCAGCGGGTTCGGCGCGCCCGCCGCGTTCGGAGGCGGTGCCACCTTCGGCGGAGCGCCGGCTTTCGGCAGCACGTCGCCTGGGAAAATGTTTGGAGGATCCCCGCAAGGTTTGATATACCTATTAATACATACATTAGCATCCCGATTATTTAGGAAATCTATTAGATACGAGTAAAAATGCATTTCTCTTAATGATAACAATTTTACCAGGTGGTAGGTTCCTGTACTGGGCCGTCTAGGTCGGTACCACCGCAGTGCCAGATATTTTCCCGTGAAATAGAAGTGTGTCAAACACTTCAGTGTTTCGGAGAAAGGGCATGTAGCTAGTGGAATTACTGGGTATATGAGACCTAATAACTGTCATCTCGGTGTAGCGGGCGCAGGGCGGTGCCAGACAGTAACTGCTCAGTTACTATTTGGCACTGAACTGTCTAAGGGCAGACGTGGCGCTTACCATCACGTGTACGATCTGCTCGTCTTGTTACACATTGCAATAAAAAAAATCTATTAGATACGAGTAAAAATCCATTTCTCATGATGATAACAATTTTAATACACTTTTAAAATGGTTAAGCATTATATATTCAAAGCTCCGTAATTCTTGGATCGCTGTTACAATGGGGGGATGGCAATGACACACCGACTCCCTCTAATCAGTTGCGCTTGCGCACTGTGGCTCCCAACTCAAGCCGGAAGCTGTCCCTGAGAACAGAGAGCTACGGACTTAGTTCACCAGGGAGCAATTTAATACTACTACCGTTGACTAAACTACCTATATTCTCCTTCTAATCCCACTGTATTTACAAAAAAAAAATGTTTATCCGTTGTCTGGCACCCATAGCACAAGCTAATGCTTAGTTTGGGGCTAGATGGCGCTGTGTGAATAAAGACCAGAGATATTTATTATTTATTTATTTATTTTTGATATTTTAATCGTTATTAAATACAGGCTTCGGATCCCCAACACAATCAAACGCTACGTTCGAGAGCTTAGCCACGCAGAATACCCTTACTTTCGGGAATCTGGCCCAGCAATCAGGACAGCAGCCCCAGGCGGCGCCAAGCTTCAATGTGTGAGTTTTATTGCTGCTTTTTTATATTATTTACTTATTAATCCGCTTAATTTTCATTATGATAGCTATTAAAAATCCAATATTCAATTAACGTGAGTTATGTTTTTATTTACAAAAATCAGAAACCTACACCTTCCTTTTCCGACAAAAACCTTTAAAACATAATTTCATATATTTTAGAGCGTCCTTTTTTTCCGCGTGCAGTCGCATATCAGGAAACACCAAGCAGCATTTTTTATTAAACAACTTCTTTAATAATTGTATTAAGTTAATATTATTACGTGTATTTCTCGTATTTTCAAACAAAAGATATAATATTATGCTGCGTCCATAATAAAAGTAGCGTGCATGTTCCACTGAAAAATAGACAGATTACGCAAGAGAAAAAATATTTATTCAATCTGTATCATAATGTCATTGGACAATAGTAGCAGGATAAAAAAATAATGCAAAACCTATCCTACAGCACAAAACGTGGCCTATTGAGCTGTTTTGGCACCTATGTCATAAAATTAATACTGTTTTATTTCTACCCAGGTCCCCGGCATTTACTGGATGGCGAGGCTGATGACAGTATTTCAAAGAGCGTGCTATGAAGATGAAGCAGAACAACTAATATGGACACATTGTGTGCGTAGTTTTGGCAAACATTCAGAACCCAGGAACATTGCAGTGATATAGTCATAATTTTAAGCAGTGAGAAAATCAATAGGTCAGATGTCTTAATGTTATTCTTTTCTGAATTTGAAAAGTTAAATTATCTTAGTAAAATCACCATTTTGAATTTCGGGATCGGTAGTCGGGAATATTTTTAGTTTACCACAGTCGTTTGTTAGTTGATAGTTAATATCCTGCCCTTTGTGCCATTTTTTATTTTTGTTAAAACATTAAAATTCGTCAAAATTAATTTCGTCATATTGAATAAAATATGATTTTTGGTTTCAACATCTACTTATCCCATAATAATATTCATAATCTATCTAGCATCCTAAACATTTGTAATATTATCTATATAATACTGCCGAAATGGTCAGAAATTATAATAATAAAAATATCCACTATAAAGTATAATCACATGTATTTTATCCATATGTTAACCGATAGAAATGTTTGTTATAAACTTGTAACCAATGTAGTTGTGTGAAGTTATGTAATCAATAAACAATTATGATCAATTACGCATTGAAAACATTTTTTATTTTAGTTTCAAGGATTTTTTTTCAGCTCGTGGCAATTTCGCTGGTGGCAATAGTAAGTATAGCTTTACATGCATTTTTTTTAAATGAAATGGGTATTACCACTAATCACCAATTAAATCTTGTATGAATGCTCTTCCTTCATTTCAAAGAACGCCGTAGTAGTTACAGTGCCAAATTATTCTCGGACTCCACGCCTGCAACGACTAACTGTATGCATCTTGAACGTGAATAAAGTTATGTTCACCCTTTCTCAGGCCCTGATTAAGAGTTCTGACCGCCCTAGGCTAAATATGAGGACGCGCCCCCTCCAGGTGTGTTACGGACGGGTCTAAAAGTAGGAACTGAGTAGAGTAGTAGTATTATGAAAATTTTAACATGGTTCATACTACCTATAAAAGTTTTCAAATCGATCTGCAACCTCACGCATTTTAAGACCAAAACCATGACAAGTGACTGCAGGCTACCAAGTAGTAAACCAAATCTATCTCGTGTTTGCCAGCATGACTTGTATTGGCTTAGTTTCTATAGACAACTTAGTTTCCATTGCCATTAAATCGACTTGAGTTTTTTAAATAATTATTTACTCTAGAGAAAAAATAAATATTAAATATTAAAAAAAGAGGAGGGGCATCATACAAGTGAAACATTTTTGCAACTGATTCAAAGTCAAAGTATTTATTTTGCAATTTGATTTACCAAGAAATTCTTTTGCACGTCATAAACTTTTTTTCCTACCAGCACTTTGACGTGAATGAATGGCCTGCTGCTGAGAAGAAGTGCCGCAAGAAACTCAATAAGCATAACAGTAGATGTGCAGAGAAGCAAATGTGTTTCATGTCCACAGAGTCTTGTCGTTTAAGTAATCTCCTACTTTATAGTAACCTTTCCTCATAAGGTAATCTTTAATTATGACTTTAAATTTATTTAAAGGTAATTCTACCTACAAGACGTTGTGGTACTTTGTTAAATGGCTTAATGCTCAGTCCAACAAATGACTTTCCTGTTTTATGAAGCCTGATATTAGGAACGGCAAGTCTGTGCTTATTCCTTGTGTTAAATTTGTGACAGTCGGATTTTTTAGAAAATTATTGTAATTTTTCCGAACATATGTACATTAAACAATCAAAAATGTATTGTGAAGGAACGGTTAAAATGTTAATTTGTGTAAATAGATCTCTGAGCGAATCACAAGGTCTAGTGTTGTAGATTGCACGAATAGCTCTTTTCTGTAATATAAATATAGACTCGATGTCAGCAGCAGAGCCCCACAACTGTAGACCAATTATGACATGACACTATGAAAATAACTAAAATAAACCAATCTTGCCGTTTCAATATCAGTGATATATCTTATTCTTCTTACTGCATAAGTAGCTGAACTAAGTCTTGCTGCTAATGCAGCAATATGAGGACCCCATTGAAGTTTGGAATCAATATTAATTCCTAAAAATAAAGTATCATTAACTATTTCTAATTGCTCATCATTCATAGTAATGAAGTATCCATCTGTTTTACATTAGGCATCATAAAAACACATTTCGTTTCTTTGCATTTAGTAATAAATTGTTTGTGTTAACCCATTGTGACACTCGCGAAAGAGCCCTGTTCACCTTGTCAAATGTTTTTTCATTTCTATCTGTTTTAAATATCAAAGAAGTATCATCAGCAAACAGAACTATCTCACAGAGGTCCCCGGTGTAGTATGGTAGATCATTTATATAAATCAAAAATAGCAAAGGGCCCAGTATAGAGCCTTGTGGCACGCCCATTCACAGTTTAGCACCACACGAATTAATATTGTTGATATTGACTCTTTGTATCCTGTGTGTGAGATACGATTCAATTAGTTTCATGGCAGCGTTGGAGACACCGTAATGTTTTAATTTATTAAGTAATATTGTATGGTCAACACAATCAAATGGCTTTGATAGATCACAGAAATACCTATTGCGTTCTGTTTACCTTCCCAAGCATCAAGGATATGTTTAATAGGTTCAATTCCCGCATCGGTTGTACTTTTGTTCTTAGTAAAACCATATTGCTTTTTATGAAGTAAATTATTGATGTTGAAATGTTCAAGTAATTGACTAAACATAATTTTTTCAAAAATTTTACTTAAAGATGGTAAAATAGAAATTGGCCTGAAGTTGGATGGGTCACTTTTATTGCCCGATTTAAATAAAGGTATTATTTTACTGTACTTCATCAAATTGGGAAATTGACTTTCATCAATGCATTTGTTAAAAATGCTAAATGGGGTGAAATAACATCAATTTCTGTTTTCATTATATCAGTAGAGATGCCCCATAAGTCTTCGGTTTTTTTCATGTTCAGTTCTTTGAACGTCAAAATTGTGTTTGGGTTTATATAATTAAATTTAAACGGAATCTGACATTCAGCTACACTCGAAGCTAATAACATTTGAGCTTGGTGTGAGCTAGAATTTAATTGACTAGTTGTTATAATAGGTATATTTGAGAAAAAAGTTTCAAAGGCATTAACGATTCTATATCAGATTTAAGAATTTCATTGTTAACTTTTAAGGAATAGTCGCTTTCGTATGGCTTTAATTTACATGTCTCTTTATTAATTATATTCCAATTAGCTTTGACTTTGTTACTTAACTTATTTATTTTGTTACGCAAGTAAATAGATTTTGCTTTTAGTTGCCCAGTCATTGAATGAAGCTTTAGAATTATTCGTTTTTATTGTCTTTTTAGTAAATATTATGAAGCGAATTGAGAAGAAGATGCAATTGAATCAAATGATTCATTTGTTGAGGCGCTGATCCGAATGGATCAGTAAATCATTTAAAAGATTTGAATCACTGAGTAGTTTCAGTGAAGAGTTACACACGACTATATTGTAGTGTGCGGTGCGAGTTTTGTTGAATTCGCCTCACCTCACGGCCTCACAGAAACGCGCGTTTACGTAAAGATTGAAGATTATTTTGTATGGGAATTTCAAAATTTTATGTTATGAAGTCGGTTAAAAATCAGGGACTCTCAAGCACACATTTAGTTTTAATGTTTGGTCTAGTTAAAATAAATAGGCTAGATGCAATGATGCTAGATTAGTGCATACGAAGACACGATTTCAGCGCCCCCCTCGATCCTCGCGCCCTAGGCTGCAGCCTAATTAGCCTATGGGTAAATCAGGCCCTGCCCTTTCTCAATTGATTAGGAACGCGAGAAGCGATCTACTTCAGAAAGTTGATTCGTTAGTCGTCCAATGCCCGGATGCTGACTGTAATAGATCCAACGGTTTGTTAGAGTTATCTGAATGTATAATGAGTTCGCGCCGAGTTGTGAAAAACTTGTGCACTGGAAAAGTTTTGACTTCAATAATGAGCGAACGAGGAATTATTGAATAGGCCGAATGGGGGCGCGATTGGTGACCTATAATCATATTCACATTATCGTTTCTTCGATCAAGTTTTTAGTTATTCACAAGCTACTTTTACAACCTCAGTCATTTAAAGTAGCCAACAAAAAATTAAATTGAATTGTTTTTGTTTCTAAAATTAATTTACGACTTCCTCGGTCAGCTCTTTTGACTAGCAGACTAGAACTTTCTAGTCTATACATAATCATGTTATGAACATGATCATCATACATGAATTTCAAAAATTCGTGTAGATAACGATTTTTAAATGATACAGAAAATATTTTTAGTCCCTAAAAGCCCATTAATTTATCGTAAAAACGAAATACCTTCTTTTTCTTTTTTATAAGCAGTCATTCAGATCTTTATTAAAGGAAGTAAGTCAGTAAACCCAGCGAAAACGTAATATAACCAGACGCCACGCATAAACAAAGCAATAAGGCAGACGCGTGGCGACGGGGCGAGAGCAAACAAAAGTTGCTGTTAGCGGAATGGGGCATTAGTCTCGTTGCAATTAAGCGCGCCCCAGTTCCGCCTTTGCCTGGAGGGGCCGCGGGACCCGTTAGACTCGAGTTTGTACTCGAGAAGGGCCCCGATCACAGAGATGTATTGGACTAGAGCCCGCCAGTGTAGCTACTTCGCGTGCCCAGCTTCAGTCCATCGTACTGAATGTGCCGATTCTTAGCTTTAGTCCCGCGCGACCGTTCCCCTTGTTAGACGTCAGACGAAATAGCAAAAAATGACGATTTGTGCTATTTTAAGCTGCAAAAACAATACCAAAAAGATTACTCCACAAAACAAAGATGTTTCCTTTCATCGGTAAGTCATTTTGTTATCTGAATACGCGTAATTTATTTTAAAATGAATTATTTATCAATTTTGAGAAAACAATTATGTAAATAATGCTTAAGCCGCGTGAATCGCAATTTCGTAATACATTGCGTATTTTATACTGGCCTTCCAATTGTATTGCGTGCTTTATAAGCAATGAATATCAAACAAGGCGGTACTTTCGCATATCGTTTAAGTTTCGTGGCACAGGCGTTTTTAGTCAAATACAGCGTTTAGTGATGTTCGTTCTATGCAACATACACATAATGTATTAAAATCGATTAAAGGTACCTAGTCGATTTTGGAAGCAGGAATGATAATAGGCTATTTGACAATGTGAAAAATAAAATCAAGCATAAAGTGACAATTAGGTTACATTAGGTACTGTCAACCGGCGTACAAATTAAGAAGAGTTTAAAAATGGATATTTATTAACATTAGTTAAAAATAATAATTTATTTATTTATAAACTAGCCTTCCGCCCGCGGCTTCGCCCGCGTGAACAGTAGTAGTGTATAGGACGTTATCCCGCGGGAATATCTTGTAAATTGTAGCCTATGTGTTATCCTTATGTATAAGCTATATTATTGTAAAGTTTCATTAAAATCAATTAGTAGTTTTTACGTGAAAGAATAACAAAAGTTCATCCATCCGCTCCCCGGCCAGTACCGCCGCAATCGCTATGTCCCTGCATTTTAAATCTGTAATATCTTCGAAACTATTCATTTAAATTACATGATGTAAAGGGCCATATTGATCTATATTACATGCACAATTTATTTATGGTACTTTTCGGATAAGGATTAATACTGTATTGCTTAAAATCACTTTTTCGTAAATAAGCCATTATTTTATCGTAATAAGTAAAGGATAATGGTTATTGTGGGTTATCCCTAAGAGATAGACATATACCATCGCGGACTTTTTTGTAAAACTATTTAAGGTGTACAATAGTGTAGTACATTATTTTGATCTATCTCGTAGGGTTCAGCCAGCGTTTGCAATGTAAGCGCAAAAAAATGCGATTATTTACGACCTTAAATTAAAAACCTCTAAAATCATCAGTGTTTCTCTACTATATTATGCATGTTTTATACATATAAACTTTCCTCTTGAATCACTCTATCCATTTAAAAAAACCGCATCAAAATCCGTAGCGTAGTTTTAAAGATCTAAGCATACATAGGGACAGACAGACAGGAAGCGACTTTGTGTTTTATATTATGTAGTGATTTTTATAATCGAATCGAGAATCGAGACGAAGTGGGCGTGTCCCTACTTCTCATCACTAAATCGCGCTCGTTACGTCACAGTAGGTACAAAAAATATGGCACGGTCGGTTCTCATACAAATTGACGTACTTGCGGGGTCTATTTTAATCTCTGGTCTGTGGCCCCGATTGTCTCTACTTAACTTTATCACAGGCGATGTTATGCTAATCCTAGGCTATTTATAATTTTCAGAAGCAAGTAATATGATGACGTGGAGATGATAGGAATGAACCTGTTTATAGGTACGATTCACAATGGACTTTAAAGTCAAGAAAACGCCAGAAAAAGAAGGAAGCAATGATTGGAAAACCAACGGGACCTAAAGCAGAAATCGAAATTAAAATGTCTTTTACGACCTAGCGGATCAACCATTTTTTTACGGAGGCAAACAAAAATTGTCGATCTAACAACATTGATGATTGGATAACAGGACGTGTGTTACAGGCAACTATTATTCAATCATCATCAGCCTGCGGCAGTCCATAGCTGGGCGTCAGCCTCTCGAAACGCTCGCTTTGCTCGATCTACTCGCGTCCAGCTCCTATCAGCCACCAATCACCACTATCAACAATCTCACAAAAAAGTTGGACAGTCACAAACGCTCCATCAACAACATAGTTAATACGGCTCTGTTTCATCCCTATCGTTTGCCCTTAAGGCGGATCTGTATCACGGCACACCTTTGCCAGATTGAGGACATTACGACGCCGCGTCTAATTGGTCCTTTTTCAGTGTCACAAATTGCAGCACAAAAAGTTCGGGTTTAGGTGAGACGAGTATAATTTGTCGTTACCCTGCCCTGCTTTAGCAGAATTTTTTAAATTTTCTTTAATAAAATCTTAGTAAGTCCTTGACTCCTTGCTTACTAATAAATTATATTTTCTATGCTAATATAGGTAAGTACGACACAGACACAGTAAAATAAAACGACTAGTACGTACGTACGTATCCAGGAGAGCGATCGCGCTAAATAATTTCTTCAGCCAAACCAGTACCATGGGGTCCCATCAGGAAGAAAAGAAATTTAGTTCAAAAATATATCAATAGATGGCGCGACCTGTATCGATTTTACAATTGATGTTTTCAACTTTTTAAAATATGATATATTTATTGACTATTAGTCTTCTAAAATACAAATATAGTCTCCAGAAAACTAACAAATGTGTTTTAAATTATATTATAGAAAGATTTCCTAATTTACAAAAATGAAAAGTTTGATGTGAAGAATTATTTCGAAAGCAAGCACTAGGGTGCGCTGACACACTTATTGCTCTCGCGTCCTCAAGGCGCTAGATGGCGCTTTTTTTGATGGAAAATCCATTTTATATTAATTATTTTTTGCAAATTCTACCAAACGTTTTTGGTTGTGTTGGGTAATGAATGTGGAAAAATTAGTAATTTTAACAATTGGACAAAAAATACGTTGATGGAACAACGAAGGTACTCAACACAAATATAATTATGTACTTAATTATAATGCAATCAACAATAAATTGATGTTGATTGCATTATAAATAATCACATTTTGTGGGTGGGATTCGAAATCACAATCGGGCCCATCAAAATGAACTGAAAAAAGTGTTTTCATAAAATTATTTATATATATTTTGCTGGCTGGCGATACCAACCATATTCATGCAGTTTGATCTGTTATTTAAACATATTACTTAAACAAAAATATTTTGCAGACACTTCGATCGCTTATACTAATTTATATTTTGTAGTAATAAAATATCGTGTACTTCTTTTAACTATTAATATTATTTAACGAATAAAAAGGACACCGCTTACCGGACCCAAGGCGGGAATCGAACCCACGAGACGAGCGGCTTTAGTGTCGTACGTAAACACTTCCTGCTTCCATGCAAGTGGATAACGCGTTGCGGGTTTGCGACGTTTTTGCTGTCTCGTTTTGTTCACTTGCGTTTCAAGGTATATTAAAAAGAGATCGCGCTTGTTCCAAAGTGCTGTCTGTATTAAAACGGATAAACGGACGCAAGGTCATTGAGGTCTTAAGGTTATTGAGGTTTTAAACACATTTTTCACAATTCGAATATCAAAACGAGTGCCAAATTAAAAACTCATAAAATTGTATTTTTTTTATTTCTTTATTGCATTTACATTTGTATGGTCTGTGAGTGAAATGTTATTATAATAATTTTGATTAATTTTACTCAAAAGTACTGTACTAACCTCACAAGTATTTCGTACAGAAATTAGAATGGTTGGTAGCTGTCTACCTCTCCTTTCTGTATACATGTGTGATTTATTGGCATTTCAGCTCCATCAGTTTAGCTACGTCAGTATGGTCTAGTAGTTTAAGTGACGGGTTACTAACATTAACATTCTAGGTTCGATTACCGGTTTCATTAAAAAATGGATTTTTATGATTATGATGACAACGCAAAGATTACAAGGTGTAAAGTTTTAGGGCTTTATAAATAAGGAATTATTGTGATGCAGAATTCTTTCAAGGTTAATAAATTAATCGTTTAAAGGCTGAAAGTGATTGCAATCAGATTGCAACAAGACAAATGTTGTGAAAGTGACAGTCTATCAACAGTGAGCTGAGAGAACAGTTCCAGTGTTGTGCGATAAATTCTTATTTTATAAATAACCCGAACAGACTCGACACTATTTAGAAGTGCATTATTTCGTCCAATATCAATAACAGCTGAGTGGCTCCGAGTTCAACGCTGCCTGAGTGCGTGGAACACGAACAAACCGGTCATTTATGTACGTCCAAATCTGACCATCCAGTACTTTTTTTTTTTTGTTTTTTATACTTGTGTATTTATATTACTTCTTTATAATTTAAACAATTTTTTTTTTTTTTTATTATTAACAGCGGCTTAGTGTTTCCACAGTCACTGCGACCAATTCTGATCTATTGTGAACGCCACTTAGATTACAGTTCCTCTCCAAGCCCAACCTCTTCTACGAAGAGGAGGATATTCTTGGGGAGGATATCTTTAGCCTCGTCTGGTTGTAGAATGTGCTTCCCCAGAATAAGGCTACGTTTGTGCATCAATGGCTCGCAGTCCGTGAGTATATGCAGAGGTGTTTCGTCGCTAGTGTGACAGAATCTGCATTTCCTCGACACGCGTAGACCCATTACAGTCATGTGCTTATTAAGACAACAGTGTCCTGTAATGGTTCTAACCATGATGCGTACCTGTCGCTTACTCAGTCCTAAGATCCGTTTGGAAGTTTTCGGATCAAAGGCTTTTGTAAGTGATTTTGCGTGTTTAAGTCCTGGCATGTTTAACCATCCCTTTTTAGACTTTTTTGTGTATAGGTTTTCCAAGGTGGTACGGGCTAGGCTTTTGGGGATTCCACAGATTGGCTCTGGGCCATGTTGTGTTGCCTCCGCACCTGCTTTTGCGAGTTCATCGGCCCTCTCGTTGCCTATTATTCCCTCGTGTCCCGGAACCCACCTAAGTGTTACCCTATTATTCTTTCCGAGAGAGTTTAGTCGGGTCATACAGTCTGCCACCAGTTTTGACGTTACCTGGTTAGCGGCGAGTGCTAGTATCGCCGCTTGACTGTCTGAGTTAATGTATATTCCACGATTTACGTGGTTACTTTGCAGGTTGATTTCCGCACATTCGATGATGGCGAAGATCTCTGCTTGAAAAATGGAGGCGAATGTGCCCAGATTTTGTGAGTGTTCATATCTTGGTCGCTCTCCATATACTCCATAGCCCACCTTTGGGCCCATTTTGGAGCCATCGGTGAACCAGTTTAGGCTTCCCCGTTCACAGGTAACTTGGTTGTTTAACCAGTTTTCCCTGTCCGGTATCTCAACCTTGAATGTTTTGTTGAAAACATGGACCGGTGTCATGACATCGGGGGTCATCCTCAGAGTTGGTGTCTCATGAACTGAGTCCAGTAAGGTCCTCAATTTTTGAGAGATAGGTCTGAGTCCTCCCTGGGCGTTGAGTCTGTATGCGCTAGCTTCCGCCTCTTTGATTATGTGTAGGTCAAGAGGCATGATGTTGAGTAGCGCATTCAGAGCCGCTCCAGGAGTGGTGGACATGGCCCCCGTTGCCATTGCACAGGCAGTCCTTTGCAGACTGCCTAATCTGTCTGATGCGGATTTCTGGCTGGCTTTATTGTACCACACCACCGAGGCGTATGTTATTATCGGCCTCACAATGGTTGTGTACAGCCATAAAACTGCTTTGGGTTTTAACCCCCATGAGCTTCCTACCATACGTCCGCATGATCCTAAAGCTATTTTAGCTTTTTGGATTATGTTGTTTAAATGAGTGTTCCACGTAAGTCTCTGGTCTATGGTAACTCCCAGATACTTGACCTCCGTGGAAAACTCAATTTCATTCCCATTCAGCCGAGGTTTGATCAGCTTGTTCAGCTGTCTACGCTTGGTGAAGGGAACTATAACGGTTTTTGTGGCGTTAACCGATAGGCCATTGTCTCCACACCAGTCATTGATGGTATTTAAGGCCTTTTGCATCCTTAAGGAGATCGTAGTTTGACAGAAGCCTCTGACCGTGACCACGAGGTCATCAGCATAGCCTTGTGTATCAAAGCTTAGGTCTTCCATCTTATATAGCAGTTGGTCTACAGCTAGGGTCCATATTAAGGGGATAATACTCCTCCCTGTGGACATCCCCTAGTGGTTCTGACTTCAACTGTTGTTTGTAGAAGGGTTAGCTTTACATTTCTTGTGGTAAGCATTGCTTCGACCCACCTAATGGTAACAGGCTCGACGTTCTTACGCACTAAGCCTCCAACCAGAAGGTTTGTTGGTGTGTTGTCGAAGGCGCCTTCTATGTCCAGAAATGCGCATAGTGCGATTTCTTTGTCCTCCAACGCCTTCTCAATCCTGTCAGTGAGGCTGATCAGGGCTGTTTCCGTGGATTTTCCACTGCGGTAGGCGTGTTGGAAAGGATGTATCGGGTTCATCGGTAAGATGATACTCCTGATATATATATCTATTACTTTCTCCATTGTCTTTAAAAGAAATGAAGTAAGACTTATTGGTCTGAAGGATTTCGGCTGAGCGAAATCCTTTTTCCCAGGCTTAGGTAAGAATAGAACTTTAACTGTGGTCCACCGTTCTGGTATATGTCCCCAGGCCAGGCTGGTTCTGTAGATTTTTACCAGATGTGGTATGAGGATGTTTGCTCCTTCCTTTAGATGTATTGGAAGAATGCCATCCTCCCCACAGGCCTTGTATGGCTTAAAGGAATCTATTGCCCACCTCACTTGATCTGGTCGAATCATAATGGCGGCTCTTTTCCAGTCCTCTATCCTTGGCCGGCTAGAGTTGCCTGTACTTGAGGAGTCCGCCGTCTGCTTCGAGCCTGGAAAGTGTGTGGCGGCTAGTAGTTCCAGTGTCTCCGTTTCGTTTTTTGTGAAAGATCCATCTGATCTTTTCAAAAGTCCTATTTGATTAGTAGTGGCTTTTGAGAGCATTTTGTGGAGTCGTGCCGAACGGGGGAGACTTTCCACCTCGTCACATAGCTTCCTCCACGATGCTCTCTTCGCCTTCCTAATCTCTAGGTTATATTTAGTTAGAGCTTGCTTGTATGTCTCCCATTCTTGGGAGTGTTTGGCTCTATTGAAAAGTCTCCTGGTTTCTTCCCTAAGCCTTCTCAGCTTAGGGTTCCACCAGGGGATTTTTGTGTTAGATGTTTTCACCCTCACAGGGCAGCTGTCCTCGTAGGCTTTACAGATTCCTACGGTGACTCCCTCCACTGCGAGTTCTAACGCATCCACAGTCCTAATATGTTTAGGCAGTACCTCTAGGTTTAATTTCAGTTGGTCCCTGTATTTGTCCCAGTCTGTTGTCCTAGGGTTTCTGTACACATATGTTTGACATGTAAGCTTTGCTTTTATATCAAAACGTATGTGTCTGTGATCTGACATTGAACTTTCGTCACTGACCTGCCAGTTTGCTATGTACTTGGCGAGGTTTTTAGAAGCAAAAGTTATATCAAGAACTTCTTGTCTGGCACGTGTAACAAAGGTCGGCTTGCAGCCTAAGTTAAGCGTGATCAGATTATTTTGTACGAGAAAGTCGTATAGTTTCTCACCTCTCCCGTTGATGTCTGAGCTGCCCCATGCTGTGTGGTGGGCATTGGCGTCACATCCCACTAACAGATCCACGTTGTTTCGCTGGGCAAATTCCACAACTCGCTCCAGGTCTACTGTGGGATCAGTTTTCTCACCTGGTAGATACGCAGAGCACAGGAGCACTTTCGGTCCATTTAGCCCTGGTATCTTCAGGAACCCTGCTACCAGGTCATCATTACATAACTCTGGTACAGGTAACAGATTAATGTTGTTCTTATATACAATACAGGATCTGGGCCTTCGCCCTTCTGAATGCACTAAGATCTTACCCGCAGAAGAGAGTCCCCGTACCACTGTATTGGCTAACCAGGGTTCTTGTATTAGGGCGAGGTCCACCCTGTTTTCGGCAAAGCAACACTCCACCACCGCAGACGCTGCTGCCGCATGGTGAAGGTTGCCCTGCAAGATCCTCGCCCTATCTCCCGTGGTCATCGCCATTTCAGAGGTACCTCTGCGGTGGAGCTGGGGGACATGGACGTCCTCTGCTGCCACTCGCTGCTCCTCTGCTCTTCTGCTCTGTCCCAGGTTTGGGTGGTCGACCACGATGGCATTCCACGGCTTGCGGCAAAGGGTCAGGGCCTTTTCGGCACACATCTCCGTAGCCAGAAGCCGTTTCAGCCTTTTCTTGGCCGCTCCGTTAAGCTTTTGCAGCTTGCAGTTTTGTGGGGTCTTTTCAGAATCAGTCAGTGTCTCGGCTGTTGTGCCCGTCACCGACAGATTCGTCAGACTCTCCGCAACTTCTGTGCTGGGTGATTTGGAGGCACTAGGCTCTCCGCTCGCCCCAGAAAGTTGTTCTCCGAAGGGAGAATTGGGTGGTGTTTTTGGTAGCTTTTCTTCCATGAACGTCCCACAAGTAGCTAGGGAAATAAAAGGTCACCCCCGGCAGAGCCCCGCTTGCCGGGGGAAGGGCTAAGTACTGCACCGATTCGCCCTGGTTTCGGGCAGGCTCCGTTAGAGACTGAGCTCCCTCTCAGCCACGCATTCTTCGGCACGGATCGCAAAACACCTTGAATTAGGGTTGGCGGTGCTTGGGAAGGAGGGGATAGGATGAAGCGGATAGGAAAGGAAAATGGAAGACGGGTTGACGCCTGAGGGTTTTTAGATACGTCTGTTTCAGAAGGAATCAGACCAAAAACAGGCAGCAACCTCGCGAAGGCTGGCCCTCAGACTTGCCTTGAGGATCTACACGACCTGCGCTCTCCCTCAAGGCCTTTAGCCAAAGCATTGGACGGGAGTGAGCCATGCAATAAGCGAACTACATTGTATTCTACGTCTTACTAATGCGCTAAGCTAATACTCTGCCTTTCGCTCGCCCTATTTAATAATTTAAACAATAACTACTTTAATAAGTTATCTACACAAAAATAATAAAGTGTTGATTGTTTGTTTCTATTAAATAAATAGGCTCCGAAACTAAGGGACCGTTTTGAGAAAATCTTTTGCCATAAGAACCCGAGTTCCGACATTATCCCTGATGACCATGGCTACTTTTTACCGCAGTAAAATGCTTGAATACCTACTACGGGAAAGCGGATATTAGAACAAGGGGTAGGTAGATAGGATACCTTCGATTTCGTACTTATCTTTTTCACATTAACTTTTAAACAGCTGAACCGTTTGGGTGAATTGAAGTGTATGATTATTTTAATGATATCCTGGATGATTGGAAAATACAATTGAACCCGGTAGGTGTTCCATTACTAAGTACCTATGACCATCTTCCAGCTCCATCATCAGACCATCTAGCATCAAAGAACTCGTCAAGACAAATCAAACGAGCCCAAACTCAACAGGGTTGCGCTACCTATTTCATTACTGAGTTCTTCTTGATTCTTAGCACCAAAGAACTTGCAAAACAAATCATACAAGCCCAAATTCGATTTAGTTACGTTGTTAAATAATAAGTTCCTATGACCTCCTTTCAGCTTCATCATCAGGCCCTGGCTTCCATCTAGCACCAAAGAACTCATAAAAACAAATCAAAAAAGCCCAAACACGATGGGGCTATGTTGTTTAATTACAGAGTTCCTATGGCCACCTTCCAGTTTCATCATCAGACCCTGGCTACCATCTAGCACTAAAGAACTAGTCTAGGCAAATCAAACAAGCCCAAACACGATGGGGCTATGTTGTTTAATTACAGAGTTCCTATGGCCACCTTCCAGTTTCATCATCAGACCCTGGCTACCATCTAGCACTAAAGAACTAGTCTAGGCAAATCAAACAAGCCCAAACACGATGGGGCTATGTTGTTTAATTACAGAGTTCCTATGGCCACCTTCCAGTTTCATCATCAGACCCTAGCTACCATCTAGCACTAAAGAACTAGTCTAGGCAAATCAAACAAGCCCAAACACGATGGGGATATGTTGTTTAATTACAGAGTTCCTATGGCCACCTTCCAGTTTCATCATCAGACCCTTGCTACCATCTAGCACTAAAGAACTAGTCTAGGCAAATCAAACAAGCCCAAACACGATGGGGCTATGTTGTTTAATTACAGAGTTCCTATGGCCACCTTCCAGTTTCATCATCAGACCCTGGCTACCATCTAGCACTAAAGAACTAGTCTAGGCAAATCAAACAAGCCCAAACACGATGGGGCTATGTTGTTTAATTACAGAGTTCCTATGGCCACCTTCCAGTTTCATCATCAGACCCTGGCTACCATCTAGCACTAAAGAACTAGTCTAGGCAAATCAAACAAGCCCAAACACGATGGGGCTATGTTGTTTAATTACAGAGTTCCTATGGCCACCTTCCAGTTTCATCATCAGACCCTGGCTACCATCTAGCACTAAAGAACTAGTCTAGGCAAATCAAACAAGCCCAAACACGATGGGGCTATGTTGTTTAATTACAGAGTTCCTATGGCCACCTTCCAGTTTCATCATCAGACCCTGGCTACCATCTAGCACTAAAGAACTAGTCTAGGCAAATCAAACAAGCCCAAACACGATGGGGCTATGTTGTTTAATTACAGAGTTCCTATGGCCACCTTCCAGTTTCATCATCAGACCCTGGCTACCATCTAGCACTAAAGAACTAGTCTAGGCAAATCAAACAAGCCCAAACACGATGGGGCTATGTTGTTTAATTACAGAGTTCCTATGGCCACCTTCCAGTTTCATCATTAGGCCCTGGCTTCCATTTAGCACCAAAGAACTTGCAAAACAAATCAAACAAGCCCAAATTCGAAATGGTTACGTTGTTTAATTACTAAGTTCCTACGACCACCTTCCAGCTCCATCATCAGGCCCTGGCTTCCATCTAGCACCAAAGAAATCATAAAAACAAACCAAACAAGCCCAAACTCGATGGGGTTACGTTGTTTAATTACTAAGTTCCTATGACCACCTTCCAGCTCCATCATCAGACACTGGTAACCATTTTGCACCAAAGCACTTGTCAAGACGAATAAAATGAGACCAAACTCGATGGGGTTTTGTTGTTTAATTAATTATGTACTGAGTTCCCATAGCCACCTTCCACCCCTATTATCAGACCCTGTGGAACGTCAAGCGCCAAAGTACACGTCAAGATTAATAATTAAACAAACAAAAACTCCATGGGGTTATGTCGTGTAATTTTTCTTTACACTAGTACATATTATATTACATTATCATTTATCTGTGACGTTGCGAAGGAATTCACTATCACACACATTGGCGCGAAGGCACAACATAGTGTCGGGCAACGCACCGGTAGGTACCTACTTCATGCATTTTCACCGCGCGTTATACACTAGCGCCATCTATTGACAGTTTATCTAAAACCACAGACGCTTGCTATTTATGCTAGATTGCAATGTGAGTAAACGAAAATGACATCTTGTAGATACTAGAGGTACTAGTATAACCCGAAGAATAACGCGAGTTAGGAAGGTCACATTTCTTTGTATGGGATGGGGCATCTGTACTAGTATTATATTATCTGTGCCAGTACCAAACCGCAGCTATTCTGCCGATTTATAGCGCCGTCGCGTGTTTCAAACGCGATAGCACTAAGTATCGACCAACGGCTGAGGTTTAGTTGTTGATTTTATTTAGCGCGATCGTCCCTCAGGTTCATAACAAGAATTGTGGTCAATTTTTTTTCATTAGACGGTAAAATTTTAAAACCATGTACTTAGGTACCACTTGGTGTAATGGTCGAGAAGTCGGCTATTACACCAGAGGTCGCGGGTTCGATCCCCGCACGGTACAAACATTTGTGCGCATGAACATGTCTGTTTGTATCGGTCTGGGTGTTTCTATGTATAATATGTATGTATTTACAAAAAAAAAGTATATAAGTAATGTTTATCCGTTGTCTAGCACCCATAGCACAAGCATTAGCTTGTGCTATTAGCATTAGCTTAGTTTGGGGCTAGATGGCGCTGTGTGAATAATGTCTAGAGATATATACCTAAGGGTCATCAGTGTCCCAGTTGATTAACAATTCTCGCTACCGAAGTACCTCATAGTTATTTCTTACTTCTCAATCTTGCCCGTGCAAAAAAAATTCAAAAATTTTATATAAAAATTCAAAAATAGATTACAGTAAAATGAATCAAGGCAGGGCAACAAAAGCCATTGAAAAAGCGACAGACAAGTGAAGTGAAGTACTCTCAATCATCTACAGTCGACGGTTACAAGTAGGTACCTACGTACGAGGGCCAGTCAATTTTCAGTGTAAAAATACCTTTTAAAATCCATTCTTCACTATTTTTAACGAGACCCCTGTAGCCACTCATATTTATGAAAGTATTTGAAAAGCGCGGCGATGGTTTTATCAGCGGAAAATAAAATTATTTCTTACATCATGGGGTATGTTTCTAGTTTTTTGGCAACATAGTTTTCTTAACGCTGCCGCGCTGGTTAATTATTGTAAAAGTTCAAATAAATCCGATTTACTATGCAATCGCGAAGGCTGCGGGATCGCGCATATCGCCGGGAGTTTAGAAATAAAATCGCAGTTCCGCCACCGCGCGCGAACGACGCGCGACGGGCGCGGGCAGAAACCGCTCCGTGAGTTTTTAGCCTAAGTGGCTCAGCGTGCAATGGAATGGAACAAGCAATGGCCAATAAATAATAGAGTCCCTCTTGCAAATAAAATTCGTAATAAAAATATTCGTCAGAGAACCAAAGTCATTGACTTTGCGCGTAGGATTAGCACGCTGAAGTGGAATTGGGCTGTTCATGTCTCCAGAGGTCCAGATAAACTCATGGGCGATGGAGCCAACGGACACTGGGGTGGAGGAGCGGTTAGGTTAGTCACTTGGGCAAACGCAGTGTGGGACACCCTGCGGAACTGACGACTTGAGAAGGAAGGATGGCTAGTTCGGACCTACCGGGTCATGCATATAAATCAACATTATACAGAAGCTATGGCTTTGCGGGCCCGCAATCGCGGCGGGATTGCGGGAACGGGTGAAAGAAAACCATTGCGTGAGTTCCTGTGAGTTCTTAGCCTTATAAAAATATAATTTTTATTTTAGACCAAGGCGATGATTTTTTTTATTTATTAAAAAACAAAGTGTCACTGTCAAAACTTTATGTCATTGACAGCTGTCAAGTGGCAAGCTGAGTGAGATGACGATTGCGTTGCGTGCTTTTTTAGTAAATTTCTAGTATTTTCTTGTTAGAATTCACGATAAAGTACATAATATATCCAAAAATGATTTTTAAACCCTTTCTGTATTGATATTGGGAACCTTACAAACAATTTAACGATGTCTAATTCGCTAAAATCTTTCCTAGGCCCAATTTATGTACTTCTTTTATTCTCTTGTGGAAATGCTTCTGATGAGGCAAAGAGTGATAAAGTTGAGACTGTAGATTGTGCGACGCTGAGGCTAGGACAATATATATGTCCAGACCCTAGTATTAATCCAATAGACCCAGACACACAGCAATATCGTGGTTGCATGAAAGGCGAAAAGATCCCGTGGGAGGGCGAAGCAGAAGGTACTTAGACTTACTTTGATACTATTTCAATAGAATTTGTGACTTTTGATATTGTGATTATTTTTGCTAATGCCGTGATTACTCAATTAATTCTATATCCATTTTTCAGTGCAATGTATAGCAGCTGATGGAATAAAATGCAAAGAATCAAATAGCTCAATATTCAAACGAAAACTCCCATGTAAATGGACGTAAGTTATTCTTTATTTGATATTAGTGTGCTATTATTTAATGCTAACTTTCTTGTTTTAAAGGACTGTTGTGATTTTCTCAAGAATTAAAAGCTATGAATCAATGACGTTCAATCGTCATTGCTATGAATGTATGATAATTCAAAGACACTTATTGTATTTTTTGATATTTGGCTTTATATGGTAACCATCTCAAATATAATTTATATTTACATATAAATCATAGTTCTTATCACCAGTGGTTGCATTAATACACTAAGGCTTTTTGCTCTTGTATTTTTTTTAACTCTATATAAAAATTTGTTTACAGAAATGGATATTCTCTGGAAATAGCTCTTTTATTGTCAGTGTTTTTGGGGATGTTCGGCCTGGACCGGTTCTATCTTGGCTACCCTGGAGTTGGTCTGGCTAAACTTTGCACATTAGGTTTTATGTTTATAGGCCAACTTCTGGACATTATTTTAATAGCTGCACAGGTATGTTATAGTATCTTGGTTTTAACTTAAAGAGATGAGCTCTCAAATATAATTTGGACACTACTACACACTTTTTGCAGTTGTTAGCACATTGTTAGCATATCAAATAGCCACAGATACATTTTATGGATAGTTTTTTTTATACCAGTAATGATTTTACAGCCTTTACATAGTGGCACTACTAACATTCAGGATGAAATGTTTGCCCAAACAAAATCTGTTTATTTCAGGATAGTCTTTACCAATAATATTTTTATTTACAGGTTGTAGGACCATCTGATGGCTCTGCTTATGTAGTGCCCTACTTTGGAGCAGGAGTATCAGTTGTCCGCAGTGACAATGAGACATACCTGCTTCCCCAGGCGGACTGGCACAACATCACTTGACAGTGGGGAACAATATCCTTTGATGTGGATGAGGATTATGAATGGACATAATATTAAAGAGTTTACCACCAGAATGATGAATGTGTTCTTTGAATTGTTTATTAAGTATAATAATAAAGATACCTGTATATAATCAATAAATTTTGTAAATAGTGCAATAAAATTAGTGATCTCTTGTAAATACATGTACATATTTTAAGTGATAATAAGGCTGAAATATAAATACCTAGCTAAGCCAATAGTTGTTTTATTAAAGTTGTCAGGTCATCAGTTTGGCATATTTGCCATTGCATCAAGTATCAAGACGAAATTAGAAGGTTCAGTAAAGCACAACTTCAAGGTGCTTTTATAAGAGGTAGGTCTTATTAAAGCAACAGCACTTTTTAGGCAACCCTTAAACCAAATAAAATTAGTTTTATAGATAAAAGTAAGAAATATGATTCAGTTTGTCAATCAAGTTTTTAATAATTTACTCTTAACAGTCACCAAAATCATTGATAAACAAGTGCATCAATAAAACAAAACAGTTAATTAAATTTTGTACTGTAACTGTACATTTATACTTTATTTTTATTGTTTCTCTCTACTACTTGTATTTCCATCTGTAACACTAGGTTGAGTTTCTTGTACTGATATATCTGAAGGTGGGGCAGTTAAGGTAAATATCACAGGTATTCTTGATAAAACTGGGTTCCCATTTTTCTCTAATAACCTTATCCACGATAATAGAGAATCTCTTGATGATGTACCTGAAATAATGACATAGGTTGATTATTTATTATAGTTTATTACCTAGGATTTCTATGACTTGGCTTTTGTTTCACTGTTTGTCAATGTGTGCCCAAGTGCACTTCTATGATTTATTTAGGCATAAAATAAGTTTATACACCCTCAAGAGGATGGGTGAATATGAAAACAGTGCAACTAATATAACATTTGCCAATGGCTAAGATGTATTCCATATTTTTTTAAATTTATATGACAAATGATTAAACTTTGAAAGGTCAATAATATAATTATACAGATTCACCTGTAGCACATATAGCAACTATTGTTCCATCGTCTTGTTCATGAACCGTACACTTGACTGAAGGCAATTTTGTACTTCCAATATAGCCAGGTATTCCAGGCGGCTTATCAATGTTTGACACATCTAAAACAAATAAAATATTGAGTTTATAAGTTTTGGTAGTGTTAATGAAATTAGAAAAACTGATAACTAGCATTTATAATATTTTTACTGGATAAGTAAATAGACTTTTAAGGTAAATAGAATAATTTGTAACATAGTGATATTTAAAATATGTAAGTCATCACAATATTTACCATCAGGATCTCTGTCATCCGTGGTTTCTGGTCTGGTTTTTCCAAAGAGAATGAAGTAGGTGACAACTTGATCTCTCAAATACACCTCAAATGGTCCTTTAATAACTAGTGGCTCATCTGGTGGCTGCTCTTCAAGCAGGACTTTTTGAGCTGCACTTTGTGCAGTGACAATCCAGGTCTTGTCCAAGGATGCTTCTATTTCTTCTGTCTAAATAAAATGTTCAGTAAGTATTTTCATCTATTAATAGATTAATTATTTATTTTATAATTCAAGAGGAATAAGAAAATGCAATTTGCAAATAAGAACCATGCTAAGTTTAGCCATTCTATATTAAATATCCCATATTGCTGAGAAATACCTTACCCCTATTGTGGGTCAAAACTGGAAAAATTTAAATAAGGTAATAATAAAGTACTTCACCTGCCAAACTTCAACCACAGTTACTGGGTCAACTGAAGTAATTCTCTGAATAGCTAATTTTGCTAATTCTAAAGTGTCGTTTGGGAGCTCTTCTGGCAAAGCCCACGGACTAAGGTTCCTGAATTTAGGCATCCAGTATAGCATTCTCCAAAATTTCCTCAGTGGAATACCTCTCCTACCAAAGATGTTTAGCAGCATTAACTCCAATTCACTGTCTGGCATGACTCCTGTAATCGAATTCCAATAAGTCTTTCATAAGTAGGTATTCTAATAGTAAAATATAGGTGACATTAAGAACTAACATTAAAAAAAAAATTCTAAATCAATACAGTCCATATAAATGAATTTAGTTTAGTTTGAATGAAACCAATGAAACCAAAATCAAAACAAGAATCTTACGATTATCCTCCATCTGTTCTAGCAGATCTACTATACACTGCTGTTGTTTTGGATAATGCATAAATTCAGCTTGAAAAATATTAGTAGGAATAAATTTCCCTTTTGGTAATACATCGACTAGAGCCTTATACACTTCTAGATCTTTCTGCACACCGAACTCTCTCATTTGCGCTAAGGCTGCATAAATAAACTCAACATGACCCCTTCTTCTGGTATCACGTCCTTCGAACATTTTAATAACTTCTAAATACGTTTTTTTATCTTTCTGAGGTTTAGTTGAAAACGGATCGAATGTAGTCAAACTCTTCTCATTACTTTCCCATCGCTTTATTAATAAATTTGAATTTGATGGTTTAGTTCGTAAAAATGTTCTTAGAATTTTTGCAGCCATTTTTAGGTTAGAAAAGGGGAAACCAATTCAAAGTTTTATTTAACAGAAACTATGTTGGTATGTGATAAATTAATATTAATTGCTTGTTTTAGAGAACACTGCATTTCACTTTTTGCTAATTAAATGCTTTTTTAATACGAATTCCAGTATTCGGCAATTTAGGTAGGAAAACAAAAATGACATTATGACATAACATGAATGAAATGAAACATCTGACAATGACAGCTGGTACGTTCACTTTCATTCATTCGTCCAATGGTTTGCAACCTTAGAGTAGAACACATGGAGATGCCCTAAGTAGGTACAAAACGTGTATACCTAAAGTTGGAACACAAAATGGCGCCACCAATGATAGCGCCCGACCATAGTGCAACCAATATTGTATATCGATATATTTATCGATACAAGTTTACGTGTCGATCATAAATGCACATATTTTGTTAGAAATCTATAAATAGTTTCTTATTTTCCTATCACAAAATAATGATGATGCAGTGCCTTAATATAACAATAGGTTAGTTATATGTATATATTATTATGGAAATTTCAACTTCACATGGTCAATAACCCTATTACATTTTTCCAAAAATCCTAAACAGAAGATAAAGTGAAGATACTGTACTGTTTCATACTACCATCACGTAATCTTGTTATGTCGAGAGTTCTGTAAAACCAGTTTTCGTTAAAGTGTAGCGAGCAAACGGGCCTTATTTTATGTCGCGGATTTATATTTTCCCCACCTATTAACTCTATCTATTTCTTCTTTAATGTTTCACTTACAGGAAATCTGCAGAAATATACCATGCAGAATATAACTATATTTATAATACGTATCGATACATAAAAATATTGTGCCACATCACTAGCTGGAACACAATATGGCGAAACCGGCACGCGTCAAAAACTGTGTGACGTCACTAAAAAGTGTTGCCAAAATGGGTACAATGCAAAGATATCTGTCTCTTTTTTCATACGCAACAATCACTTAGATGAAAAGAGATAAGTATATATTTGTAAGGCAAGTGTCGATTCGATGTATATTCATATAAGCAATTTTTTGTATAGATCAATAGGGCATCTCCATATGTTCTACTCTAAGTTTGCAACCTCATTCAGCGATCTCCCTCCAATTTATATGTTCATTCATTTGTGTTAAAGAAAACTCATTCATTCGTTTCAAAACCAGAGTTGCCCAACTATCGATAGTTTCGCTATCGATAGTTGACCTTGAAAAATAGTAACAATATCGATAGTGCTATCGATAGTATCGATAATATCGATAGTATCGATACTATCGATAGCCCAAACCAGGCAATACTATCGCGGGTAAGCAATACTATCGATACTATCGATAGTATTGTTGCTCGATAGTATCGATAGTATCGAAACTTTCGATAGTATCGGAACTTTCGATAGTATCGATAGTTAAAAAACTATCGATACTATCGATAGTATTGTTGCTCGATAGTATCGATACTATCGATAGTATTGCCTGGATTTGGGCTATCGATAGTATCGATAGACTATCGATACTATTGATATGACGTCAACTATCGATAGACTATCGATAGTTTAGCGATAGTGGACTATCGATGGGCAACTCTATTCAAAACAGTTGATTTTACCGACGAGAGGAGGATAGACGTCTTCTTGCCAAAACTTTGTTTACGTGTTCGAATACGAAAGTTAAATAAGTTGTTATCGTAGCTAAATTATGTAAAATAATTGCACTGAAGTGATGTAATTGAGTTTATTCTGAACTGTTATTTATAAATAGCGAGTTTTATTTTTATTTTGAAAAACTAGTAGAAAGTGTGGTGTTGCAAAGATGTGTAAATTCATAGTTTCTGGTTTAATTTTTGTGTTCCTGCTGAATTTAAGTGGTAAGTTGTAGTGATAATTATTATTTACAATAAACAATAATTACTGTTGTTTTTTATTTTAAATAATTTCAATTTAATCTTTTCCATAAAGTTATTTTAAAACTAGTTACTTAATACGTCTTGCTATGACTAAATACAGCGTCAAAATGTTTGATTATTATAAATTAAAATTTCATTTTGCTCAGTATTATTTTGTTTATTTTTCTATTGATTAAGTAGGTAGTAAATACTGTTTGTATGCACTGTTATGATAAATTGTTGTAGATTGTGATTCTGCCAAATCATCTATCAAGAAACATTGAATAAGTGATATTGTTTTTAACTCATCGAGAAGCGAGACGTAGTACCCACATAATAATAAAACCCAAGGTTACGGAGAACTCGCTAAGTGTGCACGTAGACGCCCGCGATCTCGCTTGCACGTGTTTAAAAACAACTGTTACGGGCGGGCCAAGGTGTTCTCGTATTCTTTTACTGATGATTAAAATTAATAATATGCGTATTGGAAATAAACTTTTTACGATGGCTTTAATAAAAGTAGTATACATAATTATTTTATTGGCGACAACCGTTACTGTATTCCTGTCTTAGTTCAATAAATCTGGCTCGTCCCAAGCTGGTGTGAAGGGGAAACCGGGGGAGTTTCGTGGGTAGTGGACGCTTTAGTCTCGAGTCCCATACACGGCCGCAGGTCTAGCTAGCCTGCGGTTATGGTGCATAAACGCATTCTCCTACAAAAAAAAAAGTTACTCGTAGATGGCACTGTGCTAGCGTGATTTTGAACGCCTAACATATAGGAGCATTGCATCAAGGATTTAAGTGTAGGTAGTGCACTACCGTACTATAATACCTATTCCGGTAACGTTCTGTGTAATCCTATTGCTCCTTTAAGTGGCGGGTGTAAGCACTTATGCGTAAAACATTCCTCTGTCTGTAAAATACTAGGTACATAGGTATTAACATCATCTATCTGAATTATGAAACACATTTGCTTCTCTGCACATCTACTCTTATGCTTATTTATTGTACTTATTACATATATTATTATTAAGTTGACATTATATTGTTATTAATTTGACATTATATTATTATTAAGTTATTAGTGTACGACACAAAATGATTAAAAAAAGGCTATCATATGTAACTGTTGAGTTTCTTGCGGCACTTCTTCTCAACAGCAGGCCATTCATTCACGTCGAAGTGCTGGTAGGAAAAAAAGTTTATGACGTGCAAAAGAATTTCTTGGTAAATCAAATTGCAAAATAAATACTTTGACTTTGACATTATAGAATCATTTTCTTATCAGACAATCCCTGGAACTATCAAGAATCCCTGGTAGGTACAAACATATTATAACTTGGTTTTAATTAAGTAACAAGTCGTAGCAAGGGAAATTAGAACTTGTGAACTAAAATAGTTTGTAAATATTTCAATAGAATACGTAGGTGTGTGGAATTTTAATTGCGTTCACCAAGTTTCTTGCCATTGTTTTTTTAAATTTGATGATTTGTTAGTTTTTCTGGCATAATCTCCAGGGTAATAAGTAGGTTATTCCATTCGGAAACTCTCTAGAGACTCTAGCAAGTCTGTGCAACTACAAAGTTATGTACTACCTTATTGTCTTCCAAATTCCAGTGTCATTGCTATTTTTTTGGTTCGTTTCTTTTAAGATTTATAAGTAGGTTTAGTCGATAAAAAAAATTATATTAATTTAAAATAACGAGTCTATTATACACGTTACGTCGTGTTTACGTCCTGTTTTGTTAAAATGTAGGAATAAACCGCGATTTTTATCCATTTAAATGGTTTTATTTAATGATAGTAATCGCCTAAATATCAGAAAATCCCTACTTTATTCAGTTAAACCACGGTATTGATACTATTACCGTGGTTAAACATCATCAAAGTAGCTAGGTCCTACCTACCATCCTAATAGTACTGCTTTAGGGAAACGACAAAAGAGGGTAGTAGATTACCCTAATACTGCGTTAACGTCTGAGCAACCGCTGTGGATCACTGTTAATCCCGCTTGTCTAAGTAAGGATCGCCTTTGAATCACTTAGATTTTGTGCTAACAGCTAATGATGGTGTTAATGTTGTTCCATAATTGTAGCAAAACATCGATTTCAGCGATTGAGGCCTTCGCTTTGTATTGGTATTATAGGTACTACGACACTATTAGAGGTTGTATATTTTTAGAATCGGTACGTAGCAACTTTAGTAACGGAATATTGCACACCAAAAACAGTTCTAAAATGTTTAACGAGATCACGTAATTGTTTCTTAATTAAAAATTTATCCACCATCATATCCGATATTGGATGTTAAAATTTCATACAACGGCACCAATAACAATTTATTTTTTCCATTTAGTCTCAATTCGAGGTAATAAATTCAGATATCTGTATTACGAAGCTATCTGCGTTTGGCGAGCTTAGCGTTTATGCCAGATATAGGTAGGTAGGTAAGCAATAATGTATGTAAATTAAATTACAGAATTCTAAACGATTTACTCCAATGAGAACATATGTATGTATATGTAGGTTGAATCATCATCATCATCCCAGCGTATTCCCGATTGCATCCAGTATGGAGCTCAGGGTCCGCTTCGACTATGATCCTAGATTTGACAAGCCTGGTTATTACAATGGAGCGATTGCCATCTGACCTCCGTAACCCTTACAAGGGAAACCAGACCTACTTGGAACATAGTCGGGACCAACTGCTTAACGTGCCTTCCGAAGCACGGAATCATCATTCTTTTCAGACATTCAGGTGATTCAAGCCTGCAATGTCCTAACCAAACTGGAAACAATCACACAAAGTGATGTTACCCGCGGGATTCGAACCCACGACCTCCGGGTAGGGATGGCGATTCTTTGCGAAAAAGATCGATTTTTAAATCGATCCGAATCGAAACCTAAAGAATCGATTCACAAAAAAATCGAGGTAAAAAAGATCGATTTCCAAAAAATCGATCTTTTTTTTTCAAGTTTGCATTTACAATGAAAATATAAATGAATTTTATAAAAAAAAAACAAGAATAAATATAGAAATAGACATTTAGCTTATTGTCAATGCTTATTATCTTAAATTTAACTGTAAATTTGACCGCTTCCTTCAATTCCCGCCTTGGGTCTGGTTGGTGGTAGGACTTTTTCAGAGTCCGAGTGGCTAGCTACCACCCCCACAGGTGAAATCTGCCGCCATAACAGCTCTGGCTGTGTTTCAGCAATATTAATGTGGAAGCCAGTAGATTGGAACTGGGTTTTTTTTCAAGACCGAACAGAAAAAATCGAATGTCGATTTTCAAGGGTGATGAATCGATTCACTGAATCGATTCAGTTCTACATATCGATTTAAAAAATCGATTTTTTGGCTAGAAAAATCGATTTTCCGATTAATCGATCTCAGATCGCCATCCCTACCTCCGGGTATTAGAGCCGAACGCTCTAACCACTGTACCACGAAGGCAGGTTGAATATTTAGTATTATTTGTAGAATAGGTAAATTGTTTTTGAGTGCGCTTAATTCACTACCTACACTCTTTTAACAAGACTTTTGACGTTTTGCGAAAAACGAGAGCTCGTAAGCCGGCCGTACAGTTCTAATCTTCGCACACTTCACGGCACAACTTGGCAATTAGCACCGAAATGATAATTATCAAGATCCGGGTCATCTCTAGCAAAAAGCGAAATGTCATTACGGTGCGTGCGGTTTCCTTACCTCATAAATATACCATAGTCTAATTTCTAGTAACAGTGAGAATATAAAGTTTTTGTGACTCTTACCTATGGACTTGATGATTATTTTTCATGCCAAATAAATTAAGACACAAATACTCAGCTTATCTGATGGTATAAGCCGCCACTGTGGCCTATTCCATTGCGGAAAACTAACCAGGATATCTAAATTCTGAATGTTGCAGTCCTTTGTTACGCACACACGTCGCTGTGTGTTCATTTGTCTTTAATAGGGAACAATTGACCCTCTCTGAAGTTTCTAAGTAAGGCCTACATTGATTGCCTTACAAACTCAATTGAAAGATTAAGTCTGCGTTGATTCAACAGCTTGACGGCTCCTAATATTGCAATATTCGTGTCGCTCTTGACCGGTTTATTTACGTGTTGTTTATAGGTTGAGGCGTGGCATCACTGGGCGACTCGCCAAGCGCCCACGTCTTTAACGTGGCGTCTCTCATTGATGTTATATTCGGCAAAAACGCAAGCAACCCGTAAACACGAATGTGCAACAAACATCTTAAGGTGACTGACTGGGAATATAGTAACAACAGCATACACAATTGATTCTTTGAAAGTAACACACACAACAGCATACAAAATTGATTCGTAATGTTGATTTTATGCCACAAAATCGGGGAAATTTAGTTGTTAATCAGTTTAATTTATTAACAGCTTAGTGTCTTACTTAACGCCATCTTCATTATTAAACGCAAGAAAACATGGTTCGTTGACACTTGTTCCATGATAAAATTCCATGATGTAACATAGTACTGGTTACTTCGATTTGGTTTTAAATTACGTCCTTTCAAATCTTGTTCAGCATGAAACAATTAAGAAGTCACGTCAATGTAAGTCTGAAACTTGAGCAGTCACCACTTATAATGTTATCAATGACTGGTCTTACTACGGTCCTTATCCAATCAATTGTGTTTTAAAAAAAACTTAGTTGTGTAATTCAGCTGCAATTTATCATTCTTATTATTAAGAGTAAATTCAATGGTCATTTTTTGTTTAAAAATAATACTTTTCAACAACTTGTCCCAAAAATGTACTGAATAATGTAGATTCATTTGTTTTATCAATGTTTTTTCCACAAGCACCGAGCCCGTCGGACGCAATGGGTTCATTTATGGCCCTATTTGATTCAATAGTGCCGATGAATACCGATGATGACCGGTCCGAAATGCACTTGGGTACTCATTCAACCACAACGTTAAATTCGATATCTGTTTTCAATTTATTTCCGCGAAGCTAAATGTTAGATAACAACGTCATTTTTCTATTCAGGGAATTTGTTGATGTAATGATCAGGTGCTGAGTACTATGAAATGTTATGTGAGTGGTGTTATAACGATATGACACGTACTGCAGCAAAGCAATTCAGTATTAACAGAATAATATTATACTATGTACTTAAATACTAGAACTCTACAGGTTCTTTTGATCAGTTCATTGTTGAAGTCAATATGAAGCTCTTTAGTTAAATTGTCTGACTTTACAAACAAAAGAAGAATGATAAATATAAAAATTATGATAAGTTAGTTGGCTTTCTTTATTAAAAAGTAAATAAATAAGGAATATATTTTATCCTTCGAATTTATTCACACAGCCCTGTCGAAAAAGCTTTAAAAAATCAGATATTTTTTGTTTCCAATTTTAGACTATTTTATCCCTAGATATATAACGCCGCGAACGTATTAAAGCCAGAGGCGGCAATAAAAAACCAATTTACGAAATACTCTAATATAATTCCTCGATGTGACATCGTTCCTCGTACAATCTCTAGCTTATTTTACCAATTCACTCGCTTTCACGGAAAGAAGTTGTCAACGCGCTGTTTCATAAATTAAAACATTCTTTAAAAGTCACAGCGATGATTCATTAATTTTATCTGTGTTCTTTTGTCAAGCCCGGCGCCCGCGTTCAATTATGGCCCTCTTTGATTCAATAGCTTCGCGATGAATATCGATGATGCCCCGTTTGAAATGCACTGAAGCACTCATTTTACCACAGAAAATTCAATACTTATCTGTTTTCAATTTATTTCTGCGAAGTTGCAGGCACGTTCGGCCAACTAAGTGTCGTTTTATTTGCATAAAAGAAGGCTATTATAAAATGCCCCGTGCTCACTTTTTGATATTATATGAAGGCCGAAAGAAAAGTTCTTAGGTCGTACGACTAACATTTGATTTCCATTAAAAAAAAAAAAAAACGGAAATCGGGTAAAAAAAAGTAGGTACTACTAATAAAGCTTTCTGCTGCGGGAAAACAACGACTAAAAAACACAGTACACAGTATAACAGAGTGATGGACCAGAGTCCAGTAATTATTACCATGTAACAATTTCCTTACCGACCTACCTTCACTTCCTGTCTACGAAGGTACGAGTTTAAACCATTTGGCTTTGCCTTAACCACACTATTGTACAACACAGTTTCACAGTAATCCAAAGTTAATTTGTACCAGTAGTGGGTTAGTGGTTAATTTCACACGTTGAAGTCGCGACTTAATTAACTGTTGCATGCGCTAGAGCACGTGTGTCTCTGTTAATAAATAGGAAGTTTAAAACTCGTCTTAATATGAAGACAAGTTTATCAATTCCGAAGACAGGTGAAATATTGTTACCAAGATTAATTCTGTAGTAGGTTTAGGCTTGAAACAATGAATACTTTATAAAGACAACAGATAATCTTTATTTTAAAAGTAGCTGCCCAAAATATTTTTTTTATAAAATAAATAATAGTACATAGTTACTTGAATTTGGGATACAAAGTCTGAAGACAAGTGCATGTCCCACAACACGACAAAGGCCTCCATCATTGAAAAAATGTAATCCACACACACAGTCACAATTATTATGGATACTGGTTTTATCACCATGTTTGTTAAATGCAAATAGGTGATCATAATAACATTACAGTTCTGGCATATTATACCAGAACTGTAGATATTCGAAAATCCGACACATTTTTTTGTCCTAAACGGGTTATTTTTTATTGTTTTAATTGAGTTCTGGTCAGAATAATATCGATAGATGTATTGAAAGGACCGGGGTATTCAATTGAACATTGGTAATCAGAGGTAAAAATGTCTAGAGGCAAGAGCGTTAAGTCGTAGGATGTGTTATCAGGTGTATCGGCGTAACCTCTACATTGTGCTCCATTGTAGTTTCGGCAAAATATTGGTTGTGTTCAGGCGAACGTTAACATTTTCACATACTTCATTTTAACTGCGGCGCGTTTATGGTTGCGTAAATCACGGTTCAGGGTAATAAAAATAATAAATAGCTAGATTAAAGCACTTCTTAACAGTTAAGTGAGTTTAATTCATTTGTAACATTCGGGGAAATGAATAATCGTAACATACTTTAATGTTGCATTTATTTTCATTTCTTTATTGCGGGTTGCATGGTCATTTTTCAGAGGGGAATAATTAATAAATAAGGCCTTCGTTATGGAAAATTAAATTATAGATTAATAAAAAAATCGTAAATTCAGATTTTATGGATATTGTACGTACGTCGTACACTCATTAATATTTGTATTATACGTTTATTTGAACAGGTTTTTGTTTAACTGGCCTGGATGGATCAAATCTTAAAACGAGATTCATTGACGATGGAATTAAATTTTTAAAACACCTTTTGTAATGAATGACTAAACAAAGCTAAGCTAAGCAAAGATTCAAAATAGTAGGACCTGATTTAGTGTCTAAGGGAAAAAAGTTTTTTATATACACACTACCGGCCCGCCCGCGGCTTCGCCCGCATGAACTATAGGACGTTATCCCGCGGGAATATCTTGTAAATTGTAGCTATGTGTTATTCTGATGTATAAGCTATATTATTGTAAAGTTTCATTAAAATCAATTCAGTAGTTTTTACGTGAAAGAATAAAAAACGTTCATCCATCGGCTCCCCGGCCGGTACCGCCGCAACCGCTTATGTCCCTGCATTTTAAATCTGTAACATCTTTGAAAATATTCATTTAAATTACATGATGTAAAGGGCCATATTGATCTATATTACATGCACAATTTATTTAAGATACTTAATTGGATAAGGATTAATACTGTATTGCTCAAAATCGCTTTTTCGTAAATATGCCCTTATTTTCTCATTAGTAAAGGATAAAAATGGTTATTGTGGGTTATCCCTAATAGATAGGCATATACCATCGCGGACTTTTTTGTAAACCTTTTTAAGGTGAACAATACCGTAGTACATTATTTTGATCTATCTCGTAGGGTTCAGCCAGCGTTTGCAATGTAAGCGCAAAAAAATGTGTTTATTTACGACCTTAAATTAAAAACCTATAAAATTATCAGTGTTTCTCTACTATTTATGCATGTATTATACATTAAACCTTTGTCTTGAATCAGTCTATCTAATAAAAAAAACCGCATCAAAATCCGTTGCGTAGTTTCAAAGATTCAAGCATACAAAGGGACATAGGGACAGAGAAAGGGACTTTGTTTTATACTATGTAGTGATATAGCCGCCCCTGATAATAGGGAACATGCACTATTTTTATTTTTGTCTTCATTTTAAAGAATTCCATGTAGAATAAACCACAGTTAAATTAAAAAATTAATACATTGTAATTTATCGGAAAAAATGCGGTTTTAAATTGACCGTTTTAATTTTCGCGCGAAAACGGACCTATGGTTCCGATGACATGAATGACGTCACTCAAGTCTTGTCACTGCCTCACTAGTCGAGTGGTCGTACTTCACTGTACTTGTTCGTCGCTGGCTTTCATACTTTTGCATATTTTTTCGAGTTTTGAAATATTTTTTTGTAAAAAATTTAAAATGGACTATCTATCAACATCAGGTGATCATAACAATACCACTAATATTCCGAAAAAAACCGTGTTTTATGCCAATGTGGACATTGGCATAAAACACGAGTCAACACGGTCAACACACATCTATTTCAACAAAGTTTCCAAATTAATTGTTTTTGACAGGACCTTCTGACCCAAAACTGAGAAAAAAGTGGTTTCAAGCTGCGAAAATACAAAGTTTAACAACTATGATTTATACATACCGTAGTAATTTTGTCTCTTTCATTTCTACCCTTGAAAACTCTGCACTTTCGACAAATAAAGTTAGAACCATGTCAACACTAACTCTTGGTAAATTCCTGGAGTCTGCTTTGATGAACCCAACTTCCATATTTATTACAAAAACGCAATTAATATTCCGATAAAATAATATTTACTTTTTCAACCATATAGACCGACAAACTTATGTGTTCCGGTGGCCAAAATTGGAACTACGTGAAATGCAATGCAAAAGCGATATTTATTGACAGTTCTATACTGACAATAGCGACGCCGCCATCAGAACAAATAAGTTTGTATGTCTAACGTCAAATAAGTTGATTGCTGTTTTAAAATACGTTTCGTTTCAGTTATTTTTAATTCGTAATTACAGTTAAAAAACAACATTATGTAAAATAAAAATGTTGCAGTGACCTTTCTTTTATATTATTTTAACATTTTAGTCATAAAATTTTCATAATTATTATATATGCATCTTCCCTATTCTCCTATGGCTCAGCGACCCAAAATGTGTATTGGCCTCCGATATAAGAATTTAGCTGGTAGGTAGTATTATTTAATTAATGTTTAAATGCAAACGTAGGTAAATCTTTGTCAACACTGTCTTCTAACTTCCTTGTCTGGTATAGAAGGAAGGTAAATAGGTTACCTACGTGTGTAACTTAATTATCAGGAAAAGTAGCCATATAATATTTTTATGCTCCTTACAAAACAATTGCCATGTTAATATTACAGTAAATCCTATTGCAGAATAATGGAAAGACATCCAACAGATGGAAAGCGTGATCTTCAATTACAAACAAAATAGCACCTATTTCCGAGGAAATGTGCCCCCAGCTATTTGTTCAATAAACATTATTGGCGATAATCTATTGATTCATTCTTTCAGCCGAAGGCTAATCGGGATTTATGAGGTAAGCCGCATAGTTTGGGGTGCGATTCCAGTCGGATGAAATTGTTTTATCCAAATTTATCGCCCGCAAGAGGGCGGCTTAAATATTTCCCGAACAAAATCTGTAACCAATAAATAAAGTATATGTGTATACAGATCCCTGTAGTGCAATGTGATTTTGTATCATTGTTCAGGAATGTGACGAACAGCTAAGCAATTGTTTATTAATTATATTGTGATTGAACAAATCAAACTCATTTGACAGGCGTAATGATGGAAAATATGTTATTCTTTTTGCAAGAATTCAATGTTATAACTTTGTTCTTTTGCAAGAATTCAATGTTATAACTTTGTTCTCTTATACGCCATAAAATAATAGCAAAACTCGATCTTCAAGTCATCCATCAAATAAGTAACTATAACTGTCTAAGAGTCCAATATTTGAGAAACGTAAGTATTAGTTCGGGGAAAAGCATACATACAATCGCTACAATACCATACCAATTACATATGTAGATATGTGTCACGTGTGTTACGTAACTATTTTCATCACTTCTCAAATTAGTAACTAAGAGTGAATTCCCTTGTCTTGTGGAAACATGTCAATAGATTAACATTGATAGCAGCTAATGGTAAGGTAACACATAATTAGGCGCTTAGCTAAATCATCTATTACAATCAGGTACTAATTGAACAATTCGTGTAGTATTAGGGGCATTCATTTTAATTATCGTATTAACTGGCTTTGCTTTATTAGTACGTAAAATTCGTGATAGTACGAGTACCTGCCTATAATTAATTTCAAATGTAAAGCATTTTTTATTCAAGCATGAACAAAATATTGTGCTTTGAAATAATGTTTTTATTTTTGCTATTTGGCTTTACTATGATATGACGAAGAGGCGATAACAACTGAGAAACAGTTCACCCTCCCCCATAATTCCCGTTGAATTTATGCGCAAATGAGATGATTAGTGGTAACAGTAAAGAACGCATTAGTGTCGGACGCGATAATGAGCCTCGATTTCCTTACAAAACTTGGGAAGAAGTCAGCGGTCCGTACAAAAAGTTATCCCATCTGAGTGCGATGACAAATGACACCGCGCAAGCGTCGAGACATCAGTAAAATGGGCGATTTGCTTCGTGATCATTCGGTATTTTAAGATGAGTTCACACGATAGATATGAATAATAAACGATTCTGCAAGATCACCGTATTTTTATGCGAATGTGACTGGACAAATTGGGAAAGGTCGACGTTACGCAAACCCAAAAAATAAGGGCCACGTCAGGTATTCATGTGAATAACAGAGAATACATAAAGGAATACGGCTTACTAGCTAAAAAATTTGCAAATGCTAAATTGTAGTGGAGATAAGTAATTACTTTTCTGCATAAATTATTCTTCTTGTTGGTAATGGATTGGCTTGCGCGCGTATTTGTTGTATTAGTACTAATAGTTTTATAGTTATACTAGGAACTGTATAAAATGTTATGCAAAGGCGTGGCAAAGGCTAATTATCGCAATCATTATTATTATAGTCCTCCTTCTTTCATCTGACATTTATCTGCGCCATCGAATCTAAAAGATAATGGTTTCTTTTACGCGAGTTCGTGAGTCTGAAGCACTGTTCAGAATTCAACATTTTGCAATTCACTGGTTATGCCAGACGTCAGTTGTATGCACGTCCTTACGCTCCCGTTCCCCCGGGCCCGGGTTACATGGAGTCGTTACTGGGGACATCTCGCCCATTTTTCGCATCTTCGCGAACGTTGAGCTATTCGGATATTGACGATAAATCTTTTGTTTCCGTTATACAAGCGAACAAAGCTTGTTTTATGCGCGCCGTAACTTCTCATTTAACTCCGGACGTTTAGTTTTTATTTTTATTTTTAAAGCTAGTAAGCTCATTGATTGCGTCTGGAAGGTTAAGTGTCGTCTTTTATTAAGAACTAATAGTTAATTGTTGGACGTAGTTTGATTTTAAGTGATCTAATAAATACCTAGAGCTGTTTTGCTTAATCAAAGCCTGATAGGTTCTCCTTGCTGGATCTTGCCTCTATCGTTACACTAATGGGTAATTGACTCAGTTATCTTTAAATATCTTATACAGTATGACAGGAAATGCGAGGGACATATTTAAATACCAAATAGTTCATACTTCCATATAACAAAGTAAGTATAAATTAATAAAAACTCAGGTAAATATCTGTCAATAACCTTAGTTGAAACCTGAAAATCCGCGTAACGTGCGGGCACTCTTCCCTTCACAGTACCTACCTATTTCGTGCGGGGGCTTCGTCGTTTGACCCCGGTCCCGAATACACCGCGGTGACAAACGCACAAGGACTCTTTTTGAATTGGCCGTTTGACACCGTTAATAATATCGCGGTTCCAAGCGGGAATAACTTTTTTCGATTTCGTCATTTGACACCGCCAATAAAAATCTTATTTTTGATTTTTGTACAGTTGAGTACACAAGTAAGTTGTAGATTTGAAGGATCCTTTAGTGAGTAGGTTTTATTTTTTTCTGAAAAGTTACTTGTTTTTAGGAAGCATTAACGTGTCGTGTATTGGTTTTTGCATGGAACACGTTTGCGATATCGGAATCGTTAGAGGTTTGTATCTTTTGCAAAAGAAATAATAAACGAGTAGCTATTTTAATAGCCTTATCGCCAAAAGGGTAAGATGGTTTAATAAATAGTGTAAAGATGGTGTAATAATCGTACCGGTACCAAAAAAGGGCCTGAAGACACAAATTTCCAATTACAGACCCATCTCAAAACTAACCGTTTTAAGTAAATTGTTGGAACGAGTAGTGCATGACCATATGTATCCGATCATCAGTCGTTCAATCCCGTCACGACAGCATGGTTTTATTAAGGGACGCTCCACAAATACCAATCTAGCTGTCTTTTCCGAGGACGTACTTAAGGGAATGGATGGTGGGGGTCAGGTGGATGCCATCTATACCGACTTTGAAAAAGCATTTGACCGTGTGGATCATATTATACTGCTGATGAAATTGCAAGAGCTCGGTATAGGTGGCAGCCTGCTAAGATGGGTGGAATCTTACTTACGTAATAGGAGTCAGGCTGTTGTTATTGGGGGGTATCGTTCAGAATTTATAAAAATACCCTCTGGCGTCCCGCAGGGATCTATCCTTGGCCCACTCTTCTACGTGGCGTACCTATATGACATAGGACACTGTCTGAGGCATGCAAAGTTCTTAATGTATGCTGACGACACTAAAATCTACATGTCCATACAAAATAGTTACGATTGCGTAAGGTTACAGGAGGATTTGGATCGTCTCACTGATTACTATCGCAGAAACCGTATTAGTGTCAATGCAAACAAATGTTCTCTGGTTACTTTTACGCGTCGAAAGAATCCTATACCCTTCCAATACAGTTTAGACCAACAAAATTTGAAGAGTGAGTCTTCGGTCAGGGATCTTGGCGTTCTCTTAGACTCTAAACTTGATTTTTCCGAGCATATCTCAACCATTGTTAACAAGGCATATAAAAACTTGGGCTTTGTCCTCCGTGTAAGTCAGCCATTCTCGGATATCAGTTGCATAAAGTTGCTATATTTCGCTTATGTACGCAGCATTCTTGAATACTGCAGTAATATCTGGTCCCCTCAATACGAAGTGTATAAGGAAAAAATAGAGACCATACAAAGAAAATTTGTGAAGCATCTGAACTATCGTGTTCGTCAAAAATTCGACTCCTACGACGCTGCATGCCAATTCCATCGTCTAACAACACTTGAAAATTGTCGAAATTTAATGGATATGTCTTTCTTATTTGATATTTGTAGGGGAAAAATAGATACTATAGAACTTTCATCACTGTTCATGAATCTTTTTACTCCATCCACCCGTACTAGACACACTGCTTCTTCTCTTTTCCATATCCCGCGTGCCCGAACAAACTATGCGCAAAATTCTGTTGTGTCTCGTACACTTCGGACTTACAATAAATCGTACTCTGCGATTGACTTGTTTCATTTAAATAAAGTATCATTCAAAAAAGCAATATTTAGCGAATTTGAGAAACAACTTCAACTTAAACTTAAATCTAAAACTTAAATCTAAGACTTATATCTAAAAACTTAAATCTAAAACTAAAATCTAAATTTTAATATTTAACTTAAAGAAGCGTGATACATATTATTTATTTGACTCAAAAGTGATAGGCACACACAGTAAGTGAGTTCACACTTTTTATTCATATTTTTTGTTTTATTTTTGGTTTGTCTTATTTTTGATTTTTGTTCTGTAAACGAGCGCTTTGCTGATGAAGCGAAGCACCCGCCGCGACTTTTAAATATTGGTTTGTATAAAAAATGTAAATCCGTTATTGGCTGTCGGTTTCATTTATGAATGTTTGACTATTGTTTTTAAGAGCTGTGGATTTTGTTAAATAAAAAAAAAAAGAAAAATATGGAAGGTCACTTGTTCCTGGACGCATTGCCTTGTCGTTATTTTTTTAGTAGTAGTTTTAAGTATTTGATGGTTACGTGTAAATGAAAGCTGCAGGTGTCGTGCACTACTTTGTTTGTAAAAAAAATAGAAAATAACGACATAAGACGCTTATTTTTGGTCTGAATTAAATTTTATGTGTATAATAATATGAACGAATTTAATGTTTCAATAAATGAATTACTTGTCGCTTTGTGTATTAACGAAAATTTTACTATCTATATTATGTATAAATAGCTAATAATACAATATAAAAGCATAAAAATCATTAAGTACTGGTGGTGTGTGCGGCCACACGCGAAGCGGCTGCCTTGATCACACGTTTTGTGTTGGGCCGCACAGTCGTATGGATATTTTTGCGCTCGCGTCAAACGTGTAATGCCGCACTGGAGTTGCAATTTTAAAATACAGGGGTGTGTCTTTGCCGCAGTCAACGTGTTAACAAGCTGAAATGAAGCTAGATGAAGTGACCATATCCCAAAAAGTGGCTGATAGTGGTTGGAAGTAAAGAGCTGAAATACGAGCGTTCTATTGGTGCGGCCTATGGGACAAAGTTGTCATTACAAAAAACGGATACTTATATTAGGATATTTTTTTCGATGCAATTTTGTCTTTAACTGTACATAAATAATAACAGCGGTGTCAAGTGACGAAGTCGAAAAAAGTTGTTCACCACTTGACACCGCGGTGTCAAACGGCCAATTCAAAAAGCGTCCTTGTGCGTTTGACACCGCGGTGTATTCGGGACCGGGGTCAAACGACGAAGCCCCCTTTCGTGCACTCGTTCATTACTCAAATTATTGTACTCGGGTACAATTTGAGTTTGGGGCGTAACCGGCCGCTTAGCACACGGGATTTTTAGGTAGTCCATGCATACATAAATTTATTAGGATAATTATGAAAAAAATAAAGATATATTTTTTATAGCTGATTGGACTCTAAATAGGATTCTGAACACTCTCCTTAAATATGTCCCTCGGGTTACCTAACACGCTGTATTATTATCTTAGCTTGTATTTTCCGATGTGGTAAATTTTTTAAACTTAGCTTAATTCTCACTTGGGATCTTAGGAACAAGATCTCAAAATCATCGTGGAGCATGAAATCGGTCCTTAATGATTTCTAGGTTGTATGAAACATCACCACCCCTCGTATTATGACAATCGATCATTTGTTTTAACTATTTGTAATGTATAATTAATTAATTTATGAATTATAAAAAAACAATCGTCGAAATGTGTTACGTGTATAATTTCGGAATGACAGCATGAAATTACATGATTTTTGTTTCGTGCATTATTATGAGGACAAGGGTTGTGTTTTCCTTTTTCTCCATACCACCTGTGCGAAGCCGTCTCGAAGGACGTTTGTCGAAGTGGGATTCGAAATACGATCAAGTCATACATAATACTTGTTTTGCTAAATTCGATAACAAGAATGGCGACATTTGATAATAATGATAACAAAATGTCTAACAGATATATCAAATAGATAATCAGAGGAAATGATAATATAAATAGTGTCACTACGAGTATATTGAGCAATAATATTAACGAATAACCAATAAATTCGGCAGAATCACCGTGTCGTAAACAAACGGAAAGAGTGAAGAAAAAAAAACTATAAATTCAATAAATATAAACACAAGCTATTAAAAATCTCCTAATCTAAACCCTAATGGTTTTCATTGAGGTACCTAATGTTTACATTACAAAGTAAAATCTAGTAAATAGGTACCTTTTGGCTAGTATTCTTCAGTTTTATTCTATTGTTTTTTTTTTCTAATTAAGAAGGAGGCAAACGTGCAAGAAGGACTTAGATTAGAAGAAGTGTTAATTAACGTTCGAGGACACCTGAAATATCTCCGGATGGGATTATTTAATAATGACCGCTATTTTGCACTTTAATCCATGGTTATTTTTTTCATTTGTTGTGATTTGATGATTGTTTATATGCCGTCTACACCTGTATGTACTAATGACGCATTACGAGTACGTCTGTTTGTGTTTGATTTGATTCATGTTGATAACGTATCATATCGCACAAGGAAGTTTCCTTCAATAGGACGTAATTAATTGTTTGCTTATCAAATAAAACTTGGTAACTTTAATTTAGGCTAAATAAAGTTGAACGGAAAGTGACAGAGGAAAGTTACCTATTTAATTTCTAAACGGGACTTATAAATCAGTTAATCATTTTACAACGACAGCTTTAAAGGGAAAACTTATGGGGTGTTCTATGTAAAGATCGCAAAATGTTAAGTCACTTTCTATAGTGTCAAAATATACTCATTTTCCTTCTTGCAAGGCATATGCATAATATTAGTCCTAAATATCGTCTATTCCCATTCATCACCACTGGCTTTGTCACCACTGGGGACAAATGGGAAAAATATTCCCGATTGTTGCCAGTGGTGACGTATAACACTTACTTTCCCAGTTGTAGCCACTGGTTTATCACCACTGGTGATATTAGTTTTATTGTGCAATATCCTGAAGAATAAATTTCGCACTAATCAAGATCACACGTGCTTGATATTCATAAAAGTAGAAATCATAGCGTTAGTACCACAGAGTTGAATGGACTAGAGGCCGCAAGTGTAGCTACTTCGCGTGCCCAGCTACAGTCCATCGTACTGAATGTGCCGATTCTTAGCTTTAGTCCCGCGCGACCGTTCCCCTTGTTAGACGTCAGACGAAATAGCAAAAAATGACGATTTGTGCTATTTTAAGCTGCAAAAACAATACCAAAAAGATAACTCCACAAAACAAAGATGTTTCCTTTCATCGGTAAGTCATTTTGTTATCTGAATACGCGTAATTTATTTTAAAATGAATTATTTATCAATTTTGAGAAAACAATTATGTAGATAATGCTTAAGCCGCGTGAATCGCAATTTCGTAATACATTGCGTATTTTATACTGGACTTCCAATTGTATTGCGTGCTTTATAAGCAATGAATATCAAACAAGGCGGTACTTTCGCATATCGTTTAAGTTTCGTGGTACAGGCGTTTTTAGTCAAATACAGCGATTAGTGATGTTCGTTCTATGCAACATACACATAATGTATTAAAATCGATTAAAGGTACCTAGTCGATTTTGGAAGCAGGAATGATAATAGGCTATTTGACAATGTGAAAAATAAAATCAAGCATAAAGTGACAATTAGGTTACATTAGGTACTGTCAACCGGCGTATAAATTAAGAAGAGTTTAAAAATGGATATTTATTAACATTAGTTAAAAATAATAATTTATTTATTTATAAACTAGCCTTCCACCCGCGGCTTCGCCCGCGTGAACAGTAGTAGTGTATAGGACGTTATCCCGCGGGAATATCTTGTAAATTGTAGCCTATGTGTTATCCTTATGTATAAGCTATATTATTGTAAAGTTTCATTAAAATCCATTAGTAGTTTTTACGTGAAAGAATAACAAAAGTTCATCCATCCGCTCCCCGGCCGGTACCGCCGCAATCGCTATGTCCCTGCATTTTAAATCTGTAATATCTTCGAAACTATTCATTTAAATTACATGATGTAAAGGGCCATTGATCGATATTACATGCGCAATTTATTTATGGTACTTTATTGGATAAGGATTAATGTATTGCTTAAAATCACTTTTTCGTAAATAAGCCATTATTTTATCGTAATAAGTAAAGGAAAATGGTTATTGTGGGTTATCCCTAAGAGATAGACGTATACCATCGCGGACATTTTTGTAAAACTTTTTAAGGTGTACAATAGTGTAGTACATTATTTTGATCTATCTCGTAGGGTTCAGCCAGCGTTTGCAATGTAAGCGCAAAAAAATGCGATTATTTACGACCTTAAATAAAAAACCTCTAAAATTATCAGTGTTTCTCTACTATATTATGCATGTTTTATACATATAAACTTTCCTCTTGAATCACTCTATCCATTAAAAAAAACCGCATCAAAATCCGTAGCGTAGTTTTAAAGATCTAAGCATACATAGGGACAGACAGACAGGAAGCGACTTTGTGTTTTATATTATGTAGTGATTTTTATAATCGAATCGAGAATCGAGACGAAGTGGGCGTGTCCCTACTTCTCATCACTAAATCGCGCTCGTTACGTCACAGTAGGTACAAAAAATATGGCACGGTCGGTTCTCATACAAATTGACGTACTTGCGGTCTCTAGTACATCTATCTCTGTGGTTAGTACGATCAAACGATCATATTATTATTATGTAGTAACAATATCGAAAACTTTGAAAAAAATATTTTACCAATATTAAAACTAAAGTTACTTCATAAGCACATAACAATGTGGTATTTCACAATAGGTATCGTGGGGATGGCTATGGACGACCTTTTTCGAATGTTTTAGATGCACTTAAATATCATGTTGTGTCCTGACATTTTTCATTTTATTAATGATTAATTCACACTTAGTAATGACACAGCAGTGAAGATAAGTTATCAACACTGATAGTGACGGTCGGCGGAATTCAAACAGACTGGTGCCATTCAAAGTTACCAGAAACTAAAAGTTAGCCTGAACCATCTATTGACAATTTTAACGTGGCGTGATGTGAGAGGGAGATAAACTAGACAAATATGATTGGATCACGCCATTTTCTTGTCATGTCGTGCAGAAAGTTTGCCTTAGTTTGTTAAGTAACTTTATTCTCATCTCAATCATTTTAAAAACTGGAAGTCGAACCAACCACGAACGGATTTCAATTTTGATATGACATTTTTTATTGTTTGAATAATTTGAGAATTATTAATTACTGATTCAAGAATTAATTAAACTGAAGTGATTGGACAGATCAAATAAAAATTTGTTTGGAAACTGCTTTTCCAAATTATGATTCTTCCCAACATTCGAATTCTGAATTACGAGTATGTGGACCTCCGAGGCCAAGGACCTGATTTTTTGATATTGACTGAAATTTTACGCCTTTAAAAAAACCCCGCCCGCGCGCCCCACTGTATTATTGCAGGTTATTTGCAGGAGCCTACCCTGTAGTACATAAATAGATAGAACAAAGCTTATTTTGTGAAGTGCCCCACAGTGAAATAGTCTAACTATAGTAGCAGTTTGATGTACATACCTGAGTTACAAAACAACTGTAATATAATAAAAA
The DNA here is from genome assembly GCA_949319885.1 of Mecyna flavalis. Lineage (NCBI taxonomy): Eukaryota > Metazoa > Arthropoda > Insecta > Lepidoptera > Crambidae > Mecyna > Mecyna flavalis. Next base: position 10,285,390 of record OX439435.1, on the reverse strand, counting down.
AAATATTTTGCCGTCACGATCCCAATGGCAAATTGAAATCCGTAAAATATAATATTTCGAGGTAGCGCAAAACGTAATTATGAAAATGGGTCCATGTTTTAATTAATGCAACGATGCTTTAATATTGTGGCCGATTAGGGGTCAGGGGAAATTTGTTTGCAGATTAAAAATATTCCAACTTCAAAAGTTAAATGAATCGGGAAGGGGACAATACAACATTTTCACTGAAAGATTTTCTTTGGATGATAAAAAGTAAATTGCACCTTCCTAGACTGTGATTATTCTCTTTTGGCTCGAATTTACCTGCTGCTTAATAAATTCATTTCTTTTGGGCTCACATTTGCCGGAAATTTCAACATTTGTTTAACTACAAAAATAAATGTCTAATAAACAAAGACACATGGCAAAACAATATTACGGGTAAACAATGCTTTCAGATTATATATCGCTCTTATGTAGATGACAGATATAATATAAAAGCTGCACAGTCAGGTGATGGCGGTAGAGATATTACAAATGTAATAACGAGACGTATTTTAAGCACAATTCTACTACATCTATGATTTCTAGTTTCTACAGTTCACCAAAACTCGGAAATGGCTCGATGCTGAGCGTACCTTCTGGCACATTCTCACGGTGGCTTCTAGAAATTTCTGCTGCCTTATTATGCCTGGTTGTAGTACTCAAATTTAGTTCCGCAGTGATCGTGTTTTCGTCGCTGTATGTGTACATTACAAGTATGTATACTAAATGTTTAAGGTGCGCAATCGATCATAAAATTGATAAGTAGAGCTGGAAAACTTGTTGGTGTGGAACATGTGAACGTCGGTTGTTGCGACTGACCTTGCCATACCTGTTTCATCGGCGACTGTACGGATATTTGCATTTATAAATGTGAGACGTAAATGGGACTCAAGAGGATATAGCGAGGTAATTGTGGTGGCAGGTGGGTGGTCGTCGCTCAGGTGAACTGACCATCGGCGTAGGTACTTACTGTACGCTCTGAAGCGCTCAGACTATAAGTCTTACTTATTTGTGATATGAGTATGTTGACGATATTGTATAAGTTTGGGATTACTGTCGATAAGAATCCTATTCGGAAAAAAAAAAATTACATGCTGATAGTTATTTTTTATCTAGCTAAATCTAGAATGCAATAATTTTAAAGTAAGCTGCTTTTGGTGTATTCGTTTATTTGGTGAATATTATTCAATGCTTAAAATGTTCAGTGGAAAACTATTGGCATAAAATGAAACGAAATTGTACAGGATATAATGAGTTTTTATGAATTTAACATATTTTATTACTTACTCCATTCGTCAGATCAAATAATGATAGGTATAACGATGAATGAGAATTTCTAGGTGGTTAATTTAAATAAATATCTGGTAAATTAATTTTCCCTTTATAACATACTCGTAAACACTTGAGCGGATTAAGTTATTAACTGAGATTGGGGTACAAACTGGCATTAATATTATTTCGAGTCGGGAAACCGAGAGAATTTGATTATCACTTCGTCATTATAACATTTAACCAAATTGTTCAATTCGAGTAAACTATGCAATGTAGGTATATAAATGTTTTTTCTTTCTTACAATTTTAAACTATTGTAACATTGACACTTTGCCTAATTTCTACAGTTTTTACGGTAAACAACAAGAATCTGATTAAGGTATTTTCGAGTTTCAAAATAGGCGCAGTGGTGACATATCTGTTACTGGTGACAATATTATTATCTGTGCTTTTGGCACAATAAAATATCATCTCAATACCAAAAATACTGAAACATTACTTTTTGACGTCGAAAAAAGTGAATGTTTACCTTCGTTTCAATTTAAAATACATTCAAGGCCGAAAGGCTGGTTAATCGTTTTTTAAATAAGAGGCATAGACCTTTTCCAATTACGTTGGGTCTGAAACGTAAAAGGCTTACAATAAAAATAAAGGGGACTTTTTGAACATTGAACTGGTGGACAGACCGGCCAAATGATGGAAGGTGTAGCTTGGTTACCCTTTGACGCAAAAAAGAACCTTGCATTCTTCATTGATTACATTACCACCCGTGCCAGGACGGGCTTGCTATAGTTAAATAAAAAAATAAGATGGAGTTTTTGTTGATTGCGTTGCAGTTTTAGTATCTCATATTAGTGTTTCTATGCATTTTAATGTAAATACATGTTTCGTTTCCAGGCTCCTGAAAACATCTCATCAGTAAATTTTACCTATCTCAATCAATGTAACATATTTTATGGCTTAACCACAGAAATCTAAATAATTATTTAGATTTCTGTGGGCGTAACGGACTGACGTAGAATATTCATAGATTAGATCATAGATGTGCATGCAACCATTTTTATGATATTGTTTTATAATAACAAAATTATAGTGCAAACAAATTATAACTATGGTTGTAAGAAAATACGTATTTTAAACACAATAGTGAGTTCTTATTACGCAATTACTACTTATTTATGATCCCACTGCTGAGCAAACGCCTTTCCCAAATCTCTCCATACATCACGTTCTTTAGCTTTTTCTGGCCAATCTCGGATAAACTCGTCAAGATCGTCACGCCGTCTCTTTTTTGGGCCTGCCCCTTTTCCGAGCCCCATCGGCCGGCTGCCAAAGAGAAATCTAGATCCACCTTTCTGAAAGCAACTTTACACGTATAAAAAATCGCGGTTTTTTTTTCTAAATAAATAACAATCTATTGAGTCTGATACTGCAAACTTTAATTTATCTTTAAAACTTTTCATTTCTGTCAAAAATGTAGGTACGCATTTCCTTCGCTATAAGGGAAGTTAAATTCGTTTTTGTAGACAAAACAGTTATTACTTTTCAAATTTATAATATTATTCCAGTGTGCATGTTTATTATTTTTATAACATACAAGTACAACTATTATTCGACTGCAAAACACTGTGTACATCTCGTGTATACGAATTTTAAACTGGTTAAACGGGTCCTTGACATCAACAACCTTCAAGTTTCGTCGTGTCACCTGTTAAAGCTAATATGTATTAAAAAAGTTGTACGTCATCAGCTAAAATCAAAATACCCCCGTTCGCAGACATCATAAATAGCATAAGCTGTGTACGCTATGTTAACAATATAGGTACATAATTATACATAGGCAACATGTGAGCTACATGTACATTTAGCGAAGTGACATGGCACAATTATGGGTCTTGCATTGTACCTACAAGTTCATGTCATGTTCGTTTTGTGCTGGATTTAACCCTAGAGCGTTCATTAGTCAGATGGTTCTAATCAGAGCTCCATTTGACGCCTTGTTAGTGGAGAGTATCGTTAAAGTAAATAAGTATCGCTAGAAGATCTTCTTTTTTATTATACTAGAGGTTACACTATGCTATCATTCACTGGCACTAGCGAGCCGGGGAAAAATTATGAACTTTTTATATAAAACTCCAAGATTTTTTTACTGGGACTTACAAAAAACGGTTAAGGGTCTGTTCTACATTTACAAAGGGTTTTAATTGATAAAAAGTCAACACAAAAATCAAAAGAAACATTTACAAATGACTCAAGTCATTACTAATCGTTTAGATTTATCTAGCAACTAGCCTTCCACCCGCGATTTCACCCGCGCGTAATTTGTTTTTTCATATTTCCTGCCCTTCCCCCCACATTTCCGGGATCAAAAGTACCTTATGTCACCCGGGGATGGTGTAGCTTTCCAACAGTGAAAGAATTATTCAAATCGGTTCAGTTGCTTCGGAGCCTATTCAATACAAACAAACAAACATTAAATCTTTCCTCTTTATAATATGAGTATTTTATTTGTGGTATAGATGTTGCACCAAGCTATAGTTAAACAGTGGGGATGTAACACAATTAGGTAAGTGCTTATTTTGTTTACGATATATGACAGAAAAATACATTAAATGTACATAATATTAAGTATCAATATATTGATATAACACGATGTGACCTATGTTGTTATTAAACGTCTTTCAATCGTTTATCTGGAAAATTCCTGCTTCATTTGTCACGCGGCGAAGAAGTGACTGCTCTGTGCTGCGTGTGTTTTCTATCGAGTACAATTATATTTATTTACAATACTTTTAAGATCCGAACAATAGGTGTATATTTCCTTTTTTATTTAAGGCTTTACTCGAGTTTCCATGAATGTCGTGTGATTTGGAAGACACGTGTTTATAATGTTGATAAAAGTATAGACGGGGTTTAGGAGACAGTTATTTGTGTTTTGTATTCTTAAAATATTTATATCCCAAAAACGTCTACGCTTAATTTTTTTTAGAATACTATAATGTATAAGTCTGCCAACTGCGAAAGTATAGGTGTTCTTTTGGATTCCGCAACCATTCTCCTACGGCCGATTCGTCATTGGACTGTTCGCCGACAGGACGATTCATTTTTGTCCGTTCCACCAACAGCGTTTTTCACCTATGACCGTTTTGCCGACAGGATCTTTCATCGACGTCTCTTTTGACGACATGCCGACATGCCGTTTGGTGGTCGCAGTTCTAACCTAACATAACCCGAAGCTCTAGCTCGCTTGCGGGTGACTTAGTCTTAACCAAGTATATTATATTGATTGATAAGATTTGTGTTAGGTTAGGTTAGAACTGCGACCACCAAATGCACGAGCCGAGCGAGCGGAGCGAGCGTGCCGCGGTAGCGGCCGGCAAGTGCCGGCTAGGAATGGCCGATACAAATCGTATATAGATATTAAATCGTATATCAAGCCAATATCGTAAAATCCGATATCGCTGCGTATCCAAACTATATATTTGGTGATACACAATATTGCTGGATCGATGCGATGCGTCTCGATTTGATATCTAGCTCGATATCCAAGATCTATCGATAAAGGATATTAAATCGTATCGCGTTGCGATACGAGCTAAAGAAAGGATTTGTGAGTGAGTGAAATAGCATTAGTCGTGTATTCGTACAATTCTAAACCTTATTTGTATAAGAATAAGGTTGTTTCAATACTTTCTTGTGTATTTTGACACATTTTTAATAGACCTTATTTTTTCAGCAATAAGATGCATTTTCGATTTGCAATTTTACGTAACTCTCACTGACCTTAATTGTCCTTGAACTCATAGCATTGGTGATCCATTTCTAACTTTTGTTATTCTATTAATAGATTCGATGGTTGGTATTATTAAGTTTATGTATTTCATGCTTTTAGTTACTACTAATGAGTTCTGCATTAATAAACATCGTATTTAGAAGTTCTAAATACGATCTTTATTAATGCAGTACTTACTGAAACACAAATAACTAAGTAAATACTATTAAAGCATCCTTAATACACCTAAAGTAACTAATCGAGTCAGTTTTAAGAAATAAATCACAATGAAAATATCGTGTCATGATACAGTATCTAGTTTCAGAACACATCGTTTTATAGGTTTAGTGTAACCAAATACAGTCCGATACTCCGATACACCAATATATAGTTTCACACTCCGATACTCCGATACACCAATATATAGTTTCAAATAATATATAGTTTCAGAATCCGATATCAGATATCAATATATAGTTTCGATTCGATATTGTAAAAATCCGATATTACCCACTACTAGTGCCGGCATGTCGGCATGTCGTCAAAAGAGACGTCGATGAAAGATCCTGTCGGCAAAACGGTCATAGGTGAAAAGCGCTGTTGGTGGAACGGACAAAAATGAATCGTCCTGTCGGCGAACAGTCCAATGACGAATCGGTCGTAGGTGAATGGTAACCAAACCGTTCTTTTGTGTATCGATTGTTTAGACAAAGGTCTAAGATTTGATCTCCATGACCTTTCTTATTGTATATCTAGTCAGATTCAGTCAATGTAATCCATCCATCTAAGCTTTGAAGATATTTTCAATCAAAGGGACGCAATAAGATGCCGTAATGAAATATTCAAAACAGCTCGATTTGCCGGAAGCAGCTCGAAAATTCTATTTCTGACTAACTAAACTAGACCTTGCCGGAATTTATGCCAACTGCGAACGCGTGCTTATGAATTGATAAAATATTCACGGCTTTGAGCGAGCGATAACCGGAGGAGAAAGGAACATTACGATGGATAGTTAAATAAACGTTACCGCCGACACTGATCAATAGCTACTGGCCACTGATACACGAGTTCTAGAACTTACTACTCAGGATGCTTGAATCAAATTCAATTCGACAGTTTTGTTACGAGATTGTTGTATACTAATGTATCTCACTGACCCCGTTTGTTTGAGAACGTGGTGAGGTGCCAAGTAGACGGGTAAAAAAATAAAAAAAACTTGTCTGCAAAATAGCGGAAACGCCCCCTTGTCTGTTTAGCAAAGAATATCCCAGTGTACTGTCGCGAAATATTTTGCACGGAGTTTGCCAAAGAACGCAACGGAAATTTGTAAATAAATATATTTTCCAGTTGAGTAATTTTATAAATATTACGTAAACAATCTTCACTCTTCATCATTATCAGCCTGTGATAGGATTCATAGGATGTAAACAATCTTCACTCTATTAACTACAAACAAAATTACCACTGCGTAAGACTAAGCTTTTTAATGGTGTGAAATATGTAGAAATTAATTCATAAAAGTTCAGTCATCAAATAACATACGAAATACACCTGTGCGTTTTATTCCATACGCAATAACGCTGAGTACAATAAAAGCTCTGAATTGCTTGCAATTCAGAGTTACTCAGTAAAAGGTTAACGATCAATCAAAACAAATGAAGTGGAAGCACTGAACATCATTGTGTCAAGGCGAGTAGACTTCCTATGGCTTGGAGCAATCAAATCAGTGAATTGATGCCCGTCTTAAACAATGCACGGTATATTGGTACTAGATTATGCTTCGATTGAGTGAGAGTGTGTGGTTTATTCATACACCACCCATACATTCAAAGAGATCGTACGATTCGCGTCGACCAATCGCGAGAGGCGGCGTGGTGGGCTCGTCACCCCACCACAGCATCGGAATGCATGGTTCTCAGAACGGCACTGTTAAAAATAACTACCTGTTTGTCAGCACGCACACGACATTCATTGATAGCAGCTGCGACCACGTAGAGCGGATCCGATCCGGTTAAGGACTTAAGGCAGAGGGTTTTCTCTATGGGTTAAGGATTTGTATTTGTTATTGGAGAATTTGCTTTCAGTACAGTTTAGTATGGCCAATAGGTACATTACATGATTAGCGACTTGTGTTTACAAATTACGATAAGAATCTCAGTTGCACTGTTGTTATTTTTATAATAATGCTTTCAAGTTCAATGTGTTAATCTATTTTAGAGTCATTAATATTCTATTGTATCTATTCAGAAAGGCAGACTGAATATCAAATATTAATCCATTTGGTAAAATAACCCTTTGTTTCATTTTATTTCCAATAAAAACCTTTTGAAAATCAATTTAAGTTACAATAATATTTTATATTAATTATCAGCAAATGTGCACACTATCAGCTTTGTTTACACTATCGGTCCAATTTCAGAAATTCGTGGTTCACTGTGTCGGTTTTTCACGGAAATCGGTAAAAATATATTCTATAAATAAACAAATTAGTTGAGTAAAATTAGACCTAAAGGAGATATCAATGATCAAAGTTTTTAATAACACTTACTAAAGGATTAATTTATTTTGTAATCGAAGTAATTTAGTAATAAATGTTTCCTTAATTTATTGTTTTTGAGAAGTAAACTCCTTCAAAGTAAAATTTCAGTCATCTCTTAAATCTAGCGTAACTAAGTAGGTACCTACTTAAAATTAAGTACTTGATAACGGATTGTTCCCTTCATATCCTTATTTACTGGGATAATTCCGCGGATCGGGTCCGCCGTAGCGGCGTCGTCGGACTTTCCTCGCTCTCATGTACACAAACAGCTGATCGCGCGTGCTGCCCACGTGAACACGATCGGTCGCCACCCGCGTCTCCGGTGACGTGTGTGCACAACTGTCTATAGCGCCAGATAACATGATATCATTAGGGTACGGTAGTAGGTACTTTTGTATCTGCGTATAGTTTGTGGCGCCGAGTGGATAGCTTTATAGCGGTGGCGTAAAAACTTATAACGTGTTCGTTTTAATTTACTAACCATGTTGATGTCTAGTTAGCATCGTAATTTTTGGAATGCCGTGCTAAGAAATAATTAGATGTACAGAAAATTTTCTTCGTTTTGGAATTAGTAACGATGTTGTCTTTATAATAATTTTTTTTAGGACTGTACTCGGTAATATCCGAGTAAAACTGGGTGTAATTTGTACTTAGTATCACTACTAGTAAGATACGATTTGAAAGTTAATAATAGCTACTCACGTCTTCTCCTGGTAAAAATATCGTTTAATCCTGGTCCTGACATTTAAGTAAATAATTAGGTATCTAATTTGGCGTACCTCCCAGATAATTATAGATAATAAAATAAATTAAAATTGTAGTGTTTTTCGTAATAACCTCGAATATTCGCAAATTTACAAGCATTCACTCCTTATCTCCAAGTCGTACTTTACATAATACCTATATTTATACTATATTGTATATGCTATGACATCATTAAAGTTCCACGGCTTCTGATAGACATAGACCCGTGTCAGCGCGTGCCATGTTTTCCGCCAACAATCGTGCAATTAGGTAAGGCCCATATCCATTTGTAGAAAACTTCTTAATAGAGAAACAAATGAAAAGACGTTTACCTGAAATAAATTAGGTTTATTCTCTACCAAATATTAATTTATACCTAACAACATACTTTGGACCTTGTAAATGGAAAATATTTCTTATCGGTCGTGTTCTCAAGGCCTTAAATCTAAATTATCCTTATATCCTTTAATAATAATAAAAATGAAATAAATACATATTTATAAATCCCTGACTTTGATCACTGATTTTTCTTTTGACTATAAAAGTTTTGTTTAACTAACAATTAAACTTAGGAGGATCAGACTTAGGAGCTAGATGGCGATGTAAGAAAAATGCCTTCGGATGTTAATTGAATATTTATTTCAATATTGATTTAATGGTATAAAACAAAGTAAATTAATTGTTTTCATTATGTATTTAAGTGTAGATTTAAATTGGGATCGATCAAACTGATATTAATCCCTATCGAAATTAATTGTTTTGTTGTAATTCGATGACTTTACAAGATTGGATCGTTATTATCGCATAATAGCTCTGCGATTGGCTTAATTGGGCATTGATTACAGCTATCAACATCACTATGAGTTATCTCAAAGTAATGTTTTATCCGGTAATCAATGTTATATATCGGTCATTGTTGACACTACAGTACATTATTAAAATAATGCCAAAGTTAAGTCATTTCGTCCTGTGTCCTGTGAGAGTTGGTGGACATCGTTTAACTATCACAGCCAATAAAGTTTCATTGCAGGGCAAAGACTTTCATCATTGTTCCCGTCAAGTCAAATCAAGTTGGGCACTGGCTTAATCACTACGCTTGTCAAGTGCGAATTTCCTTCCAAATCTATTCGAGGTAGTTGTCAGCTAGTAAAATATGTCCACTGCATTAATAAATTAATGAAGGAATAATATAATATGCATTTGGAAATTTGTGAAGGCAAGTAATTCCAGTTATTGGCTTTTCCATGCTTATATTATGTTTAATGTTTGCTAATATTAGTTTTTCCTTCTCTCACGTCACAACGAAGCAACACGGATTGATGTTATCGTTTTTATGGGGATAATTTGGGAGCTGGAATGTGACATAGGCTACTTTTTATCCTGGAAAATATTAACACTCCTGCGGGATAGCGTTGTATCCTCCACGAGGTAGAAGGGTTTTGCTAATTTATTACACACTGCCTTCAAGATCTAAACTTGAGGAACCACTTGATGGAAGTGTTTGAAGTAGGGAAGCAACTTTGAACTCTTTGAAGGCTATTGATTTTATTAAGGGCTTATTAAGGAAGTACCTCACTTGAGCCAGGAAACATTGAGAGACGAAGATTTTTTTATCCTCGAACATTATAGCTTCATACATAAAATTGAAATTTTTTATTAGTATGCTAATAAAAATTTTCAATTACCTAGTTGAAAGAATCTAGTTTCAAATAACTGTACTAAACGAAAAAAAATCGGCATTGAAAAACCCAACACATACCTATAATTATAATTTGATTTTTTTCTGCTGTTTGTACTGAGAATAACGACGTGACGAATTTACAATATTCAAAATTAATATATTAAAGAATTTTAGAACTGTGACGAATTTACACATACTTTTTTCTGTGACGAATTAGCTTTGTGACGAATGTACAACAACCCTTTAATTTGGCTTCGGATTCGGAATTAAATTATGCAGAACTCCGAATTTTGAGTAATGATATTAAAAAACACGTAAAATATGTCCTAATTCTATATTATATAAATAAATATATATATATATCTCTAACAACGTATTGTTACGTGGAAAATGCCCTTTTTTATCATAAACAAAACACATTACTGCAAGTTAGTGTGGGTACATGTGTGATAATCACGTCGATTTGTATAAATAAATGTCTTGACATTTAAGGAAAATTGGATATAACATTACATGAACAAAAGAGAACATTTTCGAAGTGGTATATGTTATGCAATAGTAAAGTCGAGAAAAATTGAGATGTATATACGCCGGATTATTTAGTATGCAGGTTTAGTAATGCACTCTATTCCGGAAAATTACGGTTCCTTTTCCGGTTAGCTTTTCTACAACTTCAACGGAAAGCTGTTACCATTATATTTCAGTAAAGAACAAATTGCCGTCGTACTTTTCTCTCTAAACTTTGATTTTTTTATGCTTTCGGAACACAAAATTATTATGGGTTTATGTGTGTTTACAGTTTACATAATACGAAGACTGGGTCTACTCGTAGTCCCAAGATCAGCCTATGACTAGACCGCAATCGATTAAAGAAAACCTTTTTAATGGCAGATTGGTTAAGAAGATCTCTCTCATGAACCTCGCACGGTTCAAACATTTGTGCGCATGAATAAAAAAGAATAAAGGTTAATTTTATTTGTTGTCTTCATAGTAAGGGCCGGTTAATTTGCCTGTCTGTAGAGCTCTTTCGGGCGTGAAGAAACATAGTAAAACATGGCATCGAAGGTTTATATTTTTTTTTTGTCTACAGATGCAATCAAGGAGCGCTGCAATCAACAAGAAGATCTTCTACAGCGGTGTTCGATGGCTCTGCCGGTCCTGAGTTCAAGAGAAATATCCTTCGCGCTCACACAGGATGAATTAGACAAAAGCTGCGTGTAAGTATTCCATACCATTTTCTATTCATCTAGTAGCAATTTTTTAATTACATAAAATTATTTTGTTTTTAAATTTTAATGTAAACCTGCTCATAGTCTTAAATAAAAGAGGTGCTACGAGCATATAAATGTAATACCAATTCCGTTCGTTCCAAATAATTGTACGAATCGAAACAATTTTTAGGCTTGACCAATCATACCCTAAATTGTAATTATGCGTGTAAAACATACGGCAAACTTACTCTAAAAGTACACTGTTGTTGGAATTGACATTTACGGATCTCTTACATTTAATTTTATAGAATTCTATATTAAAATATAAACAAATTATGGAAATTTCGGAAGAGTTAGGTAGGAAAACTATGTAGAACTATGTAAACTATTTCCTCCTATGCTGACGCTTGTTGATTACGTAGGTCAAGCGTACGAATAGACATGATATTGAATGAGACAGCCCATAGCAAAGTGGACGGACGTCCGCATCAGGTTTTTCTATGTCACGGTGCGCTGAACCGACGTACGCAGCAGACGTCAACATAGGAGGAAATCAAGGCTAAAAGAGCAACTACAAGAGAATCACCCTTTTCCAATAACAATATGTTTTTATTTACACCGATCGTGAATGTCATCTATTGTAAGATTTCCAAAGCACCTCTTTTATGCCTCTTACGTGTTTTCTGGAAAATCTGTATGTCCTCATAGGTACTATCAAGAATCTGGTAATTAATAGAGAAAAAGTAGCTGGAGTTTGGCTATCCATATGTAACGCCAAGCCAGCAACTTTCCCAGGAAAACCCTTTTGTCCTATTGATTTCATTGAATAACCGGATAGCTAAAGAGGCGTGGCAAATTTATATTTCGCGATAAAACATATCGCTCGATCTGAATTAATTTGTTTCACTTGTGGAGTCAAGATCCAAGAGTTTGCAGAGTTAAGACGGCAAACTCCTCCGCTACTTTGGTTAACTTTTCGAAACAAACGAAGATTTTGATTGTAAATATCTGGAAGTGGATTGTGCCTTTGTTGGACTTTTTGGATGAGCGTTGAACTATCTTAGTTAGTTTTTCTTTGGTACACGTGCTTGAATTTATAACTTATTAGTAGGATGAAAATAAGAATTATTTTTGAGAGCTGTGGTAGCCAAGTGTTTTTAAACGTCGCTTTACTTCCGTAAAGTTGGTTTAATTTCGGCCTTAGGATTTAAGATTTTTTTATGTCCGTATGTATTACCAGTAGCTTGAAATTGTCCGTCACCTGGTGAGGAATCCTGCTTAGTAAAATAGCTACACAGCTATAACCTACACAGTCATGGTCGAATTGGTTTGTTCCCCTGTTAAGAGTTACGGTGATAATATGGCAGTCGCTCTGATGTAATGAAGGGTCTTGCCAAAACCTGAATCATCAGAGAAAGATGTCTCTACCAAATAATCTCGTCTGTGACCTTTCCATTCGTTCGTCTTCATTAAATGAAACATAAATAGCTACACAAATTTTTTCTAGCTTGATGCGTAAACAATGACTTTTTAAATTAGCTGTCGTAATTGACTACTAAATCACAAGCTAAACTACTGAGTTGCAATTTTGAACTTCGGTGTTTAAAATTTAATGATTAATGGGGAAGGGGCTCCCCTCATTTTCTTCATTAGGAAACTGATTTCGTGCGAGGCCCGGGGCGGTTCAGGAGTCAACGTTCCATTTTGGGTTTTTAAATAAATGAAATGTCTAAAAATCTTTTCAATATTTATAGCTACATTAAACGATTTTCTGGTCATTGATTATTAAACTTCAAATTAACTTGCTCTCATATTATTATTTTCGTAATAACACAGGAGTTTTCATGACGGCAGATATCACCTGCAGTCCGTAAATTAGCAAGTCGTACTTACATAATGTTTCATTGCAATATACAACCGAAGTAATATGATGTCTGTTATTAAACATGCATCCACAAAATATATGTATGCGTATAAATTCAGAACCATTGCACCAAAATAAATAACGATTTAATTGATGTGTTTTATACTATACTATTCAGAACAATAAATATAATTCTTTCATTGCTGCTTCGGTCACTAAACTTTAATACTCATATTCACCTGAAACCAAGGGGAGTAGCTAATTTTAAAGTAAATAAACACAAAATTGGTCAATATATCAGTCTCAGACAAGCTTTACTTATTGCCTAGAATTATAAAATACTTTAATATTATTTTAAAGAAACTCTTGATCAGTCCGCGTAATAAAAATTGAAATATAAAACTTTATTTTGAGGGGTTTATTTTGTTTTTATGTGTTGCTTAAATATAAATACTGTAACGTGAAATGAGGTTATTTTTTTTGTAAAAAAGTTTATTAGGTGTCCATTACATTTTTCTGCTGTTGAATCTAGAAAAGTATTGTATTAGAAAATAAAAAGTTGTCAAGGTATTGAACTATCATTATGAGCTATCATTTTTAATTTATGCAGATGATTTAAAAAATATTCATTATAACAATTAATAAGAGCCATAGTAATTGTGATTAGTCGTTTAGACAACAGTCGCACTCCTAAGCAGTTGTTTCTTACTTAAATCAATAATTCTAAGTTGACGAGTCGCATTGCAGCAACGATTCTACTCGTAAACGGAAAGATAAGTAAGACACATTGAATGTTAATTATTAAATTTTTTAAGCAATAATAAAAAGTTTTATTTTATTGATGTTAGGATGTTATCTAACTCCTCGCACTTTGTCTTTAACGATTAATCTTCGTTGTATACAAATTCAGAGATATCTTATACTCTGTTATTATAACTTACAAGATTCAAAGACTACATTTACGTCATAAAATCTGCCACTACATCTTAAAAGCGTTTCGGATAAGTTTTAGCAGCTCCAAAGTTTGATCGAGCGCTTGTCAGCAAAACTTTCAACGGCAATGATGCCAGAATAGTTTAAGATCTTACTGCGAATTCCAGCTGATTTTAGTAATAGCTTAGTATTTTACCGTGATCCGTACAAAATTTTAAATGTGCTTGTCAAGTTAACTATGTCTATCTATATAAATTAAGGGCCAGTTTCACGAGTGACAGATAAGTTCGTGATGATTTAGGTCATAAAATAATTGATGTTGTCTTCCTCTTCCTTTACTGAAAATTCACAAAGGAAACGTAATTTAATTTATCTAACAGATAAATTAGATGACCCAAACAGTAATAGGGGAAACTATGGGGAAAATGTTTCAAACTTTATGGAAGTTTACAGAATATGTTTCATAAACTTAGAAAGAAGACAATGTGTCGACTTCATGATTCTAGTTAAGATTTCAGTCTCATACACATATCACAAGTGAGTGTAAGCAGAAACATTTCCCAATTTTAAATTAAAGGCAAACCCATTTACTGCTGACTTCCGTGGAGCAATACTGCAATATCTACCTAGTGTATGAGACTAAGGGATTAATGGTATTTGGCTTAGGTTTAAGCAACCACCAGATATAATGCAATATAACGCCCAAAAAATCCTAAGTACTTACCAGAATTTAATCCCCATTTTATTATGAAATGATCACCAATAAACGTTAAGTCTGCTAACCTAAAAAACGTAAGTATCGTCAGAATAATCGCTGAGCTACCCAAAAAGGCCACGCGTGCACCAAATTTGTACTCGCATTGTTTTTAAAAATTTCATCCAAATATGTTACATATTTTTATCCTAATAAATTAAAGTAATGCGTACAAAAATCATTGTATACCCAAAAAATATAAATGAAGTTCTAAAGATTTTCCGATACTATATACCATTTGACGATTGATAGTAAATAAACAAAATCTTTTTCTCTCTGTCCCGACCAAGTAAAATGGGTAGAATTCAGTTCTGGTTTAGTGGTCGCAGTTCTAACCTAACCTAACACAAATCTTATCAATCAATTTAATATACTTGGTTATATGAATACATTTTATGGCAAACGTAATGATATATTTGGGTAAAAATGACACAAAACTTTGCTAGTTAAAATTTGGTGCACGCGTGGCCTTTTTGGGTTACGAAAAGTTTTTGTAGTGCAGGCACGACTTAAATAGCCCGAAATATTTTGGTACAGGTTTCGTTTATTTGTACATATTATATTTATTTTGGATGAGGCTGTTTGGGTAACGATTGTGTTTTTTGGTGGTCATTTAATTTGTTCCCATGGTATTTTAGTTAAAATATATTTTTCATTGGAGTTACCTAATGTGATCTCAGCCTAAATTGGCAACGAGCATGATGATGACGACTGAGACAAATATTTGTGTTTTTTCTATATGAATGCTTTAAATAGATTTACAAAATTAGCATTTTTTGTTTACATTCGTGGCTTTTATTTTTGATCAATTAAAGTTGTTTTTCTATTGATCAGACCGGTTCATGCTATATTTGGTTAGGATTAAAATACATTTAAGCAACAGTCTTAATAGATTATGAAACCTAGTTAAAAATATGTGGTGCCGCTTAAGCTTAGATTTGGGCAACGTGTGTACATTGAACATGCGTATTTATATTTCCTAAAACCAAATAATTGGTTTTAGGAAATATAAATACGCATGTTCAAACATTTATTGATATAAAATATAGGAAAATGAAACCTCAAAATAATATTTTGCATAAAAGATATCTTGTTATTATTGTAAAATTAAATTAAATTATGTAAATTCGTTAGAATTTATTCATGCAAAATCAATTAGTCATCCTTTTGCTTATCTCCTTAATTTATATGTTAAAACTTTTCTTTACTTCAAGACTCTAGAGAATATCGTTAAGTCGTACTGCCCCTCCAAAAATTTTCAGTTCAAAGTATAAGATAATCTTTTGCGATACCGTACCCGATATATTTCGGAAAGGCGCATTTCCTTATTAAAGCTCTCTCCGAATTTTCTTCCTTCACTAACTTTCTACCGAAATTGTCAATGGGTTCTTAATCTAGCAGTTAGGCCCAATTTAGGGCTCTTGTTAGCGGTAAATAGCCATTTGAAAGTAGTCGCCGAGCGCATTCAGTTGGTCGAATGGCCACGGACACTTAATAGGAATGAATGGGAAATCAACGAGATGTAGGACGCTTAAGGGTGCCACTGCGTTCAGCGTTGAATACAAATGTGACGTCACAAGTTGCTGATCTAATAGTTTGAGACGTAATTTTAACATTATTTCGATTTGACAGTAGAACTCGTATACCTTAGAAGTTGGTGAATTTAAGATTAGTGAAATGGATATTTGTATAATACTATAGTTTAATGAGAATCTTGGACAAGATCCAGACGGACATTTGACGACAAAGTTGGGAAGATTTATAAGTTTAGGTCAAGTAGTATGGCCCCAGGGAAATGAATGTAGGTGTTTCCCTTGTCAACTAGTTCATAATGCAAATATGAACACGAAACGCGAAAAGGATTATGAATGTCGAAGAAGCAAAAGGTGTTATAAAGGTAGTAAAGAGCTTTCGATTAGTAGTCCCGCCCTTTTGGGTTTTAAATAGGCATAGTGACGCACCACTGTCGTCTAGTGACGTGTATAATTCTACGTGACGCAACGCGTGCGTCTGTCTCTAGAACACTAATAAATAACGCCACCTGTTATGTTAAACGCAAGACTATAATAAATGAGAACAACCGAAAAGCATCATCAACTCACCAGTGTAATAATTTAATTTGTTTGTTGCAGTGAGCTCCGTTCCGGCATCAGATGTATTGACAACTACACGAGCGTTTGCATGGAGAAGCACGAACGGGTTGTCTTCAGGAAGATATACTCTGGCATCACGGATGTTGTATCCGACTTGTGCACTCGAGGAAAGTACCAGGACGAGTATTTAAAGCATGCTAACTGCGTGAAGCACGTTAGACCGGAGTATGAGAAGTGCAGTAGGAGGTACGAGGTGACGCTAACAACTCTCAGTGACTATCACAAGACTGAGCAGTATCAAACTGATCATGATGTCGGTGCTAACCATGAAGATTATTTGCGAACGGTTTGCTGGTGAGTTTTTAGTAATAACTTTAAATACCTACTCCCTACAGGATAGCTAAGTTCGGATAGAATTCGGATAAATAATTCTCAACGATTGCCATACGTTGGATAATATTGTGTGAGCATAAGCACAGGTGTAGTCCATATTCCAATGGATTTCCTATTTCGATTCTCTATTGAAATGGACTCTGGGAGGTCATGCCCAAGACCAAGTGCTTTCCGTCCCAATGTCTTGTCATTTACGAGTAGGGAATGCAATCTCGAAGATATCTCGGCCTTTTTTTGCGAGATTGAATCTCGGTCGAAAACAGGACGAGATCTCGCGAGATTAACGAGATTGCACTCGAGCACAAAAACCTCTTCGATGCCCGAACTAACACGGTCGGACTTGCGATCTGTCGGTTTCGTTTGGTGCGGGTGAGGCGGCGGCTTGATATAGTGGTCGTAGGAGGTGTCTCTCAGTTTCGTTCGTGTCGGGCGTGCAACAATGAGGCTCAGACAATGTTTGAGCCTTATCATCGAAGGAGGATTGCTTGCCTCTCTGTCTTTTACAGACTCCACTTTGGCGAGTGTTTTTCTCAACTGTCCGTTCCATCACTGAACGACTAGACTGAGAGACTCCATCCGTTAGCAGTCGAAGAGAGTCTAGACTACGGACTAAGCGATTTGCTTCGTCTTTTTTGACACGGACTGCGCGTGAGTGGAACTCTCTGCCTGGGTCAGTCTTTCCTACCTATCCATTATAACTTGGGGATCTTCAAGGCCAGAATTAACAGGCTTTTCCTGAGCAAGTGCGCTCTATTGTAGACCGCATAGTTGTTTAACATCAGGCAACTGTGTGGTCAAGTGCTGGCATAATTCAAACATATAAAAAATTATATTAAAAAAATCGTAAAAATAAATACTGGTTTCTGATGTTTACGCGGTTACTACTCATTAAATAAAACAACTTAAAACGGATAAAAACCCGCGATACGATATATTCTACATTTTAAATTTGGGCGTGGGCGCGCCTTAAGTCTAGGAAGACACGGCCTAAGGGACCTTACCCGACACAAAGGACAAAGCTGTGGATCAGCAAACCTCATGAAATGGCGGAAAGACAAAACACACTACCCCAGGAGGGTACCGTTAAATACGGAGAATCCCTCCCTGTGCAGTGTCGTGCTACAGAGGCAGGACAATGCGCAGGCTGCCCCTCGGATTCTGGGGGGGGCGATTTTCGCTTGAAGACAACAACAATAGACACAAGTACAAATCTAAAGGAAAAACCCAAAGCTTATGTCCAACAGGTATTTCACAAGAGTTTATTTACAAATAGACAGAGATCAAACTCTCAAAGCAGCATGTCCCAACAGAAAGACATAATTGATCTGTCAACAGAACAAGAGCCAGCTGATATTGTTACCGATAATGCAAATATTCTTGAGGAGGGTTGGAGTGAAATAACCAATAAAAAGCGGCAAAGGTCAAGCCCTGATATATCAAGCAGATGTAAACAATCTAAATTAAATTCTTATTGGCTTAGCCAGACCATAGAAACATCCAACCGTTTTGCCGAACTGGAAATTGAGCAGGACACACAAAGTATGGAGACAACTAAAGAACCCAGGCCACCACCCATATTCGTTGATAAAGTAGAAAATATACAACCCTTAATAAACTTACTCAACATGTATGCAAAAGAAAATTACACGATAAAGGTGTTACAAAATGATAGAGTCAAAATACAGCCTCATACATCTAAAATCTACACGAAGATAGTACAATCATTAGAAGAAAAAGATACGGAATTCTATACATACAAACCCAAAAACGAAAGAAGTTTTAGAGTAGTCTTAAAAAACTTACACCCATCATCAGATACAGATGAGATTAAAATACAACTGAAAGAATATGGACATATAGTTGTTAATATTTGGAACATAAAGCAAAGATCAACCAAGAAACCTCTACCGATATTCATAGTTGACCTCGAGCCACGGGTAAACAATAAATTAATCTACAATATCAAAAGACTATTAAATTGTAGTATACTTTTTGAACCACCGCGTCCAAAACGTGAAATACCACAATGCTCAAACTGTCAGCAGTATGGCCACACCCAAAAATATTGCCGTCGGAAACCCAAATGCATCAAATGTGCCGGAGATCACTCCTCATCAGCTTGCCCAAAGAAAGGGAGACTGGCCGAAGTCAAATGCGTCCTTTGTGAAGGAAACCATCCAGCCAATTATAAAGGCTGCAACGTGTACAGGGAACTACAAAAAATCAAGTACCCACCTTTACGCGAAAAACGGCTTCCAAGAGCTTCCCATAAAGAAGAGACCACACAGAAACACACTGCAACAGTGAATATGCCAACAATGAACTATGCACAGGCAGTAGGTAGTGCTCAAAATGCAAATAATAAAACAGACATAAATGATGTTCAAGAACAGAATTTAGTCAAAAATATGATGTATATGTTAAAACAAATGATGGACCAACTTACAACCATGAACAATTTGCTCATGACGCTAACAAGCCAAATAACACAGCAAAAGAGCTCAAAATAGTGATTTGGAACGCTAACGGACTGCTACAACACACTCTCGAAGTTAAATTATTTCTGTATGAAAATGATATTGATATAATGATGATATCTGAAACTCATTTTACTTCTAAAAGCTATATCAACATTCCCGGATATAAGTTTTACAACACAAATCATCCAGATGGCTCTGCACACGCCGGATCTGCAATATTCATCAAAACAAATATTAAACACTACCCAGTAGAACATTATTGTTTAGACAAAATACAAGCAACAAATATTATCATCGAGAGTTGCAATGGGCCTCTAACCGTGTCTGCACTGTACTCTCCGCCTAAGCACAAACTAAAAAAAGAGGACTACATTGCATACTTTAGTGTACTTGGAAATAGATTTATAGCTGGTGGCGACTATAACGCAAAGCACACTGATTGGGGTTCACGTGTTACTTCACCCAAGGGACGTCAGCTGTTATTAGCAAGTCAGGAACTGAAGTTGTCTGTTGTGACATCGCAAGAACCTACATACTGGCCTACAGACAGAAAACGAATGCCAGACCTGATGGACTTCTGTGTAACAAAAGGCATTGCAGACACGCACATATCAGCCAAATCATGCTTGGAACTATCATCGGACCATACACCAGTTATAGTAACTCTAAAAAAAGATATCAAGATGACACAGAATCAATGCAGACTTCATAGTCACAAAACACGCTGGCCTCTTTTCCGCAAACTCGTATCTTCAACGATTAATACAAAATTACCTCTTAAAACCGATGACGATATATCTCTGGCAGTGGAACACTTTAACAGCTGTATTCAGACTTCGGCATGGGAAGCAACTCCTGCCCATATAAACTCCGTCCCCAACTCTTGCCCACAAACAATAAAGCAAATTATTTCTGAAAAACGCTCCGCCAGAAAGACTTGGCAGCGGACGAGACATCCTGAAGATAAGAGAAAGCTGAATTACCTTGCATCAAAAGTGAAGAAGATGTTATTAGAGGATAAGAATACTAGTGTTGAAAAATATCTCAATAATCTGGATGCAACGCGGGCCACAGACTATTCATTGTGGAAAGCTACAAAGAAACTTAAACAACCAAAATTATTTTTGCCTCCCATACGAGCTTCAAATAATCTTTGGGCCAATAGTGATCAAGAAAAGGCTAACACATTTGCTAAGCACTTAAAGGAAGTATTTAAACCAAATGAGAGTGAGGTACCCCAGGACACAATTGATGAAATTACTAAGGAGTTAGCTACAGCTTATCAGCTCGAGCTACCACTAGACAGATTTACCAAAACAGAGGTGCGTAACGCAATACTTAAACTAGATCAACATAAGGCACCAGGCTACGATCTGATAACGGCGAAAGTATTAAGAGAATTACCCGAAGACGGTATAGTACTGCTTACTCAAATATACAATGCCATTCTACGGAGAAATTATGTCCCACCCCAATGGAAAGTTGCCCAAATTATCATGGTACTGAAGCCAGGGAAAAGTGCTGAAGAACCCAAATCTTACCGACCTATAAGTCTGTTGCCGATACCCTCACAGGTGCTCGAAATTTTATTTTTAGGTAAAATTAACCCCATACTTAAAGATCGAAAGCTCATTCCGAAACATCAGTTTGGATTTAGGCGGGGCCATGGCACTATAGAACAAGTCCATAGACTTGTAAATAGCATATATAAATGCTTTGAAAATAAAGAGTACTGCTCCGCAGTATTCCTGGATATTTCACAGGCCTTCGACCGAGTGTGGCATGATGGCCTCTTGTATAAGCTAAAGAAATTGCTCCCAATAAATCACTTTTTATTCCTAAAATCATATTTACATGAGCGGCACTTTTTTGTTATGCATGGTGAAGACACATCTGATCTCCATGATATTCATGCTGGCGTACCTCAAGGCAGTGTCTTAGGCCCTATGTTATACTTACTATTTACGTCCGACCTGCCGGAGACTGAAGGCGTGAAGGTGGGCACATTTGCTGATGATACAGCTATTCTTGCTGTTGACAAAATGCCATCTAAAGCATCTGACCTGCTACAAAAAAGCCTAAACAACATTTCCTCTTGGCTCAAAAATTGGCGTATCAAAGCCAATGAAACTAAGTCAATTCATGTAACTTATACTCTGAGGAAAGAGACCTGTCCATCTGTTACCTTAAACGACCTTGCTATACCCCAAGCCGAAGAAGCTAAATATCTTGGAATTATCTTAGACAGAAGACTTACCTGGAAAAAAACACATATTTAATAAGCGCAAAGCACTCAGCCTACAACTTAGAAAATACTATTGGCTGCTAAACAGGAATTCGAAGTTGTCACTGAAGAATAAACTTCTAATTTATAAGTGCATTATAAAGCCAACTTGGACTTATGGAATTCAGCTGTGGGGCACTGCTGCAAATTACAATCTAGAAATATTGCAGAGATTCCAATCGAAACTGTTAAGAATCATAGTGGACGCACCTTGGTACATTACGAATGAAAGGTTGCACCATGATTTGGGTATTACAACGATAGTTGAAGAAATTAGGAAAGTAATGCCTAAGTATAGAGACCGCATATTGAACCATGTGAATGAGCTTGCAGTCGAGCTGATGCAGCCGATGGTCTTATTTTCAAGACTGAAAAGGATAACTCCCTTAGATTTGTGTGAATGACACGGATGAACTGGCTTGTGTGTTGTACTGGTATAATTGTTGAGCTAGGTAGTAGACTGCCTATTTTTTACTGAAGTGGCTGAGTCACTGGACGAAGACCACAAACGTTTATTTTTGCATAGTAGTTATACATATTGATGAATGTCCTCCAGAGACAGATTGCAATATATAAAATGAGATAAAAAAAAAAAAAAAAAAAAAAAATTTAAAACCCGACGTTTTAAATTTTTTCGACAGTCGTGATCACGGATTTTAAATGTAGAATTTATCGCTAGTTTATATACGTTTTAAGTTGTTTTATTTCGTGAAAATGAATGTTTATCTTATAATACTTATGATTTTTATTATAATTTTATCCTAATGTAATCAAATATTGTGATAATTTGCAAAAAAAACACGCAAAACTGCCAATCTCGC
The DNA here is from genome assembly GCA_949319885.1 of Mecyna flavalis. NCBI lineage: Eukaryota > Metazoa > Arthropoda > Insecta > Lepidoptera > Crambidae > Mecyna > Mecyna flavalis. Next base: position 10,262,525 of record OX439435.1, on the reverse strand, counting down.
GAGATCTCGATTTTAGCGAGATCTCGCAGCACTGATATTCATAATCTCGCGAGATCTCGCTTAAGCCCTAATCTCGCGAGATTTGCATTCCCTATTTACGAGGTACCTAGATAATTATGCGAGAAAATTTAATATAACAATAACAAAGTAGCTAACAGTAGACGTAGCATTGGTTACATGAAGCTTTCATGAGATGCCTGAAATGTCTTTTTAAAATAAAATGTTATTTTTAACTGTTTAATATAAATGGTCTATGCATTATGTTTTTGTTATAATAGCAAAGTCACATCAATCAGAGATGTTATTATTGCCGTGACATAAAAGCGTAAACATCCAAATGATTACAATTTAGAAATGACGTCAATTGGTATAATTCATCCCTACTCATTTGACGGAAACATGGTGAATCATTGTTGTTGATTACTTATTATAAAGCCACCACCGCATGAGTAAGCGACAATAGTAAGTGCCATTATGGTCTACTCCGTTGAGGAATACATAACCTGGAAACATGGCTTGATGTGCTGGCCCACTGTAGGCTCTTCTGAAGATCAAATTGCCTTTTAGCGATTGACTGGCGTACTGCAATACTGTCATTTTGTGACAAATTAAAAAATCTTTTTAAAAAATACAAACATCTATATGTAACACTAAATTGGTTTTTGAATTTACGGTTGGCTGCTGCTTCACTGAATCCGCTGGTAAAATATTTTTGGTGGTTTACCGTTCGCAATTTCTATATGAATGGGGAAAGAGAGAAACGTCACGTGGGTCAACCCTTGGTTTAAATTTGGAGTGTGGTACATTCTATTTTTTCTCATGTCAGATTGAATAGAGAGGTACACACACAACACACAACACAGTAAAAAGAAAGTCTTGCGCAAAATATGAATTAGCATATTTTAAATCTGTTTTAAGTTCATCTAACCAACGGAATATTAATCCTTCTAGCCCCGGATTACTAGACACAATAGAAAATCTATTGTTATGCGGCACCCGAGTGCCGGTTCGGCGTTGAGTGGTTAAATTTAGCGATTCTATTAATTTTTCCAACTATTTATTAATCTTCCACTTCTAACGAGTGGCTTCACTCAATTTGAGTTCCGCAAATTAAACTGTCAAAGAAGGAATCCATCGGTAGGTCCTACAGAGTGGAGACGCTCCTACTCAAAAGACTCGGGGCAAAGTCTTGAATATTGAATACTCCTAGTTAATAAAATATTCAACAAATCGAACCGGCTTTCCGGTACTAATTACTCCTCTGAAGATTGCCTACCAAAGACACCTTCCGTGAAATTCCTTAGTTTTAATTATTCTATTTAAATTATTTATGATAAGGGCTCGTAATGTCAGCACTGATTGGGGTAGATATTGGCGAATGCCGGAGACATTAAGTTCGCCTTTTGTGCCTTATATTGAAATAAAATATGACAAGGTAAAAACCTTTACATTTACCACAGTTACAACTCTGACGCAGCTAAAATAGTCATTAGTCATATTCGTCCAATGCGTAACTTTGAACTGTGATCCTATAAGTTCGACTGCTTTTACTATAAACGTTTCAATAAAATTATTTCTGATAGTTGATACGACCTTGTTTAGGTTTTAGTGTTATATATCGTTAAAAGAAGCAAATGGCAACTGACTTAATCATTTTATAAACTTAGTAAGTTAGTAGTGCAGAGTTTCTTTTTCAGCGATTATCGCTTACCCACTTGCTCGTTTCCCTTCCTCTAATATAATTATATATAAATATTTAAAATAAGAGGAACAGAAGGCAGTATCACTTAATATTAATAGAATTTAATGTGTGCCACCTTGTTTGGAAACGATTCGTATACACATATAATATTGTTTTAGCAAATTGCTTAGGAGTTACGGCAGCCTACTTATAAAGTTCGTAATTACATTCTAACTTCATTTTTATGGTAATAAATAACACGAGGATCATTGTCTTAGGGTTTCATTTGTAAACTGACAGGCTAAGGTATGGCGAATCGGTTTCTAAAAGTAAGAGTGACAATAAAATTGTTCGTCTTAATCATTTTAGAAAAACAAGACAAATAAGCAGGTTCATCTCTTTCAAAGGCATTTGCATAAGTAGAGTGGTGATTACGTGCGTTAATTCTATTGGTTTGCATAAGTACTTCCAAGTAAGGCACTTCACATTTTTTTGGCTTTCCATTAGGACGGAAAAAGCTTCATTTTGCCCTCATTTCAACCATTAAAACCTGTTTAAGATTCAGCATGGATTTTATCAGATTAAAGGACGCACTTTAGCTTGCTCCGATGTGTTAACGACTTATTTATCCCCGTTTTCGGCAATTGATTTTGTAATTTGGCTATACTTCGACTACCTTATTATAATTCGTGGCATTAATTCAACCATTTCTCTTGCGTAGATCCACCCGCAAAAACGGTATTCGCCATTTATTATTCTTAATAAATGATGTAAGCCTTCAGTAATTCTGTACCGTTTAAAAAAACTTTGAGATATTTATTACTCTGTATATCAATGTCAGATGGAACATTATCCATTTAAAAGAATCTTCAGTTTCTGCAGAAAATTCTTTCTTCGTTTTTTTGTTACCATAGGTTCTGATCGAATGTTATTTATTAATTTTATTCTCAACTACTCGAACTTACAATAAAATGATGAAAACTAAAGCTTGGTCAATAATTTAAGACATTTGGAAATCATTTTGCTGTTACATTTTGTATTATTTAAAAAAAAAACGTTTCACTTAAATAAGTAATTCAAATCTGCTTTATTTTAATGTTACAAATCACATCGACTGCCCAGAAATTAGTTGCTTATGTAAACTTTTTAGAAGACTGGTAACCAATTTCTAAAATTGTTCACAATAAAACATTTGAGTTGGAAGGTACTAATTTAATTTTATTTTTTGGGAAGCGTTATTTCTTTTTTCCTTTCCCCTACATTTCCGGGATAAAAAGTACCTATGCCACTCGCGGATAGTGTAGTTTTCCAACAGTGAAAGAATTATTCAAATCGGTTCATTACTTTCTGGTCCTATTCAATAAAAACAAACAAATAAACAATCAAATCTTTCCTTCTTATAATATTAGTATAGATTATTGTATATTATGTATAGGTAGGTACATTATTATTTTGCAAAGTCAAAAACACTATAAGAAGATTCACGAAGTATATGATCTAACTATAGCCCTTCATTTAATCTTTGACATTGGTCATCGAGCCAATTGAGTGGTCAATTTGTGTTTGTAGGAGATAACTCCATCTATACTGTCATTTAGCAACAGAATACCTTTAACGTATCGATGAAATACGGAAACTATTCGAAATCTTCAATTGATATTGATATTGTTAGATTCGTAAAACAAAATTATTTAACGTGACTTTAATCAAACTAATTTGACCACGTAGTATTTTGCAAGTGCCTCACTTGTCAAATAAATTATTCTAATACCAAAATTACGTCGATTTTAGTAACGATATAAATGGTGGACGATGACGCAACATATAGGAAATGAGCATTATCCTAGGATAAAAATAAAATTAGCCTTAGTGTAATTAAGGCGTGAAAACAGTTAAGGACATAGAGAGTTACTTTCGCAATTATAAATTATATTCCTTTCAGTCACGCCCAATGGTTGACTGGTAGAGAATGCCTTATGGCGTTAAGTCCGCAATTTTGTACCATTGTTGTGCAATAAAGTTTGAATAAAATAAATAAATATATTAGTATAGATATAACAGTCCTCCCATCGTAGATTAAACAAGTGAATATATCTTTGGACATTGTTTGGATTTGAATTTATTTAACAAATATGAAAGGACGCCGACCATTATCTTAGTTTCATAAGATCTAGAGCTATACATTAACTAGAGCTCTAAAGCATACATTCTGAAGCTGGCTTTATTTTATTTACACACCCCGTAAGCACTACTTGCTTACACTTGTGTACACTACACATAAATTCCTATTGATCCCATTTACTCTGCAATGTAAATATCCTTTCATTACTAAGCTAATGTTTACTTAATTGTTGTTCACAAATAATAAATAATTTTCTGTGGAGTCTAATGGACGATCTTATTAGTTTCGCTAAAACTCGAAAATGGCTGAACCGATTTGACTAATTTTAGTCTTGAAATATTCGTGGAAGTCCAGGGAAGGTTTAAACGATGAGAAAATATAAAAAAAATTGCGAGGAAAATACTAAAGTAAGTGAGACGAAGTTCACTTAATACACGTGGCATAAGGTTTTAGCTATTTACTTCGGTATGAGATCGAAACTACTTAAATGGTAACTGAATTGCTTACAAGCTCAACAATAATGATGGATAGCCCTTTTAAATGGTTATTTATTCAAAATAGCACTCAGAGACAATGTTGCTATCGTGATATTTGCAAAAGCGGTCCTACGGGCTACGAAATAATATTTGCATTGTTAAAGTTAGTAGGTACTCCTGGTCAGTTTTCTAGTTAAAAATATTCGCGCACTATCGCAGGATTCATACATCGCTGGTTACGCACTGACACAATGGGGATGAACAAAAACACAGCTATTTGCTCCGGAAAAAACTGGGCGCACTGACATGAATTGTAACCACAGGGACAAAGTTTTAATTTTCAAAATAAGCTCATCGGATACAACAGTTGGGCTTTAGTGTTTGTGTAACGTTTATGGAACGGCGTCATATCAATTTAGCTGGTTTACAATTTTGTTTTGAACGAATTTATTGATTCGCGGCAACACGTGATTCTCAAAACATGTTGATACTATGACAATGCTTTAAAATTGCATCGAATAAATTGTTATGTTGACAACATTCTTTGAAATGATATTCTGTTATTGGTTTGTTTAAAAAGGGTAGTGTTATTATTAATGGAGTTTTAAGAAGATTGCTTTAAATATAAACTTTCGGTAGCATTTAGAGACATTTCCCGCTTTCATGCGTTTTCACTTTTCAGTGTCCCATAATGTGGGAGTTAGTAAACTTAAAATAAAGAAAGGCACATTGACCGATGATTTCTGATGAAGTGTCTCTTAATATGGCAATATGGCGTGGCCGTTTTACACTACTTAGATGGCAAGCAACTTAAGTGGCAAACAATGGTCAACTGTAAACTAAATAATAAGGAGATTAAACAGGACATTCAGAGTTTTAAATATATTTTTTTATGTTGCAGTTCGTTCCAAGAGTACCTAATGTGTTCGGAGCAAACCGTCCAGGCGTCGTGCGGAGACGAAGCTGCCTTGTTCACCAGCGCCTTCCTCAAGAGGATGGCATCGAATATCATAAAGGTTAGTTGTTTATGCTCTATTACTTCCGTGGAGTCATTTTAATAGGTAAAATTTGACAGATCATTTATGCAAAGCAAAGTGCTACTTATGTACATCAGGAGTAGTCTTATTTTATAATAAATAATTGTATTAAAAAAACTGATGTTGTTTTCTTGATTTTTATTACGTTAGCGTAAGGTATATTTTTCTTTGCATAAATGAACTGTCAAATGTTACCTATTAAAATGACTCTACTTTAATATAAGAACAGTTGATATTTTTTAACACCACACAGTCACGGGCTTTTGTATAAAAAGGATGCTTTTCTTTTGAGAAAAAAAAAAGAAAGAAAACATTTATTGGCTCACACAAAATATACATAGAACAACTAATAAGAAATACAGAAGGAAACATTAAGAAGACCAACGAACAAACGATTCATTGGTGCGTCGAATAGGGTCCTTGCCTAGGCACAAGTTGCTTTATAGGAGCTTGGAATTATATAAATTGATGGCATGGTTTTCCCGTATTTTGTTAGTAATAGCTGGTCAGATAGGATATGAAAAAAGTTGCAAATGGTTCGATATCTGCGGGAAAGCTATACTAACGCTATCTTTTAACGTGCTGCCTACGTAGTAAACATATCTCCCGCTTCACAACCGACGGTGGTTACTACAGTCTTATGGCGATTGACCGGCTTATCCTTAGGTATCTACCCCGATTTGATGGGTGATGATAAGGCCAAGAGAGTACGTACGTTAAGATAAGTACGTTATATACACATAGATATTTTAAGTTTATTGAAGTTTCCATAATTTTGTTCAAAATTAGACAACATAGCGCGTCTATTCTTGTAATTCTTTAATAAGCGCCGCTAGTTCTATGTAGCCTTAACTCTTCAGCTGAACAAGGAAAACAATAGCGCTTGTTTTCAACTTGTAAAGTTCGGCCAAATATTGACTGGTCTGTATCTATTAGGAGCTAAAGGTTAATTATGGGAATTGGCACAAGCCACGTGACGAGCATTTTCGCGAACTAAAGAGGGAAATGCTATTATTGTGTACAGGTATGCTTGTAACTTATGAGATGAGGTATAATTTTTTTGTGTCTCTATGAAAAATAATCAAAATTGTTCCTGTTTAAAAAACTTTTTTTTTGAACCATTACTTTTAAAACAACTACATTTAGTCTTTAGTTGTCATTTTCTGAGTAAATAGATCATTGTTAAGTGTCAAGGCTAAGTAATATCTAGAATTGACTGCATGCTAAAACCAAACTCGTAAATTGCCCTGCAAGTTAATTGATCTAAAATCAATTTGAATGTTTTGTTTTACTAAAACAACTATCATACACACTGTTGCCGAATGAGTCCAGAACAAAGGATGTATTTGTATTTTTATTCGACATTTCCTGTAAATCCATTACCTAAATTCAGCATTTTTATAAAAAAATATTATATCTTTTACAAACTCGTTATTATGCTTATTTTGACGACCGATTGATGTATAGTTAAGAGGTCAGAGAGCACAAAGAGTAAAGACTCGGATTCATATAAATAGACGTGTCGTAATTTCTATTTGTATTAATCATAATTCGGGATTGTTTCTATGCGTATGCGTATTTTTTTTAATAATTTTTGAATTGTTGGAATTGGACTGCACGATATAAAGTGATTAAAATAACGTTATGTCTAGTGGATACTGGTATTACTGGTGAATCATAATCATGCATAGTGATGCATGTAATTATCCAAAGATATCTTGTTTTTGGTAATTTTATAAATTTTGGGATTGAACTTTACGTAAAATAATATCATAAAATTAAGTCCAGCTACATACGGATGAGTGCATGTATATTATAAGGAATCAACATAAAGTCTATACTAACTGAGCAGCATTATTCTTGTTTTGATTTAATATACTTTTATTTGCAGAACTTTTGTTTGGAGTACCGGGGTCACGAATGCGGCCTGCCTGACAAAGCGACCAACACGGAACACAGTGCAATTATGATCAGTATTGCGGTATTTGCGAATCTAGTGGCGTACATGTCAAACGCATTGGTTCCCACGTAAATTAAACAAGTTTAGGAAAAAGTAGAACGCGGACTGTAGCGGGTAAAAACTTAATAATCGTTCCAGAAGTTTGTTGCGTGGTGCAACCTGCACTGAACTGTAAATAATGAATGCGGTTGAGTTACAGTTCCTCTAGAAGACTTTAATTTATTGTAGTTGCATGGTGATTATTACTTGTTCGAATGTTTTTGTTTGTAGGGCATGGTTAAAGGAATGATTTTATATTAATCGGTTGACCCGTTTGTTCAATATATTTTAACAATAGTACTATGTTATGTTTACGTTTATAATCTGAGTCGAAATCTGTGCCGAACTTAAAACGTACATTGACATCTTTCACTGATGAAATGATCCAGAGATTGAAAGATACTTCACATCAAACAAGATAGCTTTAATTTTAATCCTTGGTAAAATGTCATCTTTTGTATAGATGGCATTGCAAAACTATAGATTTTTGAGTTTTAAAAATATAATAATGGATTGCGCTGATTCAAGAAATATTTGGAAATCCTTACTAACCTCTTTAGATTCAAACAGACCAATACTCAGCAGTTCTCAAAGAAAATTTCATAAATTCTTACTTTTTCATTACTTTGGACTTTAATAAAAGTTCCACAGTAATGATTCTTACAAAACCTTTATGTACCTACTCGAAATATTTTGTGTTTATTATAATTCCTGTCTGGCACAGGCGTGATAATTGGCAGTTTTTTTTTAATTTTATAAGCTAAGTGTGATGCTCGAATAAGTTTAAGATCAGAAAAAAAAAGTGCAATAAGATTTGAAGCTGAATGCACGCGATGGCTATGTGCAATCGTGCAACACACACCGTGACTGAACACAGTGTGTTAAATTAACTCAGTTTTATGTTTTCCGTAATTTATTTCTTTTATTAGGTATACGTTTCAGATGAAAGTATTGAACAGCCGTGTCAAACGCTTAGTTCAACGATCATCCATGTTTTGTATGTTTGTTTATTGTTTAGTGATTGTTGGAATACTTTTTGTATTTATGCATCTGTTAGTTATCGAATTTCCTAATATTATGAGATTCTTTTTAATGAAAATCAATTATAATTAAGCGTATTTTACTTATTGTATAATATATGTATAAGTACTAGAGATCTTATGTACATAAATATTAAAGCATTAATTTCAGTGAAATTTTGGTAGGAGTAATTACATTACGAATCTTCATTTTCTTAAAATCTTGATTTAAAAATTATAAATACTTTTTTACTTAACATTAAACTCATATCATTTAATCTATAAAGGGTTAGTAATGACAGTTATTTTTATGAAACCCCGGGCAGAAACGTTAACGTTTAATTAGTTTTGTACACTGCTGTTAATTATCCTGTGGTCAGGGTGTTAACGGGATTACTGAATGATTTATAAATACCGTTTATATTAACTATGCAATCTTGGCTTACCTTACATTATTTTTTATATTTACTTTCCCTTATTTACTAACTTTATAAAATGAATTAAATCATTATTTTCAAGACGCCTTTGGTCATTTTCATGTCATCATTTGCCCAATATATTTTTAGAAAGTCGTTGAAAAATGGTATCACAAATGTGTAATTAATCAGTTTATATGTTATAAATATTTCAGTACAATAGCAGTCTATGGCCCTCCACGATATATGAGCCTTTTATTTAAAATGTATTGGTTTACCGACAAATGTTTTAATTGTGGTAAAGCTTCGATTACTAATAATAGTGATCGATGTGGTAAAGATTACATTTTACCTACTTCTAAATAAAGGCAAGTGAATATAAATATTTAAAATGTCCCATTAAACTGTATTATTATTACATACATTTATTTGAAGCGAAATACATGAAACACTGGTACAATTACGATTAATTTGGTTCATCAAAAGACAATTCCAGAATATGCTCAATTTGACAAAATATTTTATGTATGTAAAGATATTATTTTTTAAGTTTTTGTGAATGAAAACGAATTAAAATATCACGGCATTCACTTTAAGTTTTTTATTGAAAGAGGAATAACTACTAAAGGTCCTCTAACTAGCTCAGAACACCCTGTGATAGCTATAAAAATATTACAATTGAATAATTATGAAATTGTTATCATATCTTTTTTCGTTAAAGTTTTCTAAAAGTGTATTATTGTTTTAAAATAACTAAATCTATGTGATTATCGGCAGAATCATTTAGATATCAATAAATATTATGCTTTCCAATTGAAAGGAATTTGTAAAGATTACAGTTAGTTTTAGTGAGTTAAGTTCATAAGTACCCAATGTATAGTATGTACATACATACTGGTACCTACTTATGCAGGTACATACGCCTAGTCTTAGTGGAGCCAATAAAATACTGTGTTTAAGTCGATATTATCTTCACTTAGTTCGTTATTACCTATACAGGGTTGGGATCTAAATAAGCTGAATATTTTGGAAGCTTCAAAGTACCTCGCATAAGGCGTGGGAGAGTAAGAGGGGGTTATTTTGGTACAGGCCCCGGCAAACTGGTTGACTATCGGGTGGGCATTGCGCAGAACACGAATTTAGACACTATTGGACTATTGGTCAGAAGCATACGTCTGACAAAAATAGCGCGGACGGGCGTTCGGGAGATTCGCGCGCGCTATTGGTCACGCGCAAGTGCACAGTCATGTGCGAACTTTCCCCTTCTCCGTCGATCGATGGTCAACAAGTTTGCCAGTACCAATACAATAGCTCGATCTTATTAACGGTCCATGTCAATCGAAGGGCTTACTACGTTAAAACCTCTGATATTAGTCAAGTCTAATATAACTGTTATTACTTTTAACATTGGAGAAATGTGTAAACATATTTCTTATGGAGAAAAAATCTTAGGATTCTAGATTTTATATGGTTTGTGTTAGTATACTACTACTATAATTGCCCACCGTCTTACCAATGAATCGAGAACACAAATCACAACATGGAAATGTTTAGGTGAAATGTATAGACTTTTTTATTGGTGACGAGCAGTTTAAGCGAAATCATAATAAACAGGTTTCTTATATTATATACCTACCGATGGATCAATTTAGCTTTGAAACAATGAAGTCTGCAATACGACTTGTTTTGTATTGAAGAGTATTCGAATTATTAAATAGGTACTATAAATTCCATAAAAAAAAATATACATTGTTCTTTATACCTTATTAAAATAACTAATTTTTGTCTGCACATAGGTAATTCAAGTCGATATTAGGGAAATAATTATAATTATCTCTTAAGTTAAATTACCCGACAGTAGGAAACCTGTTTATTATGATTATACGTCATTAGTGAGGAGATAATTAATTATGTAAGAATTAAAACTTTTATTAATTGTTGCTGTGTTTTATATGGATTTGTGAGTACTAAAATGTAAGGTCAAAATTATTCGCTACATTAGTACTGTATAAGAAGCTACGAAGCTACCACTAAGTGGACTTCTCCAATGCAATGTATAAACTTGTACATATACAGAGTATAACGTTGGCTAGTTACATTGTATGGACTTTTATAACTTTTGCTCTATGAAATTTCCAACTAGTAAAAAATTTCCCACTTCCATAACAAAATTATTATCGTTGGTCGGGCTCGTATGGAAAGTTGGGAACGAAATAAAATTATCAATAGCGATAGAATTTTTTTAAAGATTGTACCTGTTTAACGTTTTACCCTGTATGTGCCTTGGATAATTTCATGTCTGTGCTAATATTAACTAAAGGCGTGGTTTGCACCCGATTGTTTAACAGTAGACACATTTCTTAAATAATTAATCGTGGACGCTCCTTTGAGAGGAGATATGGTTATTTAAGAAATATAACGAAGTTTCCTGTTTATTCCACTTTTGGGGAAACCATGCCCAACTGGCTAATCTTAGGTATAATTTTATTTGAGAATTGTGATAGACTTTGAATTTGTTGCGTCGTAGGAGTGAGAATCAAGTTTATTATTGGTTCTCACATTATGTTGCTTACCTATGTATTTCCTATGAAATACATAAGCTCTCTTCGAGAAAAAGTGTGATGCCTGTGCTCTAGCAAATGTCAATGGGCAATGATAAACACTTTATTACCGTAGGATCTTAGAATATATCTTAGTAGAAGTTTTTTGTTGAAATAAATGTTACTTTTTTGGCTTGAAAAAACGTCACACAATTCTCAGAAAAAAATTAAAGTTAAGATTACAATAATATTAAGTTTATACCATTAGAAAATTTTACCGTATCCGACACATATTTACATATCATTAATGTAGATAATTAATAATTCATCACATATAACGTTGATTAAGTATTTTGGACCGCAGGCTGCCTAACAAATGAGTAATTTCGTAATATTTTTTATTAAAATATGGTTCAACCTTTCATTAAAAATATTGAAGTTGCTTAAAAGTCAGTCGAGAAATAAAACAACAGGAAATTAATATCATATTCCCGATGTTCATTATTTCCTGGCTATCATTAATTTTTCCGATATTAATTTGATATTTGCAAAGTATAAGAATTCCGTATCGTAGATTGAGAAAAGTCTAAGGAATAAGAGAAAACTGTTCTCTTCCAGCACTTCTAATAGCATTTAAATAATGACGTCCAAAGTGCTTTATCAGCGTTTCTCATTGATAAGTTTATATTTGCATTATGTTATTAGTTAGAGTTATAATTAGTCAATCCGTATCCATTAAAATTAAATAAATCGAAAGACATAGTCTTTTAGAGATTATTCAGTTGAAAATAAAATTTATTGCGTATCAAAGTTTGAACTATTGTCTATTATTTCCTTCCATATAAGGTATTAAGCCTAAAGCGGGAAAAGCATAACTGATTGTGTTAACAGATTATTCGAATCATTTTTAGCTACGTGACCAGGCGTAACCTTCGGCCGTAAACGAAAGCCATACCTATTATAGAACACTAGAAGCCATTTTGACGAGCGTTGGTGTAATGGTCGAGAAGTCGCCTTTTACACCAGAGGTCGCGGGTTCGATCCCCGCACGGTACAAACATTTGTGTGCATGAAAATGTCTGTTTGTATCGGTCTGGGTGTTTCTATGTATAATATGTATGTATTTACAAGAAAGAAGTTTATAAGTAATGTATCTTCGTTGTCTGGCTCCCATAGCACAAGCTAATGCTTAGTTTGGGGCTAGATGGCGCTGTGTGAATAATGTCCAGATATATTAAACTGCGAACATAATAAACCCTCATTAGGTTTAGTTAATATAAAGCTTTCGCTACCTAGATACAGAGAGATATATTCACATAATAGTCCATATTGAATTTTCCCACAGAAAAAAATTATGTGATGAACCACTCATCAAAGTGATTAAGGTTCCAGGTTTTTTAGGAAAATCTATTCAAGTTATAGGAAACCTCTTAAAAAGATCTACGAGATAGCATGTTTTCCTTGACCTGTGTAAATACCTAATAATTTATTTATCTACATATATAAAACTCAAAGGTGACTGACTGACTGACTGACTGACTGACTGACTGACTGACTGACTGACATAGATAGATATCAACGCACAGCCCAAACCACTGGACGGATCGGGCTGAAATTTGGCATGCAGGTAGATGTTATGACGTAGGCATCCGCTAAGAAAGGATATCTCGATATTCCCACGGGAACGGGAACCACGCGGGTGAAACCGCGGGCGCCCGCTAGTTTATTTATAAAAACTTAATTGACCACACAAGTTAGGTACAAAAGGCGGACTTAACGCTAAAAGCATTCTCTGCCAGTTAACCTTTAGGAAAAACGAATGTTGAATGCAATTTTTGGTACATATGTACTAATTCTCCCCTGCATAAAGGTTAAAATGTTTTATTAAATACAAGTTCAATTAGTAAAATAACAAATACATAATTTCCATATGAATGGAACACTAACTGTCGCGACTTGTTCTAAATTATTTGCGGTTGGTGAAATATGGAATGTGTTTCACGGAATAGAGTTTCATTGAATTACTCTCCTACGTTTATCTTTTGCAAACAGGAACTGCAGTCAAAGTTTTGAATTGCATTACTAATTGAATTTAATTACATTATTTGTGTAATGTTATAATGATGATCGATGTGCATCCGAACCATTATTATAAAAACATTTATTTCAAAAATATTTAAATTTTGGACCGCTTACTGCAATATTTATTGTATCAGCCTATAATGTCTACTTTAGGGCAAACGTCTCTATTTTTTGCAGGCTGCCAAATGAGTAACTACAAATCTTAGTTTCGTTAGAAAAATCCTAGGGACATTTTGCCCATCTCAGGAATTAAGCCCAGAACCGCAAGTCCAGTACTTAACCTTTTGAACGCCAAGCTACCAACGCACTGTGTCGTGTCCTGTACGCCAGAGCTAGGTTATTCTTTATTGTAGAATGTAAGGAAAAAATACCAGTAATTGTTTTTAACATATTATTTATTTCATTATTTTTAGAGGCAGGGTTTTTATCAAGTATAGTCGTAGTTGGCGCACGGAACTCGCATGTGCTTGTCAAATATAGACGACTTTGGCGTCCAAAAGGTTAAACCACTAAATCATCGAGGTGTTAATTACATTACTGTGCGCGTGTAATAGGTCGGTATCACATCTATTTAATGCGATCTTTAACCGTTAAAATCAAACTGGTTTTTGCCTCGTCACTTTTCTTTTTAACAACTAAACTCGTTTTAAAAACATATAATACTAGCTTAAATTCAGTATGAATACAAATGCTAAAGTCCCCTTCACACCTTCAGTTATGAAAGGTAAGATAACGTTCTATATAATAAACTTCAAATCCCAGTACGCTCTATTCGAAGCGTAAAGAAAGTAAATCCAGGTGTTTGTAATTGATTAGGCGGCGAGAGCCCGGTGCAGCCCTCACATTAATTGCGGAGCTAGCGCGATGCCTTCGCCTTCGAGGATATTAACAACCTCCGTAAATCCCATAGATACGTATCTATACAGTAGACGGCTTGTAATAACCTCGTTCGGTACGGCACTTAACAGTTTATTATTGTGACCGTCTTGATCCCAGCTCTTGTGTGAACTTGTAAACTTGTGTTTTCAAAATCTGCCTATATAATGTTCTCTTTTTTTTGCTTCAAGCGCATTTTCCCAATTTGGTCAAGTTACGCTAGCACCATGATCAAGGTTAACACAAGCCCAACTGATATGTTTGAGCCACTCCTGTCACACCTCCGTACGTAACCCTTAACAGGGAAACTATACCAAATGGTTCACGGTTTTTAATAATCTGATCTGCCGTTCAGGTTTCTTCACGACGTTTTCTGTCTTCTAGTGGTAAATATGTACATAGATGAATTCATATCCATTAATTATGATAACGATTATAATTATTACTATTTATAGGTATATTGGAAATTGCCATTTTCTATTTTTAGTTCCACGCGTTTATTTTTGACACATGATTAAGGTCAATTGTTTCAGAATAGAGATTTGATAATGGTCGAAAAGCTCATTTTCGCAACCCAGAATCAATTGAAGCAATCAATGGGTCTCTTTCATGATGACACGTGACGATTGCGCTGTACAATTTACTGACAGACCTATTGCACCGGCTCTGATTGGGGTGTCCGATTTCCTTTGATAGTTTTCAACCGTTTAAACAGTGGTACCTGTTATGCTAATGTACATAATAGAAAAGAGATTCAGATAAGATAGATCCGATTGTACAGAAGTCTGTTAAAAATTTAAACCACTCTTGATATCCACTGCAGTTTCGGTTGGTGGTAGGGCTTTTTTAGAGTCCGACTGGATAGCTTCCAACCCCTACAGGTAAAATCTGTGTGGCTGTGTTCCGGCAGTATTAATGCCAGAACACTTGAAATCAGAGGCTCGGCTCGAAGATCAGATGAGTCTACTGTCCAGACAGACTCATCTGATCTTCCCTCAATGTGCTGCCAGCAGCACATTGAGGGACGCTTCCAGGTGAAACGTCCCTCATTGGAATAGGTCGCAGTGGCCGCTTACCATCAGGTGGGCTGCGTGCCTGTCTGCCAACTGACCTAGTATAAAAATAGTGCTACTGCAGCCTGCATGACAACAGATAAATTATATACAATAATACTTTTAAATCCGAAACTTTTGTTACTTTTACTTATTGAACCTGGGACACCAATATTACGGCTAGATACCTTAACAAATAACCAACAAGGTTTTATTTTGAAATAAATTTTAACCGCATGCGAGCTTAACCGCTAAGCGTTTAACACGTTAACTCCCTACGCCGAAAATACAGAAGTAAGGCGATTAAACCAATAACGAACCATATGCGCTCTTATGGTGTTTGCTCCGCACACATCGTTAATATTAAGTGCCGTCTGCGCTTGTTTGCACGAATAATTCTCATTCGAATGTGAATCGCAAAAAACATTGCCCACAGAAAGCTAAGGATACTGTGCTGTGTTTCCTTAAAACATGGACTTTTGCTTTCAAAATTACGGAACTTCAATCCTAATCCTGTCATTTGATGCTGGTATTTGTACACATAATACCAGCATCAAATGACAACTAAATACATATAACTATTAGAAATCATAATATCAAAAAAAACTTTTTGAAATGTGGTCAGATATTGAAAATGAATATAAAATATTTACAAATCTAAGCAATGCCATATGAGTAACAGACGACGTATAAACATAGGTTTATTTGAAAAATTGCTAGGGAATGTGAATAGAACGAAAATGTGTACGAGTATAAAAATTCAAGCATGTAATATAGGTACATTAGGATCTAATAAAATTATAAGAGATTTCAAGAGCGTCAATGCCGTCAATAACTGTTTGTCACTTTTGTCAGCAGCAAGTGAATTATATAAAAGGCATACCATTTACATAAACTTTCTGAGAATAAGTGCGTAAATTGTATGACAGTATAACGTTTTGCATTGTAGATGTATCCCTTTCACATTTAGGCCTATTGAATTTTTACTTTTGTAATAGGTATTCATCTATTGTAGCGTACAAAAAGTGGATTCTTCCAAGTTAGAGTTGTGCGCCTTTTTATTCAGTTGGATTTGGCTCATCGCTGTTCGGCGCACGATCGAATGGTGAATAATCGGCTTTCATTAGTCCTCGTCTCTGATTCTCGGAGGAGATCCACCGGCTTACGAGTTTGATAGAGGTTTAAAAAGAGTTTTTTTCCAAAGCGCCACAGATTAGGTAACTTACTTGCTTCATTTCAATCAAATTCAAAGTCCAACGGCTTGTCTGAGCTCTGATTCTAGTTCCATTATTAAATTAAACTGTTGCTATTTGTTGTTATTCATAACTTTTTGTCGACTAGACTTCGTAATTTATGTATTTCAATTTGATAAGTACGAACAGCTTTTGAAGTACTTTATTATGTAAAAATCTAATATCGGTCAGGTCGCAAGCACTTTGTTACGATGGAATCTGTACCCTTGGACTTCATCCAAGATTTGGTAAATCCAGTTAAATCTATTGGCACACAAACTTAACAGGATAACTAGACCACTTGACCATGTTTACACCCATCTTACGTTACTCTGAATGTGCAAGTTTCGTCTGGAGATTCCTATTGTCGCGACATAAGCGCCTCAGACCAAATAAAAAACCAAGACGGAACCTACCGAACATCGCACTGAAGACACTTTTTTGCATTCGATGTGTGCGTGCCGGTGATGCCATATGAATTCATATTACTTGGGGTAATTTAAGTTGTTATAACGTTATTAAATTGTTATAAAATTTATAACGTTATTTATCGAATTGGAATAAAAACACGTTCTCAGGTCACTAATTATTCTGACTTAAGGTTTAAGTATATTATAAAAGTAGTGGGCGGAAGTATGAAGAAAATAGGAAAAACTTAATAAAAATAAAACTTACGAGTATTTAAGTTTCGTGTATACTTAGAGTAGGTACTAGCCTTCCGCCCGCGGCTTCGCCCGCGTGAACTATAGGATGTAATCCCGCGGGAATATCTTTATAAATTGGAAATCTAAATCTTTGGAAATCTAAAAATGAACGTCTAACATTAAATATAACAATTAATCCTATAAATACAATTAACATACCAAATTCGATTAGTTTTATAAACTTTTAATAATAATCACAAATAACGTTATAACGTTACGTTACGTTGCATGTTACCCAAATAACAGGTAGAAATAATTTTAATTTGCATGGCAACACTTGCGTTGATAACATTTGACGTTATTTGACAGTTGACAGATGGACATCATTTAATTTGTTGTGAAAATATTAGTTGACAATTTGACTTACGTGTGAAATGTGATTCCATCCAGCTTTTTATTTTTTCCGGAATGGTTTTTACACCGTTTCACTACACAACTGGGCATATTTTCAGTGATATTGATGATTGAATGACTCGTGACCCTCGCGATCTGTGATTGGCTGGTGACACGCACACATGTAAAAACTACGTCAGTTTTTGTGTATGTACACAGCTACGTCAGCTTTTTCTGTCTTCAATGCGTTGTTCGTTAGGTTCCGTCTTGGTTTTTTATTTGGTCTGAGATAAGCGTGTGGAAAATCTACAAATGTGACCATCCTTGCGATTCGTCTCCACACTCTATTACCACAAGTAAAGTTACGGTTACTTATACGGTTTGTACGAACACCTGTCATCGAGGCCACAGATCGTAGAGCCAAATTGACCCGACACTACACGGAAGATATTCCGGACATCAGCCTTTACGAGATTAGGGTAGCTCTGAAACGGCTTAAAAACAACAAGGCGCCGGGGGATGACGGAGTTACAGCAGAGCTTCTAAAGACAGGAGGTCGACCGGTCCTGAAAGCTCTCCAGAACTCCGTTATTCTCGAGGGTAAAACGCCAACAGCATGGCACAGGGGCGTGGTGAAGCTGTTCTTCAAAAAGGGCGATAGAACGCAGCTGAAGAACTACAGACCCATCACGCTACTGAGTCATGTTTACAAGCTGTTTTCTAGAGTTATAACGAATCGTCTCGTACGTAGGTTTGATGACTTCCAGCCTCCCGAACAAGCCGGATTCCGTAAAGGCTTCAGTACCATAGACTACATGCACACGCTGCGGCAGGTTATACAAAAGTCCGAAGAATATAATCTGCCATTATGCTTAGCGTTTGTGGACTATGAAAAAGCCTTTGATTCTGTCGAGACATGGGCCCTGCTTCGGTCACTCCAAAGGTGCCAAATAGACTACCGATACATACAAGTGTTGCAGTCGCTGTACGAAAACGCCACCATGTCAGTCCGCCTCCAGGACCAGAAGACAAAACCCATTCGGCTCCAGCGGGCTGTGAGACAGGGCGATGTTATATCGCCGAAACTGTTCACTACTCTGTTGGAGGACGTGTTTAAGCTTCTGGACTGGAGAGAACTTGGCATCAACATAAACGGCGAGTACATGACGCACCTTCGCTTCGCGGATGATATCGTAGTCATGGCTGAGTCATTGGAAGACCTAGGCACAATGCTCAACGATCTCAGTAGAGTGTCTCAACAAGTGGGTCTTAAAATGAACATGGAAAAGACGAAAATCATGTTGAACTCCCATGTCGTACCCACTCCTTTAAAAGTTGGGAACTCAACACTGGAAGTTGTGGACGAGTACATTTACCTGGGACAAAAAGTCCAACTTGGTAGGTCCAACTTCCAGAAAGAGGTCGATCGACGAATCCAACTCGGCTGGGCAGCGTTCGGGAAGCTTCGCAGCGTTTTCTCGGCCCGACTACCGCAGTGCCTCAAGACGAAAGTCTTTGATTCGTGTGTGTTGCCAGTGATGACTTATGGAACGGAAACGTGGCCACTTACAATGTGCCGCATAAAAAGGCTCAAAATCGCGCAAAGGGCAATGGAGAGGGCGATGCTTGGAGTCTCCCTGCGTGATCGCATCAGAAATGATGAGATCCGCAGAAGGACCAAGGTCACCGACATTGCCTAAAGAATTGCGAGCCTTAAGTGGCAGTGGGCAGGACACATTGCTAGGAGGACTGACGGTCGTTGGGGCGGAAAGGTCCTCGAGTGGTGGCCACGTACCGGGAAACGCAGCCGTGGTAGGCCTTCCACAAGGTGGACCGATGATCTCATAAAGATCGCCGGAATCCACTGGATGCGGGTGGCGCAGGACCGATCGGTTTGGAGATCCTTGGGGGAGGCCTATGTCCAGCAGTGGACGTCGTTTGGCTGAAATGATGATGATGATGATGATACGGTTTGTACCACTCATTCTAGTTTTTGACGTAAACACTTTCCTAAACTTTTTTGACGTAAAAAGTAGTGGGTGGTACAAGCATTAAAATGATTTACAAAACGTTTTAACGTACATCACACACGTAGCCCTACTTGAGAACTCGTCCATTTCAGCAAAAATTAATTACCTTTTATGTGGGAAACTCCGAGCTCTATTACGGCATCAGCTGCGAGACAAAAAGACTACAACTTCGAGCTTCTATCTACGGAATGACTTATTCCCGCCGAAAAAGTAGCCAAAAGAAAAAGTTTCATGCCAGGCGAGCACTTTATCCGATTAATTTAAGAGTGTAGAAGAGAGTTGCTCAGGAGTTTTTGGCACCATGGTCCATTCCAGAATTTAAGAACTTTCACATTCCATGCTTTTGTAGCGGTTAATAAATTATTCTTTTTACATGAAATATATCAACCTTTATAAATGTTCCAGCGTTTTATCTGTAGCGTTGGTTTGTGTGCAACAATATATTTTTATTACTGACTTTAATGCTGATTCAAATCAAATTGATAACGCACGAACTTTGAACAAAATGCTGCGGATGGTTGCAATATAATTGAACTTTAATTCCCTTGACTTTTTCAGAAACGAAATAGTCAGATAGTGTATAAATTTTCAAAAATTGTAGCAATAATTGATTCATCAATAAAATATAATTTCATAACTTGTGGCGGATAAGTGGACAAGTTGCTTTTCAAACCGGGACAATCAATTTTGACCAACAAGGCCCAAGACAGGTATCGAACTGTGCGAAAAAAATTGTTTCACAGTCGTCATTGAGTATGCACAAACCGTCTCAATGTGATACCAATCAGCTGTTTCTTTATATTATTCTAAGTTCGATAGCATCAAAGGCACTGGTAAAAGTCCTAATAAACTGTGTATATTTTGTACAGTTTGCCAATTGATTTCCGTAGAGAGCTCTGTTGATGGAGTAAGCATCAGTGACAAAGCCGGCGGTTAGGGAAGAGGATTTTTCCGTAGCTACGGGAACTTAAAAAGGGAAACTTTTTGGGCTCTGACCGAGTTTCCTTTTACTGAGCACATCGGATGCTCTCAAAGGTGTATCTACTTTGACTTTTCGCAGCTCATTTCATTAGCTCGCCGTGTTAGTTTTAGTCTAATTAGAGTTTTTACATCGTTATAAAGCCTCCTTTATGAAACATTTTCAAAGGTTCTTCTCTATTTTTTAATACGTTCATTTCCACTTTCATATGTAGATGAATCTACGTGAAGTAATCGAGTAAGTACTTAAAGCTTCGAATTAACGTATATATTTTAATTGCTTCCTCATTTGTTACATGCTTCATTACTTAATTGTTGTGCAAAAGTAGGTGATGAACATTTGGATTACGAAATTTTACGTGGGAGAAAATAATTATGTTATAGACTTTGTTGATTGAAATTATTTATTATAGGAACCGTATTTTCAAATATGTTTTTTAACTAAAATAATCACATTCTATCAAATATTATAGTCAGTTTATGTTTATGCTCTTATGCCCTGTTGTGTTTGTTTTTATTCCTCGATGTGGTAACAGATTGTACCTATTTGGAATAGGAAAAATAAGTATTAAGTTTATATCGATCATCCAGTTGGATAACTATACTACCCCGCTGCTTTTGATCATTACTCAGACGTCCCACATTGGAATTTTCCATCTCTTTCAGTAATAGAGTCGTCTATCCTAGAAGGATATTGGTTTTAGTTTAAAAACACAATCGTCGTCTTTTTAAGAGATAGAGAAACTGCCAGTTAGTTTGTGAGCTGTGACTATATAAAATAGGACACAACTTCTTAGTTTTTTTGCTGTCATCTATTGAAGAAATATAAGCTTAATGCTGTTGATCTTACGAATATAACATGACTTCTAACGGCACTTTTTTATCGAAATAAAAATAATTTTCGATGCCAATACCAATAATAATAATTATTCCTTTTCGTATCCGTATTTAGATCAGAGGTGTCAAGTTTACAAATGTTAACGAAGCTTCTCTTTCAAGTCGCGCGTATGAAAATACGTTTGTCGTATTTTATTCTACAAAATTGAAAAGGATCAGCCTATTTAATGTTCCACTGAAGGCCAAACGCCTATGAATTGATTTCAAGTACAAGTCACAATGAGTACTGGCTTAATTATCACGTTTGCCAAATGATTCATTGGGCCGGGCAAAATTTTGTCTCTTTTTCTAGAAGACAGCTCGGGTCTATAAATTCTATGAAGTCAAAGTTAAAATCTAAAACAACGTTTCGTTCAGTCTAATGGCAATTGTAAAGATAATAATACATTCTAACAAAGCTAACTTTACGCGCATACGAAATTAAATACTCGTAATTCTTGAATATTCGCAGCCTCTATTCTTGTTGAAACTTTTATTATAAAGAAAAAGATTCTAGGCCCTCTTTTTAGACAAAGCAGTATTCATTATTTCGTTATTAGATGGTTATGTTTCATTGTAATGATATATTTGTTTTGTCTGAGTGGCTGGTATATTTCACCGACTGTCACAAGAGTGCGTAAGTAATTGCTTATTGTAATTTACTTTCTCTTATTACTATAAAAATTGCTCAAATAATTGTAATTGTTTGCTTTCAATTATCTTTTTAAATTAAAGACAAAGACGAGCGTATGTGATTTATTCCAAGGTAATAATTATGTTTGACATTATGTTTACATCCAATTAGACTGTAAAATCATTTATGTAACAAAACAATAGAACATTTTCTACCTTTCGTAACATCGTCGTTGTCGACCCAACACAGCATATTAAGATCTTTCAAAAAACAAGCATAATTATAAGTTCTTGCTTCATAGTAAGTATCCATGGGCTGTATCACTTACTTTAAGGTGACCCCTAACGGGTATACATTATTAACTTATACACATCTTATACATATACTTTTTTATTTGTAAATTCATCCATATTATACATATACACACCCAGTGCGAAATAAACAGACATGATCATCAACACAATGTGTGTACCTACTTTGCGGGAATCGATTAAGCGACCTCAACCTAATGGGTCGTCAACAATACCAAGTGCGAACCACTTACAGATAAAATGATACTGTCTTAATGTTTTTAAATTAAAAAAGCATCATGGTTGTGTGATAAATAAATTATTACGAACTTCTGACAGTGGTGAAACTAATACATGCCTATGTATGAACGCTAATAAGGCACTTTAGTCTTAACAAAAAAATAATTCAGCATTTTTATTATCGCAACAATAGAAAACATTGACGGCCTTAAAACTTCGAACAACTGCGATGAAAGGATTCGAAATTTTGCTCAAGTTCCCGAACAGATATTATAATTTACTGTCGTGCCCCTTTGTGATGAAAGGAGATCGTGATATCGGAAGTAACAGACTTTGTTGTGAATAACTCGTATAATTGTTTGCCTCAGAAGATTCGCTAGGCATTAGATCCAGTCGGACAATGGAAGGTTGCTGACACCTCCGAACAACACTCATTTAAAACTTTTTCATTTGTTCCATTTGAAATCACGGTGAGAAAAAAGGATTAATCTTATTTTGTTGTATCATTGTAATATTCATTTTACTTCACTGATATTTTAATCCTCTTTGTCCGAATGCCTGTTCCTGATCTAATGAGGGTACGCTAGCATCATGATCTAGGATCTGGCAAGTATATTGGAAAGACTGCCATCTGACCTCTGCATCCCTATACAGGGTAGCTTGACTAGATCATGACAGCCAGTCGACTGTGCAGGTAATTTTTTTGCAACTGTTAATAATTGCAATACTTTTAGATGAATGTTTTCTCTTTATGTGTAGGAAAATTTCCTAATGAATTATAAGCGAGCCATCTTGTTATGATAAATCGCTTACTCGTGTCTATAGTGTGCCGGCCCTGGCTAGCGTAGGCTGCCCACAATTTACAGCGGGCATGCGTTGAGTTAGCCTCCGCTGGGAAAGTTAACTAATTTCCTTGAAAAACTCCTTTTGTTGCGTACTCTCCGCCGGCACGTTCCGCGTTTTCCGGGAACTTTGAGTAATATTAGCAACATTTCCTCTCTGTAATTAGATTTGCAAATATTTTTGTTTGTGAAGGCTTAATATATCTTTTATGCCTGTCTGCCTGGACAGAGATGGGGTGAATTACGACCGGTCGAGAGACGCGAACGTGTTTAGTTAGACGACGACAACGAGAAAAGTTGGTGTTTCATTTCAATAATATTTATTCATTTGCAGTATGGAATTTGGACATTGCTGATTGTATCAATCTGGGTTTTTCTATGTACATATAAATATAATACATAGATGCCTAGAATCCTAGCAAAAAAAAATTGGTTGCTTAGAGGCGATATAAACATATTATTAGAAAAAAATTAGAATTGATACCTGTAGAATTATTATATTTTAACTTTGATAGTAATGCTACTAGATTTATGCAAAAAACTCATAATTAATTTTTAAAGATAAATGAAGAGACTATAAATAAGTAGAACCAAATAACTATAAATAGAAGGAGAAGCTCCCGCTAACACTTTTTATGCGGTCTTGCACAATAAAGCTCAAGTTATCCCTCTCTATAATCATGAAACTTTTTCCATTAAAAATAATGCATGAATTCCACTACAGAGCCAGCAAACGTTGTTACCAGTTTAATAAAAGTCCGAGTTCTATTATAAAAGTTACACGTACGTAATAATATTTCATTTCACTCAGTAACATTATATTCTGACTGCGTCTATGTCACAATCTAGTATGTGTAGCAGGTAGCTTATTTCACAAGTTTAAAAGTTTCAAGTGTTTCACGGGAGCCCGTTGGGATTTATGTGTGTTCCGTTTATTGCATCACTGCGGAAAAACCCGGCTTGCCGACCAGGCGCCACCGTTCCCGCCTTCCCGTTCACTCGGATAGGGTTACTACTTATTATTACTATACTGAAAGGCAAAATTATGGAATCACCTATGCTTCTTTTAACATAATTTTTTAAAGCAACGGAAGTTAAAACCTGAGATTGGTATCAGTATAGGTCTATAAAATCATAGGTCATCAAATGGCTAATAAAAACAGTTGTGATTCCATAATTTTGTGTGTTGGTAAGTGTGGTTGGTGTCTCTTATTCGATTGTCACTTTTAAATGCTGGGCTAAAATAAACAAATATTTTACTATTTACAATGCTAAAAATCTGTGTAAAATATTAATCTACTAACACTAGCTTGAAAAAAAAATTCATGCAGTATTTCGTACGTTTCGCTCAGTTTGCAGTATGGAATTTGGACATTGCTGATTGTATCAATCTGGGTTTTTCTATGTACATATAAATATTATACATAGATGGCTAGAATCCTAGCAAAAAAAAAAATTGGTTGCTTAGAGGCGATATAAACATATTATTAGAAAAAAATTAGAATTGATACCTGTAGAATTATTATATTTTAACTTTGATAGTAATGCTACTAGATTTATGCAAAAAACTCATAATTAATTTTTAAAGATAAATGAAGAGACTATAAATAAGTAGAACCAAATAACTATAAATAGAAGGAGAAGCTCCCGCTAACACTTTTTATGCGGTCTTGCACAATATAGCTCAAGTTATCCCTCTCTATAATCATGAAACTTTTTCCATTAAAAATAATGCATGAATTCCACTACAGAGCCAGCAAACGTTGTTACCAGTTTAATAAAAGTCCGAGTTCTATTATAAAAGTTACACGTACGTAATAATATTTCATTTCACTCAGTAACATTATATTCTGACTGCGTCTATGTCACAATCTAGTATGTGTAGCAGGTAGCTTATTTCACAAGTTTAAAAGTTTCAAGTGTTTCACGGGAGCCCGTTGGGATTTATGTGTGTTCCGTTTATTGCAACACTGCGGAAAAACCCGGCTTGCCGACCAGGCGCCACCGTTCCCGCCTTCCCGTTCACCCGGATAGGGTTACTACTTATTATTACTATACTGAAAGGCAAAATTATGGAATCACCTATGCTTCTTTTAACATAATTTTTTAAAGCAACGGAAGTTAAAACCTGAGATTGGTATCAGTATAGGTCTATAATCATAGGTCATCAAATGGCTAATAAAAACAGTTGTGATTCCATAATTTTGTGTGTTGGTAAGTGTGGTTGGTGTCTCTTATTCGATTGTCACTTTTAAATGCTGGGCTAAAATAAACAAATATTTTACTATTTACAATGTGTAGTGTAGGGAATGCAATACCGGGATACCGGGATCCCGAAATACCTGGATCCCGCACCATTTTTGCGGGACCAGTCCCGCGCCTAAATCGTGCGGGATTTGCGGGACTGCGCAGCGACATACATTTGATTGATTGATGATTGACAGAAATAGATTTTATATAGTTAGGTGTTGTGTTCGGTGGACTGGTCAATAGCGACAGATTGACGGTTCGTTCCAATCGGGTGTGAAGGGGAATCCGGGGGAGTTTAGTGGGAAGTGTGACGAACGGCTTTAGTCCCGAGCCTCAACTCACAGACGGCCGCAGGCGTCGCTAGCTTACGGCTATGGTGAGTAGAAGAAACGTTCTCCTCCGCAAAAAAGATGTTGTGTTCGGTACCTGATGATCAAACAAAGTGGCGAGCATTGGGAGACCTGTGTCCAGCGGTGGACTGTAACAGGCTGATGATAAGGTGCTGTTATAGTGTCCTGTTTGTTCCCAAGTTTTAAAAGTTCCAGAAAAGAGTATCTATGAAATATAATCGTACGGAAACATGATGTAGTAACACGACATAATTGGATTTGTTCCTTTCAGCTGGAACATTAGAAATTTTTAGTTTGTTTAATTGATGATTTGATCACTTAATAAATAGTTTCATTCAATAATATTTTTTAGTATCATTTTAAGTTCTATAGACTCGTTTATGATACAGGATTCCTCTCTTTTTTCAATGACTTTAAAAAAACTTGCGGGATCCCGCAAATACCTGGATCCCGCGGGATTGAACCTCTCAATCCCGCGGGATCCAGCAATTGAAATTTTGGTGCGGGATTGCATTCCCTAGTGTAGTGTATGCGCGGGCGCAGAGCGCGGCATTCACACACAGACAGCCGCCGAGTGCGGACGTGCTCTGTGTCTGGCATACCCTATACCTAACTCAATAATAAAATGTTAGAATAATTAAATAACTGAATAATTAAATAATTGAATAATGAAAGAATTTATTGAACAATTGAATAATTAAATAATAAAACAATGATACAATAAAACAATAAATTAATTCGATTTCATTAAATAATAATAATGATAATAATAATAAATAATTTGTAAGATAAACTTTAATTATGATTTTGAAACATATTAAATTAATTGAAATAAAGAAGGGATGTAGTGTATGCGCGGGCGCAGAGCGCGGCATTCACACACAGACAGCCGCCGAGTGCGGACGTGCTCTGTGTCTGGCATACCCTATACCTACCTAAATACTAAAAGTGTTTTACTTAACTACCTGACTACGTCTTGGACATTACACAATGCTAAAAATCTGTGTAAAATATTAATCTACTAACACTAGCTTGAAAAAAAAATTCATGCAGTATTTCGTACGTTTCGCTCAGTTTGCCTGAAGACTGATTTTTTTCTTGAAACTACGCAAATAGAGAAATTAAACGCTGACACTAATATAAAAATAGAAGACTATCGATAACGAGATTTAAATGTCTGTCCCTAATCCGATCGGTCAAAATACGTTCAAACGCTTAATAATTCTTGGTGATGAATTTAAGATCGGTTTGGCGTAATGTCTTTCATAGGCCTCAGGTTATTAAAAACTTTTTTGTTCAAAAATGAGAGAATTTTGTTAACGAATGCTTATGCTGATTTACTATTTACCGTTAAAATAAATAACCAACAGTGGATCCAGTCCTTTGGCAAAAATAATGACGATAATGATAATAATATTATGTATTAATTAAATTATGTGAGATTCAATAGTTGTTATGTATAAAAAAAAACTTTTTGCACGCACTCTTCTGGTCTGTGTCCGGTTTGAAGAATATGACTTCATATTCAACTTGCGATTACCTACTTGGCATGTAGCACACATTTTACGACTTTTGTCTTATATAAAGTTTGAAGGCTTAGGCTAAGAACTCACGGAGCGGTTTTTACCCGCGCCCGCGGTTTCGGGACCTCAGTTTCTGTAGAATTTTGACATACGAGTTTATGAAAAAATAAGAGCACATTTCACGACGCGTTTTAGGCTAAGAACTCACGAGGGAATACTCGTAGTTCCATAAAGATATTAATACAGCACGACGAGCGTCAAAGAGTTAGCACTCGGCGGTTTTTAAGCTCGCCGTAAACTAGTTTAACGTAAAGTCAGTTATGGTAGGATACAAAAGAATGATTGTGTTGAAAATCACAACGAAAAATGTAACACACTAACGCACGTGAAAGTTACATGGTAAGGTGTCCCCTCTACCCTTACCTAATAAAGAAAACTTATGTGTAGTAAAATATACCTAACTGACAAGCCTACCGCGGTTACACCCGTGCGTAATTTATTTTTTCAAATATCCCCCCTTCCCCCTACATTTCCGGAATCAAAAGTACCCTATGTTCACCGGGGATAGTGTAGCTTTCCAACAGTGAAAGAATTATTTAAATCAGTTCATTAGTTTTGGAGCCTTTTTAACACAAACAAACAATTAAATATTTCCGCTTTATAATAATATTAGTAATTAGTAATATTAGTAATTAGTATTAGTATAGATAACGGCGCTGGTAGTCATCTGTGTAAATGTAATCTTTTTTTTTTTTTTTTTTATGGTATAGCGGGCAGACGAGCATGCGGCACACCTGATGGAAAGTGACAACCGCCGCCCATAGACAACTGCGAATCATGTGGAATCACAGATGCGCTGCCGGCCTTTAAGGAAGGAATACACTCTTTTTTTATGTAAATTTTAGTTTTGCACGAGTAAAAAGTTGCCCGTCTTTTGTGATTGATCGTTGCAAAAATGCCTTAACTTAACACTACGCCACCATTCTTCTCTGTGACATCGCCAAGGCAACATTGTTTTTATTTTCAGTGCAACGTGTGTTAACAGTTTTAAGCCGATGCTTTCAATTTTGGCGTAAAGTAGAGTATCACCGATGCATAACGCGTCGGGTGCAGTGTGCAGTGGCTTGCATTGTGCCAAAAAAGAACAAACAGACAATCTACGGGAAAATGCATGTTTTGGCTTTTTAGGGTTATTTGCCTTGCTTATAGGTTTCAAAAAGAGCTCTTGGGCGTTTCGCACCGCGGGTCGAATAACTCGTGGTGCGAAACGCCCCACGACCCAACACGGAGTCTTTCATTTTTAACCGACTTCAAAAAAGGAGGAGGTTATATGTTCGACTGTATGTTTTTTTTTTTTTTTTATTTATGTCCGTCGATTTCTCCGTCAATTGTGGACCGATTTAAATAATTCTTTTTTTATTTGAAAGTGCATAGTTCCGAGGTGGTCCCATTGTCACCATGTCAGGATCTGATGATGGGATCCCGGAAAAATCAAGGGAAAACCTCAAATTTTATAGGCTGCGCCTACGCGTTACTTGTTTTTTCTGAAGCCATTCAAGTTTTTGCGTCCGATAGACATCATTTTATGTTGATGAGCTGATGATGGAAGGTACAACTCCTTAACGGTTAAGAGTTAGGGGATACTTCTTTCAGTATTGTAGGAATATGTGGACCGTTAGTTGTATTTCATGTACTTTTGCAGCTAAGGTGATGATGGAAAGTACAACTCCTTAACGGTTAGGAGTTAGGGGATAATTCTTTCAGTGTTGTAGGAATATGTGGAACGTTAGTTGTATTTCATGTACTTTTGCAGCTAAGCTGATGATCACCCGGGGTTGGGCTGGTCACTAGCCAATAAGGTTAGCACCGGCTCGTCCTAATCGGGTGTGAAGGAGAAACCGGGGGAGTGTAGTGGGTAGCGGACGCTTCGGTCTCGAGTCCCACACACGGCCGCGGGTCTAGCTAGCCTGCGGTTATGGTGCATAAACGCATTCTCCTCCTACCCATGGTGCTGAACACTTAATGAATACCTAATATTATTATCAAATAATACAATTCTACTCGTATTTTCGCTATCATTATTATGAAAGAGTTTTACTCACTACCTACGTGTTATTCACACTAAAAATAGAAAAATAAACAAACTTTTTAATAAAAAAATTAAACCGACTTCAAAAAAAAAAGAAACAAAAAAAACTACCTAAAAAACTGAAAAGCAAAAAATAATTTTAATAAGACATTCATCAAATGCGCTTATTGTCTAAGCCTATTAATTTAATTGTATTTTACGTGCTAGGTAGGTACCTACTAATCTGTTTGAAGTCGGTGCCAAGCCAAAGGTAATAAAAAATGATATATAATAATATTATGTATTATAAAGGGTTACTTATTAATCCGCGGACGTAGGTACGTAATCTGGGTACCTACTATTTGGCTTGGAACCGACTTCAAACAGATTAGTAGGTACCTACCTAGCACGTAAAATACAATTAAATTAATAGGCTTAGACAATAAGCGCATTTGATGAATGTCTTATTAAAATTATTTTTTGCTTTTCAGTTTTTTAGGTAGTTTTTTTTGTTTCTTTTTTTTTTGAAGTCGGTTTAATTTTTTTTTATTAATCGATATCTTCTTATTGACTGACACAAAAAACAGATAAATTAAGCTGATTGCTCAATAGTACATTTACCTATTTATTTCAACTTAATTGCTCGAAAACAGGTAAAATTGGCAAACTTAATGACGCAAGGCGTTATCTACCAGTACACCGTTGGGCGTTCCGCTATTCGATCGGTGATTGAACACAGGACCTCAAGGTAACAAAGTCCTCATGCATCCTGCCGAAATATATACATGCGAAAGTTTTTCAGGATAGGCAGATGGGCGTTTGAAACAACTGAACGAATTTAGATGAAACTTTACAGTCATATTAGGCTGCGACCACGAATTTCGCTGGCAGCGGCAGCGGCAGTGGCGACATATTGAATTGTATGGAATCCCATAGATCCGTTCTCGAATACAGCGAGGCGGCAGCGTAAGCGTCTGCGCACACAGGCGCACTGCTGCCGCGAAATTCGAGGCCGAGGGCCTGTTAGCTACTTTATAAGCTTAGCGATTGTTGTAAAGCAGTCATAACGTAGGATTTTATAAAAATGTAGATAATAAAATCAAAATCAAAATAATCTTTATTCATGTAGTAGGCCTCCTAGATGCACTTGACTATTCATAAAATCGTCAAGTGCATCTAGGAGCATTGCAAAGGACTCTACCACCGGATTCAGAATGTTGTTATTTATCGAGTAGAACAGTCAAGAAACTCAATTGTTACACAGAGTAGTAAGCGCGTAAATATCAGACAATTATAATAGAATGTATCGTTGTTGTTTAACAGTGTCATAACACCCATATCCTTAAGTACAAAAGGTATTACAATGTCTTTTTATTTTTAACCGGTAGCTGTTAAAAGATTTACGAGTACACAATTGCTAGTATTCATTGCGATAGGTAGTGCTTTAGTAAGACCCATCCGGGGCGCGCCAGTTATCTAGAAACATTAAGGGGCCATTGGATACGTTTTCTACCTACATTTATAAATGGCTGAATTCGTATTTAAAATAAATAATGAGTATATATTACACAACTTTACATAAAATAGAACGCTTAAGTGATCAAGTTGTTCAATTTGTTTAGTTGGCCATGACACGCATCTTGAATTAAACCTAGCAGGTTCAATTCCCGGGGTGGGCAAAATTAATGTCGGATTTTTGAGTACAGCACGGGTTTGTGTTCTCGCTTTCGTAAAAAATCCTGTATACGGCCACAGGTCTCACGAGCCTGCGGTTATGGCACTTGAATACATTCTCATCGAAAAAATGATTAATTCCAACATTAACATTAACATCATCTATTCAATACCCTCCCAAATCATAGTCACACCATATTGTCACACCAGTATGACAAACAAGAATTTTTTCTTGTTTGTCACACTACCGATTTTTCCACACCCTTTAAACCACCATTGCTAGTGCATGCACATTAAAAGGTTGATGTTTATGAACGAGACTTTTAATGTTATGCGAATTGGTAAAAAAAAATGTACTCTGGCTGACAGGGGATAGAATACAGACAAAGCAGTTCTGCTGTACTGCCGCCGGTTGAATCTCGGCGGTCGAGAGTTCGAATCCCATCTCTTATAGGGCAAATCTAGTAGTAAGATTTTCTAGAATTTGTCTGACACAGAAAAATCATGTAAGATTTTTTATGTTTTTGTTATGAACCTTAGTAATAGGAAAGTCAACTTTTGCAATAAGTTTCAGGCACTGCCTTATTTCTTCTTTTAAAAGCTTTTGTAAAACTTTGTTTATACAGTATGGTTTCTTTCAAAGATCATACAGTTTGTTTTTCATAGGAAATCTTTGATATAGTTTATAAGAATATTGAGAGTCCCAGGTAGACGCAGTTCGGCGTGGCTTTACCGTTTGAATGTTACGTGAGCTTGGAATAATAACGTCTATTCTAAGAATCGGAGGACTAAGGAAAACGTAGCGGTCACTTTTCTAGCTATAACGATGCTACTTTTGCCGATGACATTACTTGAATTGATGGCGTCACTTGAGCCTTTGGTTAACTGACATTTTTCTGTGCAGAGGAGAATGCATTTATACACCACTAGCGGCCGCCCGCGGTTACACCCGCGTGGTTCTCGTTCCCGTGGGAACGTGTCCCTTCTTAGCGGATGCCTACGTCATAACATCTACCTGCATGCCAAATTTCAGCCCGATCCGTCAGTGGTTTGGGCTGTGCGTTGATAGGTCACTATGTCAGTCAGTCACTTTTGAGTTATACTCGTATATATTTAGATAACAGAGGCTAGAGTGAGGCCTGAGGCCGTGTTGGGATCTGTCCTAAATATGATCGTCCCACTATCTACTGAACTTACTACAAGTATGATGAATGGTGTCTAGTTGATGTGAAACAAAGGCAAAGACGAGTTTTAATCAACTTTAAATACACTAAGAAATTTTTAAAAATTTCAAAGGTAGCGCTGCAGAGAGCCTTAAGTGCAATCGTGCAAATCGTTTTGGAATATTACTAGCAAAAATATCGAGAAGTTTTGATACTCTTAGTTTTTATATCCTCCATTCAATGCATACGAACGCAGGCTTTGGGTTTAATAATAAAACGTTTCCATTTGTTAACTAGCAACAATGGTTCTTTCAATGATTTTCACGATATTTACATGTTTGCCGTCCCAAGCGGAACAGCGTCTTTCCAATCTATACAAGGCCAGAACGCAGCCATAGGAAACTGCTCGAGTATATATTGTAGTGCTGTTTTTAACTCTGTTATTACAATGTATACACGAATTTTGCGTACTGATCGTGTATAGTTTGTATCGTGGATGCTCGCGGCGTCTTTCCATTCTGTACAAGGCCAGAACGCAGCCATAGGAAACTGCTCGAGTATACAGGGCGTCCCACGGCCATGCCACACGGAGGGAAAGTATATTAAATATTGAAGGTAGGATATTTTACTGAAAGAAGACATCATTTTATTTTTAATAATTAATAGAACTGCATTCACAGATTTTTTAAAAAACGCCTGCCTCTACCTAGAATCGAACTCGCGAAATGTGAAAAACAAAACACCATGACGTATTTTATGATAACTGTCGAAAGGCTTTTATTATAGATGTAAGACCTTGTACCTATTCATAGCAGAATATGTTAAGCGGGGGAAACCGATCGGACCTTTCTTCAGAACCACAACGAACAGTCAGTCGGTATCGAGACTTACACGCGTAAAGAAGTTCCGATTGGTTGTCCTGGTCGTTGTAATCAAGAAATATACGTGACTTTTTACCTCAAACTTCTTCTTTCATTCTTCCTCAATCTTTCATTAAAAACGCTCTAGCCTTCTAGTACAACACCAGGGCAACAACAATTATTTCAAATAAAATATTTAATTTCATGATCTTCCTTTCATTACAGATGCTATGTTCCTTAGGAAAAAATAATCCTTATGATTGACTCTTTCGACAGTTGTCATAAAATACATGGTGTTTTTTTTCACATTTCGCGAGTTTGATTCCCGGTAGAGGCAGGCGATTTTTAAAAAATCTGTGAATGCAGTTCTATTTATTATCTGTACTAATATAATAAATAGGAAAGATTTGATTGATTGTTTGTTTGTAAGTTTGAATTGAATAGGCTCCGAAACTACTGAACCGATTTGAATAATTCTTTCACTGTTGGATAGCTACACTATCCCCGGTGAACATAGGGTACTTTTGATCCCGGAAATGTGGGGGGAATGGGGGATATTTGAAAAAAGAAATTACGCGCGGGTGAAACCGCGGGCGGAAGGCTAGTTAAAAATAAAATGATGTCTTCTTCCAGATCAATATCCTACCTTCAATATTTAATATACTTTCCCTCCGTGTGGCATGGCCGTGGGACGCCCTGTATATTGTAGTGCTGTTTTTACTCTGTTATTTCAATGCATGCATACACGAATTTTGTGTACTGATCGTGTATAGATGTATCGTGGATGCTCGCGTCTTTGTTCCAGACTATACTACAAACTTACTTACAGTTGACACTTGTCAAGTGTAAGTAAGTCTGTAGTACCTATAGTCAGTGAATTTGAAAAAACTAGACTGAACACTTGTTCAGTCTAGTTTTTTTTGATTCAGTGAAATATGGAATTTTATTTTAACTTTATTAGGTAGAAATAAATACAAAACAATTTCTTATAGTTAATAATAATTTTATTTTTATTAAAAAGTGCTTTTTAACGAGCGTTATTAATATTTTGCGAGACGTTGAAGGCTAGGTCGTGTTTTCTTTTTCTATTTTTTGTTGCGGTAGGTGCTGAAGGTCGGCCTGCTTGTATTCTATTTTTTGTTCCCTTTTTCTTCGTGGTTCGTCTTGATACAGATGTCGGTTGTACATGTATCTTGCGCGACAGTCCTTTTTTAAAGTTGTTGAAAATAAAATTTTGGGCCTGTCTGTAGTGACATGTTTTAGAGAATTATTGAAAATATGGATGGCTTTTAAATTTGATGATGATGGATGTGCTTCTAAAATAGATGTGAGTTTTTTGAAACTTTCTTTCATATCAGTCAGTGCTTCATTATAGGTTATAGGAAAAACGGGATCTTCATCGTTGTTGCATAATAATGCAGGTCAATAAATCAAAATGGCGAGCATGCAACTGCTCGCGTATAAATTGTAATCTAGAGTTTCGCGCGCTTATTCCAATATATACACGATTAGTCCGCATGCGCACTGGCGCTGTATATTATGGAACAAGAAAAACTTCTACGTTACTACGAAGTATACGCGATTATTTGCGTACTGCTCGTGTATGGATTGGAAGAACTTAGTAAAATAGTTATTTACAATCTATACGTGATTAGTTTCATACCCTTGCGTTCTGGCCTTGTATAGATTGGAAAGACGCAGCGGAACAATCAAATTGACCGATACAAAGCTTACAATAGAGGTATGAATATTTACTTGTTTTGCCAATTAAGTGTTCTTTGTTATTAATTAGTGAAACACTGGGACTCTTATTAAAGCATATGAAACTACTCAATATAATTTTGAAAAATACTGACAAAACAGTTTGTAAAATAAATAATAATTTTATAAAATACATCCTTTTCACCGTATTCTGTACATTGCAAGGTTTTCATTAATTGGGGTCATTGTCCTCCTCTTACGAGGATGGTTAAAAAAATAAGACGTGAAGGAGCCTGAACATTTTAAATGAAATTGTGAGTGTGTGCTTACAGAGAGAAGAGAAGGAGCGATAGGGTGGTCCCTAGAAGCGACTGTATAAACTGTGCATTTAACTTTTACATTACTACGCAACGAGTCATTTTTTCACGATTTTTTTTCTATCCTACTTGTTTTTGTACGTAAAGGACTTTATAAAAAAGAAAGAATTTTGAAAGATTTTTTTTAGCAAAACAATTAGTTTTGGGAGTCTCTTTCAGGAACAATATGAACGATACTAGTGTTGACACATAAAATATGTTGTGAAACGCGTACAGCTTTCCTTTAGGATTAAAATCCCTTCAAACGCCTTTTCGAATTGGAACACGGGCGTAATAATTGATTGGATTAAACCTTCCATGGACGGGCGCTCTACGTGATCTCCGTCCATGATTGGTGCGCAACGAGTTTATTTACTAACTGTGACAATAAAACGTTATCTACGTCATACAAATTCATCGACTCGCGCGCTACGTCATGAATAAAATATATTTTTAGTTTAAAGTTTGTGTGCGTGCACCACCCGCATGGTTAATCCGACGTTGATGGGATCCTGTTTGGGGGTGCAACTAAAGTCGTATTGATATTCATATTATATTTCCCAGGAGAGGCCGAAAATTTTTTCGCGGGTGTAATAATTTTTCCTGACGGCATTGTGTGGTTTGCGTACAATATTGACATTTTATAAAAATAACCGGATGGATAACGCGTGTATTGTTGCGGCAATAATCATACTCCTACTCCATTGCGGCTGAATAAACACCACTTTCAGTTGAAGACTTGAAGCACATTTTTAAATCGATGACCATTTGTGGCGGATGTTTGCTATTTTAGCAGTTTTTTTCCTAGTTTTCAGCAGTGGCAGTTGATGCGAACAAATGCGATTTCAAAAAATTGGTATAACGTCAATTGATTTTTGTAACAAAATGACCATTGGTCTTTCTTATTTCCTAAGCATTCATGAGATCTTTTTTGGCAGCTCAGCTGACGAAAAGGCACTTAAGGCTTGATGACTAAACTAAGGAATGATTCCACAAAGGTTACCAAACATTATTACGAGATAGATATCAAATCTCAAGTTTCAGAGTATTTCGTACAAAGTCAATCCCACGACCAGCCACCTATATGAATACTTACAACCTATTAAATATTGTAATAACTTTATTTACTCATCTTTTATATTTTTCTCTATATTCTATATCCTGAGGCTAAAGATCAAAAACTTTCAGACATCTAAAATTAAACGTATCAAAAATATACTTCTTTTGATCCTTAAAAATTCCTTTGTGTCCAAAATAATTGCCCTTCGTTACTATAATACCTAATCGTCGATATGATAACCAAAAGTAGAGACTGTTTTCGAATGAGATTTTTTGAGATGTCGAACTGTAAACTGCAATTTCTAACACAAGGAATTATTTCCCTGTCCCATTGTTCTTAAATAAAAACTTAATAATACAAATATGACTATTTGTCTATTATTTAAAGTTAACCTTTGATATGAAATAAACATGTTTAAAACGATTACTGGTTCTTTTTCCTTACATTCGGAAATAAAGAATAACCCAGCTTTAGCGTACAGGACACGACAGTGCGTAGCTTAGCGTTCAAAAGGTTAATAGTAAAATATGTCGCACAATCGTCACAAAAAGGCACACCTGTTTTGACGGCCACGAAAAATTACAAGACAAAATCATTACAAAACTTTTAAGAAACCACTCGACCCAAAAGTCAATTTAGCTGCCTGCCTTGCTACCGATCCCACGTGAGAAGGGTTACGACCAAGAATAGCAAATGTTGCTTACATCATTGAAGGTAAACATCGACTTTGACGCGGGTAGGCCTTCGCAGACAGGCTTTCTTTCAGATTTACCCAAAAGAAGTGGCAGCCACTACAGAATTATTTGTGGGCCACAAAGGGCATTCATTGATTTTGCTTATATTCAGAATATGGTTGGGGTAGAATAAAATTATTTTTTCTTTGTGGGTTAAATATTTGTTTTGTGAATGATGTGCTTTTACCAGACCGCCCGAAAAGGAGCCTGGATATATAAGGATTCTGTAGTACGTGTACATTTTACATGGGTAATCAATGATATCCATGCTTTATATGGAACTCATTCATTTGACAAACCTGATGGCACCTTTTGGTAATGACTCTGCCATAGGTATGCGTCAAGAGTCGTAGATTCGAATCCCACTCTGGAAAAATATTTATGTGATCGACATTTGCGTTTATTCTGTGTGTGAATATTTCAAAATTATAAACTTAAATGTGTATTTTAAGTTTACAATTTTGTAGTACATTCATTGTTTCTGGAACTCATAATACAAGTGCTCCGAACCCCAAAGTAGTGGCTTTACTTTGGGGTCAGATCGATGGATTAGATTCTACCCAATATTGTATAGATTTACATGTGTTACTGATACGCAGAAGGTTTGGTAACCTACATAGATAGTTAAGAAAAAACATTTACTACTTAGCTACTAGCGACCGGCTGGCTCGTTTGCCGCCTCTGGCATCTTGCCAGAGGCGGCAAACGAGCCAGCGGGTCGCCTGATGTAAAGCAGTCACCGCCGCCCATGGACATCTGTAAGACCAGAGGGATCGCTGATGCGTTGCCGGCACTCTCACAAACCAGACGAAACAATAGTAGTCACTATTATTTCACGCTGCTGCTGAAGAGCCGGCCCATTCGTACTGTAAAACAGCATGGCTCTACCACTACAAAAAAAACTGTACTGTTTAAGTAAAGACAGACCTGTCTTTAAAACGGGTTCACTATTCCATTTCGAAATACATTTCGTCGAATTACAATTCGTCGATGACGCCTCGAACACCTTGTTCTGAAGGAAACGCAGACGAAAGTAGCTTTTTGTTAGTACAATCCCTAAAAGTCCGGAGTAAAGTCTGGGTAGAAAGATTATGAGACTTTTAGTAGTAAAGTTACATTAAACAGAATATTGAAACTGTCTTAATTTTATACCTGGAAAGTTATTAATTTTGACATAGGATTCGTCGCACGGTAGTAGGAAACAGTATTAACTTAGATTAAAGTTTGCATTAAATAGTCTTTGTATATTTCATTGCGTTGCTGCTTATATAATACTAACAGTGATTTAAAGCATAGAACACTAGCACAGCTGCTATATAATAATAGTTATATGTATATTGTTTAATCACACAGTGCCTTATAACCTTAAATTTAGCAAAGCCAGTACCAGACAAAAGATAAAAACACAGACTGGCAGTCGGTTTGTAATCGACACGTTCATATTGTTTGTCTGCGCTTGCCCATTCCTGAACGCATCCCGCGCGCGGCGCGGGGGCAGGGAGCCCACGCGCCGCGCCGAGCGCTCGCATCGCCCTCTTCCCCATCCGACCACCGGACGAACCACACGCACCGCCGCGGGCCCGCGGCTCCGTCCATTAGGCATTGCCTTTCTTGTATTGTAATAACCAGTAAACCTATACAGTACCTATCACTTTCTTTAATTTATTTTAAATAACATCGTACCCCGCTACGAGTCATTGTTCATGCAAACAAATATTTGTACTGTGTGGGGATTGAACCCGCGACCTCTGGTGTAATAGTTGACTTCTCAACGATTACACGAAATCGGTCAATATCTCACTTGCAATTAGGGTTGCCAGACGGTCGGGAATTGGCGGGATTCTCCCGAATTTTTGTATGTCCTCCCGACTCCCGACAAAGCAAATAATCTCCCGTAAAACAGGTTCACTAATTATTTTTTTTAATAAAATATGTTTATTTGAAGTTTGAGTTGCATCATTACAAGGATAAACATGTTACTTATTTATCTGTTAAGATACTCTAGATAACAAACCGTTCACATCTGAATACTGATGTAAAGTAAAATAAACTTATTTAAATTACATTTGATTTAGTTAAAGTAAAGTGTAGGTACATGTTTGACTTAATTTATCTGAGTTATTATGTAAAACATAGGTAATTACCAGTAGTTCCCAAACTAAGCTGGACTTGTATCTTAAGAAACCAGTTTTCATTTAAACTAATTAATTAAGAAATTGTGTACAGAAGTTCAAGTATGGTATCAAAATTGTATGTTTTATATTTTCAATTCCAGTAAGTAACGCTTACTGCGAACGCGTTTTTAGTATACTTAATGATTTATACTCAAAAGAAAGGAACCGAATGAGCATGGATTTAATAAAGGCGGAATTAATAATTCGTTTGAATTTTGACGAAAATTGTTTAAATTTTAAGACCTTTTTGAATAGCGATAAAGCTCAAAAGTTGTTAAACGCGGTAAAAAAAAATGACAAATACCTAGGGCAAGAACAAAAACAATAAACATGCTCATTCGGTTCTTATCTATGTGACAATAATATCTACTATGTTTTTTTTGTTATATCTACAGTGCAATGCAATTAAAAATATATTTACTTAATATATTTTATATAATTAATATTATTAACTTATTTTTTTATTTCTCCCGACCAAAGCCCTAAAATCCCGAAAAATCGGTTATTGATCCCGATAACAGGAATAATCGATCTGGCAACCCTACTTGCAATATATGTACAAGCAAGCCATTAGTTATTCCAATCCATTTATCCTAATCCGTCGAACTCCAGAATCAATTTGCAACCTTATCTTATCATAGATTGCTATTTTAATTGAGGCGTTTATCAATAAAATTATTACAAGATGTTTTGTCTTCTCTGCTTCTATACTAATATTAGAAAGAGAAAAGATTTGATCGTTTGTTTGTATTGAATAGGCTCTGAAACTACTGAACCGATTTGAAAAATTCTTTCACTGTTGGAAAGCTACACTATCCTCGAGTGCTATTGGGTACTTTGTATCCCGCAAATGTGAGGAGAAGGGGGGGATATTTAAAAAAAGAAATAACGGGTGGTTGAAACCGCGGGCGGAAGGCTAGTATTGTATATTCTTGACCGTCGTTAAGGTCACTGGGAAGCACATAATACTAAAATCCCTAGCTCCCAAGCACCTGCGCCTACCCATACTTATACATAAATACTCTAGTATGTTGTCAATAATTAATGTAAGTTGTGATAGCTTTCGAAGATGACGATGTGACAATAACATACCGGATCCATTAAGCTAATTTCGATTAAAGTTTCATCATCAGAAAATGTGCGATCAAACTCAAATACGTGAAATTATCACGATATAGAGGGGCTGCAACGAATACAGAAGGGTATTATGAAGTTTTTAGTGCATCATTCATTATTTTATCAATTATGTACATAGGTACCTATAATTTCTTGTTGATGAAAAACGTGTAACCAAAATTCATTCGAATTACAAAAATCAAGTGCTTTTTAAACCAAAGTAATTGAAATTAGGTTTAATATATTGGATTTAAATAATTCAATGTCTTTTTTTTCAAGATAGCGGATTTGGTATTAATCCTGCATGCGCCTGAATTCATGGATTCGGATACCAGTCGGGCAAACATGCATGTAATGAAATATGTTTGTCCTGTGTCTGTTTGTTTATTTTTATTTTTAATGAATTTATCATAACACAAATGTTCAAGCTACTCACATACTTTAGGGTCATGTCAATGTATGTGATGATGTCCAATATTAATTTATTTCTTTTTACCATTTTGTAAATAAAATGCCTAATTAGCCCGTTGGGGAATACTTTAGTAAAGAAATAAGACTCTGAAAGAAATCATTTAGCAACGTTATAATCCACACTCGCGCTCACACAAATTTCAATTTCCCAAAAGCCAGCTTCCGCCGTGACGTATCTTCATTAGGCAGTCAAAGCTTAATAATCCAAGACGTTAAAAGCCTGTAGCATGGCGTCGAGTAATTAACCTCTTGTAAATTAGGCACTTAATCGCATTAAGTTCAAACGGAGATTTCGTAATGAACAAGTATGCGTTGATAAAGGAAAAAATATTTAAATTGCGGAAAACACGGAATCTTTGCGAGGAAAATCCCGAGAAATTAAATGTTGTTTTATAAATGACATTATAATTTGATGAGAAGTCTGGTCCTGGTAGAAAATTGTCTGTACAAAAAGTGTTTCGTGTTTATTATTGAAAATAAAATGTGCTATAAA
This sequence comes from Mecyna flavalis, assembly GCA_949319885.1. Classification (NCBI taxonomy): domain Eukaryota; kingdom Metazoa; phylum Arthropoda; class Insecta; order Lepidoptera; family Crambidae; genus Mecyna; species Mecyna flavalis. The sequence goes on along the minus strand of OX439435.1, from coordinate 10,221,073 downwards.
TTGAAGTGAAGAAGCCGACTATGTAAGCTACTAAATTGTCGTTATTTTTTTCAAACCACTTTACACAATCAAAATAGTGTAGTAGCTCTAAAATTATGCGATATAATAAAAATATATATATTTTATAAGCTTTGACGATAATAAGGCAGACTTACCTGTCTGCGACCAGGAGGGAAGAACATTAGTCACAATAATATTATCAGAGAGGGTACGACGAGTGTACCTCGCGTACGAAAAGCAACAAAAATCTTAACTATATTATTATAAACAGAGAAAAGCGTACAAATGCCCTTTATATAAGGATCTCGTGTACAATAGGTAGGGAAAAGGTCGGGGAAAAGTATTATTGTATTCACTAAATATTATTCGGGCTTGCGTATAAATTACGACGGCTTAAGTTATTATTGCTCTATATTTATTTTGTTTTTGGACACCCAAAATTGTCTACTATGTATCTCGTGTGATACAAGTTTGTGTCTGAATGAAATTCGATAGAATCTTTTCAGGAGATTTGTTACCTTACATCGAGATCGGACGGAAACTTTGTCGTCTCGGTTATATTTTGCAACATCTTGTAATGTTCCTCTAGAAAATCGCGATTTATCAAAATGATAAGCTGTAAAGAGTAGACAATAGTATGCATATTTAAATGAGACAAAATCAAGTTTAGTTGATTCAAATTATATAAATATAATTGGAAACATATTTTTTTATGTGAGTAATTTGCTCACTTAACGCTTAAGTGGCAATGGAGAAGGAACTGACATAACCTCTTCTTCTGTGATACTACCGGCGTGTGCCCACTTAAAATGGCAAGGAATACAGAATAGAAGACACTTCCGCGCTCCTGACTCGCTGTCATTTAGTAGAGAACAGTATGTCGAAACGCCGCATTTTTCTTCCTTTCCGCCGTCTGCGGAGCGGAGGAGCAAAAAAAGGATCCTTCCTCTCACGTTTTGCCGCCTCCTTTTGCAAGATGACATCTATGAATAAGGAGGTTACCGCCTTTGAGAATCTCTCACGGTACTTCTGATCAAAGCGTTAAATCGTATGAAGCATTCCCACTGTCAGACTCTAAAAAAAACTACATATTTTGCACAGCCTTCGATTTTATTATCTTAAATTGAGGTGGTAAGAGCACTTGTAAAATCTAAGACTAATGGAGCAGAAGAGTTCGCGAGTACAGACCGTCTCCGGAGGGCGAAGGGTAAACAGTTTTTTCCCCCAAGATAACAAGTGGGTTTAAAATAAATCTATTAATTTTAATATCCTCGGGTGAATTTAGTCTAAAAGTAGGTACGCTTTTTACAAAAATCATGCAATAGCTTCCTAATTAGATACTAACGTCTTTTCTTATTTGAAAACTTTCGAGAAAGAGCGAATAACAAAAAAAATACACCTTGTTTTTGTACTCAACCTCAACGATCTTCTTGGGATTAATAAAAACATTCTTACGAGCATCAACGTTTAAAAAACATGGCTGGTTTCTGTAATAAATCTCAATTCACCTACGAACGTAGTTTTCGCCCAACTCAAGCCGAAGTGGCGCGCTGTCTTCGCTCTATGTGGGTTATATGGCCACCAAGGCACTAACATAATCTCTAAGGAGGCCCGAAGGTGTTATTAGGCCGAGCCAACTCCTCCCCGATATAGTATTGTGAGAAAGTTCACCCATTTGCGTGTGAGTGAGACATAATTTTAAGTTCCTAGATGCTTTGAAAAGGGACTCTTGGAAACATAGATAAAGTAACAAGGCCAAGTTTGCATATTTGCTGAGAAATTGCTTTGTGTAACGATAAACTCGGTCTTGTTAGAGTTAATGTGACTCTGTTAAAACGGATGGAGTTGTACAAAATATTTGAGTTTTCTCGTAAAAACTCGGTTAGGTCATTAAGCGTGTTGGAGCATACATCGTGTGTTTCTTCTTCTTTGTTGCACGCTGTGGTGTATAAATTAGACGCAGAGATTTAAGTTTATGAATTAGTTTCCTTCTTGTACGAGTATGTTACGAAATAATGTTACAAGAATCTACTTCTATCTCGCTTTATTTATAAAACCGTATACTATGTACACTGTGTTGTTGTAACTCATTGGAAATAAACTTTTGTATTTTCCTGTTATTAAAAGAAATATTAAATATTAATATTATGGTGTTAAAAATACTGTGCTCTTTGAAAAAGTTATTTATATTTTTTAACCGACTTCAAAAAAGGAGGAGGTTATATGTTCGACTGTATGTATTTTTTTTTTTTTTTTTTTTTTTTTTTTTTTTATGTATGTCCGTCGATTTCTCCGTCAATTGTGGACCGATTTAAATAATTCTTTTTTTATTTGAAAGTGCATAGTTCCGAGGTGGTCCCATTGTCACCATGTCAGGATCTGATGATGGGATCCCGGAAAAATCAAGGGAAAACCTCAAATTTTATAGGCTGCGCCTACGCGTTACTTGTTTTTTCTAAAGCCATTCAAGTTTTTGCGTCCGATAGACATCATTTTATGTTGATGAGCTGATGATGGAAGGTACAACTCCTTAACGGTTAGGAGTTAGGGGATAATTTTTTCAGTATTGTAGGAATATGTGGACCGTTAGTTGTATTTCATGTACTTTTGCAGCTAAGGTGATGATGGAAAGTACAACTCCTTAACGGTTAGGAGTTAGGGGATAATTCTTTCAGTGTTGTAGGAATATGTGGAACGTTAGTTGTATTTCATGTACTTTTGCAGCTAAGCTGATGATTACCCGGGGATGGGCTGGTCACTAGCCAATAAGGTTAGCACCGGCTCGTCCTAATCGGGTGTGAAGGAGAAACCGGGGGAGTGTAGTGGGTAGCGGACGCTTCGGTCTCGAGTCCCACACACGGCCGCGGGTCTAGCTAGCCTGCGGTTATGGTGCATAAACGCATTCTCCTCCTACCCATGGTGCTGAACACTTAATGAATACCTTATATTATCAAATAATACAATTCTACTATTTTACTCGTATTTTCGCTATCATTATTATGAAAGAGTTTTACTCACTACCTACGTGTTATTCACACTAAAAATAGAAAAATAAACAAACTTTTTAAAAAAAAAATTAAACCGACTTCAAAAAAAAAGAAACAAAAAAAACTACCTAAAAAACTGAAAAGCAAAAAATAATTTTAATAAGACATTCATCAAATGCGCTTATTGTCTAAGCCTATTAATTAAATTGTATTTTACGTGCTAGGTAGGTACCTACTAATCTGTTTGAAGTCGGTGCCAAGCCAAAGGTAATAAAAAATGATATATAACAATATTAATATGTATTATAAAGGGTTACTTATTAATCCGCGGACGTAGGTACGTAATCTGGGTACCTACTATTTGGCTTGGCACCGACTTCAAACAGATTAGTAGGTACCTACCTAGCACGTAAAATACAATTTAATTAATAGGCTTAGACAATAAGCGCATTTGATGAATGTCTTATTAAAATTATTTTTTGCTTTTCAGTTTTTTAGGTAGTTTTTTTTGTTTCTTTTTTTTTTGAAAAAATATTACGATAGTAAAAGGCAAAGTGAATTTGTAAAATAAAAATAACCCAATGGATGTTTTAATAACTTGAAATGATTATTCATAAACGTGCGGTGTGATCATCTTTAAATTTTCTTGATTTTTTATCTTATACTGGGTCAGTTGGCAGACTGGCACGCCGCCCACCTGATGGTAAGGTAAGCGGTCAAGCGGCGTCCTTATTTTTTTATTTACCTATAAATCTGTACTACTTAAAAATAACTCCAAACGACTGCACCGAATTTAAACTATTATTATTTTTTGTTGTCAGAAAAGTATTTCTCATCTTTTTACTACCTTTGTGAATACGGGGCGTGCTCTAGTGAATAAAATAAAATTCCTTTCAATAAAGTCAGCAAAACTTTCAAAGGGGTTATAATTTTTCCCAAACGCAGTGCTCCGAATCTAAAACAGATTTAGCTGTGAAAGTACAGTTCTGAACTTTTTCTAAAATTATGTTTTGAGCGTGAAAGCGAAAAATTTACATTCATGCACGACCTCAATTTATTTCAGCATTTTGATATTGAAGAGAATTTTCGATATTTTAGGGGTAAAAGTAAAAAAAATTAACGAAAAAGCCTATAGTGTCCCTCTTCAGAGCAAAGACCTCCCTCCATGTTTGAAATTAAGTTATCGTTACAATGATGGGTTAATTAAAAAGTTACACAATATTCGAGAAAAATAGTATAATATCTAAAATCAAATATCAAAATCAAAATATTCTTTATTCATGCATAGAAATATTATGTACTGATATTAGCTCAATGTATTCATGTAATTTTGTATCAAGTATTTATGAATCGTCAATTACAGAGTGACTCTACCACCGGATTCGGAACGCCGTCATCTGGCAAGAAAAACCGGCAAGAAGAACCACTACTATAAACTTTCCATATTTCACGGTTTCACCTAATCGCATATTCGCAGTTTAATTCTATTACATAATAAAACTGTTCAGGCATTTTTATATCGGCAGTAAATTTCAACCTTTTAAATATACAAACTGTGCGTGGAATGTGAAACTATTTTTGATCCTAACTGTACTTTTACTACATTTTTTATGGTAGTTAAAAATGAATACCAAGAGACACAATGCCCTTTGTTACGCATGTATTCAATTCAGTTATGCGTAAATTTGCGGCCATTGTGAACTGGAAAAGGGCTAAAAGTAACGTGCAAGGGTACCCTCTCAAAAGTTTCCGTAACTTTAGGGCGGTTGTTAGAGGTGGAAACTAACTTTCATACTCGAGAGAAATAGAATGTTCAAGGACGATAATAAATACTAAAAAATGAATATGAGATGAAATTTTTTACCATTACTTCAACTATATAGGGTCGAAAGTTGGAGACTATATTCCCTTGGAGCCATCGTCCAATTTTTCAAGGGCAGTTCGGTTCACGAAATAACAAGGCATAACATTTCTTCGAGACGCTAATCGCATCCAAATCGTTAACGGCTTAAATTAAAATACTAAATATTTCACGAGTATTTGACTGACAAATATATGTATTTATTTGATAAACAATTCTATAATAAAATTATACATTAAAAAAACCATTGCACTCAAATAAGTGGAAATACAACATAAAATAAATAACAAACTTTTTGTCGAGAAGCTCAACCCCAAAAGTCAATCAATTTAAGAAAAGAGAGAACACAAATTAACTTGGTCTAATAATGATATTACATACACTGATTAAAAATACTATCTACGTGTAAAGCTATTTAATTTATTTTAATAAAGAAACTAAGAAAATGCGATATGAACAATAATCATTAATACGACAACATACTTTTTTGCTAAATAAATCTCGCAGAAAAGCCGAGGAGGCAAAACTCGAGTATGTGGTTAAGAAGCGTTTTAACAAAAACGTCTGCAAAAATGTAGGTGCCTAAGCAAACTAATTACCATTTCAAAAGGGTCCACGTGGAAAATTAGGGAGCAAAAGGTAATATTTCTTGTGATACACGCCTCGTCACTTCTCTGCTCAAATAAGCCGTAGAACTTTTACTCTGGATCGTACAGAGCGCATTTGCGTGTTGTTTTTACAACTACAACTTTTTGCTTGCTTTTGACGATACGAGACACGTTTCAGACGCTTTACGTAAATAAACAAAACTGGAAAGTGCTAGTTTTTAAGCTTGCATTAGACCTTCATAAAGTTGCACTTTTCGAATCTTACAGTATTTGAGTTAGTTATTTTATGTTTGCGTGCAGTGATTTCAGAAATGGCGTTGCGATTTTGAATTACGGAAGGGTTGCGGAAGTCTGCCGGCACTCGCTATAATGTTATAACCGGACTTGCTAAATATTAGGTCATGGCTTAAATGTCCCAATCAGATTGGGCTCAACTGGTTGAATAACGATTACTGTAAATTTATTCCTATTACATTGTATCTTTATTCGTATCTTCGTAGATATATTTTACTGTAAATTTATTCCTTTTGTATCTTTTTTCGTATCTTCGTCGTAGGTACACTATATGATTTTATTACATCGTCGTTTGATTCTCAATTTCGTTTGTTATAAATTAATTGGTTTTTTGTATGTTTATTCAATACAAGCGGTTTCACCCGCGCGTAATTGCAATGTTTAACTCCCCCCACTTCCCCCCACATTTTCGGGATCAAAAGTACCCTATGACACCCGGGGATAGTGTAGCGTTCCAACAGCGGAAAGAATTTTTCAAATCGGTTCTATAGTTTCGGAGCCTATTCAATACAAACAAACAATCAAATCTTTCCGCCTTATTATGTATTAGTATAGATATAGATTTTAATATAATTATTATACAAGTAATAAGCATAGACGTGTTTTAAAAAAGTTTAAATAGTGATAAAAAGTCATCTTCGTAGATTGTCTAAGCATACTTTTCTGTTTCCGTTACAGTGTGTAAACTACTCCATATTGTTAGTTCATAATCGATGAGTTTAGTCTGTAGTTTACAAATTCGGAACTATGTAAGTAGCTTACAAGTTGCTTTGCTACGGCTTCTTGGAAATTTAGAGTTCCTAATTGAGACCTAAAACAGTAAACAAGTAGTTTGTATTTGCCAACAAGAACAAGTAGCTCGATATTTAAATAAAAAAATACTTCTTAATTTTTATCATACTTTTTGTGCATGGAGATATAAATATACAATATAACACTTTCTTAAAAAAATTAATAGCGTCGTATAATCTACGCAGGCAAAGTCGTAGAATAGTAGTCTGTATATTATATGGAGTTTCTTTATATTATAAGTTACCATCTCTGAATGGTAACTTGTCAAAGTAGGTATTTAGTTCATTTACCTCTATCGGCCCTCTTGATGGTTTAAAGTTACCGACTATGGACGCTTGTAGCACATGAAACACCATGCAAGCGTCACTGACCATTTAGTTTTAAGAGAAAGCACCAGTGTCCCCCTGACAAAGCCATGCCCTCTGTAATTGAGCACTAGATACTTTCCTCACTGACAGACGCAGAACGGAACGGTTATAATATTGGAAGTGCTACTTAGCTGTGGTTTTATAAAAATTGATGCGAAAACTAGTGTTATGAATAGGTATCTTGATATTACGGCGCAGAAGCGAACACCGATCGCTCATACTTTTGTTGCAAATAAATGTTTCTCTGTAAAACATAGCTAACAGTAGCATGCGTCCCGCGTGCGACCAGTTAGTCTTACTAATGTGTGTTTCCTACATTTTTATGGCTGTTAACTGCAATAAATATCGTGGTCCGTCCGTCCGCAAGCGCCAGTAAAGGCTTACCGACTGATGTATTGTGTGCACGCCCACACATTCTTTGTAGACGTGTAAACCTTACACTGGTCACATTAGAGTTCAGTTTCCTTAGAATCAAACCGATCAGTACAGCTGTCGAAAGTGAAAACTACAACAAGATTGTTGCAAAGACAGACGTATTGGAAATAAGTCGAAATTCTTTGTAAACAACTGAACAATACAATCGATTCTAACGAGATATCTTTCAAAGGCTATTACTAGAAGTTAGATACATTGTACATAATAAGGCACTTCTTTGTTCTTAGAAGTTAAAATAAGACAGCTACGCGTAATGTTACGCTCAAATTGCGCGCAACTAGCCTGATTTTTGATTTGACAGACATGAGTTCGTGACATAATTTTTGTATATTCGAACCCTTAAGGTATAATAAGAAAAGAAAAAAAAACACTAGAGGTACATTTGTGTGCATAGCATCTTTGAAGCCTACCCAGGGTCAGGAGGAATAAACAATATTTGATTTAAAAATTTCTGGGCGTTTTTGTGTATGAATGGCATGAGTAAGCAACGACTTATCGATTTTGTTAGAAAATGTAAAGTTTTACATATTTAATTTAATAATTATTCTGTAATTTCTTACCCTACCTACCCCAAACTTTCCAAGTCTCAATTAAATCAGACATTTGTGCGACATATTTGAGAGATTAGGGAAGGCTGTGGTGCTGCTGACTGTAAACACAAAGGCAATGTTAGAGGATTTTTTCACTGTGTTCTTTTTGTAAATATTTCAGTATTGGAGTTTGATAGTTGGCGTTGTTAACTCGCTCTTGCCTCGCAAAGCACGTACAATCGTTAGTAAAACCCAGTCTTTCTGCAAGTCTGTCAGATTGCCTCGTCGTCGTATGATTGTCTCGTCGAGTCAGAGTGAAGGAATAAGGCGTGCATCTATTATATCTATGTATCTCACTTCAGATGGCAGACTGGCATGCAACCTACGTACGTAACTGTCAGGTGACAGTAAGCGGTTACTGCAACCACACTTCAAATGGCAGTATGGCAGTATATTTGAAGCGAATAGTTAAATTAGTCGATAGTTTGTTACAAAAAAAATTTTGGTCGTACGCAGCATTAGTACAGTTTTGTTCAAAACTGTATTCTGTTTTTCTTTTATTTTCATTGTCGTGATTTTATCTATAAAGGATGCCAACAACCTAGTTGGCGTATGTCCAATCGTGTAAAGTTGGAAAAATAAAGTTGTTTGCGCTCATTTAAGAGTGACTTCAAAAGCATAGTTTATAATTCGTTCAGACTCAAGAACCCTTTATTGTCATTTCTATGAATATCAAAGAACGACTATTACTATCATTTATACTCGAGTTGCTTCCAAGTTTTCCGCGTGTAAAATATAGACTTCCTTAGTTTTAGATGAGAAAATAAATCTCCAAAGTACCTACATGTGTAACTGTTTCCACATCTTTTAGCTGCTCAAGATGACATCTTTCCATTCGCTACAATCTTGATTTAGGTACTTTCTTCAAGAAGGTTTTCTTTTCTAGAAATAAGAAATAAATGTTGTACATAATGCAATTAATACATATTTATGAAGTCAAACCCGAAGTCGCTTTGTTTACATAGGAGGGTGGGCATTACAATAATATTATCCTTGGATATTAATACAGCTCCATCTAACCCAAAACCAAGCATAGCTTGTTGCTTTAAGTAAATAATAAATAACTATCTCTGGACATTATTCACACAGTGCCATCTAGCCCCAAACAAGCATTAGCTTGTGCTATACGAACGGATATAAACATTACTTATATACTTTTTTTGTAAATACATACTAGCCAGACCAATACAAACAGACATGTTTATGCACACAAATGTTTGATTCGTGCGGGGATCGAACCCGCGACCTCTGGTGTAATAGCCGACTTCTCGCCCATTACACCAAATGGCTCGTCAAATAAATTAATATCTCTCTTTGGAGTTGTGTGAATGCGTGCAAGATCTTTCCAACCATCTTCTATCAATGTTAATATCAATATTCCTTTTTATAACCCTTCATTTATCTTCTCCAAGTTACAAGCCATCTAAACATGTCTTAAGTCTCAAACATAACCCTTACCCCAGTGTCAAAATTAAATAAGGATAGCTTCGAACATTTTAGGCTTCAAATTTCATTAACGCGGCACAAAGTTCTATCAAATTTTAGGCAGCTGGGAATAATTAAAAGAGTTCCATGGAGGAGCTCTTTTAAAGCCCCTTTGGTTCGCATGTATAGTAATCCAGTTACCTTGGCAGTAGATCGTAGTCTCTCTAGTACTTTTAATTTAGCCGTTTAAAACTTTTAAGTAGAAGATTTCAGATAAAAAAATAGTGTTTTATCCCATATGTATCAGTAAATCTGAAAGCTGTTGAACTTGTCTACTTGTTATCACTCTCTTTTATTGTTTTAAATGCTTGTCCAATAAAAGAGGCTACTGAAAGACCTTGAAAGTTAAAATAAAAAAATAAATGGCCATAAATGAAAGGAAATATCGTGCACAGACGTTCACTTGTGTTATACAATTAATCGTGCATAGTTAGTTACCCTTTGTACTTGGAATCGGAACAGGAGCCATTATTATAAATACATATTGTACATGGACAACGTATGTAAACGTACGAGTACGAAGAATACACAGAGGCACGTTCATCCATCATATTTAAAAGTTTAAACCGTAAAGGATCGTTTCAGATACACCGGAATACAAAACAATGTAACATCCTGACAAACAGTTAATTTCAACGAAGCTGTTTCATTTTTGGATGGAAACTTTTAGCTTTTGAAAAGTGCAATAGCAGCAGAGAGAATGGGGTCGAGTTATTTGATCAACTACACTGTTATTTAGTTAGTCTGGATCGACGAACGTTTTTGTTGATTTCAACTTTGCAATTTGGCTGCACTATGCTGAAACGACGTACTATCGTCAACAGTTGTTATATCAGTGTTTCTCTGCAAATTCTTACCGCAACTTTATCTGTGAAATGAGTAGTTGTTATGTTACACAAACCTCTAGAGTGAACACTTGAATTTTTTATGCTAGCTACTCACTGAGGCTGGGTTTTAAGAATTCAATTCTTATAAACTCCAGTGAGAAGTTAGTTTTAAAGATCCACTAACTTTTTTGGTTCCGAGCGAGTTCCCCGTTGCTCTTTTAAGTTGTGTCGTTTACCTTTAGAAGTACAAGTACAGAGATAGCTTATTTAAAATTTACTGGAGCCACTTTTAAGTTAGTACGCTCCTCGAAGGCTATCTTGATGCAGTGTGATGCATCGCCCCACCGTATTCACTTCGCGTAAAGTGCATTCCATACAGCATGCAAAACGGACGAATATTTCACGACTTACAAACTTGCTGCAGTTTAACGCGCGAATAAATACTTTAAATCCCCGACGCTGCCGAGCGTTGTGTCATTAAATTTAATCGTTTAAGCAGGACTCCGAATTTAACAAACAGAGGTATGAGGCAACAAAGACGTATTTGTACTGGAGCGACTGTTGTAAAATAATAATGGAATTTACTGCGCGGGCTTAGAGTTGAATCTGTCGACACACGTCGCTGTATTAGGAACAACTCAACTTTGTATTACGAGTATTACACGCTTCCCTTGTTTAGTGATTTAAGTGCTTGCTCATGATATTGAGAGCTTGATTTCAGTGCTGAGGTTGGGCATAATATGTTAAGGTTTTTCTAATACAGTCATTAGGCCTAGCTGCTATAAATATTATGTATATTTTTAAGCCAGCAACCTAACTTAAATAATCAAAACCCAAACTTCGTATACTCTGTAGGATGCGTGCTCCTATAAACAAGCACTAAAATATGTATGTCTTATCAAAAATATGACTGATTAAAGATAATTTTAAAAATTCTGTTTTTAAGTTCCATAATATTGTTTTATAATATTTAAAGCCAGTTTCATAACTGACAGGAAAATAAGAAATGGACTTTTTATTCACAAAATTGATTACAGATCAATAACAAATATTTTATTTTATTTATTTAAAAGTGACAGGATCGTAGTTAAAAGCTTATAAATCATCACGATCTTAAATATTGTAGTTGTGAAACTGGTTATTATGCTTTTGGTATTTGCTGCTATTATTGTTAACTTAAAGTGGATAAAATAATGCTTGAAATAAATGGCAATAGTTTTTTACTATTAATGAAGTTCGTGCTGAAACTAAAAGAAGGTTCATAATACAATTGTCTAGAGGCCTTTGAGCAAAGGAGCATTGGGGCTGATATTTTTTTATGTTATTAACTTGGGGACTAAAATAAAGAATACAGACTGTTTTATTTAAACAATGTTTTAATTCGAGAGGCTTCTCGGGGATGTGTAGTCAAGGGGAGGTCTACATTTAATATTATAAGGGATGTTTCTTTGTATTTTTTACGAGTTTTTCTTCCGGCAAAAGTCTTTTGTTGAGTCAAATAGACGTCATACTTTAGAGTCGGATTTTTTTAGGCTTATGATGGTTTTGTTTCTAGATGTAACACAAAAGAAAACTAGCTTTCACGCTAGAATTCATCTCATAATTTGTTGTTCCACTATTGTTTGATTTTTGTTGTGTCTAATTTCGGTGTCGAAACTGCTAAAGCTGAGAACTGAAGTGGAGCTATTTTTTAACAAGTTTTTATTTTTATTTCTCTATTGTTCCGCCTTTGTACTATTTCTATGTATGTACTAGTCTATTCCTTTCTTTATTTTATTTATGGTTTCAATCACGTAGCCAAATTAATTTCGAATGTCTTATGTCGTGGGAATTTTCTGCACAGATTAATCTTGAATCTAAGTGCGCATCTTGATGCATGCTTGATGAAAGATTTTAAGAACTTAAAAGAATTCCCAAATCCCCTTTTAAAAAGAGCTTACATTTAACGATCAATTTGGTGTTATAGTTGTGAAGTCGGCTACTAACACAGAGGTCACGAGTTCGATTCCCGAATGGTGGTGTTTGGGGCTAAATGGCTGTGTGTGAATAATTTCCAAGGATATTCCAATTATGTATATTTTTGACAGCTTTAGCTTTAAATACGCTCATTTACATATACAACGTGTTAATTTAAATGCGCAAAACCTGAAAATAGTTTGATCAGAACAACTAGTAGAATCCATTAAACCACTTTTTAATATAGGTCACATTTTTCAAAAAATATTCATTAACAATGTTGCCCTGTCTATTTATTAATAGGTCAAGCCGTCACGTGCGCAAACCATACCTACCGACTCGTCCCTCGACGAAGCGTCGTCGCAGACGCAAGAAACGATTAGAATTGCCAGTAGAACTAAAACAACTCGTAAAACCTTATAATTTTTTTAAATGTTGTTTTTTCCTTCACCATTAGATCAATTGTATTAAAAATCATTTGGGGTGTCTGAGGTTTTGCGCATTTAACATAACACGTTGTTTATAGACAAAGCATGTTTTTCGTTTCATTATTCCATCCATATGGTTTAAATAAATCTACGAATGTATTTTTCGGAATCACAGAGCGAAAGCTTGCGGTAACGCTGTCGGTGGTTGGCTGTACAATCATCAATTGTCATTATTTATATGTAAGGCATTTCCATTTATAGGTCTTTATTTAAATTAAAGAATTTTAGACATATCCTTATTGGTGCGTTCCATTAAACTAGTCATCAGGACTATTATTTGAAGATCCGTGTAAGCGGGGCCAGCAGCTAGTTCATTTTAATAATATAAGATAAAATTCAGCCTTTATGCTGTAAAACTTTATATAAAATGGAAATAGTTAAAAAATCTTAATTCGAGTAAATAAATTAATGGAGAAAACAGGCATCAAAAGAATTTAAAAATACATGAATAGCAAACCAATTTTCATAAAAAAAGAGAGTAAATTGAAGATTTTAAAATATTTTTCTGTTGCTTTTTACTCTTTGTTGACACATAAAGTTTTCATACTTTTTGATATAAACTTTTCTTACTTATTGATATATTAAAACAAAACACTAAAAGTCGTTTGACTTTGGGTCTCCTCGTACCGGTTTACGCTATAAACCGTATGACTTCTTAATGGTGAGCCTGCGCTTTGATAAATAGGTCATTAAACATAAAGAGTCGCAAGCATCCCGCGTTGTACGCAACACTTTTGCTCCACAGCTGAGATTCCGTGGACGGTAATTCAGACCACAGAGCAGTTTGTTAAGAACCTTGACGTATAAATCTGGTTGATGTCTTAGTTTTTTACATACCACTTATATGCTTTAAGACATTGTTCTGTGTATCCTTTGATACGCAACTTTTCGATTGTCATAAATTATCATCATTTCAGCCAAACGACGTCCACTGCTGGACATAGGCCTCCCCCCATAAATTAAGTGGCATAAAAATCTAAATTTTATCACGCCTATTGATGCGCACGCAAGTGATGATTATTGCAAACATTTTGGGCACTTGATTTAGTGTTTTTGTTATATTAATTTTAGAACTTCAAATGATACATTAAAAAAACAATATTCTATTCCGAAAATATTAAATTAAAGAGTGTCAATCACAGACCAGAGATTAAAATAGACCCCGCAAGTACGTCAATTTGTATGAGAACCGACCGTGCCATATTTTTTGTACCTACTGTGACGTAACGAGCGCGATTTAGTGATGAGAAGTAGGGACACGCCCACTTCGTCTCGATTCTCGATTCGATTATAAAAATCACTACATAATATAAAACACAAAGTCGCTTCCTGTCTGTCTGTCCCTATGTATGCTTAGATCTTTAAAACTACGCTACGGATTTTGATGCGGTTTTTTTAAATGGATAGAGTGATTCAAGAGGAAAGTTTATATGTATAAAACATGCATAATATAGTAGAGAAACACTGATGATTTTAGGGGTTTTTAATTTAAGGTCGTAAATAATCGCATTTTTTTGCGCTTACATTGCAAACGCTGGCTGAACCCTACGAGATAGATCAAAATAATGTACTACACTATTGTACACCTTAAAAAGTTTTACAAAAAAGTCCGCGATGGTATATGTCTATCTCTTAGGGATAACCCACAATAACCATTTTCCTTTACTTATTACGATAAAATAATGGCTTATTTACGAAAAAGTGATTTTAAGCAATACAGTATTAATCCTTATCCAATAAAGTACCATAAATAAATTGTGCATGTAATATAGATCAATATGGCCCTTTACATCATGTAATTTAAATGAATAGTTTCGAAGATATTACAGATTTAAAATGCAGGGACATAGCGATTGCGGCGGTACTGGCCGGGGAGCGGATGGATGAACTTTTGTTATTCTTTCACGTAAAAACTACTAATTGATTTTAATGAAACTTTACAATAATATAGCTTATACATAAGGATAACACATAGGCTACAATTTACAAGATATTCCCGCGGGATAACGTCCTATACACTACTACTGTTCACGCGGGCGAAGCCGCGGGCGGAAGGCTAGTTTATAAATAAATAAATTATTATTTTTAACTAATGTTAATAAATATCCATTTTTAAACTCTTCTTAATTTGTACGCCGGTTGACAGTACCTAATGTAACCTAATTGTCACTTTATGCTTGATTTTATTTTTCACATTGTCAAATAGCCTATTATCATTCCTGCTTCCAAAATCGACTAGGTACCTTTAATCGATTTTAATACATTATGTGTATGTTACATAGAACGAACATCACTAAACACTGTATTTGACTAAAAACGCCTGTGCCACGAAACTTAAACGATATGCGAAAGTACCGCCTTGTTTGATATTCATTGCTTATAAAGCACGCAATACAATTGGAAGGCCAGTATAAAATACGCAATGTATTACGAAATTGCGATTCACGCGGCTTAAGCATTATTTACATAATTGTTTTCTCAAAATTGATAAATAATTCATTTTAAAATAAATTACGCGTATTCAGATAACAAAATGACTTACCGATGAAAGGAAACATCTTTGTTTTGTGGAGTAATCTTTTTGGTATTGTTTTTGCAGCTTAAAATAGCACAAATCGTCATTTTTTGCTATTTCGTCTGACGTCTAACAAGGGGAACGGTCGCGCGGGACTAAAGCTAAGAATCGGCACATTCAGTACGATGGACTGAAGCTGGGCACGCGAAGTAGCTACACTGGCGGGCTCTAGTCCAATACATCTCTGTGGTTTCAATCTTTCAAACGTACGAGTACCTACGTCATGCATTGTATACTACGAATACAAGGCAGGCTACGAACCCTTTTAGTCGTAGCACACTACGAATGTTCTGTGCGTAGCGCGAAATTACGACTACTCGTAGTAAGAGGAATTCGTAGCAGACCACAAGCATACAACCCAATTAATTAACTAATATAATGTCCGTATGTATGTATTGTAATAATAGCTTTAAAAATTAGCTAAAAATAAATATGTACGTGGATTTGGTGATTAATTATAACAAATGAACAATTTTAACTTTTTTCGTCTATTTGAAACGCAAAATATCCGGAAAAGCCGTACCGATTTTAAGTGGTCTGTATTATTGGGATTAACTGAAGTTGTTTTATTTTAGATTACAACAAAATAATTGTAGGAGAAGGGACCCTAAATATTGATATATGGGTCGATCAACTTTTAAATGTACGACGGCAACATTACCCTGTCCCTGGCCTATTTTAAAATATCTATATAAAATATTTGTTGCAAATGTGTATTTTCCATTAATATTGACATTAACAAACCTATTATTAAAATAGCTATTAATTTTTTTGTAATTTATCCGTTGATATTTGGTTGTCCAAATGACAAAAAGGGTATAAAAACGGTATTACTGAGTGTCCCCGACTAACAGTGCATCACAAAACTTTGTCTAACGAAAAAAAACACTATTAGGCAATTCATATAAATTATTCAAAATTATTTATATGAATCTAAATTAACAAGAAAACAATTGGAGTACTTATTTAATTTACTTAAAATACGATTTTTGTACATTTAATTTTGGTCCCCTACAATCTTGAAGTCACCCGGACAACCGAGAATTACCTGAAAATTCAAAACATGATGGCGTTGATGCGTCCAAGGTGACAAGCTGAACATAATCCGATCATCGCCGATCGACACGACCTACCGCCATCTTGATTTCACCAACCATCGCGGCGTCAGCCGGCCGAGTTTTGTGTGAGGGAGTGCGTGTGTTTATTGTCAGTCCATCGGACCACCGTCGGATTTACGTAAGTAATTGAAATGTTGTATTAAATTATTATGCAGCAAATTCTATTATATCTTTATTTAAATCTTACGATGAGGCAAATTACAAAAACGCATTAGTATTTAGTAGGCAGCTCAAAATTGCGCAAATGTCCCTCGGACAACCAGTCACTTGGACAACGAAATTGGTTGTCCCTAGGACAGTTTGGTTGTCTAGGAGACAAATATAATGCAAAAGGATTCCTAAAAGATTTTAAACAAGGAAATTTAAGTGTTTTTCATGGTTTTTGTTAATATTTTTAAGCGCTGGTGGCTTGGAACTCTCAATTCGAGGATCCCTGATTCGATTCCGGGCAGTACCAATGTAAAGACGTGCGTGTCAGATCCACCAACCCGCATTGGGCCAGCGCGTGTGGATTAAGGTTTAGACCCTCTCAGCTCTGTAGATAGCAGAGGGAGACCCGTGCACCGCAGTGGGGCATTTATGGGTTGCTTTAACTAACTAACTGTTTTTATTTTTAGAGTATGGGATTGTCGGAAAAAGAAAAGTCAAGACGGTATAGGGAGAGACTTAAAGCGAACCCAGAAAAGTTGGCTGAACGGAAGAGACAGAAAAGGGAAAGCTATCATTTTTTATTATTATGGATTACCTCACTCCACCTGATGCTAAGTGGATGTGAGGTCCAAATATAAGGTTGACTGGCTCAATAGAACATAGTACCCATTGAGCCAGTCACCCCTCACCTTGAAGGCCTGCTAAGATGCCGCTTCACGCCCCGCTTTAAAAGCCCAGGATTATAGGAGGAAGGAAACACGTAAGCCGGAAGGGCATTCCATGACCTAATGGCACGAGGTAAAAAAGAGGAACTATACCTCTTGGTACGGGCCACCAGTGTCTGGATGGTATGCGGATGGCAACGCAGTCCGGCGCGTGTTGTTCGGGAGTGGAAAGGAGAGGACGGAATGAGTTGGAATAACTCTTCAGAACATTCCCCATTATAGAGACGGTAGAGAACACTCAGACTGGCAACGTCTCTACGTAGCTGAAGAGGTTCTAGGGTCTTAGTCACCTTTTGATCACCGACAATACAGATAGCACGTCGCTGCAACTTGTCGAGGGCCTCCAATAAGTACTTGGCGGAACCATCCCAGAGATGAGAGCAATATTCCACACACGGGCAAACCTGTGGCTTCTATAAGAGACAAAGCTGAAAGAGTGAAAAATCGTCTCACTCTTTTCAGGTCATAAAAACAAAACATTGATACGAATAATGAAAACGCTACTGGAAGTTACCAAAAGGTTAGCCTATTGTGATCCACATAAAGATGTGATGCATAGTATTATTTTGTCATAATGAGACTTTTATTGAAGACTGCGATATTAAGTTAATAAATGTAAGGAAAGTTAACTATGTAATTGATTAAAAAGACTGCTATAATTTGTAAGGATGTTGATTACGTTTGAAATTTATTAGCGTTATTGAGAATCCTAATGCTTTAGGAATAACCTTTAATACCTAAATATAATACTTTTGATACTTTCTTTGAGAAACCTGTTTCATTAATAATCCCTTCCTATAAAGTTCAACACTTTGTCATATATTTTTCCTTTGGACAACCAAATGTGTCAATTGGACAACTAAATTGTCCCTATGATGAAAAACACTTAGTCATATTGTTTTACTTTATAAAATATACTTTGTTCATGGAGCTTTTACAGATCAATGACTACAATTCAAAATAAATTGATACATATTATTGTGTTGCTTAGTTATCATTATTTCCTGTTTTATTGAAAAGTTGATTTGCGTATGAGACAATAGTTGTCTTGGGGACAAATTAAACAATAATATTTCATAGGTTATGCATTATTTGATTTTTTTATACATGTAAACTTATAATACATCATATAAATTTTATAACCAAACTGGTTATTTTATTCTTAAATAATATTTGCATTGTTTAAAAACCATTTTAGGTTAGTGGTCCAGGAGACAGATTTCACGTGGTTCGTTAGAATTTTTAGTTAAAAGTGCTCTATTTAAATCAACTGTGCGCTGCTCTATGTCAAATTGTAATAAATAATATTTTTTCTGTATACTAAAATAAAAAAAAGTGGAAAACGAAATTATAAAATAAAATGGCAAATTTTCTACCTGACGACATTTAAAAGTTGATTGACCCATATACCAAATATAATCAAAGGCTCGACGATCAGATAAGCCTACAGTCTGGCAGCACAATGAGCGACGCTTCCTGGTGAAGTGACCCTCAATGGAATAGGCCGCAGTGGCCGCTTACCATCAGGTGGGCTACGTGTCTGTCTGCCAACTGATCTGTTATAAAAAAAAAATACCAGTTATTGGTCACAGCAAGTTGTATAGTTTGTACATACTTATAACCTAAAAAACATATTACGATTACCTAATATTACTAAAACTTAGCAGAACTAACAGAACTTTTTATATGAACATTCAGAACATTAAATATCTTCAAAACCAAGTCTAGATTGGTGACGTATAAAGGCTTTATAAACCCGTCAACTTCTAAAAGATAAAATATAAAATTCTAAGTCCAACCCCTCAAGAAACTCGTTGATTACTCGACACATAATGTTTAAGTGACTTGCGCTCCCCGAGGGCACTCGAATTAAGTAAACACGATAATTTAAAATTTATAGGCACTTTATACATCACAATACCGGTTTATTGGCGCTGCGTAAATATGCCCAGCAAATTGAATCCTCGTACTTTATAAAATGGAAGAATGTTTTTCATTGCCGTATGAGAATGTATCTGTAAATACCGACGACTCTGTGGTACTGTCTTTGTTCTTTTCTGGGAGGATTGTGGTGGTTTTAAATAAATAAATTAATATATAAAAACTTTTTATTTCGGACAGCGTCGATCCATAGTTTGTTAGCAGAAACAGTTCTTAAAAGCTATGTTAATATCTCAGACTAATTAAAATTTTACAATAATGACACGATACGTGAGTGTGCTATGAATTATTAAAGAAAGTTAAAACACAGTTTTAAGTTGATTTCAAATTATTATTTAAGTTTGAAATTTTCATTGTAGATTATGCATAAATGTTATCTTAGGTGTTATTTGTAATGATATTGTATAACCGTTTGATTGGTTGTAGGCCCTTTTAGAGCATTTTGACTGGTCGAATACCAGCCCCCTCCCTCCCATAGAAATCTGCTACCATGATAGATTTGGTTGTGTTCCGATTACATGAATGTAGAAGCACTGTGTAGGATCCTTTACACTTGTAGGTTCTTAGAATCTATATTACATTGAGCGATGCTACTTTTAAAGTGTCCCTTAATGGAATAGGTCCCAGTGGCTGCTTAGCAACAGGTCGGCTGATTGGCTTGTCTGCCAAATGAAATACAAAAAAAAAAAGATATATAAACTGGTTGTTTAGTTAATAAAAGAATATAACTAATGTAAATAACAAAAAGAAAATGAAAACAAATGAATGACAAGAATTTAAGTAAAAATACATTAATGTTTTCTTTCTAAAAAAAAAGGTTTTAAATATTGGACCACATCACATATATTGATCTGACCCCAAAGTTAGTAGCGTCAGCACTCGTGTTATGGGTATCAGAAACAACGAAGGTACCACAAATATATACTTATATACAAATAAACATGCAGACACAGAACAAACACAAATGTTTATATCATAAGTGTTTGTCACTATGTGTTGGTCACTACCAAATGCGTCATCGGGCCAGTCGTTGTCTTACCATAATTATCGTCATCATCATCATCATCAGCCTGTGATAGTCCACTGCTGGACATAGGCCTCTCCAAATGCTCGCCACGCCGATCGGTCCTTACCATAATATCATCTTTTATATTATTCCATTCAAGACGAACGTATTTACTTCTATTAACATTACTCTTGCTTCAAGTTCCCATTTACTGTTTAATGCGACCTTAAAACCCCTCAATTAAAGGAGTCATAATGTGATGCGACTTACGAACTGTATATACTTAGCTATACAAATGTAAACTTCCAGAGAACGCATCCTCTACATCCACTTTGTGAACGTTGCAGAGGCAAAAATATATTTTGTTGGAAAAAATTCCAATACCGTTCCGTATCCAATGGCATTCTATAATTATTATTTTTAGCTTGTGCATGTTCGCAGCTACAAAATGAAGCCTGGTAATATTTATTATGTGATTCACCGATCTGGGAAACTTCAAAGGAGATTTAAAATGCTATTTCCTTGTGAATGCATAACAGAATGCACATTTTTTCTTTCTTCGAGTTGTTGCCACTTGACTCTACGAGTATTTTAAAATAAGAAACTATTGTTTTCAATTTGTTTATTTGTACTGTGAAGAATTGAAATGCTTCATTTCAATGTGTTTACGCCGTTTTAATATTGCACACAATCTCGGCGTTTTGTTTTGTTTTAACTGACCTGGCCTTAAATTTTCAAGCATTTTTTGTATTGTTTGAAAATTCATTTGGTTAGATGGAAAGCATATTCCAAATTATATTTCAAATGATAGTATGTAAGGCCTGACTTATTGAAAAAAAAATGTATGGCATGGGTCCAGCTTGTTTATATGTGTAAAAAGTACAGCCACAGATAATATAATACTAGTACAGATGCCCCATCCCATACAAAGAAATGTGACCTTCCTAACTCGCGTTATTCTTCGGGTTATACTAGTACCTCTAGTATCTACAAGATGTCATTTTCGTTTACTCACATTGCAATCTAGCATAAATAGCAAGCGTCTGTGGTTTTAGATAAACTGTCAATAGATGGCGCTAGTGTATAACGCGCGGTGAAAATGCATGAAGTAGGTACCTACCGGTGCGTTGCCCGACACTATGTTGTGCCTTCGCGCCAATGTGTGTGATAGTGAATTCCTTCGCAACGTCACAGATAAATGATAATGTAATATAATATGTACTAGTGTAAAGAAAAATTACACGACATAACCCCATGGAGTTTTTGTTTGTTTAATTATTAATCTTGACGTGTACTTTGGCGCTTGACGTTCCACAGGGTCTGATAATAGGGGTGGAAGGTGGCTATGGGAACTCAGTACATAATTAATTAAACAACAAAACCCCATCGAGTTTGGTCTCATTTTATTCGTCTTGACAAGTGCTTTGGTGCAAAATGGTTACCAGTGTCTGATGATGGAGCTGGAAGGTGGTCATAGGAACTTAGTAATTAAACAACGTAACCCCATCGAGTTTGGGCTTGTTTGGTTTGTTTTTATGATTTCTTTGGTGCTAGATGGAAGCCAGGGCCTGATGATGGAGCTGGAAGGTGGTCGTAGGAACTTAGTAATTAAACAACGTAACCATTTCGAATTTGGGCTTGTTTGATTTGTTTTGCAAGTTCTTTGGTGCTAAATGGAAGCCAGGGCCTAATGATGAAACTGGAAGGTGGCCATAGGAACTCTGTAATTAAACAACATAGCCCCATCGTGTTTGGGCTTGTTTGATTTGCCTAGACTAGTTCTTTAGTGCTAGATGGTAGCCAGGGTCTGATGATGAAACTGGAAGGTGGCCATAGGAACTCTGTAATTAAACAACATAGCCCCATCGTGTTTGGGCTTGTTTGATTTGCCTAGACTAGTTCTTTAGTGCTAGATGGTAGCCAGGGTCTGATGATGAAACTGGAAGGTGGCCATAGGAACTCTGTAATTAAACAACATAGCCCCATCGTGTTTGGGCTTGTTTGATTTGCCTAGACTAGTTCTTTAGTGCTAGATGGTAGCCAGGGTCTGATGATGAAACTGGAAGGTGGCCATAGGAACTCTGTAATTAAACAACATAGCCCCATCGTGTTTGGGCTTGTTTGATTTGCCTAGACTAGTTCTTTAGTGCTAGATGGTAGCCAGGGTCTGATGATGAAACTGGAAGGTGGCCATAGGAACTCTGTAATTAAACAACATAGCCCCATCGTGTTTGGGCTTGTTTGATTTGCCTAGACTAGTTCTTTAGTGCTAGATGGTAGCCAGGGTCTGATGATGAAACTGGAAGGTGGCCATAGGAACTCTGTAATTAAACAACATAGCCCCATCGTGTTTGGGCTTGTTTGATTTGCCTAGACTAGTTCTTTAGTGCTAGATGGTAGCAAGGGTCTGATGATGAAACTGGAAGGTGGCCATAGGAACTCTGTAATTAAACAACATATCCCCATCGTGTTTGGGCTTGTTTGATTTGCCTAGACTAGTTCTTTAGTGCTAGATGGTAGCTAGGGTCTGATGATGAAACTGGAAGGTGGCCATAGGAACTCTGTAATTAAACAACATAGCCCCATCGTGTTTGGGCTTGTTTGATTTGCCTAGACTAGTTCTTTAGTGCTAGATGGTAGCCAGGGTCTGATGATGAAACTGGAAGGTGGCCATAGGAACTCTGTAATTAAACAACATAGCCCCATCGTGTTTGGGCTTGTTTGATTTGCCTAGACTAGTTCTTTAGTGCTAGATGGTAGCCAGGGTCTGATGATGAAACTGGAAGGTGGCCATAGGAACTCTGTAATTAAACAACATAGCCCCATCGTGTTTGGGCTTTTTTGATTTGTTTTTATGAGTTCTTTGGTGCTAGATGGAAGCCAGGGCCTGATGATGAAGCTGAAAGGAGGTCATAGGAACTTATTATTTAACAACGTAACTAAATCGAATTTGGGCTTGTATGATTTGTTTTGCAAGTTCTTTGGTGCTAAGAATCAAGAAGAACTCAGTAATGAAATAGGTAGCGCAACCCTGTTGAGTTTGGGCTCGTTTGATTTGTCTTGACGAGTTCTTTGATGCTAGATGGTCTGATGATGGAGCTGGAAGATGGTCATAGGTACTTAGTAATGGAACACCTACCGGGTTCAATTGTATTTTCCAATCATCCAGGATATCATTAAAATAATCATACACTTCAATTCACCCAAACGGTTCAGCTGTTTAAAAGTTAATGTGAAAAAGATAAGTACGAAATCGAAGGTATCCTATCTACCTACCCCTTGTTCTAATATCCGCTTTCCCGTAGTAGGTATTCAAGCATTTTACTGCGGTAAAAAGTAGCCATGGTCATCAGGGATAATGTCGGAACTCGGGTTCTTATGGCAAAAGATTTTCTCAAAACGGTCCCTTAGTTTCGGAGCCTATTTATTTAATAGAAACAAACAATCAACACTTTATTATTTTTGTGTAGATAACTTATTAAAGTAGTTATTGTTTAAATTATTAAATAGGGCGAGCGAAAGGCAGAGTATTAGCTTAGCGCATTAGTAAGACGTAGAATACAATGTAGTTCGCTTATTGCATGGCTCACTCCCGTCCAATGCTTTGGCTAAAGGCCTTGAGGGAGAGCGCAGGTCGTGTAGATCCTCAAGGCAAGTCTGAGGGCCAGCCTTCGCGAGGTTGCTGCCTGTTTTTGGTCTGATTCCTTCTGAAACAGACGTATCTAAAAACCCTCAGGCGTCAACCCGTCTTCCATTTTCCTTTCCTATCCGCTTCATCCTATCCCCTCCTTCCCAAGCACCGCCAACCCTAATTCAAGGTGTTTTGCGATCCGTGCCGAAGAATGCGTGGCTGAGAGGGAGCTCAGTCTCTAACGGAGCCTGCCCGAAACCAGGGCGAATCGGTGCAGTACTTAGCCCTTCCCCCGGCAAGCGGGGCTCTGCCGGGGGTGACCTTTTATTTCCCTAGCTACTTGTGGGACGTTCATGGAAGAAAAGCTACCAAAAACACCACCCAATTCTCCCTTCGGAGAACAACTTTCTGGGGCGAGCGGAGAGCCTAGTGCCTCCAAATCACCCAGCACAGAAGTTGCGGAGAGTCTGACGAATCTGTCGGTGACGGGCACAACAGCCGAGACACTGACTGATTCTGAAAAGACCCCACAAAACTGCAAGCTGCAAAAGCTTAACGGAGCGGCCAAGAAAAGGCTGAAACGGCTTCTGGCTACGGAGATGTGTGCCGAAAAGGCCCTGACCCTTTGCCGCAAGCCGTGGAATGCCATCGTGGTCGACCACCCAAACCTGGGACAGAGCAGAAGAGCAGAGGAGCAGCGAGTGGCAGCAGAGGACGTCCATGTCCCCCAGCTCCACCGCAGAGGTACCTCTGAAATGGCGATGACCACGGGAGATAGGGCGAGGATCTTGCAGGGCAACCTTCACCATGCGGCAGCAGCGTCTGCGGTGGTGGAGTGTTGCTTTGCCGAAAACAGGGTGGACCTCGCCCTAATACAAGAACCCTGGTTAGCCAATACAGTGGTACGGGGACTCTCTTCTGCGGGTAAGATCTTAGTGCATTCAGAAGGGCGAAGGCCCAGATCCTGTATTGTATATAAGAACAACATTAATCTGTTACCTGTACCAGAGTTATGTAATGATGACCTGGTAGCAGGGTTCCTGAAGATACCAGGGCTAAATGGACCGAAAGTGCTCCTGTGCTCTGCGTATCTACCAGGTGAGAAAACTGATCCCACAGTAGACCTGGAGCGAGTTGTGGAATTTGCCCAGCGAAACAACGTGGATCTGTTAGTGGGATGTGACGCCAATGCCCACCACACAGCATGGGGCAGCTCAGACATCAACGGGAGAGGTGAGAAACTATACGACTTTCTCGTACAAAATAATCTGATCACGCTTAACTTAGGCTGCAAGCCGACCTTTGTTACACGTGCCAGACAAGAAGTTCTTGATATAACTTTTGCTTCTAAAAACCTCGCCAAGTACATAGCAAACTGGCAGGTCAGTGACGAAAGTTCAATGTCAGATCACAGACACATACGTTTTGATATAAAAGCAAAGCTTACATGTCAAACATATGTGTACAGAAACCCTAGGACAACAGACTGGGACAAATACAGGGACCAACTGAAATTAAACCTAGAGGTACTGCCTAAACATATTAGGACTGTGGATGCGTTAGAACTCGCAGTGGAGGGAGTCACCGTAGGAATCTGTAAAGCCTACGAGGACAGCTGCCCTGTGAGGGTGAAAACATCTAACACAAAAATCCCCTGGTGGAACCCTAAGCTGAGAAGGCTTAGGGAAGAAACCAGGAGACTTTTCAATAGAGCCAAACACTCCCAAGAATGGGAGACATACAAGCAAGCTCTAACTAAATATAACCTAGAGATTAGGAAGGCGAAGAGAGCATCGTGGAGGAAGCTATGTGACGAGGTGGAAAGTCTCCCCCGTTCGGCACGACTCCACAAAATGCTCTCAAAAGCCACTACTAATCAAATAGGACTTTTGAAAAGATCAGATGGATCTTTCACAAAAAACGAAACGGAGACACTGGAACTACTAGCCGCCACACACTTTCCAGGCTCGAAGCAGACGGCGGACTCCTCAAGTACAGGCAACTCTAGCCGGCCAAGGATAGAGGACTGGAAAAGAGCCGCCATTATGATTCGACCAGATCAAGTGAGGTGGGCAATAGATTCCTTTAAGCCATACAAGGCCTGTGGGGAGGATGGCATTCTTCCAATACATCTAAAGGAAGGAGCAAACATCCTCATACCACATCTGGTAAAAATCTACAGAACCAGCCTGGCCTGGGGACATATACCAGAACGGTGGACCACAGTTAAAGTTCTATTCTTACCTAAGCCTGGGAAAAAGGATTTCGCTCAGCCGAAATCCTTCAGACCAATAAGTCTTACTTCATTTCTTTTAAAGACAATGGAGAAAGTAATAGATATATATATCAGGAGTATCATCTTACCGATGAACCCGATACATCCTTTCCAACACGCCTACCGCAGTGGAAAATCCACGGAAACAGCCCTGATCAGCCTCACTGACAGGATTGAGAAGGCGTTGGAGGACAAAGAAATCGCACTATGCGCATTTCTGGACATAGAAGGCGCCTTCGACAACACACCAACAAACCTTCTGGTTGGAGGCTTAGTGCGTAAGAACGTCGAGCCTGTTACCATTAGGTGGGTCGAAGCAATGCTTACCACAAGAAATGTAAAGCTAACCCTTCTACAAACAACAGTTGAAGTCAGAACCACTAGGGGATGTCCACAGGGAGGAGTATTATCCCCTTAATATGGACCCTAGCTGTAGACCAACTGCTATATAAGATGGAAGACCTAAGCTTTGATACACAAGGCTATGCTGATGACCTCGTGGTCACGGTCAGAGGCTTCTGTCAAACTACGATCTCCTTAAGGATGCAAAAGGCCTTAAATACCATCAATGACTGGTGTGGAGACAATGGCCTATCGGTTAACGCCACAAAAACCGTTATAGTTCCCTTCACCAAGCGTAGACAGCTGAACAAGCTGATCAAACCTCGGCTGAATGGGAATGAAATTGAGTTTTCCACGGAGGTCAAGTATCTGGGAGTTACCATAGACCAGAGACTTACGTGGAACACTCATTTAAACAACATAATCCAAAAAGCTAAAATAGCTTTAGGATCATGCGGACGTATGGTAGGAAGCTCATGGGGGTTAAAACCCAAAGCAGTTTTATGGCTGTACACAACCATTGTGAGGCCGATAATAACATACGCCTCGGTGGTGTGGTACAATAAAGCCAGCCAGAAATCCGCATCAGACAGATTAGGCAGTCTGCAAAGGACTGCCTGTGCAATGGCAACGGGGGCCATGTCCACCACTCCTGGAGCGGCTCTGAATGCGCTACTCAACATCATGCCTCTTGACCTACACATAATCAAAGAGGCGGAAGCTAGCGCATACAGACTCAACGCCCAGGGAGGACTCAGACCTATCTCTCAAAAATTGAGGACCTTACTGGACTCAGTTCATGAGACACCAACTCTGAGGATGACCCCCGATGTCATGACACCGGTCCATGTTTTCAACAAAACATTCAAGGTTGAGATACCGGACAGGGAAAACTGGTTAAACAACCAAGTTACCTGTGAACGGGGAAGCCTAAACTGGTTCACCGATGGCTCCAAAATGGGCCCAAAGGTGGGCTATGGAGTATATGGAGAGCGACCAAGATATGAACACTCACAAAATCTGGGCACATTCGCCTCCATTTTTCAAGCAGAGATCTTCGCCATCATCGAATGTGCGGAAATCAACCTGCAAAGTAACCACGTAAATCGTGGAATATACATTAACTCAGACAGTCAAGCGGCGATACTAGCACTCGCCGCTAACCAGGTAACGTCAAAACTGGTGGCAGACTGTATGACCCGACTAAACTCTCTCGGAAAGAATAATAGGGTAACACTTAGGTGGGTTCCGGGACACGAGGGAATAATAGGCAACGAGAGGGCCGATGAACTCGCAAAAGCAGGTGCGGAGGCAACACAACATGGCCCAGAGCCAATCTGTGGAATCCCCAAAAGCCTAGCCCGTACCACCTTGGAAAACCTATACACAAAAAAGTCTAAAAAGGGATGGTTAAACATGCCAGGACTTAAACACGCAAAATCACTTACAAAAGCCTTTGATCCGAAAACTTCCAAACGGATCTTAGGACTGAGTAAGCGACAGGTACGCATCATGGTTAGAACCATTACAGGACACTGTTGTCTTAATAAGCACATGACTGTAATGGGTCTACGCGTGTCGAGGAAATGCAGATTCTGTCACACTAGCGACGAAACACCTCTGCATATACTCACGGACTGCGAGCCATTGATGCACAAACGTAGCCTTATTCTGGGGAAGCACATTCTACAACCAGACGAGGCTAAAGATATCCTCCCCAAGAATATCCTCCTCTTCGTAGAAGAGGTTGGGCTTGGAGAGGAACTGTAATCTAAGTGGCGTTCACAATAGATCAGAATTGGTCGCAGTGACTGTGGAAACACTAAGCCGCTGTTAATAATAAAAAAAAAAAAAAAATTGTTTAAATTATAAAGAAGTAATATAAATACACAAGTATAAAAAACAAAAAAAAAAAAGTACTGGATGGTCAGATTTGGACGTACATAAATGACCGGTTTGTTCGTGTTCCACGCACTCAGGCAGCGTTGAACTCGGAGCCACTCAGCTGTTATTGATATTGGACGAAATAATGCACTTCTAAATAGTGTCGAGTCTGTTCGGGTTATTTATAAAATAAGAATTTATCGCACAACACTGGAACTGTTCTCTCAGCTCACTGTTGATAGACTGTCACTTTCACAACATTTGTCTTGTTGCAATCTGATTGCAATCACTTTCAGCCTTTAAACGATTAATTTATTAACCTTGAAAGAATTCTGCATCACAATAATTCCTTATTTATAAAGCCCTAAAACTTTACACCTTGTAATCTTTGCGTTGTCATCATAATCATAAAAATCCATTTTTTAATGAAACCGGTAATCGAACCTAGAATGTTAATGTTAGTAACCCGTCACTTAAACTACTAGACCATACTGACGTAGCTAAACTGATGGAGCTGAAATGCCAATAAATCACACATGTATACAGAAAGGAGAGGTAGACAGCTACCAACCATTCTAATTTCTGTACGAAATACTTGTGAGGTTAGTACAGTACTTTTGAGTAAAATTAATCAAAATTATTATAATAACATTTCACTCACAGACCATACAAATGTAAATGCAATAAAGAAATAAAAAAAATACAATTTTATGAGTTTTTAATTTGGCACTCGTTTTGATATTCGAATTGTGAAAAATGTGTTTAAAACCTCAATAACCTTAAGACCTCAATGACCTTGCGTCCGTTTATCCGTTTTAATACAGACAGCACTTTGGAACAAGCGCGATCTCTTTTTAATATACCTTGAAACGCAAGTGAACAAAACGAGACAGCAAAAACGTCGCAAACCCGCAACGCGTTATCCACTTGCATGGAAGCAGGAAGTGTTTACGTACGACACTAAAGCCGCTCGTCTCGTGGGTTCGATTCCCGCCTTGGGTCCGGTAAGCGGTGTCCTTTTTATTCGTTAAATAATATTAATAGTTAAAAGAAGTACACGATATTTTATTACTACAAAATATAAATTAGTATAAGCGATCGAAGTGTCTGCAAAATATTTTTGTTTAAGTAATATGTTTAAATAACAGATCAAACTGCATGAATATGGTTGGTATCGCCAGCCAGCAAAATATATATAAATAATTTTATGAAAACACTTTTTTCAGTTCATTTTGATGGGCCCGATTGTGATTTCGAATCCCACCCACAAAATGTGATTATTTATAATGCAATCAACATCAATTTATTGTTGATTGCATTATAATTAAGTACATAATTATATTTGTGTTGAGTACCTTCGTTGTTCCATCAACGTATTTTTTGTCCAATTGTTAAAATTACTAATTTTTCCACATTCATTACCCAACACAACCAAAAACGTTTGGTAGAATTTGCAAAAAATAATTAATATAAAATGGATTTTCCATCAAAAAAAGCGCCATCTAGCGCCTTGAGGACGCGAGAGCAATAAGTGTGTCAGCGCACCCTAGTGCTTGCTTTCGAAATAATTCTTCACATCAAACTTTTCATTTTTGTAAATTAGGAAATCTTTCTATAATATAATTTAAAACACATTTGTTAGTTTTCTGGAGACTATATTTGTATTTTAGAAGACTAATAGTCAATAAATATATCATATTTTAAAAAGTTGAAAACATCAATTGTAAAATCGATACAGGTCGCGCCATCTATTGATATATTTTTGAACTAAATTTCTTTTCTTCCTGATGGGACCCCATGGTACAGCTAAGAGCGCATAAATCTCCCCAACCAATACCAACCAATTGTCAGCTAAATATCCATGGGATGATTTCTATTGCAATTGCAACTTTCAAGCAGATTAGAGTTGAAACCGTTCTATTTACTGTACAGTGTACACGAATGTTTTATAATCTGTAACTGCAGAATTCTTACATTACTTAAGTTATATCTTCACTCTTTTATGTATCTTTAGAACACATAAAATAACTAAAAGCGCTAAACATACATCAATAAATTAAAACTTTTAATGCTATGTGCGGATTAAGCAAATCCTTTGCGCTCAACACTCGGGCAGCATCTGCAAAACGCTGGCACAATTTAAAATTTGATCCAAAAACAATGCTGCAGGGATAAACTGTAAGCCTTGAATTATAACTCTTCGCTAATTAAACCCACTCGCTTTGCGATGTCGAGTCCGCAGCGTGCACTGACGCTCATTTGGAACTCTTATGCTATTAACTTGAATTATGTTTGGGTTTTCGTTCTGTGACGCTTTTTTGTTATTTTATGCCTCGTTGGTCTAGTGACCTGGAGAAACCCCGAAATTGTACATTTGTGTTTCCAAAGTAGCTTTGTTTCGAATTTTTAAAAGGTTTTCTGTTTTCTGATCATAAAATTGCATTTGCCTGAGTGTGGTTTAGTTAACGATGACTTGATCTCAATCATAAGAGCCTCTACTCAGCAGCAGTAAAACATAAATGCTTATGATTTATACGAAATATTAAATAATGCTGGTACTTTCTACATATAATATCAGTCTCACAGTAACTTTCAAGTTATATCGTACAGTGAATAATATTTTTGTATTCACAGTATACCTACAATATTAACAGTGATTAAACTAAACGTAACTGACAACAAGTAAAATACCCGAAAATCTCGAGGAATCTAAATAATCCACTATTAATGCCGACTAACCCGCGGCGGGCCGTTCTGTCTTCATCCCTCGGGAGTTAGTCACTAGCAGGATTCATCACTTTAACAAAACCAGAGAGAACTGTAGGTGGAATAAGTGTTTGAGTTGTTTTAAATAACACGTGAAAGTTTAGTATTACAGCATTTATTTTTTAAAGTGATGGCTAAAATGTTTGAAACTAAACTGTACCAAAAAGTTAGAAGTTATTCCTCTAGCATCAAATTATAAAAAAATCTTGATTTTTCGGGTTGTTGACATAGGCATCTCCCAAATATCTTCAAACTGGTCGGCCGCATGCCACCCGCATCCAGTGGATTATCATGATTTTCATTATGTCATCGGCTTACCTTGTGGGGGCATACCACTGCCTTTCCGTTTTAACGGCCGTCAGTCCTCGCAACGTAGAACATATTTTCTATTCTTCTTCTTCTTTTTTTCGTGTCGATGGCAAATATAAATAAATAAGTTAAACAAAAACTCATAAGTTCACCCTATGTATAGTTGACAGGACACATTGGGCAGGAAATCAAGTGAAGCATGGACTGCGGCGAGAAACCACATTCGCAAGCTAGGTCCATCTCTTCGGTAAACCCCCACCTGGACCTGTTTTCTTTGCATCGGCCAATCTGGGTTCGAAGTTTATTCAATGATATCTTCCCGAGTGACGTAGCGATATTTTCCTTTGCGTCCGGCGCACCCTGGGCAATTAGCGAGTCCCTTCGACGTTGAGCCGATCTTTCCACCACGTTGCCCATATGTTCATTTATTAACGTACTTAATATTCACTAAGAAAACTGGATTTAGTGTCCAAAATTTTGCCGGGCCATTCGAGTACTTTGATGGCGGTACCTAAGGATAATACTCAGTGCTTTCATCTCGTCAACTCTTTATGCTCTAACTTTCAGACTTAATTTTGGCTAGACTATAGAATATATGATTAACGTTTGTCTTTATTGTACGTCTGGATTCTCCTTATTATAAGATATGAGTAATTGGAGTGCTCAAGAATATGTTCTTTTTGTATGAAAAAACAAGCACATTTGACGACAGAATTTGTGTAATGGTGAAAGTCGCTTATCACAATATATCCTTTTGTGTTCATAAATATGTCTATTTCTATGTTTAATATCATAATATGTTTGTATTTTCTAGTACTCATATTATATAAGCCATACATAAGTTTTGGACTAGAAGGGTAGAATATCCAGTGATATTTTTGTTCCCCATTTTGTTTTAGTAAATTAGAACTAACAACAACTTATTCAAAAAAGCACATGTAACCTTTATTATGCACATAACATGAATTCAAGCACAATACGAGTACGTACATACATAAAATAGTATAGCCTCACATGATTATATGTATAGATACGTATAACTTAAATAGCAAGTAATCTTTTTCACATATATTTCCCCCCATATGACGTAGAAATAGGATCAAAGTTACGTTTGCAGTCGCGCAACCTGACTTAGTGTGCTTTGGCAGTCAAAGAGACATGAATCAATTTTACTTCAAACGTGCGTAGGTAAAACCGTTTGAC
This sequence comes from Mecyna flavalis, assembly GCA_949319885.1. Lineage (NCBI taxonomy): Eukaryota > Metazoa > Arthropoda > Insecta > Lepidoptera > Crambidae > Mecyna > Mecyna flavalis. Next base: position 10,188,457 of record OX439435.1, on the reverse strand, counting down.
ATAACCGTTTAGTCTAAAATCTTGCTTAACCGGCAATTTAGTTTAATCTTCTACTAGACGGAAGTTTATTTGTCAGATACATTATTATCACGAACCTATCTGACATCCGTGAAACCGGGTCGTAGTAGATATTCTTCGATAAAACGCCATAATCATCATCATCAGCCTATATACGTTCACACTGCTGGACCACAGGCCTTATCTCAATTATTGTGAGATAGTGTGGGCTATACTCCACCACGCTGGCCTAGTGCGGGTTGGTGGAGAGGTGCGTAAGGCAAGTGACCAACCTTAATGTCAGATGTTATCAAGCCGCCAAATGGCCTCTGACTAGGCTTGACGACTAATATCTATATAGTAAATATTAGCCGGCACCAACAGCGAAGCTCGGAGACGCTACGAAATAAATGTCATTAAATATGGTCAGAACGGTCACCCATCCATTAACCGACCGCGGCGTGGTTAGCTTCGTTATCTCTAACGAAACCACTGTCGCAACTGCGCCACGAGCGCCTCGCGAATGAAAATATCAAACGCCATAAGCACAAAATTAAATTATAAGTTAACCTAAGGCTACTTCTTGGAAAAGCATTTTGAGAGTGTCACAGACTCATATCTCCTATTAAAATAAATTATTACGATAAAAACTATTATTACAACGTTTCTTCATTTCATTAAGCATCAGGTCATATAGATTTCTTTGATTAAAAACTACGAAGATCTGAGTAATTCACCATCAACACCTCAAATCCGGTGAATTTTGCACGTTTTTTACGTGTCACACGAGCGCCGACTTCTGAACAATCGCACATATTTTTAAAACCACCCACGTTTTTAACCAGTTTTCTACACACATTTAAAATAGATAAATCAGTTTACATACTGGTCAAATTTTAGGTCAATTGGAAGGAAACTTTTGATTTTATGGTCATAAGTATATATGTCACACGCTTAGCAAGATTTTCGCGGCGCGCCTTTCGAGGGGCACTGCTCAGGGCTGGCCAGGTGTAGACGAACCCTGATAGGTGTATTCGAATCGTCAGTTACCCCGCAGCTAGCAGGTGAGGTGGCCATGTCGCTGGTTCCCGCGCATTGGATGCTGGAGTACGTTCTTCAATTTTAAAAATTTTGGTTCCCAGTTTTCCGGCATTCCCGTGTCACATTTTTTCAATGTAATTGTACTACTTTTAGTAAATGGGTTTTGAGGTGAAATACCTAGCTCCTTAATGTAGATGGACAGTAAAAAACTAGCTGGTTATATCTTTTCAATGAAAACTTATTTCAAAATATATGTTTTTTTGTAATTTCCATGGTGTAATTTCCATGGATAAAACACCATGGAAATTACGTAAGACCCATGGAAATTACCTTGTTTCTTTTAAGTTCATCATCATCAGCCATACGACACCCACTGCTGGGTATAGGCATCCCCCAAGGATCTCCACACTGATCGGTCCTTGCGCCACGCACATTCCGCGGTTTCCGGCGGCCTTGGCAAGGTCGTCAGTCCAGCTAGTAAAGGGCCTTCCCACTGAAAGTCTTCCAGTGCGCGGTCAAACTGAAAGACACTTTTGCAAAACCTTTCCACCCCAACGGCCATCGGTTCTGCGGGATATGTGTCCCGCCTACTATCACTTTAACTGAGCAACTCTTCGAGCTATGTCGGTTACCTACATTCTTTTGCGAATCTCCTCATTTTTGACTCTATCGCACAAGGAAACACCAAGCATAACTTTCTCCATTGCCCAATGTGTGACCTTGAGGCTTCTTATGAGACCCATAGTGAATGACCAAGTTTCGCTTCCATATGTTATCACTGGCGGCAACACACACTGTTCAAAGACTTTCGTCTTGAGGCACAGAGGTATGTTGGATGCGAATATATTCCGTAGCTTCTCAAACGCTGGTCATCCGAGCTAGATTCGTCAAGGGATCATTTCGAAGTTGGACTTACCTAACTGAACTGCCTGTCCAGGTAAACATAATGGTCAACAACTTCAAGCGTAACGTTTCCAATGCTAACTGGAGCGGGTGCAACGTGGACGTTCGACATAATTTTCGTCGTGTCCATATTCATTTTAAGACCAATTGGTCTATAAGAGTTAACTCTTATGGAACCTTTACTAAGATCTTCGAGCATTGTGTTCAGATCCACCATGGTCTCGGCCATGAGAACTACATCGTCGGCAAAGCGTAGCTGTGTAAGGTACTCGCCATTTATGTTAATACAGAAGCCTTGCCAATCCAGAGGCTTGAAAATATCCTCCAGCACAGCAGTGAACAGTTTAGAAATTACGTCTCCCTGTCACCTCGCTCTAGTTGGATAGGATTTGAGCTCTGGTTTTGCAATCGAACCTATATGCAGCGTTTTGGTATAAGTACCTCAATACGTAGATATACATGTAGTCCACTTGGCATCTTTTTAGAGACTGCAACACTGCCTAGGTCTCGATTGAATCAAAGACTTTCTCATAGTTCAAGCTAAGCAACGCTTTTAAAGAATTTCAACAATTAAATTGAAGACTTAAACTGATTGATGAAAATACTTATTCTATAAAAATTCAATTTGTTATTTTTTTATGTTTACTATTATGTTTATCCATAAGTATAATGTTATGGGAACAATTTTAATGTATAAGAAAGTTAATTGATAACAGTTTTATCACTTTCATGTTCCTACTTTGAGTATCATAAGTAAGTTTTGAAATAAAGCTACTATTTTTGCTAAATATTGTTTTAATACAATGTAGATCTTTTATACTACCCTAACTAACTAATATGACAGCTTAATTTCATATTTGACATGGTTTTTAGCTAAATTTAATCTGCTGGGTAATTTCCATGGCCTTTATTGTAATTTCCATGGGCCGCCAATTTTCTCCATTTTTTTTTAGCAAAAGTATAGATCCCGTACGTGGCGAATTTTGGTATGTTGTTTAAATTTGCACAAGCTTTCGGAATATTTGTGCAATTCACCATAATTTAGCGATTTCAAAAATGCCGTGGAAATTACGCGGAGAGCACTTTTCTGAAGATCCACCCCTAAAATACTCTTAATTGTGTTAAACAAATTGCAATTCCCGCTTGCGCCGTATTTATTTCATTAATTAGTGTATTTCACAAACGTTAGTTATCTTTAATTATTCGGTGTCTACTCGTATTTCCAGCGATTATTAGTTTAACGCGATATTTGATAAATATCTCTATCCACAAATTATCGCGCTAGTTTAATTTGCACTATTTATTAATCATAATGTTTCAACATCATGTCTTTAATCTTCATATTTTTCATCAACATTTAAACTCAACATTGAATTAAAGAAGCCTTTTTTGTAGAATCTTTAGCCCGGAATAAAATTTATTCATTTATTTCAAGTAAAGAGCACATTTATGAACATCAAAGAACAAGAGACATTTAAAAAAAAACAAAGGTTTACTGGCAGAGAATGCCATTAGGCATTAGGTCCACCTTATGTAGGGACCCCTGATTGTGCATTGAAGTTTAAATAAATAAATTTATAGATAATTGATAATAAAATATTTATTTTAAAATATTTTTTTATCAATTTTAGAATAAATTAATCTTACCTCGTTTAAAACATTATCTGTAGTTTTAGTGTCATGGTAATTCAATACTTTTGATTTGACTGGCACGATTGTAGTGTCCCTGCTTTATGTACGAAAGGGTCGTGGGTTCAAGGCTTACCCAAGACAAATATTTACGTGATGAATATTTGTGTTTGTTCTGTGTTTTACTTTAAATGTGTGATGCGTTTGTTGTTTCTGATTCAAGTGCATAAGCAGCTTACTTTGGGGTCAGATCAATGTATTCACATACATGTTGTCGAAATAACATTTTATTTAATTTATTTTATTTTTATACTATCCGCTTTCGTTCATGACTATAACACAACGTTTAGAGTCTAGGTAGGTCCATTTAAAATGCTCCCGTAATGAGCTTGCACGGCCTAACTATCCGGTGATAAATTATTCTATTATCCGTTACCTAGAGCTTTAGCGGGAAAATATTCGTTGTATTTTCAACTGTCTGAAAAAAAGATAGATCTCTTTTGCATAAATTGAAAAGTTTTGTAGAAGAAGAAACTTTAATCTGGGAAAAAATATCGATTCTCCAATTGACCTTTGCATTTGAGTTATTGGAATTTTACTATGCAGACGCTAAGTTCAACTAATATTACCTATAACAGATGTAAAATACAAGTTGAGGTATTTCTTTTATGAGTAATGTATGGTAATTTTAAGTCACATTGCTTAAAGTTCTATTTTTAACAGAGAATAATTTAAGACTATTTTGTGAGACTTACCTATTTCTAGCTTTTTAAGTTTTAAATTAGGTATTTTGGTAAAATAGTAGCTGTAAAATAATTTCCTGGGATATTTCGCATTATTTAATTGACGTTATTAGTTTTCATTAAATATTTTTTACAAACACCAATAAATATTGCTACACTCTGTTCCACTAAAGTTGTCCTTTAGCCGCTATATTGGCAGCATTGCCTACGCTTTGTAAATCTGTCAAAAAACAGATTGAAAGTATTGAAAAACAGTAGTACCAATATAGCGGCTAGAGGACTTCTTATGTGGAACATATTCGTCAATGACTTATAAATATTTTTCCTGGACAGACAGAAAGAAGAATTTATGTCTGCAGATAATCTGGGAACGTTAATATCCTCTTTTTGAAAGCGTACGGTCGGTCACTCCGCTTTCCACGCTTCGTGTTTTTTGGGTTTTCACAAAGAGAGGATTAGCCGATCAACGTGAGAAGATTCATTAACTTCACATGTTGGATTTAGTATGTTCTACGGGAATGTTGAAAACACACAAAGTATCCAGTAATTTGTATGCTTCTGCATTCAAAAAAGGAATCAATTTTTTCGAGCTCTTTCTTGTGAATGGGAGAGGAAAACGAGCACGTGTGACACTCGATGATAAGTAATAATTACCTTTATACAACTACGGTCTTCTGAGACATTTTCAGCGTCGTCCACTGTGGAGAAAATAAAAATACGTGTGGCATTTGGGGACTGCCGCAGTAAAGCTATTGCATAGCATTTTTTATTTATCAACTTATTTATACATATATACTACATACTTTCTCACAAACAGCTGCTTACGTATTCGTCAGATTTCGGAGTAGCTCGTTCGTCTCGATCCGTGCGAGCTTCGTACAGTCTACACGCATACGTCTTATCGCACGCACACAAACACCGTGCCGAAGTCTGCCGAACTGAAACGACGTTAGACGAGTGTCAGGTTTATTTTCGATACGGAATTTCTTGATTCGGTCGCCGCGCTCAAAGCCCGCAATAAAAGCTATGCAATAGCTTAAAAATTTGGAGAGAGGGGAAGAGAAAGGACTATTGGGGATGAAGATAGGGAGCAGGGAGGGAAAGTGGTAGGGGCGTTCGGGCCTTCGGCATATTCATTCGCCAAACGGGACGCTTTATCTCTATCAAGTCAGGGACGCTAGGATGCAAATCCAGATATTTATATCGGTACGACAGCCGTCAGTTCTTCGTAATCCATAATCCTTGACAAAGGGATCTAGACTGAAACAGTAACATCGCCAAAGTTATCTGACTGTACAGGTTTTTTTACGACGCCGAGCTTGTGGTAACGCACATACTTCTGTAAGCTGAGATTTTCACCATAGATCATACATGAATTAGAATTATTCAGCAGCCACAAACTTTTAAACAAAAAAATAAAGGAATGCGGTTCTACGAATTACGTCCTTAATGATACACGATAACAAATAAATTCCAACGAATAACGTTTAAAATGCTATCGCAAAAGGTATCGGGGTATAATAAAACATGCAAAAGAACGGCTACAGGGTTGCCACCTATCACTTTGGGAGAATAAATCTCGCGAGGTGAGTGTTCAGAATATCAAACGCTCATCGTTCATACGGGGACAGTCCCACGGGGCTTGAGCGAAAATATGCGCGTATCCCTTTTTAACCAACTTCAAAAAAGGAGGAGGTTCTATGTTCGACTGTATGTATTTTTTTTTTTTTTTTTTATGTATGTCCGTCGATTTCTCCGTCAATTGTGGACCGATTTAAATAATTCTTTTTTTATTTGAAAGTGCATAGTTCCGAGGTGGTCCCATTGTCACCATGTCAGGATCTGATGATGGGATCCCGGGAAAATCAAGGGCAAACCTCAAATTTTATAGGCGCACACTACGCGTTACTTGTTTTTTCTGAAGCCATTTAAGTTTTTGCGTCCTATAGACATCACTTTATGTTGATTAGCTGATGATGGAAGGTACAACTCCTTAACGGTTAGGAGTTAGGGGATAATTCTTTCAGTATTGTAAGAATATGTGGACCGTTATTTGTATTTCATGTACTTTTGCAGCTAAGCTGATGATGGAAGGTACAACTCCTTAACGGTTAGGAGTTAGGAGATAATTATTTCAGTGTTGTAGGAATATGTGGACCGTTAGTTGTATTTCATGTACTTTTGCAGCTAAGCTGATGATGGAAGGTACAACACTATGATGGAAGCTAAAGGGTACGTCTTCTTAATTCTTATGTCCCTCCTGCGGGCTGCATCTTTAGTTGGTCTACTGAATGGTGCTGAACACTTAATGAATACCTAATATTGTCAAATAATACAATTCTACTATTTTACTCGTATTTTCGTTATCAATATTATGAGAGAGTTTTACTCACTCCTACGTATTATTCACACTAAAAATAGAAAAATAAACAAACTTTTTAAAAAAAAAATTAAACCGACTTCAAAAAAAAAAAACAAAAAAAAAACTACCTAAAAACACTGAAAAGCAAAAAATAATTTTAATAAGACATTCATCAAATGCGCTTATCGTCTAAGCCTATTAATAACATTAAATTGTATTTACGTGCTAGGTAGGTACCTACTAATCTGTTTGAAGTCGGTGCCAAGCCAAAGGTAATGAAAAATGATACATACCTAATAATTTATGTATTATACAGGGTTACAAATAATCCGCGGACGTAGGTACGTAGTCTGGGTACCTACTATTTGGCTTGGCACCGACTTCAAACAGATTAGTAGGTACCTACCTAGCACGTAAATACAATTTAATGTTATTAATAGGCTTAGACAATAAGCGCATTTGATGAATGTCTTATTAAAATTATTTTTTGCTTTTCAGTGTTTTTAGGTAGTTTTTTTTTTGTTTTTTTTTTTGAAGTCGGTTTAATTATTTTTTTTACAGCTCCAATTTTCACACTGGCAACCCTAGCGTGTTCATATATTTCGAGGAACTTGCTTTTGCGCGTATTTCGATTTATTGGAATTTCAAAAACCAAATCAAAGGTTTTTTTCTGGCACATTTTTTTTATTTTAAATTCTAGGACTGTTTATGCGTTGGGGGCTAAGTGGTTTTCCCAATTTTTGTAACGCATTAATGTACTGTTGAGAATGTAGTATGACTCGTTTGTCGATAGAGTTTGAATTTCTTGCAATCTTCTAAGTATATTTTTTATTTAAATATATAACCTTCAGAGGTAAAACAAACAGTCTGTTCATCACCTAAACATCCTGGCCCACTTTGGCATTGAATCTGCGGACCTAGCGGACCGAGCCTGTCTAAAATGGATTAGTTGATTAAGCTAGGTACCGTCATCGCATCCACAGATTTCCACGGGAAGAGAGGGTGCCTGCAGTGCAATACTAATGGCCAGCTATTTACTGTGTTCAACCAATGAATTTGGAACCAGAGCTCTTGGTGATTCCGATTAAAATGCATACAATAATTCCACATCGAAACATACCAATTCTTTACACATCGTCATTACGTAACGCTGATAGCTCGAGAGGTAACTAATATTTCCTCACAGCTTATTTTACATTGAAATGAACGAGATAAAATTATTGTTTCATCTCGGAATATTGCAAGGGGCTTTGTATTTCCTTTAGGTAATGGCTTGCCTACCTGGTATTTCCTGCTGAGACGGCACTGGGCCGTATTCATGTTTTTCATCGTTATATTCAATTCCATTGTTGTTTCTGTAAATGGAAATTTTATGTACGAAACACGCTCATTACAACTGTTAATATGGAATCGTTAAAATTAGAAGCAGTTGTTGGGTGGAATTAAACTTGAGAATTGTTGCGTAAGTCTAATTTTGCTCATTTAATTTTTTGTTGATTTTAAAGAAGCATTACACAAGTTCGTGTAAAACAGTAAAATTTTGTGGCAAATAGGTTAAGATCAGAGGGAAATGGAGGGCAGTATATAATCGTTTTGTATAAGTTTTGAGTTTTTCTCGCCGTTCCTTTTTATTGTTTGAAGGCATTTGTAGCCTGTTTTGTTTACAAGCCCATCACATTTTTGGACTTTTTTTAGGGCTTCCTATTTTTACCGCTTTTTTAAACAAGAGTTGTTTTTCAGCTTCTGTAGGTGTTTAACACTTTTGTGTAGGTGGTACCAAAAGAAAAGCTATTCATATTTATTTATTAAGATATTTTATCATATTAGTTCATACAATCACCGATAGCGTATATAAGTCGGAATAATACACATAAAAATATATAGCCAAATACTCAATGCACGGTGCTTTATTTGAATGTGATCTGAGATAGCACAGTGTGTTTCGTGAAAGAGCTAAATCTTCGCAATCTAAAGGAGCGCCATTGGCGTAGGCACTCGCATCTTTCTTACAAGCGAGGTCAAGAACAGTTTTCAATAATGTCAGCGTATTGGAAGTTTATTTTAGTGAACGACTTGTTTTTTTTTATTCTGCTTAAAAGAAATAATGCAGTTTGATTACGTTTTAGTTTGTTCTTTTACTTGGACTGAAATTATTAAGATAGACGGGAATGTGAATAAATTGTAAATGCGCGAAAAACTAAAATAAAAACGATTCAATCAGAATCTTATTTATGTATAATACACCATAAATATTTTGCTTTTCGTCTCAAAAAGTATCTTAAATGCACTTTGGAAAGTTTAGATACAAAAAGGCATTTTAATAGTAAAATCGGAATGGTCCCAAATACATTAATAGCATTCCTTCAAAAAATAGTAAAGTTTTCAATATGTCTCCAAAACAAGTCATAAACATAAAGATTTTTAAGTTCAAGTTCAAATCAAGCCTATCTATTCTCACTATCGATCTCTTTCATGCAACATTTTTGTAGCCAATTTGCACGCCGTAACGAGAGTCCATCGACCCCAGAGGCAGAAAGAAACTACTGATCCTAACGATGTTACTCACGGAGTCACCGTTTTTCCAGACCCAGGAGTTACACATCAAATGCACATCCAAGCTAAGGCAGAGCGAGTGGAACTAACAAATCAAATTACCGTCTGGCAATATGTGATCGGAAAACCGATCGCTACAAATGACCGGCGATTTCGAATGTATAAATGAGCCTTGAGATACTTCGGTGTAGTTATAACTAGCTACATTCCTGCTATTAGGATTTCGTTTATTATCACTGTAATTAGTAATGAAAAAATTACACTAAACGCTTCTGCAAGTTTATTCGTTTATGTTAGTGACAACTGACAACAAAAAAATTCGTTTTTGATGGTGTGGTCAATATGACTCTGCCGGCCTAAAATTCTCATTGTAATTATCGCCCTATACTTATCCGCAACCCCACTTACACATCGATATCGGAAAAACGATCTCTACAACAAATGACCGCCGATTACAAATCTATATAATGAGCTCTGAGTTAATTTGAAGACGAATGGCTAATTATATTCAGCCATATTTACGTAATCAGAAAGCTGATACCAATCAATTGGTCACTAAGCACTAATAATAATGTAACACCAAATTTTCCTGTGACATGCAATAATGAATTTGATTTGATTTGATTTACCAATCAATGCTGCCTACGTAGGCTCCTCAGATCTTTAAGCCTTTTAATTTCACGTGGACTCTCACATTATTGTTGTACGAGTCTGGAAGTTCCTACAGTTATCCGTTGGTTTCCCTTATTTGTGTGACGATGCTGGAACAGGGATTTATTTATTTCATGTTCAAGGATATTTTAGGTATCATGGCGTCCTCGTTGTCAGTAAGTTGTTCAATCCACCCATTGCAAATTGTTTGTATGCATGAAAATTAATGCATTTTACGTCACGACGCGGTTACCAAACAATGGTTTGTAGCTGTGGTCTTACACCTATATCTTTTTTCAATTTTATTGAACCTTTATTGCTATTTTTGTCGATGGAATAATACTGAAAAGTTTTACGGAAATTAACAACCTAAGTAATTAATATTCATTGGAATGCAAAATGTAAACACTGGTGGGTAGATATTTATAACAAACGGAATGTGCGTAGGTAAAATATACCTCTTCATAAAATTGAACCGCACATAAATACCATTCATATTTGATGCGAAATAACTACCTATTCATTTAATAATTATTATAAAAATGATAAATATAAGTTTTCAATTTCACAAAAATATTTAACAATTTTCTTTGGATGCCTGTTATAATTGAAGTGTGTGTTTTAAATATTTAAAAATACCAACATTATATTCCTCAAGCGTTATGCGATGCGGTAAAGTATTTGAATAAATATTTTTTTATGCTAATATAATAAGTAACCTGGTAAGCGGCCCTGCTGTCTATTCTATTGAGGAATACCGCTCCATACACTGCCACATCGTAGGCTCCTCTGATTTTGAAACCTTTCATTGAACGCTTGAACGAAGCAATTCACATTGGTCAACGATTATTAGCTACTTCAAAGTGTTGTCTTACTAAACAAGCTCTATAATTTTTCTCTCAAATTCGGCTATTGATATTGTATCTGCGTAAATAATACAGATACAGAACGAAAATAATAATTGCCGGTCTGATATATGATAGGACAATACAAAAACATTTTACGTAAGAAATGTAAACATGTTTTTCACATTCCAAAATGAAGCAATAGAAAAGCGTATTCATCTTGGGTTCTCCACGTTTCGGATTCTCAATACAATCAAACATTCAATTTTATCTAACAATATTTATTCTTGTTTCGTCGAGTTCACAACATAACAAGTATTTATTGAGTACAATCCGTATCGAGAATTCGAGAAGCTTAAAGAGAATTGATGGGTTTTAGACGGAGTCTTTCTGCCGATGTGTAGCTTTGTTTGTGTCTAACTATCCTCGGACGTGGTTATGTAACGTACAGCTCTAAAGTAATTGCTTTCTATTGTTTACATTATTGCAGTTGTAGTCGTACTAATGTGTAATTATTATTATAATCCGTACTAATACCAAAGATAATATAATACCGCCTCCGTGGTATAGTCGCTAAGCCGCTCGGGTATACAACCCGGAGGTCGTGGGTTCGATTCCCCCCTAGGGTCTGGTTGATGGTAGGACTTTTACAGAGTCCGACTGGCTACCACCCCCACAGGTGAAATCTGCCGCCATAACAGCTCTGGCTGTGTTCCGGTAGTATTAATTTGGGAGCCAGAACACTTGAAACCCAATGACCGTGTGAATGACCACTGATTAACATTAGGCATTTTTAATTTATTGAAAGTTTATTAAGCCGAAGACGACGATCTGCATAACCGGCAAGTTTGTACACGGAGAGGGTCCGTGTCTACACAGTCTAGACCTTGAGAAAGGACGGCTACTTCTTATACCACATTAAAGAACGAATCAAATCAAATTCAAAAATATACTTTGTTTACGTATGCTTCAAAGAAGCACTTAGGTTATAAATCGTCATAAATTAGGTAATGTAATTGACTCTACCACCGGATTCGTAATGTAGTTGTCTGTCGAGAAGAACCGGCAAGAAACTCGACAGTTACTCTTTTTAATCGCCTAATACAAAAAATATATAATTAAGAATACAATTTTCATTTGAATACTATTACTAAATCGTACAATTTTGTGTTAGGTTAAATTTTTTAATCATTTGAAGAGTATACTAGGTCCCAGCCAACCAGTCCTCCAAGGTGGCACCTATTCACAAGTATGACGCATGTATAATGTTCTAAAAAATTGTTTTACCAATAAAACGAAATTGAGCCCTTACCTGCTTTTCGATAATTTTCCTCACTCATCCACATTTCTTTGCGTCATACCGACTACCAAGGAGTAGAACGCCGATTAGCCTCATTTCATGAAGTCATAATGGACTAGTCCATCATTCTTGTCTTACTGAGTAATCTAACGCCTTGTTTTTCCTTTCATCGCTGTCTACGACACCCGTGGGAATTAAATGAGATTCTCTCTCATCACGTGATTGACCATTTGATTAATCTGCAGTGAATATTTTCTAAGCCACCGAGTACGAATTCCATCTTGAGTACATCGAATTCAGTACTAAAGATATCTGAGAAGTAAAATCTTAAGAAATGATGTGGTAGAGTCATACTCATGTGGGCTGCGTGCCTGTCTGCCAACTGATCTAGTATAAAAAAAAACTGCAGACGGTTCCTGTCAAATTGGGCCGGCTTGATCGGGATAAACAGAGGTTGGCTCAGATAAGACCGGAGCATAAATAGATAGATATTGAAAGTTCCCGAATCAATACTGTGCCCCTTCAAACTTTATTGATCAAAAATATAATAATCATACCCAACTAACAGATGAAGAATAAGACAAAGCACAAACCAGGAAAATTATACGAGCTGTCGGTAAAATTGGTTGCCAAGCCCTGAATGGCGTATTTGTGTGGCATAAAATGGTGTCGACGTTTATTAAATCGAGCCTCGTTCTTTTATTCCGGCGTGGTAAAAATAACAATAAACGATCACGTGTAACATAGGCGCCCTCTCGTGTCGGCCATTGTTTGAAGACGGCCGTCTAATTCGTATTTACTTTCTCGTTCGTCCATCGGAAATCGCAATATTTCTCCCGTTTTCCTTCCGAAATTACAAAGAAACGATTTACTGTTTCTCACTTCAATTTAACGCCCAAAGATTTACGTTTCACTATTATTGCCGAAGTTTCTCGAGCCCGACGAGACTTCAACAACTTGAAGTATAAATGAAAATTATGTATGAATGCAATTTCCTTATTTATGCGAGCAGTTTGTTTTGCTGACGATGCAGTTGCAATTGCAATGGTGTAGACGCATTGAGAGCTACCTTTCTGTGCCTTATTATTTATTTCCATATTTTTAAACGTTTCAGGATAGCTTTATGATACTCAGAAATATTGTAGCATTATAATGGAAGAACATTTAAAATCCATTTATTTTATTACAAAAAAAATCTTTCATCTTTACTATTTATACATAGATAGCTATATCACATTCTGGTGAATTAACCAGAATTAGAAATTTAAAGGTAGACCTTACCTTCAATCCACCTTTGAAATATCTTTTGTAAAAAACATTTTTTGAACATTTTAAAATGCTTTATTTGTATAACCATTTCGTAATTGGGTACTTCCACCAAGTATTTAACTACGTAAAATTTATAAAGGTATGTACCTAAAAATGTCGCGTTCTTGTATGTATAATGTGTATTCATTTAAAAATAAAAGTAGCATGTACAACTGACCAGTCTATCTCGTATTATGTATGTCTCATTACAAGTTTATTTTTAGGGCTAAATGTATTTCTCAAAAAAATGTCTATGGATATTAATATCATAAAAACTAAGGACTCAACGTAAGCGGTTTGGTCGGTATGCTATTAATTCTTTACTGAAACTGAAATAGGCTTACATTCGGTTATTTATTTAAGTTAGTTCGTGTGTAGTTTGACCTCCCGTGGGCGGTGGACGCCCGCGCCGCCGGCGGAATGAAACTAACGACCATTAGGCTGCGTCCCCAGTAGGCAAATTGTTAGCGGCAGACTGAGTTTGCGGCTTATCGATTTAGTACGCCTTTCCATATATTACAAATGGAGTGTCCACGGTTTGCTAGTTTTGCGCTCACTGTACGCAGTTTGCAGTGTTACGCGCGCCGACTATCTCAGTGAGCGGCCGACTCCCAGCAAAACCGGTTGCGACGTTCGAAATTTAAATTTCAGTTTACCACTTTGCGCCTCACTTAGTCTGCTGCTAACAGTTTGCTTACTGGGGACGCAGCCTTAGGCCGTTTGTCCACCGCCGTCGCCGGACCGTCATTCAACGAGAACGAGTATATTCCGGACTGATTTTAAGATGGACGTGACGGCGATTGCTTGTCCACCGCGCGACCGATCTCGGCGTTTAGTTTGTTCCAGCTGTCGCTCATGGTACCGAGCTAACGTGACGGTGCGACGGCAGTGTGTGGATAAGTTCAAACGTGTTTTGTATGTATTTGTACGTGCTGGCACATCGGTCCGTCAAAATCTTGGCCTCGTTCTAGCGGTCACGCCGATCTACTCGACATCTCGTTGTCCCGGATGACGCTCGGGTGACGGACGTGCGATCAACGATATTTAAATTCGTTGCGTGCGATGGACAAACAGCTCTGGTAAATGTATCCGACATCTCGTTCTCGGTAACGTGACGGTGACGGCGGCGGTAGACAAACGGCCTTACAATACTGGAAGTCGAAATATAGAGGTTACAAGTTACTTCGAAATCCTATAGTGTTTTCTGATGTTTATGTTATTACTGGATGGGACCGATTTAGATCGGACATTGTGAAGATCGTAAGGGGGAGGCCTATGTTGCGGGGTTAATGTAAATGTCATGTTCACACATTAAAATAAGAAGAAGCGGGCGAACAAGCGGTTTATTTAACAATTATTAAATGGAATTTCTTAACTTATTTACCAACGAATTAAATATCCAATAATTTTTTTCACTGGGATTTTTTAAACGGTTAGTTTGGTCGCAGAAAAATCTGCTATGCTGCTTCGGTGTAAGTCATATCTTTGTAAAAGTCTTCTTGCATGTCAGCCAACAAATTAAATGAAAAAAATAAGTTCAAGAAATCGACCATTGGAGACACATTTTTACTAATACATACATTGAAGAATATGGTAATATAAAACACAAGGAAATACATTTATATTATAAAGATATTCCCAATTCGACAAAGCGGTTATGAAAGCGCTTATCATATGAGTGTGCCCCATTACATAATCTAAACTTGGAGTTTCCTTTGCATAAGTTACCGTGTGAAGTACCGCTTTCAGTTCCGGCGAACTATTACTGTTCTTACCTGACAAGTTTCTTAATTTTGCCAACATATTCGTGTAAGATTTGTTGGAGCTCCGTTTTCGATCCGTTATGTATTTCTTTTTATTAAAAATATTATTCTGACTATATATTTAATTTGTTCATTATTCTGTTATTGCACTGACTCTTATTACAATACTTTTCAAATCACAATACGATACATTTGGATAAGATGAGGTCAAACTTAGCGCTTTTTAGACTTGAGTCTGATTGATAGTAGGCTCTTTCAGGCCTTGGCCTCGAAGCGGCAGCGGCGCACGCAGGCGCACTGCGGTCACCACTTGATGCGGGCTGTCAAAAGCAGTACGATGCTGTCAAGCGGTGATCCGCAGCATCCCGCTCCCGCCTCGCTGTTTTCGAGAACGGGTCTATGGGATTCCTTATAAAACATATCGCCGCTACCGCTACCGCTGCCGCGAAATTTGAGACAAGGCCTCAGAATCCGACTGGATATCTACCACCCCCACTGGTGAAATTTGCCACCATAACAGCTCTGGCTTGTTCCTGTATTATTAATGTGAGATCCAGTACACTTGAAATCAAAGGCATGAAGATCAGATGTTCCTACAGTGTGGCAGTACATTGAACGACGCTTCCTGATTCAGGTGGACTAAATGTCGCAAAAACCCGCACTGAAATCCCGTATGGGTATAAGAAAATATTACAAAACAGTAGGTATTTCGCCGTACTTAGGAAGGTATAAAAGCCGTGATCCTGGATTTCGTTCACAAGTTGAAATAGACGGATGAAATTAGAGCTAGCGCCGTCAAACAAAATATTTTACTGTAATAGGATTAGTGAATGGCATGCGAGGTTCTAAAATAGAAAACTCGCCGCTGAATTTTATTCCATAGATTTTTTTAACTATATTATCCGAATTCACCCGGGAATAGTGTAGCTTTTCAACAATGAAAGAATTAATCAAATCGGTTCAGTAGTTTCGGAGCCTATTCAGTACAAACAAACAAAACGGAAATTTTATAGAGACATTATTTTTTGGTCGCCTTGTCGCATTTTATGTTTTACTATAATCCGTACCATACTCTTGTGTTAGTTAATTTAGCTTATAAACTGTATGAGCTTATTATTTGTGTTACAAAGCAAGCAATGGCAATGCATAACGCATACCCTTAGCCGTACTGTTGTTAACGTTAACACCACCCAGCCGAGGATTATGTGGTACCCCCCCCCCCTCCCCATCCAGAAGGGGCAAAAACAAAAAAAAGGTATACCCACATATACCCACAGACCACTCATCATGTTTCTTAGTGAAATTCTTACAGAGACCTGAATGCCTTTGCTTCTGAGATACTGCCGACGTATCCATTCCGTTCACTCTACGGTGGCCTGGCAGCAGCAGTTAAAAGTACTTGGCTGATATCCCGCACTGAAGACACTGGCTGGCCCCCAGCGCTCTTCGACATAGCTTGTGGTGTGGTCCCATATGCCACGGAGAGAACGGCAACTAAGCACCGCCGTATAATGGCCCGACGAAATTATACCAAGTGGGCAACTTTGTCATTATACCCTTGAAATAAGGTAAAGGTGCGACTTAATTAATACGCGTACCGGTATGCTAATGATGACCGCGTTTCTTGTATTATTCACGCTTTACTTCTACTCGTAAAAAGGCATCAGCAATGAGTGCTTTTACTCTGGTACTTATGTATTATTAAAGTTACCCGCCGTATTCTATACTCGAGACTGACAACTTGTGTAGTCAAATATTCATATCAATCTTTCCTGGCGGCTTCCCTAGACTTGTATTTTCTTATCAAAAGAGCGTATCCACGGCCTTCTAAGTCAAGAGAAGAAAAATATTTTATGAATTTCGCAGCGGGAGTGTGTAATTGCTATATCACGTTACAGTTTATTGGACTTTGGAAACTTTTGGGGTATATTTCTCGGTGTATAAGAACATTTATTTATTCGACCAATTTTGTTACGATAGAAAAAAGAAGTACCAGCTTATTAATGTCCCACTGCAGGACAAAGCCTCCACATTGAAAACAAGTCATAAAATATGTGTCGATTTTTTTGAATCCCAGGACCCCAAAGTCCCTTACCATGACATGGTACCTTAACTACAAGTCTATCGAGACGTTAAAGATAGAAAGAGGAAAACAAAAAAAAACTTATTGCAAAATTGTACATAGTTTGGTATTTTATGTAGGCACTTATATTTGTCCTCTTTCGCGGAAGAGTGAGTGGTTCAGTCGACGGAATCCAAAAACCCTGAGGATGTGGGTTGAATTTCTTCTTGGGTCTTTCTCATCCGACTTCTTTGTTCATCTCACTGACTTTCTTCGGCGGCTATAGTTGAAAGCTATTTGCGTACTGGAATAACATAAAAAAACTAACTTTGCCCGCTTCTTCAGCCGCGTCGAAAAGGTTTCTTCACAGCAAGTCACCAAGGATATCGCGAACAGGAATTCAATTCAATTTAAACAGTAGAACTTTTCAATTGAATAAAAATAAATAGAAAGTGGTGCGATGTCAAAGGTCGTTTCAAAGATGAAAAAGAATGCAATCAAAAAATATTCCTTGCAAAAATGTTTGCAGTGTAAATTATTTCGATTTTTAGTAGGGTTGCTACTGCAATATAATGACTGACAAGTGTTTTCGTTATAAATGTTACTCATCTGCTGTGTAATAAATCACATTTAGAGTGGTTTTCACTGATGAACTTGAACGCTGTTCACACAGCGTAATCTAGGCCTAAACTTAGCATAGCTTGTACTATGGGTGCCAGACAACGGATAAAAATAAGTGATTGTACTTTTTTTTTAATAAATACGTACCCTAACCGATATAAACAAACATGTTCATGCATTCAAATGTTTGTGTTGTGTAGGGATCGGTTCCGAGACATCTGGTATATAGCTTAGGTACTGTTTAACCGTAACACCGAAACGATCGGTCTGCATGTACAAGGCTTTACCATTCATAAAGTATTTCACCAATCTTGTGCTTACATGAAGAGATCGAACGACATTAAAAATGATAGCAACCAGATCATAGCTTTACAGTTATTGTTATTATAATGTGTATGTTTCCCTCGAGCAATCAGTTTATACTTTACTTTATTTAAATCGTTTCATTAAAACGCCAATTTTTTAAGTGGATCGTAAAGTATAAACGTCGAAGCGCGTCCAAGAGACAAAAGTAGAGGTGTTAACTGTAAGTAAATTTCATATTCCTCGATTGCATGCTCTTTTAGCACAGTACATGTCACTAGTGTATGCTAGTACTGCGTGTCAAAGCAGAACGTAATATTCGACATTCCAACTGAAAATCAATATTAGCTGCAATTCAGATCTGCGCTATTTTGAAACCGAGATGGTTTGAAATGAATCAATTGTTGTAGGGGCACGATACATAGTTGGAAGGAATACTGGTCGATATCTGAGAACTATTTTGGTAGTATTTGAACCAGTATAGCCTATCTTAAGTGTAGTTACATGTAGTCTTAATTCTGAACTTGTTAATATTCTATATTTAGAAGTTCGTGGAACAATGGTGCTGAATAACCCTTAGGTTGAACCCGGTAGTTCGATTTCCATCTTGTGTTATGATTGGTTTGTGTATGGATATTGTGAAATAAGAATAAATTAATACCAGCTAATCAGCTGAGAAAAATAAACAACGAAAATAATAATATTCAAAACAGAGGAATTGCCGTCGACTGCTATAATTAATAAACCCTTGAATTAAAACTTGGTTGGTCTATTCCTTTACATTTTGATTTATTTACCAATTATAATTCGTATTTAATTATGTAACTTTACCATCTTCTTAAATGCTAATGCGTCTTCTCATAATAAATTGTGAGCCAGACACCAATGTCAGATAATATTAAATTAATTAGTCGTACTTCGTCTATTATTGTCTTAGGGTATCTTACCGGGCACTTACTATATTCGTCCGAGACCTCTCAAGGTAAGGAAAATAATTTTACCGAAAGCAACCTTGAGATGAAATTCAATTCACTCGTGGCCCATTAGTATATTAACTAGCGACCCAAGTGGTTTTGGCCACGTGCAATAAGGTAGTTGACTGTGTTTTTATTTTATGTTATTTCTTCACTTCCATAATTATACATACCTATTTCAGAATTCACATTTTCCGTAATCAAAAGTTGAGAGCGCTAATTGCTCTCTGTGGGTGAGAAAGTGTGACAATACAAACACATTAATATAGTTATGATATTAGTCCTATCAATAGATTATAACACCTCTGGTCAAGAGGATCTGGGTTCATTAATCAAATCGGGATTTTATTTCGGATTTTTCGTATGTTAATGTCAATTGTTAGCTGGGGACCTCCTCTACATTCCCTTAAAAGGATCGGTACACATTACCAGTAACCCTGTACTAGTGTTATCTAAAAAATAAAATAAAAGACACACAACTCGCTACATACAAAATGCAAGAGGTGGTTTCGCTTTACCTGCACTAGTTGGATAGCCAAATTAACATCAACCAACACGAAGCTGGCCGTTAGTAAAAAAAAAACTACATACTACTGTGTCCCAAAAGTACCCGGAAATTGTAAATAAAATTCAAAGGGTAATTTTTAATCTTTCAAATTAATTTTTTCTTCTTTCAATTAACTTCTATTAGATGGAATAAACATACGCCAACGCTTCAATCAGTCCTCGATACACGTTTTATACGCTGAAATTGAGATGGCCTTCAGCACCATCGTCGTTTTTTCTTTCACCACAGTCAATGGTCTGTAATACTTTTCCCGAAACGGTAATTTAAGTTTAAAAAATAGAAAATAATCACATGGTGCCATATCAGGTAAGTGGCGTACCTGCGAAGCGATATTAGTTGCATGTTTTGCCAAAAAGCTACGAATAATCATGGCTGTGTGAGCTGGCGCGTTATCGTGGTGCGGAAAACACGTGATTTTAATACAAATCTGGTCACAAGTCAGCCAATATGCGGTGTACTGTAGTTTTTGGTACGCTGATGTCTCTGGCTATGTGTCTTACACTCACACGACAATTCTCATTATAATTAGCTTAATATTATTGACATGAGCGTCTTAAGTTGAAGTGGATGGCCTTCCAGCCCACCCGATCACTGTACCTCCCTCTATGAATGATTTATCCTGCCCGTATGTCTGATTTTTGGACATGCACTAATTAAAAAACACCTATTGCAACATTTTAAGGAACTTGCCGCATGAAAATTTATCAAAAACACAAAAATTTAACACAAGATCGCTGCTCAACAAAATCGGCCATAGTAAAAAAACGAAGTGACCACAAAACTTGTTTCTTATAAATGTTAATTACTCACAAAATACTCGACAGAGGTAAGATTATTTTTCACTAGCAACTAATTACAGTTGTACCAATGTAATGCAAAAAGATTTTTTTAAATATCTCTAACACGGGTCTTTAAAATGATAATTTCCGGGTACTTTTGGGACAGAATGTATAACACTTAAAAGCAGGTATGCTATTTTGTATAGTGGAAAGTTGAAACGAGTTCGCTACAAAATCAAAAAGCCACGAAATGAGATGAACTCTGTTAACATTTTACACGTTTCACGCAAATCTTTACTCCGTCTCATACGATTAACATGTTAATAACCTTCTTTTTATTCGAGCTACGCTTGTGCATTTTTCGTTATAAAGGACAAGTAATTTGCATAATCATATTCCTGTGAAACAGTCAGTTTGGGAGATGTCGCCGCATTTACTAGCATCGCGATGGACGGAATGTATTTCGTGGAGGCTACTCTTTTCTCGTGATCTCGGGGTCTTGGGTTCAATTCCTGGTTCGTGGAAAAGTGTCAAATATTTCGAACACAATACAGGTTTGTGATCACCAATCTGCTTTTGGCTAACGTAGTTATTAAGCCCATACCTATTTATTTATGAAAGCCTTTGCTTCAAAATCTATCGAGTAAAACTGAATCGATAATTCTGCCAGGAGTCTCACAGACGATCCATTAGGTGCTAAATATTGCAGCTGCTATTTCATTATTAACATCGACAATAAGAGAATCGGAATCGACGATGCAGTTAGTAACTGGGCTGCGATTTACTTGAAGATTGCCAACTTTAATTCTACTATTATTTATTAATATGTAGATAAGTAAGTACAAAGAATATTAAGTGTCGGTAACAGAAAAACGGAATCTCACTCTACTCTTTCAATTTTCTCATCCAAAATTATCGCTATGATGTACACTAAACTACCCCGATTTCGCTATACATCCGAAGAGGGACGAGCCGGTGCCAGCCTTTTGTTGGTCACTCAGCCCATCATCAGTTAGGCAGCATTCCTGTATGCCAACTGAAGAGACAAAAATATACATATTATATTGTTCATAATATTATTATACATATAATAAAACATACTTAATTTTTTTTTGCAAGGTTTGCTTACTTTGGGACTAAATAGCGCAAGTAACTTTAAGATATGTTTATAAAAATTACAAAAAGCATTTTGAATCTCAGTTTAAATAATTTCACACCAAGTTTGAAATAAAAAACAACTGTAGAAATAAAACCTCGCTCAAAAACCTTCAACTCGACAAATTACAGAGGAAACAGGGTGAATTAAGTTTTCACGTCCTTAGGGTCAAAGAGGCTTTGATAGTCCACAACCAGATGAGAAAGCAGCAGGTAGGTAATTAAATAATTCTACGTTACGAGCCTCCATCCCACGAGTGAGGACGTTGAATAAGTTAACAGCTCATCGCTGCTTTTAATGCTGTTTTACAACGTGATTTTTTGAGTTATTACTTCGTTTGAAGAAGAATAAACTTGCTGTATTTATTTTTTAAATCTTCATCGTTTGTAATTTTTAATTTATTATTTCTGAGTAAATGTAGAGGTTATTAATTAATTCTGGTTTGAGGTGATGTGAAAGCAAAAAATGGATTGCCGAAAGGTATGTGTCACATGTGTGCGCGTAACTTCAGAACGGTTTTTAAATCGTGTTAACTCTTCCCGGCTAACAGCTTTTATAGAGATGTAATTCCAACAAAATATCCAAACACAAAGAGAAGAGTTTTTTCAAAAGGCAACTGCAAATTAAAACATCTTAAAATCCTCTACTATTTTTAGAAACATTCTTTAAAATATTCTAGTTTATTTAATACTGAGAATCCATCGTAAATGCAAACATTTTGATTCGATGTCGTTTTATTAAATCACAACCCACGTTGAATTTCATTGTTCAAAATAATTTACCGGTTAAGGAAAACAAGCATAGTTCTCGTAGAGAGTTAGCAGTTAGCTTTGAGATTTCTATTCAGCCCTATACCAACCTACCCTCACCCCCGCAAATACTCGTTTATCTTAATGCAGAGCCTCACCTTCACAAGCGGAAACTTTCGTGACGGGCGCATAACTGGCAATATGGCGTAATCTTCAGGTCACTTTACACCTTAGATTATGATCTTGCGTTTACTCTAGTTTATTGGACTTGATAACAAAACAAAGGTGAAATTAATTATGAAAGCTGAAGTTACAATTGGTCACTTATGGTGGTGAGGGCATCGGAGGGGAAGGATCTACTTAAAACAGCAGCAGAAAACCTGCCAATACGTCGTGATGTGGTATCATCATCAGATATAAAAAAATCTTAATATAATTAATTATCATTTAGGAGTCATGCCTCATTTTTATAGTAACCATTTAACTTAAAAATAAGTCACTTTGGACGACGGTTGCTAATCATTATTTCATAAGCTCAGCTTTGTTCCCAAGACAGCGGTCACCGAAATAAGTGCGTATTTCAAAATAAGAGACATTTTCCGCGGCAAAAACATTTAATCAAACTTAGGTATTACTTAATTACTTTGTGTTCATATCTTAATCAACGTTACAAAGTCAAAACCAGAATATTTCATTTGTCACTATTCTGACAGCAATTTATTTTAAAGTATATACAGTGCAGCAGTCAAATAAAAATTAGTCTACCACAACGTAAATAATAGAAGAAAACATAAGATTAGATATGTATATGCAATTATGTTGCATAAGATCCATTTTTATTACGAGCAGTAAGATAATTGGTGTGTTATATACAAACTAGTAACGTAACTGGTTATTTCTTTTAGTTACAGAATTTAATTACATAAACTGAGGAGGTCAGTAGTGCATATTATATTGAAATGATTGCCAAATGAGGTAAGTTCTAAAAGGGTTAATCACAGACGGATTTACGCTTTGAGTAAACTAACTAAAGTATGCAATAATTATTACTTTTTTTTAATTGCCGTATGTCGCAGCTGCGACACCTGAGTGTTGATATGCGACCTCTCTGGTGTTATAATAAAAATAGTTTTGCAATCCCTATGTAATCGAGAATGTTAAATAAATGACTTCTAAAACAAGATGGCTGCTATATTTCAGAGAAGCAATGCTAGGTCACGATATCCTTAAGATTCTAATTAGCCCTTGAATATCTCAGGTTCAATTGGCCCCAGAGCGTGATTTATAGTGAAACTGAAACTAATACGGTCGGGAGGGGGAGACAACACTCTGATTTCGTAACGAAATATATTGTTTAGAATTATGACGCTTTAATTAGATAATGCGTTAATACTTTAACCACAATTTCTCGAGAATAATATGAAGGCTATATTAAACTGGCCTGCCTAACCTAGTTTGACACCGCGGTGTATTCGGGACTGGGGTCAACTGACGGAAGACCCAGTCATAACAACTTAACGTCGTTCATTTAAACAGCAAAAATAATGATCTTTTGTGCAGTCATTTGATTGTAAATTTCATACAGGTCATACATTTCGAATGATATTTTTTTAATTATAGGTGTTTTAATAAAAATGGAAATAATTTGAAATAAATTTAAAATTCGTAGAAGAAGTACAGTTAAGTATTTCCAAGAAAATGGTAAACGAAATTATGACCAGCACAAAATATGAGAAGTTCGAACAAGCTTGCTATATAGGCAACGCATTGAGCACTGCTTTCGAAGAATCCCCTGTCCCTTCATAGAATCATTAGTTGTTTACCATGTTGAACGATCGATCAGGTACAACCATGTCAAGTGTTGAAGGGTTTGTATCCACGGATACCGGAATCGGATTGAATTAGAAACTAATCCCGCCGTTGTATTTACTCATGCTGTGTTCCGTTTCCGACAAAAAACAAATAATTTTTAATCCGCTTATTACGATACTTGTGGCTAATAGAATTAATTTATTGACATAATGGCATTAAATTATATTAAAGTTCAAAATGCTCACTTGTTTAGTGGCATGTATTAAAATTACAATATTTTTATTTTGAAATAATAATAATTTATTTGAAAATGTTACACCAGAGTACGGTACACCCATGTGTCGGTCTAGATGTTCTTTTGTTAGTGTCCGACCGAAGGTTCGGTTTTGGTTTCGGTTTCGGCCGAGTTTCGGCCAAAAATCAAGTTTCGGCTGCAGTTTCGGTTTCGGCCAAAATTGGCCGAAACATTTGCCGAAACCGAAACTGATTTCGGAAGTTGTCGTGCACGCTCGCCGTTCGCTCGTTCGTTTCTCGCAGCAACGCTTTGGCGGCGCACCTGTTTGGGAATTATTGTCGTGCGTCGTTCGGATAGCTCTGTAGCAACACTAGCAACACAATAGTCAGTGCATTAAACAGTAACAATTAGTGATTCGATTATTGTTAACTGATAAACATTTTGCTATGAGAACTTGATTTGAAAATATAATAAAAGTATGATTAATATGTTTTTTTTGTATTTTTTGTAAATTTTAATTTTTTTTTGTAAATATTAAAAAGAGGAAAGATATTTTGATTGTTTGTTTGTTAGTATTGAATAGGCTCCGAAACTACTGAACTGATTTGAATAATCTTTCACTATTGGTAAGCTACACTATCCCCGGCTGACATAGAGTACTTTTACCCGAAAATGTGGGGGGGAAGGGAGGGATATTTCAAAAAGGAATTACGACCAGCCCAAAGTACAAGACCCAGGACATTGAAATTTTGTACAAGGGTTCTTTATAATGCGTAAGTTCTCACTAAGAAGGGGTTTTTCGAAATTAACCCCCAAGGGGGTAAAAAGAGGGTTGGAAGTTAGTATGAAACTTCGTCATTTTAAAAGTTACAGTCTTAAAATTCGGGAAGTATATTTTTAGTTTGGTATCAGTTTCAAATAAAAAGGTGTTATTGAAAACTTACCCCCGTAAGGGTTAAAAAGGGGTTTTAAAATAAAAAATTAAAGGACCATGCAAAAAAGCGTCCCCACCCACCAACAGATTTCGAACGTATCTCTATTCTCTGTCAATACCTCTCGCTGTACTGATCTTTTTTTTGTATGACATCCGCCGTAGGAATGGGGATTTCACGCAAATCGAATTTTAATGTTGTATTTTTTTCATATTTTAAAGTATTTTTTGACACAGTTAATTGTGAAAATAATGTGCAGGCGATCAAGAGAAACCCCCCTGGGCTAATTAATATAGGTGTACAATCAAAATGTAATCTTAAAAAAATATTGTACAGTCAAGTCTACTTCAAGCTAGATACTTACAGCGCAATTCTGCATCTTAGGCGTGCGGCATAAGCACGGTTTTATTTTTTTTTAATACCCCGTCAGTTTTTGGATTAAAACTGGTTATTTGTCTTTTTATGGAAAGGGTGGGGAGTTGGGGACAGAGCCTTGTCGTACACAAGGCTCTGTCCCTTTTTAATTTTTTACCCCTCAAGGGTGTTAAAGTGTCTTAATTTTTTTACTTTAAATTTTCTAAAAGCGTACTTTATAATGTGTAAGTTTCCACTAAGAAGGGGGTTTTGGAAGTTACCGGGGGCATTTCATAGTGGTTTAAAGCGTGTAGCCTACGCCAGCGAAGCCAGGGGCGGAAGTCTAGTATTTAATAAATGATTACAACAAAATCAATATATTGTGATTCCATTTCATGTCCCCATTAATGCAGAATAATGGGTAAAATGCACCAAGTTTCAGTATTTTAACGAATTTTATACTTGACCACGTGAGTTTCGGTTTCGGTTTCGGTTTCGGCCGAAACTGAAGCCACGGCCGAACATTCGGTTTCGGTTTCGGCCGGAAAACCAGTTTCGGTCGGACTCTATCTTTTGTATAATTATGTATTTACAAAAAAATGCATTTACTTATTTTTATCCGTTGTCTAGTACCCCTATTACAAGCAAAGCTTAGCGAGCGCCGCGCTGTGTGAATAATGTCAAAATTACCAGTCACTAGAAAATATACTACATTATTATAGGTGGTTGAGATTGTTGACTTGACGTAAAATACTAGACAGTTGTAAAAAAATAACTTTTAAATTGTATCCTACAAAAACTAAGTAGAAATGAAATTGACATCGACCTAAACCAAAATATGTCCAGACCTTTCCAATGCATTATTCCGCACCCTGTCCACGCTACCCTGATTTATTCACATCGCCACACGACAAGGTTACACTTGTACCTATACAGGTGCGGGCTGACTAAGCGTTCGTAAGGAAAACAAGGCACATTTATTACAAACTCCTGCCAAAACAACCGGTGCGGTCTGAACAGCGAATACGTAAGTAAAATTAAACAACGGGGAACTTTCGATACCTAGGAACCTCCGCAGACCTATTTTGCCAGTCAGGTCTGCGTAGTTCTACATTGTTAGCGTGTACTTAGTTTAGTGTGTTACCACATTTTAATGAAATGTAAACTCGCTACTCAAACTGGGAAACATGCCCTTTGCTATTTACGAAGCGCAGTCTTTTCAAAGATATCGCAAAGTGGAACTCAAAGGCGGAGGAAAATGTATAAAATGTAACCTGACTGAATGCTAAACTAAGTTCATTGTTGATAGTGAGTGGAAGTTCTTAGACTAGTTTCACCGCTGTCAGATAAGGTTCTGATATTACTTTATCTGAGATAATATCTCGAAGTCTCAACTCAACCATGAACAAGAACCTAGTCCTGAGTTCAAATCCCGAGTCAGGAAAATTTGTGATCGAGATTGTGATCAACAATCCTCATCTTTTATGTCAGAGGCGGCAAATAAGTCAGCGGGTCGCCTGATGGTAAGCAATCACAGTCGCCCATGGACATCTGCAACACCAGAGGGATCGCTGATGCGTTGTCGGCCTATAGGTGTATGGGGGGTGTGGGCCTCCGGCACTCTCACAAACCAGACGAAACACAATAGTAGTCGTCACTATTACTTCACTCTGGTGTTATGTGAGAGGGTGGTACTTCCCCGGTGGTTCATTTAACGAGCGGTTATAATGTTAAAGCCAGTATTTGTCTTTATACCGATGACATTTCTGCTTTTGCATTTTCCATCCTCGCTATAGCGGGGCACTAATAAACTGAGGCTATACTAAATATATTTTTTATTTTTCTTTGTGTAAAGGGAAGAAGCAAAAGCTAGCCAGTAACAACTCGGTTATGTGGGACTCTGCCATTGTTTATGTCCACCCATACCGCCGAAATGAATGAACAAAGGCGGCAATATTCTGCAGGCTTGCATACACTCATTCAACATGGTTTGCACATTCTAAACGATTATTCGTTATTGCCCCTTAAAGCCACAAGGAGGCGCCGATTGAATAAATCATAATTTTTCCTATTTTTGTATAAAAGGCGATGTACGATTTGTTGAACTTTATCATCGTCCTTTATAAATGCACTGAAATGTTTGTACCCCGCACGGTACAAATCCAACCCGACCTCTGGTGTAATAGCCGATTTCTGAAGCGCTACACTAAATATATCGTCAAAACATGCAATATAATCCTTTTTATGACATCAAGTTCAGCAACTTTGTTACATTCCGTTCCTAGACAGTATTTTAAAGCCAATAATAAAATGTAATACGACGAAAACGGGCTTCCTTCCAAGACGATCAAAGCTATATAATATCCTAAATTACATTTGAAAACTCAAATAATAGGCAAACTTCATGAATACACAAAAAATAAAATCCAAATTTTCCATTCAAGCCGCATCGTTTCCGGGAGTCCCACACAATACATTGTATAATCTGAACCATTCGGTTCATTTTCATTCATCACCACTGTCACTGAAAAGATTTACGCTTCTTTCATATTTTTTTTAAGAATCCCCGCGGAATGGGTAATAAAATATTATTCAATTCTGGTATTATTTAAACTCTTATACCGACCTTTTTTCCTTGAGTTTTTTTCCAGTTATTCAGGTAGAACGATAACAATGTGGAAAAATATAACATAAATCCATTAGTTGTTATTACTTTTCTTACATAATTCCCGTTCTTGGCTTATTCATATTCTCCATTTAGAGAAAAAAAAATTATCTATATTAAAAATGAATTTCTGTTCGTTAGTCTCTCTAAAATTCCAGAATGGCTGAACCGATTTGACTAATTTTAGTCTTGAAATATTCGTGGAGGTCAAGGGAAGTTTTAAACGATGAGAAAATATGGAAAAATTGCGAGGAAAATACTAAAACAATTTTATTTTCACATACAAACTGTTCTTACCTGTCAAACGTTTGATGGGTAATTGATACGAAGTTAATCGGGTCAGCTAGTTATAATTATTAATGTTGATGGTTTTTCAAGTAATCAAGCCTGCAGCGCTTCTGGTGGTGAGCGGATACTGTCGCCTACGGACGTTTGTAACACACAAAAAATTTCATAAAGTATTGTATGCCTTAAAGGCGGAACACAGAGAAACTTGTAACACCAATTTCCATAATATGTCACCTGTGATTTACAATAAAGTTTTTATGATTATGAAAAGTTTTTGTCTGTTAGTCTAAAAAGACTGAATTGACTGGGGAATCACCAACCTCTCACCGGAGACCGACATTTGAGAAGTAGCTTTGCTATTTCGCTACTTTGTAGTACGGTAAGTTGTAGTACAGGAGGCCATAACACCTCTCGTAAAAAATACCTACATTCATCTATACTTAATATTATAAAGAGGAAAGATTTGATTGTTTGTTTGTATTGAATGGGCTCCGACACTACTGAACCGATTTGAATAATTCTTTCACTGTT
The DNA here is from genome assembly GCA_949319885.1 of Mecyna flavalis. Taxonomy (NCBI): domain Eukaryota; kingdom Metazoa; phylum Arthropoda; class Insecta; order Lepidoptera; family Crambidae; genus Mecyna; species Mecyna flavalis. The sequence continues at coordinate 10,159,333 of OX439435.1, read as the reverse complement.
GGAAAGCTACACTATCTCTGTGTGACATAGGGTACTTCTGATCCCGGGAATATTGGAGGAAAGGGGGTGATATTTGAAAAAAGAAATTACGCGCGGTTAAAACCGCGGGCGAGAGGCTAGTTATTTATATAAATTGAAGACATTTACAAAAAAAACCATAAACAACAACCCAACATACTGTTTTCGTAATAAAATGACCGAAAAAAAGAACACGGTCGTAGATAAATGGTAAACAAAAGCGAAGCGCCTGCCAAAATGCTTAACGTCGTCGACACTTCAAAGAGCCCAGGTGGTTCATTTGATGTTCAACATCAACAACTCGGCTTCACCTACATCATAACTTGAGGAAATATGGGCCTACTTGTTTGTGCTACCGGCTCATTAATCATTCTTCCTCGAACACTTATTGATTGATAGCTCTTGCGTTAAGCTAATCAGCTGGAACGGGACGCCTTGTTTGCAGCTAAACGTTTTTAATCTATTTTTGAACTTTATTGAAACGCGTCAGCGAAAAGAAGTGGCCATTTTTTTGTGATCTATTTGGCTTTATTGGAAGTTTCCTTTTTGGAAGTTTCACTTCTAGATTATTTTTTCAAATGATTAAGGAATACGCTAGTAATTGTAGACTGTAGTTCAATAAAGGAATAGCTGTAATATGGGATACCTATATTAAACTCAGAAAATGTATGTACTGGTTACAGACGTTTAGATGCACAGAAACGACTATTACTGTTGTCTGTTTCGTTTGGTGTATTCAACCTCTTAAATTTCGGGCAATAGAATTAATTATTTTTTTATTGAAACAAAGAAAAATTATGTTGTTATTAATAATGTATGTTTGTATTAGTCAACGGTTTTTTATTTTCTATATAGGCAGAGTCATATTAAGCCAGTGGCGGTAACCCTTTTACCTATGCAGCCATTCAATAACGTTCAAGCTAAGAACCAAATCAAATCACAGTATTGAATATTTATGGCTATTTTCATATGAAAATTTCGGAAAAATCGGAAAGTGCAGCTGGTATGATTCTCTGATTTAAATGCAAAGCCTTGGAATGGGATCGCGCCCGGCGACCGGCCATTTATTGGTACGAACTCTATTGTTTATGCTATAAATCCTGTTCAGATAATCTAGCTTGAGCATTTTAATATTATTTTATTAGTTTGCTCTGAAATCGGCATAGCGTGTTAGAATAGGTCCAATTCCTGTTCCTAAAGTATTTCGGTCCATGGTCCATTGCTCTGAAATTGTTAGTTGGTAGATAGATTAATTAACCAAATGACGTTTAAAATAAAAAGTGTGTTAGTTACTATCAGGAAATGGTTTATAAAAGTAAATTGGATTGGATTCTACTTTTATGGACCTTTCCTGAATAAATTGGACTCCAAAATGCCATAAAAATTACTTACAAAAGACTTCTAAGTCGGCTTGTTTAAAATAAATTGCCTTGTTAACTTCAACTATTCAATGTCTGCCATCACTGGCTAGTGGCTACGTACAAGTATCTCATTTCAATAGAAACATAAGTACTTATTTTAATTCAGCTCTTCAAAGATGATAATATTTTTTTATTTTCTTTCATTTTCGTCTCACATAAGCGGCTCATGTTTTTAGTAGATATCACCTGAATGGCAAGGCAAAGCTTAAATATCTATTATTATAGGAGACTTACACGAGTTATTCTCATAACTTGTTAGATGAGGCCACTTTATTATAGTATTAGCAATAAGACATAGATACTTATTGTTAGAGCGTTTTTGATAGTACCTGACAACTAATAATAGGTTACTAGCGATGTGAAGATTTAGTTAATGAGTATAAATTAGTTTCAATTGGTAGTAAATATTTTTTTTGCTTCCGCCTGCTGTTTTGCCCGCTCGGACCAATATTTCTTATAACCTATGGCATCAAAAGTGGTATCAGAGCTACTTTCACATTTATAACATTAGAAAATAAAAGTTTCAAGTACCTACAATACTTGAATTTAATGGAAGGAAAGATAATCAATAGAGCTTATTAGAAAATTAGACGAGCATCATTTTCGATTATAGTCTAATGGTAGCCAAATATGGTAGAGACAAAGCTCTCGTTGAATGATTATGATGATCAAAAGAGCCAGTATACGGCACTTTGATTAATTCTATCTACACACAAATAGATGTGTTAACTTTATCCGATTTATTCAATGAGATCTCTAATGTCATTAGCTTCAATACAAGAACAAACTTGGCAGCTGCTATATTGAAACATCCCAAGATTGTAGAGAACGGTACACCACAGTCAATAACTGTAGACAGCAGCAGTGTATAACTGAATGTCGCGCTAGTGTACACGTTTTGAGTTCCAGTTATACATCATAGAGTGAACTGTTTGATCGCCTAACTTCCTTAGCGACCGCAGACCCTGCACATGCATCAGGCTGGTGGCGCGGTCGAGTAACAAATGTATGCTCGGACCGAGCTCAGGTGACATAATTCAATTAGATTGCGGCGTTTGTCACTGCTGAGTGGACAGTGAACTATGCGATGTTGACTTGACGAACTACCCGCTACTGGCTAATTAGTACAGCTTCATAATGAGTATTGTTTTGCTCGTCTACATGACATCGCATGTCCTCACGACGTCAAGACGAAATCTGATTTTGAGCAACAGCATATTCATTTCATGCATGAAACACAAGTGAGTACAGGTATTTCGAGCATATCGTTTCCATTACCCAAGGTATGTCAAAGGACGTCTACCCAATCACTCAATACAAGTACAAAGTCGTCTGGCAAAGGCAAGCGACGATGCCCGAGATTTGATGGACTTCGAAATATGGCCTCGAGTTTGACCGCATTTAAAAGCTTGATCACCGAAAACTACGTAGCAATATCTACGCAGTGCTACATACTTAGATAGAATAAATTATGCATGTTATTTTATATTCAAAGAAGCAACAGTGCTATATAGTCATAGTGTATATTCGTACACTGCTTTAATTAAAAACTTTAAAAAGGCAAAACTGTTGAGTTTCTTGCGGCAATTCTTTCCTCAACAGGCCATTGACGTCGAAGTGCTGGTAGGGGTAATAAGACTGACGAGCAAAAGTATTTAAAAAAAAAACTAGTCACAGAATAAATTATTTCATTTCATTTCATATCAATTCCGTCATTTGCTGATTAGATAATTCAGACATTTAACTAAACTGGATCTTCAATAAGTAAGTGATGAAAAATTTCAACTCAGCCTAAACATGATTGATTCAATATAAATACCTACCTACATAAGATGTGAAGTAATAACTTTAATAATCTGAAAAAACATAAAGTAAAATCATACCTGTGTTTACCTGTTGAAAAATAAAAAAGTAAATAATCCGACCTAACATCGAAATTGATAAAGCTACTTTGACACATCTTGACGTATTTTATAAGTAGAAAATGACATTGTTCTTTCAACAAAAAACGACGGGTTGCACTCCGGGAGTGCCGGCTGAAGTGAAAACCTGAATATTAACGTTGTGCATTTTTGATATGTATTTTGGAATGGTTAGGGATTTAATTGATTGGTAGAGGTATAAAAGTACTATCATTTATGTGGTAAAATACAATATTTATTTATTGCGCTATCGTACACAAACATGACAATTTATATTACATTAAAAAGTTTATCTCTCAGAATTAATGTAATCAGAAACTTTTTCAGACTTATCAGAAACTCCTTGCTGTGACACTGAAACGCCATGTAATAAACGATGATAAAATGATTGACAACCGTCAATGTCATACTTTTTTGATTGACAACTATTTATTTTCTAAACAACGAAAACAAAGTTTGGAATTTACAACTAATTGCATACTGGAATCTGCGGATAAACTTTTGAATTTGGAGCAATCGGCCAAGAAATGATTCCCTTTACAGAATCCGCAGACTCCCGAATCGTTAATAACACGAGTGGTGTTACAGTAATCAACATGTCGCTTTCGAGGATGTTCACTGGGAATTTGGGGTAACAAGCCAAACTGTGTGTGAGAACGAGCCTCTTGTCGCAGGAAATCGGACAGCATTTCTAACTTCATACGACCTGATGCATGCTCCGCAGCATAGCGGATCCAAAGACTGCGGAGAAGTGGTGTTAATTTCCACAAAATACTGTTATATAATTCCGGCGAATAAAGATATTCCAAACTTTTTAAATGTTTTATTACGGCAATTAAATTTTGAATTTTGCAGGATATCAAATTAAGGTCTTTGTGGTCACTTTGTAGCATAGGAAGCATATAGGAAGCGACCGCACTGCGGCTATAATAGTAGAAGAGGTCACACTTGACAGTTCATTTATGCAAAGAAAAATATACCTTACGCTAAAGGAATAAAACTCAAGAAAACATCAGTTCTTATTAATACAATTATTTACTCTACTCCTGATGTACATAAGAAGCACTTTTCTTTGCATAAATGAGCTGTCAAATTGAACAAAAAACCATTATTGTCTATAGACCGACAAACTTATCTTCCGGTGGCGGCGTCGCTACTGTCTATTTAAAACTGTCATTAAATATCGTTTTTGTATTGCATTTCACGTAGTTCCAATTTTGGCCACCGGAACAGATAAGTTTGTAGAAAACACGTGTCCGGACTTCAAATTTTATATGGATTTTCGATCAGGTCACGTGACACATAAATCCTGACGCGAGTTTAACATTTTTTCCCCATACAAAAAAAGTGCACAACGCCGCTAAAGAAGTTTTCACTTCAAAAATTAATCATATTTTACGCGGATAAAGCCGTTAGTAACTATATTTTAAATGGATTCAGCGTATAGTAGTTCAGTTCCAACAAGCAGTCCATATAAATATTCAACGAGAACAGATCTCACCCTCTGCGGTTTGTAGTAAATTACTCGGAATCAAGACCGATCCGTAGGTGACATAATTCAATTAGATCGCCGGCCATTCGTTACTGCTGAGTGAACGGTGAACTATGCGCTTCCGACTGTGCTAATTAGTGCACCTGAACTTCTTACTAATTGTGGGGTTTAATATTATAATTTGATGAAGATTCGAGAAAATAAAAGGGTAAGGTATCTTCAACAGGCCATTTACATCGAGGCGCGCGGGTGGGATATTTGGCGTGCATAATTATATGTACGTGCAATAGTATTTATTATGTGAATCATATGCTAAAGTAATTGAATACATCAGTAAAGTAATTTTTCCAAGTAACTGATCTTTGTAAAATTTAAAAATAAAATGTGACACAATCTTTTTACAATATAGCTCGGTCCTGTTTTATATTGTATCTTAAGAGGCATTTAAAAAATAATTCAAATTTTAACAGGCCCAGTTTCAGTAAGTCCAGATAAAAATATGTAGGATGAATCCAGCGTAAATGGAACTTTCAAAATTCCTGGATTTCAAATGTACCTAGTTCCAGACTAGATCGGAATTCGGGACTAAACACACCAAAAAGGTTTACTACGATTTTACAGCTAGCGAATGGAAAGTTAAATGGTATTATTAATGTCTCGAATAAAGTTATTTTCAATGTTATAAAACGAAACCAAATCCTCTTTCATCTGAATTTCGTCTGTAATTACGAATGCGCGTCACGCCTCACCGCCATTACGGGATATTTAAAATGTTAATCACAACACATTATGTACCGTCAATTACTTTATTCATGATTTGGATTTAAAACTTGATAAGAATAACGAATGCTGGAGTTGATTTCGGTTTTAATTTAACCAATTTCAGATTTTTCCGCCCATTTGTCGTTTTATGTTCGGTAGGAACGCAACAATACGAGGTATTCTGAGGCGCTGGTAGACTTTTGTAAGTGGAGAATACAGAGGTTTTAAATAGAAGTTATGTCAATATTTTTAGCATACGTCCTGATGAAATAATTTGGTGTAATACTGTTTACGTCTTACAAAAGGCAGATTATTATTACAACTAGCCTTCCGCCCGCGGTTTCACCCGCGCGTTATTTCTTTTTTCAAATATCCCCCCCTTACCCCACATTTCCGGGATCAGAAGTACCCTTTGTTCACCGGGGATAGTGTAGCTATCCAACAGTAAAAGAATTATTAAAATCGGTTCAGTAGTTTCGGAGCCTATTCAATTCAAACAAACATACAAACAAACAAACAAACAATCAAATCTTTCCTCTTTACGAGTATAATATTAGTATAGATAGGTTTTACCGAAAGCGCCTGAATGAATACCGTAATATAATTAGTTGATATTCGGTATAAAAATTCTGTTGTCAGCAGAATTCTGCACAATGGCAGTGGATTTAGCAGAATACACAGGGAGTCTTTTCAATGATATTGGGAAATACTTTACTTATATCTCTCTGCTCTGAACGGTTGATGTTTAAAATATGTCAAGCAAGACAGACATTCAAGAAATCTTTTTAAAACTCTAACATATTATCATGTTTTTTTATAACGAATTTCATTGATTTATCTACCATTCAAACCTGAAACATCGTTCCATTCATTTTATTTCGGTATACATTATGTCCTTAGTTTTAATAGTATTCATTCATTCATTTACCTATTAGATAACCAAATATAAAATTATGTATAGTTATATACGATATTTTATTAAGTAAATTATTAGAAGTTTACAAATAATCTAATTAATGAATGTTACAGGGAGGTTCAAGACTATTATACAATCACGGTTAATATCCGATACAATTAAGACAATTACCCAACGCATTATTTAGACTATAAGATTATGGTTTAGACATGATTGAATCAATCATCCTTAGACCTTTAGTATTAAAACTTAAGGCAAAATATATCATGAATGTGTCTATTTCGAAACTCAAATAGACGCCAATTTGAGTGAGTGACAATGAAACTCTCTTAAGATCACAATTTATTGATCAATCTTCGCGTGATTCTAACTCTTCGCGTGAAGTATCGCATCTTTCCAATCTTAGGCATGTGAGCATGTAAAATACTTGATTAATATCAATAGCAACATTATGAATACCAGCAGCATCTTTTTGGTATTTTCAAACTGTGCAAACAATCTCTTGCAAAACTTTACAAAGATTTGCGATTTAAATAGAGATCAAAGACGGATTTTAGACGAAACAAAGCTTAAATATATGATATACGCAATAAAAATATGATTTTTAATAGGTACGTATTAATTTTAACATACACGAGAAACAACTTTCACTTGCTAAAATTCATATATTAGTATATTCCGAAAGAGCAAATTAACCCATTAAGTGAGCTAATGTAAGTCGCGGGTAAGTTTAGGTCGGCGACGAGGCTTAATCGCCCAACTTCGGGGCTATAGGGTAAGGACGGCCAATAAAGACGATACAAGGACTTAGTTGTTGCGGCAACTTCCATATGAAAACGCAAAATCATAAGGCTGTTGTGTAATCTGCCCTTGTGAACCGGGTTACGGGCTTGGATGTACTCAATGACAACTTATCGAACTTGTAATAAAACAGTGTAGTGTGCTTCAAAAGATTTGACGTAACTTGCTCAAGTTTGGAAATTAGTCCTTTGTGTTATACAATGTCTTTCATTGGTTTAGTTAGACCAAGTTCATTGATTAATATGTCATTGAAGACATCTCGTAATATGTACCTATGGCATTATGTCATGTATCTTATATTTCTTCAGTTACAATATGGGCCATAAAACCATAAAGGCATTCGTGAAATGCTCAAGTGCATTATTTATCGAAAAAAAAGGAAGAGAGAGCATGAAAAAAAGACACATAACTACGAAAAATATACATTTATTTATTTATTTATTTAGGCTTCATTGCACAAATCAAGTACAAAGGCGGACTTAATGCCTCATGGCATTCTCTCCCAGTCAACCTTTACATACATACATACATATATCTCGTTTTTCTAACCCGACTACAACTTTCAAATAAAGCTACAGCAAAATGCATTGGTTATCTATTTGTCTCACTCGAACCGCGGCAAAGCAATAATAACATTAATTGACTATTTGATCATAAATTATATTGGCTGTTGAAATGATATAACAATCAACACACCCAACATTTACCTAACCTAGCCGCAAACTAAATTGTGGTTTCGAGTGGACACGATATGCGGCGTAAACAATGCATCCAGTGGGATTGATATGTTTATGAATAATAAATTACACCTAATAAACAGGGGTAAGTACCACATACAGATATGCTCAGCATTTACCGATTTCGTATAGTAGTTGAGCAGTCGGCTTTTACACTTACACTAAAGGTCGCAGGTTTTATTTCCGCTCGGTACAACATTTCTGTACATGAACATCTCTATTTGTATAGGTCTGCGTGAAAAATAATAACATAGGATTACAAAAAAAGTACTTATGTAATACTTATGTTTAGTCATTTACGTTGTCCGGCACCCATGTGCTTTGTTTGGGGCAAGATGGTGCTGCGTAAATAATCGTCAGCCTATATACGTTCCCACTGCTGGGACACAGGCCTTATCTCAATTTTGAGATAGTGTGGGCCATACTCCACCACGCTGGCCTAGTGCGGGTTGGTGGAGGGGTGCGTAAGGCAAGTGACCAACCTTAATGTCAGATGTTATCAAGCCGCCAAATGGCCTCTGACTAGGCTTGACGACTAATATTTATTTACATTATAGTAAATATCAGCCGGGACCAACAGCTTAACGTGCCTTCCGAAGCACGGAGACGCTCGAAATTAATGTCACTAAATATGGTCAGAATGGTCACCCATCAATTAACCGACCGCGGCGTAGGTAGCTTGACTTTCGTTATCGCTAACGAACCACTGTCACAGCTGCGTCACGAGCGCCTCGCGCCTACGCCTCGCCGAGCGCGTAAATAATGTCCAAGGATATTTAAAATATAAGGACTTATTTGTCAGCGGTGATATCGAATCTTAGTTAGAGTTTTAAAAATCAAAATCAAAATGTTCTCTATTCATATTCTTCAAACAATCTATAGTCATAAAGAATACCAAAGGAAAAAACTCACAAAGGATTTTCTCGATTGTCATCTGTTTTTTCTTGATTCTTCACCTCAAATAAGACGCGACATAAATCAGAAGTCGCTTGATGGAATCCGCAAACCCGATCTCTACCAAATTGAGCGGAATCAACGTTTATTATGATAGCACTGCCCATTGATACCGACGGTCAAATCAGGAAGGGACGTATCTAATTTTTATTAATTTCGGCCGTAGAGCGATTTTAAGATAAAAGTCTTCATAGTATTTTTTTTTGTGTCTTTAGTCTTTACATTAATAGTCATTTAGATACGCTAGCTATCGAGTTGTGTGAGCAGTATTTTTGAGAAGGAATTAACATTATCAAAGATAACTTTTGAAAGAAATGTTAAATGTTTTGAGCTTAAAAAGCCTTTTTTTTAAATAATATGTTACAAATGTGATATGTAGTACAGACCACCACTTTTGAAGGTTACAACATTCTGGAAACAACTTGTGATACCTACAGTTTTTTGCTGTGTAAAACTTTTAATTTTCGAATACTAGGCGTAGATTATTCTTGTTTGTTTTGATCATTAGTCTAAAAATACAACATTTCTCGTAAAACTTTATACAAAATTGTAGGGCATGAAACGTTTTAATTAAATTCTCTTATCAAAACTTAGTACTCATCAGCGACCCTGAATGACAATCGACACCTTTGTACAGTCAACAGCACGTCAGACGTAACACTTTGGACTTTGTACCGCTCTTATGTCGGGGGCATAAGCGCTATTATCGAACTGCAAGTGTATACCGTGATGTGCTGTTGACTGTACATGCCGGTATTTGTTTACACAATAGCGCCCATCGAATTATTCTGGTGAAGAATACCTCTGAAATTAGACAACAAACAACATTCACGGTGGGCTGGACCGCGAACTAAATTGCGGTTTCGAGTGGACACGATATGCGGCTCAAACAACACGCACCCGTCCAGGGTTGACATCAAACTTGCAAAGTTGATACAATATTGTCTACGGCTATGTCAATGTGGGACACTCATCAATGTGTTAACTAAGTAAAGTGAAGTAAGTAACAGATTCACAGACCGGTACGGCAGCGATAGAGAAAGTAATGAAAAAAAAAGGATTGACTTTGTCCTACAGCAAAGCAAAAGCCTCTATTATTTAAATCAAGGTCGTTACAATTTTATGGGTACTGACTTAATTACCACGGCTGCCAAATGCTGAATGATGATCACAAACCCGAAATATGTTCAATAAATTGGCTTCAGAAATTGGACCCCTGAATATTGATATCCGATTAGGTACTACAGTATACAATGACATGCATTTATAATTACATTATTTAAAAGCAATCAAAATCAAAATCAAAATATTCTTTATTCATGTAAACTTGTATCAAGTATTTATGAATCGTCAATAACAGAGTGACTCTACCACCGGCTTCGGAATGCGGTCATCTGCCGAGAAGAACCGGCAAGAAACTCGACAGTTACTCTTTTTCATCGCCATGTTTGTTTACAATTTGTTTGTTACAATTACTGATTAGTTTTAGAATACCAAGCCATACAGTGTAAAGTATAAGAATGAGACTATAATCGAGAATATATTGTTCGACTAATATCGATAGGAAGATGTAACAATGGGATAAAGGATTTAATGAAAAAAAATTATTAGTACTTCAACCGAATCCTTCTTGTAACCTTCGATCGGCTGATTTAACTCATATTTTATATCAATAAAAATTGTGACAACCCTATCAACAGCCATCGGACACATTATAATTAAATGAAACGGCACTTCAGATCAAATTGTATTAACTTTGTGGCTTTTCAATCTCTGGCTATTCTTATGAATTTATATTTGTTTGATATAATGGAATTTTACACATGTTACGAACGGCTTTATTTTAAAACCTGATCAGACAAATAAACTGTATACCTATCGCTTTTAGTCTGGTAATTCAGCTAAATACTTTTGTATTGTAGGTTGATTTCGGGGTTCTCGATTTAAATATAGTTTGGGCTGGCATCCTCACTTACTAGACTGGTTTAAGAGTCACACTGAAAAGCAAGCGGTCAGGGCGCGTATCCATATTTTTGTAAGATAGCGACGATTTGAACTGCAAGGAAAACCGGCAGTGTATAACGATACGCACGCGCGTCAGCGTGACTCTAAAACCAGCCAGTAGGTTGTTGGCCAGTAGCCAACATGGCACTACCATACACTGGTAATAAAATTATTACCTAACCTTAGTATTTATCTTTTTATTTCTTAATAAAAAAAAATGTATGACAAACATTTGTGAAGTATGATTAACTCAGATTCACCCTTTGCGTTTATTCTTTCTTAGATTTTTATAAAGAACATGAACAAGTAATTTCCTTTTGTATGCGGATATTATCAACAAAAAGAGTTATTACTACTTTTAAAAAACCTAACGTATTACATTATGGAAGCAAAGAAAACAAACCAGCACAAAAATCCTATTCCTCAGCAGTTCAGCTTATCGTACTTCGCCATTTGAAACAAATGTTGCATTTCTTCCGCCGTACTGGCACAAAAAGAAAAGAAAATTCATTAAAATTCCATTTTTTTTCTACCAGTTTTGAAATTGCATTGAAACGCCGCAAACAGGGTTCTCGCGGTCGACAATAATCCTGTAACTAAATTGTGGCTTTGGCTGCATGCGATATACGGAACACAGCACAACTCGGAATTAGATTTGAATATTAAATTTAAACGTCACTATTATTTTGGGGCTTCCTTACTATTGTTGGTTTACTGCTCCAAATCCACCCCTATCTTGCGAGACGTGGACTCACCTTGAAGGGTTTAACAAAGCTCAATTTGAACAATGCCCAGTAAATACTCGATATTAATGATTCCAATGAATTTATAAAGCTAGTATTACGAGGCTTTTAATCGGAGACTATCATTAATAATATAACACAATGGTTGAGATTGTAGTGTATTTAATTTTCCTTTTGTCATTTTATCATTTATGTTATCTTGTACTTTGAAGTTGTAAGACTTTGTTATTAACGTAATTACTGTTTAACGATGATACTTTGTGGGAAAATGCTTGACTCGAAACCTAATTTTGATGAGTTTTAAAATACCTACGTACCTACTAAAATTGTAAATACAACAGTAGCTCTGCCTAAATCACTAGACTTTGGGAAGTATAAAAGGTAAATTTTTATCCTGGGATAGTGCTACAAGGAATAACAGAAATAGATACCCGCGATGGCGACGTCAGGTTTCAGCCTCAAAAAACATAAGTAAAACTCTTTAAACATAGATAAGATTAAACTATCGTTGGGCCGGTCAATAGCAAAGCTGGCACCGGCTCGTCCCAATCGGGTGTGAAGGGGAAACCGGGGGAGTTTAGTGGGTAGTGGACGCTTTTTTTAGTCTCGAGTCCCACACACGGCCGTGGGTCTAGCTAGCCTGCGGTTATGGTGCATAAATGCATTCTCCTCCGAAAAAAAAAAAAAAAAAAAAAAAAAAAAAACTATCGTTCACCACACTACGAGTATGTTACGCCAGTACATGTTATCACACGTAACGACGTAACACTTAAGAGTACGCAGTATTTACACAAACCTGGGAGCTGAAGAGGTACTTACTCGCTATTTTAGAGTAGTCTGTCATTGTTTCGAACAATGGCACAAGCGTTCTACTTCGACGTTAAGTGATTGATCATTCAGTTGATTCAATTAGCCGATAAATTGCTCTATATTTCCAACCGAGGTTAAAGGTGAAGACCGATTCGCTTGTCGGTGAAAAGGACGGGCTAATAAACACATACTTCGTATCTTGACGAAGGTTTTGACCGCGAAAACTTCTGTGAATTTGACTGCTTGGCTTAGTGTTTACGTATAATTTTCTAGCAATAGAGAATTTAATTAAGACTATTATAAATCCATTTAGAGTAATTATGAAAGTAGGTAATTTAGAAAATTAATTTTTCATTTCATTCCAACATTGTTTATAAATACTCAATTTATTCAAAAGAACCGTGTTATATGAGCATCAAATTGCTTTTGATACTTATTCATTATTCAAATTACTTACTTTCAGTGGTCTTAAAATACACAATATTAATAATATTTCACATTTTAAACTCAACACCTTAGTCAAAATAAGTGGCTTGGCTATTCGTTTCTACAATAACTATTGTATAGCAGAAAAGTAATGATGAACAGTGAATTAATTTTTTCACGTTCTGTTTATGTGAATGTATCGAAACGGCCATGGCAACATTTTATATTAAAGTGTTTTTGGTGAGATATTTTTAGCGGTACCTAGTTCTTAATTCAAAATGTTAACATCATAATCATAACCGATACAAATACGCGTAAAATGCAACCTTTTTCTTTTTAAGTGATTGTTGGTGATTGAGTGTAACTCTTTGTTCACTTCGCAGTAATTCTAGGGATTGCGCCGACTAGAATAAATATGTGTAGCCTAAACCTGTGCCCCCTTGGGCCGTAACTCAGCTGGCGGCAATTTTTATTGCTAGTTGTGACGCCTCACACGTGCGCCGGGAGACACTGCGACAAATTCCGCACAAACAGGCATTTCAATTACCATTGTCTGCAGACACAAATAGTTTTTATAGTTTTTAAGTTCAACGGCAATTTTTAATACTGTCACATAAGTTTCTGATCATTTGTCAGAAGATTCAAAATACAGAGTCGTATTGCCAACTTGTGGTTCGATATTTTTATTAACTACTACAAGAATTCTCAGTTACTGTCCGAAGCCCGTAATGGGCGGTGTAAAATAGCACTGTGCCTCGAAAATCTCTTCGGTCTTGTCAGACTGTCCCACCGTGCTATGAGAATGAGAGGATAGAAAATGCACCTATGTTAACTTGTACGCTAAAATTTATCCTGTATAGTTAGTTGATCGAAAAGATTGACCACCGCTTGCCGTAACCGAGATTCGGTTAGAAGGGCATCATTTATTCAGCCGACTATAGCTCCAACCCAATTCTGCATCCCTACGGGCCATAACTGAGAGAGTTCTCTGTAAGTGCACTTTCACGTTGCATTCACAAATTCTCGATAGTAACTACTTTGTTTAGTTCGGAGTATTTGTTTTTTAATGAGGAAATTTTGTTGTTACGATAAAAAAGAAACACAAAAGTTCATTTAAAAACAATGCGAAAGTGCACTTCGAAAGGGCAAGCAAACTTTTAATTAATGGTTCTAACTTCATCTGGTGAAATCTGGTATAGGAATTCCAAAAGATGGATCTGTCTGTCTTGTACTAGCGCCTCGATTATCTAGTTTTACTTGCCGACTGGCTTGTAGGCTATAATATTTGAAACAAGTACGTTGTATTTAATTTTATGGGCGAATATTTCGACTTTACTGTAGACAATTTCCGACCTAGTTTTTTTAACAGTTATCGTAGTTTCAATTCTGAATACAATTTTTCGTAACACAACAAGAGCAATAATTGGAACATGAATGACTTAAATGATGGATAACTGATGGGCACCTATGCAGCAACAAAATACATTTAGTATGCAGTCCATACATTTTGTGACTCGCATTAATTGAATTGCTGAAACATAAACATTTTTGTGTGAACAAATGTGTAATCAGTGGTGGTAAGCTGATGGAATAGAAATACGAATGAACGTACTATATTGAGATAATTTTATGAATTTATTCAAACGGAAATATTTTTGAAGTGAAAACTTCTTTAGCGGCGTTGTGCACTTTTTTTGTATGGGGAAAAAATGTTAAACTCGCGTCAGGATTTATGTGTCACGTGACCTGATCGAAAATCCATATAAAATTTGAAGTCCGGACACGTGTTTTCTACAAACTTATCTGTTCCGGTGGCCAAAATTGGAACTACGTGAAATGCAATGCAAAAACGATATTTAATGACAGTTTTAAATAGACAGTAGCGACGCCGCCACCGGAACAGATAATTTGTCGGTCTATAGACAATAATGGTTTTTTGTTCAATTTGACAGCTCATTTATGCAAAGAAAAGTGCTTCTTATGTACATCAGGAGTAGAGTAAATAATTGTATTAATAAGAACTGATGTTGTTTTCTTGAGTTTTATTCCTTTAGCGTAAGGTATATTTTTCTTTGCATGAATGAACTGTCAAGTGTGACCTCTTCTACTATTATAGCCGCAGTGCGGTCGCTTCCTATATGCTTCCTATGCTACAAAGTGACCACAAAGACCTTAATTTGATATCCTGCAAAATTCAAAATTTAATTGCCGTAATAAAACATTTAAAAAGTTTGGAATATCTTTATTCGCCGGAATTATATAACAGTATTTTGTGGAAATTAACACCACTTCTCCGCAGTCTTTGGATCCGCTATGCTGCGGAGCATGCATCAGGTCGTATGAAGTTGGAATGCTGTCCGATTTCCTGCGACAAGAGGCTCGTTCTCACACACAGTTTGGCTTGTTACCCCAAATTCCCAGTGAACATCCTCGAAAGCGACATGTTGATTACTGTAACACCACTCGTGTTATTAACGATTCGGGAGTCTGCGGATTCTGTAAAGGGAATCATTTCTTGGCCGATTGCTCCAAATTCAAAAGTTTATCCGCAGATTCCAGTATGCAATTAGTTGTAAATTCCAAACTTTGTTTTCGTTGTTTAGAAAATAAATAGTTGTCAATCAAAAAAGTATGACATTGACGGTTGTCAATCATTTTATCATCATTTATTACATGGCGTTTCAGTGTCACAGCAAAGAGTTTCTAATAAGTCTGAAAAAGTTTCTGATTTCATTAATTCTGAGAGATAAACTTTTTAATGTAATATAAATTGTCATGTTTGTGTACGATAGCGCAATAAATAAATATTGTATTTTACCACATAAATGATAGTACTTTTATACCTCTACTAATCAATTAAATCCCTAACCATTCCAAAATACATATCAAAAATGCACAACGTTAATATTCAGGTTTTCACTTCTGCCGGCACTCCCGGAGTGCAACCCGTCGTTTTTTTTATTCTGTTAATCAATAGTATAATTTTTTTTAGTTTATGGCAATCTTTTGTTAAAAACATTTAATACATTAGTGTTTATCCTAAATAATATTATTGTGATACATTTATTATTAATTACAGGGAATCAACCAATTTCTTACGTTCACTGCTGGATATTAAGCCTACCCCAAAAATTGTAAGACTCGACTAGTTAAATTAAAACAATCCTACTATATTATAAATGCGAAAGTCTGGATGTTTGGATGTTTGTTACTCAATCACGCCTAAACGCCTTTATAACCCAGATTAGGATATATGTAGGCTATAAAATTCCTACGGGAAACGTCTCATTCCCGCAGGATATTTGAAAAAAGAAATTACGCGCGGGTGAAACCGCGGGCGGAAGGCTAGTATTATAATATGTAGGAAGGCACTTATTTAATTTTGTGAGCGTATAATATTAAAGTTGAGATTATCTGCCGTAGTTATGTAAATTAAATTATGAAAACCTTTTCGCAAATGCAAGAAATTATTAACAAGTTACAGTAATTTGTACAAACGGTTACCCGTTTCACTATTTCAATTATCCCAATTTCCCAAATCATGTTTAATTGAGCGCTGTAATAGAATAAAGTTGGTGCCTATTAACAATACGAGTGTCTAACGAACGAAAACTTAGCCTCACAAACATGGTTAGGTGGTTGAATGTCTCTCGTTAAGGACTTTGGAATGTTCTTTAATTGCAATTTATTGCTTAGGAACTTGCAAGGAGTTCATTAGTCTATTCAATTTCTGTAACTTTTAATTTCTGTAAATTATTATTATTAATGGCCGAATGGCCGTTGGGGTAGAAATGCTTTCCAATGGCGACCGCGCACTGAACGACGTTCCGTGGGTAGGTCCCCTATTTTATTTTTTTTAACTCTGGCTATTGTCGCCCAGAGTACGGCAGAATTAGTCTTTTTTTTTTGAAGATGCGTTCTGTGTTTTTTTAAGATTAATTGGGGATAGCCGTTCGCTAACTAATGGATACGAATCGGCGGATAAGATGAATTTTATGAGAATATTTACATGTGTATGAAATGTATAATAATATTTACAGATGATGAAATTGTTTACAAGTTTGATCCTCTAAGGGTGTTGTTAAAGTTTTTGACAGTACTAATAATATATTACAAGTTGTCAAATGAGATAATGGTTTTCTGTTTCTGCTCCGAAATTATGTAAGGTGAAATATTGAGATATGCACAAAGCCGCCCTAGGTGGACCGACGGTCTTGCCAAGGTAGCAGGAAACCGCTGGATGCGGGTAGCGCGAGACCAGTCATTGCCCATGGTCCACCTCCATAGTTCACCCGGGTGTACCAAGGGCAATTATTTCTTCCCTTAGTTCACCCCAAGATAACTGGGTGTACCAGGGGCTTTTCTTTTTTCCCGTGGTTCACCTGTCAAAATTTTGATATTTAGTTTCTCAGAATGTATTGCCCGTAATCCACCTACAAAAGTGTGAAAATAAAAAACAGATATTCTATCTTTAATATTCTAATTAAGTAAGTCCTTCGAGGAGGCCTATGCCCAGCAGTGGGCGTCGTATGGCTGATGATGATGATTCCTATTAATTATGCGGTTATATAACTAACGTCTTCAAGTTGGCTGGGTTAGCATACCTTAGTTTAGATATCCTAAATCCTTCGCCGACCTAGTTATAACAAGGAACAAGTTTAGCTCCGTAATTGTTTTGTTAACAAAGGATTCAGAGTTTAAGCGCTAGTTTTATGGGTTACTTTTTTACTACTGTTTTATTTTAATTGACGTTTAAATCTTCTTTTTCTTAGTCTTAATTGTTAAGAATATTTACTTCAGAAAGTATTTATTATGTTTACATTGCCCTTTAGGGATTACTGCGATTGTGTTACCAACAACTATGAATGGAATGGAAAAGGTAGAGAAAGCACATTATCATCATGTGATCCAAGTTGTATAAAATACATAATTCTGAAGTATCCGCCGAACGTATTTAAAAAAATTAATCAGCCTATATTATGTATTACTCTATGGCAAAGGCCACTATCTTTGTAATCAAGTTATTGTTAAACTGACAGGTACAGATACCGTCACAAATTTGGCCCAAAGCTGGAGTTGAAGGCATGGCCTCGAGATCATGGCCCATAAACTATCGTAGCTTCGTATAAAAATAAAAATAATAATAAAGTAAAATTTAAAAAAGTAAATGACTAATAAGATCTACTCCTCGTGTCAATAAAACTACTATGTATATTGTCTAAAAAGGGTCCGGTGATGTAAGTCACAGCAGTTTGCCGTTAACTGTGAAACATAACATTTTAAACCCTAGTAACTCGAAAACATTTTATGTTAACCGCATCAGGACCGCAACGTGGCGTTTATATGAAAAGGTCAGTGCAGTCGAAAGTTTCGAAAACCGCAAGAACAACTATTTTTATTTATTTTTTGTTTGTGAAATTAAAACCGAATCTAGAATTCCTGGACAAATGGTTCACACACATTTCACACAGCTCCGCTTAGTCAGAAGTTTAGCTTGTACTTGCTTGTACTCAATGACGTTCAATATACAACTGAACGTCATCGCTTGTACTACAAAAATAAAAAGAAGGTCAGTTATATTGACAACGGACAATATAACTGACCTTCTTTTTATTTTTCGGAAATCGTAACATCTGATGAAATTCGAGTTATCAACCATTTCTTTATTTTGTGGAATGCTATACTCCTTCTCTGAGTATTATATATACCCACCGGTAGGTATACCCACAAAACACCACATTATAGTAATTTAGTAGTACTTATAAATTCTCCTTGTGGTATTTAATGATCTCCCCACAACGTAAAGAGAAAAAAGGGCAGACGTACATTAAAAATGTAAACTTTAATCTTCTAAGTAACTTTGTCAGAATTTTCAGTCGCTGTAAAAACATCCAAGGTAAATAGCACTTGTACCCGTCAGGTATTTATTCTGAGAGATGATGTAAGTGGATGAATATTGGTAGGTACATCATCATCATCATTACACACAAGCTATCGTACATTACATGCCCAGATACTCTCTCACCAACAAACACTGACATCTCACACACACTCATATGCAAAAAAAATACCGTTTTTATGAGCTTCGTTTTTTAAGCTGTGTCTACTATGATTTTTGATGTTTTTTTTTCTATGAATAGAAAGGAATATTCAAGACCAAAATTAAAGGCTATTCTTGTCTAATGAAAGAAGTGCTTAATCGTTAGACTATTTTAAATTGAGACTTAATGACAGTTGAATTAAATGAATAATGGAAGAGTTAGAAGGAATACATTGTTATATTTCGAGAAATCCATAGGTAAAATTGGGTAAAATACATAGCCCGAAATACACTGAAAATGAAATTCTCCAACCTTAAATACTTCAAACGGACACGACGGAGGTTTGGATCTTGATGTTTCCTGTATTTTTCAATTTGTCAGCTTTTTTTTAAATAAGTTATTGTATTATATGACATCACGACCGCCCGCGGACACTAGGTTCGCATTCTTCACTAGATGAACAAATATGGCGGTAAGGGGAAAGAGAACAGCGGGGAGATAGAGGCGCTACCCGCCCCTATCTCCCCGCTGTTCTCTTACGCCCTATAACAACATCATTTTCTTCTTCATTCAGATCAAATTATCATCATGAGTACTAATCTCGTAAATATCAGAAACCACAACATTGTTTTTTTTGCTAAGTATTCCTTTAGGTTCAATGTTCCTTACTCCACTTGGACCAAGTTGGAATTGTTGAGGAAATTGTCGAAGAGAGCATAATTTCATTACTATACAGTGAGAGCATTATGCCGTTTATTGCAGCACAATAAACGGCACTAAACCATTGCTTCAAAGCTGTAACTCTATCACGTTTTGCACCGACCGATTTGATTTAGTACTTTCAGTCACAATAAAAGAAACAACAGAAGAGTCAGTTCTTTTATAAATGTAAACTGGTAAATACTGCATTTTAAAATATTTTGAGGTAATCTGTTCTTCAGGTCCTTCATTCTGTTCCTTTCTGTATCCCTCACGGTTGTGAACGGTAAACCGGGGGAGTTTAGTAGGTTGTGCGACCATCATATTTGCTCCCGAGTCCCACACACGGCCGCAGTTCTTGCTAGCCTACGGTTATGGTACTTAAACGCTTTTTTTATACTGGGTCAGTTGACAGACTGGCACGCAGCCCACCTGATGGAAAGCGGCCGCTGTGGCCTATTCCATTAAGGGACGGTTTACCTGGAAACGTCCCTCCATGTGCTGCCAGTCTGTAGACTCCTCTGATCTTCGAGCCTCTAATTTCAAGTGTACTAGAGCTCCCACGTTAATATTCCCGGAACACAGCCAGAGCTGTTAGGGCGACAGATTTCACCTGTGGGGGTGGTAGCTAGTTTAGCTTTCTCGTTCTTACAAAAAAGGGCCGGTCAGACAAAATGTTTTCTAAATTCTTGAGTCTTGCGAGGACAAAGCGTGGTAATTAAACAAAATTACCTTGCAATCAGATATGACATTCTTGTATTCTGTCATTTACTACACTATGTCTTAGAATTCCATCAAGACTCCGCACCTCGGTGGGGGGACGTGCTGGAGCCTCATTAGCTTATTTACGTCAGTCACCCTCACTAAGCCTTAAGGAGACGTGAATAGTTATTTAATAGTTTTCATTGAAATAAATTTAAATAATTGCCTATTAGATCACACGCGCGTGGATTGCTTGTAACAAAAAATATTTTTTCGTTAAGTTGAACATGAACATGGGGTTTCTATGGAAAAATTAAGGTGTTACATAATTATCTAGAGGGCATGTGTGAGTTCAATGTATATTTCTTATAATACCACATAAGAAACAGCACATTACATAATGTTACATTAGGATTTTTATAAATTAATATCGATACTATTTCAGGCAGCTCCAATTAGGCTATCTATCGGCCGTCAGATTAGCATAGATTAGTATTATTATATTCTGGCTGAGAATTGAGAACCTACATTGAGTTAGTTAAATACCCTTTAGGTGAGTCAGTATAATACAATAGTTTATAATTTTACAATAAGTAATGAAGTCGGAACATAGCTAGCAGGTTTAATGTATGAAACGTTCAAGTATTATAGAATTCATATACCTTCTTAATTCAAAGTGATTAGCCTAAGAATTACTACTCATATACCTATAATTGTTTCCAAGTAGGAGTTGATTACATAAAGTAAATGAACTTTACAGCTAGATCGATTGGTACTTTGGTCACATTTGTAAAATATCAATCAACTTAATAAATGAATATGGATATTGGATCATTTTAGCCGGAGGACGTCCAGGCCTCCCCAAGGATCTCCAAACCGATCGGTCCTGCGCTACCCGCATCCAGTGGATTCCGGCGATCTTGAGGCCTACCACGGCTGAATTTCCCAGTACGTGTTTGATATTGGATAACAAATCCTTATATTAATCAGCATTTTGTAAATATTTGTCATCGTACCTTAATCTTATCACTACGGAGACTTTCTCTGTAAATAAAAACCAACATCTCAATACTGTCACTACTACTGTCAATACTGTCAGTTTTTCGTATCCATCAGCAGAAACTTAACCTTCACGAACTTAGAAGAGTAAATATACTTATTACTTACGTCTCAACCACAACCTTTTTCAGTATTTTATGAGGAACAACAAAGGATATTATGTACTCAGAATACAATAATAAAAAAGTTAAACATATAAAATGAGTAACTAACTTCTAGAATTTGTCAAATGCTACAACATGACATGGAATAAAAAATGATAATCAAAATTGGTTCACCCAGTAAAAAGTTACAAGTAGACGTTAAAAATACAGTCGATTAACTAAGAAATATAATTATGGTTTATTTAAATCCCCTTAAAACTTATAAAATACACTTAAAAAAAACTTTAATGCGTGCATTATTAGGTAGCATTACCGTTTGCTTATGTTTCTTATAATATAACAGTCAAGGCTACATTTATATGTTAAGGCTACATTTGTGCAAACGTTAATTTAAATTTACACGAAATGTAGCCTTAACATCTGCTTATACGAAGTAAATAAAATGTACCTCGTTGCTCTCTCCGTTGCTTCCCATTCTAAATGCAAAGAGTGGACCCCTTGTTTACATTCGAAGACAAGTTAATTGAAGTGGATTGAACGGTATTGATTTTTAACCCCT
The DNA here is from genome assembly GCA_949319885.1 of Mecyna flavalis. Lineage (NCBI taxonomy): Eukaryota > Metazoa > Arthropoda > Insecta > Lepidoptera > Crambidae > Mecyna > Mecyna flavalis. Next base: position 10,137,163 of record OX439435.1, on the reverse strand, counting down.
TTGATTACCTAGCTGTTGTTTTGTTTTGAATCCTTCAACAACAATATTTACGCAGGAGCGTGTATTGTTTATTTCAAAATAAGTGAATAATGTTTAGTTTGTGATTTCGTAAACTGGAATCAACTTATCATTTCCAAAGGCGTACGTGCTATTTATTATTAAATGAAAGTTACCATATCAATAAGTGACAATATCAATTACATAGTAATTTTTTTTTAATATACATAAAAGAAATCATAGCAGAGTTTTGCCTACAACGGGTTTTCTGTTGATCAACTAACTACGTATCCAGCATCTCAATTTTAGTAAACGTTTTTTGTATCCAACAGGGAAAACTCAACTTTTTCACAAATAAAATATAGTGCAAAAGTGGTGGTAGCTCAATACAAATATATATTCCCTATTCCCTCACTCTCATAACACAGTAGCACAGCGGCCTGACATGACCAAAGAAGATCAGTTGCAGAACCCATTTTACTCGACCAACTTCCGAAATCCGAACTGTGACTGTTTTTCAAATAGAACATAATCACAAATTAATAGGCTCCGAAACAGTTCAGTAGTTTCAGAGTCTATTAATTTTAAACAATCAAATCTTTTCTCTTTTTAATATTAGTATAGTTTTACCTCTTAGTCAGAAAGCAACGCTTAATGTGCTGCCACACTGTATGTGGTTTCCAAGGTAAGGTGGTGTTATTTTCAGTCTCCGGCCTGTAACTGAACATCCTCTGAAGTGATGGACCACTGGCTTGATAGTCACTTTAAAGTGACACTTACCTCTTACCAGTGCACCACACGGAGGCAATCAAAGGCGGACTGCTTTCTGCAGTATCCATTATAACTTTGGTATTCTATTCTAGGAACTATAAATGCATTATCTAATGGATGCCGAATGTCAAACCGAGTAAACTAAAGTTTTAAAGTCTGACCTAAAATTTTGCACAATACAATACAAATAGATCGTCTATTTCAGAGCAGAGTTAAGTTATTGTGATTACCAGCTAATAAGGAGTTCAATAAAAAAAATAGTTATAAAATAGTTAAAATTGTTCATGGCCTAATAATTCAGGCTTTAACAGTGTAAATTTTTTGTCAAAAACAATCTATTTATTGTTATTATTGAGTCGAAAAAGTTGTTTTCTGCTTTAACGCTATGAAAGTAATTTGTCCATGCCAGGAAAACGCCTATGAATAAAATATTTGATTTCAGATTTACCTACTCTACTCACACGTGGAAATGTGTACCAAGTGTAGTTATACTAGCACGTTAGAATGGTCGTTTTGACATATTGCAATACATGGTTTTACACTTTAATAAAGCCCAAAACAACGGTTTAAAAAGCGGCTCTAAAATTAAAAACAGCACATAAACTGCTGCACAGCAGATAGTTAATATAAAAAGTGCGAATACGTTATAAAGACCATATTTATATTGTAATATGTCAAAACGGCCATCATAGCGTGCCGCTAGTATAGAGACCAGTAAGTAAATTTACTAGTATTTTGTATGTGACGATAACGTCAGAGGCCTTTTCCTAACAGCTAGGCATTAATATGCTGATACTTTTACACAAAAAGTCGAACATAACCAAAGCTTAATGCCACCACCTGCCTTCACTTAATTGAAAAGTCAAAACTTTAGCCGTTTATACTTCCGTCTACAAATGAAAAAAATACTGTGACGATGACGTGTTTGGAAAAGTAAGACTTCTATTTTGTCAGCTATTGAAATATGCTTTTTATTATTTTTTTATTTCAATTGCCGAAATGGCCGGTTGCCATCAGCTGGGCTGTGTGTCTAACAACTAAATACAAACAATACAAAAAATATAGAAAATAATAACTTTTAAATTATGTTTGATGTTTTGTTAAAGAAAATACGTAGTAAGTAGTTAAACTTTGTCTAATAATTATAAGGCTCAATACAATAAATTCTTCTAAATCTGACAAGTTTTTTAAATATGCAAAACCCAAATTAGTATTAATACTAATTTTATTTTTAGTATTACGTGTTTTGTTTGTACCTAACTAACACTAACAAACGTTAGTTATCGCTGAATAATTAACATCATCAACCACATTACCACTCGATTGTCTTTGTAAAATGACACTGTTATCATCACAAGTTCGGAGCTCGTAATTGAATCAAGGAATGCCTGCGGCGACCCGAGCAACAAACAATTAGGCTAAATATTATTTTGATCTCTCGCTATTCTACCAGTGTACTCATTGGTAAATGAAACATCTCCATCGATTTATAACGTGATGAGGAAGTGGAGGGTAAGTTATACAGGAAACTTGTACCATATACATAATTAAATTCGGAATATCGAATCCAAGGGAACCGAGTTTATATTATTTCTAAACAGTAACTGTACCACATTTTTGTATATTTTTTACACAAATACAGAAAAAAAACTTTATTGTAGGCACACAAAAAGAGACAAAAACACAGAATGCAAGCTATACTTTAAACAAATAGTATTTTACTTAGTATTTATATGCGTGTGTGGCTAATAAGGTTTTGCCTCACCATAACCTAAGCGAAAATAATAATCGAGAAAATTATCTGATGGGACTCAGACAGACGTACTCGTAGACGACGAATTTCGATCGTTCATTTGTGTTTCAGTTTACCAATAAGTACCTGTTATAATTATATAACTATTTAGAGCAAAAAAATTTACCTATGCACTTTTTTGTCCTTTGAAACAGTCTAGAAATAAAGATTATTTGCTTTTTATATTATGGGATTAGTTCTATATATATTTAAGATCATTAAAACTTTTTTCGTCCGCTAATGGATACGAAGAGACGTTAAAAATATTGTAATAAGCTTGCTTAGCAAAAAAACTTTATACTTCATGTTGTAGAAAAATATGTAATTAAATAAAACTGAGTATATTATTTTGTATTAACATAAGCTATATACAATTTAAAAGATATCCTTCATTTTTTTTGACAAAGTACGATGGCGCCTTTTATAGTGACAATGCCCTATGCGCCAGTGGTAGTGGGTTCAAATACCTTGGTACGTACTAGTAGGTTAATGTGTACGTAAATACATTTGTGGTAACTTCGTTGATTTTGATATTCATAACACGTATTGTGCTTATGCTAGTTAGTTTGTAGTGACTTAAAATATCTTTCAAAACAACTAAGAAAACAGAACGCAATAAAAGTAAAACAATGAGATAAAGATTGAACAATAAAAGTATACCTACAAGAGTTCCTGCGTTCGCGCGTTCCTCTCAATATATTGACCAATAGAATCTATTAAACTTCACTATCATCTGTCCGTTGAAGTGTAAACTGTAATGGTGTAGTTCAATAGAAATACTGGAATCCTCTCATATTGAACAATGCTGGAGAAGAACTTAATTCCAACTTACCTAGTTATTTTTAAAATATAGTTGCTACCACTAGCCGTCATTAATTTAAGTGACAAGAGGAGAGAGAGTAAATTTTTAATCCCGCTTCTATTTTTATATTAAACACCTGACGGTTACCCGGAGATCGTGGGTTCGAATCCCGCGGGGAGCATCACTTTGTGTGAATGTTTCCAGTTTGTTTAGGACATTGCAGGTTTGAAACACCTGAATGTCTGAAAAGAATGATGATTCCGTGCTTCTGAAGGCACTCTGCCCCTGATCTCTCTTCTGTCGTGTCAGACTGCTGTCCCACCCCCACCGTGTTACGGGAGTGAGGGAATAGGGAGTGCACCTGTGCTTGCGCACTCACTTGTGCACTATAATATATCCTGCGTAGTTGGCTGATTGTAAAAGATTGGCCGCCGTGGCCGAATTCTCAGCTAGGAGGAGGAGGACATTACTGCAACTTGTATGTGGAAATAGTCAACTTACCGCTATATTTTGGGTCTCATAATAAAGTTCCATTTCATAAAGAAAGTAAACTAGGAATGAGCATAGAATAGGGAATAAGAATAGGAAATAAATCGCTCTTCCTTAGCCAAATTAGGTCAAATCAGATAAGGTATTGCGCGTTGCGGTGCATGCTAAAGAGATCCTAGCCGTATCTACGCAAGTCAATGTTAAAGTCAAGTCAAAGTCTTTCTTTATTCATACAGACTACAAAAGAGCACTTAATAATAATTTGATTCTACCGCGCCGCAGGCATGCTGTTTCTATCGAAACTCAAGGCTAGAAAGTTGATAGTTTTAAATCGCCAAGGCATGACAGATGCACAGGGATTTATATAATATAGTTTTCAGGTTTGTTAAAAATCCTAACGTATCCTATGACTTGCGTCAAGCACTTGCAGGTAATAGTTGCAACCGGCAGTTTCATTCTGTTCAAGCCGATTATGAGCGCTGTAAGGCCACTCCACAACGTCGTATAGCGCATTCAGCACGTGCGACCGTTTGGAAACATTGTTACCGGTTACTGGCTACGTCCGCGAACGTCCCCCGGCGCACCATATATCACCGGTACTTAAAAATAAAGCGAACTTTCCAAATGGAATTGTAAGGAACGTGTTGCGTCTTACGATATTGAGCGTCTTTTCTTATTTATCGATATGTTTTTACACTATCGCATCTAGTATTTAGACCAAACAGGATTTTTGGTTCTAGTAGGTCCAACAGACATGTTTTAGTAAATAGTTTAGACAAAATAAAGTGATCAAATTTTTGTGCTATGTTTTTGTCGGTGAGAGGTCTCCTTTAAAACTCAATTGGGAAGGGCATTTTATTGTTCTGCTAACGTTATATTTTTCCTTCAAATTACAGGGTTATGATCAGACTGACCGTAGGCTTTAATGCTACCATCGTGGTATATTAACTAAGACAAAAAAAACACAATAATACATTTAACAGATACTGGTACCTTGTAATATATCTTTTCTAAGAAAAACGAATACAATAAAGCTTATTTATCTCTTGTCCCTATCTGCCTTTATATGAACACACGTTCACTATTTTTCCCAAGAACTAGTCAACACAATATATATCTTACAAGCTCTTTTCGCCTTAAGCACTGGGCTTTTTATTAAGAACTACGATTGCCGGTTGCAGGGATAGAAAAAATACGTTGTAGATATTCCAAATATAGCCCGGGCTTTAGGAAGGTTAAGGTCAATATAGGGAGATAATAAGTGGTGAAATCACCCAAAGAATTCTAGCCTTTTTTCACAAAGGAAAGGACGCGTGAGCGTATTACAAAAATTTGGCTTACCACAATCCCACGCTTTAATTAAAAAGAAAAATTACCCATGCAGTCACCCTCGGCTTTAGTACTTAGTTTTGCTAGTATCACTGGTGTTTTCAAAGGCAAAAAATGTGGGTGTTTATTGTTCGTAGATCTACTGAGTAATCGTGCCAAAAATTGCCGTTTAATTTTTTGTGGCCGTGTGTTTTTTGGTTTTGTCGACCAAGTTTTTATCTGTCTAAGACAATAATTGGAACCAAGGGTAATTAATTAAATTTTTAATTTACTAGCTTCCAGCAGTCCCTTTGCTTGTTCATTGTAGCCCTTAATCTTTTGTTCTGTAACCTTGACTTGAAAATCACAAATAATCATCTATCCATTTACTTTCGCGTATAATATTAGTCAAGACCTATCTTAGCTCATATTGTGTAAAAGCTACAACTTGATTTCCTTATTCGCACACGCTGTAAGTAAAACATTCATTAATAGTACGAGTATGTGTATACGACTCCTGTTTATACATATGATAGTAAATGGTAACATTATCTATTACCGCACAATCTATCTAATCGACCTAATTGCAACGGAATGGAAGAGGGAAGAAACGTTCATGGAAAGAAAATCTTCTTTTTACTTACAAAGTACAGAAAACGTTACGGAAATGTCCGTCTCTCATTTGGTCCATTATAGAAAGGGGAGCTTCCTCTATTGTATTGTATGGGATACCTTACGTTACGCGATTGTTTTCTTTCCAACAGATAGTGACGTTTACGAATAAGAGAAATGTTCTTTAGAACATTTTAAATGTGGTTTTTGTGTTTCGCAAACGAAGTTTAGTTCACTCTAGATGTACTGTATTGAATAAAGTTCAACGTCAGTAGTCTGAACATATTTCGCTTAAATGTATTTTCTCGCAGTTAGAATATAATAAGTAAAAATCCATAGCTTATAAGAACCTCATTAAATTATGAGCATTAAATCTGTGGTCTACAAGTCGAGTGTTGTTTACAAAACTTTAGTAGAGTTTGTTTACTTTACACACAATGTAAACAGCATAAACAAGCTATAATTTGGTAGCACATATTTCCAATTAGGTGTAACTCTCAATCTGTAATAGAAATCAATGCTTTAGACATTACGCCGAAAATTGGATGTGGGAATTCGACAGATTAGGATAGGCGGATGTCCTTTAGTCCCGAATCGCACACATGACCGCATGTCTCGCTAGGCTATGATTAGACAAAAGATGGCGGTTTGGAGAAGGTGGCGTGGCAGCTTTGCCCAGCACATTGACGGCTCAAGATTGAGGCTGGCAACGTACTTGTGAGTCACAAGTCACTAGTTGTGACTCCTCTGGTGTTGCGGGCATTTATGGGCGGCGGTGATTGCTTACCATCAGGTGATCCGCTTGCTCGTTGCCTCCCTCTTAGATAAAAAAAAAGATTTTTTATAGTAGTTCATTTGGCAGACAGCCCACCTACATGGTAGGCGGCCACTGCGGCCTATTCTATTGAGAGGCACTTTACCAGGAAGTGTATGCTGCCACACCGTAGGGTAATCGGATTTTTAAGTAGGTAGTTAAAAAAAGGCGGTTCTTGTAGACCTTACCGGTACACATATAGAAGGTACGGTAGTTTAGTTAACAATTTATTGAACAACACCTCCGATTAATATCCAATCGACTTCTATTCATCAAACGTTAGTTTCTCCTCAGAGTGTAATTAATTTTACACTCACTCCAGATTCCGATTCAGGAGTAAATAAAATAACCTTACTGACTTGAGTTTTAGCGTTCAACACTAAAATAGTTACGATATTCAATAACGGCTATTATAATAGCACATGAATAATTTATTGTGCGGTGTGCAATATGCAAATGTTGCTGATTAACGCTAATTGTTAGTTATTAATTATCGGGCTCAGTAGTCGGCAATGTGTGTTTGTTTATTCCAAAAACTGGACAAGGGTGAACCGTACTTCTTCCTTAGTATCAGAAGACATAGTTCAGGTACATACGTTAGTACTATTATCACAGATATATAATACTATTATATATTATGTGGTTTAGGTTTAGGTTTCCTGGGGATTTTCCGCACTTAGCCTCCAGGGGCCTTACTATGAGCATTTAGGAAAACCATCCAATCGCAGTGCAGTTTTCGAGCAGGGCAGAATCAGGCCTGCTTAAAATCATACTATGACCCCTTAAAAAGTGAACGACTATTGCACTGTTTGACATGAAGGTGAACGGTTTCTTTTGTCTCTGGTCTTTTTACCGTTCAATCGAATTCGTTCGAAAATCCATTGAAGATTTTATTTTCGTTTTACCGGTTTTTAAATTATGTTTTATAATACGAATGCTCAAGTAAAACCGCGTTTTTATGGGTTTAGATTACTTTATCAGTATAATTTTCTTGATTTACAGTAGTTTTCAATAAGTGAAGCAATAACTATGAAAGAGCCGTGCGTGCCGATTATTCCTTTTAACCTACTTAAATTTTTAAACGTTTCTGACACCAAAATAATACAAATGTCAAGTGTCAAATGCATTTTATTCTGTAATTCTGAAAAAGGCAAAAAAATTAACTTTTTCCGTGATTTAATACGATTTGGTCATTGAAATGCATGTTCTTCATTGAGTATAACACAGTGATTATAATATACATTTATCCCCATTGAACACTTCCATGTTCGTTTATACTTTCGAACTTTGACTGAAATATTCTAAGGATAATTTCTGGAGTATCCGAAGATTATGTGGAATGCAGCAGCACAAAGGCTCAACTCTTCAGTTAATATTGTTAATTATAAAGACTAAGTACATGAATGATAGAATATCCCCCCCTTCCCCCCCCCCATTTCTGGGATCAAAAGTACTCTACGTTCACCAGAGGGGATAGTGTAGCTTTCCAACTGTGAAAGAATTATTCAAATCGGCTCAGTAGTTTCAGAGCCTATTCAATACAAACAAACAAACAATCAAATCTTTCCTCTTTATAATATGAGTATAGATAACATGAAGTGATTGTCATATAATTTGTTATTATAATTCCAGTGCTGGGTAGACCTGAAGGCCAAGATTGAACAAAATAATAATCATCAATGATGCTTATAGAAGGACCTTGTGTTGATGAGCTTACGGAAATGATATGTAAACAAGTAACAATGTAATTTATTTATTTATAAAAACTTTATTGACCACACAAATTGGCTACAAAAGGCGGACTTAACACTAAAAGCATTCTCTACCAACCAACCTTTAGGAAAAACAAAATGCTTGAATGCGGCAAAGAGCAAACTAATTAATAAGTGATTATCTTCTGTCTGCACTTATATTTGCTTCTATCATACTATAGTATGTGACAAACTTAAAATCATTCATGTTTTTATTACAGAGTTCTACTTAATCAAGAACATTTGACAGAAGCACATTCAGTACCTAACTGCCAACAATGGCACAGGTTACTTCAGCACCTATTGAGCCATTGCCACCTTCTGCCTACAGCTTCGTGAGTGTCTGGTTCAGCATCCCAAGTTGGTGACATCACCCTTTTGCAGAGTGGATATCCAGAATAACCTAAAATAAAATATTATTTAAGTTTCAGTTTGTACTGTGTGTTTCTGTGTTCTTGTTAGATACAGTTGAAGGAAGGATACTTCCGTTGTTGTCTACTGTTTTTAAGGTGTTTTGTAAGTCTATTAAATTAATGTAATTATGCTAATCTTATTATTTATAAGCCCATTGTGTTCTTTTGTTTAAGTTTATTAAAAAATGTACTTAATTATAAAATAATTTTGAAAAAGTATAATGGTTTTGTTTTTTATAAATAAAGATAAAAAATAATATAATTCATGCACGCAAATGTTTGTACCCTGTGGGGATTGAACCCGCCCTCTGGTGTAATAGCCGACTTCTCGACCAATTACATCAAATAGCTCGTCACTTAGTATGTAGGTTTAGGATGAAAATACAATAATAAATATTACCTAAAAACCATAAAGCCTTATTAGTGCTCAGCTTTCCAAGTGTGGGCAAAGAGCATGGTTTGACCAAATGAAAGAATCTTGATTAGCACTGGGATTGCTTGCATCTACACTTCTAATTTTTGCATATTAGCTTCTTAGCATTGCAAATCTGGAAATATAATGTTTAGATTATTATTATTTTACCACAAGTTGTAATGATCGAAGTTCTAAATACTAAAATCACAGTTCACTTCTTTATTTGCTTACCAACTGGACATTCAGGCTTTGTAAACAAATTGAATAGACATTAACAAATTAAATAGACATGCTTGTATCATAAACATTCCATTTCGAACGGGTCACTTTGCGAAGGCGACGCAGCTTATTTCTCCCATCTTATTGGAATTCTGTTTCCAAATACTTAAAGAATTCGTCACACTTCTACAAAAATAGGTGTAAATGTTTTAAAATAGGTTACTTTTTATTTAAACGCTAATTTTACTTTCAATAATCCACTTCTTATCAAAAGATACTTACGTTTGACAAAAATACTGACTCCTAACCGGGGCACAAGAGACTCATGAACATAAGCACGAAAAGGTACGGAACAAAATTCGACGACAAAATATGAGATTCACTCACACAATCACAAAACAATTCTGTTAAAGCTACTCCAGAGTAGCTTTTTAAGGATCGGTTTATTTGACGTTTCGGACGTTCAAAAGACGCTTTGCTTGACATTTAAAGCCGCTCATGGTACGAAACGTCCATACAAAAAAAAGGTGAACGGTTGTCAAAACGTCAAAGTAAATTGCCCTGCGACTGACCTGCCACAGGCCTGCTTTAAGGTTGTCATGGTACAATAAAGCAGAGCAGTTCAATTTAAGTCCTGCTATAAGAGCTCATAGTAAGGCCCCAGGATGGGCCGTTGTGCGGGAAATTATCTGCAAGCATACGATATTATGTGTTAATATTTTTTAGTGCCACTAAAATTGACAAATCAAATCAAGAGGCCACTGCCTACAATCTGCCATCTATTGTACTGATACATGACTGAAGGCTCTTATCTTCGAGCGTTTCATTTTAAGTGTAGTTACCTAAAGGTTCCCACATTAATATTGTTAATACTTAACTGTTATTTTAGTTAGTATTTGCTGTTTAAAGGGCCAATTGATTTGTAATAAATACCAGTAGTTGATTTCTAGTCAACTCAGAATCAGATTATATATAGTTATATTAGTAATTTCTGTTTTATTTCGTCTTATTATATACTTAATCTGGGCTTTTTATAAAAATCCTGTTGACAGAAACGCAGTGTGGGGTTAGCAATCGCTACAGCTTATTGCATTGAGGGACACTTCACTCCGAAGCATCGCTTAACATCCTGCTATATTGCGAGCCTCTTTTGTCTTATAGACTTTTGTTTCAAGTGCACTGACTCCTATATTCAATATTGCTGGAAAACAGCCAGAGCTAGACAGCGATAGATTTCCCTGGTACCTAGCCAAACAGACTAAAAAAGGTATGATAGTGTTTGAATGCCACTAATAATGCATGAACAGTAAATATCACCACAAATATGACATCAACCAATCAAATCTGTCTTAATCAAAATGAAATTCTAAACGGTATAGATCAAGCTAAAAATCGTTTGTAAGTATTTAACAGATTAGGGTTAATTGTGCTGCTTTGTTTCAGTCAAAAAATATGTTGCAGTTTTTTTATATTTTACTATTATTTAAAATTGTATCATTAATTTTTTTGCGCGTTTTTCGAAACTTGAAAAGACACCAATTTTGGTTGCATTTATAATGTTATTCTTTTTGCTTATCAGTGAAACATGTCACTGTACGTCAGTTTCAAGCTTCGCAAAGATTTCGATTCAAAATGTACGTAGCCTATTGTTTTAAATATCAGTGACTTAATTATTTATAGGTTGCATTATTAGTTAATTGTTGAGTTTAACCGCCGTAACCGAGATTTAGCTGCAAACCATTATTGCATTACATCAAGACTACAGACAGCACGAGCTATGCTCACACGTCCACTTTGCGGGCAGAAGCGATTTCGTAGCTGTCACACAAGACAATTGCAAGTCGTGCGGTTTTACCACACTGGTTACAAGGATACGTCCAGTGTGTGACGTATCATTACGTTACAAGTCTTTAGTCAAACAATACGAACCTACGTGATTAATCGTCTCTCTTCCGTGAAAACCTTTAAGAATCGTTTTACGAGTAGATCTACTCTTTTAATGACTAAGTTGATAAGTCGGCTTTTTCACCAATGGTCGTGGATTCGATCTCCGCCTGGTACATTAACATGCCCGTTTGTATCGGTCTAGGTTTTCTTTGTATAATGTAGATATGTATTAATAACAATAATAAGTAATGTGTATCTGTAAAGTTTGTGTAAACTGTCAAATTACTTCACAGCTATAAGAATTGTTAAAAATATATAATAAAGTCACATTATTTCGAACGCCCAATACGATTTGTGATGACAACACAGATTAACAACTATAAGGTGACAAGCTGAGTCGTAAAACTGCCCGCCCGACTTGCAACTCTCCTTGACAACAGAATCGCACAAAACATCGGTGTCGTGAGATTCGAAACAAATGATCGGACCTTCCTACGACCATTTTAGAGGCAAAATGACGTGGGATATGTGTGGTGATGAGGCACTTTATATCTATATTTTGTAATGCATCCAAAATTCGTTCCGTCGTGATTTGTTCACCACAAACTATCGATCTATTAAATCAAATAAAACGATGAAATCGATAAAATCGAATTTAATTTGTCTCGAATCGATTTTAAACGATGAATCAATTTAAATTAATTAATACAATCCAATCGATTTAATCCAAAATGTCAATAATTCTACAGATATTATTCGGTGTGGCAATATATTCGATTTATTGATATTTCGATTATTCGGCAATGCTAGTCAAATCGTAATCAAGACAAAATCTAACCCTGATTCATACTTTCAAAGACTGTTAGGTAAGTTTTATAGCATTATAAATAATACTAACCATCCGCCCGCGGTTTCACCCGCGCGTAATTTATTTTTTCAAAGTCCCCCTCTTCCTCCCACATTTCCGGGATCAAAAGTATGTCACCCGGGGATAGTGTAGCTTTCCAACAGTGAATGAATTACTCAAATCGGTTCAGTAATTTCGGAGCCTATTCAATACAAACAAACAAACAAACAGTCAAATCTTTCCCCTTTAAATATTAGTGCAAATATTTTCTTCTATGTATGTCATGATAATCCGTAAAATGTTTTTGTTTTTATTGACATTGCGAGTTCCATTGGCGACGCACAGTTCAACTGATTCTCGGATAAACTGCAGATAGCTATAACCTGATGAAAAGTAAGCTCATTGATCGACCTTTCGGCACGTTTTTGTATTAAACTCTTGTTATTCTAAAACAAAAGGAAAAAATAGCGAAACGACAATTTTCCTATGAAAATATTGACTGTTATAATTTAAAAGAATTGATAATATCAGTTAATTGTGTTTGTATTTTTTGTTCTAACTTATCAGTTATTTTGGAAAATCGATAAGCAATAGAGAATGTTACCGTACATTAAAATGTTTATATTCTGTACTTAGCTTGCCCCATGATTCACGATTTGGCATGTCCGATTATTACTTTGGAGCGACTGTCATCTGATCTTGACAGAGGACCAATTAGATCATGGTTACACACCTATTCGACTGTGTGTAGGTATCCTTACGCTACCTGGTAATAAGAATGTAGATACGTCTTGTAACTCAATGAGATACGTACATAATGTCCTCCTAGCCGGGTTTTCGGCTACGGCGGCCAATCTTTTACGATCAGCCAACTACGCAGGATTATATTATAGTGCACAAGTGAGTGCGCAAGCACAGGTGCACTCCCTATTCCCTCACTCCCATAACACGGTGGGACAGCAGTCTGACACGACCGAAGAGAGATTAGGCGCAGGACCAACAGCTTAACGTGCCCTCCGAAGCACGGATTCATCATTCTTTTCAGACATGCAGGTGATTCAAGCCTGCAATGTCCTAACCTAAAACCTAAAAAGTGATGCTCCCCGCGGGATTCGAACCCACGACCTCCGGGTATAAGAGCCCAACGCTCTCACCACTGTACCACGGAGGCAGTTTACATACATACATACTCGTACATACCGTCACGCCTTTTTCCCGTAGGGTAGGCAGAGACCAACTCCTTCCACTTGTTACGATCCTGGCTCACAACTATTGCTTCCTCCTTCATAAGTCTTTTCATGCATGCCCGTCGGTTTAGGGTACTCTGAGATACGTATGTTAACGTTATTTTAATTAGCATCAGAGAATCTGTAAATCCATCGATTTTAAATCGTTACTAAAATAATGTGTGTGATTTTGAAACAAACAAGAGGATTATAAACAAAAAAAAGCTGTAAATAATTATAAATCAAAAATGTGGCTAAGATCTCAGTCCATGGGACACTTGCTGTACTGATATAAATCAAGTATAAATAAGTACTACGAGGGCATCCTTTTATTAATAACTATGGTCAATAAAGGGTCCAGCTCATATATTATAGTATACAAAGAACTTTGCAAAAATTGAACTTGGCCTGAGGTATCATAACTCCTCGTGTAATATCTGCCTTTACGCTCATAACACATGACTTACGAGTGAGTTGTTAGACCTAGGCGAATATATAAACGTCCAGATAAGAAACTTAGCTACTAATATAATATGATTACGTATAAGTATCTAACGCTCATAACGTGTTTTCAAGCTTAGATACCAAGTTATGTACATACATTACATACATACATATTAAAGAAGTCATTTTGAAAATGTGTTTTATCCTATCTTACGCGAATACGCACATTCAAAATATCCATTAGGTGCGAATTTTTCTAAGAATTATTTACCACTAGCGGCCGCCCGCGGTTTCACCCGCGTGGTTCCAGTTCCCGTGAGAATTGATCAAAATCCTTTCTTAGCGGATGCCTACGTCATAACATGTACCTGCATGCCAAATTTCAGCCCGATCCGTCCAGTAGTTTGGGCTGTGCGTTGATAGCTATCTATGTCAGTCAGTCAGTCTCCTTTGAGTTTTATATTATATAGAAGACTACGCTTGGAGGTGACGGAAAACATCGTGAGGAAATCAGCACAGTCCAATGACTGTGTAGTGATGAACCAATTTGGTCTCGTTCCTCTGGAGGTCTGAAGCAGTTGCTCCAATGAAACAAATGGACTTGCCAAATTCTGGAACACGGTCCAAGTGTACCCTGACTAGATTATTCCGCAGTATAGACTTAATCAGACTTTTTTTTTTCTCGGAGTAGAATGCGTTTATGCAACATAACCGCAGGCTAGCTAGACCCGCGGCCGTGTGTGGGACTCGAGACTAAAGCGTCCACTACCCACTAAACTCCCCCGGTTTCTCCTTCACACCCGATTAGGACGAGCCGGTGCTAGCCTTATGGCTATTGACCAGCCCATCCCCGGGAGACTTAATCAGACTTAATAATTTAATAACGCCTCGATGGTCTAGTGGTTTAAGTACCGGCCCAAATCTCGGGCTCCTGGGTTCAATATCCGGGCCGAGTCATCTTTGTGTCAATTTTTGCGGACACAGCTCGGGCTTGTGATCACCAATCCGTATTTGGCAAGCGTGGTGATTAAGCCAGTACCCATCATTGTAATGATAACCGGATTTCAATTATGGAGGCCTTTGCCCTGCAGTGGGACATTAGGCTGATACTTAGACTTATGGACGCACCCTTGCTCATAGGAAGGCGCAGAAATGTACCCCAGTCCACTGAGCCTACCTTACTTCAATTTAGCAGCTCATCCGAGCGAAGCACGATCCGTCGGATGTGCGCCGATAAATAGTTGTAATCCTATTAGTGGAATTAGTTCGCAGTATGCGCGCTGACCCGCTAGTCTTGTGTTTGACTATGTACCTATGCAAATAACTGCTTACGGATTCTTACGGGCATGGAATCCCTTATGCGTGGACGGAAAATGGAAATATTCTCAGTAAGCTGGACTTAATAAAGGAATAATAAAGTTTTAGATTTGGTTTACTTTATACTAATATTAGTATAATCCATCTACTTAGAAAAACCTATCCATAATAATATTATAAAACGATTATTAAGGTTTTAATTTCCTATAGTATTCTATTTAGCACATAAAAAAACAATCTTAAGTTTGCAGATCGTGGTCTGCTTCACAGTCCACCTGATAGGTAGCAAGCGGACTTTCGGCATATTCCATTAAGGGGCACTTCAACAGGTAGCGTCGCTCAATGTGCTGCAATCTGTAGTTTCATCTGATTTTCGAGCCTTAATTTAAGCGTATTGTTGTTCAATACCTATTGTTCTTCCTTCCCTTCCTTTATAGAAACTCGATTTTAACAAGGCTCAAAATATAAGTTGGGCACTAACTTGCTTTATACCTAATACGTAATTAGAATTTTGACCAAAATACATTGGGTGAGTAAGATAAGTACATACATTTTTACATTCAATATCTTGCGGGTTCTTTACGGAGAAAGTTTTCCTATATTATGTATACTATATCCACCTACCAAACATTTTCAATGTGGGTATTGCAGAATGTTCGTTTTAACACAAAGATTGTTAACTTTTTTATATACGAGAACATACTAGACTCTACAGATTTATTTTCCAACCTTGTCTCAATCTATGTAAGGGTGCGCTTATGTGAGAGTACAATAATAGGTTTTGTTTAGCGGGCGCCCGCGGTTTCACCCGCGTGGTTCCCGTTCCCGTGGGAATTGATCAAAATCCTTTCTGAGCGGATGCCTACGTCATAACATCTATCTGCATGCCAACGATCCGTCCAGTGTTTTGGGCTGTGCGTTGATATCTATCTATGTCAGTCAGTCAGTCAGTCACCTTTGAGTTTTATATATATAGATAAATACAGTACACTCGAAAGGCTCAAGGGCTAGAGGAACCTACAGTTTGGCAGTATATTGGCTGATTTCCCGATGCTTCCTGGTTTAATATACCACGATAGCAGCAGCAGTGGTCACTTATTCCCAGGAGGGATGCGTGCCATATAATTAACACAAATATGGTAATTTTCGCTTACTGCTGGCTACTAAAATACTTCTATGTAATACTTTTATTTAACTTTTTTTACTGCCAAAGTTAAGTTTTCCCTTCAAGAATGGCGTCACAATCGTCCATAGGCGACGAAAACTGCTTAGCATCGCGCGTTCTGTAGGCCTGAGCGTCACCATCGTGGTTTATAAAAAAATGCGGAGGCGTCTGCCGTAATTTGGATGAGATATTTCATACCTAACGATACTTGAAACCATTCTACTTACAAAGCTCCTATTGCAGACTATTGTTCTTTTAATCTAGTGAGTCCCACTACAGGAATTTCTTGTTTGTGATAAAGTTTCCCGCTTTCAAAGTCCCCTCGCGTTTCAAAACTTTAAATGTAATAAAAGTATATGAATCTTGTGATTTATAACTCGCCTGTTTATCTGTGTTCTTTCAGTTAGCTTGTTAAAAGTAACCAAGAAAGCTGTGTAGTTGTGTACTGTAGAAATGTTTTGTGTGCGAAAATAATCCTCTTAGGAGACGGAGTATTTCTTTGCGGGTCTAAATGACCTATTCTGAACTAGTTTATAAAAAAACTGCTTTCTTAAAATAAAATAAGTTACAATAGGTTGATTAGATATTTTTACAACTGTTATTATATCTTGTGTTGACTTATACTCTTAAGGTACTCGGCTGGGTACGTAGTAAAGCATGCTTATTATTTAACCGATTTTATCCATAGTTCACAAAAATCATCAAAGTATTTTCGAATACAAAGGCTGAATATGTAAATTTTCTATATTGACATTTGGCCAATGTAAGCATGAATATTTATATAATTGAATGAAAATACAAAACACTTATCTTTCTCTCATCTTCAAATAAAATAGTACTCTTTTCACAGTCACTTGAAAGTTACGCATTAATTTGTGAAAAGATCTTGATATTTTTTTTAAATGACACTGCTACGAGTGCTACGATACAAAACTACGGCGTAGCAATCTACTAGATCTCTAACCGTACGGCATGGCTACTAATTATGACACAATCGAGCCCATTCAAGACATGTGTTGTGGCCGCGGAGAATTTGTGTAATGACGCGAATAATATCTTGTGGCCAGAGTGGGACGAAATACTATCCGTCCTAAATCAATGACGGATGTGACAATTCAACTGGCCAGATTACGCATTTGGTACTGACCCGGCCTTACGCACCAAGGGTCGTGGGTTCGACCTCCATCAAGGCACACACTTATGTGATGAATATTTGTGTTTGGTGTTTATTTATATTTAAGTGTATATTTGTGGTACCATCATTGTTTCCAGCTCCCATTATACCTACCACAAGTGCTTACGCTGTTTGTGGTCAGATCATATTATTATACATATGTATCTATCAATGTATGTAGGTATGTGATATTGTAACATAATATTCAATTATATTTAATTAAATATATCGTTCTAATAGCACTTATGTTCAATATTTTTCTGTTATACAACCAATTTAACTATACTTTACTACTATTTAACTACTGACTCTCCAGACACGATTAACATTTTAAACGTCAGATTTAATAAACAAAAGCTATTCCTTGTATACAACGTGTGTCCCTCGCAACGACTGTTTACGCGACTTTATACTAGATCCAACCCCGCTTTGTATTTTACGACTACATCCCGCTCATATGACCTATAATCCGGGTTTTGACGCCAGTCATTTGATATACTTACTGCGAAACATACCACTATATACGTAACTTTGGACCCAAAACTCATCTTGTACAGCTAGCCCGGACAAACAATAAAAAGTGAAAACTAATTCGAATGGAATAATTTGTATACTATGATTTTTAGAGAGGAGACACGGTGACGTAGTAGTGTAGGACGCCATCAGGCAAGGTGCAGTAAAGATTTCTTAAGATGGCTTGCAAGATCTGAATACGAGTAGCCGAAAATAGAACAAAGAGACGAGCAAGGGAGACCTCCGTCCAGTGAACTGCGACAGACAAATTATGATGGTAATGTATTTGTAATTTATTATGTACACCGCTTGCCAAATGTAGATTGGTGAACACAAACTCGGGCTATGTCCAAAAAAACCGACACAAATTCTGCTCCACCCGGGAATTGATCACAGGACCCCGAGATCATACTAGACCATCGAGGCGTCACTACGGTGTAATAGCCTAATCTGCTTCCCTGGGTGCTTATGCTGTAAAGAGCTCTAACCAACAATTAGCAGGCATCTGCGGCGAATAGTTTCGTAAGTTTAGTTTGCGCGAGATAGAATCGGACGACAAGCCCGCGACGGCCACCTTAAGAGCCATTTCAACGCACATCTCGTTAGTCGTAGGTATAGGTATAGTACCTAATATAAGTAATGTGTAATTGTGTATCTGTTGTTTGGCACCCATCAAGCTAAGGCTTAATTTATTGGGTCAAAACAATCCGATTTTTTTTACGATAAAGATTTACGATGATGATTTAGCTAAACATCAACATTAGAAATGTTGACAATTACCATAATAATAGAGCATAATATTGCATTTTTGATTCTTGAGATTTATATTCGTTTGGCAGCGCTAGTGTGTAGCGGATCCACGCTATTTTTCTTCCCTCTCTATGCTCTACTACTATTTGAACTATTGCTAGTTTGTTTACCTATTTAATTAACTCGTAGTGTGCCATTTGTTATTAAGTAAATAAATGGAATAATTCTTTAATATCTGGGCTTTACCTAAGCTGCTTACCACTCCTACTGTATGATTTCATATTTACTTATTTAGTCTTAGTAACTTACGATTCATACGCTATTTAGTTAGGTATGCATAAATTAATGAAAATACTTTGTGTTTTTATTACTACTTTCTGTTCTATTCTGTGAATAATGTCCAGAGATATTTATTTATTTATTTATTCTCCTTAAGATCGATGGACGACGCACTTAAGTATGCAGTATATGTTTAGGTATTTCAGGAATTAAAGGTTGAAAACATCAAGTTCTGATATTGTTCCACTTTTTATTTATCGTAGAGAAATCCATGACAGCATACTGACGGCAAATAATCTCTACTGCTACAAAGATCAGATACCGAAATACTCTAGTTTCCGTGGTCAGATGGAGTAAAACAAAGACAAAGAGCCCGCAGTAGCCGTCATAATACCTACCCGCACCATTGTTTCGCTCCTCTGTGGTCGGCAGCAATAGTTCTCCCTACTGCCACCTTAATTTATGTTGTGCCAAGTTACCTACTTTATTACAAGGTATGAAATTAATTAAGTCACTTAATTGGAACTAGTGTTTTTTATTTTATTTCAGTGAGACTCGGAAAATATGACGCGCTTTGGAATACTAAGAAATATTTTTACTTTATTTTTTAAGGACAAAGAATTTCTGGCGTTTTTTCTTATGCCTAGAAATACTGCTGTTAGCAAACTGGCCCACCTGATTTTAAACGGTTGTCACTAGCCCCATAGCCTGTCCCAAAGTTGTCCCCAAATTCTGGTCAATTCTTTTTCCCGCGATTTCTGGTGGTTAATGGGTTGGGACTCTGGCAGTGTGCATTGCACCACTGTGCATCCACTATAACTCATTTGTTTTCTAAGCAACTATTGTACAGCCTCGGCTGCATAATTTTTTGTAATTCAAAATACGATAATTAATTGTTTCTGATTTGTAATGATTTTGTAATCTGTTTGCTAACTTATAATATATATAATTATTTTCGGCCTAAACCTATTTACGAGTAGATAATTACAATAAGCAAGCAGGTCATGTTTCATTGTACTTATACGTTCAAAAGTGCCAAATACCATTTGACTCTCATAGGGATGCGCTTAAACCGCATTAACGAACTTTTGCCTGGCAAATGTGGTAAATAGTTTTGTAATTCGAGGGTACGCGGAGTTGGACAAGCGCTCCATAATACCCTGTGCACCATTGTTCCCACTTCACAGACGACTGCGTTCCTCCTGTATGCATGAAAACTTATTATTGTACCTATCCTTTTAAGTCTGGTAAGTTAAGTAGAGCCATAGTAGGTGTACTGAGCAACTAATAGTGGTAGAAAACGTCCAAGAAGTACAAATTATAGGATTGTTTTATTTAAATACCTAATTATAAATTATTTTTGGTCTCACATTAAAGGTAGAATAAATTTTATAACATTTTTTTTAAGTAAAATGTCTAGTCTACATAGATTGTGTTTGTTTAACAACTACCTAAGTCTAGATCTAATAATACGTCGTCGATAGTAACATAATATTTCAGTTCGCTAACTTTTGATTCAAAAATCTTCGATCTAGGTCTTCTGTTCCAAAATTGAAATCGCTTCACAATCCAAAAAAAAAACTTTGTAATTTATTAAATTTATTTTATAAGTTCTGAATCTATTTGTATAATAATTAATTAAGTTATTTAATACAAAGAGTAGGTACTACTTACTATAAGTATAGGTTTAGAATTTATAATATTCTTCAGACTGTATAATATTTTTATATTCTCTGGCAAGTAGTCCGACAAAAACTCTAGTTTTCTTGACTATGCACTACTTACATACTCCAATAATGGAACAAAAAATACAAAAACGACTAAGAGCTGGTTCCCACTTGTTGGGTGTCAGGTCAGAGCATGGAAATAATATTGGGTCAGAGCCGAATATTAATCGGACGTTTAACTATAAAACTAAGAAGACGACACAAAATCGGTTTCCGATAAGTGTGAATAGCTTTTTAAAAAATGCTCTGCTACTAGAACCTCTGATTAACATAAGGATCCGACATCCGTCAAGTAGGAACCAGCTCTTATTCAATTTTTCAATTCAAAGATCAATTAAACTTTAGTGAAACGGTTGAGGGAACGGTGAAATAAATCATTGTTTAAGTTTCCCGCCATATTTTGTTGCCTCATTTTTCCCGCCGATATTTTTTTAAGCATAGCTCTGGCTTACCAGTAATATTAAAACAAAAAAAAATGATTACGTCTTGGCGTGAATAGACAGCATTATACTATTTTAACCTGTGCAGCAACGAAGTGTCTATGGTAAAGATAAATAATCTGTATAGCAACTGTCATCTTAGTGTGACCTTATGAAGTAGATTAATACCATCTAGTAGTATAATTGTATCTCATTCATTGACCCTTGTTAACATGTTAAACGCTAAAATTTTCCCCAATTATTAGGGTAAAAAACATATTATAAAATGAGAAAAAACTGATTGATTTTAAAGAAATAAAAATTCAAAGGCTTATTTTTACACTTTATTTTAAATGTGGTAGAAATGGTAGAATCTTTACAATTTAGTTGAATGTTAAAATCTATGGTAAAAATAAGATGGCCGAAAAGCTGTGTGTGACATGATAAGGAAGTGCTAAGGTGACATGTAGTGACATGTACCTACGTCAATGTCAAAAAAAATGACCAACTTTGTTTTGTTGTAAGCTTGCAACAAGCTAGCGTTTATTATAAATTACAAAATAATTAGCGTTTCAAGTATGATAATTGTGATTTAGTTAAGTAAAGTATGGGGTTAATACAGCAAGACAGGGATATCCTGTGATAAAAAGTGTTTTATGTGGTTGAATAACATTGAAAAATGTGCGACAGCGACGATCCCGGGGATAATGCCCCCTCGGGGCTCGATTTAACCGGATTTTTGTTTGGAAACATCGACGAGAGCGGTCAGCTCGAAGATGACGGGCTTCTGGATGGCGACTCCAAGCGGATGTTGTCGTCTCTTACGAGGCTGGGTCTGGGATCCATGTTATCTGAAGTGCTTGATGAAGCTGAGCCATCTAAGGAGGATTTAGAGAAAGGTTAGTTTTATACATTGTTTGGCTTAATTTAGGTAACTATAATTTTTCATGTTCATATTTCGTTGTGGAATGTGAATTTTCAGGGTCATTTTTTTGCATCAGAAAATCCTACATTGCCCTGTTATTTCTTCATTGTTGTGTATTATTAAAATCAGGTCTCTACAATAATTGTAGTGAAAAATTGGATATTGTTATTTGAAAAATGGTTAACACAGCAACATAGACTTGCTGTTATAGGAATTCTGTTTCCTCTTATTAAACTTTTTATTTTACAGATTATTCACAAAAAAGTCCTTCAGCTGTTGACTTCTTTGACATTGATGATGCTGCTGAAGACATAAAAGTAAGGCTGGTAGATTCCATTCTTATGAAAATTAACCTTCACAAGAATACTATTTGATTTCACATATTTTTTTGCAATTTTGAAGCAATTTCACTTGCAAATAGAATAATTGCATCACAATAAACATAGTTTGTAGTTTAAGAATAGCTGCTGTATGTGTGTATAATAAATTTTGTTGATAAATTCTTAATAGTCCATGTCAACTTAATTGGCTTGTCTGAAGTTAGCTGCGAGCATCATTTGCGCAGGTACAGGGCGGGGCTGCGCCCCTCTGACTGACGTCATTATCTAACATTCAACCTTTATGGTAATTAGTTTAATAACATTGAATGTATTAAAAGCCCTATGATATATCAGCTACAAATCTATTTCTATAATCTTTAGTTTATTAACCATAGTTTGATTTGTTGTTCAAGTAACTTGACATCATTTGTGAGTAAAATCTCAATTCCCCAATCTGCATTTCTGATGTTATTGCACCAGATGTGCGATTTGTGTTCTGCGCAGGTTCTCAGACAATGTTCAGTCAAGCCAATTAAGTTGACATGTATTATAATGAACAGTTCATTATTTAACATCTTTTGTTTGTTTAATGTGTTTTAAATGTGGTGATATTAATAATTTATTTAAATGTAAAATTGTAATTGTGTGTTGTGTGTTATAATCATTTAACTAACATTTTAGTATTTTGTATGTCAATAAGCATTTGTCTTGTCACTAAGTATATCATATTTCACGTATTTTGTGTTGTATGTATGCAATAATTTGAGCATTAAAACAAATTTTTTTTTTTATAGTATACATGTCTAAATTGATTTTTATTCACAATAGATTTTAGCATGAACAGTCCTCTTGATAAAAAAAAAAAATCTTTAAAACAATAATAATCCAAATCAACCACTTACCTCTAAAAAAATTATATATTATGATTTAAATGGCAAAAATAGTAGTTTCAGAAGTGAATTTGAAGATGATTAAATAAGTAAAATGTTGAAGTTATTGCTTCTATGTTCTAATAACTAGTTTTGTTATACTAATAGGAGGAGGTAGATGTAAGCACTAACCAAGATGCACAACAAGATATATCTGGCACTGAGGTAAAGGGTGAGGGCACTGCACAAGCCAATGTTACGTCTGAAACAAATGCTCAGAGCGATTGTCCTCAGACGGAAGGTAACCAAGAAGATGGAAACAATGAATGGATGCGAAAGGAAGAAAATGATGATTCTGAACAGCAACAGACTAATGATGAGGGATACGATGGAGATATGGAGGGAGACGGAGGACTTATGCCACCACCTTCTGTTATTCCGTAAGTTTTTCTTTTCATTCATGTGAAACATGTCAGGCTCATTGATATATTGGCATTCTACTAAATGTTGTATTATTGCAGTTGTATGGTTGCAATGTTCTGCTAAGGATTAAAAAAAATTGTTTATTTCCTTTGCCAAGCCAATCTCCATATAAATTGGAGAATATTGGAAAACTAACTTTCTTTAAAAATCAATTAAAGTACTAGTTAAAAACTGGCAAAGACACGGAATTTCACAGTTGATGGATTTTTAATAAAGAATATTATGTAAAAAGTCTAATGGCAAATATATTTTAGCAAACATCAAAAAAATGAGAAGCCAAAAAAGTTGGAAACTCCACTGGCAGCTATGTTGCCTTCCAAGTATGCCAACACTGATGTGACCGAGTTGTTCCCTGACTTCAGACCTGATAAAGTAAGCATAATTTTCTTCTTACTAGTATCAAAAAGGTCTTAAGACAAAATGTTTTTTGTATTCTGGTTTTCAATTATGAATGTGCCCATCTGGCATTGACCCAGAGCACATCCCTGTCAAGGGGGCCATGGAAATAGCTGGTAGTATACATTTTTTTATTATTAGAATTTCAAGAATAAATTGGAATATTTAAGCATTTCTCCTTATGTTAAACTTTTCTTTATTATTTAAATCCTTTTTAGGTATTGCTGTTTTCTCGTTTATTCGGTCCAGGGAAGCTCTCAAGTCTGCCACAGATTTGGCGTGGAGTCAAAAAGCGCAGGCGCCGTAAACGCAGTGGTAGTACAAGTAGCGATACGCCACCACTGATGCCTGATAACCAGGAACTACAGTGTGCTAGTGACGATGAGGAAAAGTTTCTCAAGTAAGTTATTAGTAAGGTAAATAAATAAAAGTTGTGTTTAAGAATTGTAAAAAAAGAAAACTAACATGAATTTTGTTATAATAAAAGACATTTTACTCCAATCACATAGTAAGGCAAGCATTGCAAAGTCTTTTCTTCATCATAAACTATAAGGGTCGCTGCACACGGGCCATACGTCACAGCCACAAATGCGCCGCCACTGGCATATTTCTGTAGTTTTCATACATTTTGTATGGACGTCCACTTACTGTTGACAACGGGGGGGGGGGCCGTGTTTTTATCTGTGGCGTGTGGTCCGTGTTATATGTTTTTGTTTGCTAAACTATATTTTGTTTTGCTAGACCAATGGAAGAATCGCAACAAACAAGTGCAGACAACAATGCGAACAACGCGGGCGATAAGTCGCAGAGGCCGACGCCGGCCCACTGGCGATTCGGGCCCGCGCAGGTCTGGTACGACATGCTCAATGTGCCGGAGACTGGTGAAGGATTCGACTATGGCTTCAAACTTAAGGTAAAAATAATTAGTAAAAAAAAAGTCTTTTATTTCAGACAAACAACCATAAAGTGTTACAAACAATTTTTCCTGTAATCAATGTTAATTTTATTAAATATTAATAAATTTAATTATTATATTGTTATGGTAAAGTCAAAAACTGGTATACAAATATCTATATTTCGTACTCCCTATTATTACTACATAGAGGTATATGATGTTAAAATTTTTGTTGCCCGTTTTACCAATACATAAGGTTGAATCTTATTTTTCCATGGTTCTGTAGAGGTTAAGGAGTACAGTTGCTTTCCCATACTAGTGGAAATGAATTATATAATCTGCTTTCGTCATATATGTACTCATATTCCGAAATTATCGAAACCTATATTCCGTTAAAAAGAAGTAAAAAGTTGAGATTTCTATGGGTGACTGAATTGTGAAGTAATAGTATACATCAGTGTTGGGCGTAATTAATTACTTTTGTAATTTAATTAATAATTGAACCAAAAGTAATTCAATTACTTTAATTGCAATTACATGTAATTGAAATTACTGTAATTGAATTACATAAGTAATTGGTAATTATAATTACATTAATTTGTAATTGTAATTACTCAATTACTTTAACAAATCTTTTTGTTTTTTGACCGGGTAACCTCTTTATCCCGACCAAAATAAATGTTACTTCCCAACTATGGTTGTAAGGTCGGTTTAAAACGAATCAAACCATGCCGTATGAACCAAAATTTTGGTTTAAAACCGTTTAAAACGGTGTTTTACGGTTTTTATGGTTAGAAACAGTGTTTTTTTAATATGAACTCAGAATGCATTAGATTATCGAATTCGCCATGCAACGGAGTACCAAACTGTGTATTTTCATGTTTGTCAGATTTTTTACTATGATACTATTACTGATATTAAGAGATGGGCAAAGTGTTTCTGCCCGGCAGGTAAGATTGCGAAGACCCTTTGATGATACTTCCTGGAGAACACCCATGATGTTATTACCCTGAAAACACCCCCTGGTAATACTACCCGGAGAACACCCCCTGATGTGATTACCCTGAAAACAACCCCCGATGCAACAACCCGGTGAACACTCCTTTGATGATACTTCCTGGAGAACACCCATTATGTTAATACCCTTAAAACACCTCCTGGTAATACTACCCGTAGAACACCCTCTGATGTGACTACCCTGAAAACAAACCCCGATGCAACAACCCGGTGAACACCCCTGATGTGACTACCCCGAAAACCCCCCGATGCAACAACCCGGTGAACACTCTTTGATGATATTTCCTAGAGAACACCTATGATGTAAATACCCTGAAAACACCCCCTGGTAATACTACCCGGAGAACACCCCCTGATGTGACTACCCTGAAAACAACCCCCGATGCAACTACCCGGTGAACACCCCTGATGTGACTACCCTGAAAACCCCCCAATGCAACAACCCGGTGAACACCCTTTGATGATACTTCCTAGAGAACACCTATGATGTTAATACCCTGAAAACACCCCCTGGTAATACTACCCGGTGAACACCCCCTGATGTGACTACCCTGAAAACAACCCCTGATGCAACTACCCGGTGAACACCCCTGATGAGACTACCCTGAAAACCCCCCGATGCAACAACCCGGTGAACACCCTTTGATGATACTTCCTAGAGAACACCCATAATGTTAATACCCTGAAAACACCCCTGGTAATACTACCCGGGGAACACCCCCTGATGTGACTATCCTAAAAACAACCCCCGATGCAACAACCCGGTGAACACCCCTTTGATGATACTTCCTGGAGAACACCCATTATGTTAATACCCTGAAAACACCCCCTGGTAATACTACCCGGAAAACATCCCCTGATAAATACCCAAGAAACATCCCCTTAATTATGTTGGTACCCTGAACACCTCCTACGGCTACTATTATGTACCTATTGGATAATGTATTTTGCACGTTATTTTATGCCTTTACAATTCTAAATAACTCTTTTTTGATCTGTTTTCCTGAAATATACTTTTGATGAATCAGTACCTAATTATTTTATATAAATACTAACTAAACTTAAAAAGTACCGAAAAAGTAATTGAGTAATTGCAATTACCAATTACAATTACAAATTTGTAATTGTTAATTGAATTACTTTAAACAATTACCAGTAATTTGTAATTGAAGTTTTCAATTACATTTTGTAATTGTAATTTGTAATTAGTAATTAATTACATTTTGCCCAACACTGGTATACATTAATATTAATAAATTGAAACTGATTAGTTTTTGGCTAAGCAGAAGAGTTTTGTGCACCCGTTTTGTTCTTATGGATTCTGCCAGAATACCAGCGCTGCTGTGGTGTTTTCTAATTGTCACAGCAGCATATTGCTGAAGCAGAACCCTATTGGCCTGTATAAAGTTAGTTTTTTAGTAAAATTGTTTTATGTTTAATTTTAATTGTTATTAATTTTTTGTGTAATCTTGTGTTTTTTGGGCCAATGTTTTTCTTTCTTTCTTTCTTTCTTTCACCCTAGAAAAAAAAGTCTTTTATATAAAGCAAAAACGAATTTCCAACAATAAAGCCTGAAAGCATCGGATCTTTGCCAAAGTTTTACTTTTTCATTCTAGGCCCCATCACCAGAACGTGAAGACAAGCCAAAAGAACCAGAAGAGCCAGCCGAGGTGGAGAAAGAGACTTCCGATAGCCCGGACAGTGGGTTTCCTGACGACTCATTTCTGATGGTGTCCCAACTGCAATGGGAAGATGATGTTATATGGGATGGTAGCGAGATAAAACAAAAGGTAAGATCTTTATGGAGTTGTAATTTGAAGATGGTTGATTCATGAAGGTTAAACGTTTCCCTATGGGCGATCTTATTGCTTTTAATCTAGTAGGATGTTTCCGTTTTGTGTATAAGAGTTAGATTATTCTTCAGTACTTAAGAGTACTTATGGCAAAACATGTTTATTTGACTATTGTGTTCTGGGTTATTCGGTATCCGCTTCTAAGACACTTTTACAATACATTTACTTAAGCTTTACATTACAATCAGTATGAAGATTGGTTTGTTTGTGGATTTACTTCAATGGCACCATGCTTTAAGCATGTCTAGACTAGAAAAAAAAGGGAAAAAACATTTAAAGAGCTTGGGTCTCTATTTTTGCCTCTGCTTTATGTGTTGCCTTATAAATCGCAATGGATCCAGTGTTTTTGTTGTTAGAAGGTGCTGATTGCTGATACCTAATTTAAAAGGATTTATCCTTATGCAGGTTCTAGCGCGACTTAACAGTAAAAGTAATGCGGCGGGTTGGGTTCCCACATCGGTGAGCCGCACCGCCCAACAGTTCTCCCATGGGCCTCGCCCGCAACCGCCAGCTCCATTGCAGGCAAAACCATTAACGTGAGTACTGACTGCCGCACTCAGAGACGTCATTTTACTTTAATGTCAATTATAGCAAAGCCTATGGTACTTAACATCATAAAAATAAAGACTATTATTCAATGGCGAAATGGTAAATCAGAGATTAGCCTTAATTGGCGTCTCTGAGTGCGGCAGTAAGACTTTCAAATATTAATTTATGAATAGTCTTTCGCTTACTACATTAACTTATCGTCACAATAAAAACCTGCTTTTATATTATAGCTAGCACATTTTGTATTTTACAATATTTTTCTCTTATTTATGTAGGATACATTTATCATATAGCTACTTTCATGCAATATACTCTTATCTTCTGTTTATGAAACTAGGCATTGTATTTAGTTTTACAGAGCATTTAGTAATCTCTAAGGAAATATTCATGTTGATTCCAATGTCACAATCTCTATTTTAATTTACTGATGACCACAAAATATCTTTGAAATATTTGGATAAGCTCATTAAATAAACTAACATAAACAGATTAGACAATTAATAGCAAAAACGACAAATTACCTTTGTTGATTACCTACAGCTAAAACAGAACTATCAACTCTCCAAAGATTCTGTTAAATATCGGTGTTTCCTCTAATTTCTGGTATAATGTCCACAGATCAGCCTCCGGATCAAACTCGCAATCAGGTGCGGTGTCAGGGGACGGTGAAGACAACACGTGGTACAGCATATTCCCTGTTGAAAACGAGGAGTTGGTCTACGGGACGTGGGAGGACGAGGTCATATGGGACGCGGAGAATATGCCGAAGATACCGAAACCTAAGATTCTCACGTTGGATCCGAATGACGAGAACATCATTTTGGGAATACCTGATGATGTTGATCCGTCTAAGATTACGAGAGGTAAAGTATTTTTATATAAAGTAAATTTATAAATTGCTTGGGGACATTTGGTACTTGATTTTTGAATAGAACACAATTTCAAAATAAAGTTACCCAGTTATAAAAATGTCCTGTCATGGCTGTCCCATGGTTTTTGAAGTCCCACTAGCACATACATAAATTAGCGACGTAGTATCGTGAAGTGTTTTAAGCGTGTAAGCTCCGCCCCCTTCTCATCTTGGGGGCGGAGCATCGCCCTTGTCATGGCAACGGGAGTCTACCAGGTTAAGACTGCCAGTCCACTCATAACTACCAATTGAATGGCAGGAGTGGAGATTATAATAAATCCTATTGGTTAATACTACTGACTAGATACTGTTTTGTTCCGCGTTAGAAGATTATAAAAAAAGAAA
This sequence comes from Mecyna flavalis, assembly GCA_949319885.1. Classification (NCBI taxonomy): domain Eukaryota; kingdom Metazoa; phylum Arthropoda; class Insecta; order Lepidoptera; family Crambidae; genus Mecyna; species Mecyna flavalis. The sequence continues at coordinate 10,107,470 of OX439435.1, read as the reverse complement.
AACGTTTCTTTTGAGTTAGTCATGTAAATTATGTTTGCAGAAAGAGGACCGGCACCTAAAGTGAAGATTCCGCACCCTCACGTGAAGAAGTCGAAGATTCTTCTGGGGAAGGCTGGTGTCATCAACGTGTTGCAAGAGGATGCGCCGCCTCCGCCTCCCAAGTCGCCGGATAGAGATCCCTTCAACATATCTAATGATGTGTAAGTTTAAATTATCAGTAAGTTTAGATCTTTCATCAGTACCGTCTCAGCAAAAAACAAAAAAATTAACTAACATAATTATTTATTTCATGATTTTTATTTAACGTACGTTTTCCCCTTACAGCTACTACCAACCAAAATCCCAAAATCCTCGTCTAAAAGTCGGAGGAGGACAGCTCATCCAACACAGTACGCCAGTGGTGGAACTGCGGGCGCCGTTCATACAAACCCACATGGGGCCAGCGAGGTTGCGGGCGTTCCACCGTCCGGCTATGAGGAAGCTCTCGTATGGGCCCTTGGCTGCCCCCGGCCCGCATCCTGTGCAGCCTCTGCTGAAACATATCAAGAAGAAAGCCAAGGTAAATGGTATAAGTCAAAACCCTCATCTAATAGTCGCAGAAGGGCAGCTCACTTGACCTACGGGGGGGGGGGGGGGGTGTAGCTCCTTAACGCCCGCATTGCACAGGTCGCCAGAGTCAAGTCTGGGGGACACCTAGTTTCTTGGGTGGCCATACCCAGGCGCCACCCAGACTTGAGACCTCTCATGTCGGGGTATCCGGGGATAGGCTGGTCAATAGCCAAAAAATAATAGGAAAGAGGGGAAAATATAGAAAATATTTTCCCCTCTTTCCTCCAATTCCTGTCTTATGAGAACTTCTACAATCTCTTTAACATTTTATTCTTTATCTCCCTTCTTCTTTCTCTTTCCTTCTCTATCCACTTGTAGCTGAAAGTACACTTTGTCCAATGTTTTTCTTTATTTACAGCAACGCGAGGCCGAACGCTTAGCCTCTGGAGGTGGTGACGTATTCTTCATGCGCACCCCAGAAGACTTAAGCGGTCGTGACGGAGAGCTCATCTTAGTCGAGTTTTGTGAGGAACATCCTCCTCTTCTCAGTCAAGTGGGAATGTGCTCGAAGATTAAAAACTATTACAAACGGACTACTAGTAAGGTAATTAAATCATTTGGGTACTTAGGATTTATAACCGTTGAAGGTCAGATGTATTTTGCTGAATAAACCTGATTTATGTTTTCAAAAATAAAATCATACTCTATCTGGTCACGTGACAGTGACTGAAAATACTGACCGCCATCTTTTTTACTCAAGTGTGACGTCAGTAAAGCAGAAACAAGAAATAGTTCTTATGCAATAACCACCAGTATTATAACTATATTAAGAATTTGTGGACGTTAATTGCAGTTATTTTGTTACTATATTCTACACGATATACTATGGACGATAGATTCGTGCCAGGTGGTAGGTTCCTGTACTGAAGCTAGTGAAATTACTGGGTATATGAGACCTAATAACTGTCGTCTCGGTGTAGCGGGCGCAGAGCGGTGCCAGACAGTAACTGCTTAGTAACTGTTTGGCACTGAACTGTCTAAGGGCAGACGTAGCGTTTACCATCAGGTACGATCTGCTCGTCTTGTTACACATTACAATAAAAAAAATGATTTCACTGCCTATTTTACGACGTTTCTTTGTTATGCTTTATGACGTCACGAGAACCCTATAATATTATCACTGATTTACATTTCATATTTTTTGTTTCATATTAGTTTGAAACCAGTAATTTTATTTATTTCTTTAATCGAATGACACAGGATAACGGTCCGAAGCCTCTCAAATACGGTGAGACGGCTTACGCACATACGTCGCCGTTCCTTGGTATTCTGGCGCCGGGCGCGACCCAGCCTGTGGTCGAAAACAACATGTACCGCGCGCCTATATACGAGCACACCATGCCGCAGACCGACTTCCTCATTATACGGACTAGGTGAGGAAATATAGTGTAAGGTATTTATTATTTTGTGTAATTACTAGTACCCCTCGCCTCGATGGTCTAGTGGTTTAAGTACCGGGCCAAGATCTCGGGGTCCCGGGTCGAGCTAACTTTGTGTCGGTTTTTTCGGACACAGCTCGGGTTTTGGCAAGCGTGGTGATTAAGCCAATGCCCATCATTGTAGCGATAACTTGATTTCAAGGATGGAGGCCTTTGCCCTGCAGTGGGACATTAATAGGCTGATACTTTAATAGTACCCCAGGTCGTCGCAGTACGTTAAATCCATCCATCATTACGGTATTTGCCACCAGCCCACCCACCCATTATTTTACCACCTTGTTTAATAATGTGATTAAAAAATAGTCGAGTTCCCTACTATCAAATGGTCTATTGAAAATAATAGTAATAATTTAGCTAATAAGCTTTTAAGGGCCGGCTGCACAGCTGTCAGATAAGTTCGAGATTTATGTCCGATGGATGACAAGGAATTTAAAATGGACAAAAGATAAAGAATCTTAGTTACCTAAGTTGCTGCTGAAGTCCTAAACTTAAGTTTAAAGTAAATATTTGTCTGGATGTTGAAGGATATGTATTAAATTGTATCTACTGGGTTTTTGTTGCAGGCAAGCATATTACATTCGAGAAGTGGATGCTTTGTACGTCGCCGGTCAGGAGTGTCCGTTATACGAAGTGCCTGGACCGAACTCGAAGAGGGCTAATAACTTTGTTCGAGATTTCCTACAAGTAAGGAGAAATTATGAATGAATATTAACAATAATATTTAGGTACGTTTATTACTGGATGAACGCCTGAACAGACTTTTAAAAGCTGTGATAGTGATTTAAGTAGGTACCGGGCCGGAAGCTAGGGAACGAAATTTAATTTTGGGTTTGTGATTACCAATCCGCATTTGGCAAGCGTGGTGATAAAGCCGTTTACCCATCGGCCATCATTGTGACGATGCCGTTTACCCATCGGCCATCATTGTGACGATGCATGATTCCGATGATAGCAGTAATGAAGCCTTTATTCTGCAGTAAGACATTAAAGACACACTATTACTGGACGACTAGTGTAATACGATCATAACATCTGCCAATATTAAAGTAAAGCCTGACCAAGAAAATAAAAAACTCTCTGGAGGCGCCACATTAGTTATGGTTATAGCAACACTTGGTTGCTATGGTTATACAAATAACAAGAAATAACAAGGCATCAAGGGCCTGACATGATTTGATAGAGTGAGATAGTCTTATTGAGATTCCTATAAGAGAAAACAAATAAGAGTGCCATGTTTTTATCTCTATCACCGACCGGACTTTTTTTCATGGTCAGGTTATAGGCCAATTGTCAAAATAGAGGCAAAACAAACAAATGGGATATGTCAAGTGCACAAAAAATAAAGAATTTGTGGATTAATACCTAATTTATTCATAAGATTTATAAAAAACCGAATGTGTAGTGTTTGTGCCTAGCATACATAATGGGAGGGTGTTCAATATTTGGCTGCAAAAGCAACAATCAAAGAAAAGAAGCGGGTGTTACATTTCATACGTAAGTACACTTTTTATATATTTTGATCACGTATTTCTTTCTCAAATCTCACAGGAACACAGTTTCTGAGCTAAATCATTAGTTATATCATGAAAAACTTGAGAAATGGGAAATATCTAAGAAATATTTGTAAATATAACCTCTGAAACATTTGACATGTAAACCGGTAAAATTACGTATTACATATTTACGATAGAAGCCAGCTTAGCATAGACGTCTACTTAAATTAGTAGATTTATAACACTTCATAATTCGATTTCCGGATGCCTACCATACAGAAAAATTACCCCAAAAATTACCCCATATTTCAGGGAATTTTAAGCGATTTGATGTTTCCAGATTTCCGACGGATGATATAACTCGTGAGAAATGGATAGAAGCAACTGGAAAAAAGAATTGGGTACCACATAATAATTTGTTCTAAACATTTTGATAAAAGAAATGTTTCCGTAAAACAGACTTCAAACTTATAGCATCCCCCTTTGCCTGCCTCGGGGGTTTAAAATGTCTTATGAAAAAAAATGTAATAGTAGTTATAATAAGTTTTCAATAAAGAAATTACCTGTTTTTAATTAAAGTTTATCATTTTATTCCAATAACCACACAATCTCATATCAAATCCTTGAGTGAAACCCTATTTGATCTGATATTGATCGACAATTAATTCGTAATTGTAAACTATATTAAATTTTTTGATAGTTTTTCTTAACTATCAAAAATTCAATATAGTTTATCACAAAAATAGTGGTCGATCGGATTTTCGCGCTTTCGCTTGCGATACTATTAGCGAGTCAAAAGATTGACTTTCACTCACTACGGAATTCGAATACTGCAACGTTTCTGACTACATTTGATGGTAAAATTTTGCGTTCATGGCAGCCCCATATTTTGACGTCATAATATGTCTATCTCTTACACCCGGTCGCTTGGTGGCATATCTATAAAAAATATACTAAATCTATGCAAGGCATGGTCGACAATTGACATCAGACTTTGACAGACAGTAATAATGAATGACAGCTTGCCACTTGAAGAAATTATTTCCAAAATTTTTCCGCAATGTGGCGAGGTTTTTTATTTTAATATATTTTTATACTTATTTATAAACTCTTCTCTTCAGGTGTACATATACAGGTTGTTTTGGAAATCAACACACGATCCGCGTCGTATCAAGATGGACGACATTAAACGCGCCTTTCCATCTCATTCTGAGAGTTCTATAAGAAAACGGCTCAAGCTCTGCGCTGATTTCAAGAGAACTGGAGTAGATTCCAATTGGTATGTAGTTATTTGGGTAATGATTCGAGTAATGGTCAAGATATCAGCTACCGTGTTTCAAGTTTAAAAATGGTTTAAATATCATGTTGATATGTATTTGGGATGCAGTCTAATATTTATTGCAAATTGATGATGATCAAATCCTTAAATTCAAAGCCTTCAAGCCAAAAAAAAAACCATTGTTTAAATGGCTGAAAACTCATTCAGAAATCATCAAGTAGAATGCGGTTTCTGTCAAGAAGAATTATGCAAGAAACTCGATAAGTGCTATTTTCAATCGTCCAATGTTTTAGTATGTTTAAGGTCTTATATAATTTGATTCCTAACTTTCAAAATCTATACAAATCAAATGGCAGAAAATAAGCAAAGTATTTTTAAGAAATTGATTCTCCCAGGTGGGTGATAAAACCAGACTTCCGCCTGCCATCCGAAGAGGAGATCCGAGCGATGGTATCTCCCGAGCAGTGCTGCGCATACTTCAGCATGGCGGCGGCGGAGCAGCGGCTGAAGGACGCCGGCTACGGAGAGAAGTTCATATTCACGCCGCAAGAGGACGACGATGAGGAGATGCAGCTCAAGATGGATGACGAGGTTTAACTTTTGTTTTTTGGGAAAAAAGGAGGCGGCGTTTACTCACTAAAAACCTACGTGATCCCTCGCTACCATATGTAACAGTGCCGTCATGCCCCAAAGGGAGTTGTTGCATTCGGCAGCACATTGAGCGTTGCTTCTTAGTGAAGGGACACTCTTGACATAATATTATGCCGTACGCCTATCTGCAACTGCAATACAGCCGGCCGCAAACGTGATGATCATTTGACGTTATCAAAATGCTTTATTGTCATAATAATAAGGTCTACTACATACAATTCTGTATTGACACTTTGTATTTTGGTGATATGTTGAGAAATCCCATTTACAGATAATAATGTTTTACTTAATTTTATTATTATGCACCACATTTTCATTTTTTATTATGATCCCAGGTCAAAGTAGCCCCATGGAACACAACCCGCGCCTACATCCAAGCTATGCGCGGCAAATGCCTGCTTCAATTGACGGGTCCAGCCGACCCTACCGGTTGCGGCGAAGGGTTCTCATACGTCCGAATTCCGAACAAACCGACGCAACAGCCGAATGAAGAGCAACAACCGAAGCGAACTGTTACTGGTACTGATGCGGACTTGAGGAGGCTAAGCTTGAATAATGCTAAGGCTTTGTTGAGGAAGTTTGGTGTGCCTGAGGAAGAGGTTAGTGATGGTTCAAATAAATCCAAAGTTTTTTCTTTTTGTTACAATAGTAAAGATGTGAAGGGCTGGCATATTAAAAAGAAAAAAGTTAACTTTGCCAAAGCTGTTTTATATGTTTTGGATTGGTTCGTAGGGTAGTTCTTGCCACCACCACCCAATGCAATGTTTACTCAATTATTGGAATTATTTATGAAACCAATAACAAACTTGAGGTTAGTACGCGAATATTGGAGGGAAAACTGTTAAAGAATTCGATAGTTAAAAAAGTTTTTTTTTACACTCTTTTCTTGATTTCACTCAGTCAATTTTTTTAAATTTTAGGACAAATTGTAGAAGCACTCATAAACTATAAATGTTATTAATACGTAGAAGAATTAAAAAATAAACGTGTAGCGCGCATTTCCTGGAAGTCGTTAAGCCACCCGGCCGTACCCCTCTCCCCCTCTCGTACGATACCCCGCACCTCAAGTCACCCTGCGTCGTTCCCCTCTCTCCCTCTCGTGCGATACCCCGCACCCCAAAGTCGCCCTGCGGGCGCGCAGGAAGGGTCTAGAGATCGACCCCCGCGCCACGCCAGTCAGCCACGGCTACTCAGCGTGCGTACATGTCGCTCTGTCTGTCACCCATACTCTCGTGCTGCGTTCGCGAGCTATATTTAGTTAATTCCATAAGTTTCATTGAATTGCCATTAACTGTATAGTGTAACTAACTGTATGTGTGGTTGAATTGAATAAACGCTTTGGTGAACATTATATTGGCGTCCCAACTCGGGCCTCGAATCGAGTTTTCTCGAAGCTTCTAGTGCATGTGCACGCGCGCATGTGTGAGTGCAGCTACGCGCGTCCCCGCCGCTTGCTTCTATTAAAACTTAGTGATCGAAACGAAAATAAAAATGCCGCCGCGAAAGATTCGCAGTAATGAGTCGAGTGACGACGATGAATCGGTGAAACAGACACCTGCAGCATCTGTGCTTATGTCCGAAAGTCAACTGGCATCGCTTTTGGCGGCCTTCTCTGCGGCGCAAGCCGAGGCAAACCAGAAGCTCGTCCAGTCTCTTCTAACATCGCACTTAGGATCGCCGCCGCACGCCGAGCCGAGCGCCGCCGGCGCTCACGCTCCTGCCGTCACGCCACCGGCGTGGCCGCCATCTTCCCCGGGTACATTTGTAAAATGTACAGCACGGTTCGACGGTTCGTCTCAACAACCGGAAGTCGTGGAAGCATTTATAGACGCCGTGGAAATGTATAAAGATTGTGCATCGGTCAGCGATGAGATGTCACTTCGTGGTCTCCCTATGCTACTTCAAGGAGACGCAGCGGTATGGTGGCGCGGAATCCGAAACGAGGTATGTACGTGGTCGGATGCCGTGAAACGCTTGCGCTCGATGTATGGAGTTCCGAGACCGGCCTATAAGTTATACCGGGATGTTTTTGCCGCCGAGCAAGGGGCGGAACGTGCCGATATTTTTATTGTAAAGACAAGGGCTTTACTAGCTAAATTGCCATATGAGTTACCAGAGGAAGCTAGATTGGATATGATTTATGGTCTTTTACACAAGAGAATAAGGAAACGATTGCCGAGAGATGCCATTAACGACATTGAATCTCTTATCGAAAAATCTCGAGCCATAGAGGAGTCGCTGTCGGAGAATACTACGATGTCGCCGCCCGCGCCGCCGCGACCCGGCGCCGGAGGGCCGGCGCCGCTGTCCGGCGCGCCGGCGAGATCGAGCCGCAGGCTGTGCGAGGGCACTCAGCTTGCTACTTCGGCTTCGCGTTCAACGGCTTCGTGTTCGACGGCTTCGCTACAGCGCGCCGACGCGCGTGCCGACGCCTCGCGCGCCGACGCCGACGCGTCGGCTTGGCGCGAGCGTGCGTCCGCTCCGTGTAGTGATAGTGATCAGTGTAGTGGTGATAAAAAGCTATTCTGTGTATATTGCAAAACGCGTGGACACGTTCGAGACACTTGTGTTAAGTTAAGTAAACGGACTATGTCATCTAGTTCTAGTACTTATTGTTATAATTGTGGCGAAAAGGGTCATATTAGAGTAAATTGTCCTAAATGTAAACAAACATCTATTGATAACAATGTAAAGCTTGAAAATGTATTTTCCTCTGTTTTTGTTGGTAATTGTGACTCGAGTTTGAAATCTGTGTATTGTAATAAGCAGGGTCGGCCTATCGTACGAGTGAGTATCGAGGGACACTGGGGTACCGCGCTAATAGATACCGCCGCACGTCGTAGTATTGCAAGTTGTTCACTTTACGCGTTAATGAAACGTATCGGCTTACAGTTTCGTAACGAAGTGATGTCTGTCAGGCTCGCGGACGGTACTGTTAGGAAGGGTGAGGTGTTGCTTACTGTAGTAAATGTCGACTTAGCTTCACTTAGTATACCTGTTGAGTTTATAATTTTGAAAGATGCAGTAAATAACGATACTTTGTTGGGGATCGATTTTATTACTAGGGCTAGGATGATTATTGATTTCGATAGATGGCAATGGTGTACAGCTGATGAGCCCCGGACATTTCACCCTCTGTCATGGGAAACCCAACGCGAACCTGTCGAGTGCGCCGCATTGAACGTGTTGCGACAGGACGAAGGCGCCTCACTGTCGGAGTCGGATCGGTCTAGACTGGCGAGTCTATTGGGTGAGTACTCTGACGTTTTTAAGGTGTCCGGAGAGCCGACACCTTTCGCAGAGCACCACATAGATACAGGTGACCATCCGCCGATTGCCGTGCCGCCTTATCGCCTCACACCTGCGAAGAAGGAAATCATGCGCGCCGAGTTAGACAAGATGTTGGCTGAGGGGGTGATTGAGGAGTGTGAATCTGCCTGGGCAGCGCCATGTGTACTGGTACCAAAGCCTAATGGTACGTATAGGTTTTGTGTTGATTATAGGAAGCTGAATGCAGTTACCAAGACTGATGCTTATCCTATGCCGCGCATTGATGAGCTCTTGCAGTCGACCAAGAAGGGTTGTGTGATGAGTTCCCTGGATCTCCGAAGTGGGTACTGGCAGGTGAGTACCACGGATAGGGACAAAACTGCCTTCGTGACGCCTTTTGGGACCTATCGTTTTACCCGTATGCCGTTCGGACTCAAAAACGCTCCGGCGACGTTCCAACGATTGATAGATCGCTTCCGGTCGGGTCCTACATTGGGGGGCAGGCTTATTCTGGGGTACCTCGACGATTTGCTCGTGATTTCTGAGGACCTGGAGTCCCATTTAGCTGATTTACGTGCAGTATTCGAGCGTCTCCGTGTTTTCAAGCTAAGGGCCAACCGCGAGAAGTGCGTGTTTGCCAGGGAGCAGCTCAAATACCTCGGGCACGTGATATCCCAGGACGGGATATCTCCAGATGCTGATAAGGTACGTGCAGTCTTAGAGATGAAGGAACCTTCTAATCTCCAACAACTTCGTACCTTCTTGCAGACTTGTTCATGGTTCAGAAAGTTTATGCCAGAGTTTGCAAAGGTAGCTGAACCACTCACATGTCTTACTAAGAAGGCGAGGACCTGGCAATGGGGGGATGATCAAGCCAAAGCCTTCGTGCTACTTAAAACTCTTCTGGCTTCTCCGCCCATTCTTGTTCAGCCAGATTATTCAAAGCCGTTCATTCTTAGAACAGATGCCAGTGATATTGCTTTAGGTGCAGCTCTACTCCAGGGGGAGTCCCCACACGATGAACACCCCATCGAGTATGCCAGCCGTCTCCTTACCTCAGCTGAGAAGAATTATAGCACTACGGAAAGGGAGGCGCTAGCCATTGTCTGGGCTGTTGAGAAGTTCCGTGGGTATATTGATGGTCATCGGGTTCTGGTCAGAAGTGATCATCAACCTCTCAAGTGGCTGTTCTCCCTCAAGTCGCCTAGTGGTAGGCTTATTCGTTGGGCATTGAAGCTGCAATCTTTTGATTTACAGATAGAATACACTCCGGGAAAGGCTAATGTGTTAGCCGACACTCTTAGTCGTCCCGTCGTAGATAATACCTTGGCGGAATGTGATGTTTGTCCTGTTTCCGTGGATGTTCCACGTTGGGATGCTGCATCGACTCGGGAAGCCCAGCTGGCTGACCCGGAAGTAGCCAAGATTCTCAAGGACTTGGAAGGTGCTGATGAGCTGTCAGTGCATCGGTGGTCGGAGCGAGGGTACCTGGTAAGCCAAGGTGTCTTATATAGGTACGTAGACGATGCCGATACTGAGGAGCCTCAGTTGGTCGTACCTGAAAGCTTGCGGGATAAGGTTATGTTCGAATGTCATGACTCACCTACCGCCGCTCATGGAGGTATCCAGCGCACGTTGCATCGCATCTCCCAGCAGTTCTATTTTCCTGGTATGAGACGTTATGTCACCACTTACCTGAGGACCTGTACTGAGTGTCAGCGATACAAACCTTCGAACTTAAAGCCTCCAGGCTTACTTCAGACTCCGGTACCTGCTCAACGTTTCGAGGTAATCGCCGTCGACCTCTTTGGGCCGTTGCCAAAAGGGCCTCAGGGTGAAAGGTGGGTTTTGATAGTAGAGGACACTGCAAGTAAGTGGGTTGAACTGTTTGCTCTCACCGAGGCCACGGCAGAAGCCTGTGCGAAAACCCTTGTTAATGAAATTTTTATGAGGTTTGGACTTCCTAGGCGTATGATTTCAGACAACGGCGTCCAATTTGTAGCCGACGTTATGCAGAAGGCCTTGTTTATTCTAGGTATAAAGCAGAACCTGGTACCTCTTTATCACCCAGAAGCAAACCCGGTGGAACGGAAGAACCGTGACTTAAAGGTACAACTTGCCATTCTGGTTGAGGGCAACCATAGACAATGGTCTGAGGTATTACCTTTCGTCCGGTTTGCTCTTAATAGTTCACTTACCGTTTCTACAGGTTCCACTCCAGCTTTCTTGACATTTGGCCGTGAGCTTCGTTCCCCTTTATCAGCTCAAGCTGATCTGCGGGCAGTCATTGAGTCAGAAAACTTTGTTCCTCAGATTACACCTTACCTTCTTAAGCTTGCTGATACATTGTCGGAAGCTAAGGAGAAAATTGAAGAGCAACAGGACTTACGGAAGGTTCAAGCCGATGCAGGCCGTCGTGAACCTGATCCTTTGGAAGAAGGGGACCTCGTACTTATGAAGTCACATGTCCTGAGCAGCGCTGCAAAAGGAGTTACTTCCAAGTTCACTCCAAAGCAGGATGGTCCGTATGTGATCTCCAAGAAGGTGAGTCCCACTACCTATCTACTGACCTCGCAGAAGACTGGTGACGTCGTGGGTAAGTATCACACGTCGGATCTGCGTAGATACCATGACAGAGGTGGAGATTGCCCGGAACCGGTTGCTCCTAAGCGTCGCCGAGGTCGTCCTCGGAAGGATTGTTGCTAGGTGTTTGTTGGGTAGTATCAGTTTGTTTGACCATTCGGGGGTTCCCTCTTGGTCAAAAGGGGGAGTATGTAGCGCGCATTTCCTGGAAGTCGTTAAGCCACCCGGCCGTACCCCTCTCCCCCTCTCGTACGATACCCCGCACCTCAAGTCACCCTGCGTCGTTCCCCTCTCTCCCTCTCGTGCGATACCCCGCACCCCAAAGTCGCCCTGCGGGCGCGCAGGAAGGGTCTAGAGATCGACCCCCGCGCCACGCCAGTCAGCCACGGCTACTCAGCGTGCGTACATGTCGCTCTGTCTGTCACCCATACTCTCGTGCTGCGTTCGCGAGCTATATTTAGTTAATTCCATAAGTTTCATTGAATTGCCATTAACTGTATAGTGTAACTAACTGTATGTGTGGTTGAATTGAATAAACGCTTTGGTGAACATTATAAACGCATTTATCTAAATTTTAAACTACAAATTGAGTTTATTAACATATTTTTCGTTTCTTACAGATTAAAAAGTTATCTCGATGGGAGGTTATCGATGTGGTTCGGACCTTGTCTACGGAGAAGGCAAAGGCTGGTGAAGAAGGCATGACTAAGTTCTCTAGAGGAAACAGATTCTCTATCGCCGAACACCAAGAAAGGTATCAAGACAATATAGTGGGTCATTTACTTCTCAAAAAGCAAAAACTTTTTCTCTGACGTAAAAAAAAGAAATTAAAACACGTTCATGTCGACTTATCTTACAGAACAGTATGAAACAATACATAAATAAATAATAAGATATTTTAATGAAATTCGGTACAGACTTTGACTAGACCTTTAAAAAGAAAATGCTACTTTATAACCGGGATAATGCTCAGTTCCCATAATTATGATAACAGAAATAGGAGTATTTTCGTTTGTCTTTCTTTCACATCGCTACAGAAACGGGTCGACGTGATTTTTGTATAGGAAATTTTTTAGAGCTAGTGAGTGATATAGGCTACATTTTATCCAGATAACATCGTTTGGTTTACTTATATGTATTATAAATAAATATTATGATGAATTCAGTTTTCATACATGTATTTTTAAAACAGGTACAAAGAAGAATGTCAACGTATCTTCGAGCTTCAGAACAGAGTGCTACAAAGCACTGAAGTACTAAGTACAGACGAAGCCGAGAGCTCAGTCAGTGAAGAGTCCGATTTGGAAGAGATGGGAAAGAATATTGAAAATATGCTCGCAAACAAGAAGACAACAGAACAGGTAAATTAACCATTGAAATACACTACATTTTTAATTAAAAATTAGACAAAGCATTAATTAATTTTGACAAATTATATATTTAAAGGTAACTTTCGTTATAAATAGCAGTGTTGTATCGTCTCTTCGTCTTATAATACTTGAAGCTTGTGAAATTAAAGATTTTAATATGACTGACAAAAGGTAATTAAAATTTTTCTTTTCAATCTAGTTGTCATTAGAAAGAGAGGAAGCGGAACGAGCAGAGCTGAGGAAAATGATCCTAGGCCAATCTGAGAAGAAACCTCAAATAAACCAAAACGACCAACAGCAGGCATCCAACCAAGGTATGTTCCTTTCTGCTTAGGAAAGCGGTTGACTGGTAGAGAATGCCATGTGGCATTAAGTCCGCCTTTTGTACATTTCTTTTAAAAAGATTAAATCAGGTATGAATCGTAATTTCGTTTACGTCGTAGTAGTGAGTAAAAGATTTTTTGTTTCGTGCTTTGTCCGTGAGTACAAATAGTTTCGTTTCGTGTCCGCTTCGCATTCGCTGCAGTGTACAGGCGTAAGTACTTATGTCAATTAAACTTTTATCACAGCAGGGCGCGTACTCCGTATAATGCGTACCTTCCGCAACGCAAGCGGGCAGCGCTACACCCGCGTGGAACTGGTCCGCAAGGCCGCCGTCATCGAGGCTTACACCAAGATCAGGTCAACCAAGGATGACACTTTCATTCGCCAGTTCGCCACCATGGACGAGACTCAGAAGGAGGAGATGAAGAGGGAGAAAAGGAGGATTCAGGTTTGTTATCAACGCTATAATACTTATAATGCCATTACTGCCGCCTTTGGATGCTTGTAACACCAAAGGCGTGTGTTACCGACCCTATAAATTGAAGGAAAAAAAGTTTGCAGCAAAAAAAAAAGTTCTTTCCGCTGCCAACTAACTCACATGTATATCATAGCACAACAGTTGTATGGTATATTGCCTGGCAAACATCTTGAAATCGGGTGGGAATTGCGCAGAACGCGAATTTAGAGATTGGTGCGCGCTTTTGGTCATGCAAGTGCACATGCGCGAACTTTCCCTCACTCCGTTGACCGAGGATGAAGATGTTTGCCGGCAGCTATACTACTTCACTTTAGTCTTTTAGTAAGGTGAAAGTGAGAAATAACCGAGATTAGCTGCACATTAGAGTGGAAGATAGACTTTCTCTTAAATTCTCTTAGTTGAAAGTAGAGATGTCTTTTGGCCAAATTTGACTATTATAGTCAATGACGTTCAATTAAAAAACTAGACTCACAATCACGCTCAAATATTGTCCGAAGCAAAAGTCTGCCCACCCGACTATTGGGTAGAGTTTTCGTTTAGTCGTATACAATTGACATTAAACACTAAATGCCACGAGATAAGGTGTTAATTTGAACGAATGTGTTAATGTCATCAGTGTCAAAGCCACTCGGACGTTTTTTGAGGAATTTTTCTTAGAGATTGGGTGTCTAGTTTTATATTGAACGTCATTGATTATAGTGTAAGCAAAGTGTATTGATTAAAAAAATTCCTTGTGTTTTCAGGAACAACTCAGACGTATCAAACGAAACCAAGAGAGGGAAAGATTGGCAGGCAATGTTACCGTGCCTGGTTCATTCCCTAACGATAGTAAGTTTTCTTATAATTTCCGCCCGCGGTTTAAATATCCCGCGGGAATGATATGTTTTCCGTAGGAATTTTATAGCCTTTGTGCTAATCCGGGTTATGAACTATACGTGTGCCAAATTTCATCTAAATCCGTTCAGCCGTTGAGGCGTGACGGCGTGATTGACAAACATCCAGACTTTCGCATTTATAATCTTAGAGAAAAAACTGTTTTTTAGTAATTAATAAAAATTATTTATTCAGGTTTGAACTTGTCATCGTCAAACATGGATTTGGGCTCGCCGTCCCCGGGTCTGATCCCATTGGGACAAATAAAGCAAGAACCAGATCTTCACACACCGTCTCGCCGCCGCGCCAAGTTGAAGCCCGACTTGAAACTGAAGGTTAGTTAACATTTCGTTAGTCTTACTTAACTGAGTATAATTTTGGTTAGGTTTTCGGTAATAAAGTGATTCACCGAAGAGTTGTTGAATTTTTGCTATGGATCTAAATAATGCAAGCCCGCCATTTTAGTAACTATCGTACGCCTATTGTCTACTACAATTTTATATTAATTTGTTGTACTTAGTTTCATCGTTGTCAGGTAAGTAATTACTTGTAATTTATCTGTCACCAACCTTCCGCCCGCGGTTTCAGACGCGCGTAATTTCTTTTTTCAAATATCTCCCTCCCCTTCCCCCCACTTTTCCGGGATCTAAATTACCCTATGTTCACCGGGGATAGTGTAGCTTTCCAACAGTGAAAGAATTATTTAAATCGGATCAGTAGTTTCGGCCTATTCAATACAAACAAACTAACAAACAATCAAATCTTTTCTCTTTTTAATATAAGTATAGATAGCATAGATAAATATCAATAATTGACAAGAGAGATAGCTTCATATTTGACAGATAAAATTAAAAGCTTCTATGACAGCGGTGAAACTGGTCCTTACATGTTTCAATCTCATCAATAAAATGAAAAACTTTATTCATTTCCAGTGTGGAGCGTGCGGCCAAGTCGGTCACATGCGTACGAACAAATCGTGCCCGCTGTACACGGGATCGATGGGCGGCGGACCAGCGTCGCCGCAGGAGGTGGAGGTGGAACTGCCGCCCGACCCCGATGATGACGACATGGGCTACGTCGACGGCACCAAGCTTACGCTGTCTTCCAAACTTATTAAGGTATGAGAGGATATGCATAGCATTTTTTTTTTTTGTGTAAGTACTTTGGCGCATCAATTCTGTGCATTTTGGATAATTTATTAGATCGACACATATTTATGTCCTGCGATTCACGCCATTCTTAGCATAAGCGGTAAGTTATCTATGAGCGTTACATATTGAAGCGTAATATTTTAGAAATAAATAAGACAGACATAATAAGTACTCAAACATTATGCCGTTATATTCTAGATTGAATGTGGCAAAAAAATATTGCAATCTCTTGTTTACTCGCAAATCTTGACATAATTACTTAATAAAATGTGAGTTCTACTGAAATGAAATTTTTTGAGGTAATTATTCGATCAAGAGTAATATTTCTTGACCCCTTACAGATTATCAGGTTGGCTTAGTTTCTGTTCAGTTGTCAAATTTTTTGTTTGTCTGGATCGTCTTTGATTTATGACGTCATGTTACCAAAAACTACTAAAAAATCAAAATCAAAAAATCAAAATATTCTTTATTCATGTAAACTTGTATCAAGTATTTATGAATCGTCAATTACAGAGTGACTCTACCTCCGGTATCGGAATGCAGTCATCTGCCGAGAAGAACCGGCAAGAAACTCGACAGTTACTCTTTTTCATCGCCATGTTTGTTTACATTTTGTTTGTTACAATTACTGATTATTTTAGGATACCAAGCCATACAGTATAAAGTATAAGAATGAGACTATAATCGAGAAAAATCCGTGAGCCCTGGAAGACCAGTGCCCAAAGGTGGCACCTGTAGCACAAGTATGACGTATGTGCCAGCCATAATTTCACTCAACCATATTATAGGGAATGACCCGACACTAACTAAAAATTGCGTATCCTCGAACCTTTTTTACACAGCGGCATCTAGTTAAGCACATTTGAAATTATTGTACACAGCAATCAGCGGAGGACATGAAACGCCGCGGCCGCGGTAGACCCGGTGATGTCCGCGCCGCCGGCCGCAACAAGCGTCGCGGGACCGCATCAGAGTCCTGCGACTATCTGGTCAAGCGCCCGGCCGAGAGGAGACGCACCGACCCGCTCGTCACACTGTCGTCTCTACTGGAAGACGTGCTCAACCACATGCGGCATCTGCCTGATGTACAGCCGTTCTTGTTCCCTGTCAACCCCAAGGTACGTCCAAATAGTTAATCATAAATGTGGTTATGGTTAATATAACATTATTTTGCCAACCGGTTCAGTCTAGTTCTTTATGCCTGCACACTGCAGCGAATGCAAATCATGCAAATCAAATGTGCGGAAAACCACGAGAATCTGAAAAAGAAAGAAATAACACAAGACTCTATTTAATAGCTTTCATCAAAAGAGTTGAATGCTTTATTTTACAAAATGGCTATGAATAAAGTTTATGAAATTCCAACCTTGAAATATTTAAATATAATGCTGATGTTATTTAATAGTTGTAACATAATGTTATCTCCTTCCCTCTTAGTTGGTGGCCGATTACTACCGCATAGTGTCGCGGCCGATGGACCTGCAGACCATCCGCGAAAACCTGCGCCAGAAGCACTACCAGAGCCGCGAGGACTTCCTCGCTGACGTCAACCAGATTGTTGAGAACTCGACATTGTATAACGGTATGTATACTATTATTGAGTGATAGACTTTTGACGTGACAACGTCTTATAATTCGATGGAGCCGGCTGCACGCACGAAAAAACATGACTCATGCGGCGTTCCATTGTGCAAGCGAGAGCGCGGAACGAGCGACAAAGAGGCACAATCGGCCTCCGCGTTCGGCAGCGTTCGACATCTGTCTCTCTCCTACTTGAGTGAGCGATGCGTCCGCGTGAACAGCTGCTATACAATAATACATTTACATTTTTATCTTTTGAACAGTTTTTCTTTTCTTATGACATTGTCGCGTTCAACTATCGTCAGTAAACCGACTTTACAGACAACCGATTTTTTTTTGCGAAGGAGAATGCGTTGAATTGCAATTACCGCAGGCTAGCGAGACCTGCGGCTGTGTTCGGGACTCTGGACTACTTCGTCCCACTACCCTACACTATTTATTTATTTATTTATTATTTATTTCTCAGCGAGAAAGTTTCCGCACAAATTCATAGATGGCGCTTGAACAAAAAGTACCAATTTGTAAAATTTTCCTAGGGGACGCTAGCATGGCGAATACCAAAATATTCAAGTTTTCACTTCTGCCGGCACTCCCGGAGTGCGACTTGTCGTTTTTTTTGTTAACTATTGATTTTCCTTTTTAATATTTGAATTATTTTTCTATGGCTCATGACATTTGCCATGCCGTCCGCAAGACATTTGACTTTTTTCAAATGGAATTTAAATACAGTTATTTGATTTACCTTTATTTTACCTGTATAGGCCCGACAAGCAGTTTGACTGTGGCCGCCCAGCGTATGTTGCAAAGGTGTGTGGAGAAATTAGCTGAAAAGGAAGAACAAATCATCAAACTTGAAAAACAGATCAATCCATTACTGGACGATAACGACCAGGTGAGTGTCTTCGATACGTTTTTTATCAAAGTTAAGACCCTAAATAAATTGTATTTATTTTAATTGTCTGTTGACAAAAAAAAATATTTACGATAAATAGATAAATAATTATTTCATATTTTACGTTAAATTGCGAAGATTTGGAATAAAGATTTTTTACGGCGTATTGCATTTTTAAATTGTTTAATAATTACGCTCTACCTAAAAAGTCTTGATCATTATCATTATTTGTTATTCACCAGGTCGCCCTATCATTTATATTGGACAATCTCCTCACGACGAAACTGAAGGTGATGCCAGAGGCGTGGCCGTTCCTCAAGCCGGTCAACAAGAAACAGGTCAAAGACTACTACAGCGTCATTAAGAAGCCTATCGATATGGAAACTATGGGCAAGAAAATACAAGGTAATATACAGCACAAACTATTAAGGGCCATTACCACTGTCAGTTCGCGATAATTTTATTTATCTCAGACAACAATTATACTGTTCTCTATATTTTTTTAAATTGACAAAAAATACACCATCTAAGTTATCTGAAGTTATATGCTTTCTCTTTTCTGCTTAATAAATAAAAGATATGAAGAACTTTTCTCTTAGTGGTTAAACTGGCCCTAAGTATTGTCATATTTAACGAATAGGGAAAAAAAGTTGACGATGAAACTATAAATGGTATAATAGCTTATCCTTTTGTCTTTGTTGTTCCGTGATTGCGATTGCTGTAGAGGCAAAAAATCTACAGGCTTAAAAGTGTCGCCTTTTATAAAGTTGATCCCTTTTATTTAAATTTGTATTAATATAATAGTTATAAATACATTTCCTATTCAACATTTTCCTAATACAATCCCACCATTACAGCCCACAAGTATCACAGCCGGGATGAATTCCTTCGCGACGTGCAGTTGTTAGTGGACAACTGCCGTGCCTACAACGGTGTGAACTCACAGTTCACCAGGCAAGCCGAAGCGATTCTCAAGGTTACACAGGAAGCTTTAGAACAGGTGAGAAAAACACAGTAGAATTTGCATTACCATAAAAATTTATATTTATTGTAGAAGCTATGAAAAATTGCCTCTTTTTTTGTTCAGAACAATGCACTTTAATCATTTAAATTTATTAAGTAATTTTATTTGTAAAGGTGAGGCAATGCTATGATTCTGGTAAACACCAATATGTCCAATTTCTTTGACAGGGATATGAACGTCAAACTTCAGGTATTTGGGCAGTCTGTAAATGTTAAATTAAAAATATAAGTTAATAAACTTCTTTAGATATTTATGTTACACAGTTTACCCTGATCTAAGACGAAAGCTCTACTTTTAACTACGACAGATAGTTTTTGTTAGTGTTATTATTTCTTTTAAATATCTGCATAGCAAAGACGGGTACACTACAGATCCATGTCCACCAACTTCTCATAATCATTCATTACACCAAATCTGCCAATAAAAATAAACTTAGGTAACTAATCAATCTTATGCCTTAATACTCACGATTTACCCTTGCCTCTCAGTACGGCGAGCACGTAAGCGAACTAGAAGCGAACATCGCCCGCGTACAACAGAAGATGCTAGAAGACGCCGAACATTCAGACCTGGAGCCTGAGGAGCCGGCCCCGCCTTCCTCGGACGAGAAGCGTGGCCGTGGAAGGCCGCGGAAGCACAAGCCCTCCACCTCCACCGCGTCTGCTGATGGTATGTTCGGATAAAATTCTAGGACATTATTTATACAGCGCCATCTAGCCCCAAACCACCCAAACTATATTCACTTTTTACTTTTTACAACATTAAAAATATATTATAATATTTGACTATTTAATCATCACGGCATTCGTCCTTTGTTTCTAAAACTAGCGCGTAAAAAATTAATAAATGTTATAAGAATTTATTTTAAATTAAATGTAGAATCAGTCCTCAAAATATTTTTCAAAGATTCTGTATGACCTTATATAACTTGTACTATGAGTACCTATCAGCGGATAAAAATTACTTGTCAACTTTTTAAAATATATATTCACTAATAAATATTATACATAGCAACACCCAGAGTCCCAGACCGATACAATCAGACACGTATACCTAGATGTTTGTACCGTGCGGGGATCAAACCCGCGCTTAACTAACTTAGATGTTAAACTCGGCTTATTATTTAAAAAAAATTTAATGCTTATCAAGTACTAAAAACATCACCTTTACCAGTTTTCTTATAAATTGTTGAATGATTTTATTTTATTTTACCAGGGGCAACACCTAGAAAACGTGGTAGACCACGCAAAGACCAAAATAGTTTAGCAGAAGGTAAGATAATATCGACATTGCGTTAATAATTTCTTATGAATGTTTAAAATGCCAAATACCTAACATTGTATACGTTGTTGTAGATCTCCAATATTCTGATAGTGGCAGTTCAGAGCTCGAAGAAGTAGAGCAAAAGGAAGCAGTTGAAGGTTTGGTTCAGCTGTCTGTTCGTCCTGGTAAGTTAACGACCCAATTATTAAATTATTTGTTTGGACCCAAAGCATTTTTGGTTTGTTTGCAAAAAGTGGATGTGTATGGCAAAGAATATCAAAAAAAAAGTTGTATCACTTTTTAAATCTATATATTATTTTGTGGAATTTATCCATATATTTATGATTACACATAATTATTATCCGGTCTAGGAATCGGAAACCTTTAAAAATTACAATTTACAACATTTCCAAGTTTTTAAAGAGCAACAATTATTATTTTTTCGACAGTAAATATTACATGCATAATAGTTTTGATAAAGAGCCGCAGTTTGCCGATCCCTGGTTTAGGCGAAATGTTGATGTAGCTTAACTCGCAACAGTCCTATTCATAAACCTTTTTACTGTAGAAGACGATCTGATACCGCTCGGCGAGCCCAGTTTCGACACGTCTGAGTTCCTGATAAAGAGAGAGGTGCCGGATGAACCTCCGCCTCCCTCGGACGATCTCGTGGACTTAGATCAGCATAGCACTGACTACTCGTTCCCGACTTCATTCCCTCCTGTTGTTAAGGTAACTTAGTCCTCTTAGCAGTTAGCATATATTTTTCGATCAGTATACCGAGGTAAGCGTCCACTGGTACTCATCGCACGCAGCGAACGCATCGGACGCAACGGATTTTAGTTGGCCTTGTGTAAAAACTCATACAACAGCGTCCACTGATCGGCATTCCGTATGACGTCATCGGCATTGCCTACCATGCGATGCGTACCGATGACGTCATAAGGAATGCCGATCAGTCGACGATCAGTGGATTGCTGATACTCGCGTCGGCAATCCGCTCACTGCCGAACAGTGGACGCAGTCTGTAAAATAATCCGTCTGATGCGATCCGTCCGATGCGTGCGATGCGCACCTGTGGACGCTTAGCTTTATTGGTCAAACTACAACCAATTTTCGGCTTAAAGTCTAACAGTCGATCTGCTTCTGAGTAATATGAAGTTGGCAGGCAACGCATTTAAATATTATTTTCAAGTCAGTCAGAACGTATTCTTTGTATTACGATCGATGACACTTATCATTATTATCAGCCATATGATGCCCACTGCTGGCCATATTCCTCCCCAAAGGATCGTGAAAGACTACCTTACTTATCTTGTCAAGGGCCTCTAAAAGTCGTCCAGTGTACTTCCGCCCCAACCGCTAATAGCTTTCCGTACTATGTGTACCGCCCACTGTCACTTCAATAGAGCAATTCTTTGACACTTATGATGATGATGATTTCCTAGGAGGAGCCAATGGAACAAGACATGCATATGGACCCGCCAATGATGGAAGGGACACCGATGGAGCCTCCGCAGTTCAAAGAAGAGCCGCCAGAAAACTGGCAGGTCAGTATTGTAATTACTTTTATCGAGATTTAGGTGTGCTAGATTTGTTTTGATCCTTATAGTTGTACTATATTGAATCGGAGACTGTGACAAAGCTTTCTGAGGAACTAAAACAGTTCATCCAAAAATATGATTCTACAAGCGATACTCATCTTTGTTATTTTAACACAGCAGGCGATATTATTAACTTTCTTGTTACCACATCGGACTATGTATGAACCGCTATATACAAAAACAGGGGCTTATTATTGTGATACTTGTCTTGAAAAAGATGAGGATAGTGTTTATTGTATAAAAATCTGTTACAAGCAAGTCTAATAAATCTGACAAACCAAAATAAAATTTACAATTTGAGAGATCTGGACAGGGATATAATCACGAACACAACCAGTGACAAATAAAACAAAGTGATAAAACTGACTATAAATATTACACATTGTACGCCAGGTTATGAAGAGTAAAGAAAGCGGAAGTTCCTCGTAAAAACAATCATAGTACCTTATCCCTCATTTGTTATTATTGGCCAGTCGTTTTAATGTATGGCTGATGATGATGATGATTCTAATGTAACATTTATCTCCCACAGCCGGACCCTGTAATTCAAGACGATTTGCAAGTAACGGACAGCGAGGAAGAAGCGGAAGACGGATTGTGGTTCTAATTCATTTGTACGTTAGCAATAAAACCTTCTGTACAAAAGTGATTTATATTCTTTAATGAAATTCAATAATCATTTTTATATTATGAAGATTTTAGTAGATTGGCTTAGAATGTATTAATTTTATGATAAGAGAATTTTTATGGTAATTGTTAATTTAATAAATCTATGATTTATATTTTAGTGTATCATTGTTCTTCTTGGTATATTTTGACTTCGACTAAGAAAAAGATTTATTCTTACAATTAATAATTACGTTATGAGACCATATTATATTTTTTGTTGCCTTACAAATATCATAGTAGTAATTGTTTCATCGAAGGTAATGAATAGTGGAAATTAGGTAGGCAGTTAGTATAAAAATTATTTGGATTACATACGGTTTTGGTCGCACCTATTTTGACATTTCGCTCATCTAGTACTACAAAGACGGAATTGTCAAAAATTTAAAAATGAGTTCATGATGCCAAAATGTTCCAAAATGGTCAATACGTTTGGTGCTACAAAGTCATTTTTACCTACTGTTCAACAAATGGCCGTATGATGGCGCCAATGTCTTTGTTGCAACGGTAAAAAATTAAAAAAATGGACCCGCCCTGAGTGCAACGACGCCATAACGGTCAGTTACGCGGGACGACGCCCCGTACAGTCACAAGTTACAAATTAAAACATTTACAATGCAACAATGACACAAATGTATGATTAAAATCACTTTACGTGTTTTTTTTTTAATACTTACCCTTGAGATTTTTACATATTGGTGATATTATACTTTAGTTATACAATCAAACATACAAAATGTCCTAGTTGCAGTTACAAATAATATAAAATGAAATAATAAATCCAAAAAGAACTCTAAAAAAACTTTAAAACGCCGTCCTGTAAAATTTGCAAAATGACAGTTACGTCTTTGTAGTATTGGATGAGCGATTTGTATGAATTAATTATTATGATCACCCTTATGATAAACAATAACAACAACAAAAACTTTTCTATAAGCTGTTACGTAGATATTCACTTGAAATCAATGCGAATCCTTAATTTCATGTCCACAGCAAATACGTTTGTGGTAAGCAAACAAAAATTCGCTTACAAACCTAAAATATTCATTAACGGATTCAAATCTAGATTTGTTTGCATTAGCACCCTGCTATCGGAAACGAACAAATTTTCACAATTTGGAAATCTCCAGTCCTGGAATCGGCGCAACGTATTGAATATTATATGAGGAGGGTGGATCACACGTAGTGCAGATTGCATATTCATAGATTTGGAATATTCGGAACTGCGCCGTGAAATCGTCTATGAGTTCGTTTAAGCCTTGTCGAATAGCTGATAAGGAACTCGTATTTAGACCCTTGAGGCTGTCTGAAGATGGGTCCTGACCTGAAGATTTATATCTGGTGGGGAATGAGCTTTTATGTACCTATTATAATATAGTCCAATGTGACGGGGACTGAAGAATAGTAAATTTTACTTTATTGCGGATTCGGACATTTTGGTATATCCGAACTTTTTAGACTGCCTCGGCCTCTGTGGTGCAGTGGCTATATAGTAGGTCGCATTTTAAAGCGGCGCGCGGTCGCACCAGGGTCCTGGTTTCAAATCCCGGGTCAGACCAAAACATTGTGACCGACAATTCTGCTTATTAACATCACCATTCAGGTGAAAATTTGACTAACTGTCGTTTCGGACACATTTTATTCGGACACAGTGTCCGAATTGACACTTTTTAATTTTAATATTTTTTTACTGTCGATTCGGACACCGCGATATAAATAGCTGTTTTGTACAGTCAGATAAAAAATCTTCCTACGTTTTCTTTTCATTATAAAAATAAAGTCTCAACGAAGCCTTCTACACGAAGCTATCGGTAATGTTTCTAAAGATGACTGGGTCAAATGTGTGAGACATGCAGAGGAATTACAGGATCAAGATCTAGCAAAGGCAATTTTAAAAGATAAGAGAATACAGTCTGTGGTAATAAATTTACACGAAGATGACAGCGCTCCTGACCCGCGTGGTACAACTGCGATGTCCAACTGGTTGTACCACGGGGAAGTAAAGTTACCCATGGTTCACCCCTTTTTATTGATATTTATGATTATGACCCGTGGTAAAACGGTTGAATTGTGTCCAACTGGTTGGACCACGGGGACCCGCTCCCGACCTGTGATACAACTGCGATGTTCAATTGGTTGTACCACGGGGAAGTAAAGTTACCCATGGTTCAACTGGTTGTTCTATGATTGTTGTGCGTCCCCATGATCCATCTCCCTTTTTTTTTTTTTTTTCGGAGGAGAATGCGTTTATGCACCATAACCGTGATCCATCTCCCTGATATACATGATATGTATTACAGGGAGTTGGACCAAGGAAAAAACAACTCACCCTTGATTCAGAATTCTCAGCAAAGTGGATTTTTTTGAACTAATGCGTGTCTGAAAATCTATTAAGGAATGGCGGACAAATGCAATCTTCTTTCATCAAACATAACTTTTCTGGATAACGTAAACTTTTTAAATAACTCCACTAAGGTCATGTTGCCCTGGTACCCTTTGCGGAGAATTCTAAATCAAGGATTAAAGGGGGACAACCACAACAATCATAGAACAAACAGTTTAACCATGGGTAACTTTACTTCCCCGTAGTACAACCAGTTGAACATCGCAGTTGGACCACGGGTCGGGAGCGCATTTTATAACTCCACTAAGGTCATGTTGTCCTGGTACCCTTTGCTGAGTATTCTGAATCAAGGATTAAAGGGGGACAACCACAACAATCATAGAACAACCAGTTGAACCATGGATCACTTTATTTTAGCAGTTGGACCACGGGTCGGGAGCGATTCCCAGTAGTAGGTACAACTAGTTGGACCAAGGAAAGAACAACTCACTCGAGTTGAACTATTGGTAAAGATTTTTCCCCATAGAACAACCAGTTGAACCATGGGTAACTTTACTTCCCCGTGGTACAACTAGTTGGACATCGCAGTTGTACCACGGGTGAGTAGCGCTGTCATCTTCGAGTAAATTTATTACCAGAGGCTGTATTCTCTGATCTTTTAAAATTGCCTTGGCTAAATCCTGATCCTGTAATTCCTCTGCATGCATCACACTGTATTTGACCCAGTCATCTTTAGAAACACTACCGATAGCTTCGTGTAGAAGGCTTCGTTGAGACTTTATTTTTATAACGTAAAGAAATCTTAGGAAGATTTTTTATCTGACTGTACAAAACAGCTATTTATATCGCGGTGTCCGAATCGACAGTGAAAAAATGTTAAAATTAAAAAGTGTCAATTCGGACACTGTGTCCGAATAAAATGTGTCCGAAACGACAGTTAGTCGAAAATTTGCTTCGTCGCTGCAGTAGGTATAATCGCTGCATCTTCGTTCCCGTTTAGAAGAGTGCCAGCAACGAAACGGTCATGGTCATTTGGATAACATCATTTTTTCCAAATAATTCTCCAATTCAAATGCTAATAATAAATAATAAACTTTTTTATTGCTAATAAACAATTCTTGTTTTATTTAACTTACAAATACCCGATACTCTTTCTGGACACGCTGTATAATGCTTATACTAGCTTTCCGCCCGCAGTATCACCCGCGCGTAATTTCTTTCTTCAAATATCCCGCGGGAATGAGACGTTTTCCGTAGGAATTTTATAGCCTATGTACTAATCCGGGTTATAAACAATACCTGTGCCTCATCTATATCCGTTCAGGCGTGATTGAGTAACAAACATCCAAACATCCAGACTTTCGTATTTATAATATAAATAGGATATCCTGCGTAGTTGGTTGATCCTAAGATTGGCCGCCGTAGCCGAAAACTCGGGTAGGAGGACATAAGAACTTTTAAAATTGATCAAATATTTTTTGCGTTTAATATTTATAACATTAATAATACGGTCTGTTAGTACAATACTGGTTACAGGCAAGAGGTACTAGATGGTGAATATTTAAACAGCTATCAAAAGCAAACAATGGAGTTCATATTCTGGAAATACAATGCCTATTTCTAGAATATTTAGTCGAAAGAGTAGAATTAACCCTCCTTTCTCTTCAACATAGTTATTTCGCAATTTTCCCTACTCAGCATTGAAAATCTAATATTCATTTCATAGTAGCGAGTTTGCTTAGTTTGTGATTCAAACTCACAATTTTAGTAGATAGGTCAATATTAAAATGGAATAATTTAAACTGTACGCTGATTTTGAGCAAATTTCTAGAAGAAAATCCGCTTTAAAAGTTAAAATTGAATTTATAAACCGTTTCAACTACTTTTCGGAATCTGCCTGTCTTGCTTGATGAATTCTGGGAAAGACCGCATTAAATATTCAATTTTGCAGATAATTGTACCTACAATGAGATTATTTATGTAACTCGTTGAACATAATGTTGATAAGGGTCTTTTTATTATTTTTTATTATAAGAGTTTGTAGATTGAATCTCATCTTGGGCCTGGTTGTAGTGTTTTTTATAATGAATTTATCTGAAATAGCCTACTTATAAAGGCAAAGCCAGTGTAAACTACTTATTGTCAATTTTACTTCTTGTCATTTGTAGTAACTATGTAATAAAAAATAATAATTTAAAATAAGTTTTATTGGACACTAAAAATATATAATACATTTTTATACTTCCGGTAATGGTCCCATAAATAAACTACGCTGTGTGAGGGAATTAAAATTAATATGGACGCACGTGGCCACAAACTTATTTCATCTTGTTTTCTTTTATTATCTCGCTTTTGTGCCGCATTTCTATTATGAAAAAGCCCCTGTTTGGCGAACGTATTACCACGGTCCCATCTCCTGACCACAAAAGGTTATTAGTGTTCGTGAAGCGAGAACTGTCCCCTGGAGTCTTGTAGGAAACTGGCTGTTTACTTACCTGAGAAACATCCTTGTTTAAAAAAAATGTTTTTTAGCAGCCCGTTGTTTTCATATGGAACCACTTTATCACTTTAGAAGATGTATCAGCGTCTTCGCTCGTGTGTCATATCCGGTCACCAATAAATCGGATGATACTTTTGACGATAACTTTAGTTTTTTTATGATCTTAAAATGTATGCGAATTCAAGAAATGTCAAAAATTAGGGTTTAGTTGGGCTGCTGAGTTTTCGCATCTGGCCTGTAGCTCTACACTAGACTGGATGTAAACAAAGAAGATAATCAACATGGCCTATATTTTCGTAAGCGATATATTTGATTCTATCTTATATGATACTTATTAGATGGGTGGCTACTGTTGCTAGGGTTTCGGACTATTGCTCGATTAAAAGAGCACCTGAAGGAGCGAGGGCCAAACCTGTCTGACGCCCAATTCGGCTTCAGGTCAGGCAGGTCAACCATCGATGCCCTCAGTCGGTTGAGGAAGATGGCAGCGGAGGCGGCAGAGAGGGGGAAGGGAGTCTTAGCGGTGTCTTTTGATATCGCAAACGCTTTTAACTGCCTTCCCGACTCGGTTATAATGGAGGCACTTATGTTCCATCAAGTGCCTTCGTACCTGCGGGACCTCATCCAAAGCTATTTGGAGGACCGCGAGGTCCTTTTTATAACTAAGGACGGCCGCCTCATACGGCACAAGGCAGAGTCCGGAGTTCCACAGGGGTCGGTACTGGGGCCTCTCCTGTGGAACATAGGATACGATTGGCTGCTCCGCGGAGTCCTCTTGCCTGGCATGGGTGTTATCTGTTACGCCGATGACACCCTAATTATAGCCAAAGAGAGGACGTTTGGAGCAGCAGCGTGTCTCGCATCGGCGGGAGGAACTTTAGTGGCCAAGCGCATCAAGCAACTTGGCCTAAGAGTGTCTCTTGAGAAGACGGAGGCTCTTTTCTTTCCGGGGCCACGAATGAGCGTTCCCGCAGTCCCGCATATCATCATAGACGGGGTTCAAGTTAAAGTTAAGGCCCAGATGAAATATTTGGGCCTTGTCCTCGACCCGCGATGGACATTCGTCCCGCATTTTAAGGGTTTGTCGGCGCGCCTTTTAAAGGCCGCTGACTCATTTTCTTGGCTCCTCCCAAATTTGGGTGGGCCAAACTCAAAGACGAGGAAGCTCTATGCTGGGGTCCTAAAGTCAATGGCAATGTATGGCGCGCCAATCTGGGATGACTCCCTCAAAAAGAGGGAGAATTTAGCCCAGCTCCGCAGACCCCAGCGGGCGATAGCCCAGAGAGTGAGCCGGTCATATAGGACCGTAGCGGGAGCGGCGGCATGTGCCATTGCCGGAACTCCCCCCTGGGAGTTGGAGGCGCATCTCCTGGCCGCTGTCTACGAGTGGACAGCGGAACAGAGAGCACTAGATGTGCGATTGGCGCCCGTAGAAAGAGCCGACTTCAGGAGTAGCGCCCGCGAGGTCATGTTCCTCCAATGGAAAGAGGATATGACCCTCGCCCGGTATGGGCGTCGTACCCTGGACGCTATAGGTCCAGTTGTGGATGATTGGGCCGAACGACTGCACGGATTCCTCACCTACCGCTTGGTGCAGCTTTTGACCGGGCATGGATGCTTCGGGTCATACCTGTACCGCATTGGTAGAGAGGAATCCCCGGCGTGCCATCACTGTGGCGCGGCGGAGGACACGGCGCAGCACACTCTGGAGGTGTGTCCTAGTTGGGACGCCCAGCGCCGAGTCCTGCGTGCGGTCGTTGGCCAGAATCTCTCACTTCCGGAGGTAGTCACCTCCATGCTCGGAAGTGAGAGGTCCTGGAAGGCGGTCGCCTCTTTCTGTGAGGACGTGATGACACAGAAAGAGGCGGCGGAGCGGGAGCGAGAGAACAGCCCTCACGCTCCCTTGCTCCGAAGAAGTCGGAGGGGGAGGAGAAGACGGGTTTATAACCAATCGTCTCTTCTTCCTAGCAATGGCCTGCGGGATGGAGGTATGGGGATACCTCCTCCTGCATTGCACAGGCTACTGCTCCCGACGGGTAACAATGACCAGGCGCTCTCGGCCGTTGTTGCCCAGCCTCCTCCCTCCGCCGGGGGGAGGCAAGTGGGGCCCGCCCTGTAAGAGGCGGGCAGGTCGCCCTGCGGTGTCTCTGGTTGTCAGGGTCCGTCCCAGCCCAGAGACGCCGCCGACGGCGATGCAGGAGCGCGGGGGGGTTTAGTGGAGTATTCTTTGTGCACAAAGACTGGGGCATGAAATTGCACGAGTCTCACACACGGCTCGCCTTCCCCAGGCGAGTTATGGTGCCTAATAGCATTCCCCTCCACAAAAAAAAAAGGGTTTCGGACTAGATATTTAGATATTTAAGATAAATAATACATACTTAAATTATATTGCTTATATCCGAATATGAGTACTGGCTTATGTCACAGATGCTTCTGTTAAGACGTATAAACTTAACTTAATTTTTTTTTGCCGGTTGTGTAACATAATAGAAATTGTTAGATCCTAACAATATTGTCTTACTCTTTGTAAGTAATATCATTGCGATAAAGATGTTTCAAAACATAATATGGTAATTACTTCCACTATTTCTATTTTAACAATAATATATTGTTGTTTCCTTACCTGATACCACGGAAGAGGGTAGTGCTAGCGTCACGCGCTCTCCCGTCACACGAGGGATAACACTGTTACTACAAGGGCATATATTCGAATAGCCCTCTTTTGTGTAACACTGTTGGGGGTTTTTACTGCGCCTTCTATGAATTTGTTATTACTCGTCCCTCCCCGACGACTCTGGATAAATAGTTCCTCTAATAGAGTTAGTCGACTCATTTGGCGAGGGTAGGGGCGAGATAGGCGTGCCGAGTCAAATCGATTCGATTATTAACTGATACTGTTTGAAAACTCAAGACTTGTGGAACTTTGGTTTGATCTTGAAGCCTTTTCCTGTCGGTCTTCGCATCTACCTATTTGGTCAGTTGTTTGATTTTAACAAATGATGAAGTGGACATAAGGTACGGTTTTACATTCATATCATGGTTCTTCTGACCTTAGTCGTCACAAGTATGGCAACGGCTCGTCCCTCTCGTGTGTGAAGGAGAAAGCGGAGTAGTTTAGTGGGAAGCGGGACGAACGCGTTTAGTCCTTTTTTTCCGTAGGAGAATGCGTTTATGCACCATAACCGCAGGCTAGCTACACCTGCGGCCGTGTGTGAGACTCGATACTCAAGCGTCCACTACCCACTAAACTCCCCCGGTTTCTCATTCACACCCGATTGGGACGAGCCGGTGCCAGCCTTATATGGCTATTGACCAGTCCGACGCGTTTAGTCCTGCCTGAGTCTTATCTACGGCTGCAGGTCTTGCTAGCCACAGTAAAGGCTAAAAGATTATTTAGTCTTATATTTCGAGTAATTAGTTCCCACATTACGACATAAACCTCGGGGTTGTTATTGATTGATGATTCGGCTTAAGGATCGAACCGAAGAAGCGAGCATGACCGAGGCTCAGCAGCAAGGAGTAGAAGGACTACCTACCCTATAATCCACACTTTAGCTCTAGTTAAGTAATAAGCCAAAAAAATAATACTGGTGTATTTAACGTAAAGAGTTCAATATCCTTTAGGCTACGTCCCCAGTAGGCAAACTGTGAGCGGCAAACTAACAGTTTGACAGTTTGCGGCTTATCGATTTAGTACGCCTTTCCATATATAACAAATGAAGTGTCCACAGTTTGCTAGTTTTGCGCTCACTGTACGCAGTTTGTAGTGTTACGCGCGCCGACTATCTCAGTAAGCGGCTGACTCCCTTGCTTCAAAACCATAGCTCGATATAGACCGACTAACTTATCTGTTCCGGTGGCGGCGTCGCTACTGTCGTTTTAGTATTGTCATTAAGTATCGTTTTTGTATGTGTTTTCACGTAGTTCCAATTTTGGCCACCGGAACAGATAAGTTTGTTGGTCTATACGTATGACAGCTGTCACTAGTGATGAGGTGCAGTCGAATCGCGATTATACGAACACCGATTTTGGATCGTAAAAATTGTTTTTTTCCTATTGTCAATCAAATATGATTCTATAGTTTGTAAAATCTAGGATGATACCTGCAACATGTGTAACAGTAACATTTCTAGAGACGTCGATTTATACTGCAAGATTAAGTAACTTTAAGAAAGTATTCTTATTTTCGAATCGCATTCACATTTAGATTTTTTATCCAAGGCGTTATACTTTTAATCAAATTGATTAATTTTTTTATAATATGATTTCACTATTAAAGTAATAAACGAAACAATGTTTTCGAAATTTTACCCGGTAACAATCGATAAAAATTGAAAGCGAAAGATGACAGCAATGAACATCTCTAAGTTGACGGCGCCGGCAATCATGAACGCTGTTTCTCTGCATACATTTTGACAGTCAAAAATTGTGAAACATTAATGCTGTCAATACGATGACATCTGTGCGAAAATTGTTCTGAATTTGAAATTTCAGTTCGCTACAAAGGTGATGTCCAAAAAATAACCCAGAATCGACAGGAATGAAATGTGTACCAATGGATTGGCATTAAAATATAATATAATGTTGCCAAAGCGGCAACTCTGAAATCGTTATAGTATAGGAGCTAGGAGCAAAATAAAATAAGTAAGAAATTCGTATAAAACAATAATTAAAATAAGTTTACATCATGTTGTTGCTTAATATAACGTTGTTTTAATGTTGTATCACGTGTGCTATACATGATAGTTATCATTAACACATTTCACAAGCAACAGCAACATAATAACAACAGCATATTAAATCACAACATAAAAAAGACAGTTTTTTGTATATATTTTTTCTTTTGGCCCATGGATACTACAATCGTTATTGAACTGTGTGTATTATTGGTAATTCTGTGGCTAAAGATTGCAAATAAAATAATAGTAATTGGTATAGTAGAGGAGCTAAAAGCCAAAAAAACTATCTTAAAAATCGTTTAAAAATAATAAAAATACGTTATTTATTTATTTATAAAAACTTTATTGACCACACAAATAGGGTACAAAAGGCGGACTTAACGCTAAAAGCATTCTCTACCAGTCAACCTTTGGGGAAAAACGTTATGTTGTGGGTGTGAATATCGTTGTTATTATAATTATGCATATCATTACTACTTATCACAATAAGACTTACATTATGAAAATAAATGTTTAACAACGATATTCTCACCCACAACATGGCTCTTAGCTCCTATACTATACCAATTATTTTTATATTTGCAATCTTTAGCCACAGAATTACCAATAATACACACATAACAGTACTATAACGATTGTAGTGTGTATGGGCCAAAAACAGAGTCTTTGTTATGTTGTGATTTAATATGATGTTGTGATTATGTTGCTGTTGCTTGTGAAATGTGTTGATGATAATTATCATGTACAACAAAAGTGATACAACATTAAACCAACGACAAACTTATTTTTATTACTGTTTTATACGAATTTTTTACATATTTTGTTTTGCTCCTAGCTCCTATACTATAACGATTTCAGGGTTGCCCCCTTGGTAACATTATATTATATTTCAATGTCAATCCATTGATATACATTTCATTCCTGTCGATTCTGGGTTTTTGTTCCATACATTTTTGGACATCTCCTTTGCGGCTAACTCAGTCGGCAGCTAACAGTTTGCCTACTGGGGACGCAGCCTTAAGCTTCGAAAGTATCAGCACGTAATTAGTACCAAGGGAATAAGGACTACTTAACAACTCACCTAACTGGTATTAGGAAGTTGTAACCTTGATAAAATAAATTAACGTGGAAATTTTTGGGACGAACTGTTGACTTCAAAGTATTATTAATTTCGGACGGGCCTCCATTTGGGCACGGACATGTATCTAAAGCTGACTTTGAGTGGAAGTCAAAGGGCTTATATTTAGAAAGTAATTTCCCGCATTCGTGTTTCTGGTCCTATAACTTTTTTACCGGATACGTTTGGAACGGTAAAGTAATGTCTGAGAGGACGTAATTAATTTTTATTTTAACCTGAAGTTTACCTACAGAAAATTGGCTTGTGAAGTTTTTTGTATAAACAAAATATTCGTTCTATATTTATAAATTATGTTCTTGGTCTTTGAATATTTATCTATAAATGATGTTTTTTTTTTTCAAAGTTAAAAAAAGCAACATCATTTTATATCTGACCAGATAAATAAAAAACGAACGAAAAACGAACGATCTGTTAGTGGTGAAATTGACCCTTATATTCGTAAAATGATGACATAAATAACATAATAACATAACTATTTCCATTGTGTTGAACTCTAGAAATTTTGGGTTGTTAATAAAATTAAACCATTCGATAATTTAATTTCATTTGATTTGATTGAGATTCATTACCTAACTTAACCGAGGTTTAAAATTTAAAAAGCAATTCCCTTGCATAAGGTAATAAATTCAAATTAATATCATTTCAAAATCCCTGATAATGATAGGCAATTTGCGACCGTTTGTGGAAAGCAAAATTATCTATTGTTATTCTAATGCGGCTAATTTGTTAGGCGATTCAAAATGCAGCGCGATTTGTAATTATAACCAATGAAAATTGAATTTTCAGGCATGCAAGCTTTTATCGGTAACGTGTTGCTAATTGCGGGAATTAAGGAATGGATTTTATTATGATGAAAGGCCCGATGGCGCATTGTAGCAGTTTTTTTATTTTCTCGATGTTCTTGTGGTTTAAGTACCAGGCAAAGATGTCGAGGTCCTGGATTCAATTCCCGGGTCGAGCAAACTTTGTGTCGGCTTTTTTTATCACAAACCCGAACTGTGTCTAAATACAGCTCGGGTTTGTGATCACCAATCCGCAGTTGGCACGCGTGCAGATTATGCCAGTACCCATCATTGTGACGATAACTTGATTTCAAGGATGGGGGCCTTTGCAGCAGTGGGACATTAATATGCCTATACTTTACATTTAACTTTATAATTTTTTTAATACCAAAACAAAACTAATATTGTATATTCATTTTGGCCTCATCTTGGCAGTAAAATCATCGTACTTGTATGGTGTTAATTAACTTTCGTGGTAGCCTTGAAGCATAAATTTTAATCTAATGCACCATGATTAATATGGAAAATAACTATAGGTAACTTTATCTCAGAGAACGTTTTAGTTAATAATTATTATGTATCGTATGAGGTAAATTTAATTAAAGGATGTACCCATACTCGTATATTAGTCCGTAGTGTTGCAGGGCTAGCACGGATAAGCAACAAAATTCAAAATTTATTTGTGTATAATGGGCTAAAAGGAATTTTTACTACGAACAAGGCTCTGACGAAACATAATATAACCCTCAGCCAGATGCGGGTAGCTGAAATTTTTCATTAGTTTTCGCCGATATCACAATTACATAAGGTTCAAATTATGGGGGCCACTATTTGACCACTGCCTTATTAAGGGACCAGTACTGAACCAACGTAGTGGGTCATAGCCAATAACTCTTTAAAAATGCCTAGTAATGTCTACAGCAGGGAAAAGGCCTACATCATTGACATCAAGTTAACGCTACAATGATACTCGTAGATCAAAATGCTTGCCAAATGCGGATTAGTGATCAAAACCCGAGCTGGATCCGAAAAAACCTACACAAATTTTGCTCGAACCGGGAATTAAACCCAGGACCCCAAGCTCATGGCCCGGTACTTAAACGACTAGACCATCGAGGCGTTCCCTGTATTACCCTGTATGATTTATCAAAAACCGTGGCTCGATTATCTAAGTTTTTTCTGCGTTACAAATTCACGGCATTCACGTCCTCTTATAAAGCGCATTCCAGACGTTTGGGGGTCTACAAACTATTACCATTTGGAAATACCGTTGTATTTACTTTAGTGCATGGACGTCAGTCTGCCAAGTTCTGACCGCATTGCAGTTCGATGTAACAAACTTAGAGCGAAGCGTTAACAACGTATGCGGACCAGTTAACCCCCGAAAGCGCTCGATACTAATAAAGTTTAACGCGATCTTTAATATAACCCTGGCGAAGCTAATACGCCTGCAAAAACTAGATAAAAATACCGTAGCCACTTAAAAGTTGAAACTCACACACAGTAAAGTGGTAGGTAATTGGGGAGCAAATGCTTAAATATAGGCTGGGATAAACATAAACATTAGAACCTTTGGTGAGCAAAACTAGATTTTGTACTTTAGATAAAAGCAGTAAAAATAAAAAGCGACTTTTTATAAACCTCATTAGATTATTTCTGTGCTGTTCTCATATCGTTTGGGGTCAGCGTAGTTGCTATATTTGTGTTACACTTCGATTATATCTACTTATAATAATTAGTACGGTTAAGTATAATTTCATTAGCGCAAAGGTCGAGAAGTGCGTAAAATCGTAAAATGCATAGAAAACACAAGGACCGCCTTCATGCGTGTGTACAACCAGAGGTTTTGGGATCGATTCTCACCTTGGGTCTGGTGGTAGAACTTTTACGGAGTCTGACTGGCTATCTACCACAGGTGAAATCTGCCGCCTTAACAGCTCTGGCTCAACAATATAGCGGGCCAGGTACACTTGAAATCAAAGGTTTTATTGATTTATTTTAAGGTTTTAAGGTTCCAAGATCCAATGAGCCGTGAGTCAGCATGTTGAGCATAGCAGCAGTGAGTTGACGCTTTCAGGCTACGTGTCCCTTAAAAAGGAGTAGGCCGCAGCGGTCGCTTACCATCAGGAGGGCTGCGTGCCTAACTTAATTAGCATAAAAAATCAAAGAAACACACTGCCCATTTCAATATTCCCTTATATTAAACAATTTAACAAACACAGCGGTTTTTAACAATTTGAAACCAAACGCCAACAAACAAACAAGAATAAAGCAATTTTAACGCGAGTGACTACGAGTGTAACGTGGTTCCGATACCGCGGCAGCCGCTGAGTTGTGCAGCCTGGCTCACTAGCTTTATTGAAACGTTACGCGCTGCGGATTAGGCTTGTATGGCGTTTTACAAAGTTTGTTTTTGAAATCAACTTGTTCTCAACGTTTGTCCGAGTGGTACCTATTTGGGATTTAACGTACGCCTATTAATTCTAATCCCGTCCCGTCAATTTAGAGATCACTCAGAACAAACCACAAAACAAATAAATGTAGAGCTACTTATCTACTCAATGTTATTGAATGTCGTCTATCCAACGTCATTTCAAATAATTTTTAATTTTACAGTATTCTTAGTGTTTAGACCGTAAAAGCTACGTAGATTATGGACTCGAAAAAAAAAACACATTTGAAATAATCGTAGATGGTCAATTGTTGAAATTAGCCGAAACAGTAGCTAAAACTTGACTAGAAGAACATTATTAATACATAATAATAATATAATCTTTGTAACATAAAGCCTTGACAGCGACAGCCCAATGCCGGTTTCCGTCGAAATCCAACTAGGTATGTACGAGTAGCTATTTTTAAATTAGTTGGCTTATACAAAATTCAGGGACCACGGGGAAAATGATTCCCCGTGGTACCTTCCAGGGACTATCACAGGGACTACGGGGAATAAAGTACTGTACTGTACCATTGCACTCTTCTTTGTATTGTGTAGCTTCTTAAAATAAAATAAAATTCAAAAAAAAAATACTGTACTGTACCATTGCACTTGTGTTTGGGTTTATGTTGCCGGATATAAAAGTAAAAGATTTTTGTATTTATTTATGTTTATTATTATGACATTGTGACGATTGTATTGAGCTTTGTATTTAATGTAGTTATTGTTATGTTTAAATGTTCACTGATGTTTTTATTATGTTTTATGTTAATGTCAATTCTATGGGTCCTGAAGCCTGAAATAAACATATTTTATTTTATTTTATTTTATTTTATTTATAAAGGCTATATTTACCTACTGTAACGTGCGCTGCGGATTAGGTTTGTAATTTTGTATGGTGATTTACAAATATTTGTTTTTCTATGTACTCAACTAGATGTTGTTTTAGCTCGTTATTGAAACCGAATTTTATAATTTGGGATTTATCGGAAGCTTGCATTGATGACTTCAATTAACCACTCAATCCCGAAGCGGCACTCGCGTGCCGCTTAACAATAGATTTTCTATTGTGTCTGGTGTTCCGGGGCTAGAAGGATTAAAATGACTCTTGGAAGTAATTTTGGATATTACTTGGAGCCAACAGTCAAGTTTAGCCTCTGTTTCCAAGTATTCATATTCCATTATGGAGCCAAGGCATGCAACATCGAAATTATGTCATCGTTGCAATGCATGAGGTTCTACAATTAATGGCCTATTTATTTATTTATTTTAGAAAATCATAAAAGTGGGTACAAACATATGTCCTACAAAACCATAAAGATGGTTTGACTGTAGGATCCAGTCTCTTTTAATACTAATTTACTATTACGTCTAAGAATATAATATATCTCCACTCACTCTGCTTACTCAGCTTATTGTGTGGAGATATTTTTTTAGCTTAATCTTAAAACATTTATAATTTTCCTCGTGTCTAATATCCATTGGCAAACTATTTAAATAATAAGGAAGTCTTTTCCGTAATGTACGGTCGCCAAAATAGTTAGTGACTCGCGGAACATTTAATTTGCCAGCGAACATCGACCGAGTGTTGTAGCTATTATCTACCAGTTCTAGGCCATGCTCCTGAGTGCCATGGTTATTTAACAGTAATAAAAATTTATGCTTTAGATTAACAGGTAATACTTTACATATTTGGAATAGTTTTGAGTAATCGCCTTAACAGTTATTTTTAACCTTCTTATTAACAAGCAATTTTAAGAATCTCATTTGTAACGCTTCTAGTTTCTGTATATTAGTCTTTGTTGTTAAACCATAGCAATCAAGAGCATAGCCCAAGATTGAATCGACTAATGCCATGTATATACATTTTAATATATGTTTGGGAACTCTAAAACTTAAATGATAAAATTTACCCAATAAAATTCTCAATTTACTGCATATATACTCCACATGTGGGGTCCACGAAAAATGTTCATCAATTTGTACGCCTAGATAGGTAGCTTTAGGTACTTTAACTATAGGTTTACATTTACAATTTAATAGGTTACAGTGAATACAATCATAACTATGGGCATATATCTGTTGAAGAACACCACTCGGCTTCAAATAGGGAGAATGAATAATAAGAAATTTAGTTTTATCTGAATTAAGAACTATACCGTTATCGTGCGACCACTTAACCACGGCATCGATATCCTGCTGCACCAAACGACAAGTGTCGGCGAGGTCGGTGCCAGCGCGCAGCGCGCACAGGTCATCCGCGAACATATACGCCGAGCAGTGGCGCAGCACGCGGCACAGGCTGTTGACCAGCATCAGGTAGCACACCGGTCCGCAGCCCGAGCCCTGCGGCACTCCGCGCGACACGCCCACACTGTCGCTCAGCGTGTCGCCCACTCGGACGCGATAAGAGCGCTCCGCGAGGTAGTCCCGGAACCACCGGTTCAGGGGTTCCACCACGCCGCACTCCCCCATCGCACCAAGCAAGGTCTCAGTCAGCAGCGTATCGAATGCTTTTTTATAGTCGAACAAAACTACCATCACAAACTTTTTGTCAGCTAAATAACTATTGACTTCATTAGTAAATTTAGACGATAATGTATTAGTACTCTTTCCCTTTAAGAAACCGTGTGTATATGTCGCAGTAAGATAGATAAAGCTGTAATATAGTTATATGCCAGGGTTATAACTATGTAACGTACGATAGTTATAAGGAGCGATTTATAACTATCGTACGGTCACAATCTAGTAATATGGTTATCTGACCAAACTAATCTAGTTCTATAGTTATAAATCGACTGGGGCGACTAAGAAATTAACGGGCGTCTAAATATTTTATAGTATGGAATTATAGATGAGGTGTAATAAATATAACTTGGCGACTAATATTATTAGTGAGGTAATAAACATTGTATAAACGGCCGGAGGCGGAAATCGACTCGGATGGACATAGGTTAGAAGGCTAAGGCGGGAGCGGAGCGTAGCGGAGCTCCCGCCTTAGCCTTCGTGGTTATTTTTTTTTAACACCTATTCCCTAAATTAATGAAAGAAATGGTTTTTAAAATTACGTATTCGGACTGACACGTTTTATTAATAAAAAGTATTGTAATGTAACTAATTGTAGGTTACAAAAAGTTGATTATAACAAAAATAAAGACCATTAAATCGTTTTATTTAATTGTTTAGTAGATTTATAGCTATGTAACTAGATTAGTTTAGTCAGATAACCATATTACTAGATTGTGGCCGTACGATAGTTATAAATCGCTTCCTTATAACCATCTTACGTTATATAATTATAACCCTTGGCATATAACTATAATTCGGCTCTAACTATGATACTGCGACATATACACTATGCTTAATTTAAACTCGAGGAATTATAAAAAACAAACGAAAAACGCTTTGTTTTAACTTTGAATTAAACCTAGGACACCACTCACCACGGTCCATTATTACTTAAAACACTTAACAAACAAGGCGTATAATTTATTATAAAAAATAAAAAACTACCTATTTTTGATTAGTTCTTTTATCAATCGGATTAGGTAGTTAAATTACTAGTGAATCACAGACCGTCGCATTACTAATAAAAGTCTTCAATCGCAACATTACGAGATTCAATTATCTTTATTTAAAATTAAAAGTAAATGAATAGCCAATTAATGTTCCATTGTTGGGAAAAATTCACCAATTAACTGAGTTTCAACTATGCTTACCGTTGTATGATCGTAATGATTAATTTTAATATACAAATGAGTACGCAAGCCTGTGCTTGCGTAGAGTAGACCTGTGTCTACTCTCTTTTGCCTCTCTCTCAGCAAGATGGGACAGCAGTCTGTCACGAACAATGACAGATCAGGCACAGGAACAAAAACTTTCCCACTAGAAAACTTAATCACAAATATTCGGTCCGACCCGGCTTTTGAACCGAAGACCCTTGGCACGGCACTAGCCACCCACATTAATATGGCGGCAGATTGAATGTCCTTTCTTAGTATTTCAATAATTTTCATCTCACTAGTAGGACACTTTCCGGTTTCCAATAGACCCATTAGTAAGGATGTACCCATTCCTATTACCCACCTAACTATTACGAAAGTTGCTGATATTCTAATGTGCACCGATTTAGCACATCTGGTGGAGATCGTGTTCAAAACGTATAGGCCACTTATGTACATGACCCAGAGTGGCCAGAGTTCACCAGATTCTATTCAAATATTTTTGATTTCTAGAACTGTTGTTAAATTAAAATGAAAATGCGATAACGTTGAGTAGTACCTACACACGTAGCCTAAGTAGTATTTTTAAGTAATTAATTGACGCCATAGCAAAACTGTGTGCCAGATGTTGTGGGTTCGAATCACACCGACGACAAACATGTAGTAAAATTTTGTGTTTGTTCTGTATCTGAATATTTATATATTATGTACATATATTTGTAGTATATATTTATTTGCCTTTGATTCTGATACCCGTTCACCAGGTACTTAATTTAGGATCAGATCAATGATTGAGACGTTGATCGATATAAACTGGTACCGTAACCAAGAATACGCCGGGAACTTAGGCCATTTTTATTATAAAACATTAAGCGTAATGCTCTTCAATACCTCAACATTGATTACTACAGCCCTACATAATGTTAAGGGAATTTCTAACGAATCAAATAACCAAAACGGAAGTACCAATCAATACCAGCCAACTTTAATCAAAGGCAAATAAGAAAGCAATAACCAAAAAGTACATTAACAAAAAGGAATTTTACTCCAAGACAAACTAAACGATCCAATTTTCGCCACGTAAAGCCCGTGGGAGACCTCACGCGCTAATAGAAAAACGGCGAAATTTTTGCAGAACAGTGAAAATGGCCCACAAATAAACAGAGGCGTTCTCACAATGGCTCCTAAAACACATAAAAGTGGCTGGCACTTGCTCAGCGTGAGAATAAACGTTATCATCGGAGGAATCCGCGTCTAACCCTTTAATGCTGTGCAATGTCGCGCCCGCGGTATAAGTTGCCCACAATTCAGATGGATAATAATAGCACTTTGACTTTCACCTTAACCTAACCTTAAAGAGTGTACTGATCCTATCCTATGAAATCACGTCCAACACTTTAATATGATAAAATGTCGCGCTCATTGTACAAGTTGCCCGATAGTTTGGATAGACTCTGATCGCTTAGGCATCGCTTTTTATGTTGCATTGGTTAGCGGCCAGGCAGGCACGCAGCCCACCTGATGGTAAGCGGCCACTGGGACACTTCAACAGGAAGCGTCGCTCCATTTGCTGCGACTATGTAGACTTATCTGATTTTCGAGCCTATGATTTCAAGAGTATACTCGAATTGCCGGAATACAACCAGAGCTGTACAAGGCAAAATTTTAATATGAATGGTAAAAATAAAAATAACAATAAATATTGTGTTCCCAAAATGTATTATAGATCTGATGTACGATCCTCATAAATACAACGTTTTTATAGAAAAATGTGTTGTACTCGCAAAACAAACAATGAATTTTATATAATATAGATAATATCTGCCCGATCACCACGCATTTGGCAAGCGTGGGTATGAAGCTAATTGCCGATAACGTTGACCTGATTCCATTAAGGACTGAATTGTTTATTACACAAACAGTCCAATGCTTTTTGCTTCACGACTTGAAAACTATGCCGTTTGATACAAACTGCCGTCCTAAAGTGTTTCCTAACCGTATATTGCACCATAAAATATTCGCCCCTAAACATAAAGGACATTAATTGTATCAGAACTAGCCTAACGAGACTCTGGCATGTTGGGAATCCAAGTTTAGTATCTAATAATATGTGACCCCCGGGCGCAGTTCACTTTTGAGCGTAATGCTTTGGGAACGCTAAACTACCTAATATGTTATAGAACTGTCGTAGTTCCACCCTCTACATTATATGTATATTATATCGAGTTGCAACTGTATATAGGTCACGAATAGGTAACAGTATTATCATAAATATGAAATGATTTAACGGTTATTATTTTATAGAGGCTGAAACGAGATTTGTGACATTAATGTGCTGATGATAATGAAAAAATAAGTCAAAAGTTTAGTCCATCTGTAATATCTAAAAATAAAATATTACCTAAATGTACAGAACTTTTTTATCCAATGTTTCAAGTATTATTTTTAATGATCATGTCAAGGATAGGCATTATTACGTCTATGAGGATGGGTACGTTTCGGAATGCTTTCTTGATTTTAAAGTATGTACGCTTTATAGTAAGTTGCACTTTGCAGGTCTAAATAAACAAAAAGTTTGTTAAAACTATTTGAGTGTAATATTATTTTAGTATTTATATTCACCGAGTCACAGTACATGAAAAAAAAAATTTAAATAAGAAAATAGCTATAAATAAATAAATAAATAAATATAAATATCTCTGGACATTATTCACACAGCGCCATCTAGCCCCAAACTAAGCATTAGCTTGTGCTATGGGTGCTAGACAACGGATAAACATTACTTATATACTTTTTTTTTTTTTTGTAAATACATACATATTATACATAGAAACACCCAGACCGATACAAACAGACATGTTCATGCACACAAATGTTTGTACCGTGCGGGGATCGAACCCGCGACCTCTGGTGTAATAGCCGACTTCTCGACCATTACACCAAATGGCTCGTCAAGTCAAGTCAAGCTATATTGTACTCTTTACGTCTTTCATCTAACGATTAGAAATAGGATAGAATAAAATAGAAAAAGGTCTATTAGGCGAATACAATTTTCATCTAATAGATACAGATTACTTAATAATTCATCATAATGAAAAATGGCGATAATAAATTACCTAGGTACCTAATGACTATACCCAAAAGCCAATAGCTGACCTAGTAACAAATTTTCCTCGGATCCAAAGAAACTATTATCGGCAAAAAAAGCATTAAACCTCGGACGCGTCGACTCATTGTTAGAAGCGTAACTTCTACAAACCGCGAGTCACCTAACGATGGTAACTTAAAATAGAGGCTATTGAACTTAAAAAACCACTTGATCTTGAGTAGATAAGTTAAGGGAAGTGTCACCGCGCTCCTACAAAGATAAATGATGCCTATTAGGCCTCGGCCTCGAATTTCTCGGGGCGGCAGCGGCAGCGGCGAGATGTTTTGTATGGAATCCCGTAGACCCGTTCTCGAACACAGCGGGGCGGCACCGGAAGCGGAACCGCTTGACAACAGCGTACCGCTCTTTAGGGCCCGCGTCAAGCGGTGACCGCAGTGCACCTGCGTGCGCCGCCGATCCCGCTGCCGCGAAAGTCGAGGCCGAAGCCTAAGGGTGATGATTGGGGCGTAATAAGGACTTAGAGCATTGATTGGTTGAGAGGTGGGTTTTATGAAAGCGATGAGAGGTTTT
This sequence comes from Mecyna flavalis, assembly GCA_949319885.1. Classification (NCBI taxonomy): domain Eukaryota; kingdom Metazoa; phylum Arthropoda; class Insecta; order Lepidoptera; family Crambidae; genus Mecyna; species Mecyna flavalis. The sequence goes on along the minus strand of OX439435.1, from coordinate 10,063,642 downwards.
GGACCGAGTCGAGCATGAAATGACAAGGCTAATCAAGCGGCGCATGTAAAGCCTGATGGCAGTTCGGTAATATTTCTTTGTAATTTTATTCTGAGGCACTTGTGAAATCGTTTGGCTTTCCTAAGAATATAATTTAAGGCTGATGTGGACTGTAGGTTTACTTGTTTACATCAACAACTTCGACGAGCCGTTTGGTGTGATGGTCGAGAAGTCGGCTTTTAAACCAAAGGTCACGGGTTCGATCCGCGTACGGTACCAACATTTGTGTGCAAGAACATAGTACAAACTATGCTTAGTTTGGGGCTAGATGGCGCTGTGTGAATAATGTTCAGTGATATTATTTATTTCTTTATCAAAACATTCACTTTCTACTTAACTACTACATTAACTTATTTAATAATCTGTGGTTTTACACTTAAATAAAAAACTCCAAAGACTATAAACGTAATCTACTAAGCAATAACCTTCAATGTAATAACCTCTCCGAAACAACGAAAACTTGCAGGGAAAACGAGAGAATCACGTTATGAAAGTAAACAATAAACATTTGCTTACGCGGACACATTCCTACGAAAATATTGGGCTGAGAGAAAACAAACTCGATCCAGATAAACACGTTATTTGCGTAACAATGCCGCAATCTGCCTGCCAAATGAAAACTAGAAACGTTCCGGGTGGGCTTGTCACGCGCAGAGCATTGGCCAAAATAAATTATATGGACATATATATGGACACACGCCTGTACGTCCAATGTACTTGTCCACTAACGAACTGATGGTTTATAGCTTTCCTTTTTTATTACGTGCAGAGTTGGCGTCAGCAGTGAAAATTTCCACTTAGCCGCTTTTTCATTAACTTCGTTGACGGTTAGCGCAGTTTTAACGCATTAGATGTATTCTCTTTGTTAGATCATGTTGCTTTCATATGACTAGTAAAATCATCCTTTAGTCTACCATATACATATATAGGGATGTGTAAGGGTATTATAAATGCAACAGTGATCAACAAAATATTTAGTAAGCAAATGTCCAGTTGAGCAGTGGGTAATACCCACTGCTCAACTTTATGGAGTTGAGCAATCTAGTTGAGCAGTGGGGAAGAAACGGTTGGGTGATATACAAAGGACATAAGTGCAAGTATCTGAAAGTCCCGTTATATTTTACTTTGTTTCAATAATTATAAGTAGTAATCTCGTAAATATCAGAAACCATTAACCCCTTATAAAGCTTTATGCAGGGACCATGCCTGTCAGTAGAATATGCCTAGTAAATATTATAGATTATATATAGGATAATTATTCCCTCTCCACAACAATGTATGTAGTAATTACTATAGTTTATAATAAGATGCCTTAAATATTTTTGTTAAGTTTAATATTTATGTTTTAAGATCCAATTACTCTTAGAAAATCTTAGCATTTTGCTCGAGTTCAGGACAACGAAAGGAATGTCCGTTCAGATTTCAGGCCATTTATATCACCGGAGCAAGCAGCCATTTCATTAGGAACAATTAGTGGTATTTAGCGTTCCATAGTCTTAGGCAAATGGCAAAACGTTGCTGTTGAAAATTATGCCATCACGAGGAGGAGAGAAAACTTTCAGTATTGCAAGACATCATGATTAAATGGATTGAAACGTCCACAAACGCCAATGAAAACATTCGAGCCATTTCTCGAACGCGGGCAAAGCATCTGTGAATTTAGTTGAAGATGGGCGGCAATAATTCACTTATCATCAGGTGTCACAAAGTGGTAGATCTATTGCCGTGAATGTAAAAATGTAAAGTTATGTCCGAATGATTACAAGTAATTATGTATATTTTGGTAAGCACGGGTATCGATTTCGTCCTTTGCCATGATCCCAGGCCACGGACTGATTTAAATTACCAAGCAAATACGAGTTTGTAATTACTTGTAGTTTACATGTCAACCCGTTTGCTGGGGATAAATAATTCGGCTTAGGTCAGACTTATTTGGGTTAGGTAGCAATGAGGTTTGAAAAGTTTGTCGCCAGTAATTCATTCGTATTTTAGGACTTACGGTCATAAACTTTGTTTACCTGTAGAAACGTTGGTCTGACTCAATTTTGGAGCTTCCAATTTGGGGTTGTAAAACTGTGTCATTACATACTTTACTGGCTTCTCTTCTGGTCGATTGATTTTCGTCAGAAACAAAGTCTTGAGGTAGTAAGCTACTATTCCAAACTTTATCGAATGCTTTATACAAGTTTTATAGAATAAAATAGTGTCAGATGGGACTCGGTCGAGACTCGAGTCACAACTTACACCTTAGACAGCTCCAATCTATTATAAATTTAATAAGTTACAGAGTCGCCTTTCACTGCCACTTCGATTACCGCTGAAATTATCCAAATCTGAACATAGGCCGAGTGAATGGGAATTTGTATTTTCCATTACGTCACCCTTTACCGAACGTCACGGAAGTTTGGGATTGGGTTGAGGCATAAATCTCGAGGAACTTCCTCCAAGATAATGAGTACCCTTGTCTTTTTTGTTGCCATTGTTCATTGTATTTTAAACTATAGCTGAGCATAGTCGGGATGCTTAAAGCTGTACATCCTATTCAAAAATTTGGTGAAGGTTCTGTTGTAGAAATTGCTAACCAGACCGATGCTCAAATCAAAATAAATGCAACAAACTTTAGTTTTCATAAAATTCCTCCACATCAGTTGTAGAGTGGTAGAAATAATTAAACTTGTTTGAACTAATACAATTTACACATATAGCTGTAAACGATTTTTGATGCTGATTTAAGTTAGTAGTAGAGAATAGAGACGAGGGGGAGGGGGGGATTAAGTAGGTAGTGGCTACCCACTACCTACTAAATCCTCCCGTAGAAATAGTCCCCAGTCCTACAAACAGCGCAGGTCTAATTAGCCAGTCGTTAAGGTGCATCAAGGCATTCTCTTCCGCAAAAAAAAGGTTCACCGTACAGGTGATACTACCATACGTTTTTGTTAAAGCAATCTCAATTTAAGGGCAGCTCTTGAAATCTCACAGCTGTGAAATTATTCGAAGCTCGGCGCCGGTCGAGCGAACGAGAATTTATATTTTCCACAACGTCACCCTTTATCGAACGTCGCGGAAGTTTGGGGTCGAGGCATAAATCTCAAGGCGCTCCGCGCGACACTGAGGAGGATCCCTGTCTTTTAGGTTTTGTTTCTAGAAAAGTTATCATCATTATAGTACGTGCTAGGTATATAAATGCCTGGTATCAGTATGACAGGAAATGCGAGGGACATATTTAAACCCCAAATAGTTCATGCTTCCATATAACAAAATAAGTATAAATCAATAAAAACTCTGGTAAATATCTGTCAATAACCTTAGTCGAAACCTGAAAATCCGCGTAACGTGAGGGCACTCTTCCCTTCACAGTACCTATTTCGTGCACTCGTTCAAGTACGACTTACATTGTACTCGCGTACAATTTGAGTTTGGGGCGTAACCGGCCGCTTAGCACACGGGATTTTTAGGTAGGGTAAGAGGTACAATTATTGGCACTTTAAGGAATTTCGCAACTTTAAAGGCCTGTAGAAAATCAGCCAATTTAAATATCGACTTAAATTTGATTTCGTATGATTCTTTGAGAATAGATTTAAACGGGTTGATAGTTAAGTAATGTGTTAGAAATAGGTATTTCATGCAAGTATATAAATTATTAGGATAATTATGAAAAAAATTAAGGATATATTTTTTATAGCGAATTGGACTCTAAATCGGATTCTGAACACTCTCCTTAAATATGTCCCTCGGGTTACCTCACAGAACAAGAAAATTTTCTCTCTGGGTTACCTAACACGCTGTATAGTTTCATTCTTTCATATTTATGTTAAGATAACGTCATCTATTTAAGTATTTTATTGTACCTATACCTATCCAAAACAAGTAACATACGGCAGCATACAGCAGATTACCAAAGGAAACCTTTAAAAAGTAGATAAATTACGCAGCACATTGTTAGAGTTATTTCACAATACGGAGAGAGGGTTGTGCTCCATTCGCTGATATTAAGTCATCGCCCATGATGGGTAACTAGCCGACAAAACTTGACTGTTACATACCTTGTTTGTTATCGATGTTAACAAAACCATCAATTTCAAAAATAATTTTAAGTTTTTCTTCAGTATTTTTATTGTTTGATAATGCTTACGAACGCACCCTTGTGAAACTATTTGGGCACGGGTTCTGGTTGAATGAATCGAAATTTATTTTTCCACAACGTCATCCTTCATCGTACATCATGAAAGTTTAGGGTTGAGGTATGAATCTCGAGGCACGACCGACGCAACATACGACACTGGATGAGAATCTTATTAGTTATTACTAGGTTTAAAATATAGTACAAACTTTTGTGTGAAGCTCTTGCTTCAAAATTTCTTAGAAGATGAATTTCTTAGAAAATGCTTTCGGGATTTGTCGTCGTAATGATGCCTGGGTATTTTATTACTGGCTAGCTATAACCCCCACACGTGAAATCTGCCGCCATAACAGCTGCTGGCTGTGTTCCGGCAATATTAATGTGGGATCCAGTACACTTGAAATTAAAGGTTCGAAGATCAGATGAGCTGAGCTCTGGCAGCACATTTGAGCGACGCTTCCTGATGAAGTGTCCCTCAATAGAATAGGCCGCAGTGACCGCTTACCATCAGGTGGGTTGCGTGTCTATCTGCCAAATGATGTGGTATAAAAAACTGACAAATAGAAGATGTTGAGCACAAATCGAATATTTTTTAATATTAACAAGTATTAATTTTCACTTCTTTTTATTTTTATCGGCAGAGAACTTATTTACGCGCCTTAGCCGCTGACGTCCCTGGTCTGTCTTACGTCTGTCTGGGGCTCGGTACTAAAGATGTTCGTCCCACTACCCACAAAACTCCCCCAGTTTCCCCCTTTCACCCGATTAGGACAGAGAGGCCTATCCGAGAAACTTGGTGACCCCAGACTTGGCTCAAAATATGTAGACACGGACACCGGTCGAGTGAATTGGAGTTTACATTTTCCACAACGTCACTCTTTATCGAACGCCGCGGAAGTTTGGGGTTGGCATAAATCTCGAGCCGCGACCGACGCGTCACGCGACACTTGAGGAGGATCCTTATCGTTTGCGTTTTGTGTCCGAAACATTGAGCACAATTTTTTTACCTAATTAGAGGTGAAAAAGGCTGCGTTTGAAGGGAAAGTAAAAGATAAAAACTAGATATTAATTAAGACTCCATTGCGGTGTTAATTTGCCCAGAAGTGGTCAAATGTTTATTTGTTTATTTAGAATTTTGTAAGACATTTAGGTTTTTTCATGTTCATATTATATTTTACATCTTCTCTATTGTCAGCTTATATGGGAAGCACTACTTGGCAGGTCATGTCGGTCAATCGCCACAAGGCAGCTCGTCTCTTTTCGGGAGTGAAGGGGAAATCGGGGGAGTTTAGTGTTACGCTTTAGTCTCGAGTCCCACGCACTGCCACAGGGTAGCCTGCGGTTATGGTGCCTGAATGATTTTTTCTCCGAAAAAAGATTTTATGTATATTATAACGCTATGACAAAAACTTAAATCATTTGTGCACTAACTTGGGCGCTATTATATATATAATGCTCTGCAAAGTTGATTTAACGCTAAGATAAGTCAGACTTTTAAATAAGATTACTGTAAAATTATTCGTAAGCAAACATTTGTATACGCAAAACAATAGGCCGATGCTAATAGGTCTTAAGTCCTTTATTTACTGTATCCAGTCAATACTATTCAATTATTGCTGATTTATCTATTTACAGGACCACAGATAAGTAAAAGTAAATTCTATTTAGTACACAGGTTTAGGTAAGCAAGTTTTGGAATATCCACTTATCAAATCAACCACAAAATAAATCAATGTTTGACTGTCCTGATAGCGCATTTTTTTAGCCAGTCGGACTCTAAAAAAGGCCTACCACGAACCAGACCCTAAGCGGGAATCGAACCCACGACCTCCGAGTTTTATACTCGAGCGGCTTAGCCACTGTTCCACGGAGGCGGTTAAACTTCATGGTAACTGTGCCCTATGTATGGGGTCGTGGTTTTGAATCCTAACCAGGACAAACTTAATTAACATGCGTGTTTTTTTCTCTACTTTTATTGATTTGTCTGTCTATATTTGTGATGCCTTCATTGTTTCTTACCCAAAACACAAGTGCCTTAACTACTTACTTGGGGATCCAATTTGATGTCGTGAGATAGTTATTTATTAGAAAAAAACACAAGCAAAAATCATGCAACCAACTACGATTATTCTTCGGGACGATATCTTATTCCTAGTTCAGTCACGCACTGACACCCTAAGTATGCTTACAGTCCAATAACTTTATTTAAATTATCTTATCGTCTTCGAATATAATATATTTTGGACCAAACTGTAACAGTTTGACACAAATTGGATGGCCATAGTTCAATTACTGTAACAAGCCCCACATCAATGTCAAGATGCCCCTCTGCGTTTTGGTATTCGTTAAAATACCTAATTTGGGACATCTAACTCTGAATTTTAAGGGTTTATTTGACATTCGAGGAGTCCGTGACATTTAATTTGGGAATTAGTTTAAATGCAGAGCTAGTTTGTATGTAATAGGGGTTCTGGAAGGACAGGGGACATGTTTTACCTTTATTTCAAAGGAATCTAATTGACATTTAACCCAGAGAATTATTTGTTTCAGAAATTAAAACCCAGTGGAATATCCTCTTTGTTTCAGAAATTGGAATTTGGAATTCAGTGGAATTAGTATTAAATTATCTGAGATACTAATATAATAATAAAAATATGCATTACAATTGTTCTTATTATTATTATAACGCTATTAGTTTACTAAGTTTGTACATAATGTTATTATTTTAATAATGAGACCAAAAAGTATTCTTTTTCCATGAGCAAATCAATCGTACTTATTCTTAACATGTCCAAACCAGATAGTGAAGATTTACCACACCAATATTGTGCTTTAATCAGTAGATTAAAACATGAGTAGATTAAAGCACAATATTGGTGTTCCCTATAGGCAGAAGAAAGAGTTAAGAAAAAAAGGTTCAAATTACTTCTTATTTTTATAAAGGTATACATCTTAAAAAGTATTTCTTTTCCGCTCTCTCTCTTGAACTAATGGGTAAAGTAAACAGTGCGGCAGTAAATATTGGTAAATACAGTTAGGTACCTATTTAGCATTCGGAAGAGGAAAACAGGCACAAACAGATACTAAGAGGAAGTTTGTCGGCGATACTCGAGATTGTATTGTAATTGAGTGGCAAACTTATCAGGAACACAGATCCTCAGGCGCCTCAAGTCGGCTTTTAGTACGAATGCAGCTGTTGATAAAACCAGTTAATTTTCGTTATGAAATCGGCACAAAACACTAAGATAGAATAAGTAATTTATAACTATGTACTAACCGTATTTACAGAGAAAACTGTAGCTTAGATCCTCTTGAAATGCGTAGGAATGTCGCAACATCTTGCGTTTATAGCCTTCACCATGGGGAGAGTCCAGAAGAATCCAAAGATTCTAGTTCAACAACTAAGTAATATACTTATTGCTAAGTTCCATCATCGTACTACGACGACCATACTAAGACACCGTCATTCGGCAGCCGTGTTCCAAACCAATAGACTCGAGATCCTTCAAAGAGCGAGTGTATTCTTTCCTTAAAGGCTAGCAACGCATCTGTAAGGCTGACCCCACATTTGGTGGGCGCGGGCCTGGAGCGGGCTCCCGACGTGTTTGCCGCGTACACGCTGGCCGATGGCCGCCCGCCGGCCGCCCGCCGCGATCTTTGAGCGGTCGAGGCGGGCGGCGGCAGAGGTGGGGCCTAAATGTGGGGTCAGCCTAATGTAGATCCATTGGTAGCGGTGATCACGTTCCATCAAGTGCCGACAGACGGTCAGACAGACAGACCAAGTTACTTCAATCATTGCCAACTCAAACTATTCACCAGTTCTTTGTTCTTTTGTTTGTTATAAGTTTACCGAGTTATTCACCAAAAAAATTTATTGATAAACTCATAAGTTCCTCCTTTGAAGTCTAAATCGCACACATGTGTCACTTACACACTTGACTGACAGCCCGTAAATAACTCGATTCAATATTTAATACTGTGTCTTTCGATGCCCTCTTTAAAGCAAGGCTCCCTTTCATGTCGGATCATATCTCGCCTCTTTTTAACAGGTGTCGTATATCAAAGAAACTTTTTCAGTTCCGGAGACATTGGATTTGCTAAATGATATGGAAGAATCCGATAGTTGTAGGGTGCCATAGCAATTTATTAATAATGACACTGCTTGTATAAATCAGGTTTTATAGCTTAGAAAACCGTTAATGTGAATCGTGTGATACAAAATGAAGGTGTAATCCGTTAAAAATTCTAACTAGGTACTAATATTATAAATGCGAATGTAACACTTGTCTGTTTGTCTGTTTTTGATGAAATATGGTACAGATATGGGCTATATAGTCCTTGTGAAAAGAATATATAGGCTTCTTTTCATTCCCATGAGTTAGAAATATATTTTATTTTTGATTTCTCTCACCTCGCAACAAATAATCCAAGTTTTTGATGGAACTTCAAGAGTGAACGGACCATAGAGAATTTTTGACCATTGAAATTTCAGTTCGGCCGCTAACAGTAATTTGCCTACTGGGGACGCAGCCTAAATAGTCTGTGTTTTTTCAGCTGGAAACTTCAAGTTAGCAACGATAAAATTGTCTAAAAAGCAAAATTAGTGTCCTCTTTGCGATGATTTTGGCTAACATTTTTTTTAAAAATAAAGCTGTGTCAATCCTTAGCTTTCTAGACGTTCTAGACACTTAAGTTTTAGCTGTATGTAAGTAGACAACCAATTTTATAAGTACATATATATTTCTATGAATATTCCCTCTTATTTTCACGTTCAAGGTAAAAAAAAAGTTCTTTGAAGATAAGTACTTAGGTACTTACTATAAATATTTACCGCCCGAGCACTTAAGCTTTAGGGCCTATTGTGTTTATAGTAACCAGTATTTTATATTGAACATTAGGTAAATAAAAACTATCCACCCATGTGCTTAAAATAAATCCCTGGCTTGCAAAGTTTTTATTGACATTGTGTACTCATTCAATGTTTATTTAAACGCTTTTAGCAAAATGAACTGTGTATTTTTTTAGCTGTGAATTGGGATTATACGTAAATAAAATAAAAAAAATATGTTCTACTGCAGGGCAAAGGCCTCCATTACTTAATTAAATTACCACCACGCTTGCACCGTGATGTTAAAAAGTAAAATTATAAACTAATTTAATTCAAAGACTCCTATAAAACTTAATTAGTAATTATGTCTTAAATACTAATGTGCAAAACAAAGTTCTGAATTGGAATGATCCAGGGCATTTTTAGGAAAAATAAAACAAAAACGACCCTCTTTTCAAGTTTGATTGTTAATTCCCTTTCGGCCGTGTTGGCAACCAAACTTCGCAACCGGTTGCGAAAAAGACATTTTTATTCTTTGTCGGCAACTAGAATCATTTGTTTCTCCTTAATTGGGAATAACGGGTGTTCAGAAAGATGCCACGTATTTTGTTTACCCGTGTAATTCATAAGTATCTAAATTAGATGGTTTAAGTACTAAGTTGAATGGACGAGTCAATTGCCAGCGCGGGATAATACTTAAACGTGTTACTTTTAATACAATATGGTATAGAATATATTGATGAAAAATAATACCAAGTAGAGCAATAGCAAGAGTGTTATTATTGGTTTTCGTCAATATGAGACAAAATATTCTCTCCTCGGCACGGAAAACCTATCAAAGTTTTGGCGAACAAATTAAATGTTTATCCCTACAAATGTTCATAGCACTAGTAGCGGCGCAGTAACTCTTGCCAGCTTTATGCAAATGTCCAGTATTTAGTGGATGTTACGCAGTAATAACAGAGTTGTAACTCTGCCTTGCCGCCGGCGGCGTTAAATGGCGTGGAACAGTGACAGGTCGGACTTACGCGTACGTATTACGCGCTCGTAAAGACAGAGGGAGTTATGCGAATCCTACTGCAGAGTGAATTAGTTTGACACAGATGCGTGGGCGCGTGTGTTTTGTTCCAAAGCGGAGTAATGGCGGCTCTTAAATCTTCTTACTTTGTCTTGGTGTAGGTACTTCTTTTGTATTTGTACTCTATTTCAAGTTTGTTTAACATGTACACCGCAGGGGTCGTGGAAGTTTAGGCTGTCACCGATGATGATGTTTAATGGGAAACACTGGCCTTTGAAGTTCGGTGGTACCTACCAAACACCAACCTACGCCACCCATTGTCGTTGTCGGTATTTAATGTATTTCCTGAAAAAAAAACTTGGTCCACATACATATATCTATTTTTAATCGCCTCCAAAAACAGGAGGAAGTTCTTAATTCAACTGTTTATTTTTCTATGTGTTAGCTCCAACTTACCTACTTTACACACTATGAAGGCTGACACACAACTACAAAAATGCATTATTTGTACATTTAATTTAATAACATACGAAAGGTAGGTATAATCTGTTTTCACATTTTTCGTGCATTTTTTAAAAGTCTGTTTTGTTTTTTAGTTAACTCTTGGTATACATTTCGGTTGTCAGTTTCAGTCAATTGTAGCAAGTCTTGACAGGTCTTGACCAAATTTACACCAAATAAGGTTCAAGAAAACGATTCTTATTTAAAATTTATCAGAGATCCGATATCTTCGCTGTTGATGACGTTTTTGATGGGCTATTAAATTGGTTCGGCGGGTTGGTTTGGCGGCAAATAACTAATGATTCTCGTTATTTTCAACGAAAAGGGTGGTTATTTTGGCTTTCATGGTCTTATTGATCTACATCGTCGTTATTCCTGCTATGTGTCCTATTGAAGACACGCATTATGAACTTATTGTTGACATTTTAAAATTGAACGAATATTAAGACCTTAATTGAGAAACTCAAGTACTAGATGCTAAGATTTTTATAAGATTAATATTAAAATCAAATGAACTTATGAAAATGTCAATATTGGTGACTGCAGTTGAAAGACATTCTTAGATATGATTCCCACTATAGTTTAAAGCACAAACTAAGGTAGGTATAGGTTCTCCAGACAACGGAAAAACAAACTTTTATACACTTTTTTTTGTTACTACATACTGATCGGGGGCAGCGTTTCCTTAGCTCCCAATTCCTCGGAACTTGCCACTGTAATCTTATAATTCACTCAAACACAAAAGGTAAAAAGTCTTAATATGCTGTGAGCTCTTCTGTCCTTCGAGCTGTTTAAAAAGTCTTAATATGCTGTGAGCTCTTCTGTCCTTCGAGCTGTTTCAACTAGCGAAGTTATACCATTCTGAATTGAAAGAGACATTTGATAACCTGATATTTCACTTACCTAGACCGTTTAGAGGTTATTCTGATTCTATTATTCAAATGGAACAAGGTGGGCTATGGATCAGCCCGCTCGCCGTTCGTGGCGTTAAATGGTGTGGAACAATGATAAGTTTGGCTCGCTCTAACTTACTGCACGCATCCGTATTATTCGCTCGTAAAGATGCAAGGAAATTGTTATTTCAATGAATTTTACTATGTTAGCGAGAATTTAGTAGACGTAAAATGTAAGCGAATATTTGAATTTATAGTTCATTCTTATTAAATAGTAGCGCTGGTTTTAATGTAGGCTTTAATCTGTGCTATTATGAATATAAATTAATTCTGGCCCAATTTTTTAAAAACAACATTATACAATAAATATTTACATCTGTTTAAGTCACCTCATTATGTACATACGTACAACGCATTGATAGTGTATATCATTGCATACGTACATGTTTGTATTGAGAAAAGATAATTGCGTCAGTTTTTTAAAAACAAAGAAAACATATCAGTCTTTTGCGTGGTTATTTTTTTTAACACCCAATCCCTAAATTACGATTTATTATTCGTGACTGTGCAGACTCTGTGCTTACTCTAACGGTAACATGTATATGGATTTGCATATGTATTAGTCTTGAATTTTTATACGGTTATTTTTTCTATTTGTTAGGTTATACTCGTAGGCTGCTACGAACTCCGTTTTTCGTCCATATTCTCGTAGCATATTCGTAGCACTGGCTAGTAGGTACACTAGCATTCGTAGAGGCAACAACTTCGTCGTACGGGAGGGAAAAGATGAATCGATACTTAGAAGACAGTTAGATTCTGTCGCCTTATCGTTTTAACATCAAGATTTTTTAATGCTTGGTCAGTAGGCAGATAGAAATACCTACAACTCACCTGATGGTAAGCGGCCACTATGGTCTATTTAATTAAAGGATACTTAAACTGGAAGAATCGCTCAAGTATTGTTGCACTGTAGGTTACTCTGACATTATTATTGCTCGGAACACAGCTAGGTCTTCACGGCGATTATATCTGTGGGGTGGACTAGACCGCAGACGGGAATGGAACCCAAGACACCCGGATCTTATAACCGAGTAACTGAGGAACAGTAAAAAATTAATATAGTAACAATATTACATTCATTTTGAAGTCTTATTAATTAGGAATTATTAAATAGGAAGTAATGAGTAAATTAGTTTAGTGCAATTTCGACGTGTGTGTTTCTCGTATAGAAAATCTTAAATGTTATAGTTTTTTTAAACGATTTATCGGTAAAAGGAAAGAATATCCTGAATAACGGTAGTATCAATCCATCCAATCCATTCAATCCATTTCACACTCGGCTAGACCCACCGCTACTCGTTATTTCGGAGAGCATTGCTTTGTTTGATGTTTTCTATCAGTTGACTGACGCGCTGTTTGGCAAGCCTGTCAGAACCCGCGATCAAATCGATGGTTCACCTGTGGTCGAGCGTGTTGCGTATCGCGGTATTGGTTATTTAGCCATCGTCGGTTGCAATTGTTGCAAATTGAAGTGTGTATAAAAGTGATTACGCCAAGGTTTGGTGTAATAGTTCAGAAGGCGGCTATTAGGCTGGTTTTAGAGTCACACTGACAAGCATGCAAACAGCGCGCGTATCAGCAATTATCGCTGTTCTTGTTAGATAGCGACGATTTGAACTGCAAAGAAAACCGGCAGTGTATAACGCTACGCGCGTGCCACCAGCGTCCAGCCTTACAGTACAGGTCGCGGGTTTAATCTTCATACGAAACAATCATTGTGAAAAAAAAACAGGCACGTTCAATTGTTTATGTCATGCCTGTTTTTATACTAGATCAGTTGGCAGAAAGACACGCAAAAGTTGCGTTTGGTAAACATTTATTTACTACATACGTTTTTCATACATTTAGTCCCATTTGGTAAACTATCGAAATGGGACTAAATGTATGAAGTATATAAAATGTTTACCAAACGCAACTTTTGAGTAGGCACTGATTGAGGTTTACCAAATGGGAAGTTTACCAAATGGGAAGTAGCCAGCTCACCTAATGGTATGGCCGTTGCTGCCGCTGCGGCCAATTGAAGGAAACTTAGCAAGAAAGCGTTGCTGCTCAATGCTCATGTCACACTGTAGGCTTCTATGATCTTCCAGCTTTCTAGACATGTATCGATACATACACACTATACATTACAATACTGAACCGATAAAAATAGACATGTTGTTCATGCACACAAATGGTCATGCCCTGTGGCGATCGAATCCTCGATTAGCCTACTTCTCAACCATTGAACTAAATTCCATTCGATATAATTTCACCCACGATAATCGTATTTTACCATCTCTCTCTCAGATACCACGCCTTATTATAAATAACTAGCGTACTCTTGAAAAATCACGTTTTTTCCGTCAAAGGAATCTAATAAATCTAAATAAAAGAAATATTTCAGGCATGGAAAAAATATAGCTTCTTTGTAATCGCTACTTAAGTATAAGGTCGTATAAAATACCTGATTTGGCTTATTTTGTTGAAGATTTGGAGCTGGAGCAATTCCTTTTGCGAAATGTTTTTTCATTGTGTGCCGATGTTGACATTGTGGGATGATTAGGATTATAATAATGATAAGAATTCGATTGTCTTTTTGATTTGCATGTGACAAAAATAGATGAATAATGATCACTTGAACCTACCTTATGTATTAAAATAGATAACGCAACATATGGCGTTTTTAGGACCGTAATTCTATTCTTTAAACGAGAGCAACGAACGAAACGATGACGAGCCATTTGGTGTAATGGTCGAGAAGTCGGCTGTTACACCAGAGGTCGCGGGTTCGATCCCCGCACGGTACAAACATTTGTGTGCATGAACATGTATGTTTGTATCGGTCTGGGTGTTTCTATGTATAATATGTATGTATTTACAAAAAAAAAAAAGTATATATGTAATGTTTATCCGTTGTCTGGCATCCATAGCACAAGCTATGCTTAGTTTGGGGCTAGATGGCGCTGTGTGAATAATGTCCAGGGATATTTATTTATTTATTATTAAACATTTATTGCTTATTTGTTACTAGCCTTCCGCCCGCGGTTTCACCCGCGCGTTATATCTGTTTTCAAATATCCCACGCTTCCCCCCACATTTTCGGGATCAAAAGTACCCTATGTTTACCGGGGATAGTGTAGCTTTCCAACAGTAAAAGAATTATTCAAATCGGTCCAGTAGTTTCAAAATTATTATTCCCGCGGGAATGAGACGTTTCCCGTAGGAATTTTATAGCCTATGTCCTAATCCGGGTTATAAACTATACGTGTGCCAATTTTCATCTAAATCCGTTCAGCCGTTTAGGCGTGATTGAGTAACAAACATCTAAACATCCAAACATCCAAACATCCAAACATCTAAACATCCAAACATCCAAACATCCAGACTTTCACATTTATAATATTAGTAGGAAAAACAGCATAATTTAAACATCGCTTGTGACTTGCAATTTAATTTAGAATATGACATGACATAATTGTTGTACAGTTAGTTCGCTGACAGTTAGTAACTAAATCAATTACACATTTGAGACAGTAATATCATTTTATAATTATATTTTCGAAATTTCAAACCTCAGCTGCTTTTAAAAATAATTTTCACATAATATGAGGCTGAATTTGACTAGCATTTAATAGTAGAATAGGCTTGACAGAATTTCTATTGTTTTAAAACAGAATCCCTCTATTATTTTGGTGGCACTATTTAATTTACTCAAGAAATCTCGGCGTGAGATGTTTTGTCTTCATAGTCTGATGCTAACAGTAGGGTGTCTCAGCAGGGTGTCTTAACACTGAGTAGTAAATATGAAGTAAAACTTCGCATATTTAACTTTTCTCATAATAATACTTGCGTACTTGCCATACTTTCTTCTAGTTCAAATAATAATCTTCGGACAGTAACCATACTTACTTTGTTTCTCAATTTAAGAAGAAGATTTCTTCTCTTTTTGTATGGTTACTAATATTACAAGAAGTTAACTTTTATCGTTTGTTTGTATGTAAAAAGGTTTGAAACACTAAATTAAACAAAATTAAATATTACTTTCGACAAAATATATTGGGAAGCAATGCAACCGTCTGTCTAAGAGAACACCAGGGAGCTGTCATTGTTACTTTGCCACATTAAACTTTTCCCATAATAACATTTTAGGTTAACCGCGAGATTAAACAGGCTCGTATTTACTTTCTTCAATGGGAGGTAATATAAGTTAACGACGTCGTAAAAATATTCCTGGATCTACATAGACAAAATATGCACTAATTGAAATATTATGTATTTTTGTAATCATTGTTATTTTGTGAATTTTAGTGTTTTATGTGTTGTCTATTAATTCTAGTGCCTAAGTTAGTTACTTTGGGGTCCGAAAAAGTATACTATTATAGTTTTTTTTTTATACTTAGCCCGGCAAATGACCCCACTCCACCTGATGTTAAGTGGAAATGAAGTTCAGACGCGAGGAGTATGTATCTATACTAATATTATAAAAAGGAAAGATTTTATTGTTTGTTTGTATTGAATAGGCTCCGAAACTACTGAATCGTTTTAAATAATTCACTGTTGGAAAGCTACACTATCCCCGGTGAACATAGGGTACTTTTGATCCCGGAAATGTGGGGGAAAGGGGGGGTAATTGAAAAAATAAATTATGCGCGGGTGAAACCGCGAGCGGAAGGCTAGTGTATAATAAAATTACGTTGTCTGATATTTGATATCCGGCTGACAGTCGAAATCAATAGGAATTAAAGGCTAATTAATTCTTAGTTTCTCGGAAAACCCGTGAATGTACTCGTGTCAGTCAATGTTGAACGTCATTGGTGTTAGTGTTACTAATTGATTGTAATTACCTAACTTTAATGGGGTTCAGTTTTCGATGACAGGATTTCAATGCTTTTGTTCTATATAGGGACAGAAGTAAGCAATATATTTCAAAATGTTTTATTTTCTACTAGCTTGTACATTTATTTATGAATGCATAAACCATACATAGATAATATCCAGTACAATACAAACTGAAATGTTTATGCACACAAACTTAACGATCGAGTTAGTGAATTGATTGAGAAGTCGACTATTACACTAGAGATTATGGCATGAATGCACGGTACAAACACTTGTCTGCATAAACATGTCTGTTTTGGTCTGGGTATTTCTATGTGTAATGTAGGTATCAATCATGCGACCTCTGGTGTCGTCGACTTCTCAAACATCACAAATCGATCGCCAATGCATTTGACATCCAGTACCAACAAACGCTAAAGTAACCTGTTGTTCGGAAGTGATCCAGGATTAATTTAAGAAGTTGCGGCTAAGTTATCGCGTGTGTCCCCGGCTGGCTCGCCCCCAGGACAACTTTCCCGGGGGAAGACAAAGCGATAAATCGCGCATGGTTCGCTGGCTGATAAATTAAAAGTTGGCAACACACGATCATAAGGGGAAGTTGCTGCTACGGATATCGACTCCTATTAATCCTTTGTTGCTGTACCGTTTTTATTGGTATGGTTTTTAATGTTTTTGTCGAATTTCGATACGTTTATATTGTTGGATTCATTCATGCTTGACGGAATAGTCCAAGTTGTTTATTTTGTCTGACACACTGTTAGATGTATTTGGTTGTTCACGCATTGTACAAAAAAAATGTAACGTACCTATATTATAAAAGAAGAAATCGATATTTCTGAACAACGAGAAAATATTATTACAGGATTATAGTATTAATAAACTGCTTGCTTAGTGAAGTAGTTAAAGTCCAAATGGATATTGGACATTAAAGACATTAGTCTGAAGCTACTGGCTTTGAATAATAACTCACCGAGTGTGTGTCTTAACTCGGGTTCGAACTTTTCCGGCAGACGTTGCAGAAAAACTCCAAGCAAGATGTTATGAGACGTTCGACGTTCGTTTTCTTATGTCTGAGATAGATTTATGTAGAGACAATAATACCTATAGATGCTGAACGCGGGACAAGAGGGAAAAGATACGAATTATGCGTTAAACACTCTTCTTTCACTGTCGATAATCTTTTGGGCAAGAGTCTACTCACTACTCAGTTTAATATAATTTTTGATTATTGTGTCTTACATATTCAAATTATTTTAGACTATATTTTTGGTTCTTTGATGTGGGCAATTTTATTTATTTTATTTATTTTTCTATAAGAATACCTACTTAGAAAAAATTTATAAAAGATGAGAATAAAAACTTTTATAATGTTAAATTAATTATGAATTAAATCTGACATAATATATATAAGACGTGCCCTTTATAAAAAAACTTATTTATATAAAAAATAACAATGAATCGTCCTGTTGTATGTGCACGCATTACTTTAGATAATTCTTACATAATTAGATTATTCTGTTTTTGCTGTCGTATTTTTAATAAGTAGGCGCGTAGCTTTTTAACAATAGAAAAGACTATCGTTATATCGACGCAAAAAAGCGGAAACGTAGTAACCCACAAAATGCAAAATGTTCACCAGAGCCAAAAACATTTTGAAATTTCAGAAAAAAAATGATATCTCCGTAACTATGAAAGCCACACATGTGAATTTTTTTACATAAATGTATTTATGGATTTTTTATAAAACCTAATACTTTAAACCTTTTAGAAGTTACTTTTAATCTATGTTTGTGTGGGTTACAGCAATAGCACTTTTTTTTCTGTTACGCAAAAACGCTGTAAATGAACGAGATAAATGTATAGGCGACTACAAACCGAAGGTTTTCCTTTATAGCAAATTTGTTGTAACTATGTTCCATACATATTTATTTGTCTACATTTTGACTTAAATGAAATATATCTATGTAAATAATTACACTGAATAGACTTAACTTACATATTATTTCTTTTTGACATTTTTATAAGTAGACATTGTATAATTTTTTATTGATACTTTAATTTTTTTTTTATTTGTATGGTTTTGTTTTTGTTATTTCTGACATAGTATTCATTTTTGACATTTTTGATTAGTTGACATGGTATAATTTTTATCAATTATTTAATTTTTCTTTCTATTTGTATGGTTTGGTTTTTTCTTTTTAAATGATTTTTGTGTTGTTATAATTAGTGTGTAGGGTGAGGGTGATATTTGTAATTTGTTAATTTTAAGCTTGTGCGCGTTTTGGTTCTACTGTAAGTCACAAGTCAAATAAAATTATGATTATTGAATAAACCAATCAAAGCCATTTATTACGAACACATTCATAACCTTATTATCATTGTGATATTTTAATATATTGTAAACGAGTCGAGTCACGCAGTCAAATCCGTTTACGACACACAAATCATACTCCCTCAACTGTCGCGCAGTGACTGAGCGACGTGGTAATCGACCAAAATCGGGGAAACTAATGAAGTTTTAAATTGGCGTATCCGACGATTTCGTATATTATATGCGAGGATTGTAGTAAACCGCCATGAATAACCATTTTATTTTCGAAGAAATGTAGTGAACGTGGTGCGTTACTAAATCCTTATAAGCAAAAATGCTGTAACCCACATTGGTCAGAATATTCACTGCGCTGTAACTACCAAAATCAAACCGAGATCATGTCATTTGAAAAATATGAATTGAAGTAAATGTAAAGTGATAAAAAACACTCTTTTTTATGCTATTTACATCAATCTTTCCGTTACTTTTTCGAAAAAGCAGGCTAATTTCGAATGCTGTATAAAAACTTCTATTAGTCGTAGAGCAAGGAGTATTAGACCGTTTGAAAGAGGATTTTTTTCTCATTCCGAATCTGCAATAAAAAAAATTGGCTTGGGTGTGGGTTACTACGTTTCCGCTTTTTTGCGTCGATATCAAGATGACTAAAACCGCAGTTTTTAAATATAAAATTCGCATTTTCCTGTTCATACCGCTAAAATAAATTAAGGGAGCTGCTAGCTTCGCGGTTAGTTTAATAAATTTCATTGCTTTAATTAAATTCTATGAACTAGCAACCACGACTCCTGCTGTCTTTTAGCGTCTAAGCCAAAGATGTTGGAGGAAATGGAATGTTAAATGGCAGCAGTGCGAGCCAGTAAATATTATGATTATGTAAATATTTGAGCAAGAATATAAAGAAGACGGAAATTAGAGACCAATACATGAATGTCACTGTGGACTAGGGAAAAATCTTTTCGAAATTATCTGGTGAAATAAATATCCGATTGATCAAACCTTTGATTAAGAAAACTTCTTTTAACCAAAGGATAAACTCTAATTTATAATTAAAAGTAAAGAAACACTTTAGAAGTTTAAACTACTTCTTCTTCTACTAAAAACACTACATTTTGGTTTTTAATGAAAGTTTCGGATATGAAACTTCCTTGTCCTAAATGTATTTTAAATATGTAGGCATACAATCATACATACACTGATTTGCCCTACCTAATTTTTAATGCTATGTTGCAATAATTTGGTCGTCGGTTTAAAAAAAATGGTTTTTTACTAATCTTTGACACTAACATAACGATCAGTTTGAGGCACCTAAATGGTCTGAGCTACGTATATAACAGCTAATTGGATGTATATAGCTCCAATAAAATTAAAAGTACACCTTTTAAACGAACACCACACGAACAAAATGACCGCGACAGTGAATCAGCGTCGCTACTGGCTACGTGGTAGTTTAATGAATCTCATTGAAGCGACTCGGCGATTTAATTAAACTTTATGAACCACCGCCCGCGGGTTCTTTTGCCGGATCTATTCAGAGTCTAAGGAAAGTTCCATCTTCGTTTAACATTTTCAGGCTTCGGTGCTAGAAATTGCTAAGTTATTTCGCAGTTAATAATGTCTGTAGTTAAGTTTTATGGACCGTGAAACCATTTAACAACGCATTTCAAGTTCGTTGCTTCTAAAACCCTATAGCATAATATTGTGAATAAACTTACATAATATTTGTGATAACATTATGTGTTCAAACTAATATAATAGCTCTAGTCATATATTTAAGGAAAATCATCAAAAAAAGTAAAAAAATAATATTAGGCTCCTTACATACAAAATCAGGTAATGAAAAGTAATTTTCTTTCTTCGAGCGTTTTATCCCCAAGTCAGAGTGCGCTTGTACCATGACCAAAAATAATAGTACTACCATGACCTAGGTTTGGCAAGTCCAGTTATTACAATGGAGCAAATGCCATCTGATCTGACCTCCGTTGCTCTTGACAGAGGAACAAAAGGCGGGCAACGCACCAGCGACCCCATTGCACGGGGGTCTGGGGCATTATGGGCGGCGGTGATCACTTACCATCAGGTGACCCACTTGCTCGTTTGCCCTATAATATATTTATAAAAAAAGGAAGTAGACCAATAAATTGGATCATAGCCACATAACCGATAGTGGGGACTGTCCACTTATCGAGCATCTATGCGCTATCACTAAGTCCCTTTTAGTTATTAAGTATTAACATTAGTCTTTAAGTTTCTATGTTACTAACACACTTGGATTTTTGTTGTCCGATAAATAAACATTTTTTTTTATTTTTAACCGACTTCAAAAAAGGAGGAGGTTCTATGTTCGACTGTTTGTATTTTTTTTTTTTTTTTTTTTTTTTTTTTTTATGTATGTCCGTCGATTTCTCCGTCAATTGTGGACCGATTTAAATAATTCTTTTTTTATTTGAAAGTGCATAGTTCCGAGGTGGTCCCATTGTCACCATGTCAGGATCTGATGATGGGATCCCGGGAAAATCAAGGGCAAACCTCAAATTTTATAGGCGCACACTACGCGTTACTTGTTTTTTCTGAAGCCATTTAAGTTTTTGCGTCCTATAGACATCACTTTATGTTGATGAGCTGATGATGGAAGGTACAACTCCTTAACGGTTAGGAGTTAGGGGATAATTCTTTCAGTATTGTAAGAATATGTGGACCGTTATTTGTATTTCATGTACTTTTGCAGCTAAGCTGATGATGGAAGGTACAACTCCTTAACGGTTAGGAGTTAGGGGATAATTATTTCAGTGCTGTAGAAATATGTGGACCGTTAGTTGTATTTCATGTACTTTTGCAGCTAAGCTGATGATGGAAGGTACAACTCCTTAACGGTTAGGAGTTAGGGGATAATTATTTCAGTGTTGTAGGAATATGTGGACCGTTAGTTGTATTTCATGTACTTTTGGAGCTAAGCTGATGATGGAAGGTACAACTATGATGATGGAAGCTAAAGGGTACGACTTCTTAATTCTTATGTCCCTCTTGCGAGCTGCATCTTTAGTTGGTCTACTGAATGGTGCTGAACACTTAATGAATACCTAATATTGTCAAATAATACAATTCTACTATTTTACTCGTATTTTCGTTATCAATATTATGAGAGAGTTTTACTCACTCCTACGTATTATTCACACTAAAAATAGAAAAATAAACAAACTTTTTTAAAAAAAAAATTAAACCGACTTCAAAAAAAAAAACAAAAAAAAACTACCTAAAAACACTGAAAAGCAAAAAATAATTTTAATAAGACATTCATCAATTAGCTTATTGTCTAAGCCTATTAATAACATTAAATTGTATTACGTGCTAGGTAGGTACCTACTAATCTGTTTGAAGTCGGTGCCAAGCCAAAAGTAATGAAAAATGATACATACCTAATAATTTATGTATTATACAGGGTTACAAATAATCCGCGGACGTAGGTACGTAGTCTGGGTACCTACTATTTGGCTTGGCACCGACTTCAAACAGATTAGTAGGTACCTACCTAGCACGTAATACAATTTAATGTTATTAATAGGCTTAGACAATAAGCGCATTTGATGAATGTCTTATTAAAATTATTTTTTGCTTTTCAGTGTTTTTAGGTAGTTTTTTTTTGTTTTTTTTTTTGAAGTCGGTTTAATTTTTTATTTTTATTTTTTTTATTTATAACATTCGACAGCCATTCGACTGTGCATGCTAATGATTTTTATTTTTATTTTATATAACTTTACTTACTTAGCTTGCTTAGTTATTTTAAACATAATAAGTAATAGTGTCATGTCATCCAATAGAGCTAACGATAATGTACTGTAAGGACTCTGTGACAAATGGCTGTTTCATCAACTATTTGACTATAGTGTGGAATTCGACCGCCTCTTGCATTCCATACAGAACATAATCACTTCGCTAACCCAACTATCTGTAAAGGACGTTTTGAATAGTTTAAGTTCATGTAACTTCATGTGCTTAATTTAACAACAAACTGTCCGAGAATATGAAATTAACGCATTAATTTCTAACTACACAGCTGTGTCCTTCGTTTATTTTGTATTGTACGAAAGATAACTTTTTTAATGAGTTTTAATTTTTTTATGTCATCAGACACTTAACAACTGTTACTGTTCTTAAAGCTCTTTAGTCATATCTTATTTTAGGTGCTTCATACCTTTCTTTTTGCTATAATTACTGTACAGAACGTGCTCATCCTGTTGACGAACTTTTTCTTAGGAGCTACAATACATTATTATTTTAGAGTTTAAATGGAGTTCTAGGGACTGGTGTCAGATATTCGAATATTTGAAATACAAATAGTAATAAAAAAAGTATAGCATTAATAGGATTATGCTATCGAGGACTAAAATAAACTTTGATCCAAATACGTTGGGTATATTGTGTTTAACAAACTGGATTTAAAAAAAAAATGTATTTGGCTCCTGTTACCGGTGTAAATACCTGTTAAATATTTTTTTAGCTCATATTTAATGCACAAAATTTACAGAATTTGTTATTATAATAATAATAATAATAATAGTCATTTATTTCAGGCTACAAACCCATATAAAATTACAAAATTTAAAATACACATAAAATATACAATATACAATAGAGCTTCACACAAAATAAAAAATAAGATAAAAATACATAGCATAAAAATCATTAATACAAAGAAACACAATATTGAAAATGTGGACTCCAAGGCCAATCCCACGGGCAGGATGCAACTGCACTTAGCGATTATGCAATTGCATCCAGCGCGCGAACATGGGTGAGTCCCAGCGGTCTGCCATCACCTTTAGGATGCCGTTAGAACTGGTTCGCAGCCTATTTAATAAAGACGCGCACCGCTTACGGATGATGGCGTGAAATCCGTCTACATGCCTCTCTGCGAGCATAAAAGAGGCACTGCAATGTCGCGGCAGGCCGAACAGCACCCTAAAAGCGTTGTTATATTGGACGCGCAAAGCGCTGTACGCCCGCTGGGTATACTTCACCCACAGACTGCAGGTGTAAAAAGTTTGGCAGTAGGCCTTAAAAAGCGTCACCTTCACCTGGTCACTGCAACCTGCAAACCTGCGGGCGAGCATGTTACAGCGCACGGACAGCGCTCTGCGCTCCCGCTCTATATCCGCATTATCACTGAGATCCTCGGTAACCCAATGACCCAGGTACTTAAAACGATCTACTCTTTTAAGAGGGGTGCCGCACAGAAATAAAGAAGGTACACTCGCGTACGTTTTAGTACCAGCTTTAAACACCAGCACCTCGCTCTTTTTAGCGTTGTACCTTAGTCCTTGCGTTGCAACATACTGTTCACAGATTAGTATGGATTAAAAACAATACAGGAGAAATGGTATAATTAGTGTAGGCCACAAAATTTAATGATATCACCGCTAATTAATGTGATAACGTAAAAATGTGTTTATTATTTGTAATGACTACAATATCTATTGCGTCGTTGGTTAAATTACCAAGAGAACAACAATAGAGTTCTCTAATAATATCTGTTGGATCTAACATAAATTATAATGGTGTATGGTTGTTTTGTTCCATCCGATGTGTTCCTCCGAGCGTAGGAATTTACTGCTGTCTCCGTTTGTGACTACAGATATTATATTTGGGAAAGAAAATGTCGAGTAATGTATTAGCAAAACAAAAAGCGTTTCAGAAATATGTGCGAGGGGAATGTTGACTCTGTTATTTAAACAACATATTTACTGTTTTGTTGTCTCACCACTTATCAGAATTCCAGGGGAAAATATAACGACGACCTTAGAATAAGACGACGACAGACTTGGTCTTATTGTTGAGAACTCCTTTTTTTGTGGAGGGGAATGCATTTACGCACCGTAACCTGCCTGGTCAAAGTCAAAGTCAAAGTCAAAAATATCTTTATTCATATTAGGCATTCACTGAAGCACTTACGAATCGTCAAAAACTAAAATATTCAAGTTTAGTATAGTTTAGTATTGCCCAGAAGATGCCTATTTACTCTAGACTTAAAGAGAGTCAAGTTATATGCACTCGGAAATACAGACGCAGGCAGGGAATATACAATATACTACTAAATATACATAAATAGGGTAGGTGAGCTGTGTGTGGGAAGCATGTCCTCAGTGCAACTCCATGCACCAGTCCTAAGAAAGACTGGTGCACGGAGAATACCTACTCACTTAACGCCCGGTTCACACATGCTCCGTTTTACTGTTCCGGTTTATCGTGTACGTCTTTTTTCGTCGATGGCGTATGTATTACTGTATACAGAATACTGTGCCATGTGTGAAGTCGCTCATACATCTACATACGCGGCGTATGTAGATGTATGGCGTACGGTACGTCATCGACGAAAAAAGACGTACACGATAAACCGGAACAGTAAAACGGAGACATTTGTGAACCGGCGGTAATACCCCCGCGATCCTGCATCGCCGTCGGCAGGCAGCGTCCCTGGGCTTGATATTACTACCAGGAAAATTGTTGAGGACTCTGCTGTTACGCCAGAATTCAAGTGTGATTAACATAAACTTTCTAGTTCAGTGATATGTATGGTAGGTATAAACGTAATAACAATAAAAACGAGAATAACGACATATTGCCATGGCCTGGATAGTAGCCACAAGGCTGGAACCAGCTCGTCCCTATCGAATCGAAAGGGGAAACCGGGGGCAGTTTAGTGGTTAGTGGAAGGCTTTTAAATATCGAGTTCCACACACGGACGTAGGTCAAGCTATCTCTACCCTTTGGAGCCGAAACAAAATGTCCTCCGAAAAAAAAAATAGACCTGTACACTGTTACATAATATAAATATTATTTATTGCACACAAAAACCAATAAAAATTACAATAAAAAGAACAGAATGCACAATATCGCTAGAAGCGATCTCTACCAGACAACCCCTAAGTAAAGGACTACCGAAAGAATGGAATATCAATGCAATTTACATATTGAATTTTGAGATTTTGCGAATAGCAATAGCAGGTATTAGTACCTCACCGTCAACATGACGTTTATGAAGCGAAGATAAAATTACACTGAACCACAAAAACGGGTCATACCCGCTCGACTTACTACCGTGTGGTAATATTGCAAGTGACTGTGCCCGCCGGATATTGTGTCGTGAAATCCGACTTGGTGGACTTTGTATCTTTTCACATATAAAGTGTGTTGTTTTTTCACTGTAGTAAGCCAGTGTAGCGTCTTTTGATAAGCTTTTGTTTTTGGTGGCTAGTTTATTCCCTTTAGTAGACTTTCTTAACTATTTTTCTTAACCAGCTATCGTGGTCCAAATCATTGCAACATAAATACGAGTATTAACTACATATTTGCCTAAGTGCGCACAGACGTGTAAGTAGGTACTCCTATTTCTTTCCATTCAATAGTGGAGAAGTAAACTGACTCGATTAGAGGGATCAGGCGGAGAAACAACTCAATTTTTGAAGAAATGTTGTTTGATTTTGCCAACTTCTAGACTCTTGATGGCCTGAGACTAGTCAGGACTCAGGACAAGTGTAATTTAGTTTCTGATGCACCATTACAGTGGCAAAAGATCAATGGACCAACATTCATTTCCAAATAGTATAACCTTCAAAATAATTTCGTTTTTATTACATTAAAATGTCTGTAATAAATCTTTTAATGTAAATTAGAAGTTGGTTAATTACCTTTATTATGATTATGGCGCTCATAATGAACCCCAGGTGCCGTTTATTGGCTTACTTGCAGAATTGAAGTATTTACGATATACGTGATTATTTTTTATAATAATTATATTAGTCTAACAATACTACCTACCTATTAATTCGTCATACAAACTTATGTATTATGTAGTTATTGGATACATTCATTTAAATGTATTTCCATAAAATATATTTGTATTTCACTTACGAGCAAGAGAAACTTATAGAGCAATCTATTTTAACACATAAGAAGAATCAGTATAAATCATTGAAGAAAATACACAACAGTTATTCAGATGTGAACTCAAAAGAATATTTTAATTCAATTCCTATTCCAATATCATCGTATACTACTGAATTATTTAATAAGGACGATACCTGATGACTTATTTCACTTCGCACACTTAATGCCTCCATTTATGTTCGGGAGAGCTATTGTTCCCCTTCGTACTTTAACATATGACATCACATTCGGTGTATTAGGCAAAGCTTTTACTAGAGGCCAGAGTGCGGTTAATACCTTCTATTATGACGGCCTTAATGACACCAGGTGGCGTTACGGTCGCCCATTCATTAGTGGGGTCAACATAATTGGGATACTGATATCGTTAAAATAAATCTGGCATGTTTCCGTACAAAAGTCGTATGTAGGCCACAGATGTCCCTGAAATCTCCAGTCATGCGGTACAGTGTAAAGGTGAGTATAGACTACAACATTTACTTGTATCAGAACATCGAGCATTCGCCATTTTGTTACAGCCTTTTTTTAAAAACCAACGAGCATATTGGTGTAACATTTTGTCGAGTCTTTGCACGAGCGCGGGCGATGCGTGGGTGCCGGGTGACGCGAAGGAAGAGGGACGAACATTTCAAAGAAGAATGAACGCAGGTACAAAAATTGTTACGGGTAAATGCACACTTGCTGTAAGGATTTACCCGTAACAAAACGCCGAGCATTCGCACGAATGTTACATTACACCGAAATGCTCGAGGAAATGTTGTAGTCTATACTCACTAGTGTTGCCCAAATGCAAGAACAAGACGAGACTTAGCCAGTCTTGGTCTTGGTCTTGCGCCAATACACCTGGTCTTGGTCTTGGTCTTGCGCTCCCAGTCTTGGTCTTGGTCTTGGTCTTGCAGCAAGAGTCTTGCAAGTCTTGCAATTACCTATTAGTCTATTACTATTTATTAAAGTTTACTTTAAATCTTAGAAAAACGTATTAGAATTGGAACATTGTGAGCTTGAATTAACATAGCCATAGTAAAGATCAAGCAGATTAATAAATAACTGAAGATTTGATAAGAAATTCGAAAAATCAACTGACCTATATGTCGTTTTCCATGGAAGTCTACTACCTATCCTTACCATTTTATCCTAATCATAATACTTCTTGCGTGATCAGTATAATGTATTCATTTTCATTCTAAGCACTCTGAAACTTATTTATTCTTTGGAACACCTGTAGGTACTCTTAAAATTCGAAATTATTTTGCATGAGTATACCTACGCCCTATGGCGGCAATCAAATAGTGTCAAATGTTATGATTTCGGCGTGGCGGCAACGATTGTTTTAGATTTCAAAAGAAGCCGCCGGCCCGTGTATCTTATCCATGTACTTCCGAAAAGCGGCAAATTTCTTTGAGAAGTAAGTACAAAACCTTTTACCGCGTTTACATTCAGCCATTTCCGTTGCTGCTTGCCTTGCCGTACATATTTCCCCGTATATTGATGTGGCAACGTCAGCGGAAATGAGTGTTTACATTGCCGCTTCATATGTATTTTAAATTCGACTCTGGGCCATGGATAACGTGGAAATTGTCGCAGCGTCGGCGCTCTGCCTTTTAAGTTTAATTAATTATTTAAATGTTTAAAAAAAAATAGAATTCAAAAGAGACGTCGTCGTCAGAGGAGATGGTGGATGATAGCAATTCATCGTAATAGAACAATAAGTATTTTTAAAGATATTTTAATATTCGTTTACGACTGAACGAGAGAGCAACATGTAAACACACGTTGCCGCTCGCATTGCCGCGCTTTGATGTCCGCTAGAAAAACCGCCAAATGGGGGATAGCCGGGCAATGCGAACGGCAACGTCAAGGCAATGGAAATGACCTGTTTACATTCTCGCGTTTCCCAGTTTATTCCCCATGTTGCCGCGGCAATGGGCTGAATGTAAACGCGGTATTTGATGCCGCATTATCAAAGTGCCGATGGTTAAAACATAACTATGCATGCACTCAGTTTGATTTTAATAGATATTTTTTTATTCGCTATGTTTATGGTATTAGTCGTAATGCGCATAGGTCCAGTTTTTCATATTCTTTGATACAGTTTTTTGCGTCTCATAGAATTCCTAAGCGTACCTACCTATACACCGAACTGTTACACCTAACTACTCAGTGAAATAGCGCTAAGTCCTAGCTGCAAGACGCAAGAGTCTTGCAGGCTATGTCTTGTTCTTGCTCAAGTCTTGCACGGTCAGTCTTGGTCTTGGTCTTGCTAAAAATACGCGGTCTTGTTCTTGGTCTTGGTCTTGCAAAAACGCAAGAACAAGACCAAGACTGCAAGACCAAGACTGAATTTGGGCAACACTAATACTCACCTTAAAAGAAATAAGCTTATTCTAACTAAAAAAATATGTTTGCCGTCGTACTAACTTATTTGATAAAAGTTATTTTTAGTACAGTAACGTCATCTTTAGAAAATCAATAACCAGTTTATTAGCTTGCTTCGGTTGAAGCTTAATTGAATGTCATTAATGTTATTATTAAGCTGAGTACAAAAGATTGTTTCAGCTAATGGATATAACGTGCCGGTTTCTGTTAATTTTCTGAAAATAGATTGTTTTCACTGGTGGTTAAAGTTATTTGTTGGTTTAAGTAGAATTATTGTTAACTAGCCTTCCGCCCGCGGTTTCACCCGCGTGTAATTTCTTTTTTCAAATATCCCCCTCTTCCCCCCACATTTCCGGAATCAAAAGTACCCTATGTTCACCGGGGATAGTGTAGCTATCCAACAGTGAAAGAATTATCCAAATCGATTCAGTAGTTTCGGAGCCTATTCAATTCAAACAAACAAACAAACAATCAAATCTTTCCTCTTTATAATATTAGTATAGAGTATAGATGAGAGACGACAAATAGAGAATACATTAAATATTTATTTCCCCCAGCTACACATTATACATACTGAGTATTACTCAGAAGTAATTAAATCATTATTTTGTATTACTAACTACCTTAGTGCAGTGGCTTTGTGGTGAAAAAAGTGAGGGGCGCGAGTTCAAAATTCACTTGATACGAGTAGGAATATGGACAAGTTTAATTTTTACTGGTATAATAACATACAAACGGCTGACAACGTCCTCGAATACCTATGTATTATGCTTTTAGTAGAGCTCCGAACTACTCGTTCCCAAGACCAAAATTCTTTGGAGTTTTTGCACACGTACGTCGTACAAGATTCATTATTATGAATAACCACTTAAGATTGCAATTTTGCATAGCGATGTTCCTCCGTGTAGTATGAACTGTGTAATTAAGAAAACTTTAAGTACTTCGCAGTTGAGAGCGCTTGTTTGAACCAACTCAAATCTTTCACTATAATTATGTATCATGTACAAGCAGTTTTTTATATTATATATAAACATAATATAATCTATATCTATATTAATATTATAAAGAGGAAAGATTTGATTGTTTGTTTGTTTGTATTGAATATTCTCCGAAACTACTGAACCGATTTGAATAATTCTTTCACTGTTGGAAAGCTTCACTATCCCCGGGTACCCGAAATTGATCATAGGGTACCCGAAAATGTGGGAGAAAGGGGTCCCCCAGGAAGGGAAAGAAATTATGCGCGGGTGAAACCGCGGGCGGAAGGCTAGTTTTTAATATCCGGGCTCAATATCTCAATATTTTAACTCGTTTGCAAAGCGAAAACAAAATATTGAGCATTAAGCTTCAGATGTTACATGTTTAACTCGAGAAAAGATGGAAAATGGCGTAGATATAGCGAGTTTCCTGTCTCGAGAGAACGAAGCGTATGGAAAAGAATAAACATTTATTAAATCACGTCTCATGTTAGTCGAGTTTGAGTGTTTTATTACCGACCTTGAAGTTAAGAAAAAGCGTGATTGTGACCATACACATCGTGAAACATAAAAATACGATTTTTGGTTAGTTTCACTGACACTGACAGATTAGTTCGTGACAATTGTTTTTTTTTTTTATACTAACTAAGTTGGCAGACAGGCTCGCAGCCCACCTGATGGTAAGCGGCCACTGCGGCCTATTCCATTGAGGGACGCTTCACCTAGAACCGTCGCTCAATGTGCTGCCAGACTGTAGACTCATCTGATCTTCGAGCCTCTGAAAATTCAATGTCTGTTCAATTTCTTACAATGCTGTTTCTATTTCCAATTTAAAAGTAAAGAAGACAAAATTGATATTATCTAACAAACATGCAAATATAATCACTGGGCTGACACAACGTCCAATATTGTGTAAACTAAACCCACATTAAAAAAAAACGTGCAAATCCCTTTTTTTAATTTTTAACCATAATCTTTAGTTTAGTCAGATAATCGAATAATGGAAATAATCAAAGAAAATATAGCAGACCGATAAAATGCTGACGTTGATGAGTTCTACAAAAGGTTCACTTTTATCTTCAATTTTATGGGCCAATATAGAAATAGACATACGGTTGGTATAAAATGCGAAAATAATATTAATACGGTAACAAAACAAGCTCCCTTTTTACGCAGAAGACGTTTTTATTATATAGCCGTCCAATTTCAGGTTATTGCTTTGTTTATCTTATCTTTTTGAGGATGTCAGCACGTGTCTATGAAAGAAATTTTCATTTTTGCTTCGTCGCTAATGTAATGCTCTAACGGGAAATGTGAGATATATTTTTTGTCGGCCATAATATCTACAAAGGAATAAAATCTAGCAGTACAACCCAACGTGCATAAATAAATAGATCATGACAATAGGCTATTTGACTGTGTTTAAAATATGGAACAATTTGTTGTCATCCTAATAAAATGTAATGTAAAAAGCATATTTTATTGGATGTTCTGAAAAAATAAGGTCATTTTCTGTATAAAAAACATAAATGAATTTTTTTTTGTGGTTTAATCACGTGTTTGAAAACGCTCTGTGATTGGTTGCAACTTTGATGACGTCACAAAAATATAAACATTAGTTCAGTGCATGCTTTCTGTTTTTCTTTATATTGATCGTGCGATCTACGTGTTATTTACGTTATTTCCCAACCGTCCTAGTTATTACAGTTTTGTTTATTTAAAGTTCTGTGCATAAAATGGAGAGACATTTTGTGCGAGCTGACAGTATTTTTAGGTTATGTTAACTCCTACATTTCTTTGGTGTCACGCACTGTTTTTACGTAACCTAAACTAACGTTACCTAAACTAACGCAACAATACAAATATTACTTACGTTAAAATGATCTTCACACATATAAACACTTGAATTAGGTCCAATGCTTTCAGTTCAGGGTTTCGACGAGCTACACTGAACCACTTTTTTCGTCTCTCAGGATCTATCGGAACTGGTACAAATAGTTTTTCCGGAGTCTTTATCGATGTACTTGTACATTTTGGTACAACACGCCACTTATAAACCATTATTTATGCAATAAATTTCAAAACTATTTCACAGTTTGTTGACCTTTGTTGTTTATCTATTTGTGACGTCACCTGTCAAAAATTGCGTTTTGGCGCATAATTTTTTAATTCAAACTTTAACATTGATTTTCTCCGTATATACGACAGATCTCCAGGAAATATTAAAACGGTTTGCATTTTATGCAATAATAAATAATATAAAATTATTTTCCAGCAGTAGTCAAATAGCCTATTGTAGATGATTTTATTTTTTCGAGCTTTGAATAAAACGAGATACAGTTTTAGCCAATAACTTTTAAGCGCAAACACGTGTGAACTTTAATCTAAAATAAACAATGCAGACATACATTTTGACTGACTCCGAGGAACAGTGACTAAGATTCAGTCTGAAAACCCGGGGTCATGAGTTAAGAATCCACTTTGGTTCTACCTCTGGTAAGATCGTTTCAGTTCAAATATGTAGTTAGCTAGCATCCCCGCAAGGGAAATCTGCCGCTATAAAAGCAAGCTTTGTTTCAGCAAAATAGTATGGGACAGATAACAGTACACAAAAAATGGAGAATTCGAAGATCAGAGGAGCGTCGGAGATCATATTGAACGATGCTTCTTGGAGAAGGCCACTCCATGAAATAGGACGCAGTGGCCGCCTACCATCAGGTGGGTGGCGTACCCGTCTGCTACCTGAATTTACGTAAAAATACATGACTTCTCTTTTTAACCTATACAAACTAGGCTTCAGAAACTCCGCAATTTATTTGTAAAAAGAAAAAAGTAAATAAAGCAAAAGAAATATTTGTTCCTTTGATTTCCAGTAACTGAAACGTTATATCATTGATTTAAAGAAATATTATTCTTAGGTTTATTTTTCCAAAGTACATTTTTTATGATCCAAATATAAAGGTAAGTAAATATGATATTGTTGACCTCTATATAAACTTACTGCCTCCGCGGAAGAGTAGCTAAGCCGGTCGGGTAAAAACCGGAGGTCGTGGGTGCGATTGCCACCTTGGGTTTGGTTGGTGGTAGGACTTTGTCAGAGTCTGACTGGTAAAATCTGCCACTACTACTAACTAACTCTGGCTGTGTTCCGGCATTAGATAAAATGGGCTTACAGTGTGGCAGCATATTAAGCGAAACTTCCTGGTAAAGTGTCCTACAATGGAAGCATGCATGTCTGCCAACTGATCCAGTATAAAACAAAAATATTTAGTTTACTTTACTTTAGTTTTGCGAAAGTTTGCGAAGATAGATGAATGGATGTTTCTCACGCAAAAACTACCGAATCGATTAAGATAAAACTTTACAGTATTATTATAACCCCAGGCAGGACCCCCAGGTGCCAAATCGATGTACCAGATCACAGCCCGGTACTCATATCGATGATCTAGTGGTTTAAGTACCATGTCGTGAACTCGGGGTAATAGGTTCAATTCGCAGTTCAGGCAAATTTGTGTTGAATTTTTTGACACAGCCCTGGATCACAGAAATATTATGTACTGAAGTAGCTCAATGCCCGGGATTGAGATTTGTTGACACACGCTGTGTGTATTTATTATGCAAGGATTATATATTTTATTATTCTATTTTACATTTTTTATCCAAATTTTTATTTTCATTTTTAAAAACACTTAAATGTATTATAGTTTGGGCACTGAGTTTGGGTTGCTAGGCAACTGGAGCTGCATGGATACCGTTAAATGCATTGATAGTTGATAGTGTATTTAAAAAAGAGGTAGATATGCCATCCTTTGACGCACGGCGATTAGAATTTGATCCGTCGAGATATACTAAATCTATGTGCTTCACCAACCGTTGACATTATGCGTCTAAAATGATTTGTGTCAATTAACACAATATGAGCGGAGCATTTTTCGAGGGCTAGTGCGGTATCTACCTCTTTTTAAATACACTATCAACACTATCAATGCACTATCAATGGTTAAATGTTTTAACAACACGTTCTCAAAAATATTAAATATTGCCTGTGGATATTGCAATCTACAGTACTCGTGATATAATTAAAAAACAACACATTTTGTTATAATTATTTTAATAACTTTATTAGAACATAGTAGATATCATAGTAGATTTCAAATGGGGTAGACGTTTGAGCTTAATCCCTAAATCACGAAAACACTGTCAGTAAATTTAAATAGTTACGCTCTTAACTTTCTACTACACGCCAACACTAAAGTTTTTTGTGTGAAAATTGAAAATATACTCGTGTGTAAAAACTCGTTAAAAATCAATACGGACAATGTTTACACGTAGTCATAGCAAAACCGGCGAGATTGGATATCAGCCAATAGCGGACGATATTTGCAGAACGCCATGACAACCGTACGCACCTGTCCCGTAAATATTTGGTCAATACGACAAACTTTTCACACAAACGGACGCGATATACGCGGATAATACGATGAATCAAGACGCAAAGAAAACAGCGAGCAGCATATACGGAAGAGTCAACCCACCCGCCGTAGAAAGATGTCGCGTCAACTTTTGCACGGATCTCGAGAAGTCAGTTCTCATGAGCAATTTCGAAAGGCGCGGGTGGAACCAAGTTGGGCCAGACGACGAGTGGAACTTTTACTGGGCGTCTACGCAAACGTGCCGAAATCTGTTCAGCGTCGAAAGCGGATACCGAATGAACGACAACCAAATGATTAATCACTTCCCCAACCATTACGAGCTGTCAAGAAAAGACTTGCTCGTTAAAAACATCAAGCGGTACAGAAAGGAGCTCGAAAGGGAAGGCAGCCCTCTTGCTGAAAAAGCCGAGGTTATATTACACGGAGGACAAGTCGTCACTCGATACGTTCATCTCGATTTCGTGCCTATCACCTTCGTACTCCCGGCAGACTACAACATGTTCGTTGAAGAATACCGAAAATCCCCGCAGAGTACTTGGATTATGAAGCCGTGTGGAAAATCACAGGGTACTGGAATTTTTCTTATAAACAAACTATCAAAGTTGAAGAAATGGTCCCGTGAGGCCAAAACTCCCTTCCATCCGCAACTAAGCAAAGAAAGCTACGTGATTTCGCGTTACATAGACAATCCTCTACTAATAGGAGGCAAAAAGTTCGATCTAAGACTATACGTGTTGGTAACTTCCTTCCGACCTCTGAAGGCTTATCTCTTCCAACTCGGCTTTTGTAGGTTTTGCACTGTGAAATACGATACCAGTTGTACTGAGTTAGATAACATGTACGTACATCTCACTAATGTCAGTGTACAGAAGCATGGCGGCGATTATAACAGCATACACGGTGGGAAAATGAGTGTGCAGAATTTGAAGCTATATTTAGAGGGGAGTCGGGGGCGAGCGGTGACGGAAAAGTTATTTGCCGCGATGCAGTGGCTGATAGTGCACTCTTTGAAGGCGGTTGCTTCAGTTATGGCCAATGACAGGCATTGTTTCGAGTGCTATGGCTACGACATAATAATAGACAACCAACTAAAGCCATGGTTAGTTGAAGTAAACGCATCGCCTTCTTTGACGTCAACCACAGTAAATGACAGGATATTGAAATACAAGTTAATAGACAACATTTTATCTCTGGTTTTAGCACCTGATGGTGTACCCGATGTTCGATGGAATAAATTACCAAGTGCAGAAGCTTTGGGAAATTTCGATCTACTAATCGACGAGGAGCTGATAGAAAAAGAAGAACCAAGTTCTGGAAGTCGTTCTAAAAACAGAAAAAGCTAACATTGTATTTTCGTGTGTAATCATGTTTAATATTAAATTAGTGAACATTCGTAACGGTATTTATTTAAGGGAAAAATTCACACGTGCTACCTTTTTGTAAAAGACCGTTCGCAAACATTTCGCAGAGCGTTCGTGATTAACACCCACACCAGGTAACCTGCGTAAACAAGCTCATGAAAACGTCGCGTCAAAGTGCATCAAAGGAACGGGCGTTTGCGGAGGTTGTGCACATGCCGCCCATTTGCATTTTAATGTTTGCCGTCGCGGAAAAATAACACCACCGCCCGCCATTTTATATGCTAAACAGGAGTGAACTGTACACCGATTAATGTTGCACAAGTTTTATCTACCGTAGGAAACTTTACTTTGTCACAAAGTAAGTTCGCGTTTCCGCGTCGCTTGGGCACAATTTATTGTAACTTTTCAAATCGGTTAAAGATTTTGCGGCTTCTGTTTTGGGTTCGCTTGTAGAGTGTCATTTGCGAGAGCAACCCAACACGATATTTTTAAACTTTGTTCAACTTGTCGCTTTCCTTTATTACACAGAGTTTTGAGGCAGGAAATTTGTTATTCGACACTTTACAAACTTTTATAATCAGTAACAATGGAGATACAGAGGAGTGGTTTAGGGTTAAAATTAACGACGGCAATGTTTTTATATCTGAAAATTGTGAGAAGTTGCAAAACAAAATTTGTTGCTATGGTTTTCTTGAATCGTAATTATAATGTTATTTTTAAAAGAAATATTTAGGCTTCTCTGGATAACGTACTAAATTGTATAATAAAGTGGTGATATGTGAGCGAATAATGTTTGAAACAAGTCAATGAATTGTCACTAAAATATATTCCGCACTAAAGCAGTTTCTTACCTATTCACGAACTCAATAGTAAACAGTTTACTTTCCATGGATAGTACTAACGTACTATAGACAAATATATGTATATGTTCTGTGTCTAAAGTTTTAAAGTGCATTTTAGCCAGTATTGTGACGATAAAGGCTTTTGCTCTGCCGTGAGACATTTATTAGGCTGATATTTACTTCAAATAACAAGACCACACAACATTGACAATGGGTTCTCAAAAATAAACGTTGATTTAAAAATATACTTTATAACTTTGCATTGTTGTAGAAAATGTTAGAGATATTTTTCAGTTTGTTACAGAGCTTCTTATCTTGTTTGGTATGTAACAATGTAGCGTCGGATGAGGACGCACAACCCGAATAAATTCGCATAACTCGTCAGCTCCGCTCTTCCCACAAATCCATCTTGGCTACTCCTTATCACCGATCCGGTTTCGTCTCAAATTCCTTTCGTGTTATAGCTATTGGGCTTTGGAATGCTCTCCCCGAAAACATTAGACAAGCTCCGAGTCGGATGGCATTTAAATTCCTACTCCATAAACATTTTCTCCTGAAGTCCTCTACATCGTCGCTCACCTGTTCCAGTCGTTAGCCGTATGTACTGTGTATATATTTTATATAGTGTATATATTTCATATATTTATATTATGTAATATGTATGTATATTTATGTAATTTTATATTGTATATTTATTTATGATATATTATTTCGTTTATTTCTGTTGTTTTGTTTTCAAGTTTTATGTTTATTGGCACTGCCCACTGTTTCTTTCTGCTTGGCCTAAAGGTTGACTGGGAGAGAATGCCATGAGGCATTAAGTCCGCCTTTGTACTTGATTTGTGCAATGAAGCTTAAATAAATAAATAAATAAATAATGGCTGGGTGGCTATTGTGTACATATCCTTGAAATGCTCAGATTGCGCTATTTATTGGACGCTGTGTCATCGACACGAAAGATTTTTTACCTTAAAGTAGTCGTGAAAAATAATTCGGTAATTTTCTTTTTAAAGAGAAACGGATACCTATCTACAAAGGTTTTTTGTAGTTTATATTGAAAAATAAATTCTACTTAAATGCACTAAACTCGGTAGTCGAAACTCACCTTAGAACTTCCGTTTCACTTAAATGTGTGCAGACGTAAATAACACATACTATATTTATACATGACAAATGTCCGAAATAAAAAATTAAGGTTTTAAAATAATAAAAAAAAGTTATCTTTTAATAGTACTGGATCGTAATTTTCGTTATGCTATCTATTGAATAGGGCTTGATTTATATCAGATAATTATATCGCTGCAAAGATCTTCTTTTAATTTGAGCAAAAGAAAAAAGTAACCCGCAAACACGGCACTTATTTCTAACATTGCTTCATTTACTCGACATAAAAATCATACTATGAACACATTTTGCGTTCATGAATATGCCCAAAGTTAGTTATTCTTTGACGTAAAAAAGACTCAAAATTTTTCGGCGAAATTCAGTATGATCCCTAGAGCTTGGCTATTAGCCCAGGATTTAAGTGTAAAAATAAAAAAAAAAGGTTGCAGTTCACGCTCACGCAACACGCCGTAGAAAAAAATTCTGTCACCTAACTAAATACGGAAGTCAAATTGCATCGCAAATTCCCAGGTCAGTCCGTGCAAAGTAAAGTGTACTTTTCAGTACGCTATCTTCGTACACCGCACCGCAAGCTGCTTTTTTTACATACTACTATATTAAAACTATATTCTGTGATACCACTTTACTCAAAAAAAATTCTTTAACCGGTTCTCAGTGTCACAAACACTAAGTGAAAAATAACAAATGTAACAAAGTGATTTTGTTCGAGTGTGCGTGCGGCGACCAAGCGGCGACGCATAGATACTAATGTCACACACATACATACTCGTACAAGCCGCGCACTGTACGTTTGTATTTTTTTACAACATCAGTTGGCAGACAGACACGCAGCCCACCTGATGGTAAGCGGCTACATTGTAGGTTATCTGATCTTCAAGCTTTTGATTTCAAGTATACTGGCTCCCACATTAAAACTGCGGGAACACAGCCAGAGCTGTTATGGTGGCAGATTTCACCTGTGGGAGTGGTAGCCAGTCGAACTCTAAAAAAGTCCTACCACCAACCAGACCCAAGGTGGAAATCGAACCCATGACATCCGGGTTTTTATACCCGAGCGGGTTTTATACTTTTCCACGGAGGCGGCCAATGATAACATAGATATGTATTACGCTTGTCTGAACATTGTGCGAGAACCTGCGCAAACGTCGCTCGCAGCTAACTTCAGACAAGCCAATTATGTTGACGCGGACTATACTGTGTACTCTTTGAACTATGGTCCGTGTCTAAAATTCCTGACATACTCGGCAATTCCGCCGATGAACGGGGGCGAGATTGGCGGAAATTGCACTCAATTGGAGACATCGTCACGTGCCTACGAATTACGAATACTGTACCGGGAATATTAGATTTAGAGGATCTATTTGAGGCCGGGCGGGACGTGTCTTGAGGTTCGTCTAGCTACTATGCTGATTTTATGACAAGCGTAAAATTTTTATAGCTATATGTGATGCGCGACGAATATTTATTATAAATCTTGAAATTATATAATAATTTAAATATGAAATTCTTTCTAATCATGGTTTTTTGTATTTACGCAATTACTACATAATCATTAAATAAAATTAACATAAACGGATAAATATTACACCTCTATGACCTTTATCTTTTGAAAAGGCAAGTCAATATTGTGTATAAAAAACAGTTGCTCAAAAATGCAGGAGAAATATTTTAATGTAAGCGATTAAATATCATAATAAACAACACGAAACTCGATAATGCTCGTCGAATTTTCCATAAATCCAGCTTATGAAATTCTTTTCCAAGAATTTGATTTATTCTCCAAGTTGTTAAACGCTCGTAGGTTTCTGTGCCGGTAATTTCCGTTAAATTTATTCCTTTGCCTGATATTATCTTAAACATTTTAAGTACCTAAAGCATTAACACTCAGCAGCCTTAATTACTGGATTCACTATCTCTTAAACAAGCAAAACGTGCAAAATTTAATAATACAATAAATGATTCCATCATCAAATGACATCATTACAGAACAATGATAAATTAATACTCTCTAACTATTGGAAATAATGGTATTCACAAATAGGTAGGATTTTAATAACTTTTTTGTTTGATTTTTACTTTCAAAACTTAGTCCACTAACTATTCATCATAATATTATGATACCCGTTAAATTATTATATTAAGCCCTTAGGTATTTTTGCTTGACTTTGTGAACGCAGTATATTTCGCGTACAAAAGTTTATTCATTTCTTTAAATACTGGCATGAAAAACAAGAACGCAATTAAATGGGCATACCGGTGTAGTACTAATTAAAACCGCGAAGTTTCCTGCAAATGTTTTCTCAAACAAAGAAATTACCTTCGGCCGTGGGCAGCCGGCATGTAAACAAAAACGAAGTTCGCTTTTGCAAGTCCATCTGGAATAAGTATAATTAATGCATTTTTAATTTATAAAGTAGATAAGCATCTACAAGATCGAGTTTTCTATACAAAGTTTTGTATTTTCCTGTACTAACACACGAAATAACAATATACTGTTTACACACTATTTGGAATTATAAATATCTTGATCAGATATTCAGATAGAACATTTTATTAATATTATTTACTGCTACTGTAGTCACCAATGCACGATTTTACCATCAACAGGCAGGCCTTAAACTTGAGCGCCACCCTTGTGGTATAAAAAAATGTTAAAATGACGTTGACGTAATATTAAGAGATGGTAAGAAATTGTATTAAGGTTTTATTCAAAGTTGTTCCTGCAGTTGCAACTCTATTACGAAACAAACTTCAGAGATTTTTTCTATATTCAGAAGTAGGTAAGGCGTCCGATGCCTATGAATTAGGTATCCATTAAAAGTTTAACTTTTACCTCCAGTGAAAGTAAAATTGCCATAAAAAACGGCGGCTTACATAAAAAGTGTCTACTAAAGTTTTAAGCCGCAGAAGTTTGTACTTAAAACTTGGAGCTTTAAATTTTAATGCTGTAAGAATTTTCTTTACAAATACACCTCTCCCGCCCGCATCGGTGCAACATCGAGCCTGGGTCTCGTGCGCTCGGAGGAACTCCGCAAATAAAACAAAACTGTGGACGGCCACAGCTTAACCACTTTTATGCCATTTATACTAAGATGCGGTTAGCAAGCCAACTGCAAGCCCGTAAGAGTTCCGGCGCAGTTTAATTAGAAAAACCGAATAGTTTTAGGGTTGACCAAATAAAAAAGGAAACTGTGTTTTAATGCAGGTGTGCTGGTGAGTATTTGAACACTGAATATAGTGACTAAGTACTTATGTAGTATAAGTATATTTTAAGCAATCTCTTTGGTCTGAGGAGTGGGGAGGGGGACAGGCCTTCAGTCTCATTAACCAACGAAGCGTTAAAGCAAAGTTACAACTCATACGTCGGTATTCAGTGAGAAGGTGGTACTTCCACGCTTGAGTCGGTCCATTTTGACAGACAGACAAAAAACTGTCTGCAGTGTGACTCTATCACTCTACCACACAAAAATAATATATATCTTGCACTCCACTTTGTCCAACAAATTCCTGATAATTCATCTGCCAGATAAAAAAGAAGAGCTTTTCGTTTATTTTCTCTACAATTTAAGTTACATAAATTATTAGGAACTTTTCTGACCCCGGTGACATGTAA
Organism: Mecyna flavalis; assembly: GCA_949319885.1. Classification (NCBI taxonomy): domain Eukaryota; kingdom Metazoa; phylum Arthropoda; class Insecta; order Lepidoptera; family Crambidae; genus Mecyna; species Mecyna flavalis. The sequence continues at coordinate 10,022,368 of OX439435.1, read as the reverse complement.
TACAATGTTCCACGTAAACCATGAATTGTGTTATTACAACAGTAAACGTTTGATTTGTTTGTTCTACTATTGGTCGCAGAAGTGCATTCGGTGCAAAAGCACGTGCGACTGATTTAGGTACAGCTTTGCAGACCAAATTATGATTGAAGTTAGCTTCGATATCGTGCTGGCTAGTTAAGTAGTGGTTGGTACCGTAAGCATTAATGTCTTACATACCAGTGTGTTGGGATAAATTCACAAGATATTTTTGATTTCAACACCTCGATGGTCCAAGTACGATCTCGGGGCTCAAAGTCAATAAACGTGTTGGACAAAAATCATGCTGTTTTTTTTGAATAAACTTGGGTCTGTGAACTCCAATTCGCATTTGGTCATGTATGCTGATTCCTTAAGCCAATACCTACCAATAGCTACCTATCATTGTAACGATGATTTGATTTCAATATTTGGGGTCCTTTAATAGTACAATAAATAGGCTGATATTCGATTTTTTAAAATTACATACCTCAGTAGTATATCAATACCACCAATATAGACGTCAGAAGTCACTCTTAATGCAATACTCAATCAACACTCAAAACCCGATGTAACAGCAATCTGACACGACTGATTAAACAATAAGTAAACCACTTTATGCTCCTAAGGCTCACTTAATTCTATTCCACGAAGCCTCCAATCAGTCTGCAATTAAAATGAACGATAAAATTTCTGGGATAATTTTATCCGCGTCCTCTTAACGCGTCAAAAAAGCGAAGTCCATGGTCCAGACATTTGATTGTTCCAAATTCACTTTTTATTTCCGTCGTTTATAATGCCGAAGCGCAATCCTGCTCCCAATGATGATGAATTCGCTTAATGAGGATCGCTTTGTTTTCCAGGAAAAATTGTTCATTTTGCACAGGCGAGAAGTTCGACAGTTCAGAAGTAGCTGCTTTGAGAAGCATATTGGATTCTGTCAGTACTTTATTAACTTATATGTAATGAAATGGATCCGAGAATTCTTTGGTGAAATAAAGCTAGCAGTTTACTCGTATTTGGGATGTGGAATACTGTATTCTTGAACTAAAAACTTTTTAAAATAGGTAAGTGTTACAATAAGTGAGATTAGTACCTTTATTATAACACGATTACTAATTATAAATTATGTTAAAAATAAAAGTTATTTTTATTAACCATTATGTACCCCAAGCTACAGGGCCGCTCGATAATAAATACCTATATTGAACAAAAACTTCTTTTTTACATATTCGCGACCAAAATACGACATTGAAATAAAACTTTAAACTCATGCATTAATTCTTGATGTCCATATTACAAATAGCATAATCGATACTTAATATTAAAAGTGTTAAATTATTATTTGTATTACCGCTGTAAAATGAGAAAGTAAACAATTTCCATAATTTAATGTGTCGGCTTTCAATGGGCTCATCTATCATTTTGCATTTGCGCCTCTCCTGCTTTATTTATTACTGGGAGATAATTATTCAGAAGACCGCAATAGCCACTATCGAAATATGTTGACTTCGTTGGCCAAAAATGGAACCAATTTAAAAAAAATTAAGTTTAGTTTCAACATTAATTAGGCGAGCCTATATAAAAATGGTCGCCTAAAGAAAGTGGCAGAAATTCCTAATGTAAACATAACGAGTAAAACCTCATTAGATTAAATAAAATTGATTTCTGGTCTTAAATGGCAATGGCTTTTTCCTAAGTACAAATAAAAATATAAAATTTACGTATAACTTCAACTTTCTCTCCTTTGAGTGATTCCGTCACACACTCAAACAATCTCAGCAGAACTCGGAAACGGAGCAAAGAGCGCCATTTTGCCGATAATTTGCGTGTTATTACATAAAAAGTGCTGACAAGCGAATCAAACAACACTCCATTTACTGGCTTGCAATCACGACGGGCCCTGACTTCCACGAACCATTACACAGAACCCCAATTGAAAATACTTCCATTACAGTACTATCGATAACAGCAAAGAAATAATAATAATAATAATAAATAATAAAATAAAATCTTTATTAAAAACTTAACTCACAATATTTGATCTTAAAATCTACATTATACTAAAAGCTCAGGGAAATATATGTGCCTGAACTAGGATTTACCTGTGTTTCAGGTAGAAGAGGGTCTAATATATATTTATTATATTCTATTTAACAACATACAAAAACGTGAGACTTATTCTTATCTATCAATGAATTACAAAAATAAAAACTATACATAAATAAAATAAAGGACAGAAGTGTCAGAGACGAAAAGTAACAAATTAAATAGGTACATCTAAGATCAATTAAAATATGGCAAACAATTAATAATGCCCCTGTATCTTCGTAAGACATAGTTTGTTAGTTGAAACATTGTTTGTAGGTTTTTAGGTATGACATGCAAAATATCCGCGTCATCAAAAAAGTAAACTGGGTTAAAGTCAATGTTGCATAAATCTTCTTTCAGTTTGTTTACATTTATTTTAGAAATTTATTGCGGGCTAGTTAATTTATGTAATTTTGGATTAAGGTTAATAGGACAGCTCTGTGGTCGATTATTGATGAGTTGTAAATGGGTTACTGAAGAGCGATAGATATTGTTTGCACATCTCAAACACACAAGTTCCAGACTCAGATACAGAGAAATTATCTAAATCAGAAATCAAGCAATTAGTCATGACTTAGACTTAACTTAGGGGAAATAAATATAAAGTACAGCAAGTATATAAATTAAGAGGAAGAAAAAACGTAAGCAATTTCTTTCTGTGTCTTGATTAAAAATTGTAATCATACACTTCGATCCAGAACATCAAAATAGATCCTACAACTGAGTAAGAGACAGGGACGCATCCGTGGTTAACAATATTATTACCCTTACAGGCAAAAGCACAGGGCAAAAGTCACAGTGACGAGACTCCTCTGCATTATACATGTAGACGCACTGCGATTCATTGATGCACAAACTACATAATAAATTATATGTTTTATACTTCTTAGAGAGCATAATTAATAACTAGAACCAGAAGATGCTAAGAAAATCCCCAAGAACTCATTATTTTTCATTAAAGAAGCAGGGCTTGGAGAGGAACTTAAGTCAGTGTAGCAATTGTCACATGAAAACCTCCTATCTATGTGCCCGAGAGGCCCATGGACAAAAATATATAAAAAAAATGGTTGTGACCCTCGTGCTGGGGGAGTAAAAAAAAAGAAATAAAAGATGAGATACAGTTGAACAAATATGTTTAATTCTCCCACACACACTGAGGGTAGTATCCAAAAATACAATTAAAATTCTAGAAAAATCTAGCTCATTCGACAGGGGTCGTAAAAATAGGTTCTAACTTTGGGGTGTTGCAAAGATAATTTGGGGCTAAAAGGTAACCACTAATATTTAAGGGAATACCACCATGAATATTATTAATTATGTGTTGTAAAAACTATTGAAATGTTGCACCGACCTGCTACTCCTGGCTATTACCAGATCATTCCTTGTTTATAAATACATACAGCTTTTCTGGTCCGACGTCTGTCCCACGGGCGCCGTCGGAACCGGCCTTACGCAATTAAATATTTTGAAGATAATAAATATTTTGAATAAAATCTTGAATATAATTAATATCTAGTTTGAATTCAATATTGAATCAATAAAATAAAATCCCACCGCTGAAAAGAAACAATTCCAGGGTTAGCGGCGGAAACAAAACCAGGAGAATACGTGGACACCATGAAACATGTAAAGGAGGGGGTCTTACCAGCTTTGTCACAGGATTCCATTTGGAACTCCTCGCGACGAAGATATGCGGCTTCCCGCCACCCAAGAAATACCATCACGGCAACCTGAAAGATGTCGGTTCATAAGAGGAACACCATTTTCAACCAAACAGAAATCGCCGAATTAATAAAATCCTTCGAACCACTTACCAGGAGTATGTGGACAATCACAAAACCACTGGATCTGCCATTTAGGCTGACAATAATTTGGCCAGCAATAAAATATATTAAATTCAAATCATAACGCCCTTCTCGGGTCCATCCTCGAGAAAAGTGAAAGTAACCGGTAGACAGTGTGACCAACTCAAATTCCGACAGCTACCAGCCGATCCTAATTCTACTAAACAAAACGTTTACTAAAAATAAAAATTAATTTAGAAAATAAAAGAACAACTTTACTTTTGAAGAATATTGACTTCTAAAACATTTAAAAATATAATTATACTAATAAACCTGTGAAAAATATAAATATGAATTTTATTCGACTCTCAACCATGCGTCACATACTCAGCAAATTGTACACTAACAACAAACTTGTTATTGCACTTGCCACACTGAACATGAGATTTGCATTTTTGATCGAACGGGCGCTGTGATTGGCTGAATTGCCAATATTGCCATACATGGAAAAAAATATGAATAGGAGAATTTGTACAACGTTACAATACCTCCCCTCCTGAAAAAAAGATCGCTGCCCTCAGCGTCTTACTAAGAAATGAAAACCGCAAGTATCAAAAAACAAATTTGAACAACCGCCAAAATAAAACCAAAACCGTTAACCTTAGTCCACAAAACATCACCAAAACTGACACAAAACAATACAAAACCGCACATTCACAAAACTGGACAACACCAAAACGAATGCACAAACAGAAAAAAAAATGATATATGGACCGTACTTGAACGCAACTCTTGTAGAGGTGACGTTCTAAAACAATTCCATTAAAAATACTCAATACTGAGAAAAAATATTAAAATGCAAAACTATGCATACAAAGATGACAGCAAACGTCAATCTTTAAAAAAAACAAAATCCTAGGTCATCTGTACCTTGGAATAATTAAATCTCCACAAGATTTGGAGGAAAAAATAAAATAAACAAAACTGACTCACAGCAATCCTATGAGCAGATAGCATATAGCAAAACATCATTTGAACCTTGACGAGGAATATAAAAACATGTCTAACAAAAGATCCAAAATTGCATCATTACCAAGCACGTATCGTAACTAAGTATGATTGCACAAAAAAAAAACTAAGCTAGGCCAAACCTATGCAAATGGCATAAAAAAATGGTTTGGGGCTCGTTAAAAAACGTTTGTCCTCTTATGAGAAACAAACAAAAAGGATCTAGACAATAATAAAAAAATAGTTAAATCCTCACAAGTTTTGGGGGAATAATAAAACTGACTTATAGCAACCCTATGAGCAAATGAGCATAAGGCCAATATTAATTCGTGCCTTGACGAGGGAGAAAAAAAAAATGTGTCTTACAAAAGATCCAAAATTGCATCAATACCGCTCGTATCTTCGCTAAGTATGAAGCGTAAAAAAAAAAACAAAGCTAGGCCAAACCTATGCAAAATGGCATAAAAAATGGTTTGGGGCTCGTTAAAAAACGTTTGTCCTCCTTTGAGAAACAAACAAAAAGGATCAAGACAACAAAAAAAAACCGGAACAGTCGACCATCTAGCTTGCAAGCGATTCCCTAACTCTGTCATACTTCACGCATTCATACTGCTAAACCTTACATACCTCACCATCCGAACTTATAGTGATACAGTAAAAATAGCCTGTATGCACCCTTTCACTCATACTGGTTCGTGTGCCGAATATATATCAGATTCGATACACTACCGGGGAATGCCATGATCCTATCGACTGACCGTCAAAACTCTCTCCAGGTCATAAATTAATGGCCATAAAACCTATTGACCCTACACTTTCAACTTTAGGTGCCAATTTGCCATTCTAAATTTATCCGCATCAATAAAGAAAAATATTAAGTTACTTGGTGGTATTAACTAAAAAAAATTGGTATCAAATGTAGATAGTTATGTAAAAAAAATTACCAAGACAAAACCCCAATTACAAAATGTGCACACTGAGTGCCTTAAAAAATGGTAACTATACAGAATACAAAAAACTATTTGGCAATAGCAACTATTAATTTTTGTTTCCAAGAAAAATGATTACTTAACTTTGAACAATACTAGTCTCCAAGCAAAAATTACAACAATTCTAAGAGTTACTATCTCTTAAAAGTTACATTTAAAACAAACATCCAATACAATAACTTGGAAACCCACAAAATTTCAATATAATAAGTAAGTATTTATTTACTTATTCAAGTGTTTACAATTAACTAAATACCAAACATTTATGTAAGTATGTACCTAAAACAAATCTAAGTTGTATTGTATTTTAACAAAATATGAATTAATATTGTCCACACTAAATTAATTAAGTTGTGGTACAAAGCAAAGAAATTTAATTGTTCACACAAGTTTACACAATATTATAATGGGAAAACACAAAACATAATATTTTCTTACTAAAGAAAAATGAAACAACAACACTTATGTTTTTTATTTCTTATTGACAACACACAAAAAAAAACGTTGTAGGAAGGTCCTCTTATACAACTAAACAAAACAAAATCAATAAGCTAACAAAATCTTAAAATATTTAAGTATTGGTTAATAAAAATGTATTTAAGTTTCACAATTTAGGAAAATATTTAAAAAAAATTAATCAAATTCTTTACCTTTACTGTATAAATTATTAAAAAACAATAGTAAGGTAATGTGGATAAATCTGATAACAACCCTTCAAAATAAAATTGAGTTTTGTGTTTCTCAATGAAGGTGGATATTTCCCCAACAAAAAATATTTTTTCAAACTATCAAATGAAAAACAATTGTTTGGAAAACAATATTGAAACAAAAAACTATTTAATTAGTAGTCCTAAAATAGTAACTACTAATTATAGTTACAAAATGAAATATGTGAAACTTAAATTTTACATAAGAAGAACCTCCCAAACGGTAACAAAAAAATAAATTCAATAATGTTAAGTCGGTGGTACCCCAAAATTACACACAAAAAAAAATCCTTTACATGAAACATAAAACATAAAACCTAAAACATAAAACAAACACACAATTCCTCTCCTTCTCTCTCCCTCTACTTCCTATGCCTTCTGTAAATTCTAACTAAACCAAACAATGCCAACAGCCAGGACAGATGTTACACTCACAATATTCCCTGCGGTCCGGGCGAAAAAGAATAGAGAGGAATGTTGTAACATAAAATATATAGAAAACCTTGTGCAACACACCAAAATCTATTAAAAATCAAAAGTTGGGCGCCATTTTGTCACATGAAAACCTCCTATCTATGTGCCCGAGAGGCCCATGGACAAAAATATATAAAAAAAATGGTTGTGACCCTCGTGCTGGGGGAGTAAAAAAAAAATTTTTTTCAGGAGGGGAGGTATTGTAACGTTGTACAAATTCTCCTATTCATATTTTTTTCCATGTATGGCAATATTGGCAATTCAGCCAATCACAGCGCCCGTTCGATCAAAAATGCAAATCTCATGTTCAGTGTGGCAAGTGCAATAACAAGTTTGTTGTTAGTGTACAATTTGCTGAGTATGTGACGCATGGTTGAGAGTCGAATAAAATTCATATTTATATTTTTCACAGGTTTATTAGTATAATTATATTTTTAAATGTTTTAGAAGTCAATATTCTTCAAAAGTAAAGTTGTTCTTTTATTTTCTAAATTAATTTTTATTTTTAGTAAACGTTTTGTTTAGTAGAATTAGGATCGGCTGGTAGCTGTCGGAATTTGAGTTGGTCACACTGTCTACCGGTTACTTTCACTTTTCTCGAGGATGGACCCGAGAAGGGCGTTATGATTTGAATTTAATATATTTTATTGCTGGCCAAATTATTGTCAGCCTAAATGGCAGATCCAGTGGTTTTGTGATTGTCCACATACTCCTGGTAAGTGGTTCGAAGGATTTTATTAATTCGGCGATTTCTGTTTGGTTGAAAATGGTGTTCCTCTTATGAACCGACATCTTTCAGGTTGCCGTGATGGTATTTCTTGGGTGGCGGGAAGCCGCATATCTTCGTCGCGAGGAGTTCCAAATGGAATCCTGTGACAAAGCTGGTAAGACCCCCTCCTTTACATGTTTCATGGTGTCCACGTATTCTCCTGGTTTTGTTTCCGCCGCTAACCCTGGAATTGTTTCTTTTCAGCGGTGGGATTTTATTTTATTGATTCAATATTGAATTCAAACTAGATATTAATTATATTCAAGATTTTATTCAAAATATTTATTATCTTCAAAATATTTAATTGCGTAAGGCCGGTTCCGACGGCGCCCGTGGGACAGACGTCGGACCAGAAAAGCTGTATGTATTTATAAACAAGGAATGATCTGGTAATAGCCAGGAGTAGCAGGTCGGTGCAACATTTCAATAGTTTTTACAACACATAATTAATAATATTCATGGTGGTATTCCCCTAAATATTAGTGGTTACCTTTTAGCCCCAAATTATCTTTGCAACACCCCAAAGTTAGAACCTATTTTTACGACCCCTGTCGAATGAGCTAGATTTTTCTAGAATTTTAATTGTATTTTTGGATACTACCCTCAGTGTGTGTGGGAGAATTAAACATATTTGTTCAACTGTATCTCATCTTTTATTTCTTTTTTTTTACTCCCCCAGCACGAGGGTCACAACCATTTTTTTTATATATTTTTGTCCATGGGCCTCTCGGGCACATAGATAGGAGGTTTTCATGTGACAAAATGCCCGGCTAGCTCAGTCGGTAGAGCATGAGACTCTTAATCTCAGGGTCGTGGGTTCGTGCCCCACGTTGGGCGCCATTTTGTCACATGAAAACCTCCTATCTATGTGCCCGAGAGGCCCATGGACAAAAATATATAAAAAAAATGGTTGTGACCCTCGTGCTGGGGGAGTAAAAAAAAAGAAATAAAAGATGAGATACAGTTGAACAAATATGTTTAATTCTCCCACACACACTGAGGGTAGTATCCAAAAATACAATTAAAATTCTAGAAAAATCTAGCTCATTCGACAGGAGTCGTAAAAATAGGTTCTAACTTTGGGGTGTTGCAAAGATAATTTGGGGCTAAAAGGTAACCACTAATATTTAAGGGAATACCACCATGAATATTATTAATTATGTGTTGTAAAAACTATTGAAATGTTGCACCGACCTGCTACTCCTGGCTATTACCAGATCATTCCTTGTTTATAAATACATACAGCTTTTCTGGTCCGACGTCTGTCCCACGGGCGCCGTCGGAACCGGCCTTACGCAATTAAATATTTTGAAGATAATAAATATTTTGAATAAAATCTTGAATATAATTAATATCTAGTTTGAATTCAATATTGAATCAATAAAATAAAATCCCACCGCTGAAAAGAAACAATTCCAGGGTTAGCGGCGGAAACAAAACCAGGAGAATACGTGGACACCATGAAACATGTAAAGGAGGGGGTCTTACCAGCTTTGTCACAGGATTCCATTTGGAACTCCTCGCGACGAAGATATGCGGCTTCCCGCCACCCAAGAAATACCATCACGGCAACCTGAAAGATGTCGGTTCATAAGAGGAACACCATTTTCAACCAAACAGAAATCGCCGAATTAATAAAATCCTTCGAACCACTTACCAGGAGTATGTGGACAATCACAAAACCACTGGATCTGCCATTTAGGCTGACAATAATTTGGCCAGCAATAAAATATATTAAATTCAAATCATAACGCCCTTCTCGGGTCCATCCTCGAGAAAAGTGAAAGTAACCGGTAGACAGTGTGACCAACTCAAATTCCGACAGCTACCAGCCGATCCTAATTCTACTAAACAAAACGTTTACTAAAAATAAAAATTAATTTAGAAAATAAAAGAACAACTTTACTTTTGAAGAATATTGACTTCTAAAACATTTAAAAATATAATTATACTAATAAACCTGTGAAAAATATAAATATGAATTTTATTCGACTCTCAACCATGCGTCACATACTCAGCAAATTGTACACTAACAACAAACTTGTTATTGCACTTGCCACACTGAACATGAGATTTGCATTTTTGATCGAACGGGCGCTGTGATTGGCTGAATTGCCAATATTGCCATACATGGAAAAAAATATGAATAGGAGAATTTGTACAACGTTACACAATCTTAAATACATTAAATCAATCATCGCGGTTAAGGTGGAAACATACTGTAGCAAAAAAAAACTAATGTTTTGACAAAACATTCTCTGACTCTGACTCTCTTAACTTACTTCACTCAAACTGTCTTTAAGTTGTGCTGTTTCCTTTTTTATACTATGCTTTCATTCTACATTGCTACCCAAAAGATGGAAATATACTTAAATTATTTTCGGGGCTCAAAGATTTGGATAATGCCAGCCCTCATAGCAGTCGTAATGAATGAGACACGAAAGCCGACCGCAGTAAAAAGATTGAACAGGCTTTACAACTCTTACGAACAGATTTTTAATTTATTACCTTCGCAAAAAACGAGGAGTTCTCTTGTTATAAAATGTAATTAATATTTTTTTTAAAAATAATTTAATATAGTTATCATTTTATGCTGTCATTATTTTAATCCTGAGTTTTGTTCCAAGAACGGTGTTGGAAACTTGTTGAAATATGTAATAAATAAATAAATAATAGAAAATAAATAAATCTGGATAATATATTCACGTATTATTATCTAGCCATTATTTATAATGTCTACTCAATTTAGACAAAGTGATAATTGACACAAAATTAATCACATTAACTAGTAATTTTATATTATATCTTCAAAGACTTGGATAATGTAATAAAACAAAGCCTGACTGGTAATTTTGTAAAGAAATAATATTATTAATTGTTATGGAATGGATAGATTTGTGTTAGGTTAGGTTAGAACTGCGACTACAAACATACCAGAACCGAATTCTACCCATGTTACTTGGTTAGGGGCAAAGAGAGAGTATTTTGTTTATTTACTTTCATCATCAGTTTGTACAATTTGGCTAACTTTGACCAGCTATTTTGAATAATATCCGGATAAAGTGATTAATTTATCACATTGTCTAGTCAATTTTGGTATTATATATAATGACCAGTCATTATGTATAATAGCTATTTAATCACTATGACTGTAACATATATTATATTATGTAGCTTAAAACAAGGTAAAATGCGTAGAAAAGGCTATTATGATTCATATTATAAAACTAGCGGCCGCCCGCGGTTTCACCCGCGTGGTTTTCGTTCCCGTGGGAATTGATCAAAATCCTTTCTTAGCGAATGCATACGTCATAACATCCACCTGCATGCCAAATTTCAGCCCGATCCGTCCAGTGGTTTGGGCTGTGCGTTGATAGATATCTGTCAGTCAGTTAGTCAGTCACCTTTGAGTTATATATATTTAGATATATTGTAGCTTACAACATTATGAATTACATAATATTGTATTGTAGGTACATACATAGATATTCTAATAATTTTTTTTTGTATATTTTTTCATTTTAGTATTACCAACTTTCAAGAAATTATGTATAATTTATGTATAATTTTTTATTTGTTGGTAATCCTACATGTACAGGTATGAACGCAATAACAAAGGTTATGAAAACAGATTGGATATTTAAGTAACAAAAATGTTTCAATTTCAGAAGTAGACAAAGCGACCAAAGAAAACTAATAAAAACAAAATGTGTTTCATCGTACTTAATATTCCCTTACTCCCAAGAATAATATAAATTCTAACGTCTCTTCCCCCACGACATTATAAAAAACTCTTATCTACAATATGAATCGGGCGTGATCGCAGCGTAGTTTAGAGAAAATGATACAAACAAACAAAACAACAGGAAAATATTGAGACAGATTTCCTCGGGGGATTGAAGTCTCCTCCACTAAAATTGGATGGTAAACTGAAGACACAATGGATTTTATTCCTTTACCTTCCCACTCGAAGGAAGCCTGAAAAAACACCTTTTCATCCCATGACCATCAATCAAGATTTGTTTGTTTAATTCGCTGTTTAAAGTATGTATAGGAAAAACTATATAATTTCTTTTTCCTACAAACACGCATGTAACACACAATATTAATCCCAATTATTTTAAAATTTGATATATATTTTTTACAAAGGTAATAAAACTTTTTAGCTGTACACTCAATTTTCATTGTATCAATTACGCAAAGAAAATTAAAAAATGATAGTGTGTTTGTCAAATCCTTTACTCAAATATTTCGATTTAATTTATTTTTATTATTTTTGTTGATAATGTTTTGCATATAATATTTAAAGTCTAGCCATGTCACAGGAAATTAAAAAGGGCCCACCGGCCATTCACGGCAAAGTTTCTACTTCCAACATAGAAAAAAAGGTTACCTACTGTACTGATTTGGAAAAATCAGTCATCATGAGCAATTTTGAAAGACGCGGTTGGATCCAAGTGGGGCAAGAGGAAGAATGGAATTTCTACTGGTCCTTTACCACAAACTGCCGAAACATTTTCAGTATCGAGAGCGGATACAGAATGAATGACAATCAAATGATAAATCACTTTCCCAACCACTACGAGCTGTCTCGCAAGGATTTATTGGTAAAAAATATCAAAAGATACAGAAAAGAACTCGAAAGGGAAGCCAATCCACTGGCTGAAAAAGTGGAGGTACCTTTACCTAATGGCCAAGTCGTCAACCGCTATATTCATTTAGACTTTATCCCCGTCACGTACGTGCTACCTGCCGACTACAACATGTTCGTAGAAGAGTACAGAAAGTCTCCGCAGAGCACGTGGATAATGAAACCCTGTGGAAAATCCCAAGGGGCGGGGATTTTTTTAATAAACAAACTTTCCAAGCTGAAGAAGTGGTCTCGCGAAGCAAAAACACCGCTCCACCCACAGCTCAGTAGTAAAGAAGTTTACGTAATATCACGTTACATCGACAATCCTCTCTTGATAGGCGGAAAAAAATTTGACCTCCGACTGTACGTTTTAGTAACATCATTCCGCCCGTTGAAAGCGTATTTATTTCAACATGGGTTTTGTAGATTTTGCACTGTGAAATACGATACGAGTGTTACGGAGTTGGATAACATGTACGTCCATTTGACTAATGTGAGTGTGCAGAAACATGGCGGAGACTATAACAGTTTGCACGGCGGGAAAATGAGTATTCAGAATTTCCGTTTGTATTTAGAGGGAACTCGGGGGCGGTCGGTAACAGAGAAATTGTTTACCGAAATGCAGTGGCTTATTGTTCACTCATTGAAAGCGGTTGCCCCAGTAATGGCTAATGACCGGCATTGTTTCGAGTGTTACGGCTACGATATTATTATAGACAACATGTTGAAGCCTTGGCTGGTGGAGGTAAATGCTTCGCCTTCTCTGCAGTCTACTACGCACAATGACAGGATTTTGAAGTACAAACTGATTGATAACATTGTGTCAGTCGTCGTGCCTCCAGATGGAATACCTGATGCCAGATGGAACAAGATACCATCGCCAGACGCACTTGGCGATTTTGACTTGTTGATTGACGAGGAGCTCATTGAAAGAGAGGATGCTAACTCACGCTATAACAAATATCATCGATTTAGACAGTAACTATTGTGAATAATTATAAAAAAATCGGTTGTTTTAATAAAAGTTTAGTAAAAACAGATCATGCGATTTTTTTCGTTTTATTTATTATAATATTACTTACATTTTCTTTAAATAAACAATGGACATAAAATAACGAACAATAATTGAACTAAACATTTGAATTCAATAACAAAAAGTCTACTTTGTTTTTAATCGATTACACATTTTACTCTCACGTTGTAGAAGCTCTAAATCTTCTTTGTACATAGAGTCTTCATCGATGAGTATTTCGAAATCTCCTAAAGCCTCGGCGGTAGGCGTTTTATTCCAGCGGGCGTCTGGAATACCGTCCGGGGGTAATACGACTGATAAAAGATTGTCTATAAGCTTATATTTCAGAATTCTGTCGTTAACCGTTGTCGCTGTCATTGAGGGGGACGCGTTAACCTCTATAAGCCATGGTTTTAAGTTGTCGTCGATTTATAATATCGTAGCCGTAGCACTCGAAACAATGGCGGTCATTCGCCATTACTGGAGCCACCGCTTTCAGAGAATGTACAATAAGCCACTGTATTTCTTGGAATAGCCTCTCTGTCACTTTTCGACCCCGCGTCCCGCGCAAATAGAGCTTTAAATTATTAATGCCCAACTTCCCACCATGCTGGCTGTTGTAATCCCCTCCGTGTTTTTGCACACTTACATTCGTTAAATGAACATACATGTTATCGAGTTCGGTAACACTCGTATCGTACTTCATTGTGCAAAATCTGCAAAAACCGTTTCGAAACATATAAGCCTTCAAAGGTCGGAAAGACGTAACGAGAACGTAAATCCTCAAATCGAATTTCTTTCCTCCGATCAAAAGGGGATTATCTATGTAGCGTGATATAACGTACGTATCTTTACTGGTAAGTTGATGCTGCAAATATTTTTTCGATTCACGGGACCATTTCTTGAGTTTCGACAGCTTGTTTATAAGGAAAATGCCGGCCCCCTGAGATTTGCCGCACGGTTTCAAAATCCATGTACTTTGTGGAAATCTCCGAAATTCTTCGACAAATATGTTGTAGTCTGTAGGTAGTACGTATGTTACTGGAATAAAATCGAGGTAAGCATAACGATTGACGGCGTGCCCACTGGCAAGTTTCACTTCTGTTTTATTTGCGAGCGGGTTGCAATCTTTTTCAAGTTCTTTTCTGTACCGTTTAATATTCTTCACGAGTAAATCCTTACGTACCAATTCGTAGTGGTTAGGAAAGTGATTTATCAATTGGTGGTCTCCGAGCCTGCACCCATTGTCTAAGTTAAATATGTTTCGACAGTTGAGAGTGTTGGCCCAATATATGTTCCAATCTTCGTTTGGGTTGACTTGGTGCCACCCCCGTCTTAAAAAGCTATTAATTACAATTGATTTGTCGAAGTCTGTGCAGAAGTTGACACGTTTGTTTTCCGATCGAGGGTTATTGAAGCGAGTACTCATGTACATACTTAATGAAGATTTCTTACTGTAACATGACGACATATCGGATATTCTTAGTTATATATTGTTGTTATGAGAATATTATACGTTATTGTAATACCTGCTAAATACTGTGAATACTGCATAGAAATATTATGTACTGACGTACTAATAATAGCTCAATGGAATACTGTCTGTCCATGACCAACTCAATTTGGCATTTAACAATCAAATTGACAACCAAAAAGATTAAATAACCAATAAGTTTTAATTTGTTATTAAATCCATTGAGCTATTATTACTACATAATATTTCTATGATTAAATCAGCAATGATTTTTGAACGTTATACTTTCATAGAATCAGAAAATCCGTGTTTTTCCTGTTTTTCCTATATTATTCTCAACATTTATATCGCCAGTGGCTTAAGTACAAACCGAACAAAGCTAAAAAGGAAAAAAAACATGTGAGAAAATATATTTCAATATTTAATTCAACTGAACTGAAGAGATACTTATAGTTGTTATTATTGTTGTTTAAACATACTCGTAGTATTTGCTGGTATCTCTAGTAACATCTACAGTTCTCGTTTTCGCGCCTAAACCATCTAACTGATATTGATGAAACTTAGAACATAGACTAGACCTTGGGAAGGGACAAATTCTCATTAAAATGTAGTATAATATTATAGACCTTCGATGCTTTCGAGCTAGTGGCTTTAAACGGCTTTTGACAATAAATCTACGTGTTTTATAAGGAATATCCAATAAATTATTGATAAATACCCAAAAGGTCATGCGTAAATTCAAAGTATATTAACATAACTATCTGACCTTAAGGGTAGATACTATATTGTGTGTGATATACTCGTTAATTCATTAACCACTCAATCCCGAACCGGCACTCGGGTGCCGCGTAACAATAGATTTTCTATTGTGTCTGGTGATCCGGGGCTCGAAAGATTAAACATTGACGATCACAGCGCATTAATTCGCGTCCGAAGTCAGACGTTTCATGGTAGGGTTCTGCCATACAGCCGTTATCAGAACGGCTGAACTAAGCTTAAGTATGAATAATTTAAGCCACTTCAGACATGGGGGAGCCCCTTGTCTAAAATATTTACGTAGTTTCTTTCTCCCTTTGTTTTTGCGTAATAAATAAGTTATAGCAGATATGTAAGCGATCAGACAGCGAGCCTGGTTATTTTTAACTTCCCGTTTGCAGTTCAAATTCTGACTGCGATTGTAAGTTTTAAATACTTGATGTAGGTACATGGGGTATTTAAATCGTTTTCTTTACTTTCATCGGAAGAATATAATATGGTTAATGCGCATGCATGCATTATGTGTAGACTAGAATCAAAAACAGCAATGTCCAATGTCCGTATGTTACATAATGAAATAAATTTAAAATAATAGTTTCGCCAATTTAAGTTGTAAAAATAATATGTTGAATGAATAAGTACAACACGATATAATACCAAAGGCAAGGACGCAGTGAACTTCCAACGCTATCTTGTTCTTCGTTTTTAGTTTTACAATTTTTGATAAATCAATAAGCACAATATATTCACATTTCTGTTCATAATTGAATGACTTTACAACATGTTATTTTAGATGCAACTGTGCCCTTACTTTTGACTCTACATTTATTGTGCGTAAAAGGGTTAAGTAAGGTAAAAGTAAACAATAAACATAATATAGTCCAAAACGTTGCACTTATCATTAAATTTACCAAATACCTATACCAATCCGCCCAATTAACCCCCCAACAGGCTCGATTTTACTCGTATAACATTAATTAACGTTATAAATAAACCAAACTAAAGTAAACAACCATAACAATATCAGCCTTGTATAATCTAAACATTAATATGCTACAATTAACTAATTTAACAACGTTCAAATACCAAATGTAAATAATCATAATGAAGGCGCTTCCGTATGGAGTTGAATATCGATAATCGACTATCGCTAACCCTTTGACAATATTGATAGCTTATAATAATAATAAATATCTTAGGAAACTATTTAAACATCGCCGTCTAGCCTCAACTAAGCATTACTTGTACCTACAAGTACAATAGTAAGCAAAGTACAAGTGTTACCAATAGGTGCCAGACGACTGATAAACATTACTTATGAAATAAAAATTCTATTCTATTCTATTCTATTCTTATATATGTAGTTTTAATATTTTTTTGTAAATACTTGACATATTTCACATAGAAACACCCAGACCGATTCAAAAATGCATGTTCGTTCATGCACACCAATTTTTGCAGTTTGCATCGTGCGGGAATCGATCATTTACACCAAATCGGTTATTATAATATCGATAGTATCGACACTAACGAAGAGCCTGCATTATGTTTCGGAACAATACTAACGGTAGTATTTTGGCAAAACTAGGTAAGTATTGCTTTAAAACTATCGATGCTATTGATAGTATTGAGATGCAACGGTGTCGATACTATCGATCCTGTAGCTATCGACCAACAGTAATCATTAATATGGGATATCGATGTTATCAATAGAATCGATCGATCTATCGATAACGAAACTATCGATATTTGTGCAACTCAATTTCCATATGTTCAACCATGCTCATGAGTAATTACGATGTATCTATTTTTAGATATAAATGCATTTCTCTTGTTAATTACAATTTATTATACTTTTACAATATTAGGAATTAAGCAATCGGCGTTAAACATTGCAAGCGCGGTAAATCTATCTGTCATCTCTCGGCTAGTGCGGAGCACCGTACGCGGTGACCATAGTGATGTGTAATTCGATTCTACCAATTATTCGTCTAACAGTCGGCCATCCTGCAATTTCCTTCGTCCCCGAAGGATCCTTCATTCTTATGTCCATGCTGCTACACGTTCTTCCGTAGTAGGCTCGTCTTCCTTGCAGAATTCCTTCAGGCTTCAGCTCCAGTCGGCAAATCCAGCTTCAGCTCCAGTCGGCAACATCCAGCTTCAGCTCCAGTTAGCAAATTCCAGCTTCATTAAGTAAAGACAACGTCTTCAATTGGCATATACGACGATATGACGACACGGTATTTTAGATTAAGAAAGACCCCTAAAGTAGAAGCCAAGAGCAACCACTATCGGGAATGATTGTACCTTCGACAATCCTCATTTTGTAACAAGTATCGTTTATTTATTTATTATTCAATTTACCATACTCTCAACAGTTTCAAACTAACAAGTATACTCTTTAATTAACATTAACAATAAAATCAGAGCTAAGTATAACAACTACGCGTCTACCGTCGTCGTCGTATCGTTTGATGCCTCTGTCGGCATGTATAAGCCCTTAACAGCTTGTATCGTCTCAAGTCCATGTCGGCACGTCTCACGGCAGTATAATATGAGCCACTCACGGCAGTACACTATGCCAATTAAGGCAGTGTAACATCTAAAGCCCCTCACGGCAGTACGCTGTATGCCAATAAAGGCAGCGTAACATCTAAAGCCCCTCACGGCAGTACGCTGTATGCCACTTAAGGCAGCGTAACATCTTAAGCCCCTCACGGCAGTACGCTGTATGCCACTTAAGGCAGCGTATCATCTAAAGCCCCTCACGGCAGTACGCTGTATGCCACTTAAGGCAGCGTAACATCTAAAGCCCCTCACGGCAGTACGCTGTATGCCACTTAAGGCAGCGTATCATCTAAAGCCCCTCACGGCAGTACGCTGTATGCCACTTAAGGCAGCGTAACATCTAAAGCCCCTTACGGCAGTACGCTGTATGCCACTTAAGGCAGCGTATCATCTAAAGCCCCTCACGGCAGTACGCTGTATGCCACTTAAGGCAGCGTATCATCTAAAGCCCCTCACGGCAGTACGCTGTATGCCACTTAAGGCAGCGTAACATCTTAAGCCCCTCACGGCAGTACACCTTAAGCCCCTTACGGCAGTGTAACATTATAAACTTTTTACGGCAATATAACATGAGCTCCTTACTGCAAGTACACCTTAAGCCCCTTACAGCAGTTTAACATCATAAGCCCCTTACGGCAATATAACATAAGCCCCTCACGGCAATAGACTTTAAGCTCCTTACGGCAGCATAACATCATAAGCCTCTTACGGCAATATAACATGAGCTCCTTACTGCAAGTACACATTAAGCCCCTTACAGCAGTTTAACATCATAAGCCCCTTACGGCAATACACTTTAAGCTCCTTACGGCAGCATAACATCATAAGCCTATTCCGGCAATATAACATGAGCTCCTTACTGTAAGTACACCATAAGCCCCTTACAGCAGTTTAACATCATAAGCCCCTTACGGCAATATAGCATAAGCCCCTCACGGCAATACACTTTAAGCTCCTTACGGCAATACACCTTTAGCCCCTTACAGCAATACAACATAAGCCCCTCACGGCAATTCTCCTGAAGCCCCTAACGGCTAATAATTTGACATCGTAGGCCCCGTAGGCAAGTATATCAGATTAATAACCAATAGTGCGAATCTCCATAAGCAAGCACTTTGTCATCGAAGGCCCCGTAGGCAAGTATACCAGATAAACAGCCAATAGTGCGAGGCTTTCATTAGCAAGCACTTAGTAATCGTAGGCCCCGTAGGAAAATAGATCAGATAAATAACCAATAGCGCGAGGCTTCATGAGCAAGCACTTTGTAATCATAGGACCCTGTAGGCAAGTACATTAGATAAACATCCAATAGTGCGAGGCTTCATGAGCAAGCACTTTGTAATCTTAGGCCCTGTAGGCAAGTACATCAGATAAAGAACCAGGTACAGTTTCCTCGACAATGCTGCCACAACTTAATGTTTGTCACCAATAACAACACTTTTATAGCCTCTTTTCCATTCCGCAGAGAATGATGACAGTACTACAACACCACCACATACAGTACCTTATAAATCTCTGACTAGGCGAGATTTAAATACAGAGGACTCTAGGGTTAATTCGCTGGACGTCACTAACGAGCTGATACCCAAGTTACCCAAATGCAACTTTGGGATATGTGCATGGTAGCCTATATGCCTTTTACAATTGAAGGCTATTAATCTGTTAAGAATCGTAACATTTAGAGGTTTTATCTGACTATTTACACTGATCTGACAGCACATAATACATGTTTTACACCATGCTCCTCACAAAACGCTGAAACTCTGATAAAAATCGAACAGTACCTTTATCACTCATAATTATTAATTACTCCTTTTGAGTGACCGAATATCTGATCTTTTACTGGTAAGTAAACCCATATAAACGGCAATTGAACCAGTATCACTTGTCAATAAACCCATATTAATGGTCCATTCGTCCATATCACCTGGAAATAAAACCTACCAACCTCTGGTAAATAACCCCATTTCCATTGTGAATCAACCATCATCACTTATCAATAAACCCATATCAATGGTTCATAAATCCATATCACCTGAAAATAAACCCTTACCAAGCACTGGTAAATAACCCCATTTCCATGATAATTCAACCAGTATCACTTGTCAATAAACTCATATAAATGGTTCATTAAATCATATCACCTGAAAATAAACCTTTAACAACAACTGGTAAATAACCCCGTTTACATGTTAAATCCACCAGTATCACTCGTCCATAAACTCAAATTAATGGATCATTATTCCATATCATCTGAAAATAAACCTGTACCAATAACTGGTAATAAATCTTATTTCAATAAATTAACCAGTTTATCTTGTAAATAATTCCTTGTTAAGGGTAATAAATCCATATCACCTGTAAGGAAACTTAAACCAACCATGGGTAAATAACCCTGTATCAATGGTAAACAAACCAGTACCATTTGTAACTAAATCCATATAAATGGCTAATAATTCCACATTTTCACCTGTAAATAAACTCAAACCGACCATTGGTAAATAACTCTGTATCAATAGTAATAAACCAGTACCATATTTTGTAATGAAACCCCATATCAATGGTTCATTATCGATATCACCTGTAAAGAAACCCACTCCAACCATTGTTAATAACCCTGTATCAATGGTGAGTAACCATTATCACTTCAGTTGTAATTAAGCCCATATTGCCATTGGTGGCAATATTAAATAAACCAGAATCACTGTATTGGCATCAATGTAATACTACACTGCAATTTCCCAGTTTCATTCCATTTGCCAAATAACGGAGATCATATTTTCCCAGAACTTCATTCATGGGTCATTTCATTTAAACTATTCATATAGCCCATGTTCCCCTCAATTAATTGTACCTTTGCTTATCATCAGCATATATTTTTAAAACTATTTTTAATAATCCTTATTTCTTGAGGCTATCTTGTCCTGTAAAATATCCTTTTCAAATAATAGCATGATTCATTCACTTTATAATGCCCATTAATAATGTGACACAGCTTTAGATATCCTCTTGAAGAAATCTGAGATATAACATAATGAACAATATTTATTTGATTGCCTCTTCTTAAAACAATCAGCCTTACCACGGCCCTTATTGTTGCAAATAAATCATATTAATTTTCCTTTTCTTAAAATAATTAATTTCTGTACACAATGTCCATTATACATTATTAATTTTAATTTGAATTCACATTATTAGATGTGATTGATACAATATGCTGAATGCATGATTTATCAAAGTTGGTACCTGAAAGTTAAAACTGAAAAAGAGAACTAGTACCATGACGACCAGTACAAGAGTACCAATAATGGCTTCAGTGATTACTTCATCACATTGTTAACAAGGCATTCCTATGCCTAATTTATTATACCACATAAGAAACATTTTTAATTTTAATTTAAGTTCACATTATTGGATGTTGATACATTAAAGTTGGTACCTGAAAGTTAATACTGAAAAAGAGAACCAGGACATGGCAACCAGTACAAGGGTACCAATAATGGCTTCAGTGATGACTACATCACATTGTTAACAAGGCATTCCTATGCCTAATTTATTACTATAAAACTACTATATCTTCGCTTGACAACTTGACACAATTCAATAATTGGTGATAAATAAATAATATTGCTAAAATAGAAATGAATTTATTAGTTTATCTTTCCACTCTGCCCAGCTTATCTCATAGGATGCTTATTGATCATGCCACCCCTTGGCATAGATATGACAGGTATAATTTATTAGATATTAAGTACAGTTTTATATCAGTGTACGCTCATCCAATTATAATGTAATTTTTGAGATGCACTGGGTGATAGTATTCTTAAATGGTTGTAGCTCTTTGTCTTCTTTAATTCTCTAACAGACCTTCCAAAGCATCAATACTTATTTATTTTAATTTCTTTTTACTTAAACTTTGTGCGGACAGGAGAAGATGCACTTATTTAAGTTGTTTAAGACATTGTTTATGTTAAACCTGACTGATCATGAATTAGCAATAATATCTTAATATTCTTAATAAACAAATATCACAAACAACTATTTCTTTTAGTAATTCACTTATCCAAAATATTGCAAATAATATCAATAATTTATTAACACAAAACCAATTCTCAGTTAAATATTAATTGAATTAACTGAATATTATATTTAGTATTCATCACTATAACTTGTTTGCTCTGTTTATCTTTTGATGACAACTAGGTATAGTGTCTGTTTTAATTTATTTACACCTAATAATTTGCAAACCTATTTTTACTAGACTTAAGTGTCAGATATTTTCAATTTGTAATAGTATGGAATAATACAGCTTACCGACAACAAGCAACATAAATGGAGGACTTCAAGGAATAGAAATATAAGTGCAAGTCTTTTTATGACCTTGGGACTCATCAACCAAGACCAAAGATTTCGCTTAGTTTACCATCACGCTGAACTTCCATCAATAAAACCAGCATCATTTCGCAATGCCATCACAATTTATCATGCCTCTTCAATGCAGATGTGAACATTTTCAACCAACCAAACTTGTCGTAACTTGTCAATTTTGCACAAGAATCCAAATCTCCAATTTAGAATAATACACGTCGAATCTTGATTAAAAGTAATCCATAATACTTGTTATAGCTTAGTTAACAGTTTTAAGCATAGTTTACTTGTCCATCCATTCTCACAGAAAATTACTTTTTAAGCTTTTTCATCGCCATTACAATCCGTGCAACTTTTCAGTTTCGTTTATGCCGTACATTACAAACATTGTTTACGCACGTGAGTAATTTATCGCACTTCTGAGCTTTTAGATATAAATGCATTTCTCTTGTTAATTACAATTTATTATACTTTTACAATATTAGGAATTAAGCAATCGGCGTTAAACATTGCAAGCGCGGTAAATCTATCTGTCATCTCTCGGCTAGTGCGGAGCACCGTACGCGGTGACCATAGTGATGTGTAATTCGATTCTACCAATTATTCGTCTAACACTATGTATCTTTGTACAAATGGGGAACGCGAGATAACGTGAGGCGACTTGTAAAATATTGTTCGCGTGATAAATGACTTAGCTTTCGGTTATTAGACTGTATCATTTAAAACATCCGCTTGTTTGTTTCAGTATGAGTGACGTAGCGTAAATATTATCTGTACGTCGATTTTTCAGAGACGAAGGTTTTGTTAACTGTGTGCATGAGTTTTGTAACAATTGTTATGTAAAGAGAAAAAGTGTGCATTCATATAAACAGGGATGTTATTCTATACGCACTTTATAAAAAAAAACCATAATATTTTTCTGTTCTTTTATTATAGTTTTGACTATTAAGCGCGCAGGTCGTGAGTACCTCGGCATAGGGCTTTTTCTGACTGGCCAGCTGCCACCCGACAAGTAACCTGCCGCCTAATAGCTTAAGGTGTCAATTATTCATGTGGAAGACACTTTAAGTGAAAGATTCTAAGATCAAAGGAGCCTAGAGCGCGGAGCGTGAGCGATGTCTCTTGGTTTAGTATTCCTCAACGAAATATGCCGTAGTAGCCGCCTGGACTATGTACTTGCATGCAACTGAAGTATCAAACAAAAAATAAAATGTTTCCTTGATAAGTATCCCTTTATAAAATATCCCGAGGTAGCCATATCCATCAGATGGGCTACGTGCCTGCCTACGACCGTACTCATCATCATCATCATCATCAGCCTTTATACGTTCCCACTGCTGGGACACAGGCCTTATCTCAAGTGTGAGATAGTGTGGGCGTGGTGGAGGGGTGCGTAAGGCAAGTGACCAACCTTAATGTCAGATGTTATCAAGCCGCCAAATGGCCTCTGACTAGGCTTGATGACTAATATCTACATATAGTAAATATCAGCCGGGACCAACAGCTAAACGTGCCTTCCGAAGCACGGAGACGCTCGAAATAAATGTGGTCAGAACGGTCACCCATCCATTAACCGATCGCGGCGTGGGTAGCTTGACTTTCGTTATCTCTAACGAACCACTGTCACAGCTGCGCCACGAGAGCCTCACGACTGTACTATCATCATCCAAAAAATAATATAATAATGAATGCTTTTCATCATTAAACCCTGAATCTAGTTCTCCCATCAATCGGCTGAGTTATCGCTCAGTAAAGTTTACGCGGCAGAAATGCAGCCGGTGAAACCGTAGCTCGTTTATCGCCAGAAAAATGGAATGTCGACTTGTCGGAGTTCTTATTTCAATTGAAGTTACTCGTATTCACAAGCGGAATTTCGAGCTGCACAATTCACGGCTGGCTTGGATTTATGGCGGGAAGTTATTCCAGCTGCATCGTGTTGAGTGCCGTTTACATGGAGCGGGTATTGTTGTTGTGTTTTGAGGAAAAGAATAGGTGCTCTTAATAGTTTGTGCAAGAAAACAGACTTATGCTACTTTAATATCGATTACTTTTGACCGTTTGAGATCAGAAATAGCTATTGGTTGTCACCAAACCCTCTTGGTGACGGAATATTAGGTACGGCTCCCGGTAGTTCATGAATAGTAAACAATTATGTCTCAATTAAAATAGTCACCAATAAATTAGTCGGGTGTATTTGACAAGTTGAATGTTCCTTAGTTTATTCAAATAATCAGATGACATTATGTTGGTTCTGCGAATCAGTAACTGAAAGTTAATTATACTATTTTAAGCGCTTTCATATACAATGATTTATTATTATAATAGGTTTCTTCTGGGCGTTGAGTCAGTTCTCATCGTTAGCTAGACTAACTACTACTGGTAGTGCTCTATCAGAGTGGTACATATTAGCTTTTATCACGCATATGTAGCATTGAGCATGTTTTGGATATATTTATATCTATACTATCTACACTGATATTATAAAGAGGAAAGATTTGATTGTTTGTTTGTGTGTATTGAATAGGCTCCGAAACTACTGAACCGATTAAAATAATTCTTGTACTGTTGGAAAGTTACACTATCCCCGGTGAACATACGGTACTTTTGATCCCGGAAAAGTGGGGGGGAAGAGGGGGATATTTGAAAAGACGAATACCTTTTGTCCAAAGCTCCTCACATGGCCGCCTTGCCTCTATCTCTAGTCCGTGGTTATGGAAGGTAAAACCATTCTCCTCTGCAAAAAAGAGGTTACAGTATGGCGGCATACTGAGTAATGTTTTCTAATAAAAAGGTTCAGCCTCATCTGGTGATGGACTTGTCTGCGGATTGGTGATCGCACATTTTTAAATAACACCAACACCAAGTTAGGTTGACCCGGCAGTTGAACCCAGGATCTCAAATCAAGTCATAATTATGTAAACCAGGAAACCAACGAGTCACAAATATTATACTTTTAGAATAATTCATGTTTTTTCTTCAAATGTAGTCAAACATTATGTGTAGGCTGTGAGTACAATCTGGATAGAACAATAGACAAACCAAATTTTATTTGGAACAATAATACGGTAAAGTGTGTATCACTTACGAGTTTGACAATTGTTTTATTAGTCCGAATGTGTTAATGCCATTAACGCCTACTAAAATCTATGTAACAATAGCTCCGACGCAGAACATTATTTATACAAACTAAGAGAGTCTAATTCAATTCAGATAACGTGAGTGGAAGTGTGTTTAGGTAACAGTATTGGACACATCTTCAATTTTGCCTTTACAATTGAGAATTACATACAGGTATATTTTTTATATTTTATACATTTCAATAAATGTACATACAAGTAAATATTTAAAAAATGCACATCGGGCATTATCGCGTGTACACAATCTTAGCTTACGCTAGATTTTGTGAATAAATTATTCAGAAAATGTGAATTGCATGAATGTATGTTCAAGCGAGGATATACATATATTATGTAAGTAGGCAGCCCATCGGGCTTGTCAAAGTGTAGTTATTGACACGAAATTGTTCAATGAATTCTGTGATATTGCACTGGAATAAGTGATTATTTCAATAATGTATTCTTTCGACACTATATTATTTTAGTATGTCATTTAAATTTTTGTAGTTTTTTTTTACTTTTTAGTAGGTACTTGTAAAATACTTATGAGTGGAAGCTTTATTGCTTCAATAGACATTTTTTTTTATAAAATTTACTTGTTGTGTGTACTTTACGTTGTCATTAAAACGATAAACAAAGAAAAAAAAAACGATTTGCAAAGCCATCAAATTAACTGTGGATAGTGTGAACGGGCCGTAACCTGGCATTTGCAAGCGAGCGTTTTAACTATGCTAAAGTTAATGGAAAAGCCTATTTACGTAGTTCATTTCAAAATCATTTCGCTACTGATGTTGTTAACAGTTTGTAAATTAATGGAGACCAATTTTGCCACGCTTATGCTAAACTGTTTTTTAATTACAGGCCTAATTTCATACTCGAGTATGCGTTAGGTGGCTATAGGCATTATGGAGTTAAAATAGTTATCAGTTAGCATGTGTACAATTTTATTATTTAGAAGGTTACAATGGAATTTCAAGCGTTTTCATAATTAGTATTATGGTTGTCGTGATGTATTAGGTGATAAATGAAAGAAGATCAGCGCAACAGTTTATGTACAAAGTTGGTAACAGCACTAAATCAGAAGCAAAAAGGGGAGGTAAAAAAGGTAAACAGCACAGAAAAAATATCAGGACGATATTAAAATTATAATACGCCAGCGTATTTTAATACAAATTCAATTGATAGATAAAATCACCTAGTTGCCTTAATGGTAAGTAACAACGACTACACATATTTTCATCAGCAAATGCGTTGCACAAGATTTCTAAAACATCTTAGTACATTATGAGGGTTTTATTGCTTTCACTCTAGCTATAACATACCTTAATGAGGCCAAGCAGGAACGTAAGCATGCGCACATTTCATAATAGGTACTTCCCTTTACCGTAAGGCTGGTTTTAGTCTCACGCTGACGGCACGCGTACCGTCAGCGCTGATGGCCGAGATCTATGAACTTCTAGGAAGCGTTTTTGAATGACGCGTAGCTATCAGCGCTGACCACCGTGCGCGCGACACTAAAACGCTCACTGAAGCCAGAGGCGCTCGCGCGGTCGTCAGCGCTGACAAGCTACGCGCAGTGCTGTGAGCGCTGACGGTGCGCGTGAGACTAAAACCAGCCTTAGAGGTTGAAAATGCATAAACCAAGAGTTCCTGATCCTTCAGCTTAGATCTCTAATTCAAACGCGTTGGAAAGTTTCAAGTCTCTCGCAGAAAAGCACGGACGTCAGCGTAGCAAACAAATCAAATGTGGTGTAAGATTTACTTCTCACCGTAAGGGTCTGGCCTCACTAACTTGTGGGGTTACTTGGTCATTTATCCAATATAAACTGTAGCTGCGGTTAATACTAATTGCGACGGCGAGATAGGGTTGATTAAATATAGAAACCACATCTAGGAGCTATTAGCAATGTTTTTATTACCAAACTTTATTAATTAGATGTCATTTTCCTCACAAACGTCAATTAATGAATAAAATTAACTGTAATATCAAAAAAGAAATGAATCGCCAAAACATTATGTGAGCGCCTAACTTCAGAACGACTGCACCTAATCAGATAATTATTTGTATGTTGTTATTAAAGTTGGTTATTACTAAAAAAAGTTAGTTTTTTCATTATTTCACACCCCGTGTGAATTGAATTATTTTCTAAACAATTTATGAGGTATTAATGATTCAGATTATTATTTATTTTTTCAGACATTCACTTACCTGACAGTTTAATAATGCTCTTTCTCAAAAATAAAATATCTGACACCTATACTTTGTCTAAGAGAATACCTTAAAATTCTTGGTATGCGTTAGTGAGAGCGGGCCCTAAGCCTCGCTTCATTTCGCAGATGTTGAATAATGGCCGCCGCCAGGGCTAAATCAGCTGCGTGATTCTTACAACTTTGTTCCTTGCGTAACTACTCCTTCACGCTGGAACGGTTTGTGGCTTTCAAGATTTGATTTACAGATAGGTTTGCTTTCAGGAGTTTGAAGTGTCAGTGTTTATTGTAATAATATTCTTCTAGCCGAGATTTTGATCCAGCGGATCATATTAATGCTTGGCCAACCACGCAGGATATCTTCCTTACTACAAGAACTAAATTATATAACAGAAAAGTAATGACAAGCACACCTTATTAAGTGAATGTAACGAAATGGCCAAGCCACATATTTTGACTATGGTTTAGGGTTTGTGTTCCATTATGGAACTACTGTTTATAATTTTTTAACATTAGTTCCATTATTGTCGAAATTCGAAGAGTTAGAAGCTTGGCTCTACATGAGATCTGTTAACTTTTTGACAGTGCGAGTCATATGGTCTCGTCTTGGCAACATTTTACATGAAAATGTTTTTGGTGGGATACATTACGAGTTTAGTGCATCAAGTTTTATTGCTGCAATGCCACCATTTGGATTGCTTGCCTGTGTGCCAACTTAAGATAAATATACAAAAAGAAAGCAAGATCAGGTGCATGATCGATCTTTCGACGTATTTGGGCATATAAGGCCACCCATTCATAACTCCGAACTAAGTATTGTTGGCAAAGAATAAAAAAAATTGGTTAGACTTTGGGATAGTAATGGGCCCATCTGATCAGTCGACTAATCGAAATAGCATTTACGCAAAATCGCTATTGACTTTATAGAAATCCTCTTTGAAGTTAATTTCATGGCACATCTGCTGCGAAAATTTGTAGCTGGACAAACAACATTATTTACTTACTCAATTTAGTAATATTTTTTGTGTTTAACTGAATACTAATTTTTTTTTATATTATTTTAGTTGGCTAACACGCTACTTCACTACAGTTTTTAGTAATTTGATACTCCATTATAAAAACAATTAAAACTATTAACATCTAAACCTCACAAAAAAGTATATCCCTCGCACAGTTCTACTACTTTTATTTTTTACAAAGAAACACATTGTTCTGTGTACCAACGTTAAAAAGGTATATTTTCCATTAATCAAAACAATTCAAGTATGTAACAACCACGAAAAACATTGTTAAAATATGCAGATCAGTAAAGCGGAAAAATTGTAAGGCCTACTACTTTAATTCTCAACATTAATCATTCCTAAAGCATGACAAGAAAAATCTGCCCCTAAATAGGGTATTTTTATTTTCATTATTCGTAGCTTTTTCGCTACATTCAAGTTAATAAAGGTGCCCTTTGGGGCTATTTACTTAAAATAAAGGCTTTGAATTTACATACTGTCCTAAAAGGTTTTGAACAAAGAAATTACAGGTTTATTACGACTCATCTTACCTATCGACCTGATCAAGTAAGATTTTTCAAAGCCTTCGTTTTTACAAGTATTTAATTACTTAAATTCATGTTGCTCGTATGTATTTTTTCCTTTATCGTATTATCAAAGGCTCGGTTGGTATAATGATGACACAAATGACCAGATCAGATAATTAATTTAACAATCGTAAATCACATTTTATTATTTATTAAACAACTTTTTTTTTCTCTGCTGTGCCTAATTAATTTTCTTTCTCGTAATTACGTAACGTAAACGTAATTAAGATTTAATGTATTTTATCGTATTTTGTCTTGCTTGTGATGTTCAACAAATGTTTTTCTTTTATTCTTATTTAAGTTGCCGCCATAGAGTAATAAAAACGCCTCGTGCTAGACAACGGATAAACATTACTTATATACTTTTTCTGTAAATACATACATTATTATACTTAGAAGCACTCAGACCGATACAAACAGATATGTTCATGACACAAATGTTTGTACCGTGCGGGGATCGAGCCCGCGACCTTTGGTGTAATAACCGACTTCTCGACCACTACACCAAATGGCTCGTCATAGATTGAAACGACTCCGAAAGATACGTGTTACCCATTAATGTACAAATAGGTTTAATCTTGGAATTGGCATTGTGCTTCGGAAGATATGCCATTAGATCTCGGATACTTTCGAGAGACGGCCAAAATATATCCAATGTCACTTTTTTCGGACAATACGAGTATTATAAATCACACGAAAAATCACCAACAGTTTGTTTGATACTTCAAAGATAACATTCCTTTTATCTCGGTCGAGAAGACAATACCAAACAACTACAGACTCTATTCGCAAGCACTAAATTATTTCGTGGTGAAACTAATATCGCGTACCGAAACGCGAAAATGTTGGCGGGTCGGTTGCACGTTCATCATAAAACGTATACACTGGAAAATCATAAAGTTTCCTTCAGCTTCGTGGCTCTGAGCGACATGGAAATAAGCCATTTAATTTTTGAATGTTCCATGGTAGCTTGTTCTAAGCCAATCTGGAAAACCCTTTAGTAATAGCACGCGTTTATAAGGTACCTAATGTTGTCGTTGTTTACGTCTTAAATTATGCGCAATTTTTATCGGCTGGTGCTCCCTAAGCACCAACTCGGTCATTCTAGGCCAGGGTCCAGGTGGATGTGCTGGTCCACAAGGCACACTTGCTTGTCCCTCTTCGGGTGAAAAGGGGATACCCTATGTTTGTTTTTATATCCAACAAACCAGACTGGCTTTAACAGTGTGCAGGCTTTCTTATATTTTTGTTTGTTTACCAACGGTTATACACGTTAATATCTTACAAATAAGAAGTAGGTAGGTAAATAAAGAGTAACATTTAGTAGTTTTTCCCTTACTTATACTTGTGTCATCTTACTACCAGGGCCTAAAAAGGCCATAAATACACAAATATGTTCCAATAGTGAGAGACAGCTTAATGTCTCTTCCATTTCCCACGAAAAAGAAAAATATGTGCCAAAAAATTATCCCTCACTTTGAACGCAACGTGTTTCTGTGTACCTAATAAAGTACAGCACGGTTTTCTTCCTTCAAAGACAATGTTGTCCTATCTCGGTTGAAAAGACAATAACTTGCGCCAGCACACAGTATACTCTAAATTATTTCGCCGGGAAACTAACACTGTGCACCGAAACCCGAAAATGTGAGATGTGAGATAGTTGAGCGTTCATCATAAAACGTATCTACTTGAAAATCAGAAAGTTGCGCTTGGCTTCGCAGCTCTAAGTGAGATTGAAATGAGACATTTAATTCGACTTACGGAGCGCGAGTGAACTGTAAGGTGAAGGAACTTTTACGTGTAGTTATGTTATATTTTATACAGGCAACTTTGTTCGCATTCATCCCTGATTCAATCCACCTGGGGAATGAATTTTTAAAGATTAATTTTCTCGGTTTGAAATTTAACTGTACTCTGTACAAACTATGTTTTGCATATTAAGTTGGTACCAACAAAAGATGCAAAGTATATTTAACAGAATTAAAGAATTAAAGTCGTAATTCGTAACTCTTCAGGGAACTCTTTCTTAAAAGTTCCGATAATAGCCCAATAATACGATTATATAATAAAACAGGTATGTCTGTCAGTACCGATAGTCAAATCGGCTTACGTGCACTGGCGTAGTCTGTCGCAGTTCGTATCGACATATTTGAACATATAGATACGAATATACGTTAGTGTAAACCGGTATTGAAAGTGTAAAACCGTTTTACTTGTCCTTGTTGATCCGTACGTTCTACTCTTCAGTCCTATTAGTATATACCGACCAACCAACTATGAAAGGAATACTATGTATATATGCTCCTTTACTCACATAGTATTATGGGACTGCAGTCTGACACGACCAATGGTTTTAAGTACTGAGTATTTTCTGAACAAAAAATCCAATCTCAAATGTTTGGTCCGACCTAGGACTTAAACTCAGGTCCCTGGCGTGGCCATCGCTTTATTGCAACCTTCTGCATGCACCATTGAGACAGTCAATGTACCACAGTGTATGAATTACGTTTATGATCATTCCTTTCTAGTTGTGTAATAAAAATACCACGTTTATCGTCCTACATCTTTTAGACTTTACTCCAGACTGAAATGAGAAACTTAATCTTTCAACGAGTCCCCTGCGGCCCAGTTCCAGATACTATGCCTTGTTTACCATCCTTTCACTTCGGCTATGCGAATAGGCTCTTAAGAAAACATGTTAAGTACTTACCCAAGACAAGCACAAAAATGAGAACCATTAAAAGTTTCTTGAATAATAAATTGAACTCATCATGGCAATGAAGGCACGATGGAGGCATTTAACTTCGGTAATGAAGGTATAATGAGATATTTTCAGACCTAATAAAGTTTAAAAACGTTTAACGTCCGTTTTTTCTTGTCCTTTGTAGAATGGACTAAACAGTTGTCTTACAACAGTTACAACCAACTAATTTAGTATTGTGAATGTGTTGGTTAACTTTCTTATAAGGAAAGTAGTTTCGCCGGCTCGGACGTTGATTTTTTTTTCTAATTAGTCGTTGGTAATGAGCATTGTCTCGGGATTAAAAGTAGTCTATGTCCTTTCTAGTGATGGGCAGTGGATAAATACTCAAAAAGTAAATACTCGGATATTTATCCAAAATGGATAAATACTCATTTTTATCCATTTTTACCCGATATTTACTCAAATTCAAGGATAAATATCTTTTTAGCTATATTCACACACGACTTTTGTTTCACTTGACCACATTTGACAAAAGCTTAGTATTTTGTGTCCGAATACTATGGCATCAAAATAATTACTTTATTTTAGCACGGTTGGGTGTTATATCAAGTCTCAGGGTAGTTGTACCTATTATACTGTAGCATTGCTTGCTTTTGCAAACGTTGCTCACAAGTCCGCGCGAGAGCGAGAAAAGTATGTACCTATATTCGGTTGTTTGGTTACAATAATTGTATAATTATTATTCGCCGCGCAATATTAGCAAGCGGCCCCGACTAGACTCCCCGTCATGCCATGCGCGTCCGTCAGTCTGTTGTGAACTGCGTTGCAGAGTGTTACATTCGTGTGATTGTTTTATCTCTCAAAAGAAAGTATTAAAAAGGTTCGATAATTTTGGTGATTACGGTTACATATACGATACCATCAATTAATTCGTCATGTACATAAGAGGCACTCCGTGCGGTTGACACATAGAAGAACTACCGTGTCTATGAGTGGACGGCAGAGCAGAAAGCCCTAGGGGGGCGCACAGCGCCGATAGAGCGGGCCGCTGTGAGGATGCGCGCGACATTATGGTCCTCTGCTGGCAAGAGGACATGGCTCGCGCGCAACATGATCGCAGGGCGCTCGATGCCATTGGTACCGTGATACAGGATTGGCTCAGGCATCCGCACGGGTTTCTTTCATTCCGTTTGGCACAGATGTTATCCGGGTATGGCTCCTTTGCGTCATTCCTGCACCAAATCGGGAGAAAGGAATCCCCGGTGTGCCATAAATGTGGTGAGGACACGGCGCAGCATTCTGTGCGCGGAAGTAGGTCCGGACCTTTCGCTACCAAGCGTGGTCAATTCCATGGTTGGAAGCGAAGGAGCCTGGAGGGCAATGGCCGCCTTCTGCGAGGAAGTCATCTCCCAGAAGGAGGCTGCGGAGCGGGAGAGGGAAAATGACCCTCCCGCGCCTCCGTGTCGAAGACGTAGGCGGGGAATAAGAAGACTGGTTCTGGTCCAGGTGCATCGAATCCGGGTCGCAGCAAGGATGCGGGGGGAACAACCCAGCTTGGAGGAGGTGGCGCTGGGTCGTATCCAGGCCAGGGAAGAGGCCCTGGCCAAATGGACGGATGCTCTCCAAGCCCCAAGTGGACAATCAATGGACGATTGAGGCCATTCGTCCGGTGTTAAGGGAGTGGGTGGAACGCCGGCACGGCTGCCTCACCTACCGGCCTTCGCAGATTTTGTCCGCACACGGAAGTTTCGGACACTACCTGTACCGTGTCCTCCGTCGGGAGGAGACGCCGCAGTGTCATCACTGCTACGCTCCCGACGACACAGCCGAGCACACACTCATCGAGTGCCCGGCCTGGCGACACGAGCGCCGCGAACTGATCGCGGCGCTAGGCGGTGGACTTCTCTCGTTGGCGACCATGTTTCGTGCCATGGTCGCCAACGGAGTGCGTGGGAGGCGGCCGCCTCCTTCTGCGAGCAAGTAATGTTGCAGAAGGCAGCGGAGCGGGAGCGCGAGGAGGACCCCCTCGCTGCTCCCCTCCGGCGTAGACGGCCAGGCCGGTGAAGGCGTGCTCACTTAGCACGCCTCCCCCGGCCAGCGGGCGTGCGTTTCTCGGGTGGCCCTCCCTAGGCGCCACCCCGACTTGAGGCCTGCTCAAGTCGGGGTACCCGGGGATGGGCTGGTCAATAGCTAACCTGGCAACGGCTCGTCCCAATAGGGTGTGAAGGGGAACCGGGGGAGTTTAGTGGGTAGTGGACGCTTTAGTCTCGAGTCCCACACACGGCCGCAGGTTTAGCTAGCCTGCGGTTATGGTGCATAAACGCATTCTCCTCTGAAAAAAAAAAGAATTTGTTACAAATGATTCATTGAAAATAATCGCCACACCTGAACACGGCGTCCAAAGTTACTATAGCCAATAAAAATGTTGTACTAAAGTATGCTTTAAATTCAAGGCACTTAGTTTTAACGTCGCTGTAGCCAATTGGTCGCTACAACCAAGGTCGTAATAAATGAATTCTAATCTACCTACACTTTAATTTAAAAAAATAAAAGAAAAATGTTTTAAAAGTATTTATCCGCCTTTTTGGATAAATACTCAAGTAAAAATGGATATTTATGAGTATTTATCCATTTTGAGTATTTATCCAGATAAAAACCCATCACTAGTCCTTTCTCAAGGTCTAGTTAGGTCTATTTCCAATTTGATCAAAACCCAGCTACGTGGTTTTGAGATGAAAGCGTAACAGACAGACCGATTTGTTCTCTTAAAATAAATAAATATGAAATAATCGAATACAATTCAAATTTGAAAGAAACGAACATTGTTAAGGTTTGTCAGAAAATAATAGGCGTAGAAATCTCACATTAAGTATGTATGTGAGCATGATAATAATAATATGGTCGGAAAACATTTTGTTATTTGCTGTTTGATGTTTTTCTGAAATCTAACGAGGGTAGTTCATGTTATATTTGTAAGTTACTAACCATAACACGGCTTACGGTAACATATTCCATGTCATCTGCGAAACTTACTGGACTCACCGTCCGCGTGTATTTTTTGCTGGTATTAATTCATTAAAAGCAGGTTTCGTTTGTGCAAGAGCATTAAGGTAATGGGGGTTTCAACTCTCATCATTAAAATCCCTTAGGAATGGCTGAATACAGCTTCGTCATTATGTTTTGGCAGTTTGTCGACTCGGTTGACAGTGGTTCATGCCTTTGGCAATTACTTGTGTCCCAATCAAAGCAACGCATCACGATAGTACCAGAATTACAAAAGGTAAATATACTTAATGAAATCGTTTCTATTGCGACGTTACAGTATCAGTCTGTAGATAATATGAAAAGATCCTCATTGTGACTGTCAACCATAAATGCGTAACTGATTCGGGATTTGTTTGCTGCGAACTGTGTCAGCTAGTGTACTCGTAATACGAGTATAACACACTAAGATTGTTCATTTGTCTTCGAATATTCTTGGACATAATTCACACAGCGCGGCTAGTCCCAAACTAAGCAAGCAACTAGTCTACTATGGGTGCGAGACAATGGATAAACATTTACTTTTTAAACCGAAGTTTGTATCTTGGTGTACTAGCTGACTTCCATTGACCATTACACCAAATTTCTCGTCACTTGGTTTAGAATAGTCATCCATTTTAGTTGAAGTCAGGTTAATGACCTTCTCTGTCACAGTTTGCGTCTACACGCACTATAATAAATATTTAAAGGGGTGTTCAGTCTACACTGAACACCCCTTTAAATATTATAGTTAACGGATTCACTGATATATAAAACAATGGAGTCGTCGAGGGAATGAACACCGATGGAGTGACAAACTACACGTTGAATACTACA
This sequence comes from Mecyna flavalis, assembly GCA_949319885.1. Classification (NCBI taxonomy): domain Eukaryota; kingdom Metazoa; phylum Arthropoda; class Insecta; order Lepidoptera; family Crambidae; genus Mecyna; species Mecyna flavalis. Next base: position 9,986,246 of record OX439435.1, on the reverse strand, counting down.
AACATCGGATATACGGTGCATCGACATAATATCGATAAACGCTTATCTCTTCGAAAATAAAGGCGTAAATTAAACGAAAACACGATGCTATCACCATTATCGAACGAGTATTTACTTTACAATATGAAAATATTTTCCAAGTACTATCATTTAATATTGCATGGTGGCTAATAATGGGCTGAACGTATATTACGGTAGGGGAGGTGTTCGCGAGCGACAAAATGAATTTTAAAAAGATTAGCAAAGCAGGTGTCGATAGACGGACCTGTTATTTTTTTTTTATTACAATGTGTAACAAGACGAGCAGATCGTACACCTGATGGTAAGCGCCACGTCTGCCCTTAGACAGTTCAGTGCCAAACAGTAACTAAGCATTTACTGTCTGGCACTGCCCTGCGCCCGCTACACCGAGACGAACGTTATTCGGTCTCATATAACCAGTAATTTCACTAGCTTCAGTGCCCTTTTCATTAGTTGATTTCTACATAATATGAAGTGTTTTGGAAATGTACACTGTGACTACTCACCATTATGAGAACATAATTAGAAGATTTATAAAGGAAAATAAAAACAATGGAATATACTTTTTATAGGTACCATAAGGATGGCGCTCATACCTATGACCCGCCTGGTCGTAAGGGCTCACCGTCGCCTATGGAAGCTTCTAACACCAGGGGGGTTCCATTGTGCGTCGTCAACAAAATAAAATAATAAGTCTTTCACCTGCCAACACAGGAACATAGCGTACAAGTATGAAAAACTCTGTTTTGTTTAATCATAGATACAATGTAATTTCCAATTAACTTCTACCCAGAAGGCAAAATACAAATTTTTCTTTGATAAATGAAAAACAACAGAAAATTTCGTCTTCCGGCCTACGAGTTTTCTATAAGTAGTTAAAACAGTTCTGATATTTTTGGTTATAATAATAACCAAGATACGAGTTCATCGTTGATTTAATTTGATTTTAATTATGAAATCATCACGACGGATTTGGTGAAACAGTTGAGAAGTCGGCTATAACACTCGAAGTCGCAAGTTCGATCCCCTCACGGTACAAATACTTGTGTGCCTGAACAATGAACATGTCTGTATAGTCACATTGAAGAATTGACAGGTTAATTAATGTTTTGTTCTTAAAGACCTGTTTTACTACTGACAGATAAGTTAGTGATAATTTACAGTCAAATAAAATAGATGCTGTCATTTCTTGTCAATTATCAAAATATGAGATAGCATCTTTCTTATCTGACTGACGATATATGATCAGAAACGTATTTGTCAACAATTGAATAGTTTATGTTTAACCTCCCTTTTATTTTATTTTTACGTTGATAAGACCTGATTTCCTCGATGGTCTAGTGGTGTGCATACCAGGCCTTGACCTCGGGGTCCTGGGTTCAATTCCCGGGTCGAGCAAAATTTTTGTCAGTCTTTTCGGACACAGTTCGGGTTTGTGATTACCAATCCGCATTCGGCAAGCGTGGTGTTAATCACCACCACCATTATTAGTTCCAGTACCCGTCATTGTAACGATAACTTGATTTCAAGGACGGAGACCTTTGCTCTGCAGTGAGAAATTGATAGGCTGATACTTCGCTTTTTTTAAAGACTTGAATAACGAAACAAAATTGAATAGAAGTTTGAAGAGGTAAAAACGTGCTTTATCTCATCATTGTCTTAGCTACCGATCTTTACAAAGTAACGCTCTACCAAAGTGCTTCTTTACATCAGTGTCATCAGTGCATGTTGTAAAACTTAACTAGGATCGTGGCGGGTCATATTAGATGCAGTTATTACGAACAAAGATTGCTTTTGTATAGTACTGGAAATGATTAGTTATTTTTGATTTTATGTATAACGAGTATTGTCTTTTGCTTTTAAGAGCTTTGTCAAGATGGGTTATCTACGCTTGAACTGTAATTTAGAATTCTTGAAATAGGTTTGGACTTAATTCCCGTGGGATCGATTCCCATCTTGGATCTAATTAGTGGTAAGACTCGTTTCGTTTTTGTAAGTAATGATCTAAAAAAACAAATAAAACTTAATACATACAAACAATTACTGTAACTACTCGTGCAAAAAAAAACATAACATATGAATTCACTTAAGGTATAAACAATGAGGTTGTGAATGTAAATCTCAGACGAACGGTAAAAAATACAAAAGAAAAGAGAGGTAAATAATTACAGGTTTGGCTTTCACGTTGCGTTATCACAAAAACTTATCCCTTCGGGACAAGACACGATATTCATTATTCACGTCTCGATTGTGCTACAACAGCCGTGGTAAAATGCGGTGTCCGCACAATGTACTTAATTAAGCTCCAAGGATTCGAGAAATCTACCTTTAATTAATAAACGTGGTTTTGTACATCCATGTTCACCTTGAGCTACATCTCACAAAATTTTGTATAAAAATTCGTTTAACTTCATTTCACTCAAGTGAAAAGGAATTATTGAAATTGTCGCTTAATTTACATCCGTACTAACATTACGAGTATTTTAATCTTATGACTAATCTAATGTATATTTGGATCAGGTTTAACATCGAGTATCGATAAACATCGAATATTATTTTATACAAGATGATTGTTTTTTTAAGGCCATTCGGCTGAATCTAGGGAAAAACGAGATGCATTTTATTATTATTATTTGTTATCAATATCACGCGTCTCCAGAATAGACGTTTGTTAAAAATATCTTACCGTAAACTAAAAAGGTAACATTGAGAAAAGACGCCTGTCTAAAACATCTTCTCGCAAAACTATGTATTTGTTTAAACGTTCCTGCAAGCCACTCGAGCTACAAGTACCTACGCACCGTTCTCTGTCTTCTCCGGATATCCCGGACGCTCCACGACGAGACAATGTTTAAAGCTCCTTTCCATAATCGAATAAGCTGAGCTAGTCTCTCGATTGCAGGGAATAATACTAAGGCACCTATTTTTAAATCGATCGTGCGATATCCTGCAAGTCTTTCTTATCTTTTTAATTTTTCAACTATAAGGCGACCATTAGAAATAAAAGCACCGGCCATCGACCAAACCATGTTTTTCTTATACAAAATATTTAATAAGTGGCATTTATGTCGACAATTTTACATAGATATTTTGACGCTTGAAAAAAGTCGCCACTTCCCTTACTAAATTTGGCATTATCCTTTTTTAAAAGAAATTGGTTTTCTGCTATTCAAGTGAATTGTGGACCTGATTGCCATTAGAAGGTGGAAAAATAGAATAAAATAGTAGGTATGTCAAGGACACGATACGTCTGGATTTGATTCTGTCAATATTGAACACTTTCAACATGTAGCTATCCATCAGATGTTACGATCTGACATGACAGCCGGTTTTATATAACGGCAACATCAGATCTGAATTTTTCAAAAAGCATGGCATTTTAAATTTTTGCAAAAATATCGTTAATTTAAACACTTTCTTCAAAATCAAGTGTTTCATTTCAATTGATTAAAACGGGTCAGGACCAAATTGACGAAAGACAAGTTTCATTTAAAACTACGATGTTAAATTTTACTTCCATTAATTTAATCAAGTCTAGCAATATTGAAATGTTGATTACAGGATTCTCAGAACACTTGATACTTTTCGCTCAATAAATGGTTAAAAGTTTTGACCGTTATATCTGTATTCTTTGGCTTTCATAACGGCAGCTGATATACTGAAAGGAGTAAGACTTATAATTTATATTCATCATACGCACGTTACCCGTTGGCAGTCATTATGAGTTAAATTGCTTTATACGATGCCTTTATTCGTAGTAAATTACATGACAACGGCACGCGCGGAGTAGTCATCGCATGTCACCCTCCACTTAACCAACTTAACTATCACCTCATATCGTTGTAGTAAATCACCGGGAAAGTAGTGTACATCAGGGATAGGTTTATTTAAAATATGTAGTTTTTTCACACTTCATTTCTTCACGATTAATTAATTACCAGTGTATGTTACATTTTTTTTTTGCAAATGAACAATTAGAAGTAATTTCACTTCACTGTGCGTTTTTCCCGAAACTTTTTACATTTGGAAACCATAAATATTGGAAATGAAAAATTGACCGCTTACATTGTAACTAAAATTCCTCATTTTGCATCTTTTTTTTTTGCAAAGAGAAGAATGTTAATTACATTTGCATCATTAGTTCAAATTATGCAAGGTTGGACTCTAATATCGCATGTAGATTTTTCTCGACATGAGGTTCTTACATAAAGAAATGAGTAAAACATTTTCCGTACTGATTTCTCGGGAGGCACAGACACAACATGCAAAAACAAATTAATCCGCACCGACTTTCCACCAAGGTATATTATGCGTATTTTACCTGGCAACATTCTTGTTTGTATTTACATACAAGATTATTGATAAAATTAAAAAATAATATTCCAAAAAGCATATAAGTTACTTAAATCAAAATGTAACCTAATGTAAGTCGAATAAAACATAATATGCTTATAAATGTACTTTTTACCAAAACAAAAGTGGAAGTTAGATACGTGAAAACATTCGACAGGCGGAAATACACTCGATCATTTTGAGAATTGACGGCAGACGGTCGACGAACTCGGAGGTGAGGGTTCAAACAGAAATGAAATGCCGTGTTTGCCAATTCACTCTTTCAATAAATTGCTAATGTGATTTGATTTCATTCAATATTCGAATGTGCACACGTCAGTTGCTTTGTACAAAACGTGAGAGGATGGTAAACGTTCCGTCCTTAGGAATACGTAAATAGAACTGTCTTTTCATTTGCGTAAATGTGGATTTTTATCACAATGCAAGTAATGGCATTTAATAACTTTTTTTTATAACTTGAACATCATAGCCCTCGTTTTTTTGCTTACTTACGAGTACATAATATATTATTTACATGTTATAAACGCGAATGTTTAAGAGGATGCATGAAATATTTTATATTATTATGATAAATTAGTGCAGCAATATAGCTTACATACAGGATACGATTTATACAAGCGTAAGGCGAAAGCTAGTTGAAAAATAAATAAAAGAACTATCTGATTGGACTTATGTAAATAGCACAAATGATGCAACTTTTCCCCCAATGCAAATTTAATTTCGCGTTAAAAACCATAGGAAGTTTACTCTGCACTTTGAACCAGACAGCGATGTAATTGGATATTTTAAAGCCCATAATGGCTCACCTGCAATCTGCGAATTCATTATAAGACTTTAAGCCTGATTTAAAAAATCTTTTAACTTTTATGTTTCAGCACTTGTTATAATGAAATTTGGTAACCTAATATTATAAAATATCAGTATGTATAAACGGAAGACTTGATTAGTTTAATGACTAGTATTTTACTAATAATAAAAAATCTAAAAGCGCAGGCGATAGTAATTGTTTTCTATCAGGCGGACCGAGGCTTGAGCGCCAACCTCGCAGTATTAAAAAATATACGATATACATAATATGTGTTAGAACACTTAAGAACATATGGATATGAACTGGCGAACAAACCCTATTAATCTCACAGAACTACACATTATGTAGTATACAAAATAACTCACTGTCCCGTGAGTAATAAACAGAGCGGCACTTAAGCAAATCATATCTTTAAATGATACGTTTCCAATTCCAACTGTCATTTAACTCTTGAAACACGCTAAATAATTACTAGATGTAACAGTATTTTCCTTCATAAAAATAACAAAGCATTATGGCCTACGTTCTTGAATACTGTTAATGATTTTAGCTGCAAAATACTTTTTTGCAAGTTTGTTTATGGTTCATTCGCCACAAGGCATGCACTGGCTCCGTTCTCTTAATCTTTCAAGCCCCGGATCACCAGACACAATAGAAAATCTATTGTTACGCGGCACCCGAGTGCCGGTTCGGGATTGAGTGGTTAAGGTGTAAATGTTAAACCAAGATTTAATTGACTCCTACTACTACTACTACTACTCCGCTGGCTCAGCGACCCGAAGTGGATCTTGGCCTCCAACACGAGATTACGCCACTGCTCCCTGTCTTGAGCAACCTCTTGCCAATTGACAGGTCCCAACAACAATTGACTCCTAAGTTAAAAAAAAATAAGTTTAGTTTTTAAGGTCCATGCTACTTCATAAAACATTTACATTTATTGTTCCGCTTCTATTTATATTCTTGTGTAGCCGTTATTATGAGCTTACACAAAAAAGGCAATTTATTATTAATGATATACTCGTAGTTATTATTCTGTATAAAAGCGTTCTGCTGTGAAACCCCCGGATTACGTATTGAAAAATATATATACTAAACATTTTCTGGCCAATTAAAAAGCGATTATCCGAACCAATGGGCCAGTAAAAGCACTCTGAACGAAACGAACGGAATCGAACTACCGTCGTTCAAACGTACGAGGGATCCTTTTACAATAAAACAGCAGACAGTGTGACGTCAAAAAAACAACGGGTTATATGTTATATCATATCATTGTGACTTATGATTGAATAGTAATTAGTGGCGAAGCATGAAAGAGTTCTACGTTCAGCAGTGGAAGCAGACAGGCTATATTAACTTGGCTTGACTTGACATGTCTTGTAAATGTGACCATTAAGGACTTTGTCCTAATCTGTGAATGAGTGTAATTACAAGATTGTAGGCACAACAGCTAGTGTTTGTTAATATGAAGTAGTTATAAGATAACATTATTACTTTTCTTTATAGAGCCAGAGTACCAAGTAACAGTGCTGGAGACCCGAACCGAACCCCCTTTAACTTCTTTGCTCTCTATCTCTCATGGAAATTCCTCTTAACCCTCTCTCTATATTATTTTCTCAAAGACACATCAGGAAGTTATTATTGTTTTTTTTTTTAATTGGTCGTAGATATGCACTTACACAGCACTATTTTACTGATAAACCTGTTTTACTGTGCCCGAAATAATGGTATAGCCAACAAACATTACCTGTAGTTTTAATAGCTTACACCAGGAGAAAATGTGTTTTTATAGCACATTCATTCACCGTAAGGGGTCTTACAATTGAAAGAATGGTTCCGGTAACAATTGTTTGTAAGAACATACCTTTAGAAGCCGTATATTTCTATCCCAGCAACTAAGTTGAGGAAAACTCAGGAATATAATAATGTTTCGTTTGTATTTTTCTTTTTGTCGAATCTTCTTTCTCAGGGACAAAGGACGACGGTAAAGTTTTATTATTTTTGGCCAGAAACGTTGTAGCTAACTAAATCCGATGCAAAATGTCAAGACCGCAGAGAAACAAACTCATCCTTGTAAAATAAAAAATAATTAATTATAATTAATAATCAAAATAAGTATAAATAATAAAAAAAGGATCCAGTATGTCCATTAAAAAGCTGTAATATTAATTACTGTTAATTGAAATTATATTAAATTTATTAAAAACAAAAAAAAGGTAACCGATTAATTATAGTTTCACTCGGCAGATAAGTAGCCCCAGGGTGCGTGTCCTTGCCGGTGGAGTTGTGAAAGACGGATCATAGGAACTCTTACCTATATAAAGATATTCTTGAAGTATGCTAGACCTGAATGACTTGTCTAATATGTTGAATAGTCATGGCGAATTAATTCGTAATTTTATTCATCATTTTCATTTTCAAACCATCAAACAATTTTGTATTTTCAATATAATTAATGTTAATCAATTCATCTAATATAATATCTTTGCTTCAATTGTTTCAGTCAAAGACAAACTTCAGACCTAAACAAAACACTGAACTAATTTCATTAAATAATTTCCTAACGTAATCTACTTAATAGTAACCTTTCATCTATCGCCCTTTTGTCTCAAATCTCATTAGCACAACTCAAAGTCTTACCAATTTCTGAAAGAAGATTAAAATCCCCCGGTTCGCAGTAAGTCGAAACATAAAACAGGGTCCGTATCGTACGTATTGTGTGCGGGATTAGTTCGCGGTTCCACTGGATGCAGACAAATACAGGGACTGTGGACACAGTATAAAAACTTTTCCTAAAACAATACACTGGAATTGAATGGACATATATTATGTTAAAAAAGTGAATATAATTGGGAAGTTAAAATATGATCTAACCCCGAAGCACGTCATGTCACTAAGAACATGCGACGATCAACGAAGGTACCACAAATAAGATCTAAATAATAATAATATTGTACAAAAATACATACGGTCTTCATTTATCTATCAAAATGCATGCAACGTAAATAAATATACATAAACAAAAAAAGATGAACATCATAAATCATAACTAATCCAAAGGTATTCCTCGAAGCGCAACCATTTTTAAGCGCAACAAATTAAGCGCAACTAAACTATTCCTCAAAGCGCACCAACGTTCGAAAATAGGGAGGGATATGAAGTAAACGTAATAAATGATATCGATGATGTTTTGAAACTCTATTGTGCAGTGGATAGGGTCACTATGTCAAAATGTACTAGGGCAACATGACCTTATTGGAGAGTATTGATTTGTCAAGTATTTTTTTACGAGTTGATTATTATGACGAAACAAGCATATAGAAGAAAAAAGAGATGAAAAGCTGCAGAAAATACAAGCTGCAAAAAATACATGGCAAAATAAAATATGTATGTACCTACATCTCCAATAAGATTATGTTGCCCTAGTACAATAATATACCTTTTTTCTGTCCAGTGGTCATAATAATCAACTCATAAAAAAATTGTCAGTAGGTACCAACCACCCCGGTGCCCCGCCCCGGTACCGGGGTCATTGGGAAAAAAATTGTTTTATCTACCCCGGTAGAACGGCCCCGTTACGTCACCGGGGTGGTTGGCACTAAATAAGTGTCATCCACCCCGGTGAGATTTTTAACGGGGCGGTTAGAACTGATCAAGTATCATCTACCCCGGCGAGATTTTGAACAGGGGGGTTCATTCCCGCTGTGACAGTGGCCAACTTTTGCAAATATGTCGTACTGTCCCCCGGGGGTGGACATCGAAACTTAATTTCAAAAATTGTGACACTGTCCACCCGGGGTGGATAATGAGAATTCTAAGAGAATAATTTACAAATGTACTAGGGAAACATGACCTTATTGGAGATGTATTATTTTGTCAAGCATTTTTTACGAGTTAATTATTATGACGCACCAAGCGTATAGAAGAAAAAAGAGATTAAAAGCTGCACAGTGTATTTAACCTTAATGAAAAAATGCATGACAAAATAAAATTTATCTCCAATAAGGTCATGTTGCCCTAGTACATTTGTAAATTATTTTCATAGATTTCTCATTATCCACCCCGGTCCCGGGTGGACAGTGTCACAATTTTTGGAAAGAGATTTTGCAAAATTAAAAAAATACGTGCATTACTGTTATCGATAGTTTCAATCAGTACCCATCACTATTCAAAAATAAAACGTCGGTGCGCTTTGAGGAATAGTTTAGTTGCGCTTAATTTGTTGCGCTTAAAAATGGTTGCGCTTCGAGGAATACCTCAAATAAACATACCGATACAGAACAAACGATTTTTTATATTAAGTATGTTATGAGAGCGAACAGGCGATAAGGCAGAGTCAAATCCAAAATCGAGCCAGACAATCTGATAAATAAAAATAAAATTAAAATGTCTTTCTAAAAAACTTATGCCAACATAGGACCCACATTATTGGGTACCATCAATATACATATTATTTTGTTTTAAAAAAAACATTCACCAGTTGTAAACGTAAATAAATAAGAGAAACCCGAAAGTCGACGTGAATGTGTGTTGTCAAGAGGAGATAGTTCACTGCGGGCAGTTTACTGTGCTGGGGACACCTTGCCATGAATTTTAATGAACGAGATTCACCGGAATAACTCCTTTCACGCGAATGAATCCTCAAGCAGCGACAAAAGGGTAACGTTTGGATCACGCCTTTGTTCCAATAAAGGTGGACAAACAATAGGCGCCGGTTGGCTTTCAGTGAGATTAGAAATTATTTCAATACATTTTATCTGTTAACGGTAAGGGTTCGGTAGTTAAACAAAAAGTGCTTAGTCCTTTAAATCCGTCCATCTGTTTTAATTGGTCATAAACGTCGCTTGAAGGTATTTAATTGTGCCGAAAACTTTCACTTTACATTGAAAAATAGGAATTTGGTTTCATAATTAGGAGTAGAATTTCGGTACCTACTAAAATAAAATGTTTAGACGTATAATATCTCCTAAAAACAGAGATCACATTGTTTGATTTTGGAGCATGGCATTGCTTTATGAACTTCAAACATATTCATCTGTGTATGAGTTGTAATGATTGACCGTTAAATTCATGAGATTGTGTTTGAAAATAATAAATTTTAAATTTTAGCTACTGATGATGATATCCATTATCATTTTTCTCTTGTGAAAATTCAAGCACATACTACCGGTCTGTCCCTCAGGCTCAGTCTAAAATAGGGCTGAGTTAAGGTAGATATCATACAACATTCATAATGCATTGTTGATGAAATAATGTTCATAATGCATTGTTGATGAAAGAATATTCATAATGCATTGTTGATAAAAGAGGGCGACCGAAAAATTCGCAGGACATATTTTGCACATTTTAAAACATTGATATTACTGTGACTCAATGATTGCCTTCACAGCTTAAAGTATAATAATAATAAATATCTCTGGACATTATTCACACAGCGCCATCTAGCCCCAAACTAAGCATTAGCTTGTGCTATGGGTGCTAGACAACGGATAAACATTACTTATATACTTTTTTTTGTAAATACATACATATTATACATAGAAACACCCAGACCGATACAAACAGACATGTTCATGCACACAAATGTTTGTACCGTGCGTCGATCGAACCCGCGACCTCTGGTGCAATAGCCGACTTCTCGACCATTACACCAAATGGCTCGTCAATTTATATAATGATGTTCTACTAGCCAAATTTTAGGTATGGCGGCCAATATATCTACATGCAACATAACTACGCAGTAAATAATAATAGTGCATTTGTAGCGAGCAAACACTACACTCCCCAGGGAATAATCCTCACTATCATAGCACGGTGGGACAGCAGTCTGACACGCCTGACAGAACGCGACGCTTTACGGGTGTGACGGGCAAACCGGGGAAATTTAGTGGGTAGTGGGACAAACGCTTTTAGTTCCGAGTCCCACATGAGGCCGATTGTCTTGTGACGTTTGAAGGTCACTTATCATGACAAATATTTTGAGTATAATAATTGTGTATTAGACATATACGTAATAACTCTAACCACTGGGCAATAAAGCGTTACGTTACACGCTTCGCAGCTTTGTCGGACAATATGGCAGATGTTGGCTCCCATCAATATCTATAGCGTCTATCTGGGTTGCCATGAAGGAGGACAGGAGCTCAGCCTAGGAAATCGAACAACGGTAATAAAGTCCCGACGCTATATAAGCATTTTAGATTAAATACAATAAACGTTTATTGTATTCAATCTAAAGTGCTTATATAGCGTAAGTACGTATAATAAGTACGTACTTATTACATTATTTTAACAACAAATCTAAATCCATTTCGTACAAACTGACATCAAACAAAAGGAAATTTATGAACATCGCGAGTATCTTTCTGATCAAGATTAGGAAATATTTGGAACCGTTTTCTTCGTGAATGAGACGAATAACAAAGCAACCCTAATCTTGATTATGGAAGTCCGTAATTTTCCCGTTTGTCCTCATTGTTCGTAAAATGGACATTATAATTAGGACGGGAAGTTTTATTTTGAATAGTAAAGAAAGGAGAACATTTTTCTGTTTTTAATGCTTATGAGTAATTATGAAAGTAAAATACCTACCTTTCGGAATGTTGAATGTTGTGAAATGTTGGGACATTTATTTCTGACCGACAGTTATACTAGGAGATTTTGAAATATTATTCGTTTTAAGCTAGAAATTATATTTATATTTTGTGCTACAGACACTGTCTAACATCACAACAGACAAGACAATACTTAAAACATATTTTATAATAGAAAAAAGGTAAGAAGTTTTCTTTCTGACTTCCTTATTTTATTAACTGCAAATGTATTAACTTAAACTATTAAAGTAAAATAGAATAAAACGTTACTACAGAGCGACAAAAAGTTTTATGAGGCATGTTGAAACGTTTATTTTGCCGCTTTATTTATTTCCTGATTCTACAGAAGCAAAGGCCTTATAGGGTCCGGTATAAATATTTACGGACTTATAGACTAATTCAGAGAATACTGCAAAAAACTCTATGTATGCCGATGCATTTATCCCACTGCCAGGCAAAGGCTTCCATAGTTAAAATCAAGTCATTGTCACAATGATGGGTAATCACCACGCTTGCTAAATACGGATTGGTGATCACAAACTCGAGCTGTGTTCGAAAAATCCGGCACAAGTTTTGCCCGACCCGGAAATTGAACTTAGGACCCCGAGGTACTTTCACCACTAGACTATCGAGGCGTTATTCTACCCACTTTAAAGACCATCGAGGCGTGAATGCTCTAATACTATTTAAGTGATTTTTCTGGCGCACCAATCACAGAAGCTTTTTATTTACCAAAGATTCCATTCCAGCGTTCGCCTTTGGTTTGCATTTCCATTTCCATTAAATGCGAAAAAAAAAAACACATTGAAATGTGCTTTAAATATTAAATACTCGTAAAATGTAATGAAATTCCTTCCGCTACCATCTGTTCAAGAATGAAAGGCGAATTGAATTGAGATTGAAAAATATCAAACGTCTCCTTTTTGACAGATTGGATTAACTTAATGTTTTTATATTTGGAAAAAAATCGATTAGTACGAGTATAAGGATCAGGCTGTGAGAGAGAAGTTCGTGATTCTATATCTGTAATACAAGTTATAGACCGACAAACTTATCTGTTTCGGTGGCCAAAATTACTACGGCCAGAACTACGTGTTTTACAATACAAAAACGTTATTTAATGATACAGTACTAAAACGACAGTAGCGACGCCGCCACTGGAACAGATAAGTTTGTCGGTCTATAGATGCTGTTTATTTGTGTAAATTGCAAAAAATAAGTCACGTTAATGGCCTGTTCTTTTTAAAGGCAAGCAACATTATCTAGTTCCCTATTTGCTGGTGGCCTAGGTGATAGTGCTCATAAAATATAGGCAGCTCACCTATAAATGGTAAGTGGCCACTGCGGCCTATTCCATTAAGGTGTACTTCAACAAGAAGCGTCGTTAAAAGGCTTTCATACTCTTATCTTGAAGACTTTGATTTCAAGTGTACTGACTCTTTATATATAACATTCATATTTTGTATACAGTCAGACGTAGACGTTTACTAAAAAATAACGCACGATCTAGTCTCGGGATTTAATAATACCTATTGTTTATTTTTAATTCATAGATGTAAACTTTTTTATAACTCTCTGCCATAACAGCTCTGGCTGTGTTCCGGCAATATTAATGTGGGAGCCAGTACACTTGAAATCAGAGGCTCGAAGATCAGATGAGTCTACAGTCTGGCAGCGCATTGAGGGACGTTTCCAGGTGAAGCGTCCCTCAATGGAATAGGCCGCAGTGGCTGCTTACCATCAGGTGGACTGCGTGCCTGTCTGCCAACTGACCTAGTATAAAAAAAACTTTATCTAGACAAAAAGTATACATACATGTTAAGCTACGAATAGTTAACCAAAATCCTACAGGGTATAAAGAGTTATTGCTCAATTACGTTTTAAAAATGCTAAAAGCATTGAGTTAACCGAAAAACTCATGCTATTATCGATCGCAAAGTAAAATATGAAGATTAATGGACGCGAATGACGTAGGGCCATATCGACTTACCTAAAAACTTTGGCAATTTGTAGGTTTCAGATCAATTGACTTGGTGAATTTGAAAACATCTGATACCCAACACAGATTGCAATGTTATCGCTTCGTGTTAAGATCGTAGAGGCGTGATAGCCGAGGGTAAACTTGCCACCTTACACGAGATGTTGTTAGTTCGATATGACCTTGGCTTTCAGTAACATAAGAAGTGGGTTACCTCGGAAGCTACTTATGGGATTAATAAATACATTTTACTACCAGTAATAAAATAAATGAACTTAGTTAATTTTGTGTTGGTTTTGATAGCAGCTTTGCATAATAATATATAAACTGAATATACAATTTTAAAATTGCGTAACAGATACAAATAATTGAGCCTATGTATGAAATGAACGTTATCAAATATGTAATAAATATTATGAACCTATTGTTCGTAAAGAAAACATATTCGCCCAAAAAACAACACGAACAATAGAACAATATTTGCTTTTTCATAATGGAGGCAAAAAAATGCTATTCATGAGCCCTCGTTGACTGAAACATTTCCACTAAAATATATTATCCATGCAGAGTAAGTGAGTTAGACTAATAAAACCCTGTTGTCCCTTTAAGCTGGTTCGCATTTGTACGATATTGTTCCAGTAATGAGCCCTACAAATTCTAGACCCGTAGGCTTCCATTGAATCGTCTGCGCTTTCTCATTGTCGAAAGTGCTTTCACGTATATAACTTTGTCTCTTGTTAAGAAAAAATGGAACAATATCGTAATTTGAAAAGAATGTTACCTACATATCCATGATATCCAGATGTATTAAAAAAGTTTCTGGCCAGTAAGAATTCAAAGGAGTTTTTTCGAGCGAATCATCGTATGTCATTCATTTTGTACTTATGTGATTTGTTAACGAATGTGTCACTTTCAAAAAGAAAGTAGGTTGGTCAATGATGGGCTGGTTACAGAAGTTGAAAACAAATGGAACTTTAATTGGCTTGTAAGTTGGTCTCGGGTAAAATATAGTCAAAAAAACTCCAGAAGCTTGGTAGGTTCTTATACCTACTAGCTTTAGTGGAGACATTATGTATAACATAATACGTAAAATGAAAAGAAGATTCGCATAAATTGATAAGATAACACGTAAAATGTTTTCTTTCATGTTAATTCTTACTTGATAAAAGTAAAATATAAAGACTTTTTGTCGAGTTTGTACTGTTTATTCTCTGTTTCGATTAGAGTTTTCCCTGTGGCCGTCCTCGTCCTTAATCACTGGTATTTTCACAGTTGAACCGTAAAAAATAATTATGGCCTTAACAGTCACCTAAAATTATTTTGTCAACAGAGAGAAACCTACATTTCTTTCTGTTGACAAAATAATTTTAGGTGAAACCAACATTTGTTATAATGAGTACGCCGAAATTTTGATTATATATTTGCTACGCCATTATATTTTCCCTATAATTTTAATCGAATAAATAAGGAATATTCCTCTTTTTTTAATTCAATAAAAATGTATAAAAAAATTGTAGTTTTAACTCCAATATACATAAAATTTATGAAACTTTATAATGACAATTAATAAAAAAACGAAAATCTTTACATATATCCCAAAATATGTACATACATATTATATTCCAACGTGCGTGGGAACTGAACAAAATAAAAACAAAGTTTCTGGGAGAGTGAAACTAAAAGATTTTCACGACAAGACAAAAGACAATTATTATTGGCAAACGATATTTGAAAATGGAATGAAAGAAGTTAAACATAAACATAAAGGTTTTATTTAATCCATGCTAGCTTCTATCAAACAAAATTAGAAAGGAAGCAATCAAAAAAGTAAATCAATAATATGCATAATATGAATCAGTTACAAAAGGAACTAAACAACTGAGTGCACTTAAAAAGTAAGCATACTATATAAAACACCCCACGTGGACTGCTTATAACATTATAGGAACCAAGTTTGAATGTCGTTAATCTTAATACGCCCGTCCTATGGTAGGGGTGGCGTCGTATGCACGTCGGAATTTATTTATATAGCAGAAATCTAGTCTGGTTGCGGGAAGTCATGAAATCCATGTGCCGGGGGAATCGTGCTCAGAATTTTTATGGCTTTTGCATATTTAATTTTTTATCAGGCTTTATCACCTTTGTTCATTTTGGCGAATCCGCAAAGGTGTGATTTTACTGTATTCGTTTGCTGTGATTTTGCTAAATTTACATGCAGTAGTTCTTATGAATGTCGGAGTTAGGAACGTAAAATTGAGATTGCTGATTGGATTAAAGAGACCTGGTTTTTTTTTTTGATATCAATGTTTTTTCTTACGCAAGAGTGATTTTGCCCTTCAATAAAATATGTATGTAATGTTATGTATTTTAATAGTAGTTTAACAAACCACGCTAATTCTGTCATGCAATACTTATCACATGAAAAAATACCACCAAAGTATATTTAGCATATTTATTTTCATTATTTTATTTTGTTAATAACATAAATCAATTTTAATCAAGAAAATATCTACGACACTTATTTTTCCTAAAACTGACCCGTCACAATTAATTTGTGTCTCAAAAGGTGAAATAAATAGTAAAAATTCGAGAGGCCCAGCATATTCTTGAAGAGGTAATTTACTTTAACATGATAGATAGCACCTCACGGCAGTCTATCAGGCGTGAAAAATAATGAAAGTCCGTGAAAAATGGTAACGCGTGTTATAAAAGTGAATTTCGTCATAAGATGCGTGGAGAAGGGTGATATTAGACGTTTTAAGGTGTTCCCTCGACTTCATTTATCATTTTTTAATGCATTGTTTAGCGAAAAAATCGAGAAACGTGGAAGTCAGTTATTTGTAAAATTTTAAGCAGCTGCGATATATGTCGGTGGTTAAGATTTATCATTGAAATTATGAATAGAATAGAATAGAATAGAAAAAGTTTATTAGGTATTTTTACAATTTAAGTAATTTAATCTAGAGTTGACTTAAACTAAAGGATTAACAATACCTAATGGGTTTCCGCTCAGCATGTGCCGCGGTAAGCCAAGCTTACCATGGCGCTGGTATTCTGCGGATACCTGTTATAGGGTCTACTAACTTATTTACTAATATAATAGCTTTTCTGTTGATAATACAGAACAGGTGTTCAAATAATATACTTAATTAAGAACATGAAGAATAATGATAGGCAGGTACACAATTTAATATATAACAATAAAATTACATAATATCATATATAAATAATAATTATTTATTAAATAATTATTATGTATTGTATGCATAATGAAATTATTAAAAAAAAATAATATACAAATAATAGTATAAATATGACAATGAATGATGACGACTGATTTGGCGTAGTGGTTCAAAAGATATTGCACAGTACAAAGAGTGTTCATGAATGTGACGGTTTGTATCAGTCTGGGTGTAATATAAATATTATATAATTATGTATTTATTTACAACAAAATGAATGGAATTAATATTTGTCCGCCAGCACCTATGGTACAAGATATTATGCTTGATTAGTGCCTAATCATGGCCCTGTGTTAATAATGACCAAGGAAAAAATGATTTAAATATTTTATTATGATGAAAGTCATCGTTTTTTTCCAAATATCACATATTATTTTGGCATTGTCGGTATACACATAATTTTCCTATAATGACGACAGTATAATTATTGTGCGCAACCCGATATCATCCGCTGGAATTTCACATAATGGAAACAAATGACTTTTGTTTGATTAATCTACCTCTAACATCGCAATTTAAATGCTACTGTATAATTACGAATGTTTACCTAAAGGCATCCTCACACAGACCTGTACACAATTTTTAATCTATTACATTTTTGAGATTGAACTAGCAAGTATGTCTTAACTTATAAGTTTTATAGCGAAATAAGTTCATATCGATAATTAAAAAAATCATCAATTAAAAAAACTGAAAAGCGAAAGCTAATAAGGTAGAGAAATAACTAAGGAAAATTTTAACGATAAATTAATCTTTAAGTCTGTACAAAATAGCAGCACCGTGCAGTAAAAACCAATCTTAAAAAAAGGCCTATTTTTTACAGACTACTGCACCTAGGCTTTTCTCCCACAGAGCAATGTGTCGAGGCCTTAATTCGACCAAATTCATGCAAAGTCAATTTTGCAAGCGAACGAACTGAAGCAACACGCAAAAATGTTAACCGGTGTATCTAGGTAGCTACTAGTCAGCTACCCAGATACACCGGTTAACATTTAAATGCATATTTGTTAGTAATCTTGTCTATTGCACCAGGAATTAAAATCCGCGTTTGCCCTGAAAGTTATATCATTCAGAACAATTTCCGAACACTTTGTTTTATGGAACTTAGATCTTACAAGGCCAGCTGAAGTGGTTGCAACATGTCAAATATAACATTCGAAATATACACACCCACAGGGGATTCACTGGAGGGTAGGCGATGGATCCACGCGTCTTTTAGTTTTAAATCTTTTTATTTGTGATCTAGTGCAGTTTGGTGTTGAAAAGTGGTGTGATTTTCATTCAGTAAAGTGTAACAAAGTGTCATAAATAAGAAGATTGAAATAAATTGACTGAATGGACGGGTATTGCGTGTAGTGTGTCCCATCGGTAGATGAGACGCTCTTACCGCAATGGCGTCCATTCCCCCGTGACCTTGAGATTATCCTCCAGTGTTTCCATGAAGCGTTAAAACATCTTAACACCAATGTTTTAACGCAAGGAGAAACTCCCAATAATCACTTGACATTGGCAGAATCACCGCGCCACAAACAGGCGCGGGATGGAGCCCATTTAAAAAAATAAAAAATAAACACACCCACAGGTGACATCTGTCACAAAAATAGTATTCTAGAAATTGAATTCGAGAAATATTAATGTGGGAGCAATTAAGTTGAGGCTAGAAAATCAAAAGAGTACAGTGTAGCAGCACATCGAGAGACGCTTAAAGTATTTTATCTACATCCATACCATAATATGTCTATTTTATAGTCAGGAGCGATAAGCAAACGCCCTACATTTAGATATATGTATCTGTGGCTGCATCGTAATGTTTACATTTTAGTATCGGTAACCGATACTTTAATTACGTTCAAATTTCGAACGTCTTCTTAAAAAGTAAAAATTAATGGATTTGAAGCTAACATATGTAAGCAAAACATCTTGATGTATTTTCAAAGGTACCAGGAGAGCATAACCGCAGCGTAACTATTCATTAAATCAAAGAGTTTGAAAGACACGAGCTAGCCTAGCTTCTTGTTCTTCTCTGCTCTCCTGGTACTACGGATTATATTCCACGCGGTTTGACATCGATCCTGACTTTTAAATAGACATTTATCGTATGAATGAAGATAAAGTTATGTATGTGACTGTACATAATTAGGCATTAAAATACTCATGTGATCCTTTTATGAAACTCACTTCGTTCGTTTCATAAAACCACATTCGTATTTTAATGACCCTTATTATGCAACAGTCACATAAATAACTATTACCAAGGGAGACCGCAGTGACCACTTTTATCAAAAGGGCTGCAGGCCTGTCAGTAACATAATAATTAGACCAATAAAATAATGGCTATATAGCCTAAAGTATCTGTTTACGTCCAAATGCATTTGAGTTTAGATGATGAGTTTCGAAAATGGTGATATAAAAAGCAAGCACTTATTGGCTGTATAATTAAAGTCGATCATGCCAATTCTGCACAGTCAAAGCGTTATATAATGTAGAGTCCTTGCAGCATACAGCAGGTCCAATTATCATTTAGCGTAGCGGGAATGGCATTTCCCCGATAATAAACCACATTTCCATTCCGTTTAACTCGGGCCCATAACAAACTATTCTCTCGTAATCAAATTATCAATTACGTCCAACTCCCAATCAATATTGACTTGACAAATGAGCCGACGGTCTGCGAATGCATCGAGCATTTTTACTTATTCATGTCACAGATAACTATGTTCGTTCGTATCTACGAGCACAATCCCGCTTCGTCGACTTGGGTCCCATGCTTCGCTCCTCGTGGTGCACTTGTTGTAAAATGACACCGTACAAACTTTATTCGGATTTCAATGTTTTATTATTGTTTTTGAATAATTTTGAAGAAGGCGCTAGTAATGCTGTATATTTAACTTTTGTTTTTTGATTAACGTCTCGTTTCTTTCCGTAATCTTATATGAGTATGTACAACATCTAATCATGTAAAAGTATATCTCATGTTGTCAAAATCAAATGCGTGTACCAAAAACTGTTTCGTTACATTTTGTTGGACAGATAATATTAAACAAACATAAGTGTTAGTATCCATACCTGATACCAGTGAAATTTGAGATTAATGGAATAAGCGAATCTATTGATATGAAATAAACGAAAACAATGATTCTCTCTAACGATGAAATCGATTCACTGAGGTACAAACAAATAAACTTATTACTACAGCTGCTGCTATTGAAAATCAAGCTTAAATAAGATTAAAATAAGGTTCATAAGTTGTGTGTCTATGCTTTTAAGCCTGACAGGTCCTTAAAACCTTATTTTTAATTTTATAGAAAGCTAATTTCCAATAACGGTGTGAGCTGTTATATTGCACTTTACTTATTTTTGAACGTGATTATTAATACTATTTATAAATTGAGATTTTTTGTAGTTAAATAAACATTCCAAGCAGGTGAGATAAGTGCCTCAGTTTACCTCAACAAAGCTTATAACAACTAGTCGACTCATCCGTAAAAAGTACTCTCCAGAAACCGTTTTAGCCAGTCCATTCGCAATTCAAACGTTCTAGTCAATCGTTGATCCAACCGCTCCATTTCTTTTCCCTGGAGATCAGTTAACTACGTGTGCGAGTTTGTAATGACCACGGTAGCTTTCACATTGTAGGAGAAGACACGTTTTAGATTGAAACAAGAAATTAGGTATGCCATTATCTGTAGTTTTAGTTGTCAGTGTGTTACTGACGGAAATACTTAGGAATGTTAACTATGCGATTAGGAAAAAAATAGTTTTTGTGTTCTTCTCTTTCGGACCAAATTATTTACCAGTTGTCGAGTTACAAAAGATGCTTATCCTTTTAATATCTGTGACTGCCGTATTAGGTTATAATACTTAATAGATTTAACCCACTTAACCCGACCGTGTCGTAAACGACACACCAACTTTGAAAAAATCTGGAGAGATATGAGAGTACTTGAAGTTATTTTTTTTCGTCGCGTTTGGCTATCGAGGACTCGGTTAGAAGTTACAAAGTGTTTTAAGTGTGCTGCAGCTTATTTCCTTTGTGCTGGATAACCACAAATTTTCAGGTTTTTACGATGAGTAATTCAAGGTCAGATGACATATTAGTATAAACACTTTTTTATTTATATGTGATATAATTATGATAGCTTGATTCCTATAGACTTAGCAACTGTAAAAAAGTTGGTTATTTTATAACATATTCAGGCAGTAGTTAAGGTTTTCTTTGTACGTGTCGTAAAAGACACGGTAGGGAAATGTGCTACTATATAATACTTATTATTTTGATGCAGAAAATTACAAAAACCCCTGACTTTGCATGAGATAGTCGAGGAATTAGAGCTAAAATCCCCGACTCCATAACTATCATGCCTCAGGAAAATTGAAATACCGAAATTACGGACAAGGACTCTGCAGATTTTGTGTCCCTTCGAATTCTACCGGCGTCTCAACTCAAGGCACCTGCTCAAATTTAGCAAGATTCTTCTGATGATAGCGGAGATGATACCTTGCCTTACCGTACGGCTTTCCAAATGACGGCGCATCGACTCCGGTCCTGAAAGCTTTACCATCAGACCCAGAAACTATTTCTTCTACTCCTGCCCACAAGCCTAAGGGCCGATTCCGTCTACTTCAAGGAGCGTTCCAAGACATGTTATGACCGTATCCATGGAACAATGGCTAAGCCCTGGTATAAAACCCGGAGGTCGTGGGTCCGATACCCGCCTTGAATCCGGTTAGTGGTCGGACTTTTTCAGAGTCTGAATGGTTAGCTATCCCCACAGGTGAAATCTGCCGCCAAAACAGCTCTGGCTGTGTTCCACCAATATTCATGTGGAGGCCAAGAGACTTGAAATCAAAGGCTACAAGATCGGATGCTACATCCATTGTGGCAACACATTGAGCGACGCTTCCTGGTGTAGTGTTCCTCAATGGAATAGGTCGCAGTGTCTGCTTACCATTAGGTGGCCTGCGTCTGTCTGCCAACTGATCTAGTATAATTTTTTTTTTAATCTTATCATACACTCAGGTTTTCTTAAAAAGGTACAATAATATTTTTTTTGAGATATTGTGTGTAATTTTTTTGGGGTTTCCTAATTGAAAATGACGTCTATTGAAATCTACATACAAAGTTATCAAAGTAGTGGATTCCCCTACCGTGTCGTTTACGACACGGCATTTTCCAGGTTTTCTGGAAATCAAAAATTTTTTTCAATATTTTTCTGTGATTATTTATCACATAAATATAAGGTATACACAGTTTCAGATCAATTACTGAAAAAAAGTTTATTCAGGAACAAGTGGGT
Organism: Mecyna flavalis; assembly: GCA_949319885.1. Classification (NCBI taxonomy): domain Eukaryota; kingdom Metazoa; phylum Arthropoda; class Insecta; order Lepidoptera; family Crambidae; genus Mecyna; species Mecyna flavalis. Next base: position 9,963,957 of record OX439435.1, on the reverse strand, counting down.
TAAGAGACAAAAGATAGACTGCCCAATGTTATATAGAAGAAATCCTATATTCTAAAATGGATCTTCATTTTACATTAAAGCATTTTTATAAACACAATATCTTTTCAAAATTTAAAAAGATACGTTAGCAAAGATGAAAAATGTGCATCGAACACGACAAAATACAAGAATTTTCAATATTTATATTATTAAAATTCTAAGAGCCAATAGCTTGATAGCTTGGTAATATCTTTGCCCTTTCCATTTTTATTAGAATTCAGTAATTCTTAAATATATTGTGAATGCAAAATATAAACAACGCAAATATTATGCTTCAGATGTGGAATTAATTTTTTTACGCTTGTAGTAAATACGCGCGTAGAAAAATTTATCGGTGTTGGGATTAGAACTATCGAACTACCAGGGGTACCGCCTATTTGTTACCCTTGTAAGAAAATACCTAAAGATCATCGCAACCATGTGGTATTTATAGTGCCTGCGTGGTCAATAGTCGATGGTAATAGGCTCTTACTTGATACTCCACTGAGCGGCTACATGCTAACTATTTTTATTGTCAATGAAACTTGTCTATCGTGTAATTCGACGAAACGTTTTTCGAAATGGAACAGTGAACCCATTTTACCGACCATCACATAACATTGCTAGTTACATACAAATTTAAAAAGGAAGTTAAAGTTGTGGATTAAAAGCAAAAATGTTGATGAGATCCCTAAATGAGCTGAAAACTGTCTTTTAGAAAGCAGAAACAGCATTTCCAGCGATACGAAATCCGCTGCCGGATATTTCAAAAGGTCTTTTTTGCGTCTCGCTCCTCTAATGGCTATGAGTCAGACACAACTGCATTCAAAGCTGTGTTTGTACTTTTTGTTCACTGACAAAGTTGGGTACAAATGGTGTGTCTCCTGTTAGTTGCTCGGAATAAAAACATCGAGCGCGTGAACTTGCGTATTTAGTGGCTTATCTTAAATTCAAAGCTTAAATACAATTTTATTTGTTGGTAGATATAGTAAACTAGAGTATACAGAAAATCAAAAAAATATTGATTGTTAAATAAGAAAGAAGAAATGTGTTCGTCTGCCTACTGACGTATTATAAAAAGTATGTAACACAAATACCGAGTCAAGTGAAAAGTATACAGTATAGGTTCTATGCTATACACTATTTTTTTTCGTAAATTACAATTTGCATAAAATCTATTAGGTATATCATTTTAATATAATATGTACATGTAAGTATCATTTCCTTCAATATCTGCTATGGACGTCTAAAACTGCTTACACTACCTTGTGATAGTTGTGGACTTTTAATTAGCATGCGGTGGACGTGAAATATTGTCGTAGGCGATAAAATGGAAGTTCCAACGTTCGCTGTGCCAGACAGGTGGTTAAGTACGAGCATTTTTATTGCGCTTCAAGCAAAATAATCCTCGAAAATTTTAGAATTTCAAGTGAAAAATGGACGGTTAAACGAACAGTAAAATTACTATTTGTCGTAAGACTAACTGTTTGGTTCAGGCAGTATTGGAATCTTTCATGGCGTTTATCCAGGCTTATAACATAACTAATGCAAATAAACATTCAAAATAAATTATCTATATCTCGTAGTTAAAACGCCAGAAAATGCGTATTCAGAATAGGTATAAAAACGTCTCGCTGGTGTAGTGTTTTTTTATATTAGGTCAGTTGGCAGACAGACACGCAGCCCACCTGATGGAAAGCGGTCACTGCGGCCTATTCTATTGAGGGACACTTTACCAGGAAGCGTCGCTCAATGTGCTGCCAGACTGTAGGCTCATCTGATCTTCGAGCCTATGATTTCAAGTGTACTGGCACCCACATTAATACTGCCGGAACACAGCCAGAGCTGTTATGTCGGCAGATTTCACCTGTGCTGTAGGGGTAACTAGCCAGTTGGACTCTGAAATAGCCCTACCACCAACCAGACCCAAGGCAGGAATCGAACCCATGACCTCCGGATTTTATACCCGAGCGGCTTAGCCACTGTTCCACGGAGGCGGTCAACCGTGATCTCTGGGTCCTGTGTTCGATTTCCGGGTCGAGCACAATTTGCGTCGGTTTTATCGGGCATAGCTCTGGTTTGTGATCACCAATCCGCATTTGGCAAGCATGGTGATTAAGCTAGAGTCATCATTGTAGCGATGACTGAACTTGATTACAATGATGGAGGCCTTGCTCTACAGTGGGATATTAAATAGGCTAGCCTACTAGTTGCATCTTAATCAATTGAGACGTTCAAGGATAACTAAATAAACTCATGAAAAAGTTGGCGTTGGAACGTTGGTTTGACAAAATATGTTCATTCTTTTTCAGCAAACAATGTAGAGTAAGTATATTTAGAAATAAACGAAAATATTTAAAACCCAACAGTTTGGCACAACTCACTCTCCTCGCGATAATTTCCAATTTATAATAGAATCAGATATACGCTATTCAATTCTGTACGTGATCGAAATCAGCTGAAATGTGCCAACTGTATTTTATGTGTGGAGTGATCAGGCAATAAATGGGAAATGTTAATTTGAATTTCAGTTCATGTAGTCGTGGCTGTTGTTCAGTACATTTTGTATGTTTTGAATAGAGAGTATTTCAATCAGTAAGATGAAATTCTCAAAAGAATTTTCTTTTCAAAAGCCTTCATTCGTACAAATGTTTGTTTTTGTTCGGGCGACAAAAAATATTTATATTCTTTCTGTTATGATTTCGTCCCCAACGGGACGACCGTGTTTCGGCCCCATCGTTTGAGCCTGTCAAGCGAAAGTTCATTTTTAATCCCATTGATCGTTCATTCGGTTACTTTGGCGGATATTTTTTTATGAGCAGGAAACGGAATAAAAATCTTTTGAACTGTGAATTACGAGAAAAAACGTGTTGGGTCTTTAGATAAGTTACTTAGTGACGACTCCTTATGATCTGTAGAGAAGAGAGACTTTCAAGTTTAAACATAATAATTATACCGAGTTTCTTTGGAATGGAGCAGTAGGTACATTAATATCATTTAAATCTATACCGATGAACACTAAGCTGAAAATATTTTATCTATGTACTTAATGAAGCTTAGTTTTCTAATGACCGATGACCGACTTTTGGAGTTTGATACCAAACTAAAAATATTTTTATCAAAGAACTACTTATATGGTTATATCTGCTTCAACCAATAGAATTGTGGTCTTGCTGCTATTAATATAAAGTATTGAAAACTTGACGTGACTACAATTACTCGAAAGTAGACTCAGAAACATTCAGGGGAGTTTTTAATCGCACGAATACACGTTTGATTCAAACTAGAATGTAGGCCTCAAACCGAAAGGATGAGCATCTAAATCCACTAGCAGAACGTTAGCCAAAGCGTGAACGCGATTCGTCAGCCTACCGCATAGAGGAAGTGCCACGCTCGCTGCGAGCTAACATTTGTCGGTAGCTAGCTGTAGTGCGGAGTAATGTACACATAAGAACTTAAAAATAGAATAGAATGAAATATACCATAAATATTATAATTTGTTTGGTACCAAAAACCAAACACTTATTGTATAAAAGAAGAAAACAAACAATATAATTGTATTAATATCTCAAAAAAAATAGTTTTTAACGACTTTTATGCCGTCTTTTTGTTTAAAAATTGATAAGTATGTTTTTTATTGATAAAGAAAAGACATCTTTTTCACTGAGTAGATAAATAATCTGTCAGTGGTGAAACCACCCTTAATCTTTTTCCTTTTCACTATAACTTTCTAACAAGTAATTTATCTGCAATTATGATTGAAAGTTGCATTAAAACCCTTTTAAGTTTTGACTACGTATCCGCATGCACGTAACCCAATCCTAGACACCGCATAAACACATTCCGCCGTCGATTTCAATCAGACGAGCACAGATGGCGCTGCGAACGCAGTTTACGCGGAGATTGCATGCGCGCGGCGCATTAGTGCAACGAATTACGACCAATCTTAGACCATCTACGAATGTTGCGCGGAAGTTTTACCACAGATTGTGCTGGAGTATTAAACGCCTTAATGCGTGATTACAATGTACGATGCTATTGATATACTCTTAGTTACCTGTTACATTGTTCAACTTGTGGAATATGCTTTATCATATTAAGTAATAATTGTTACTAGGATAAAAACGGGCTTAATCGCCATAATTACAATAATCTGGGACAAATGCGAGAGTTAAATAATATGTGCATAAACTAATGACAGCAGCAACTTTCTAAAAGGGCAATAATCTGATGTATGGTAATATCGGCTTTCATAAATACGACCTTTGGAATGCATTCGTTTTAAATCAGAGAGCATAAATGTTAAAACGAGAGTTGTATGATGAAACCTTAGTTAGAAACACGACTTCGTTAGTTACACTACAAGAAAAAGTAAAAAGGACATGTTTATGAGGATTCAGTGATAGAAAAGCTCATTCGTATAATTTACAAACGTTTGCCAGAGACGTAATTCTCTGTTTGCGGAAACAGATTGCTATTCGCGCCGCATTCTAAGAGTAAATGCCATTTGCGCTGATATAAAGTGAGGAAAGACATATAAAGTGAGGGAAGACATATAACGTCGTTTGAATAGACGTGCATTAGAAATGGAAATAATAGGCATATAAAATATTCATGTAGTACTATTACGAACACGGCGCTTTAGTTCATTTTGTTAACGTAAGAATAAATGCTTGTTTCCTTTAAAAATATAAGCTTTTTTTTTACTATTTATTTAATCCACCTATGTTTTAGTATTAAAATAAATAATATGTTTTATGACTATATTATAATAAAAGACGTTAACTAAGAATTTGATTAACTTATGTTTTAATTTTTTAAATTATTTTTCTTCAATAAGGTGCAGAGAAATCAAACCAGGATTATTATAAGTGGAATAATAATCTCCATATCACTCCTCATTCTCCCTACCCTTTCCAAAATTCTTGAAGTATTAGTAATCCATTAGATGTTACTTGCCGGCCTCTTTTATATTATTAAATAGTAAAACTTATGGACATTAATTAGGAATACACACACTCTCATAATTAAAGCTTAATAGTCATTTTACGTTTGCGTTTGCAAGTATTTTTGATTCGCAAAAGAGAGGCGTTAATTAGATACCATACTGCAAAATGCTCTTTTAAACAGGCGGTATAATGTATAGTACAATTAGTACAGCAGCAATGGACGGACAGCCTAATTAGAAGTCTAATATATTAAGTCCATTCATTAGACTGCTTTGAGACATTGTAACATCAAAAGCATCCCTCCAGGGACAAAATTAAATTATATCCTATTTTTCTTTTCGCAATGACTGGAAGGAAATAGAAACATGATTATTCTCGCTTTCATGATTGAAATACACATTATATTTACATATTGTACTTAGGGAACACTTAAACCAAAACTGACAAGTTCATGAACTTTCGAGATGAGTAAACTGCTGACTTCTCAACCGTTGCACCAAAATCGATAGCTTCGAAAGGAAAACCGATCGGCGGATTAATTGAAGAACGAATTGATACGTCCTAAAGTTTTTCTTAAGAATGTACGAGTAGGTTACGTAAAAATTGCATGTGCACGACCTATTAGCGGAACAGCAATCTTCGCCCATCTATACGACTAGGCGTGAGCGGTGTTTTTATAGGCGGTTCGTTTTATGCGCATGCAAATCGAGGCGGGGCGTTCCAGGTAAAGATAAGTGTCGTAATGAACCGCTTCTAGAAGAGGGTTGTATTTAATGGACTGTTTTCTTTTACAGAACTTGAGGAGGAGGATCATTTTAATCTCAAACCGACACGCCGAATGTAGAGATTACTTGTTTACTTTCATTACCTATTTACTTTTATTTCTTCTTTACTTTTATTACTTCTGTACTTTCATTACTTCTATACTTTCATTACTTCTTTTTAACGTTCATGTGTAATGAGTTTGGCCAAAAGTAAGCTGCCTTCATTCATTCTGATGACGGCTTTAATAACAGAAAGTATCCTTAAATGTGCTGCTGCAGGTAATGTAGAATCCTCTCATCTTCATCTCTGTTGTCGTTCAGATTTATCATAAGCATTTCTTTAACGAAATCATAATCCAGCTTTAAAGGTCTTTGGTAATAAAAATATATCTGGCACCGCTTGTAAGAAGGTCGTCACTTCTTTCATAAATATATGAAAGCAAAACACATTTCAAAGCGATCAAATATTCAAATGGACGTTAGAAGACGGATCTTAACCCACTTGTTCCTGAATAAACTTTTTTTCAGTAATTGATCTGAAACTGTGTAGTTATACCTAATATTTATGTGATAAATAATCACAGAAAAATATTGAAAAATTTTTTTGATTTCCAGAAAAGCTGGAAAATGCCGTGTCGTAAACGACACGGTAGGGGAATCTACTACTTTGATAACTTTGTATGTAGATTTCAATAGACATCATTTTCAATTAGGAAACCCCAAAAAAATTACACAAAATATCTCAAAAAAAAATTTATTGTACCTTTTTAAGAAAACCTGAGTGTATGATAAGATTAAAAAAATAATTTATACTAGATCAGTTGGCAGACAGACGCAGGCCACCTAATGGTAAGCGGCCACTGCGACCTATTCCATTGAGGGACACTACACCAGGAAGCGTCGCTCAATATGTTGCCACACTGGATGTAGCATCCGATCTTCTAGCCTTTGATTTCAAGTCTCTTGGCCTCCACATGAATATTGATGAAACACAGCCAGAGCTGTTTTGGCGGCAGATTTCACCTGTGGGGGTAGCTAACCATTCAGACTCTGAAAAAGTCCGACCACTAACCGGATTCAAGGTGGGTATCGGACCCACGACCTTATCGGGTATCGGTTTTATACCAGGGCTTAGCCATTGTTCCATGGATGCGGTCATAACATGTCTTGGAATGCTCCTTGAAGTGGCCGGAATCGGCCCTTCGGCTTGTGGGCAGGAGTAGAAGAAATAATGTCTGGGTCTGATGGTAAAGTTCAGGACCGGAGTCGATGCGCCGTCATTTTGGAAGCCGTACGGTAAGGCAAGGTGGCATCTCCGCTATCATCAGAAGAATCTTGCTGAATTTGAGCAGGTGCCTTGAGTTGAGACCCCGGTAGAATTCGAAGAGACACAAAATCTGCAGAGTCCTTGTCCGTAATTTCGGTATTTCAATTTTCCTGAGGCATGATACCATAACTATCAATAGTCGGGGATTTTAGCTCTAATTCCTCGACTATCGCATGCAAAGTCAGGGGTTTTTTTGTGATATTCTGTAGCAAAATAATAAGTATTATATAGTAGCACATTTCCCTACCGTGTCTTTTACGACACGTACAAAGAAAACCTTAACTACTGCCTGAATATGTTATAAAATAACCAACTTTTTTACAGTTGCTAAGTCTATAGGAATCAAGCTATCATAATTATATCACATATAAATAGAAAAGTGATTATAATAATATGTCATCTGACCTTGAATTACTCATCGTAAAAACCTGAAAATTTGCATCCAGCACAAAGGAAATAAGCTGCAGCACACTTAAAACATTTTGTAACTTCTAACCGAGTCCTCGATAGCCAAAAGCGACGAAAAAAAATAAGTTCAAATACTCTCATATCTCTCCAGATTTTTTTAAAGTTGGTGTGTCGTTTACGACACGGTCGGGTTAAGTGGGTTAATATAGAATTCGATATATTTTAAAAAGGAAAAATAATAAATTGACATGTCACTTTTGATATAAAATTCTGTTTCCTGCAATCTCATTTCATGTTAATTGAATGCTGTAAAAAGGTATTGGAAATGAAAATACCTAAAATAATGTTGTCCTCATAAATCAGGATAATGGCTTTTATTCAAACAGAATTAAAGTATTAATAATACATATTTCTTGTAATAGTTATTTAATTTTTCCAAGTGCAGTGCAGTATAATGTTTGCAAAGTTAAAGTATGAACTATGATGAATAAACAGGAAAATGAAAAGAATAGCATTACATTACAAAGGAGGAATTCTCTATAAAATAACAACTAAGTCGCGTTCAGCATTATTTCCGATTCAAAAACTATCAACTCCCTTTAAAGTTGGCCGGATTCGCAGAAAACTTGTATAATGTTCTTTGAACATTGAATTTAAAACAAACGAAGAACAAAGGCAATGTGGTTGCGTGCCAACGGTTTCGCCTTGTTAGGAGCAATCCTACCAATACAATGCAGCTTTTGTATTTTTGTCCGTGGAGAATTTGTTTTGATCAATTTCTCCTCAATTGAACTAGATATTTTCAGTTGGAAGTTTTGTGTTTTAAGAAGACACTGTTTTATGCTTAATTTAGTTCCATTAAATGCGTCAATTATTATTATAGATAACTTAATAACTTGCTGTGTGCCGTTTTTATATCCTTGTTAAATTGAAGTTGAACAATAAAGAAGATAGTGTTTTTTTTTTTCACAATAACTGATTTAGACCTTCGGCTGTACATTCACTTCAAATTGATGATCGTGACGTGAATAACTCGGTTTACTGGTAACCTGGTTCAGAAAGTGTTAGGGTGGTGCCACACGGGCATTGCGGCTGCGCTGCGTCGACTGAGCAGTGACGTTCCGTTGTTTTTCATATAAATCTGAACAACACGCCACACGATGCGTTGAAACGACGGAGCGGCAGCGCAGTAGTTTCAGGGCTCATGTGGCAGTCATTGCGTTGAAATAATTGCGTTGCGACGACGCAGCGCAGCCGCAATGCCCGTGTGGCACTACTCTTACGCTATTACTAGCAAAATTATGGTCCATTCTGTGGTGCATCATCACTTTTCACCAGGTGAGTTTGCGGCCAAACTTCTGACTTATAAAATAAAAAAAGAGTAGATTTTTTTAGGTATTAGATGCTGTTTCCTTCACTTATTGCCCTCTAAAACAAGAAACTGTCGAATTCATTCACTTAGAAAATTGTGCCCCAACAAATAGGACAGGCGGTAAGGTGGCAGGTCACAAGCAGGCGACGCGGGCATCCATCTCAGTCGCGCGGTAGGTAGGCTCATTAATATGCCTCTGCGACTATCCGGCTCGGTGCGAGTTAGCACACGAGCGTTTCACTACGGACGCTTCCGTGCCACTACAGATTTAGTATACAATAATCATATTGTAGGTATCACTAGGTGGATTTATGCTTTTTCAAGCCTTTGTGATGAATTCTAATATTTTGTCACTATTTGGTCACTGATTGCGCTTTATATTCACAAGCAACTGTCAAATTCACTTAGAAAATTCTGCCGCTACAAATAGGATAGTCGGCAAAGTGGAAGGTCGCAAACAGGTGAATTACGTTAAGAGTATAGGAATAGTAACATAATTTTGTTCATGCACCTGCACTGTTGTATGTCAAATCTATATTTTTTAAGTGGGCTGGCCTGTTTGTATTTATTTTTTCTTCGAAAAATGTTTCCTGCTAATTCCGATTCAAAGGTCGCGATTTCATAAGTAATTTAATAAGGCCGCATCATCACTTACCATCAGGTGGGATGGAGTTCAAAATAAAAGCCAACTATTTATAAAAAGAGAACATAATTATAACGCAGCCCGCCTCCTTAACAAACGGAGGAAGTTTCCACCGCCTTACTTACGGCCAAGTTTATCAATGACTGCAACAAAATTGAATACGACGTAGCTAGTTTCTACGACGTAGCGACTACGGCTGGGAACAACGCTACGCGGAGTTACTTTAGAGAAATTAAAAGCATCATCTATCCATGGATTTTATCAATTACGATTCTTTTGATTAGTTAGAAGCTAGATGATGCGGTGTAAAAAAAAACTAAGGAATGACTAAGCTTTGCCCGAGTGGTTCTTGGAAATATGTAACAAGAAAGGTGTTAATTTTTGTTTTCTTAAATAAAAGAAGACTAGGATACTTCTTATCAATATTTTCAAGTAAACAAAGGTTTAAAAAGTACACACAGCTCTAATTAGATTTGATTATAAATATTTATTAAATTCTCACCGAATGAGGAATCGAAGTTAACAAAAAGCTACGAATAAGACTGTACATTTCTAGTCAATAAACGGTCTTATATTTGCTCGCCCATACTTATTAATGTGTTCCATCTTAGGCGGCAGGTGGGCCTATTAATATGGCCTCCAAACATCTACGTGGGATAGAACGGAAATTCTCTACCAAACCAGATTGTTTGATATTCGCGCCGCATTCGAAGAGTAAATACTGCTATGCAGAGATAAGTAAGAGGAGACATACGTTGTCTTTTGAGAATATAGTGAATTTAAGTTGGAAATATGACCTATTCTTTATAGGCATTTGAAATTTTTATTGGTTTTCGCCGGTATTTCAAGTGCATAAGGTTTAAATTATGGTAGGAACTATTTCAGATAAAAAAGGCATCACTGAAATCAAGTCAAAAAAAAAAACTCATAATACGTAACAGGTTTTAACCTCAACCTCCAGAAAGGGACCCAAATGGCCCACTTACTAGTGATATTCTCTCTACTCATCTAATCATGTATATGTACATAGACATTTCTAAAGATCAGGCATTACAGGTACAGGACCAACGGCTTAGATGCTTTCCGATGCACAGGGGTGCTTTACACCGCTAACCCTGGACGGTGGCTGAGTATTTCCATATTCATATTTATTTATAATTTTTGGTCCGGTTTACACCTGAATATGGTCTTCGCTTTGATGTACCACGGAGTTAATTTTTTTAGCATAAAAACGTTATTTACCTGTACAAAGAATTTCCGCATAATTAAATAATTTGAATTTAAATAAGAATACGTTCAAGAACGAATTTTTCATCTTATAATAATAATTTAATTATAGTAAGACAAAATTGTTCATTCAATTTTCCTTTAATTACCAAAACAAAAACAGACAAACTTCACTCCAACTTCATTAAAATTAACTTAAACTTGTGATGAATTGAAATGGATTGTTTTCGTTAAAATTACTTTGGGGTATTCGAGAATCCTTTGTTATAGTTGATTTGAAATCTTTAAGACACAATTTACGTGGTTAATTTTATTAGTGGAACTTACACAGTAGTACTTAGTACTTTCTTGCCGGTTCTTCTCGGCAGATGACGGCGCGTCCGAATCCGGTGGTAGAGTCACTCCGTAATTGACGATTCATAAATACTTGATACAAGTTTACATGAATAAAGAATATTTTGATTTTGACAAATCCTTCTCGGTAATGCTTGTTATTACTTTGAATAAAAAGGTTTACGTTGATTAATTGCAAAAAGTCCAATTTTAGCTTCCAAATAGATGGATGGGCATACAAACACTTAGGGTCAGTGCAAATATTTGTTCCATCAACGTAGCGAACGAATGCGTATTTGCAAAGGATCATGAAGCCAATTTGCGATAAGTAAAACCCTCACTAGCTTCGAGTCTCTTTGCTAATCTCTTTGTTATAACAATCCGAGATAATTGAAAATACACCATTATTTGATCAATTTATTATACTTATAAGAGCGAAGGTGGATTTTACTGCTAGTTTTATTTATTCATCGTGCTATAGAGAAGAATTTTTTATAGTAGCTTCGCCAGTGGCTTCACATGCCGACTTCTATATAATATATAAAACTCAAAGGTGACTGACTGACTGACATAGACAGATATCAACGCACAGCCCAAACCACTGGACGCATCGGGCTGAAATTTGGCATGCAGGTAGATGTTATGACGTAGGCATCCGCTAAGAAAGGATTTTGATCAATTCCCACGGGAACGGGAACCACGCGGGTGAAACCGTGGGTGCCCGCTAGTGTACATATAGGTAATTTCTATCAATCATAGGTTACTTTAAGCGTTTATAATACTGATACTGAAGTCTATATACTTTAAAAATATATATATATATATATACAAACTTCAGTATAAGTATTTACTATGGTCTTCTATTCCAGTTTTATGTATAGGCATATTATAATATCTGTTTACAATAATTTTAAAGACCTTATTTAGTTTTTAGTCAACCACACGGTCCAAGTTATAAAATACAGTTTAAAAATTAATTATATTACAATATAAAACTACCGCCAACATAAACGTTTTGACAAAATTAAGCTCAAACCATTTGAAGTACTCAAATTGTGATTCTTTAAACGTAAATAATTATTTGCCAGAAAAAAATATACTTGGTATCGTAAGCATCCTTATTTACGAGAAAAATGAGGATGTTTGTCATTCATTTCTGTCATCAAATATTATTATTTCCGAGAAAGATTTCGTAGATTAGGTATTCGTAGAAGATTTTGCTTTATCGTTCCAGTTAAATATTTGAATTAAATAATAAACACAATTTATTTTGTGTGGGAATAAGGAGTTAACATTAAATTATTTCCAGTTCCTTAGATATCATTAGGATGGATATTTATGTTTTAATATTGGTATTAAACCTTAAAGACAAAAGAAACAAAATTTTAACGTCAAAACAGTTTCTTAGGCCTCGGCCTCGAATTTGGCGGCAGCGGGAGCGGTGGCAAACGCAGGCGAACTGCGGTCACCGCTTGACGCGTGTCGTCAAGAGCGGTACGATGCTGTCAAGCGGTGATCCACAGTGTGTTTGCGTGCACTGCCGCTCCCGTTACCGCCCCGCTGTGTTCGAGAACGGGTGTATGGGATTCCATATAAAACATCTCGCCGCTGCCGCACCTGCTGCCGCTGCCGCCCCGATGCCCGCGAAATTCGAGGCCGAGGCCTAAAAGTGGCATTCATTACCTTTGACACTTTACCTTCAACAGGGGGGGGGGGGGGAACTAGATCAATTAGATAATATTTTAGTTTTCACTTTCAAATTTAATTTCTATTAAGAGTTGCAGCACACGCGTTATTAAAATGAATCTTATGATCAATGATCATATTATATTTTGATACTTACTTTCTACTTAAACGTAAATTAAACTGAAACTCTTACGAAAGCGACACAAAGTATCTCGATTACCCATTAAGCAAACGCGCATCTATCAATAATCGGAAATCTAACCTGTTTATAATTTATTCTATTAGCTTAGGCCGTGTTGTGTCTGACATTGATCGACTGCAGCCAAATTTCATCTAAGATCAACTGCTATCAATTCAGAACACGTCCCTCAGTCATAATTAATGCGGCCATGTCAGATAGTCGTATTATCACGACAGGCAGCTTGGGAATTGTACATCACTACTAGCAATAAATATCGCTATAACTGCTCTCTGGGCATTATTATGTTTACTGTGTTAAAAATATAATTAATACGAAGATAACTATTATAGTAACATGCTCTGAATAGTAAAATAAGAACCAGTTCGAGAAGTTAAATATCCATATCGAAATTAAGGAAACATTAATTGATCATATTAAGTCCTGGAACTTTGTTAGTTCAACAGTTAATTTTTCCTTTTTGCTGGTATATGAAGTATGTAAAAATATTACGCAGCTTCCATAAATTGATTCATCTCTTATTTCTACTTTTAATTTGAACCAAAATTTTAATTCCAAGTTAAGAGATTAGTTTTTAAAAATAACGAACTTTCATAGAAACTTTAACCTCTTCTTAGAAGCGCTGGGTGAGTAATGACTAATGTCCAAAGATATTTATTTTTATTTTCAGGTGCAGTCAATAGTAAGCATAGAACAGATAATATATGCCGTTATGGAGCAAGCCTATTGCAGGGAAGAGAGAGTAGCGTAAATACCTAATCGCAGTGTCAGATGGCGTGGCGGTGCAATACGGCACCACATATACACAACTATTCAATTGCGGAAGTTGTTCGCTTCCTGAGAATCTGGAATTAAACGTCGAGAATTCCATTTCCATTCTAGGAGTAAGATCGGTCGCGGATCTAGGTCTTTGTGGAGTGGTTATTGTTCCTCGTTCTGCATTGTAAGCTATTTTGACCTATTCAGAAAACGTTCTCTAGGATATCGAATTGATTTGAACGGGTCTGGTATTTCTAAATATTGGTCAGGATTATTGAAGGTCCATGTAAGTTGTATGGAGTTACACGTGCCTCCGACAGTCTTTGGACTCCAACTTGAGCCAAAATAAGTCGTATATGCGCTAACCCTACGGTTACGGTTTGTAACGCATACGCATTTTATATAATTTGCCTGAATTGCAGAAAAACAGCCACATTTTTTATAGCTTTCTTCGTAACTTTATTATTAGTCCCTCAATGGGTCTATTACACCTTATCAGCAAGGGTCGCGTGTCTCTTTGTCGGTCTGTTTATTCGGAGTCCTGACCATGTTTAACGGATATAACTACTTTATATTAATGGAAGTTTAATATAGATTGAACATTACTAAAACTATATTAAATGTTTACGCTAGTATTGCAGGTACGGAATGGATTTCAAATACGTTGGCACATCGGAAATGGTTAATTTGCACCGCAAACTGGCATGTTTGGTTTCGCGAGCGTTCATTTGCTGATCGGCAGTTTGCTGACGTCCAGTTTAATTTCTACGTGATTTTGTACTTATGATTTCATCTACTTACTAATGAAGGTATATTTATTGCACTTTCAATGTGGAATAGTAGCTGGGTTTTGGTTATTTACTGACAAACATGTTTAGGTTTATAATTTCTGCATGCATCTGATCAATTGTTGGTTGTTTTAAACAAGACTATTAGAAATCAGACTGAGAGAAATTCCAAAAACCTGTTGCACCTTAGTGTGTACTTATGTTTAGTTTTATTTAAACTCAAATGCCTCATAATAATGTAATTAATTATGTACGGACGGCTGCAGATCAACCTATCCAAATCTGTCAAAAGTTCTCAATTGAAAGATAACTCTATGTAAAGTTAATTAAGCTGAAAATTGGTTGTAGAAATTTGACAGATTAGGGAAGTCTGATGAGCTCTCGACTGTACTCGTACATGTACAGTAATCTTATTGCAAAAGAAAATCGACTCGAAGCTAAGTTCTTACTTTTTTAAATACATAAATAACGTTTGTGGCTTGAAGAACATTGATAATTATAATTAGTAAGACAATACATGTTACGAAAAACAAATAAAAAAGAGGCCTATACCCACCAGTGGTATGATAAAGGCTATGGATGTGATGTGGCTGATGGATGAATCAACGTGGATTGTTTCGAATCGACAAAATTCAGGACAATCCACTGCACCAACACTCGAGTATTCTCTTTGACAGTAGTCGGATTAGTGTGGAGGACATAGCATTTTGTGATTGATCCGGCTATAGGATGTGATGTATATGACACTGCAATGAGATTTGCATTAGGATTCATAAAACCTTTCAAACGTAATCCGGAACAAAATCTAGAATACCAATAGATAAAAATATGAACCAAAAATGTAACTCAATTATCTGCGTTAAAATTAGTAAGTACTTCAATGGTTAATTTGCTATTGTTAACTGCACATCTTTTCATGTTTGCAGGGAAATCCATTTTGCGAACATTCTGCTTAGCCATGTGAAAAGAATAATTAAATAATCAGTTTGCATTCTATTAACGTTTAAAAGTTGCTTCAGTAAACATTTTCTCCATTTTTATAGAAAGTTTTTGTGTTTTTTTTTACTCTACGCTAAGTAGACGGAATCTGTTGCGAAAATAGACGTTGCAACGAAAAAAAAATCTAACAAAGACTGTGTTGTGATGAATGAAAGTACTTCCATCAACATCATAAGATTTAAAACTGCTTGTTTTTTAAATCAGTGTCCGCACAATATTTTTCTCCTAAACGTCTCTTAGAGCAAACAAAGCTCGTAGACTAACAATGCCCAATTCTAGTCATCTAGCTCCACTTTCTACCATATCACAGACTCATCGCACTCCATGTTTTCTTATCAGTTAGCAGACAGACAATTAATTATACTAAAATACATATACTGACGAGCCATTTGGTGTAATGGTCGAGAAGTCGGCTATTACTCCAATGGTCGAGGGTTCGATCCCACGGTACAAACATTTGTGTGCTTGAACATGTCTTTTGTGTCATGTTTGGTGTTTCTAATTATGATATGTATGTAGGTATGTATTTACAAAAAAAAAATGTATTTAAGTAATGTTTATCCGTTGTCAGGCACAAGCTAATCCTTAGTTTGGGGCTCTGTGTGAATTTTGTCCAAAGAATTTTCTTTATTTATATTGACATAATCTACACACTAGACCAAACACCTCAATGATCGTCGCATATATTATGTTTATTCTTAGGAATAAATCGAGCCCACGACCCTTGGCGCATGCAGTAGGGTCACTAACTCACTACATAATGCGCCATCGGGCCTGTATATTAAGTCAGTCACTTATTTGAATTATCATGTAGATTCTGAACGTGTTCAAGAAATTCTATTTGGAGATGGTTTTAGTTGTGGGTGGTGTTTAAAGGGCAGTGTTAGAATCAATAATACGAGTTAGCTGTGATACTTGTAGTTCAGTGACAGCTGAACTGATGATATTCCATCAAAGTGCATTTGTATGTAAAATTATATTATACGAGTATTATTCGAATTCTAGTTATTTGTCTTTGACGTTCGCACGGTTAAGATGGAGTCGTAATATTCCCTTTTAGAGTACGAACTGTAGGTAATAAACCAAACATCCATTAGCGCGTTTCATTGTTTAAAGGCATACGGGGATTCGCTGGAATAATATTACTAACGTAAGGCATAGCATCTGAGAAATTTATTATTACGGTGTTCATTATTAAACAACCACACAGATCTGTGGGTGTCTGTGGGACACAGAGCATAACTGTGGGATTCAGCAGTGATCACGGAATCAGTCGTGATTCCGTAATCCGTTACGTGAGTACGTTTAAAGTTGTTTTATTCAATGAGTACCTACATAGTAATCGCGCAAACGTCAGAAACTACTATGACCCTATGTACTCTGTAAATAGTCTGTCAATCCTACACTTAATTTTAGACGAAGTTTCTGATGAGGTTTCAGCTGCGACTCCGGGTCCAAATGTTTATACTGTCTTGATGTTATGGCATTAATTTATACACAGGACCAAATTCAAGGTTGAGAGGGGTTTTCGGTTAATTGCGATCCTAATTCGGTCACATTAATAAATCAGGCTGGGATAGATTGAAACATGTTCAAACCAAATTATATACAATTTTGATTCTAAGTACTCCTTAAATATAAAATATAAACAATTTTGATTCTGAGAACTTCTCTATGTATCAGCTCATACATTAAGCGGACTGTGTATCTTTATACCAATTAAAGTTATCTTCATCGAACAACAACTTTTATAAGAAATATATTTACAATTTTTTGGGTACATAGTGTAACCGTACTATCCGATTACTTTGAGACAAAGAGCACAGGAAATTACGGTCTTTAAAACCCATCAACGGATTGATTGTCTCACAAACTTCAACTATCTTGTGTAGTTAATCAGAGTATCACTTCATTAAGGTACTTTGTTGAATAGAAGTTGCGCCTCGCGCCGTCATTAAGCGCAGAATTCCGTACATTAACATCTCGGAGCAACATTAAACAAGGTAATCATAAGTTATCCCTTTGTGTGGCGTTGTGTTATTATAGTGCGTCCAATAAATGAAGTCTATTATTTCCACCTTAAATTATATTTGGGCACCTATCCTTACTTAGCGGTTGATTTGGTGCAATGGATAGGAGTTACCAAGGTACTACACTTAAAACTATTGTGTTGGTGTGACATGAAGAATGTTCAAAGTAAAACACTTTCCTAATTCTGAAGGATTTTTTCGCCTAAGACTAGTAATTATAATGACATTACAAACAATTCACATTTCCTTTTTTATTTGCTTTTATTATAATAATTTTTAAAAATTGTGTTCGAAAGTAAAACTAAAATAAAAATACCTTTATTGCAAAATGTTATTTTGACCCTGTAGAGAAAAGCAAAGATGGTGTTTCCTTGTTTTATGTTCGTTTCCCGCATTACCCTGTTTTGTACACCAGAAGTGGTGGGTTCAAATTACATCCAAAACAAACATACCTATATGTGATGAATATAGGTATGTTTGTATTTGATTATGTCTGGATGTTTATTATGTATTTAAATTTATATTTATGGTAAGGGTTAACAGTGGTTCGTTAGCGATAACGAAAGTCAAGCAACCCACACCGCGGTCGGTTAATGGATGGGATCCATTTAAACCACATTCTGTAACATTTACTTTGAGCGTCTCCGTGCTTCGGAAGGTACGTTGAGCTGTTCGTCCCGGCTGATATTTACTATAATGTAGCTATTAGTCGTCAAGCCTAGTCAGAGGCCTTTTGGCGGCTTGATAACATTAAGGTTAATCACTTGCCTTACGCACTCCACCAACCCGCACTAGGTCGGCGTGGTGGAGTATGGCGCACACTATCTCACAATTGAGATGAGGCCCGTGTCCCAGCAGTGGGAACGTATATAGGATGATGATGTTGAAGGTACCACATCTTTGAATATAAATAATCTTAAATTTATTTATTCGTAAATTCTGATACCCATGATACGTAAGTTCTTAAACAACTTTTAATGCTTTATCATCAAAATAAAAAGGTATTATCATAACCAATATTTAATATATCTAGGTATTATTCAAACTGTTATTTAACAAATGAATACTAACTTTGTTTCAGCAATAAATTATCGTTTTAGTGTTTTGCTTCCACAAGTTTTACCAATTGGGATTTAGTCTAGGTAGTTTTAGGGTTTCAGTAGAGCGAGCTTGTAACTTATCAGTTTGAAACTAGTTTATAACAGTCAGTATTTGGGATATCGGTAACGTTATTATTTGTGCTGTATTTACTAAAAAGATAAAGATATTAGAACATAATGTAGGTACTACTTCTTGAAGTTCATTAAATATATCGGGGTGTCGGAGTTTTCTAAGCCTTCTCTCGCTTTTCGAAATGCTTAGTATTAAGTCAATTTAATCTTTTCGAAGCACGGAGGAAAACCAGTATCATTGCACACTAATAAACTTGAATTTATATCAAATTAAACAACAAGATAACTTAGTCTTAAAAAGTCTAGTTCTCTAATTCTAATTATATTGGTATAGCTAATCTTCGGGCAGTATCATAGAACATGCAACCTTAATAATATTGCCTACTCATTTCAGCACTTTTCTTTACAAAAGAATCACCATAACCAGGTGGTAGGTTCCTGTACTGGACCGTCTAGGTGGGTACCACCGCATTGCCAGATATTTTCCCGTGAAATAGAAGTTTGTCTTCTGTGTTTCGGGGAAAGGGCACTACAGTTGGATTAAGTGTTACGTTATTTAACAAATTACCTCAAGATGTTGTTGACTTACCAATACACAAGTTTAAGTCACACATCAAATGCCAACTCATCAAGAAGAGTTATTATAAAGTGGAAGACTATCTAAATGATAAAAGTCTGTAGAGGTGAGTAGTATTGTTGCCGCTCCTCTGCCTGCGCCTTTGTTATAATTGACATGATCTTTTGTATTGACATTAATATTTTCAGTGACATAAATTTATTTTGTATTGTATTAATAAGAATACCTCAACGACAAGGAAGCTTGGACTCGCGCCTTTGCATTGTATAGAATCCCGATAGTATCAACAATGTTAACTTTGCTATACAGTAACACATTAAATGTTATAATTCAATAAAATTAAATTTATTTTTCATTCAAAGAATCCTGAAGAGTTTGTAACCTTGGCGGTCATGCTCGCTAAAATGTGCTTGGGGTGGTGGCGTTATGTGTCGGGTGGTTACATTCCCTCTAATATGGTTGAGTGAAATTATGGCTGGCACATACGTCATACTTGTGCTGCAGGTGCCACCTTTGGGCACTGGTCTTCCAGGGCTCACGGATTTTTCTCGATTATAGTCTCATTCTTATACTTCATACTGTATGGCTTGGTATTCTAAAACTAATCAGTAATTGTAACAAACAAATTGTAAACAAACATGGCGATGAAAAAGAGTAACTGTCGAGTTTCTTGCCGGTTCTTCTCGGCAGATGACTGCATTCCGATACCGGTGGTAGAGTCACTCTGTAATTGACGATTCATAAATACTTGATACAAGTTTACATGAATAAAGAATATTTTGATTTTGATTTTGATTTTTGACAGCTAGTGAAATTACTGGGAACGTATATGAGACCTAATAACTGTCGTCTCGGTGTAGCAGGCGCAGGGCAGTGCCAGATAATAAATGCTTAGTTACTGTTTGGCACTGAACTGCCTAAGGGCAGACGTGGTGCTTACCATCAGGTGTACGATCTGCTCGTCTTGTTACACATTGCAATAAAAAAAAAAATATAACCACCAGCTAGCGAGACCTGCGGCCGTGTGTGGAGTTTACGATTAAAGGGCGTTTGTTTCACTTCCCACAAAACTCCCCCAGTCTTCTATTTTCACCTGAAAAAAGGACTTTGTCCTGTCTACCTTCCAGCGTTTTACGAGCCCAACCCATTTCAGCACAGGTTCCTTATAAGTACTATAACCTATTCAATGTTCCTAAATAATTATTGAATATCATCCAAGTTAGGTACACAGGCTTTGTAAACCTCTAGTAACTATTAGGTGCCGAAACTTTAGGTGTCGTGAACAGAACGCATCATAACTTTACAATAGGTTTACTGTTTACACACAGTTGCTGTGATATATTCCCAGGGAATAATCTTCGTAATTAAGCGAGCGAGTATCTGGTGTTTTCGCATCCGATATCGAATAATTTTAAAACTTTCGGAGGCCCTTTGCCGCTAATGTTTATTTTAGTTTGTATCGAAAAGGGCCACGTTTTGTTAGCTAGGGGCAAAGTTGTAAAGTATTCAAAGAGTGATTTATTATGAGGCTAGAGAATTCGCGCAGATATCATTTTGTTTCT
Organism: Mecyna flavalis; assembly: GCA_949319885.1. Classification (NCBI taxonomy): domain Eukaryota; kingdom Metazoa; phylum Arthropoda; class Insecta; order Lepidoptera; family Crambidae; genus Mecyna; species Mecyna flavalis. Next base: position 9,943,144 of record OX439435.1, on the reverse strand, counting down.
ACGTAATAAATTATGATAAATACTCCTAAGTTTAGATAATATAGGTAACTTAAAATTAACATAAAGAAAATTTTTGATTCTTTGTTTTTAATTTTTCAAAAAGTTTAGCTAAGTTATTATTCAAAAAGATATGTAATATTTCTCCGAGCTTTATGTCCCAAGCTAGTCAGGGGACTTGCACAATGATCCAGTATTTGGTAAGTCACATTGGAGTGACTGCGATTTGAATTTCGTCTTTTACGGAAGTTTCCTAAGTTTCCAATTGGTCTAGTTAGACCAATTAGGTCATACATAGCTATTAGCTACATAGACTTTGACCGGGCTTGTTTTCTTACATGTTTTCGGTCACCGTTGAGCTGGTGTAAATACGCACAAAAAATAAGTTTTTAACTTCGGCTACTACATCTCTATGTTAGATTTATTACTATTTATGATAAGTTTGGTCACCCATCCGAAAGCCGACGGTGTGGAAGACCCGCTGACTTGAGAGGTACGGTCTATTCCGTGTATTGTCGAGCGCGCTCATACATCAACCCACGCAATAAAACAGAAATGTATAGCGACAGAAAAACTTGAACCCGAGTAAGAGCTGTCGTCTGTAGAGCGATTTATCGTAGGTGAAAAAATAAATTCCCTTATTTCCGCAAAAAATTCCGTGCTCAGTTTTAATTTAAAATACCCTGTTAATTTTCCTTTACAGTGCCTCGAGTACTCGTATTAAATACAGCGGCCATGTTTTAACCGTAACTAACATTTTAGGATTAGCTAATTCACTGATTATCTATTTTACTTTGATTCATTTAATTCTAAACTCGCCCACTTTAAACATTCACGTGATTAAATTTGTGTTTGCTCAGTATCTATTTGGGTACGTGATTGTGATTCGAAATGATAATTTATATAGGTTTGTTTTTTTTATCAATGTAGTAAGCATTGATTTTGCTGTACTTTTTTTCTTATTGATTTATTGATTTGAAAAGGACCCAAATTATGTGACGTTGGAGCAAGTTAAATATTTTAAACATTATACATGTTACGTTTATAATTATTGTATCAAAATCTGGTTTATTCCGGAAATCCCCACCGAAAAATCCCTACCAGTGGGGATTGTTATTTTTTTTTCCGAAAATCCCCACCAATAAAACTAGCTCCGCTTAGTGGGGATTTTCGGAAAAATAAATAACAATCCCCACCGGTTTTTTTTAAATCAAAATTAGAGCTATAAGTAATCATGTCAATACCTTAACCAACTTTTATTATAAATGTCGGGAAAACAAATGAATGTCAGAAAAACAAATGAATGTCGGGAAAACAAATAAACGTCGGGGAAACAAATGAACGTCGGGAAAACAAGTGAAGGTAGGAAAGCATTGTCTATTGATCAAAAGTAAAAAAAAAAAACAGGTGCAAGCGATTTTCGTCCTTATTGGCCTTTTAAGTTTTGTTGCTTTTTCCTAACGCTCGCTTTACTAACTTAGCTGTTTCATTAAAATCTGTTATCTTAGTACTGTCCATTAGGTCGAAAATCGCATGCAACTGTTTTTTCAACTTATCAATAGACAATGCTTTCCTACCTTCACTTGTTTTCCCATCGTTCATTTGTTTCCCCGACGTTCATTTGTCTTCCCGACATTCATTTGTTTTCCAGAATATGAACACATTTTAATAAAATATTTATATTTTTTTTTATATAAAAAAAATGAATACAATTTTGTAGTGGTCATCGGGAAAAAAGTTCTATTGTGCCGGAAAATAAATGTACGGGTCTGGTGTTACAAATTAGTATCAGTCGGTCCATCATGGAACTGTATCATGGTACTGGTGTCAACGAACCTATTTTTTGACCCTCGGTCTATAGCGGAACGAGTGGGACGAACGAAGCGTTTGTTTTCCCACTCGTACCCAGTGGTGGGAACGACCGGGAATAAACCTTAATTTTGATTAAAAAAATCCGGTGGGGATTGTTATTTTTTTTTCCAAAAATCCCCACCGTTTTATTGGTGGGGATTTTAGGAAAAAAAAGTAACAATCCCCACTGGTAGGGATTTTTCGGTGGGGATTTCCGGAATAAACCCAAAATGCTCTGCCGAGCTTAAATCTGACATTGATAAGTAGAGCGACCTTACATAATATAATATAAAAATGTGACTATAACTTTAATAAATTCAATAATAATTATAATTACATTTAATTGGTCATCAAAACGCCTCAATACGTCAAAATAGCCCATATAACATTAGGTACTTTTTAGTGTAAAAACATACATAAATTAAAGATAAAAACACTCAGACTGATACAAACAGACATGTTCATGCACACAAATGTTTGTACCGTGCGGAGATCGAACCCGCGACCTCTGGAGTAATAGCCGACTTCTCGACCATTACACCAAATGGCTCGTCAAAGTATGAGCGGCCACTTAAACTGACATATCACCTAGGTAATCTAAATTAAGTCAACTGAAAACACCCATTTACTCAACTCAACACTCACCCTAAATAACTCAAGGGTCACTCAGACCTTGGCGATGTGAATGCAATTATTATTGAGGAACTCGACTTGAGTTCGTCTCAACCCGTGTCACACTTGTCAGGGATGACACACTCGACTCGTTGGACCATGTGTGAGCAGAAATGGGATCTATTTTTGTACTTCGTCTACACTCAGTTGGAAAACTATTCAGTGAAAAGATTTTCATTTTCTTTGGATTAAAATTCAAACTTGTTACGAGTATATTGCATTGTATTCGACGAAAAATAACAATATCAGAACAGCTTGTAATAAAGTAATGTTGCTTTTTTACAATAAATAACAAACCTCTGCGATTTTTGTCAGTGTTTGATGGTTGATAACTGATAACTGGGTAATAAGTCTTTGTATATCCTTCCGCTATTCATGGATATTGGTTACTCTTTAACGCAATATTTTTTCAAACGGATTTACATAATACTTAGCTAGACTACTTATTAAGATTTCGGGTTATTTTAAGGCGAGCAAAGCCGCGAGTTGAAGCGAATGCTAAAATATGGCGAAAAAAGTGTATGACACGGCAAAGGTGACTTGGTATGACTTTATGTTATTCTGCCCCTTTAACCTCACTGATATAGATCGTGAATTCTAATCCTGCTAAGGATGACCACTCATGTTTATTCAGTGTCTATTAGCACTATGTTTGGGATAAGATCTGTGTTTGTGTGTAATCTTAACCCATTTAGACCTACCGTACCATATGTGGTACAGTGACTTCAAAAATTTTTATTGGCTTACCTACATAATAATTCATATTTATTTTAAATGTGGAATAAAGTTTGGATTGTTTTCTTTACGGTATAAGTGTTTCAAGTGCGTTTTCCTAAGATAATTCTTATAATATCCTCTAATATTCGCGGAGCGGAATCAAAAAAATTATGACAATTTCTTCAAGAAGGTAAATTTTATATGTTTTATTACAAAATGTGTTATTTATTTGTATATTTATAAATAATAGGGTACACTGTAGCAGACATAAACGTGAAAAAAAGAATTAGGTTATTTTCGAAAGAATTACTCACTCCTAAATTAGGTGTATCGTATATGGTACAGTAGGTTTATATGTAAGCTAAAAGTAAGATAAAGCTATTTTCGATAAACAACTACAACTTATTATTATTTTCTGTTTTTTTTTAATGTTCTTGACATTGCATGATATAAAAATAATTTAGGAAGAAAAAGACATTTCCAGCAGCCAGGAACAAGTAGGTTTTTTAATATTTTTTTATTTCCATCCAAGAATGCAATGATTGGATTGATAAAGATTCAGGCAAGGAAAGTAGAAAAATAATTTGGGAGTTGCTCCGAGTTTGCTTAGAGCACTAGCAGAGTTTGCTGCATCAGGCTCTGGCTCCGAAGCAGCTGCTGCAGACCCAAAGATTGAAGACGGGTATGGATCGAGGTGAATCCCAAGTCTTTGAAAAAACGAACTTTTGTATTGTTGCCAATGCGTTACGCATACCTTCAGCAAGGTGGTGCTGGCTTGAAGCGACAACACCTGCATCCGACCGAGGATTATGTGGGATGTCCTACCTAGAGGGTAGGTATACCCAAACCCCAGAGTGCCCATCAGATGCCTTACTAGCAGTGTCACAGAAATCCACATAGCATTGCAACTGTGACACTACCAGTTGATCCACCGTACCCTCCTTTTTTATAGGGCGCGGAGCAGCTCCTTGCTGCTCCCTCCCGATAAGGAAGGTCCAATGGCCTCCAGTTCTAACGACAGGGCACAACCAGCAGAGTGACCCTGTTTGGGCCGTTGATGCGCAGGGGGGACGGCAACGTCCCCCTCTATGGACATTATGGAATGATGGACTTGCTCATCTACTTTATCACAAAGAATGCCCTACAAGATGTGTGAAGGATAATGTTGGTGTTCATAAGCAATATTTTATTAATATCACACGAGAAAACAAATAAAAAACTCATTTTAAAATATTCCTTCATTTGCATTTTTTGCATACATATAGACCTACTGTACCATATATGATACGCCCCCCTATTACCCCCCTAATTATAATAGATTTTTTTTAGTATTTTTCCTGTGATTCTTGGACCCCTCTCAACATGTTATTGTTGAAAAAATGTATCTTTTTAACAAAAATAATTATAGGTCTAAATGGGTTAAGGATGATCAGTGAATCCCATTTCCAAATATCTACTGCTGTGGAAGCAACTTAGACAGAGGTAGTAAAGTCGAAAGTTTTATGTTATTTTTGCATCTTTCAAACCGCATACAACTTATATTTTTACACTCCAATAATAAAAATTAACCTTGGTGTATAACATATCGACCAAAGTGATAAATTATATTCTTAAACTTTCGGAATAAAACCTTTCTTTGTATATTATAAATTAATACGACGAGGACAATTTTGTTTTCCATAACTGATCTGCAATCATTTTGTTTGAAATGTAATTAAAAAAGGTAAGTCGACTTAAGTTTACACAAGATTTTATAGTTCTGACTATTAGCACTAAATTATTTGAGCATTACTTGGGAGGCAATCAGACAACAACAAACTAATCAGCTTAAAGTTATAGTGTTAATTAGTTTTTGCTAGTGTAAGCTAGATACAACGGTCGTTAATAACCTTTAGTGCCTATTACAAGGATATTCTATTTAACTAAGAACAGAAACATGCTACATCTATTAATGAAAGGTTAGTTGTATAAAGTTTCAGCCTGTTAACGACGAGTTATTTGATAAAATAGTTGAGAAGTCGGTTATTTAACCAGAAGTACACACAAAAAAAAAGAAGACACAAAAAGAAGTACCTATAAGTAATATTTAGGGCTAGATGACGAGGTGTAAATAATTTTCAAGTATAATATTAATATAATATTTTATTATTGACATTCTATTGCGTAAAAATCATCACAATTACCAACAACGAATAGTAATCAAAACACCAAGCTGTGTTCAAAAGATTCAATACATACTTGAGCCAAAAATGAAAGCTACGGTTTTCGCTCGCGCGTTTCGAGACGCGCGAGTCGCGAGGTACTAGAGCTTCATACATCCCGTCCACAACAGTCGCGCGCACTCGCGCGTTTTTCTTTTGTTCAATTTCAAACGCGCGAGTCAAATCGCGCATAAAACGCCTCATCTGGGCAGGGCCTTAGGGAAATAACGTTTCAGTATTAACCTATTTAAAAAGTAAAAGGCTTAGAGCAACTTGACAAGTATACATTATAATACAACTCAAAAAATTAAAGATTGAAATACATCACTGTTGCTCTCCTACCATTCTGATCTCTAGTGGCCTATTTCGGGTGCAATAATGCCTCTATAAGCCTTATAGCGTGTCAATACAGGCCATAACTGACAACAGATGGCCAGCTCACCTCGTGATTTGTGAGAGCGCTCCGAAGAGCTCATTGACAAATTGTCCGAGCGAATGCATTTACCACACCAGGGTCTGGTAACTGTTATAGGCGAGATTTTGCTCTCGCATACATGTTTCAGTTTTTTATGGGTGTATTAACCAGGTATACCACCAAAATTTATCATTATAATTTACTCTACAAAGCTGGTCACACTACTATCAGTTAAAAAAATTTGTTAGTACCTAGTGTTTTGTGCATCCTATGGCTTGTACGATATTTGCTTATTGTTGGTTAAACCGGAATTTCGCCTTTAGCGACAGGCTTTACATAAATGTAAAGCCTGTCGCTAAAGGCGTAATGAACATTAAATCCATCTGAAAGAGTATTAGCTGATTGATTCCAGGAAATAATTTGAGTAGATTGTAAATGTAAGCGATTTTAATTCATTTTACTGGCTCTGAGAATTCACCTCGATTTCCGAGAGCGTAAGCACCATCAATTTTATTAATTTAAATTAAATTTTATTAAATTGGGTTATAGGCCCTTTTGTTCAGCTTATATTATAGGCTGAACAAAAGGTTTGAATAGGATATATACATTTCATTCAAAATCACTATCCTCCAGTAGTCAAGTAATAAGAATATTAAAGTTTTTCACGAAGTAGGTATAGAGAAGGTTATGCTTGCAATTTATAATAATTGCTGATATTACAAATCTGACTGAAAAGCCGGGAAGAACGCCGACTTTAAGGTACTTCTGGGCAACCGAAATGTCATTGGAAAATTAGAGAACCCAGGTCCAATATGCAACCAAAGATACCGCAGGATCAACATACTCGTAGTTGAGGCAGATCTCCGTGAAGGATTGCTGTGAGATCAGAAGGGATCGGCAAAGGTGGCATACACTCATTCCACAGGCAAAAATTCCTTTCGGGTCGCCCAAGGTGGTAAGATACAAATATGATGGGAGTGAAAAACATCAAACAATATTTTGCCCCAAAGTGTAAACTTTAAAGTATCTGTATAACGAAGCGGAGTGCAGAAACTTGTCTTCATTCAGTCGTCTCTTTTGTAATCAAGTCACGGTCGGTCCGAATTGGGTCAAGAAAGACCGTTTGTTATATGTGGACGACCCTAATAGTAACAAATGTCTCCTTTTTACTTGTTTTACTTTGGCTACTAAATTGACGAGGACAAAAATAGGTAGAAAGATGAAGAAAAAAAGAGCAGTAAATTGACTCATTTTGTTATTTTAGGGTACACAAACAATTCCAGAATCTCTTTGTAGTTTATATAATGTATTCCAATTAGACCTACGTTTATTCTGGTCAGAGAATCGGACAAAACACAGTATGTGAACACACAAACATCAATAAATAATTTTGTTCGTTATTTATTGGCCAGTCAATCGCCATTAGGTTCTTTCGGGTGATAAAGGTAGTGACTGAGGAAGTTTAGTATGTAGTGTGGTAAAAAAATAACATTTATTTGGAACAAAAACCTTAGTGAGTCCAGGTAAAACAATCTAGCTAGGTTCTATCTCAATAATCACATCTACAGGTTTAGAATTGCATGTAGAACGAACACTCACTTTATGAATGGGCCACCCTGTATAAGAGGAAAATACATTAATATTTACAATATCGTTGTTAAGGAACGGAAGGGAGCGTAAGTCCTTTTAGTCGTCGTATATTTGATGTGACCTATTGTTAGCAACGGCTCGTACATCACTTTTATTATTATTTTATTTATTGTGTTATAATAACACAAACTCAGTAAGAATCGTGATGACGATTTTTGTTTGGCAAAATTATTTAAGAGAATAAACATAAAAATATGAAACAACTAAACTAAAATTAAATGAAACGGATGTTTAAGTTAATTTAATTAAATGAAGTAGTCCCGTAAATATTAAACCGCTAGACTAGAACTACAATTGCAACGTTGAAAGCCACAATTGATACCTACGTTCAGCTTGTTTGTAATAACAATGATTTCTGAAACAGGCTTACTCCATAAACGTGAAACATGAGTAATTATTTAATACAGGTCCATTAGGGTGGCCATGAATTTGTTATTATTTACCCAGTGAAATAATGTTTATGTGTAATGGTATAATAGTTTTTGGCCAGTCAATCGCCAAAAAGTTGGGACCGGCTAGTCTCTATGTGGACGTGAATGGGAAATCAGGGGATTTAGTAATTTAGTAGTTGGACGCTTCCCCTTCCGAGTTTCTCACACGGCTGCAGGTTATGATAACTTGCCTTGACCGCTGCAATATACGTATAGTACGCATACCCTTCCAAAGAAAATAAATCATACACTAGTTGCTGGCAAAAAAGCTGACATTATTGTAAGAAAACTTAAGTAACAGAAATGGTACAACATTTTATGATTAAGATGAGGTCTAATCTCTAATGACTGACAAATCTGTAATTTCTTGTGTAAGCCAGAAATAATTGTTTGCGTTTATAAACGTTTTTGTTAAACAGCCTACAATGTAGGGCGCTATTGAAAAAAAAAGAAAAAATAGAGTGTTCGCCCTCAGCTACCACAGAAATATGTCGTATTATTAAATAACTCTTGGCCAAGAAACACCAATTAATGGTCATGGAGTCATGACTAAATGAAGGCCTAAAGTGTGGTAGTCCTACTAGTTCATGTTTGCGCTCGATACGTGGATCCAGCGATAAGGTAATGAATATACGAGCTGATCCTGCCGCGGACCTGTTAATTTAAGATATGTTAATTAATTAGATTGCTTAGGTAAATGTTCAATCACTGTGTACATGTAACTTATATAGTACCTACGTATAGGTGCATATTGACGATTGGTTGAATTATGGCAATTGAAAAGAGTAGCTCTCGAGTTTCTTGCCGGTGATTCTCAATATCTGGAATCCGGCGGTAGAGTCAACTTATCATAAGTGCATCTTTGAAGCTTACATGAATAAATAACATTTATATTTTATAGTAGCGGCCGCGTCCGCGGATCCACCCGCGCGTAATTTCTTTTTTAAAATAACCCCCTTTTCCCACACATTTCCAGGATAAAAAGTACCTTATGTCACTCGGGGATAGTGTAGCTTTCCAACAGTGAAAAGATTTTTAAAATCAGTTCAGTAGTTACGGAGCCAATTCAATACCAACAAACAAACAATCAGATCTTTCTACTTTATAATATTAGTATAGATATAGATTGTTTTTCCAAATAGAATGTACGGACCCATGGGTTATTTTTTCTCATTTAACTGTTCTCTTTGTGAGATTTTTGGCAACGCTCTGTAATGGTTTGAAGTGTTGTTTCGAGTGTTTCCTCCAGGTTTAAATACTGGATCATTATAAAATATTTTTCCTGGAAGGTAGAGGCCGTACCAATTAATAACTTATTCCTTCATCAGCTGTAAGTATCGTAATTCTTTAAGAATAAAGCATTAAACTGACGTATTGTTCATGAATTAAATAAGTAAATCGCTACTAACCCAAATATATTGTTTGAAAAAAATAATTTCTTGCTTGCAAGTGTGTTTCTCCCTTTCTCAATACTTTACCGAAAATGGTATAAATCCCATATGACATAAATCGTTGGTCAAGAATAAGGGACCCACTTAAACATCCATTGTGCCTCTTACTCCTTACAGGAGGTGCCGCATATTACCTTAGCAGTAACTTATTTGAGACTAAAATTTGTGGATAAATAACAATGGGTTGAGTTCGTATTGCTTTTTATTTTTACCCAGCCAGACTTATACAAGGAAATTCGTTCCGTCCGTTCACTTTTGTTTCTGACTCGAAATACATCAACCACTTGTTTTATTGTTTTACACGAATAGACGGAAATATTCGTAGAAACGAAGTAGTATGTCCAAAAATGGTTGCAAAAAACATTAATAATATAAGTTTGAGGCTATGTATTTAAGTTGCTGATATTTACTATTGTAGACCCCTCCACCAACCCGCACTAGGCCAGCGTGAGATAAGGCCTGTGGGAACGTATATAGGCTGATGATGATGATTTAAGTTGCAGTGGTGAAGATATCCATCATTAAAATCAACTCATCATGATAATGTAGATTGTAGGTACGGTAAGTAAACTTGCAGGCTAAGATTGGCAACAGGGTTGCTTGCCAAATCTAGGCCTAAAATTACTAGCCCGTGCCATGTTAAAGATATCCAAAATAAGTTCTGTCCCGAAAATTCAACATCTGATCTCCACACCAGGTACTTGAACTAAATCAACAAGTCAACTCAGCCAAATTGCATATGCGAAATGAACGTATGAAATACCTATCGATGGCAATCAATTTCAAGTTTCCATGCAGAGAGTGTGTGGTTTGTGTTTCTCGCTGAATACCGCTCATCAATATTCCAGAAACTAAATCCACAATTACTCCATTGTTAGTCAAGGGTAGGAGTAAGTTGCACGCCTCGGAGTGCATTCAATGGCTTTGCAAATTTGCTCGCTGTCTGGGCCTCGGCATGATAAAATGCATGCTCGCCAGAATGGAGTCCTGTGGGCCAACATAAATAATTGGTAGCTCAAGCGGTGCGAAAACATGAATATGATTTTTGGGTAAGTTTATTCATTTATTTATTATCTGGATTTGCATGATTGGTGTACATAACATAGTAAAAAAAACTAATAGTGAACCTCCTCCTATTTAAAGACGGCTCAAAATAAGACGTTAATTATTTTTTTTCAATTTAATGCGGTCATTTTTAAGTAATGAAAGTAATGATAATGCTGACATTTCGTATGCATTTCAAACGGTTTACGGTATGCATTTCAAAGAGAATTATTGAAACATTTTTAGTTTTAGCACCAAACAGTAGCAAAGCACTCGGCTAATTAGCACTGAACTCGCCTTCTCAAAAAGAGAAACAAGTTGGAAACTTCTGCCTTTATCTAAATCTATCATAACGCCCGAACCCTGTACCAATTAACATAGCTTAACCGCCGCCATTACCAGCTTTGAATACAGAGAGAATACTTAGGTGGCGCATATCTATTCGCCAAATTCCCGGCAGTTGGCGTCAAGTAGGTACACGTCGCCGCTCACTCATACTTTATTCCCAGAGTCGCTTTATGAGTCCTATTCTGAACTCTAGAGACGTTTTTCCTGCCAAAGTTGAGAAATATTGCTGAGATTTATAGGAAGAATGGTGAAATTTAGGAATATTTCGAGATAAAGGAATTCACATTTTGGGGCTGGGTTGATTTTGGTAGGTAATAATAACATTGTTAATAACCCCTCTTTTTTGTCTAATACTATAAGTCGATCAAAAGTTTCTAAGTAATTTTCTTAGTGCTCTCCTTGGTTCTTAATGCTATCAGAATAATGTCGTTACTACAATTATGTCGTCGGAAAATCTGACACCAATATAATCAGCCATGGAATAACCCACTGAAAGAAAATGATTTTTAAATTCCTTGTATCGAGTCTATGGTTAAAATATTGTACAGAGTTATTTTGTGGTAACAATAAGTGTTGACCGTTTAAAGTAATTAAAATGTCAGTCAGGTTTTAAAAAAAGTATAGGTATTTCATAAACCACGCGTTCATTTTTAAAATCTTTTACGATATACTAAGTGGAATGCAAAGTGAACAAGAAAGGACGATTTTCTAAACAAGGCCATAGTTCTGACGTTTGCGTCAGCTCTTACAAAACCGTGTCAAAGGTGTTCACAAATCGTAGACACCTGTTACACATTCGACCTATAGGATGATCACTGATGCAGACCTAGGCTATTTGCTTGTCAACGGATGATGTCGAAAGATCGCCCCACGACAGAATTCCAACTGTGGACACAGCATCTCGTGTAATCCAGATTCGGGGCTAACCGCGCGTTTAGGAAATTAGCAATTTATTCTTTCACTTCGGTACCTACTTCGTCCGAATCTAGACTTAACTTTAGAATAAATAATTAATGTAATTTTTATATTTCAATTAAATTATTTTCATTAAATAACTTTTTGTTTTCTTTTTTAATCCTCTGGCTGTGACATTCGTAATTCACCTCAAAACAAAGTGCTAACCCACCCCAATAACACCCGTTAATTGCGGTTTGGATGGATCTACTGTTCTTTGTCAAACATTACTCTGGTGACAACATTTCATTTGTCAAAATAATAATTAACTCTTGCTATACTCGTATATAACTTGATAACAATAATAGTCATGGTTTTATTGTCTACATTGAAACTACGTTTATATGAGAAGTTGAAAATTTTGTCCTTTAGTACGAAAGTTTATTAGTAACTTGCCTATGATGTCATCCAAAGGAATGTAATATTTTCATAGCATAAAAAAGTAGCCTATTTTACTCCCAAACTAGCTAAAGCTAACCAAAAACTGAGTGATAATAATGATTATGGTTGGTATTTTTAGAGCCCGTTTGGTTAGCTTCCACTTTTATCACAACAAGGTGGGATCAAGCACTAAGGTAATAGCCAGTACATTTCAAAACTAACAATATCTCATCAGCCAAAATATTTGCTACAGTAAAAAAACATTTATATTTACATAAAAAGTTTATTTACTTGTAATACTGACTGGATCCCAATTTAATAACTTCGCGTTCCTTTCAAAAATAACAAAATCTCTCATAAATTTTTCATACCAAAAGGAATCCGGTTAAGCCTACAGATATTGTCAAATACCTTCGGTGTCAATATTGGAATACTGGGACGCTTTTTACGCGTGTACAATGTATACCCGTATGAAGCATCCAAGTTTCATCTACAGTCGGCAGCAAATCAACCTACCCTAATCTGCCCAAAGGTCTTGATTGAAATCGAACTCCATGCGATGGACACTAAGCTGAAAATTGATTATAGTTATTAAGAGATTAGATTGAGGTCCTGGATGCGATTCGACCATGACCCACATAGGGCAAACTCACTATCAAATTAATGCGGCAACGTCAAACCAAAAATCCTCCAAGAGACCAGAATAAGGCCTCGGCCAAAAATTTCGCTGGCAGCGGGGCGGCAGCGCCAGCGACGAGATGTTTTGTATGGAATCCCATAGACCCGTTCTCAAATACAGCGGGAGCGACGGCGTACGCAGGCTCACTGAGGTTCACCGCTTGACAGCACTGCTTCGTACCGCTCTTGACGGCCCGCGTCAAGCGGTGACCGCAGTGCGCCTGCGTGCGCCACCGCTGCCGCTGCCGCAAAATTCGAGGACGAGGCCTTATCGAGGGTTTTCAATCCGCCACCGAGAGAGAAGCTGACCCACTGTTTCACCATGATGACGAAATAAGGCGTTTTTCAAGCTTCAAATTATTATCAGTTCTTTTTTTCTGTTCAACAAATAATATAAATATGAAATATTATATGGATTATATTAACAGATGTAAAAAAAATTAAACAAAAAATATGGCAGACGAGTTATTAATGTTATTATCATCAGATCAGAGAATACGTAGGCGCCATTTTTAGGCGGGAGATACCGCTGGCTGAAGCAATATTACTTAAAGGATATAAGCTTAATTCTATTTAAAGAAAAAAAGTAATATATATTTTTTTTAATAACAACGTGTGCTTATGTAAATAAATGTAGGGGCATGTATATGAGAGAACATTATCAACAGAACAGGCAGAAAAAAGCTGTTTAATGTTTCCGCCGTGCGTGACCTCATATTTTCTTTAACCTATCGGTGACAACTGTCACGAGCACCTAATTTATTTGTGTTTTCCAACTTTTTTCGTAAAACTGCCGGGAATAGAATGTAAATATTGCTTTTTGGTGAACACTGTTCTGTCACTTAGTCACGACCATTTCTGTAGCATTTCTGGAGCCAATCGCGTGAATGATTCATGAATAGCGCCAAAAATAAACGTTTCGTTTTGGTCGGTCGATGCGGCAAATTCATGTAATCTCTGCTAATATTGCGGGAAATCAAATATCCAATATCACGTCTTATTATGTTATGTGATATGTGAAAACAAGACTTAAAAACTTTGGACTGGCAACATTCAGTAACTACCGTTTTTTTATATTTTACATATCTCTTGCTCTGTAAGTAGTCACTTACTTCCCTGAATGCCGGGGTGTATGGATACCTTACAGCATAGATCAAAACCTACCATGTAATGTTCACATTACAGCATAGGTTTCAAAACCTATCATGTAATGTTAACATTCACAGCATAGGTTTTGGAATTTGAAAAAAGAACCGTCATACTCATACTGCAAGAACAATGACGTTCATTGAACGTCATTGTGCAAGAAGAATATTTTTAAAAAGTTAATAATTTTTTTTCTCGGTATCTTATTTACTCGAATCGGAATCGAGACAATTTTTATTAGAATTTATGAAGATTTTATTTTAAATATCGAACTATTTGTTTCGCAGCATAGATTTAGTATACAGGGTGGAATTTTGTAATGCCACCTGAAGGGGAAGTACTCTTAATACTGTAGATAGAAAATTTTACTTAAAGAAAACATTCCTTTATTTTTGAAAAGAAAGAAAACTGCATTCAAGGATTTTTAAAAATTCGCTTGCTGCACCCGGTAATCGAACCGACTAAAATCTGTAAAAGTTGCACCCTGTACTTTTATTGTATCGATCGTTAGGGTCAATAATAAGGATGAAATCTCTCTAACAAACTTCATAAATTAAATGAAAGGAAAACAATGAAATCCTAAATTATTGATTCAATGGGTCAAGTTAAAGCACTTTTTTCATTGTTTTCTTTTCATTTAATTTATGAAGTTTGTTGGAGAGATTTCATCCTTATAATTGTCCCTAACGATCGATGCAATAAAAGTACAAGGTGCAACTTTTACAGATTTTAGTCGGTTCGATTTCCGGGAGCGGCAAGCGAATTTTTAAAAATCTTTGAATGCAGTTATCTTTCTTTTCAAAAACAAAGGAATGTTTTCTTTGAGTAAAATTTTCTATCTACAGTATTAAGAGTACTTCCCCTTCAGGTGGTATTACAAAGTTGCGGTAAGCAAATTTAAAAAAAACTATGAATGCAGTCTTTTTTCTTTTCAAAAATAAAGGAATGTTTTCTTTGAGTAAAACTTTCTATCTTCATTATTAAGAGTACTTCCCCTTCAGGTGGCATTACAAAATTCCACCCTGTATAAACAGTCACAATGTATGTTAGTTGAAATCTATTTAAAAATCGAACTGGCCAGCACGATTTGACGCGCTTGCGTGCCATAAAATCGTGAAGAGTAAAAAAGACAGTCGACTAGCTAGGCGCGAAAGTAATTTTTTTTCGTGTTTTGGAGTTCTTTCTCAAAAGTTAAGTTTTTATACTTACCTCACAATCGATATGTAAAGCAGAGTGTTTACCTCGGGTGTAAGCATCAATTGCATACTCGGGGTAATTAGCGCCCTCGCTGCGCTCGGGCGCCAAAAACCTCGTATGCAATTGATGTCATACAGCCCTTGGTTAACAATCTACTATTAGGTAACTTCGTTTTTTAACCAATTATAAAAATGCTGTTTTAAAAATTACTAGCTGTTTTCTTGGCGGTTAGATCAATGTCAAAATACTCCCTTATTTATTTAAAACAATTCAATTGAAGACAAAAAAATATGTGTATGCTAATTTGCCTCCTTTATTGTAATATATCTTTGACAAACATGATAATTATATGTACCATTCTAAATGTATCTAAGGATTTAATGTCACTGTCCCACTTCAGATATATGACACACAAGGTAAGTTACTCGTATAATATTTACATTTCTCCCAACAAAATGGATCAAAACAAAAGATTACTGCCGTTCGAAGGCACAGATCCATTTTCCGGGACGGCATTGTATCTCTGGTATAAACAAAAATGTATATAGCCGAAGACCGTCACAAAATTGAATCCCCAAGAAAATCACATTTGAGTTTTATTTTATTCGAGCTGTAACTGTATCGGCTTAAAACGGAGCGATAAAAAATATGCGAATTTAAAAATGTTACGATAAGGATTATAGACCTTAATTAAATTGGAGGGTTTGCGATGTTGTTTGGGTATTTCTGGGGCCCTTTAGCGATAAAGACAAATAAGTAATCCGTTACTAAGCCCTTCGAGGAACTGTTTTTTTTTTGTTATTGTTATTTTGTAAATTGTATCGTATTCATTATTTAGCCCAGTAGGCAAAATTATTTTTTGCTACGTTTTTCAGTTCAATCGAACCAAAATTTAAAAAAGCTTTATTCATGTAGGCTTCAAAGAAACACTTGTAAATCGTTAATTAATTATTTATCACTAAAGTCAGAGCTGAAAAATTGTGAACTTATTTATTGTCCATTTTTGCAGTGGTTTAGAATTCGGCCGTGTCGGGTGTCACAAACTTTATCTCTGCGAAATAAAAATGTTTTGTAAGACCTGTGGTTTTTTCTATGCGCATATTTAGCTAGCCGGAGGTAGAGGGCAATCGTGAGGAAACCTACACACTCGGATAACACTGTATTGGTAACCTGAATCTCATTTGTCTGGGTCCCGTCAAGGTTCTAGAATCTAGACAGGCAGTATAATAACTTGAGAAAACACGCCCGGTCCGTGTGATTTTTTTGAGAGATCAAACTACGATTCACTAGAATTGCGTTATGTAACAGTTTCTTATTTTGCGAGATTACTACTCATGCAATAAAAGACACAAACGTATTATCACGCGGTATATTCTATAATTATTTTTTTTTATAAAAGCCAAATGTGTTAAGTTCATATTTTGGAACATTTTTTATTTATCTGAGAATGAAAATATTGTTGGTGACAGATCTATTAATTTGAGGATAAGTTGATGACAAATATTTTGTGACAAATTTTGGGGACAAAAAAGAGACCCTCTATTTACCTATCTTTTTTAAAAATGTGATGTCTGGTTTTTATAAACTACACTGGGTTTAGCACAACTGTCATTTACTAGTCTTATTTTCTACTGTGAAGTATTTAAACAACTTTTCCAGATATTTGAATGGAGTTTGGTATACATTCGCAGCGTGGAATTATTCACTGTCAAACGTTCGTAAAAGTTTCACTGTGAAAGTATATTGAAAAAGTCTAACAGAGCTGCGAATTCAGTTGCATTTTATGCGACTATAAAAAACTCTAACTAGCCGTTTCGGTATGGTTACGACATCGGAAATGGGATGGCATGTATTTACTTTATAATGCACAGATGCATCGTCGGACTTTTTTTTGTTGTTGAAATCGTACTCTTTTATTTGACGTAAAATGTTTTACATGATTCCAACAAAAATACTGATAACAGTCTGTCGTTTGAGAGATGATTTTATTATTTTTCAATAGAAATATAAGA
Source organism: Mecyna flavalis (assembly GCA_949319885.1). Classification (NCBI taxonomy): domain Eukaryota; kingdom Metazoa; phylum Arthropoda; class Insecta; order Lepidoptera; family Crambidae; genus Mecyna; species Mecyna flavalis. Next base: position 9,925,999 of record OX439435.1, on the reverse strand, counting down.
GGCTTCGATGTTTATCTTCTCAAGCTTAAGTCAATAGGGAAAATTGAATGCCAAAAGCCTCTCAAAGTCAAAACAACAACTGAAAATGTATTTTTAGCCCCATGCTAGGTGCCACCGACGAGTCACTTCTAGCCGAACTCAGACAGCAACAGCGTAAGATTCGCAAGAAAATATACCGCAGCACTCGAAAGGACAGAAGAATGTGGGCTGACGCTGTTGCCGATAATGCCCAACGCGCTGCTAACTCTGGCAATCTGAGAGAGTTGTACAAAGCTACAAAAACCTTGGCAGGAAACAGTAGACCCAAGAGGAAGCCTCTAAAATCTAAAGATGGGCAGCTTATTGTGACATCCGAAGGGCAACTGCGACGCTGGCGTGAACACTTCGAGGAAGTCTTTCGCTGTACAACACCACCCACGCCTAATATACCGCACCACTCATCCCCCCCATCGAGGTTGCTTGAAATAAATGTCGACGCACCAACTCGCGACGAAGTGGCTAAGGCGATAAGGTCCCTAAAAATTGGTACAGCTCCGGGTCTCGACCTTATTACCGCGGAAATGCTAAAAGCCGACCTATACTCCGCCGTCGAAGCTCTGACACCTCTCATAGCAAAAATTTGGACAGAAGAGGAACTACCAGACGATTGGAATAAGGGGCTATTAATAACCGTACCAAAAAAAGGGGACCTAAGCCAGTGCAGCAACTGGAGAGGTATCACTTTGCTCTCGATACCGTCTAAGGTTTTTTGCAAGATTATCCTGGACAGGTTATCGGGGGCCGTCGAACCTCTCCTTCGCAAGGAGCAGGCTGGTTTCCGCCCGAACCGATCATGCACCGACCAAATAAACACTCTTCGTATCATTCTAGAACAGGCATCAGAATGGCAAAGGGAGGTCTATGTCACCTTTGTAGATTTCGAAAAAGCCTTCGATACGTTGAAGTGGGCAAGCATATGGTCCCGACTCTCCGACATTGGTGTACCGCAGAAGATTGTTGAGCTACTGAAGGCCATCTACAGGAAATATTCCTGTAGAGTCACCCACGAAGGCCTTATCTCCGAAGACATCGAGGTACATGCGGGCGTCCGCCAGGGTTGCTTACTCTCCCCTCTCCTCTTCCTGGCTGTCCTAGACGGGATTATGCATCGCGCTTATGACAACAAGCGACGCGGGATTGAATGGGGAATAACCGATGTTTTAGAAGACCTGGACTACGCCGACGATCTCTGCATACTGAGCCACACACACCGTGACATGCAAACAAAACTGGACGACTTGCATCGGGAAGCGGGCTACACTGGACTTAAAATTAACTGCCGAAAGACCCAAGAAATGAGATCTGGAGTAGAGACCAACACACCGCTACGGATTGGAGCAGAGGATGTGGAACGAGTCCACAACTTTACCTACCTCGGAAGCGTCGTGTCAGAAACTGGGGGTACTGAAGAAGACATCACTTCGCGTATTGCCAAGGCTAGAGGTGCCTTCGCCCAACTTCGACCCGTATGGCAATCACGGAAACTGACTCGAAGGATTAAAATCAAGATATTCGGGTCCAACGTCAAATCCGTGCTGCTCTATGGGTGCGAAACTTGGAAGGTCACCAAAGTCATCTCGCACAGGCTTCAGGTCTTCGTCAACCGCTGTCTTCGCCAAATTCTCGGTGTGTACTGGCCGGAGAAAATATCCAACGAACAGCTGTTGGACCGCTGTCACGAAACTCCGATCGACCAACAGATCAAGCGCCGCAAGTGGAACTGGATTGGCCACACTCTCCGAAGGGACTCCGATCACATCCCTAAGCAGGCTCTGGACTGGAATCCTCAAGGAAAACGAAAACGTGGCCGCCCTAAGCAAACCTGGCGGCGCACTGTAACAGACGAGGCCAAGAAAATCGGCAAGACGTGGAGCGAAGTCAAACGCGAAGCTCAAGACAGAACGAGATGGAGAACTACTGTGGACGCCCTCTGCCCCACCTCGGGGTCATAGGACATTAAGTCAAGTAAGTCAAGCTAGGTGCCATGTAGGTAGGTAGTAATTCAAAACGGTGAGTCGCGACGTAACACCACTAAATGCTATTATACTTACAAATGAATCATGAACTGACGCTGCCGGTATTTCACGGACTAGAAATCCGCTTTCGACTGTTGTAAACCTATTATGTTAATCACGTAATCCTCTGTAAATAAAGTTTACTCAGCGAAATTATGTTTTATCAAATGGAGCGCGAAGCCAACTCAAAATCAGAACCTCGCTCCAGCTTGCTATTCTATTTGGCAAGATTCCATTTGAAATCTTGTTTGTTGTACATCCAATTTATCTTTTTTTTACTAAGCTAAGCAATGCCTATTCAAAGTTGATTAATCCACACCAATATTGTGAATAGAAAGCCAGTAGCTCTGTCTTTCACACAAAGTAGCACTAAACCGATTTTGATGTAATTTGGTGCAAACATAGATGTACTAGGAAGTCCATATTAATAATATTAAGTTTATGTGATAAAGACGTAACTCGATTTCTTTTACCGAATTATTTTAATGAGGCCACAGTAACATTTTTGAGTGCCATTTACATTTGTAATTTTATGAAATTTTACTGGCCGCTTGCAGTTTCATTAATTGGATATTATCATTTCCAAGTAATCCAGTATACGTAATTCTGATGGTAAACGCATTTTTTGTGGTCTCAATTCTTAACAATCTTTAAAATAAAACATCGGTAAAATTTACCTATATCCTAATGGAATAAGATTGATAAATATATCAATAAGTCTCACAGCAGTTTTACTTAAAGTAAGTATTGAAGCTGAGAATCATTAATATTGGTAAAGTTTCGAGACTGCATGGCAAAGAAAGGTTAAAACATTCCAGGAACACCAAATAGTTTCTTCAAACTCGAGTGATTTTAACCAGTGACATTTAATGGATTGGTAAGATCAATTCTAGTTTCAAACTTGTTATAACTATATAAAGTTCTTAAAAGTTCAGTCATTTGTGCTAACAGCAATTTCTTTCTCAAGAAAGAGTACAGATTTCTTACTAGGCACTAACAGCTAACGAACTTTAGTCAATAATGCATGGTAATATAAAAAAACTAAATACCTATTATACTTGTTTAAAAGACTTCCCAATCACATTTCAAATACATAATACAAAATATAAATATTAACACACAGGGAATAAAAAAACAAAGCGCATCCTAAGACAACAAGATAGAAACCCTTAGAATAAATACACCTACATAGTAAAAACACAGATGATGTTTATCTAGAAAATACTAAATCGATGATAAGAAAAACTCTTCATGCCCTTTTCCTATCAGAAATAAGTCTCAGACTTCCACGAAGAACGAGCGATAAAGTAATAGATATTTCACAGACAAACATTTCTGCAATGGGCAGGTGGAACTCGCGAGCCGTATTGAAACATCGTCTAACATATCCCGGATTTCGTCCGGATATACAGGGTTAGTCAGAGATAGTAGTATTTATTATAAAAGTTAGTCAAAAATAGGATTTTGAGTTAAACAAATATCGGACAGAACCACATGTATGTGGTATTTATGTGTATTTTAATACACACACCCTTTAATTACTATGGTTATTGAAAAAAAATTGTTTATTGTATATGGTTAAATAGTTTTGCCCACTAATCTTGCCTTTAGCAATTCAAAGGATAAATGTTTGGAAACGGCTACGATAACTTGTTGTAGCGAGTTAGAGTAGATAAAAACTATACGTTATTATCCAATTTTCTGCGACGTATGATCAAAATCAAAAATTAAAATATTCTTTATTTATGTAGGCCTCAGAGATGCACTTATGAATCGTCAATTATCACGGTAACATAGGGACTCTACCACCGGATTCGGAATATTGTTATCTAACTGTAATTCACTGTCGTCTTTGTAAATCTTCGAGAAACGAGCACATTGTTACCATAAAGTTTAGTAGCGCATTAAAATTTGTAACTTCTCTGGTGTTCACTTGCCATCAGGTGTGCGAGCGGCATGCTAGTCTACACGATATGTCATAAAATAAAAAAATCCTAATCTGGTGAAATTTAAGGAGTTCTTTGTAAGAGTTTACCACAAAGCAAATACAAAGGAATTTACTATCGTTAGTTTTTTATGTAAAAAAAATCTCCGGATATTTCCCGATTCTATCGTTACTCGTAGTGAATAACTTTCAAACAGATAATAAATGTTCCACACGTACCTACTTTCATCAATTGAATCGAGAAAACTCTTCGAAAATGAATTGTTGCATTTTAGCTTGCTCAGTCGAGATGTCTAGCGTGCACGAGACGTGGTCAACTTCTTTTAAACTGACTCTGAGGCAAATGTTAGTGGGGAAAAGTCGTAACTGAAGCTTAGTATGCTTTCAATCGAGCTTCAGTCTAATGGCAAGGTAGAGAAGATTCATTTTCGTACTATACATTAATACGTATCTGATTTCTGGATTCGCTGTCACTGCAAAAGTATTACGAGTATATTAGATTTTTTTTAAGAATTGTAGAAGTAGACATGTTGTCTTGTTAATTTGTTAAATCATTTATGAAATGTAATTAGATAGGTACATTTTATTTATATTTTTATCAAATTAGAAACCAGCTGTACTTATGTATAAAGTTAATTATTATTTGAAAAATATTTCATATAATGTGCTACCAAAAACCCTTTTGATCTTGCACTGTCCAGTATCTGAAGCAGTTTCCTGGATTAAGATCTAGACATTAAGCCTAATTAAAACTCAATTCAGTTTGGTTTCTCGGTCTGATACGCCTGATAGATTTGCAGCTTGAATGCTTGTCCACGTAGATCTATTCTATTGAATGGCATGGCACTTAGAAGCACTAATTAATTTGCTACCTTAGTAATGATAGGACGTGTGGTGAGTGGGCATCACGGCATTGATCTACCTTAGGCAAAGCGAAGTATGAGCTCTGACTTATTGAAAAAAAGGTCCATAAATTATTTAATAAAAAATTTCATAAAAAATTAGTCGGTTTATCTGGTTACTAAATAAAAGGCACTCAGATTTAAGCAACTAATTTGTATGTGTTATACAATAATACTTTATTGCCATTTATCTTACTTTAATGATCCACAATTTATACTTTTAATTTTATTTTACGAACATGTTTTTTCATGAGTCTCTTCTCTTTGTGGAAATATGATGTGAATCGTGAATCAAAGTGTAAATTGTTTTTGCCAACCCTGTATATTCAAAGACTTCCACATTACATACCTTGGGAGAATGCAGCTGAATAGAACATAAAAATTTATATTGGAATGTCCATTGTAGTGTTATGAAGCAAGAAGATTTGTGAGGCCCTCGATAAAACGTCGAGCTTGAAATTCTTTTGTAATATTGTCGCGTTACCAAAAAGGTTTCTCCAGGTACCTACCTCTGCTTATGATACGATTTTGCTGCGTGGCATGTATTTTAGCATTATTGCAGCAAATTTATTTTGTTCTGCTAAGCTCTGTGATATTTTAAAGAATAGATATACTACGTCCATGCTCACACATTGACAAGTTTTACTGAACATCATATCTTATGCGACTACGATACAGTCTTATAGGAGTCAACGGTACAGCATGCACGTAATATCACATTAAAACAATGCAGTATTAGAACAACATCAAATCGAGAAAAAACCGAAACGACCCGAAAAGTGCAATTGTAATCGGTAACTTAATTGAAACATTCACGCACGGGACTCATACAAACTACGAGAATTGTCCAAATTTCCCCATTCCCCAGTTGTAAATGCAACTCGTTGTATTATGAAAGTTCCACTGCGCCTACCGCAATGTTTAGCACCACTGCTTAACTTCCTAACTATTGCAGGAGTAGACTGGGGTAAACTTGGATAGCCTGTTGATAAATTCACAATATCTACCTATTACCTATATCTGTGAAGTTATGGGACTTTTTTCAGAGTCCGTCGACTCTGGCTAAAGAAAAACAGTCGTCAGTACATTTGAATATTAACGTAAAAGCTCCTATTAACGACCCATCAAAATGTGACTCTATTACCGACCTAATTTTTAAATCACTCATATTAGACATAATATAGGGTTCCAGGAGGTCATACCTTAAAAATTAGTTACGTATTTTTGTTTGACAACAAATAGAGTAAATTTTGTGTGTTTAAATAGCCAGTGAAAGAAATAATTTGACAATGAGTGAGACGCGCCCGAAGCGGACGCAAGTTTCATAGTGTCGCGTCTCCAGACACGTAAGAACACCTAAATAATACTTAAGGAAAATAACACACTAAAAATGGGTTTGTCTTCTTGCTATTACATTACAACTTTAACGTATATATTCGTTTTCTAAACTTACTCTTAATATAATACTTTTATTGGTTTTTGTGTGATAAAATCATGTTTTAATTTAAGGCGGTAATAGAATCCAAATTTCAAACCTTGATTCTAATAACGACCCATGGCGTTGTTAGATTTTTAAGAACATTTAGTATTTTAAAATAATATCTATTATAAACTACCTTATTTGATTTATTTTTTTGTTGTTCAATTCTTAAAATTATCTTACTACGTTGAGATCTATTAACGACAAAGCTATTTCTTCAAGTTTTTGTGTAAAACTCGATTCAACGTTAGACAATATCCCTATTATTACAATGAAAATAACCTTTTTTATCTGAATTAAAGACTAACTGACATTAAAAGAAATAATATAGCAATAAGATCGAATTTGACAGTATTCCATAAAACGGATATTTTATCTGTCTATTTTTGATTTTATTGGTCGCTAATAGAATACTGCAACCTTCATACTTAATTCTATTACCGACTCACAGCTGTGACGATATTATTGGTTTTTAGGGTTCCGTAGCCAAATGGCAAAAAACGGAACCCTTATAGATTCGTCATGTCTGTCTGTCTGTCTGTCTGTCTGTCTGTCTGTCTGTCTGTCTGTCCGTCCGTATGTCACAGCCACTTTTTACCGAAACTATAAGAGCTATACTGTTCAAAATTAGTAAGTAGATGTATTCTGTGAACCGCATTAAGATTTTCATACAAAAATAGAAAAATAATAATAAATTTTGGGGGCTCTCCATACTTAGAACTGAAACTCAAAATAATTTTTTTCACCCAATCCTTACGTGTGGGGTATCTATGGATAGGTCTTTTAAAATGATAATAAGGTTTCTTATATCATTTTTTTCTAAACTGAATAGTTTGCGCGAGAGACACTTCCAAAGTGGTAAAATGTTGGTCCCCCCCCCTGTAACTTCTAAAATAAGAGAACGATAAATCTAAAAAAAATATATGATGTACATTATTATGCAAACTTTCATTGAAAATTGGTTTGAACGAGATCAAGTAATTAGTTTATAAATTTTTGGGGCTTCCCATACTTAGAACTGCAACTCAAAAAATTTTTTTTCTTCAAACCCTTACGTGTGGGGTATCTATAGATAGGTCTTTAAAAATGATAATAAGGTTTCTTATATCATTTTTTTCTAAACGGAATAGTTTGCGCGAGAGACAATTCCAAAGTGGTAAAATGTTGGTCACCCCCCCTCTAACTTCTAAAATAAGAGAACGATAAAACTAAAAAATATATATGATGTACATTACCATGCAAACTTCCATTGAAAATTGGTTTGAACGAGATCAAGTAATTAGTTTTTTTTTTAAACGTCATAAATCGTAAACCGCAATTTTCCTCTCATTCAATCAACTCAAATATAAAAACGTCGATCAAACTTACGAACTACAAGAACTTTTATATTATGATGATACTTGCTGCTACGGAACCCTTCATGGGCGAGTCCGACTCGCACTTGGCCGGTTTTTTGGTATTACAGTACACAAAAACAAAATGTATATTTTTGAACAAATTGGCTTATTTTTTGCATACGTGACGTTTTGAGAGATTTTGTCACATTATTAATGTAAAATAAATCTAGTTTCATTCATGGGTTCATGGCATTGGCTATAGGTAGGTATTTTATATATTTTCAAATCAAATAAAAATTACAGGACAGAATAGGGGCCATGTAGCTTTTTAAAGCTTCTTTCGAATAATTAAATTCTATATTGTGTTCTTTTATAGAATCATGGAGCCGCAGAAGCGCAAGCAGTACGCCTCTCTGCTCAACTAGAAGCTGCGCTTCTAGCTATAAATGAAGGTATCAGCATAGGCATACGAAGCTTCAAAAACATGGCATACCGAGGACAACTCTGCGTGATAAGAGAAATAATAAATATACATATAAATTAATATTGTGGAAAACAAACAGTTTTAACGAAGGAGGAAGAAATATTATAAAGGTATTTTGTGATTGTATTACAGGTAAAAATATTTTTGTTACTGATTTATAATATCTAATTTGTATGTAGGTAATTAAAAGATAAGCGTTTAATTATTTGAAGACTGTTTTCTGAGGCTAATTATATTTTTTATTAATTAAAATAACGAAAAATAAGTGCTCTAAGCGTTGCAATAAATAATTATGTTCATATTGTAATAATGTTGATCTCATAACTATTGTTATTATATAATAAAAACCTTAAAAACTGTTTTTTATTTTATTTAATTGTATAGCAAAAGTGACAACTTGGTATGGGTCGGTAATAGAAGTAGAAAAATCGGTAATAGAATCTTGCCGCATTCTATGGGTCGGTAATAGAATCAACTACTCTTTTAGATTAAATAATTATTTAGTAAATATTGTGTTATTGAATATTGAATTTAATTACTGAATTGCAAAGAATACTTCATTGAGATTAATTATAAATTATAACATCTTTTCTAACATAACAGCTTATATCTATTTTGTTAAAGTGAATCCCAAGACAGCTTAAACTGGCGGTAATAGGAGCATTTACGTTACATAATTGTTTATCAAACTCCGTTGATAACTCTACTGCTAAATACCTAACCAGAACGTTTTCGTTTATTTTGTTCAAAGTATATTTTATATTAAAAGTTTATTACAATAAATAAGGTTTATTTACCTAATTTCCAGTGGAGTTTAAAACTCATTAATTAAAAGTATTTAAGGAATTGATTTAAATCTTAGAGCAAATGTAATGCCCAATGAATGATTAAACAAATATTCTTAAGACATCAACCACTAGTTTCAACTTTTTCCTTATAATTTTGTTGTTCCATTTCCAATCAACCCCGGTGCACCCTCATACAACAATTGCGAGTGCAAGTGGTATGTATTACATTTTCGGAGACCCCGCCTGCGGCGGTAACTTGCCGGGATAGTTCCAAGTCAGGAAATTAAAGTTCGCCCAATTCAACTGCCTGAGTTTCAACCTCACTTTAAGATATTTAAAAAGTTTCACTAAAATTGTGCGAATGTAGCAGAATGCAAAAGTGGTTTCTGGTATTTCAATCATTTGTCTTTCAACTTGGAAAGTGACTAGTTGAAAACTTTGTTAAGCCGCCGGCGATTTTAGGGTAACGCCAAAAGATATTTGTTAATTGACTTTAAAAATACTTTGGGAATGGTTGAAATTAAGATTTTGTATCAAAAAGGAAAATATCTAGACAATATTCACGTTTTTATTAATAGCACCATTTGCCCGCTTTCTTTCCTAAAATATACACCACATTACTTTTAACATTCATGAACAGTAAAAATAAACTTACGGAAAGTTGAATAAAGTTCAAATGATAAAAGCCACAATAATGTTCTAAGAACTGTCAAATTCAAGGAACCAACAATATTTTAGGCATTAAATTAATTAGTTACGTCTTATTTTAAATTGATGTATTGAAATGTTTCACTGATAAGTAGAGCTAAAAATACGATACAGCACACAAGAGAAAAAGGTGGCTAGATTTTTAATGACTGGGTGAATGTTATCTTCAGTAGTATGCCACTAAATGGTCTTTTTTATAATTTTCTCTTTCGCATTGATGAAATATTTTAAATAAAATATAACTGCAAAGAACAGTAAACACAAATATAGTTTGCATTTCATTTTAAAAAGATATAAAACCATTGGTAAAGGTTAAGTAAAGGCTTTAAAAACTCGGAATCTTACGGCAAAAGGCATTCTTTGCTCACAAGGGAGTTTTTGTGCCCTTTCCGTTTATGTTTTCTACGACTATACATCGGGCAACGGCTACGACCCACGCTTCCTTCTATTTGTACAATTGGGAATTTAAACAACACAGTAGGCAAAGACCAAAATATCTATATGTAAAAGAAGAAACTGACTGACTGTCTATCGGCCAGGAAAAATTACAAACCAACTAACTTACCAACTGTCAGACCAGACCAGACCTAGGAACTAGAAATCAACAGAGGGTGCAATTTGTTATCCGTGTTTTTTTAAATAACAATTTGGAAATGTGCGATCTAACTTTTTTGTTTAGAGTAGGATTCGGTTTTGTGTAAAATCTTCCATGAAGGTTAATTAGGATAAAACTCGTGTATGAAATGTCGTAATTTTTGTTGCAATTTACTCGTAATAAGAATTTAAGCGGGAAAAGTCGATGGCGAGTGCTAGTCGTTTATACGGGTAAAAAATATTTTCTTTTACATTTTGATTTATCGCGGTCTTTTAAATTTTTACTTGTGTAAATGGAAGATAGTATTTCATTTTGAATGCTTTTAAAGTAAAGTAAATAAAGTAGTGATTTTCCAAACTAAACTGAAAGGGTGCGGAATAAGGTTCTGAAATATCACCTTGGAAATAAAGTTACAATTGGTGGCGTTAAAATATTTTGATTTTGTGTTAAATGGAAATAGAATAGAGTTTTTTTGCTATTTTAGCTTTATGAAATATACTTTTTGTAGGTTTGAAGTAGAAGACTATACCAAAGGGATTAGAATTTCTCTTATAATTTTTTTTTTTTTTGTCTTACAACTTCGGTGATCTCTTTTGTCAGTTTTCTAAAAAAAAAAAAGAAAAATCCGTCACTTTTATCTGACTGATTAATAATTAAGAACTTATTTGTCAGTGGCGAAACAAGCTTTAAACGTTTTCATTTTATTTCACAACTCAATAATTTAACTTTTTATTTGTTCAAATCAAATGTCTATCATTGGTTTGGTATTATAAATATAATTCTTAAATTAGGAAAGTATAAGGTAGATATTACACCGTATTATTCAAAGTACAAGGTACAAGCCCAAATTCTTCACCGAATCCATTTTCAATTATGACGGTATTATTTATCATTGCCATTCAGATCTCGTACTGTGTCGCACTGTGTGACAACAATAACGAAAATTTCAATTTGTCCATTAATCATGAGCGAAAATGATACAAATTTGTCAGCCTCCGGTTGCCCTGCGGTGTTGTGACGTCACGCAATATTAATGAACCTGTCCCAGGATTGAAATAAGTACATATTCCCACGGCATGGTAAGTACAAACAGTCGTATCGGTCTGTGGAGGCAAGCCTATCATAATGTCATTTTAATCAATTCGAAATTAGCAGAGCATTAATTAATTTCATAGATCAAATTAAATTTCGCTTCAAATTTAAACGTGTAAAGTCATAAACATAACTGAAAAATTCTTGCTGTAACAGTCACTGACTTTGGGATTCTCGATTGAGTGTTTGTAAAACTATACATCGATGTTGCTTGTAGATAAATTGTGTAGTATTACATTATTATAGGTATACCCTTTTCATCACATCATCATTTAAAAAAGTACTAAAACTATTGTACGTAACGTTATCAATGATAACATCAAATTGACAAAGATAAAATTTAAATAAAATTCAAACTCTGAAAAAGCTCGATCACCATTGCTTTCGACTGTACAGCAGAGTTTCTCGTAAGTTTAAGTCTAAGCTTCTAAATTGGCAATTAAACCAAAGCACATGAGGTTAAAGCTATGTTGTAATAACGATAGCATAAATACATAATTACGTTAAATTATGCCACTTGTATCACAATTATGGAACCTAATTGTAATTACTCGTTCCTAGAAAACTTAGACTATCTACTTTTACTACATCGTCGACAAGCTAATTTGATCACTGAAGCATCGAACTTTAAATTATGAACACGATACAAGAGTTCTGAGTTTAATGGGGTCTAGCTGTTATTAGTTAGAGTTATTTTACACGTGTAAGTCTGAAGTTAGATTCTCGGCATTAGTTCTATAGGTAAGGAGTATAATTCAAATAGGTTGTGGTTTGATACAATAGGGTAAAATGATGCGCTGGTTACTGTACAATGTACGGTCAACAGCACATCACGGTAAACACTTGCAGTTCAATAATAGCACTTATGCCCCCGACATAAGAGCGGTACAAAGTCCAAAGTGTTACGTCTAATGTGCTTTTGACTGTACATGTTACATACTAATGACTGCTTTAATTCATTATTATTTTATAAGCGGTCACCTCCGCGGTTTTTCCCGTACGTATTTTTTTTGTCAATTATTCCCCCCCCCCTTTCCCCCACATTCTCGGGAACAAAATTACCCTATGTCACCCGGGGATAGTGAAGCTTCCCAACAGTATAAGAATTTTCCAACCCGGTTCAGAAGTTTCGGAGCCTATTCTATACAACCAAACAAACAAATCTTTCCTCTTTATTATATTACATAGTATATATGACTCTATGACGACCATGTCATAACCCATAAAACTATAAATTGCTCGGGTGGATTAGTAAAATTCTTTGATCACCTAGTGGAGTCTAGATAAGTGAGATTGTCAGGCAAATCAAGCAATTACTTTCGAGTGGCTGCCGTCTGAAATCCTTGACAGGGGAACCATTTGGATCATAGCTTTGAAGCTATTTGATTGTGCTGGTTTCCTCGCGATGTTTTCCGTCATTGACGAGCTCAAATTGTTAATATAATACGTACATATAAAAATCCATAGGTGCACGCCGAGATTCGAAGCATACGAGTATAACTCGGCTACCACAACTCCTACTCTATCCGCCGATTCGTATCCATTAGCGAGCGGCTATCCCCAATTAGGCCTAATATAAGCAGAACGCATCTTATAAAAAATAACTAATTCTGCCGTACTCCGGGCCGCAACAGCCAGAGCTCAAAAAAAAACTCCTACTCATGTAACTCTTAGTTGTGGAACCAGTATTTACTTTTAAATAAAAAAAAATATTTAAGATTATTTTTACCATTAATTTATTAGTTTTAGCGTATTGTCTATATTTACGTCAAGAGAAAAAACAAATCTCAGTTTTAATTTAAATCATCCTGACAGATTCATGGTTCACCGTATATTATCGTAAGCTGCGCGTTTTGTAATAACTTACGGTGTCAACAATTCCAACTCATAAAAATCTCGTAAAACAACAGGCCGTTACAATTCCCGAGAGCATAAATTGCGTGACGAATGATAAATATTATGTGAGCCGCAATATAATAAATATTTCGGAACTACAAACAATACTGTCTATCCATATATTTAAGCTTGTTGAATGGCTACGGTTCGGATTTGTGTTAGCTTTAGGGTTCCTTATTTAAATAACCTTAAAACATCTCCATTAGTCTGTTACTTCTGCTCTTCAGCTTTTTGCAGATAATATCGACGTAAGAAGCCTTAGAAACCATTAGGACTGCCATATTCAATTCAGGGACGAGTTATTAGAAATTCATCAAAGTAGAGTCGGATCTAAAAAAATAAGTCAAAGTGAAATAAACAATTCTTCGCAGAAAACGGATGGTTCTTAGTATCAATTATTATTGATTTTATTCAGTAAAATGGATAAGCAGCATTTTTTATACGCACCATTTAGGCTGTTGCGCCCGAGAGCGCAATCCCCCATCGTAGTTAGCGCCCGGAAGACGTAATTATCGATTTATTCGATTTCAAGATAAAAATCGATAAATAGATATGTATCCAAACTTTACTTTATAATAACAACGTTTGTATTTTTATGCAATCAAAAATAATTGGTGCTATTGTAACGTAGTTATGTTATTTGCTAGGAATTTAGTCCGCGACGATGACCTACGTATTTCTCAACAAAACAACGTCGTGGCACCCTAATTGCGTAAAGTCGACACGGTCTTGGCAAGATTTTCATGAAATCCCATGGCAATACTTTTTATGCCAAAACGCGTGGATCTTGCTTTCTACAATCGTTCATTTACATAAGCAAGCAATCAGAATAACAAAAGATGCTGTGATGAAGCTCGTTTTCATAATTTTTCGTCGAGTCTTGCCAAGAGTTTCTTTACGTTGGATGTATACATAGACTGAGTTTAGAGATTTTGATGTCACGAATAAAAACTTTATTGAATAAAATTCAAGCGTAAAAGCTTGTGTCATATAAATTTTAAGAGTCTGTAAAGACTTTAATGGCAGTATAACGTTTTGCATTTAAAGGTGGAAAAATAAACATTTTACTCTGTTTTGGTTCGTTGTTATAAAGTTACTGTCACTTTTATTAAGCAATTTTTTCTTACAAACGACTGTTTTCGTAATTGTCATGGAAGAAGTATTGTTTGATTTATTTTAAACAAATATTGGTAAATGGTATCTTGTTTTTATTTTTTTAACGTTCGTAATGTTACAATCTATACATTGATATGTTAAAACGTTAATAAATTATAACGTTTATAAATTTTATACGCTTAAATAAGTAAACAAATGTTGACAAATTAAATAATTTAAATATTGAACATACTTTTACTGTGTTTTATCGTATTATTATAATTTCTGAGTATCTGAAAATGGCTCTTAACTTATTATGTGTTTAAAATATTTGGATAAGTTTTCGTATAACGTCAAAAGCCTAATTTTAATTTGTATTCTTAAACAAAGACCCTTTCGTATTTAATTATGGGTATGGACCCTACTAAATGTACCTACCCTTAAAAATATTTAATTTTGCTCAGTTATGTCAAAATATCTTTATTAAATTTCGACCCAAGATTCCGTTGATATCTCTTCTCTGTAGTAGAATACTGTCCAAACCTAAATTTAGTTTTTATCCTATTCAAAAACACGCGCCGTTTAATGTAGATTTTTCAGGCTGAGTTTCGGCCACGGCGGCCAATCTTTAAGGTCAACCATCTGCGTGGTACATGATAAGTTCTAATCTTAGTATGTTCCGTGTAGTGTCAACACTATAGATGCACAAACCAGTAACAGTGATGTTGTCTTCTTTTTTGGAATACTGATAGAATTTTTGTCAGTGTTAAAGGGAAGTTTCAACACTGACAAAAATTCTATCAGTATCAGCAAGAGATTAAGTGACAGAAATATCAAAATCCTAAAACTTCAAGTTATTGATCTGTAAATTTCTAAAGAAGGTATTAATGTTTTATTTCAAAACAGTATCTTCAGCAGTTATTTTCTTGTTTATGTAGGTAAAGCATGAAATACGCCGTTAATCAACTTAGAAAAGCCTACATTGAACCACGACATTGATTGATCACGGCGAACCTTCTATCCGTTGAATTTTTACAATCATTTAAAAAAGGCATTATCGGCCAACGTGCCAATGACGTTATGAAAATTGCATCGGCTTCATTAAAAGCGATATTAATAGCGTTCGATAATTTTACGGTTGATTTCTGGAGCAAATAAATTAATGACGCATTAAATCAGATGTCCACTTCCATATGTCACGGGAAGGCAATTATATCGAAGTGCACACTACGCGCTTTTTTCTTAATTGCTTTTATGGTCTAGTGGTCAATATTGATCGTCGCGTTATGGCTTTACGTTTACTGAGACTTTTTGTGTTAAAATCGTTGGGGACATGAAAATGTTTGTAGTGGGTGAGTGAATAATGGTATACTACATTTTAATAGCCGAATATTTAAACTGTAGCACAGTCTAGCCTTAAAAATGTAAAGCTTTGAAAACCAAAACATTATGTAATGTACCTATTTTATAACTTTATGTACTTATACGATTCATTTTTGTAAATAAATCCTTATTATGTGTCGTATTCATCCACCGTGCTCCACTTTCAGTTTAATAAATTATTTATAATTAGTAAAATATACTCGTACTTTGTAAAGTGTTAACCTTTTTTACAAGTTTATAAATAACTTTTAGCGGTGGGCATATTGTTGTAACTGCGTAGGTGGTTTATAAATCTGTCGGTGTGTTCAAATCTGAAAGGGATCCGAGCGCCCACTTTTGAATCTCCTGATTGGATTAAAAATTTATCTAAAGCCTTTTTTATCCTGATAAAAATCCTCAATCACAGTTTGTCGTCCATTATAATGTCCATCGTCGTCCATCTGATTGAAGAGATAAAATTATATTTTTTGTTATACAGATGATGATGATATAAAGATGAGACTTCAGCATCATATCAACCTACCCAAATCTGTCTAAACGTTTCAAATAAAATTAAAACCTGTGTGCTGGAAAATAATCTGAAAATTGCACAGATTGCGGTTAGTTGATATGCCGCTTACTGTATCCTGTTCGCGAATCAGTCAACGCATTTAACCGATGCAACTTCTTAGATGTGTCATGTTATGTTATACAAAATTGAACCAATAGATTCTCTCCAAACAAACAAGGAAGCTTCACACGGTAAGCTACGAGTACGAACAAATTACCGTAGAGTCGAGAGGGTTCTAAATCCTTGCCTTGCTCAAAATGTGCTCACAGTGAAACGGGGTACCCTCTACCTTCCATATAAGCTAGTTCTAGTCCGTGATTCATCTAGTGTCACTGCAACAGGTCCAGCTCAAGATCCTCCGTTTAATTTAGTTGTTTTATAAATCTTTTTTTCAGAAAATAAGTCTGGGTTTCTTTATTATGAAGTGCTGAAAGTGTTCGTATGCTATGTTACAACTTTGCATCATGCTGCCATATTTTCAAAACATAACCTAAAAAATTTTAAGATTTAATATTATATTTTATAATCGTAACGTTAACAAAATATATTATTTGTCATTAGGAAACATAGTTCTCCTTTCATTCTCCGAGCTTTTATCCTAGAACACGCATACGCTATAAGCATGATTTGGTTTCCCCGTTATAACAATGTGATAACCGGATTCGCGACTGCCATCTTTTTTCTCAACTTAGCCTGATGGTAAGCAAAAGGGGAGCCCAAATTACCATGACAACGGACCTAACACTGAGGCGTTTTATCCATTGGCATCGCAGTACTGGCCCAAAACTTACCTCTGTAATCCTTAACAGGGAAACTAACTATACTAATTGGATCATGGCTACAGAGCCATTTAACGTTTTCACACGATGTTTCCATCAACACACATAAAAATGATATCCATATAACAAATACTTAAGTAAGGTGAATGTTGATCTAACTTTTTATTTGAACAAATAATTAAATTTTTGAAGTAAAAGCACATGTAAAATAATATAATCACCAACTGCCTTTATTTATCAGTTCTCATTCGGAAAATGTACAAGCAATTTCCGAATGAGACAACATGTCGCAACAAAATGCAAAACAAAACAAAACTGCTTGAAAGCCTCGTTAATAATGCTAGATAAATCCAACAGGCGTCAATTTGGCGAGCAGCAAAGGAAAGTTTAATACTAAATGAAGCAGGCTCGTAGTGTTGGGCGGACGGTCCTAAATCATCCACAATCCCCAGCTGACACGGAACACGCAATTAACTTCCTGCTACAGTCACAATAATGTCGCGGACGACATATGGGTACAGTCGGTGGTCGTAATTATTATCTGTAGTAATAATATTTACACGCCGATGTGTTTTAGAACATTTAATATTGTTTGTTATTTAATAAAAAAAACGTACTTGAGAGCAAAACGTGTTTCGCAATTTTTATTGGCCTCAAAATGTTAGAGAACAATAAATGCTTGCTAGATCCGAAATAAACTATTCCAATAATTTATTTTACTTATTTCAATGGCAAATAATTGAGGATTGAGGAATTATGAAAGTCAGTTAGAGGTTTATTTAGTTTTGCTTGCGTTAATTTTGCTTTTATATAAACAACATTTATATACCAAGATATATAATACAAAAAGGAATAAATATCTTAAAACATATTAAATAATAAGAATTTCCCGTTATATATTTTCCATGTTATAGGAGGTTTTCTAGGAGGAGGCACCTCTTAATGTTCTTTATACTAGTTTTATCTAGAAATTCTCATTTCGAGTGCCTACGTTAATATTCACCTACTTAAGAGGTATTCTTCAGCCTAAAAATGTCCAACCACCTTTTTTTTTTTTTTTTAACGCGGGGAATGCGTTACGCACCTGTCACTCTGTCTTGGGGGCGAAACAGAGCCGTGTGTGGGACTCCCAGTTTTAGGTCTACCCACTAAACCCCGCGGTACTCCCTCATCACCCTAATGGATGGCCACGGGTATCGGCAAAGCCCTTGCTCCGCGAGCCATCCGGCGACAGTCCATCAAGTGGACTCTTCGTACCCCCTATTGGTAGGGGGTTTGCGGAAGTGTCCTTGAGTACTAGGACACTTCCGCCCGTCGGCGGTGAGGCCGTGCAAGGCAGATCAGGGTGCCCCCGCACCCGTAACCTGCTAGCCTCCACCTTGGAGGGGCGGTAAGAAACGGTCGAACGCCCGCCTCCTCCGCCCCGTCCTCCGCCTGCGGATCGCTGGTGCGAGGGGATCTTCCTCCCGCTCACGTTCCGCTGCCTCCTTCTGCGACATGACGTTTTCGCAGAAGGACGCTACCGCCGCCCAAGCCTCCTCACTCCCTAGCATGGATAGAACCACGCTGGGGAGGGTAAGCGCCTGGCCTACAACAGCGACAAGTTCGTTGCGCTGTATGGCCCACGCCTGGCACACCGCGAGAGTGTGGTGTGCCGTGTCTTCCACAGCGCCGCATGCGTGGCACGATGGCGATTCCTCTCGTCCGATTCGATGCAAGTACACGCCGAAGCTGCCATGTTCGGTCATGACCTGCGCCAATCGAAACGAAAGGTAACCGTGTGGCCGTTCGAGCCAGTCCTCCAATACTGGCTCGAGTGCATCGAGGACACGACGGCCGGCGGGTGCGTTGGCGATGTCCCTCCGCCAGCGACGAAGGAGGGTTTCGCGTGCCTCACGCCGTACCGCACCCTGTTCTTCAGGAGCGGGGATGTGTCCTCGGGACCTCATATTAGCCATCCAGGTATAGATGGCGGCTAAGACGTCTGCTTCCAGGTCCCAAGGAGGAGTCTTTGCGAGTGCACAGGCCGCGGCAAAACCGACGGTTCTGTAGCACCTTGCAACTCGAAGAGCTATAGCCCTTTGTGGCCGCCGAAGAAGTGCCAAGTTATCTCTTCTGCTGAGAGAATCGGCCCATAGTGGTGCCCCATATAGGGCCATAGACCGAAGAATGCCGGCATATAAAAGCCGGCATTTGTCCCGCGGTCCCCCTATATTAGGGAGGAGCCAGCTGAGCCCAGCCGCTGCTTTCATGACTCTCGCCGACAGCCCACGCAAGTGCGGACCGAAATGCCAGCGAGAGTCTAGGGTAAGACCCAGATATTTCATCTGGGTCCCTACCGCCACTCTGACGCCGCCCACCGTTATGTGGGCGTCTGGCGGTATGCGCTTTCTGGGGCCGTGGAAAAATACGGCCTCCGTTTTAGACAGCGCGACCTTTAGACCTAGCATTTCTATGCGCTTGGCCACGAGCGACCCACCTATGGAGGCAAGACGGGCGGCTTCCTCAAAGTTCTTTCCCCGGGCTGTAACAAGAGTATCATCCGCATAGCAAATGACACTCATGCCCGGGAGAAGAGTGCCGCGGAGAAGCCAGTCATATGCAATGATCCACAGGATCGGACCCATAACCGACCCCTGTGGAACCCCGGACTCGACGACGTATGTGTGAAGATGCCCGTCTTGATCTATCCATTGAACCGGCCGGCCCTTAAGGTAGTCTAGGATAATGTCACAGAGGTATGTAGGCACCCCATGATATTTAAGTGCCTCCTGAATCGTAGCGTGGGGAATACAGTTGAAAGCGTTCGCGATGTCGAAGGACACCGCGATCACTCCATCCCCAGACTCTGTCGCTGCGTGGACAACCTCTTTTAGACGGGTCAGAGCGTCGATGGTAGATCGTTTCTCTCTGAACCCGTACTGTGCTTCGGACAAGTCCGGTCCATTCGTCCTCAGATGCTCGACGAGACGCTGGGAGATTATCCTCTCAAACAACTTCCCCACCTCGTCGAGCAACACTATGGGCCGGTACGCGCTGGGGTCGCTCGCTGGACGTCCGTCCTTTTGGAGAAGACATAGTCGGCCCTCTTTCCAGGGTTTAGGGAACTTTCCGGTCACAAGGCACCGACTGAAAAGTTCCCTTAGCCTGTCCGGCATTTGGAGGGTGGCGATAAAAACCACCCTCGCAGGAACTCCGTCTGGTCCTGGGGCCGTCTTCTTAGATCTGAGTCGTTCGGCTGCAGCACTCAACTCCTCCTCTGACACCGTTGGGGAGAGTTCGTCAGCAACGTACCCGCCTCGTCGCGGAGGAAGCATTGTCGGAGGGGTGTAAGACCGCGAACGAGTTGGAAAAAGAGCCCGAACCACCTCCCCCACAAATCTCGGCTGAAGGGTCTCTGTCAATGGCGGGCCGGAGACGCGTAATTTGTTGCGCGCCGCCCTATATGGCCTCCCCCACGGATCTCGATCGAGACCTTCTAGGAGCTCCGCCCGAGCGCTATCCTTAGCGGCGGCAATTGCCGCTGTTAACGTTCGTTTTGCCTCCACATACGAAGCATAGAGGCGATCTTCAGCCGCAAGGTCACGATGTGCACGGCGACGGCTTCGTGTATACTGTCGCCTCGCGGCCACACAGGTTGCCCGCATGGTTGCCAGGTCCTCAGTCCACCAGTAGACAGCTCGTCGGGGAGGGGGCCGGCGGGACCGCGGCATGCTAAAGTCGCATACCTCAGTAAGAGACTCCCTGAGTCGCGCGGCAGAAACGTCAACATTATCTTCGACCGGGGGTGACAGCCAGTCCACCACGAACGCCGCCTCCCTAGCCAGTCCTCCGTCTAGCCGAGTAAGTGACCAACGCGGAAAATGGGATGAGCCCCGTCGGCGTGCAGATCTGGCGTTCTGGGTGGAAGTAATTTCGAACCACACGTACCTATGGTCCGAGAGAGTCTCACTAAGGTCCACCCTCCAATTTTGCACCTGCGTTGCTAAGGAAGGTGTGGCGAACATGACGTCCACCACAGATCCCCCATTGTGGCGGACGCAAGTGTGTACTGTTCCCGTATTTAACAAACACAGCCCTGTCGACACTGCCCACTCCTCCAGTGCAGATCCCCTTGGATCAGTGGCTGGGTTACCCCAAGCCACTGATTTTGCATTGAGGTCACCAATGATGGCGACCTGACTTGGAACAGCTCTTCTCACGACAGCTGCAAGGACTCCGAGGAAATTCTTGAAGTCCGACAAGCGACGATTAGGGGAGAAGTAAACACCCACGAGTAAAATATTTTCCCATGCGGCGGCCACGTATCCGGGACCCCTCTCGACTAAGGAGAGGGGATGGGAATCTGCGGTAGACCGCGTCGCAAGCGCCACCGACCTGTCTGGATCCCCCAACCAGTTGCCGGGGATCGAGTATGGCTCGACGACTACCGCTACATCAACCGACTGTTCAGCCATAACCTGGAACAGTAAATCCTGGGCTGCCCGACAGTGGTTGATGTTTGCCTCTAGGATTTTGCGATGTCCGAATGTATTATTCATTATTCGGACATTACAACACCCTCTGCGTTCGACGTGACTGATTGGGCGCCCGTCTTAGCTGCGGGACGAACTAGTTCCCGTAGCTTTCCCTTCTGTGGTGGAGGATTGCATTTTGCCCCACCCATGTAGTGCTCAGCTGGCCGACCCGCCTCCGCGCATACTGCACAGTGCAGCTTGTCGGAGCAATCAGCGGACTTGTGCCCGTTTTTGCTGCAGCGACTGCAGGCCTCACTCCTGTCGTTCTTAGACGGACAAGTAGCGCGCGTGTGCCCAACACCGAAACAACGAAAGCACCGCAGGGGTCTTTCCTCCTCAAGTTTGACTGTGACCGAGCTCCACCCTATTAAAAGTCGGCCACTGTCAATAACGGCCTTGGCAGCGGCAACGGGACACTGCACCTTCAGAGTACCCATCCCGCGTCGACCAACTCGGATTTTCCCTGCTTTAATGTCCTCGGGACTACACTGCCCGATAGCCGCCAATTTCATCACTACCTCCTCACTGGTAATAGTGTCGTCAAGTTCAGATATCAACAGTGGGGAGCGTTTGACCGGTCTTGCTACTTTGGCCAGTCCCGCCACCGCCTCCGCTAGCTTGGTGGCAAACTTCTCCGCGTTGTCCGCACTCTGACTCCCTGGGAATTCAAAGAGTCGAGCCCCGGTCTGAGTCAAGCGGCATCTAGCAGGGAGTTCACTCTCGCCCAAATTAATAGCCGTGCGAGCCCGTGTCAGCACAGACTCGTACGTCTCTCCATCTTTTGTAGCATCGTCTGTTAGCGTGACGACCACTGCTGATGTCTTTGGAACCACTGGTGCTCTTTTAACAATTGGTTTTTGGCCTGTTACAGGAGCAGCAGTAGATTTACCACCGGCTTTTTTGCTCCCAGTTGGAGTGCGACTTGAGGGTGCGGAAGAGGCCGGGGCCTTATTTCTTTTTTTCTTCTTCCTCTGCTGGACTATTTGCCAGCCTTCATTGGCTGGAGTAGTCGACGGTAGGAGAACATCCGGGGATGCTGCCACCTGATTAGCGGCCACGGCAGAGAAAGACCTGCCCGTAGAGGGAGCAGGCCTGTTTTTGGACGAACCCGAGGCTATAGCAGGATCGGCGTTGGCCGAGCGGGTATTGGTCACACTCGGGGCGCTTGATCTGCCCTTGCCTGTGCCCTTCTGAGCTGCAGGCACAGGCGCAGCGGGAGCCTTGAAAACCTCAGCTTTCGCTTTGGCCGCATTCTTCCTGTCTGCTGCGAGCGGCGGACGGACTGCGTCTTTGGCCCGTAAGAGCCGGTCCTCGATTGTTGAGAGCAAGGTTCTGGTGAATTTGCGCTCTTGAATGATAACCCCCTGTACGACCCGTTGGATAGTCGCTTCAAGGCTATCGGGACAGTTTGTGGATTGCCCTGTCTCCATTGGTATCGTCTCGAGAGTGATACTGGTAGCAAATGAATCTGCTGCTGAGGCAGAATTGCCTGATTTGAGTCGGGCCACCTCCCCTTCTAGTTCCGTCACGCGGTCTAGGAGCCGATCCACGATCGCCTGAAGTCGTTCTGTCTCCTCCGAAACACTTCTTGAGGCCAGTTCGCTGGCAACGGCTATCATTGAAAGGGCTCGTTCTTTAAGCCCCTTTTGGAAAGTGCCTTTTAGGTTGGAGGACTTTGAGGAGATCATTATGATTTCCTCTCCATCCTCTTTTGCCAGTTGAACTAACTCGTTCGCTGGTGTGTCCGTCAGGTTGTACGGGTAGCTAGCCCCGTAACCTCGCTTCAAACGTGCCGCTCGTGTCGCCTGCTCCCGCTTGGCAACAGTTTCCTCTAAATCGAGGCGTTGTTGCTCACGGTTTTGAGCGTTGAGTTCCCTCTTTGCCTCAGCAAGGCCGATGCTATGCGTCGTCGACAAAGTTCGACCACGTCCCCTCTTTGCAGCAGGTTTGGTGCCGCGTTTTTTTGACGTTGTTGTCGAAGCCTTAGAAGAATCCGAAATACACCCAGTGTCTTCCTGGCCACTGCTTGTGGCACTAGCCGTGCTAGACCTAGGTCGTTTCCGGTCATCTTTTAAGTAAATTGACCGCTGAGAAGCGATCGATACATTGGAAAGTGAACTTTCCTTGCCCTCCAAAATGTCCAACCACCTGACCCAAGGCGGTCTAAATAATAAAAGGGCGGTTAATCGTTTTTTTTTTCAGTAGAATCGCACCTATGCCGCAGCCGAGTGTACGTTACTAGAACGTTAGGTAGTTCAGCGGCGCGGTTCTGCGGATCCAATTAGTACGCACGCTAACGTTATCTGGTGGCGATGCGCGAGGCAGCTCTTACAACTATTTGTATTCAAATGAGCCTTAGCAGTCTACTGCATTCGCTTCTTGCATTGCACGTATTAAAGTTCACCGCAAGTGAATTTGTGATACGTGCTTATTGCATTAAGGGACGGAATCCTTCACAAAACGAAATATAGTGACTATTCCAACAGCCTATGTTAGTTAAATTTTAAAAGCTTAAATAAGCATTGTGTACTATGTAAATCATTTTGTTTGTAAAAGTTCTCCATTATACCACGTAAACTTTACAGTTGATGACGACGATGATGAGTGATGGTTAGAAAACCCTGTATAAGAAGTACCATTTTATAAGTTGACTAGTCTTCCACCCGCGGTTTCACCCGTGCGTAATTTCTTTTTTAAATATCCCCCCCTTCCCCCATCATTTCCGGGATCAAAAGTACCCTATGTTCACTGGGGATAGTGTAGCTTTCCAACAGTGAAAGAATTATTTAAATCGGTTCAGTAGTTTCGGAGCCTATTCAATACAAACAAACAATCAAATCTTTCCTCTTAATAATATTAGTATAGATGATAATATAGAGGTATAATACGCAAATCCAATGTTTCCTATTCTGATTACGTCTGTAGAGGAAAGGCAGGAGCCATTTTTCCATACAAACGCTGTCCCCTGTTTTCTCCCTGGATAATGCCATTAGTGAAATATTTTTTTTTTCCAAAAATCTATGACCACTATTTGCATGTCCCTATGTTTTCCTTTTTTTCATAAATTAATATTTAAGAGAGATATGAACCTTCAAAAATGTAAAAAAATGGCCAGATTTTTCGCTGTGTTTAAACATCCAGAAAACAAATTTAACTAGATTTAATTAAAAAAAGGAAAACATAGGAACACGGTCAAAGCCTTTCTTTAATTTTTGATGAAAAAAATAGTTAAATCGGTCAAGTTTTGGAGGAGAAATGAGGGGACTACGAAACGTTGATTTTCCCTACTTTTAATAGGTATTTTCGGTCCAAGCTGCAGTTGTCTCTATCGCGCTCTGCGGGGGAGGCTTGAGGTTGGGGAGACGCGGACTAATACGTATACTCTCTATGACGTGACGTAGTCGATAGTTATATCGATATCCTAGTGTTGTTCATCGATATCGATATTTCCAGTTAGAATATTTTGCGTGAAGTGCATTTAGCAAATTGCTGTGATGTTTTATTGTTGGAAGGTATTATGTAACTGATAAACTTTTTCTTGACAATTTTTTATGAATTATATACTTAAACGCCTCGACTAGGCCGTCGGATTTAGACAAAAAAAAGAAGCTAAATTCGCAAAGCGTGATGTAGTTCTGCATTTTAAGTATATTGTATCTGTTAGAGTAATGTGATTTCAAATTTGCAACTTCGAAAAACCTGTGGAAACTGAGAAAATCGAGAAAATCTTCGAAATTTTGGGACTTTTTTTACTATTTGCTCTCCAGGGCCAAAACTATGTTTTTTTGTGAACGACACACTACACTAATAAACTGTATTAAAGTACCTACAACTGGAGGCAGCTCTATTTGACTTCATAGAAGCCAAGCTATGGCACTTTGAAGATGACCAATATTTCTCGATAATAGAAAAATATAAAATAGGTTTTACTTACTTATTTCGCAAAAAACTGGCAAAACCACTAGCCCCACGAAGATGTCTGATATCTTTTGTCACAGACCGAGCATTGAACCATGTCCTTTACCTTTGCTTGAGTGTTACATTTGCCACAAGAGAAAGCCATATAGTCCAGTCAACGAAGCTCTAACTCTGCCATTTTAGATGAATAGCTGAAACTGGTGCCAAAATTTTTGTTAAAGACTCCGTAATAACATACTAAAATGCAGGGTCGTGAGTCACCGGGGTCATAGGAAAAAAAATATAAAAGGGTGAAAAAATTACTTTCTCCTGAAAATCTCGAAAACTAACAAAAATATAAGAAAAAGTTGCAGACAAAAAATGTAGCGAATTACTTTTTCTACAGAAAAGGTTATTATCAATTTGCGCGTATCGCGCACCGTTTCCTAGGAAATCGCGTACAAAATGCGAAAATTCGCACAATGTTTTTCGTTTCAATAGAATTTTTACAAATTTTTCAATTAAAAATTATTTTTATGCATTCTTCGATATCCCCAGACATTTCCGTCTTATTTTTATTGATTTGGTTCAACATCAATAAGTGCACTATATACTCGATTTCCTAGCAAACGGTGCGCGATAAGCGTAAATTGATAATGACCTTTTCTGTAGAAAAAGTAATTTTCTACATCTTTTGTCTGAAACATTTTCTCATATTTTTGTTAGTTCCCGAGATTTTTAGGAAAAAGTAATTTTTACACCCTTTTCCATTTTTTTTCCAATGACCCCGGTGACTCACGACCCTGCATTTTTAGTATGTTATTACGGAGTCTTTAACAAAAAGGACAACGCAATAAGTTGTATGGGCCCTGTCCCCACCCACCAACAGACTTGGCACTAGTTTCAATATTATTATGACATTCCATATAAAGACAAATAACCATTTTTAATCCAAAAAATGACGGGGTATTCAAAACAATAAAACCGTGCTTATGCCGTACGCCTAAGATTCAGAATTGCGCTGTAAGTGTCTAGCTTCAAGTAGACTCGACTGTAAAATATTTTTTAAGATTATATTTTGATTGAACACTTTTATTTAGGCCAGGGGGTTACTCTTGATCGCCTGCACATTATTTTCACAATTTACTGTGCCAAAAAAATACTTGAAAAATACAACATTCAAATTCGATTTGCATGAAATCCCCATTCCTACGGCGGATGTCGTCATACAAAAAAAAGATCAGTATGGCAAGAGGTATAAATAGAGATACGTTTGAAATCTGTTGGTGGGTGGGGACGCTCCTTTGCATAGTCCTTTTGGCACCAGTTTCAGCTTTTCATCTAAAATGGCTAAGTTAGAGCTTCATTGACTGGACTAATATATCTTTTAAAAATATATACAAAAAAGAACTAAACATTTATAACTCTTTAGGTACTCGTGGAAGGTTCCTATTAACAAATGCGAATAAATTCACAAAAAGCGATGGGGGTACTCGTCGGATCCGATCCACGGACCTATCAGTGACGATGCGCAGTACGTAGCCACTGTACCAGCAAGACTTAATACTATCTGTCGAAATTAGTGACCTGTTTTTTCCTTTGCATTGTCCGTGAACATTTATTTTATCGTTTTTATATTATAGGTAGGTAAGCAGAAATCTTTTCTTTTGTTCTATTCCTTCTTAGCTGTGTGCAGGCGGGCGCGGGGCGTGGGGGCGGCGTGGCACGCAAACATTGACAGTCTCACTCACACATTGATAGCTCGGTTGTTCGGGCACTGCGCGACAGCAATAGATTTTACAAAAACCCAATTTTGAATTTTCTCACCCTTAGTATGTCCTCTTAAAGGTATTGTATAACATCTAACGTTATATCTAATTAGTGAATTGGTACCATACAAGTGGTGTGTTCTTTCAGCTAAACCAATTAAATTGATCGCATTGAATTTGAAACTGATCGGCTCACACCGTTTTACTTTCAATTGAGTAATAACGCGAATAGACTTGCGCGTGTAGTAATCTGTACAACTATTCGGTTCGAGCTTATTTGATGCAGTGGGTGATAGCAATCGAATACCATCTGTGTGTATGTGAGCATTTTAAATTGGATATTTTAAAGTGACATGGTAAGGAAAACTGTACTCGCTGAAGTTCCGTATACAATCTATACATGCATATTTAAAAAAATGAAAGTTACTCTCGGTTTCGGTTTTCCAACCGATTTAGATTTTTGGTACTGCAACACACGAGTCCTTCGAAAATGACAAAGGCTACTTTTCATTCCGCAATAATGTTGAGTTCCCATGGGATAATAGAAATAGAAGTGTTTTTGTTTGTCCTTCTTTCACATAGTTTGATAGCAGGAGATTACAGTATGACGTATTTGTACGCTTTTATTTATCTCACAGGGCGAATCCGCAAGCGAAAGGCTAGTTTAATATAATGTCTATTGTAAATAGCTGATAGGTAAATATCGTTCCGTCAAATTTCTGCTACGTTAGTCAGTCTTTCCAAAATAAAGCGTTACTATTTTATAGTACACAAATGAACGTGCATACAAAAATGGTACCAGAGTTTTGTCCAAGTTGATTAAAATTTAAACAATGTTACAAGGGAACCCGGTATTGGATATGGAATTGAAAACTGTTTTTTTTTTGTCAGCTTACTTCGATATCCACGTTATTCGAACTGGCACTAGTTCCGGCGGCGCTAAAATAGATCCAAATTCTAGATTCCAACACAGTGAAACAATCTAAATAAGTACTTGTTTTGTTAATATTTCGAACTGCTACGATTTTTTTTTATTGTGAGGCGATTGTATCATGCATACCACGAGTAGACCTAAACATTAAAGCTGAGATCAACAAACCTAATGTTCAAACTGCCATTTTAAATATCTACTGGTTTTTTTTTATTTCAGAGGCGGCAAACGAGCCAGCGGGTCGCCTGATGGTAAGCAATCACCGCCGCCCATGGACATCTGCAACACCAGAGGGATCGCTGATGCGTTGCCGGCTTTTTAAGGGGAGTGTCCGGCACTCTCACAAACCAGACAAAACACAATAGTAGTCACTATTAATTCTTAAAAAGTAAAGTGATTTTTGTAAGACATTTTATTATGCAGATACAATTGAACAATTTTATAAACTTTTCCAGTAGAATTCATGACAATCAATTTGGTAAAAAGGTATATAATTTCAACATCATATACTTATAAAAACATGTTCTATGTATAATTTTAATACATAATTAGCCAAAAAAAAGAAGGAACAAAGGTTCCACTAATATAATATAGACTACTTCGATGAAATAAATCTTTAAGTATTTCAATAAATCAAATCCGTCGTCCTCTTTTGTCACATTACAAGTCACATTAATTTATTGGTTTCCTCATACAAAGAAATTGATTGCACGTACTTGTAAAGGCCTGTATTGTGCGTATACGCAGCGTTTATTTTGATTGACGTCCAGCAAAATTGACCACGCATTTTGGATTGAAATTCAGATTCGCTCGTCTGTCCATTTTAGAATGCGGCCAGTGTTTCTGACCGTCGTCGATTATCATAGTCTAAAGAAGGACTAGAATACCAATGAATAGTTCCAACAGTATTCACCGCAAATATAATTATTTTATAATGACCATCTGCTAGTTAAATGTATTGGTTAAAGTCTTAATTACAGACTAATAAATCAAAATAACTATGTCGAAAAGCCGAATAATTTTTTTAACAAAAGCATATCAGAAAATAATTCTTATCAAGATTAATTTCGTCAATGAATAAATGGTTTGGTTTTTAATGTTTTTTTAATAATATTGAATGAATTCTGTTTTGATGTATTTTTAATTTCTTTTTGACTTATTCTTTTGTTGGATTTATTTAAACTTTAGTATTAAAAGCAAACTCGAGTGCAGAAATTAGTATGTATATATGGCTGCACAAATGACATTTATCACGTTACCATTACAAAGGTTTAAATTGCAAAGTTAAAGCTTAGTTTGTCAAGCAGTATATTATCGTGTGTCCAATACATTGCAACACTTCTATAATGTATCATCTATATTACTTCCTAAACATGTTCTACACTCTCTGATTCTTATCCCACAATGGTATAGATGCGGCTAAAAGCAACAAGTCGACATCGCCTGGGGTCATCTCTAAAGATATGTGTCGAGGGATATTTCGTCTTCAGTGAATGCGAGCTTAGCTGGAAACAGCTCAAGACGGCGTGATAATATTGATACAGTGTTCCATCGATGCTAACGATATTACTTAGGATGAGAAATTCTCAACTTTCAATGTTTACGATGTAACTTATTATTTGTTGTAAATTCTGCTTATATCGATCACAGAATCTTAGAATGAATTGATAGAATGGCAAAGACGGTTTAGATATTTTAAGGGAAAATAATGATATAGATAGCAACTTCATTCTTAAGGGAGTAACTAACATCAAATCTTAATGTTTTATAAGTATAATGTTGCCTATCAATGATACTACAATATACATTACCGAGAAGGATGATGATGTTGATAAAATTGAAAAATTTGAAATAAAGTGTTGTGCATTTATTAAATAAATCTGAACATAATACAATTAATTTGCTTTGCTTAATTGTTGTATATTGGTCACAGAATTAACAGTTATTACTTTTGTGGGTGTAATGTTTCAACACTGCACTTTATTATAATTTAGAATGATAAACTTTACCAACATTAAACTGTATTGCTTTTTCATATAAAGTCACTGTGACGATTATATTCATAATTATGATACACGTTAGATTGTAATTGTATACTATGGAAAGGAATTCCAATATTATTACTGTGACTGACTACTTGCGAAAGAAATATTACTCTAATTAGCCGAAACTAGCTGATCGTCTCTTTCCAACGGTCAATGTGCACTAATTATCACCTGCATCTGTAATACACCTTCTAATTTTACGAACAGAGTCGTCACAGCCACCGGCATTTGTCTAATTTGTTATATATCGAATTCTTGGAAGCCCAGGGGATGCGCGGACTTGCGTGCGACTCGGGTCGGCTGTTGCGCGCGCGGAATTATGGACATGCGGCGATGGCCCGCTAGGGGTTTTGTCTCTTCTACGCGTCCGACTGGCATTATAGAAAATCGTCTGTAACAATGAAGAGGTTTGAACTCTTTTTGAATGTAACAAACAAGCCTAATATAAACCATCGGCTTAATAATGGGTATATTGTATTTTTTGCAGGAGCAGGCGTGTCTTAGAGTGGAGACCACGATTATGCAAGCGTAGCGTAGGGCGCTCTACCACTTGTTGAACTGATGGGCCTTAGGATTCGTTGATTGTGGTTACAATATTATGACAAAACAAGCCAAGTCAAGGGACTATTAAGTCAATCCTTAAAAAGCTTGTAAAAGGAATAAAAAAGTAGTTAATTAATTGAGAAGATCCACCAAATACTTATAAATGTTTCCCTTAAAGTTTCATAATTAGTTAAATAACCAGGCACAAAGCAATCTTGATTATTAAATAATTATTGTATTAAATACAAAATTAACATTTTATACGTTGATTTTATTAAGAATAACAATAAACTCAGAAACTGGCAAAGTAAAGCTAATTATAAGAAGTTGGTCCCTATTATATGTACGCTCTGAACGTTCATTGCTCATCCACCATTATGCCGTGGCAGGTAACCGTGCCACATTATTACACATGCCCTTCGACGTACAACAAGTCTTTCCCAAAGTAAGAGATGATGCCCCCATGGTGGATTGTGGGAAAAGGCCCATATAAATAGATCTAAATAAGAGTGATTGAAACGGTTTGGATAGGAGAGCAGCAATAGGTGAACTAATTTATCAGAGAAAATAGAGTAAGCCATCTATTCAGTCCGCTGCCCAGCAGTTGGACACAAAAAGTATTTAAATTATCATGACATTTTTACTGTTATAAGAAATGTTTTCTTCAAATTATTTCTTTAGTCGGCTCTTAAAGAGGTCAATTCTAAAGAAAGCTAAAAACACAAGTGCTAGTAATGCCACTTGTATGTTTAGTTACCACAATACCGATATTAATCTCTGCGAGACACACAAATATCTTGAAATATTACAGCAAGGAGAAAAAAGTATGTGTTGATGCTTCATAGAAACTGTGTAACAAATCTGATATTGTATTAAAAATATATTTTAGAGATCTGATATACACTCATCATTTTCTTGCCCTTATCCCACGCTAAGTGGGTGTTTTTTCCTTCCACACACTCCTGTTAGCCGTCAATTCTACATATCACATTGTATTTCTTCTAAGAGGGCAATGGGTTTATGTTTGAGAACCAGTGATCTACATGAATCGAATATTCGCACGGATGTGCACAGGAAGCCATATATACGCGGCGTACCGCACGCGCCGCACACGACTGTAATTGTCCTGTGGCCTATCAGCTTCGATGCTCTCCTCAGAATTACGATGAAACGACAAGCTAATGATCAAATTGAATTTTAATATCTCCTAGTTACACTTGCGGTTGTGTGAGTTAAAAATGAGGGAATGTTAGTGATCCTTTCCATTCATGAGTCTCTTTTTCATAAAAAAAAAGTACTTACTTACTAAGATATACTTTTTTATGTTTTTACGGTGACAAAAATTTATCTTAGCACAAGACAAGTTACTTAAGAAAATAATACAATAAACTATATATTATTTAGATTATACGTTGGAGTTTAAACCAATCGTGTAAACCTTGAAGCAGAATTCCTTCACTTCGCAAAATGTATTGATTAATTGAGAAGTCAGGTAATTAGGTCTAGACCAAAAAGGTCTAGTTCCACGTATTCCTTAACAACTTTAGGGAATTCGGAAGCTTGATAATCATAATGAATTATATCTTGAACAGATTTTTGGCAAAAACGTTGCCCTATTTCTGTGTGTTCTCGACGATAAATAATTTTCTGCTTTCTCCAAACATTGGGGAGCGTTCCACCGATAATTAGTTTGTAGATAATCTTGTTGTTTTATTTTCTTGTATCCCACCCGTATACGTTCGGTTACTAAGGGAAATTCTTTAATGCAAAAATATTTTGGCCTAATCCATTTATAACATTTTAATACGTAGCACCAATACTAAGACAATTTTTTGTACATAACATGTTATATAATTTTTTAAATACCTTTTAGTACTCAATCTACGGGTCTTTCCCCTTACCAATAAGCGGCCATTTTAAAATTACAGCCTACTAACATTATCAGAAAACACTAATCAACGCAGTTATACTATCGTTACCACTGTTTTCCAAGTATTTTGTGTGCATGCGGCCATACTATAAGTATAGACACCTTTTGGTTTCCAAGTATTTTCTTTCAAGTTTGCCAGCTAATACAGCATAAGTAACAGACAGCAAACATTCTTTTTGTGTGCAGTATTTAGCTTAAAAAAACTTTGAAATAGCGGGGATGGGCTGGTCAATAGCCACAAGGTCACCGGCTCGTCCCAATCGGGTGTAAAGGGGAAACCAGGGTTTAGTAGGTGGACGCTTTAGTCTCGAGTCCCACACTCGACCGCAGGTCTAGCTAGCCTGCGGTTATGGTGCATAAACGCTTTCTCTTACCAAAAAAAGTACACTGCTTGTACTATCAAACTGGGGTCATGATTAGATTGGCTAAAGAATGGTAGTGACCTAATTACTGTTCCATAGAGACGGTAAAGGGTAATTCAATAACTCAGACGGCCGTTCGTCGGATTATTCGAAGAAAAATTGAAATCCAATAATTTTTCGCACAAAATAAACAATATAATCTTCCTGATCCTGGCGAAAATTCGTTATAATAAAACGCTTAACATTTCTCACATCATCAAAACAGTGAAAATTTATAAGCCGCCGAGCCGGTCCAGATGAATATGAGAAATCGCATTATAAGGGTATCGTCTTATAAGGGTTTTGTTTCGGGCGGATTTTTTTTCCCCTTTTTATTCAGAGTACGGGTATACCGTGATGTTTCATTTTCGTAGTGATGACGCGAAATGGCAACACATTCTGACTATTTCTGAAGCCGTATTTCATTTGGTGCGAAATTCCCAGTGTTTATTAGGGTAAAACAAGCAAGTCCGGTATAAAGGATGTGTATTTTTTATTGCAGTGGGCGTGGAGAATACTATAAATTAGTTCCAGCACATACGTACATTATGCGGAACATATTTTTTTAGTTGTTGTTTTGTGGTGTCCTGCAGCTAAAAGTTCACTATACGCGCATTATTTCTCCCTCTAAATACAGCCATTATAATATCAGACCTCGTAGATACTACCTATAGTTATGTCGTGCCTTCTTTGGATAGGTAAGCATTCACAAACAATGTTCATCATCATCATCCTCAGTCTATCATAGTCCACTGGTGGACATAGGCCTTTCCAAAAGCTCGCTACTCTGATGGATCCTCAACCACTCGCATTCAGCTCCTGCCAGCCATCTTTCGCAAATCGTCACTCAACCTGGCCTAAGGGCGAACTACACTATGTTTGCCGAAACGTGGTCTCCACTATAAAGCCCATACCCCAACGGTTATCGGTTCTACGGCTGATATAGCCACTATAGGCAGCCCATTGACTTGCTTTATCTTGCTAATCTGTTAAAGTATGTTATTGAGTCACTCTTTTTCCGTAAATCGGTGTGTCTATATGAATGCTTAATTTGGCACTGTATGCTTTATTAAAATACCTTGAAACGGGTATAACAGACATTCTTCTGAACAGGTGCTCGGCCGCGCTGCGCAGATCTTCATCTTGCATCAGGCCGACCATGGCCTTCTCACGCTTCTCCAAAATGGCCTCTGATGAACCCACTTCACCTTCAAGGGATACGTTCACACACTGCGAATAAAAACATTATTTTTATGCCTCAATGGTCAAGTACTTTAATTACCGAGCCGAGATGTCAGGGTCCATGTTCAAATTGCGGGTCGAGCCAACCTTTTGTCGGTTTTTTTGGACACAGCTCGGGCTTGTGATCACCAACCCGCATTTGCGGGCATTGATTAAACCAGTACCCATCATTGCAACGATAACTAGATTTTAGTGATGGCCTTTGCCCTGCAGTGGGACAATAAGGCCTGGGCCTCGAATTTCGCGGGCAGCGAGGCGGCAATGGCAGCGGTAAGATAAGATAAGATAAGATAAGATAAGATAAAGATTTATTGTTTAACTGTGTTACAAAGGTTCTTGACAAGTTACATTATTGGAATCAACAGTTTGCCCATTTCGGGCGTACAATATTATTTTTGGGTAACATAAAATTCAATAAAATATATTTAACATTTGATACAATTTTACAATAATATTGCATTTTTAAATTTTAAAAATATTAGTGGAAAACAAATGTGAGATGTTTTGTATGGAATCTCATAGAGCCGTTCTCGAATATAGCTGGGCAGGAGCGGGAGCGGCAGCGCACGCAGGCGCACTGTGGATCTCCGCTTGACAGCGTCGTACTCGTAGGTACCGTTCTTGACGACCCGCGTCAAGCGGTGACCGCAGTGCGCCTGCGTGCGCCGTCGCTACCGCTGCCGCGAAATTCGAGGCCGAGGCCTAATACGCTGATTCTTTAACCCGTACTACCTATTTGATTTGACGTGTTTTTGCAAAGTCTCTCTTCGAGCTTGCTAGCTGTGGTAAACGAGTAGTTACAAGAGTCGCTTCCATGCGTGAGGCCATGGTTCGAATCTCAGTGCGCATTTTCTAAATGCATATTATTACAAAGATGACGGAATATAACATAAAAAACCTGCATAGTCGAATGGCTGTGTAGCCATGTTCCATGGTCTACTTCCCCTGCCAAAGGTTACGAAGGTCAGATGCAATGGTACAGTTTCTCCCGTGTTATAACTGAAGCTGTCAAATCATAAATTTTCAATTGAAAAATTATTTGACTTTTTTTTAACCATCAACGCAAAATAAATAAACTACTTTAATTACTAAAATAAGGTTTGTTATCATACGGGCTACGTATCTGCTAAGGGCACATCAAAATGCGCCATCAATCAAGACAATGAATTGTTTTTTATAACCTCTAGATACTTAATTGTGGTTAAAAAACAGCTCACCTCATAAAATAAATACCGCGCACAAATAAAAGTTTTATGTTAATTTCGGTCTAACAGAAAAGTAGTCTAATAGCAGATTCAAATAAACTTTATTCCATTGTAGCTGCAGTATGCCCGCATATTTACATAACGATTTCAGCGACTATTAAAAATCCTTGTTAAATAAAAGAACGTTCGTCGCTTGAGCGTTTTGAATTAATAACAGCTATTACGTGCTCGCTGTCTAGTTCACACTGAATTATTCTGCAGTTTGCTTAAGTTGCATTAGTACGACACGAATTGGATGCAGTTCGATGGACTTGTTTCGGGACAGATAGCTAGTTTTGTAACGGCAGCATGGACGTTGTTTTGGTCAATCGCTAAAAGTACCACTTTCCCTTTTGGGCATGAAGGGGACATCAATAGAGTTTAGTAGGTACAACAGCCTTAGTCCCTAACGCTGATCTGAAGATGAGGAACACCGGTATATTCTGTGACACCGGACCTCGCACCAGTGCAATGTAATAAGTTGAGCCACCACCGGAATTTTGAATCTCAAAAAAAGTTCATGTTTTAAAAATATAATAAAAAATCACCAATGTTTTAAAAATATTTTCTAAAACTAAGTTCAGTCGCGCTCAATTCTAATTTCAATATATAGGTCAAAACAATCCGCAGACAAATCTAATAAAACCGACGCGTTAACATGAAAATGAGAAATTGTACAGTACTAGTACAAATTGTTTTCATAATTTTGACGGACCATTTTTGGTTTACCGGCGTAAGCCTTCAAAATTTGAAGAAGTCTATATAATGAGGCACCTCTTGTCAGTAACAATATCCTTAATTTGGGATGGAGACAATGCTTATGGTTCTCGTAAGAAGGCTTGACGTGGCACTGCGAGCATTGGAGAGGGCTAAATTTGGCGTTTCTCTTCGAGATTTTATTAGAAAATCTGTAGAAATTTTTTACCTCTCCTTGGTCAGCAAAGTATTGTAAGTATACCAGACACATTGTGCAGGCCAATTGTAACTTTTTTTTTAAGTAATAGGGGGGCAAACGAGCAAGTGGGTCACCTGATCCTGATGATAAGTGATCACCGCCGCCCATAAGCACCCCAGACCCCCTTCGGGTCACAGGCACGTGTTGGAATATGCTCTTTTAACTAATTTTAATTTCAAATAATTATTAGCCTATGTTGTTAAATATATTTGGTAATTTTCAAATGACATGGCCAGATTTTGTATGGAGCTGTGCCCTAAAAAAAATATGCATGTACATAAATGTGCAGTACGTCAAATCAAAGCTGACATGCATGTCTTTGCAATAATTAAAATTGTATTTTCAGAAAACATGCGAGAGATTCAATAATTAGGTTTAAAAAAACGAAAACGCCTTACCGTTTTTAATAGCAAAGGTGCTTAGAAGAGTTATTGCCATATCAATGCGAGAAGTACCTATGTACTAGATTATTATGTCACAGTGAAATATTGTAAACAGCATTATGCTGACCCCACATTTAGCGGGCGCGGTTGTGGAGCGGGCTCCCGACGTGTTCGGTTAACCAGCATGCGGCGCGCGGCGTGTCTACATCGGGAACGCCGCGTGCACGCTGGCCGCCCGCCGCGATCTTTGAGCGGTCGGCCGATCGCTACCCCCTCACCCGCCACCTCCGCCGCCGCGCCGCCAGCCTCGGCCTTAGATTATCTCTTTTTCTATTTTGTTCTTATTTTCGAGATTGTAAACAGTCAACCGATTGCAAAACGTAACATCTGCGTGTGGCATAGTATAGGCAAACCATACATACACGCTCACGCCTAGTGTTGTGCCGTTCTCGAGAACGTTCTCCCACCTGAGAATATTGCCGGGAACGCTCCCGGCAACGTTCTCCGAAGTGAGAATGGTTGAGAATCATTTTTATAAAATGGAAACAACCAACCTTTCTTAATTTAAATAGTATCAAATAAGGTCGACAGATCATTGTGTATAATACAATACAGTCTATTTGCAGTAAAATACTATATTCCCAGTATTCTCGAGAATATTCTCGGGAACTTTCTCGGCAATATTCTCAGCATTACTGCACCTATGAATTTTTTTTGTGAAATATTGTTTTATTGATAATGGACTATGACAGCATTTTCTTTTTATACGTAATTAGATAATAAACAGTTAAATTGTTCGTTTACTGACATGAAATATAATAAATTGTGTATAGTAGAATGGTCATAATGAAACAAATTTTCGCAATCAACTCTGTTTAAGTAATTTGACAAGATAACATCAACTTCAGGACTACAATATTGACTAAGAATGACTGAGTAAACGCTCTGAAATCAGATTTAAAAAAATTAAAAAGATAATTCAGTCTTATCAACTGGTGAATAACTAAAAATAAATCAACAACTATCCAAAGATAAAAATAATCGACTGATTGGAAAATATCAACTTAGAACTAAGGGCACTTTCAAATTAGAGGTACCGGGAACGCTCGACAGCAATACGTCAACCGTACTGTTACCGCACCGCGTGCTATGTATTGTTACGACGATACCCAGCAACGGAGCATGCACGCGAAAACGGACCTAATTCCTCTTCGCAATAAGGTTCATTGTCGCGCGCACTCGTCTGCTTGTTTACATCCGCGCGCGCGCTGCATGTTTAGATCCGAAGAATTATCCTGTTCGATCGCGTGCGATCGCGCGGTTTCGCGAATGATCCAAGAAATTAATAGAGCGGCCGCGCCGGGTATAAATAGAGAGTAAGCGACGCTGCGTCAAGTATTAATTCTTCGGAAAGCGATCAGTGCTAACTATCCTGCGACATTTGAAGTGAACAGCGTTTACGAGTGTTGTTTAGAATTGTCTACGTGGATTGTAAAGTGTTAAGTTGTGTTGAAGTTGTGTATTTCAATTTAGTGGTTTAAAATAAATAATTGTCTTTTCGTAACCGGCATTTAATTGAATTAACGTACCCCGTACCCGCAACAGTATGAATAATAACGACCGTCCGTACGCGGTATACGGCAAACGCATGGCTACCGTACCGCAGCCGTCCGACACAAAACGTCCAATTTGAAAGAGCCCTTAACATCTAAAAATCAACAACAATATTAAAATTAACAATATTTAACGACCATGAATTTGTGTTTGGGTCTTATTTGAGGAATTAGCCATTAGGAGTTTTATTCATAAGCTTCCAACTATGAGCCACGTAACATAGTTTTACAGCTCTATCAGTCTTTAGTTTGTTTCTTTTCTGGCTATGTATATTAGAAAATGTCGAAAACTCCTTTCTACAGTTGCCGAAGTTGATGGTATGGATCAAATTTTCAGAGCAGGTCTCCCCAAATCTGAGATCGGAAAAAATAAATTCCACCAAGACCAAGGTTGAATCGTGTAACACGCTGATTCATAAAGAAAAGTTTTATCATAAATGCCAGTTCGTCCTTTATAATTTGCTAAATCTTCAAGGATTCTTGGTCCTTTTGTCTCGTATCGACACTGTGCAATATTCATTATTGCCTGGCATCCTTCGGGATTCGCATTAGCAGGTAAAGTTGTACCTTGGTTACCAGGGTCCAAAATAGTGGCCGCAAAATGAACTGATTTAATGCATTGTCTTTTCTTTGTGTAAACTTAGCCAATAATAAAACCATAAAAACATAGAAACACTGAACATAATTATATCAGCTATAAATATACAAAAACATCAAATTATAAATTAAAATTTTGTTGAGAACGTTGAGAATATTCCCGGGAGCGTTCTTGTTTCTCGAGAATATTCTCACTGGCAATATTGCCGGGAACGAGAAAGTTCTCAGCGGCACATCACTACTCACGCCCTAGTCCCTACACGGGGGTAGGCAAAGACGATGGATCTCCACTTTGTACGATCCATCCATCCATCCATCTTGTAGGCAGACCATGATAGTGAAAAAACAATTATTGCGGCCTAGGGAAAGTCTTATATTAAATGCAAATACTTAATATACAATTGGTTACGATTACGAAATGAAACACTGGTAAGTAATGACATTTTTTTTTTTTTTATGACTAATTAGTTGTTTTATTAATTATAACAGTTTACAATATTCACTTTTTACAACATTAAACATGACATTTATTATATTAATAAAATCTTTTATTTAGTGACAAATAATTACATTGGTAAAGTATGTTACAGTTACAAACATGCTAGATATATATCTCCATCTTTAGCCAACATTTGACACTTAAAAGGTATCCTTTTCAGCATGTGTAGGATGTCCCAGACACCTGACGCTTGGTCTTCCGTAGTTCGTTTTGAGAGCATGTGGTGTCGCACTGGGTAACGCCTACCCGTAACAGAGCGACCACAACCAATACAGACCATTGGGTAGCCCAGTACCCTGTTATGTATACCGTCTTCCGAGCTTTGATTTAACAATACAAAACATGCATTGCAAATCACTCTTTCTGCAGGAAGCTGAAAAAATATAATAATGTTTTCAGTAAAATAATAAGTGCAAGTTACATTGTACTACTCGCTCGCACTAAAAACACACATAATAACATTGATAAAACATACAAAAATAATAACAACTTGGGTACGTACCTCCTGTATGGATAACCATGTAGTCAATGTATTTTGTAAATGTGGTGCTAGAGTTGTTACAATATTATGCCTCCCCATTCGGTTAATGGCCACAGTGCAATCAATCGCAAACAAGTCCAATATGCACAGCAGAATAATAATTAGAATATCCAATATAATTAGACAACGAAAAGACATTATAGACTGCGTCAACTTGACTACAGACCGACAAACTTATCTGTTCCGGTGGCGGCGTCACAACTGTCGCTTTAGTACTGTCATTAAATATCGTTTTTCCATTGCATTTTACGTAGTTCCAATTTTGCCCACCGGAACAGATAAGTTTGTCGGTCTAGTGGTGTTCTGCGCAGGTTTTTGCACGATGTTCAGACAAGCCAATTAGGCAAGTTGACGCGTATTATACGAAATGTCAAATTCATTCTAGGATGGGGCGGAAATGGCGGAAAATGAATTAACTCACATATTTTTAGACATTTTTTTGTCGCATGTTTTTATAAAATGTAATTGTTGCGATTAATTTTTATAAAAAACTAAAGTAATTTTCACATGTAAATAATTACTGTACATTACTGTACATTTGAGGGCAAAATCTGGCCATGTCCTTTATTTTTAATTTAAAATGAAATCTCATATAAGTAAAACATACCCTCACTATTGCATTGTTGTTTTTTCTAAGTAATCTTTCATAAATTAATAATGACTTAAAAAAATTAAACCGACTTCAAAATAAAAACAAAAAAAAATAGGTACCTAAAAACACTGAAAAGCAAAAAATAATTTTAAAAAGACATTCATCAAATGCGCTTGTTGTCTAAGCCTATTAACTAAATTAAATTGTATTTTACGTGCTAGGTAGGTACCTACTAATCTGTTTGAAGTCGGTGCCAAGCCAAATAGTAGGTACCCAGACTACGTACCGTCCGCGGATTAATTAGTTACCCTGTAAAATACATTATTATTATGTATCATTTTTTATTTTCTTTGGATTGGCACCGACTTCAAACAGATTAGTAGGTACCTACCTAGCACGTAAAATACAATTTAATTTAGTTAATAGGCTTAGACAACAAGCGCATTTGATGAATGTCTTTTTAAAATTATTTTTTGCTTTTCAGTGTTTTTAGGTACCTATTTTTTTTTGTTTTTATTTTGAAGTCGGTTTAATTTTTTTTTTAAAAAGTTTGTTTATTTTTCTATTTTTAGTGTGAATAACACGCAGTGAGTAAAACTCTTTCATAATAATGATAGCGAAAATACGAGTAAAATAGTAGAATTGTATTATTTGACAATATTAGGTATTCTTCATTAAGTGTTCAGCACCATGGGTAGACCAACTAAAGACGCAGCCCGCAAGAGGGACATAAGAATTAAGAAGTCGTACCCTGTAGCTTCCATCATCATAGTTGTACCTTCCATCATCAGCTTAGCTGCAAAAGTACATGAAATAAAACTAACGGTTCTCATATTCCTACAACACTGAAAGAATTATCCCCCAACTCCTAACCATTAAGAAGTTGTACCTTCCATCATCAGCTTAGCTGCAAAAGTTCATGAAATACAACTAACGGTCCACATATTCCTACAATACTGAAAGAATTATCCCCTAACTCCTAACCGTTAAGGAGTTGTACCTTCCATCATCAGCTTAGCTGCAAAAGTACATGAAATACAACTAACGGTCCACATATTCCTACAATACTGAAAGAATTATCCCCTAACTCCTAACTGTTAAGGAGTTGTACTTTCCATCATCAGCTCATCAACATAAAATTATGTCTATCGGACGCAAAAACTTGAATGGCTTCAGAAAAAACAAGTAACGCGTAGTGTGCGCCTATAAAATTTGAGGTTTGCCCTTGATTTTCCCGGGATCCCATCATCAGATCCTGACATGGTGACAATGGGACCACCTCGGAACTATGCACTTTCAAATAA
Source organism: Mecyna flavalis (assembly GCA_949319885.1). Lineage (NCBI taxonomy): Eukaryota > Metazoa > Arthropoda > Insecta > Lepidoptera > Crambidae > Mecyna > Mecyna flavalis. The sequence goes on along the minus strand of OX439435.1, from coordinate 9,883,908 downwards.
AAAAAGAATTATTTAAATCGGTCCACAATTGACGGAGAAATCGACGGACATACATAAAAAAAAAAAAAAAAATACATACAGTCGAACATATAACCTCCTCCTTTTTTGAAGTCGGTTAAAAACTGATGAGCGCACAGTTTGTTAACAAAGATTACACACTTTACACTCGTAAATATTCCTCTGAAATGGATTTTCTTTTGGATTCTTCGCTACCACTTAGATATTTAATGCGAATAAAAGAAAAAGCTACGAATACAGTAACCACTAAAGATTCGGTGACTCCAATTTCGCCGTCTGAAAACGAGGCTTAATTGGGATTATGGGAATTACATTAGACGACTGGTCATAAATAGCACGACGCCCGCACCCCGCACTTGAGCTGAGAGCACTCATAAATCTGACCTCTGTGCCTATCTGACCTCGTTTATATCGCGGTAGAAAATGTGCGGACTTAAAAGGAAATTGTAGCCGTGTTATTCATCTGAACTTACAGAGTCGGGCTCTAGTCTAGATATTTGAGATGTTTGTGCGTGTCGTAAATGCTTTTACATATCTCTTGCTCTGTAAGTAGTCACTTACTTCCCTGAATGCCGGGGTGTATGGATATCATTACAGCATAGGTTTTTGAATTTGAAGAAAGAACTGTCATACTCATACTGCAAGAAGAATATTTTTAAAAAGTTAGGTAATTTTTTTTTCTCTCGAATCGGAATCAAGACAATTAATTATATTAGAATTTATGAAGATTTTATTTTAAATATCGAACGATTTGTTTCGCAGTCACATTGTATGTTATTAAAAATCAAACTGGCCAGCACGATTTGACGCGCTTGCGTGCCATAAAATCGTTAAGAGTAAAAAAGGCAGTCGACCAACTAACTAGGCGCGAAAGTAAATTTTTTTCGTGTTTTAGAGTTCTTTCTTAAAAATTGAGTTTTTTTACTTACCTCACAATCGATATGTAAAGCAGAGTGTTTACCTCGGGTGTATGCATCAATTGCATACTCGGGCTAATTAGCGCCCTCGCTGCGCTCGGGCGCCAAAAACCTCGTATGCAATTGATGTCATACAGCCCTTGGTTAACAATCTACTATTACATATCTCTTGCTCTGTAAGTAGTCACTTACATCCCTGAATGCCGGGGTGTATGGATATCATTACAGCATAGGTTTTTGAATTTGAAAAAAGAACTGTCATACTCATACTGCAAGAAGAATATTTTTAAAAAGTTAGGTAATTTTTTTTTCTCTCGAATCGGAATCAAGACAATTAATTATATTAGAATTTATGAAGATTTTATTTTAAATATCGAACGATTTGTTTCGCAGTCACATTGTATGTTATTAAAAATCAAACTGGCCAGCACGATTTGACGCGCTTGCGTGCCATAAAATCGTGAAGAGTAAAAAAGGCAGTCGACTAACTATATAGGCGCGAAAGTAAATTTTTTTCGTGTTTTGGAGTTCTTTCTTAAAAGTTGAGTTTTTTTACTTACCTCACAATCGATATGTAAAGCAGAGTGTTTACCTCGGGTGTATGCATCAATTGCATACTCGGGCTAATTAGCGCCCTCGCTGCGCTCGGGCGCCAAAAACCTCGTATGCAATTGATGTCATACAGCCCTTGGTTAACAATCTACTATTACATATCTCTTGCTCTGAAAGTAGTCACTTACTTCCCTGAATGCCGGGGTGTATGGATATCATTACAGCATAGGTTTTTGAATTTGAAAAAAGAACTGTCATACTCATACTGCAAGAAGAATATTTTTAAAAAGTTAGGCGAGTTTTTTTTTCTCTCGAATCGGAATCAAGACAATTAATTATATTAGAATTTATGAAGATTTTATTTTAAATATCGAACGATTTGTTTCGCAGTCACATTGTATGTTATTAAAAATCAAACTGGCCAGCACGATTTGACGCGCTTGCGTGCCATAAAATCGTGAAGAATAAAAAAGGCAGTCGACTAACTAGGCGCGAAAGTGAATTTTTTTCGTGTTTTGGAGTTCTTTCTTAAAAGTTGAGTTTTTTTACTTACCTCACAATCGATATGTAAAGCAGAGTGTTTACCTCGGGTGTATGCATCAATTGCATATTCGGGCGAATTAGCGCCCTCGCTGCGCTCGGGCGCCAAAAACCTCGTATGCAATTGATGTCATACAGCCCTTGGTTAACAATCTACTATTTATGAACCGTTACTTTCATTGTTCTGGTGTAATAGGAATTCACTGAGATGACGATCAATTTGGTGTAATACTGTAATGTTTGATTAATCGGCTATTACGTTCTTCATAGTCTCTTGCACGGTACAAACATTTGAATTAATGTTCTGTTTGTATTGTGTACAAGTAATTATATCAACTAACAAATAATTTATCCATTATCTAGTACAAATAGTACAAGCTATGCTTGTTTGGGGGTGGAAGTAACTGTTCGAATAATGTCCAAGAATTTTATGATTAATGAGGAAAGTCAGTTTACGGGTAGCTGTTATTAAACAAATCCTAGAATCCTACACAGGCACCGTGATCACAGTCAGAGTAAGTGCTATTTGACCTGATACGTTTACGTAGTAATGCTGGACATGTAGCTTGTTGCTTTATTATGAGCTTACATGTTTATACATGCCTGTTTATAATTGCATACACTTGTTAATTATTGCTCTGTAGTGACTCTCCATGGTTTATTAAATATACTAAAAATAGGTACTTACTGTATCCATAAACTCGGCGACATCTCTAAAGCCTAATGAGCGAGCGAGGGAAGCAGCTTCCATGAGCGCAGCTCTTGCTTCTGGCCTGTTGTTCTGCAGCAAATGGCAGCGAGCCAGGAGGAACGTGGCATTCAGCAGCCAAACATGCTGGTCGGCCGCTCGAGCTTCTGCCAAAAGAATAACTGATTGAAGCGGTCAGTGACTGGGCTTAGGGCCTAGAGCGCTTTGTTTGGTGAGGAAAAGTGCCGAATGCCCAAACCCATCCCTATCTCTTATGCCCCTTCCAATTCCCACTCTCTATGTATTATTTTCTTAAAATAGCAACGCATTTGAGATCCTGTTGCAGTCTAAAGAGCAGACTACAAGATCTTGAGCTAGAAATCACAAAAGTTTTATCCAACGATTACAAAATGTCATGTAGCTGTTTGCAGAATCAGTATATGGGTCACTTAAATTAGAAATCCGGTTTCTTTAGAGTAGTAAGTTCAAAAGACATGATAAGCATTGGTTCTGTTTTCTTTAGCTCTTTTCCTAGCATTACAAACATAAAACATTGTCAATGACCGGGAAAGATTTGTAAAACACAAAAATTGCCAATTATTCTATATATAAAGATCTTTCACTAAGTGTCAATAGTTCACGAAAATGTACGGTCAACAGCACATAACACTTGCAGTTCGATAATAGCACTTATGCCCCCGACATAAGAGCGGTACAAAGTCCAAAGTGTTACGTCTGACGTGCTTTTGACTGTACGTAGAACTATTATAACATTATGTGGCTTGCGTTTTAAGCACTGACCTTTTGACGATTCGTTGAACTAAGCCTATCTATCAATAAAATAATGGTTTGCCGAATCGACGGGCCAGAAATAAATTATTCTCGTAATATCTTGATGCCGGAAAAGTTTCTTATAATAGAAAGCTTTTTTGGGTACATGAATGCCAAGGCTAAATCTCTAAACTAATAATATTTATTACGTACTACGTCTACAAAAATAATATTTTGTTTGCTATGCAAGTTAATATAATTTATTAAAGTGTTATCTAGAAGACTTTCTGAAAAGGTTCCAAAGATTAATATTGAAACCCAAAAGTATTAAAAGAAACATTGGCTTGCTAAAAGTTTTGAAATATTAAAATTGACGCAGTTGTCATCCTCTTGAAGGCCTCGGCCTCGAGTTTCGCGGGAAGCGGGGAGGCAGCGGCAGCGGCGAGATGTTTTGTATGGAATCCCATAGACCCGTCCTCGAATACAGCGGGGCGGGAGCGGGAGCGGCATGAAAATTCTTCCCTCAGGTCTTGTTATCTTAAGATTGTAGGGAATACGAGGAATCGATAATTTAGGAAGGAAAATTAGAAATACTCTACGGGGCAGAAAAATCAATGTCTTATTAAACACTGTTTCGTTTAAAGACCAACAGGTATTGAAATAGAAAACATAACAATTGGGAGTTAATTATACTCGTGGGTCCTCAACAATATAACAAAGAACTAAAATGTACGAACGAGACACATTACTAAGTACTTCTTAAAATAAAACTTGAATACACGTACAGATAACTAAGTAATTAATGTTCAAGCATGCTAATAAAACAATAAAAAATAATCGGCATTTGCAACGCTAGTAGTAAAAATACATTTTTACACCTAATTAATTGCTAGTACATTATATTATTATGGTAGAATATTCTTTATTGTCTGTTCGGGTCGCGCAGACGAGGTTATGTAATAACCATTATCGTTTTATTGATCACGTCTAATTAAGCTACAGTGAAGCCCGAGAGACTATTGGTAATTAATCATCATTAGGTGACAGTGTAATATAGGAAGCAGGAAACTGCTATCAGCTTGATTAAATGATAGCCTGAGTACAAATTAAATGTTCATCAACCCTTGAGACTCACGTAAGTAACACAGTTGTGATAATTTAATAATAAAGTTATTATTACTAAGCTTTTAGCCCACGCCTTTGGGCACGATAGTAAGAACGTTAAACTTTTTCAATAGAAATATTTAGTCTGCTATAATTATTATATCCTCTATATTGTTTTAGGTACCTAATCTGGAGCCTAGCACACTCAAGTTTTGCTTGGGTTTTCAAGTTAAATTAAAATAGAGTTTCCAGCGTCACTTAAATAGCAGATTTTTACCAAAACATTCGCAATGCTATGTATCGTTTTCCACTGAAAGAAGTCAGAAGATGTCCGCTAAAAGATTTACCGTTTCTGTAAAATCAGGACCAACAAAAACCAGTACCCACATCCGATAATAATAGAAATAAAGTGAGCTTTTTTGTTTATTTATAAAGGCTGTTTTAGTAGGATTACTTTAGAAACCTTTTAGATGCTTCAAAGGCAGTGTCACAGTGACCGGCATAGCTTCTGTTTGTAGCTCAACCAGAATATTAATATTTATGTGCAATGAGAAACTTACCTAATTGACATTTGAATGCCAAAAAGCGTGCTCGTTGCAGCAGTTTGGAGTCAGCGTGTATGCGTGCGATTTCGTGGCGAAGATAACAGCGCTCGGCAGGGCGGGTACTCATGGCAAGGAGTCGCTCCATGGCGCGAAGACGGCGTCTTTAAGAATCAAATTAAGTACGGTAGTTTGCGAGAAATTTGTGTACCTACTATTTAAAAGTCTATTAAATTATTTTGTTCTCTCGAAAGATCCTTATTACTTACGAGTTCCAGTTACGACTGGACAACAGTTTTACTTGCGTACTTATTTTTATTATGTTAATTATTAATTGTTCATATTTAAAAAAGACTGTTTTATGTTTTTAAAGAACTCGTTGAGTCTATAGAGATAGCAATGTGTGTAGTCAGCCGCAAAATTAATAACACAATTAAAGGCGCACCTTGTTATTACCACAAAAAGTAGCTAAAGTAGTAGTGATGACAAAAGTAGCTACTTTTGCCTTGCCTACACACCTGTTCCATAAGAATAGTTTCCAGTCTTAAAATTCTGTAATATAGAATTCAGCAAAATAACTTTTATAATGAAAACATGAATATACTTGTGATTAAAAAACCGTCAGCAATACTTACTTCGCGTCTCTCGGAGGCGCTGGCGGCCGAACGCGAAGCACAGAATCCCTGCTCGGTTCCCTTGACATGTACATTCCTAGAAGAATGAACGCCCTCTTCTCACGATCCGACTCACTCATGGTGTCCCTGACACGTTTCTACGAAATAAAAAGTATACTGCCAATGAGGCCATACTGTTGGGAAATTCAAGCAATCCTTATAAACTACGAAAACAACTAGCGTAGTACAGTCTGCGTCAAAAGATCTGAGCGTTCAAAACCACCAAAAATATCTGAACATTTGACAAAAATCCGCCTTACCTTAAGACGTAAAGGTGCATTTTCATTTGTTGTTTGAGAACAAAATTAATGACAACAAACTATACGAGTATTTACACCTAAAAGTATTGTGCTAAGAGTGATTTTTGTCAAATGTTCAGATATTTTTGGTAGGTTTGAACGATCAGATCATTGTACCAAAGGTTAAAAGGTTCACATCATAAAAAGCCAACAATCAAACTAATGTGTTCTACGCAAATTGAAGTGGACATTTGGGAATTCCAGAATAAGCTATTTATAAGTATGAGTTTCGTAAAAATAAAAGGGTAGAGAGCAATTAATATTATATCGGTTCAGTGAATTAGTATTATATTGGTTAGTTTTCGAAATGAGACTAAATGTATGAAGTAATAAAAATACCTGATACCTGGACAAATTGAATTTTTTCTAATATATTTGTATTAATATCGCCATTAAGCAGGCAATAAGCTTTAAAAATTATATAAAAAAAATAAAGTAATAAAAATGTTTACCAAACGCAACTTTTTAGTAGGTACAGTTTGCGGTTTACCAAATGAGAAGTAGCCGTTTTAAAACTCGAACTTTTATAACAGAACATCAAAATGTTTTTATACAACATATCTCAATGCATTAATAGTCAAACAAAATAATTATAATACCTGGTCCAAAAAAGCATTCGCCACAATATCATATAACTGGTGCAGAAACTTTTCCTTTCCTGGCAACAAGTTGGTAGTATTCTTAGAAATCTGTTCCATCGCAAACTCTGCGTTCTCCAAGCACGCAGCAGTATTCCTTTTCTCATACTCCACTTGAACGGCATGTACAAGTCTTTTTGCGTCTATGGCGAGTTGTTTTTGGGCTCTGGACAGCTGTTCTTGTCTAGCACGAGCGAGTCTAGCGCGCGCCTCTGCCCCGGCTGCGCGTGCGGCGTAAAGAGGACGCCTTTCGCGAAGAACAGCCTGGTTGTAAAGATTTTACTTAGTATTGTACAATTGGGAAGAGTAAAATAGGATGCCAATTCAGGCTTGGTGAAGTGACAATATACGGCATACCTATGTATCAGACACAATTTAAAGTTAATTCGACCAATTTTGAATAAATACACACAATATGACATGACTGTTTAAACAAGTTGTGAGTATGAATGTAGGATATTCAAAAAAAATCTACGCAGACGAAGTCCATAAATGTGTGAAATGTGATATCGGCATAGCAAATACATAAAATAACACTGATAGCAGCGTATGGAACAATAGACATGTCACCAACCCTACCTATGAAAATAATGTTGAAGATATCGACACTCTACAAACTATGTTCTTTGTTTTTCAATAAATTTCCAGATACCTGTCTATTTATCACGTCCTCGAGCGCCGTGTTGGCTAACTCCTGCAGAAGTTTCGAGCCCTGTTTGTTCGCCGACACCAACCGCTCGTCTTTACTCAGCGCTGTGAGGAAGTATTTGTCGTGCGCCATTCTTTCTAAATATTTTGACGCCATGAGCCGAGATATTTGATCGGCCCGCTGCTTCTCGGCACGAGATATTTCTTGCACCTTCAATAAACGAGATAGAATTTTATATCCTTAGGCAGAGGGTTTAAAAGGAAAACGTTTTCAATATTTGATACCAGTAGGTTATAATTGTTCGTTCTAATTCACTTTCTTCTTATTCGCTTCCTTCGTGCGCTCATTCGAAGAAAGTGAATTAGATCGAACAATTATTACAATAAAAAGTGAATTGAACGCCTCATAGGAATTATTGCTTGTGTTATGCAACTATGATATTACTACATTCTATGGTACCAACCTTAAATTAAGCCTTTGAGTCTGGTAGTCACGCGACGTACACTAAACCTCGAAACACACCAACACAGAGGATTTTATGCTAGCGGCCGTTTGCTCAAGGTTTTAATTTTAGTCCGATTTGATTGTACTAACACTTAAAACTTTCGGATTTACGGACCCGCCGTGATGTACTTTCTAATTGTTTCCAGATTTATTGTGGCACCTAGAATCGCAATATTGCGGCTCTAGCCCGATTGGTCGTACCAAAAAATCTGTACTTCGCTTAGAAAAGTAATCAAGGCAAACCCTTTATCCTAATTGTTAACAAAATGTTAGCACCTAAAATCAAACCTTCACTAGCAGTCTAGAGACAAATCACTTTGCACACATAATAACACCAATGCTCTTTATGCCAGTGGCCGTTTGCTCAAGGTGTAATTTTAGTCCGGTTGATCGTACTAACACTTAAAAACTTTCAGATTTACTAAGCCCGCTATGATATACTTTCTAATTGTTTCCAGAATTGTTGTACCTAGACCCGCACAGCGGCTCTAGCCCGTTTGGTCGTATCAATAAATCTGTACTTCGCTTAGAAAAGTAATCAAGGCGAACTGTTCGTCTTAATTGTTAATTAAATGTTAGCACCTAAAATCAATCAAACCTTCACATAGCAGTCCAGAGCTTTAGCGTTCACTTAAAGTTTAAACAAATGGCTCGAGTAGCGAATTACGTCATGCAATAGTCAATTTGAGGAAGTCAGCAAAATGATCTTGGTAATTTAAGTACAGTATTTACAATAAAGGTTCCGTATGTAAGCTAAATTAGAATCATACATCATTAAACTAACGAGTTGCTATCTGAACTATTACTATTATATTATATGTTTTTAACAAAATACAAATAAGCGCATCATGCATAACATTTACTTGAAAAATAGTTATTCATAAAATCATCTTTGTAATTTTTATTGACTGGACTGATGACGCATTTGGTAGTGACCCTGTCCTATTCGCCAGAGGTCGGGGCTTCGATTCCCACCCAGGACAATTACTTATGCGATGAACATTTGTGGAATATTCGTTGTTTTTGATACCCATAACACAAGTACTTACTTTAGGGTCAGATCAATGCATGTAATGTTGTTCAATATTTATTTATTTATTTATTTATTTTTAACCGAATAAAAAAAATGGTTCTCAACACAAATATATTTAAATGTTCTCTTAGCAATTTAACAAAGGTGATAAATGGTTTTATTTTATGGAACCCTAATATTGTTACTGCTGAAACCACAGTTTCAACATGTAAGTACAGTCAGTAGTAAAATTACTTAACAAAATATGTTGAAACTCTTCACATTTGATTTTTAAATAGGTTTATATAACATAAATATCAAATCACTAGGTGTCCCAGCAGCATCCGGGTATATTTATGTACATAAACCTTCCTCATGAATCACTATCTTCATTTACTAGTACCACATGAAAACCCATGGAGTAGTGTTTAAGTTTACTGTAAACAGACAGACAAACGTGGCGGTAGTTTTTGTTTTATAACATGTAATGATAAACGTGCAGTTATGATCATCTTTTATATGATCAAGCAATAAAAATATGTTATAATGTATTATCAACATTAAACCTAGCTCTTGACACGGTCATCGGTTTGTTAATATGATGATAATGCACCTTCACATGGTATGTTTAAGAAATAATCTACAATATGTAATAAGAATAAATGCGTTCATCAAATAATTTTTACGTTGACTGTACAGTGATTATGCGAACGTCGAGGTAAATCGAAACTTTTGTTTTTCACAAATTATATTTCGAAACATTTTTATAATTGCTGATTGTAGAAAAATATTTGGGCAGTGTTCTTAAACCCTATTTTTGATGGTAAATTTTCTGACTTTGCGTTATAATTTACCTGTTTACCATGCGGTACAAAGGAAAATTTGTTGACTACCTCTGCATTACTTTTCGAATAAATTGAGAGCTCAAATCGATAATTAATTATTACTTCAATACTGTCACATAGTGCTCATCAACCTTCAAGGTATTCTTCATCAAGACTAATTTGCAGCAACGAAATAATGTTCGTAAGTTTTTTTAAATTTTTCTCTGTTTGTATGTTTTATGAGAATGTATGTTTGTGTGAACACGTTTTGTGCATTTATGGAACTTAGCAGTACCTTAAATGCACTAAATAATTTAATCTTATATATAATAACTATTGATTTTTTTTAATTTACAGGTCGGACATTGAGTATTATTCTGACACAAAGGCAGCAGCCAAGCGCTACAGACACGAAGACGTCGATTCTGAAGAGGAACCGTCTTGTAAAAAGTGAGATTTTATATACAAAATAATAATCCTTTTATAAATTCGATTTAGTTTTGTTTGAAACAAGTGTAATAAAATTGTTTTTTTTTTTTTTTTGGCAGGTTGAACCAGAGACCTCGTAAAGGAGCCAAAAATGTATTATACGAGTCTGAAGAAGAACCAGTAAATAAACCGTAAGTTTTAATCACTTTTTATCAATTAATGTATTTACTTCTTTTATGTCATAATAATATGCCTATCTACTTACAATATGCAGTATCTTAATTTATGTGAGCAAAGACATACTTACAAATTCTACTATTTTATTCCGATAAGAATACAATAATGGTATAAATTTACTTAGGTACCAGTCTATTTTCACTGATTTTCACTGATGTACAGTCAAAAGCACGTCAGACTGTACACTTTGGATTTTGTACCACTTTTATGTCGTGGGGCATAAGTGCTATTATCGAACTGCAAGTGTTTATCGTGATGTGCTGTTGGCCGTACTATCGCTCATTTCAAAACTTATTAATAATATTTATTATAATGTTGTTTTGTTTTCAGAACTAAATCTTCGAAGAAAAAGTCCACATCCACTAAGCGCAAGCCAGCCGAGAGCTCGAGTGGAGACACGAAACGAGCTCGAACCTCAGGGTGGAAGCTGGACTTGGACGACGAAGCGGACATCGAGGGCAGTCGCGCGCGCAGCCATCCCAACCGCCTGCAGTCCGTGCTGACGCGCCGAGTGGCCGACGGGGTCTTGCGCCGCACTGCCTCCGTCCCAGGTGATCTCTTTGTGGAGTTGCGGCTCTACAACGTAGATGAGATACGAGCTGTGGAGCCAAAGAATCGTTGGGAGAAAGCGGTCTTGTCGCTCAAGTGCCAGGTGAATTCGCAAGAGGAACATCTCAACTTACTGCGCCAATTCATCCGAAGAGCACGAGAAGCATTTGAAGAAGAGGGTACATTTTTTCCCGATAAAAAAAAATAGTCCGCGCAAAATTTGCAATAATTTATATTATTACATATTACCTAATAATTAAATAAAATACTTTTTTTTATATCTTAGTTTTTACCCAGGCTATTTAATTTCATTCAAAGTAGGTAGGAAATATTCATTTTTTAGAATGTCGAACAGAACGAAATACTGCACAGTGTGCGATTTATCAGTTAAAAGTAATAGTTTCTCAGCTCATCTTAAAAGTAATACTCATAAAAATAATTCAGCAATAGAAGTAGGAGATGGTATAGAAAAAATTAGTAGTGCTTTCCGTAGTCGAATAGCCACATATCGATTGCACAATAAGGATGTAGGAGTACAGCCGCCCGCTGAGTTCATGCGCAGCATGCGTGCGCGTCTGCGGCAACTTATACATGCGCGACAACTAGCATTTAACAGCCTTAAAATCAACTTCGAACTATTTGCAGAATTTTCTCTTAGAACAAATGACTCTAACAAATCTGAGCTAAAATCATTTGCAACAGAGAACTTTATCATACATAAGAACTATGTGTTTGATGAAATATTCTCTCGAGCAGTAGCCATTATTACAACTAAAATTGACGAAATGCAAGAAAGAGACAGCGGTTGGTCTTTTCTCCGTAATTCACACTTAGAAATTAACATAAATAAATATAATCCTCTAAAAGCATCCAAATTTATAGATTTACCAAAAGCTTTAAAACTAAAACGAGCTTGCATTAACGTTCAAAACAGTGATAATTTTTGTTTTTTGTGGAGCATTATGGCAGCATTATTTCCTGCTAAGAGTAATGCTCACCGAACTTCTTCATATCCTCATTTTGAGAACGTTTTGAATATAAAAAATATTTCGTTTCCTGTAAATTTTTCAGACATAAGATCTTTTGAAAACAATAACCCCAGTATAAGTGTTAATGTTTATGGAATTAAAAACAAAACTAAAATTGTCGGGCCACTATACCGCACTCAGAACAAAAAAAAGAACCACATAAATTTATTATTTTTAGAAAAAGGTAATCTAACGCATTATTGTTTAATAAAAAATTTAAGTCGTTTGTTGAGATCGCAAATAACAAAAAACCACAACAAAATATATTTTTGTGATGATTGCATGTTATTTTTTAAAAACGAAATTAAATTAAATGCTCATATATGTGGTGGAGTTGCTACTATTTTACCAAAACCAGGCACACTTATACAGTTTAAAAACTATGAAAAAATGCAGGACATGCCGTTTGTTATTTATGCAGATTTCGAATCGTTATTACAGCCAAGTCCAGACGGACCCACTTCAAATTTTACAAACGTCTTCCAAAAACATGTTCCGGCTGCCTTTGCTTATTACGTTGTTTGTTCATATGACAGTTCCTTGAATCGGTACGTGTCTTATCTTGGACAAAACTGTGTTGAAATGTTTATTGAAAATCTTAGAAAAGACATTACTAAAATATTAAAACTATATAAAAACAAAATACCAATGAAAAAGTTAACGGCAGAAGAATTGGAATCATTTTCTAAATCAAAGCAATGTTATCTTTGCAATCAGTTGTTATTTGACGATAGAGTACGGGACCACTGCCACTTAACAGGCAGGTACCGCGGACCCGCACATTCTTACTGTAATCTCAAATATCGTTTACCGCAATTCGTTCCTGTATTTTTTCATAACTTATCCGGCTACGATAGTCATTTATTTATACGGCAATTGGGAGAAATGACAGGGCCAATAAAGGTTATAGCCAAAAATAAAGAAAATCCATCCTTCACCAAGTTTTTTACAACGGCTGATAATAATTACATGGCAGTTCGCTTTGTTGATTCGTTTAAATTTTTAGGAACAAGCCTGGAAAAACTGGTTTCCAATTTAAATGTACAGGACTTCACACATTTATCCCATTTTTTTTCTGAAAAAAATCATTTTGATTTATTAAGACGCAAAGGAGTATACCCTTATGAATATATGACTAACTGGGAATCGTTTAAAGAAACACAATTACCTTCACGCCAATATTTCTACAGCAGTTTGAATGAGTGCACGATTTCAGAATCTGACTATAAACATGCCGAGTGCGTTTGGAAAACATTCCAATTAAAAAATCTAGGCGAATATACAGAATTATATTTAAAATCAGACGTGCTTTTACTGGCTGACGTTTTTGAAAAATTTCGGTATACTTGCAAAACTAATTATAATTTAGATCCCTCGTTTTATCTTACGGCTCCAAGTTTAAGTTTCGATGCTATGCTACTTTTGACCAAAGTCAAACTTCAACTTATTGAAGACTTGGAAATAATTCGGTTAATTCAAAAGGGTATCCGCGGTGGTGTTTGTCAAGTTTCCACAAGATATGCGAAGGCAAATAACAAATACTTGTCTAATTACGATCCATCTTCTCCAAGCAATTACTTATTTTATATAGATTGCAACAATTTATACGGATATGCAATGTGCTCGTATTTACCTCATTCCGATTTTTGCTTATTAAATGAATCAGAATTTAATGCCGACGAAATTATAAACACGCCTGACGATGCTGATGAGGGCTACATTTTAGAAATAGATTTAGAATATCCAGAAAAGTTGCACGATTTACACAACGATCTCCCTTTTTGTCCTCAAAAATTTACTCCACCTGGCTCTAAAACTTCCAAGTTAATTCCAAATTTATATGATAAATTTAACTACGTTATTCACTATGTTCATTTGAAAACCTGTCTTAGTCATGGTTTGAAACTAAAAAAAATTCACAGAGTAATAAAATTCAAACAAAGCCCCTATCTAAAGCAATACATTGATCTTAATACCGACTTACGACAAAAGGCAACATGTGCATTTGAACAAGATTTTTTCAAGCTTTTGAATAATAGTATTTTTGGCAAAACATTGGAAGATCCAGAAAAACGACTTGATGTAAAATTAGTAAATCAATGGGTTGATACTAGAAATAAAACAAAAAAGCAGTACACTGCGGAACAATTAATAGCAAGACCCAATTATCACAGCTCAACTGTGTTTTCTGAAAATTTTGTTGCAGTGCAAATGAAACCAGAGTCAATATTATTGGATAAACCAATTTATATAGGATTTACGGTTTTAGAAATTTCAAAAAGCCATATGTATAACTTTCATTATTCCATAATGAAACCATTCTACGGTGACAATTTAAAACTTTGTTATACAGATACGGATAGCTTTTTGTATTCGATACACACCAAAGACGTGTATAGTGACTTGAAACTTCAATTTGAATCATACTTTGACACAAGCAATTTTGATGAAAATAATTTGTATAACATCAAACGACAAAATAAAAAGGTTCCTGGTTTGTTTAAAGACGAATTGGGTGGAAAAATAATAACTGACTTTGTCGGTTTAAGATCAAAATTATATTGTATTAAAACTGAAAATAAAGAAATAAAGAAGGCCAAAGGAGTAAAAAAACCTGCTGTTAAACAATTACTTTTTAAGGATTACAGCGATGTCCTATTGCACAAAAAAATAATAAAAAAAACCAATGTTGTTTTTAAATCGTTAAAACATGAAATATTTACTCAATCGGTAAACAAAGTAGCTTTATCATCTAACGATGACAAACGTATAATATTGAAAAATAATATAAGTACATTAGCTTGGGGTCATAAATCCAGCATCTTTTAATCATAATTAAATAATTTGATGACATTAAATAGTCTGGGCCAAAATAGTTAGGTATGTTTAGATTAAGAAAATATTATGTATTAATTCTCTGTATTTTGTTTTGTTATAATATACTCGTAGTTATTACACTCTTTTCGCTTTTACATAAGTATATAATTTTTACTAACCTTATTCTCTTAAGTAAGCTACTAACAATTACTGTACTTAAATAAAAAAATATTATTTTTTATTATATTATGTTTAAAATATTTAATAAATATTGGTTTATTGATTTCTTGTTTTATTGTACTCGAGCACAACTGTAAAAACCTACATACATTTGATAGTTTCGCAACATTTGCGCACGTGTAGGCAGGTAATACTTAAATTTAGGTCATATAATTTGATGATTCTACAAGTCTCGGTGAGGATGTTTATTTAATAAAATACATGAAACATGCACACACTTGTTTCGCTTATTTGCTGACATTATAATATTACTGCAGTCTCAAAACTTGCTTCACCTAGTAAACCTTTTCATTTGAGTCATTATTCAAACAACTTCGTTAAGAGATACACACAGCGTGAATATTTATATTATGGTAAGTTTTAATTTGTTTTTCATTACTGGTTATTAATTATTTTTACGTCTGGGTGTATTATAAATATTTCTCAAAAAAAAAATATTTTAACATGGTGTATTTTCTTTGGCAGATAATGGCAGACGGCTCTGATATATTATCTCAGTGTGCTCAAGACCCGTTGGAGAACTCTGATGATACGCCTATTATGTTATCACAGTATAACTATGATCCGTGGGAAGGACTAACACAGGCTTACCAGGATATACTTAAAGAAAACCAAATAAAAAAGCCTAAAACTACTCAAACATTGCGGGAGAAGAGGTCGAGAAAGAAGACTGAACAATTAAAAAAGAATCCTAAATCCTATGTCATCAACAAGGAACGAGGCAAAGGCTTAAGACTGATACAAATACGAATTTGCGACCTCACAAGCGAACCTTCTTGTTCGACTTTGCGGGAAGCTAGCCAAAGCGATGAAGACATGGACGTGTTGCTCAGCGCGCAGTACGTCGTAACCGAACCAGTAGACGAAATATCCGACATGACAGAGACAATAATAAGAAAAATATCTAAAACTCTGTGTAGTGAATATTTGTGATGAATTAGGTAGTTTTATTAATAAATTATATTATAATATTTGTAAATAAATTTATATGAAATAAATATATTAAGTGGTGATATATTTGGTTTTTTTTATTTTTTACATACTTCCTGTTTATTAATGAAATTGAGGCTAGGGTTCAAGTAAAACAAATTATTTTAAAACATTATTTATTTTAAAAACTATAGATTTACTTTGTTATCTACACACCATTTTCGAATACATAAAACATTTTTTAATGCACAAATTTTCTTATGAGTAAAACAATTATAAACTAACATATTTTTACAATAATTATTACAAAGAGAAATTAAATTAGGAACACCTGAATAACTTATATCGGTAATATTATTGTGACCACATAAATCGTGAATCCATTTTATCTTTTCCTCTCCCTTTACTATAATTTTCCTGTTATTTAAATAAGGTTTAATAGTTCTTCGAAATTCTCTGTAATCAATATATCCTTCACTCCAACGATAACCTCTATTCTTTTCAATCCAAAATACTCCTTTCCTTTCTTCTTCAGTTAGTGCATTAAACGGGAAGGGAGGTTTTATTAAAAATACATGAGTATGTTCTTCGGTAGCTATAGCTAGTTCTTTTACAATAAAATCATTTTTGTAATCTTTAAATCCTTGAATATCTACGAATATTGTTTGGCTGTTCATGATAGCTTCTTCACAATATTACTCAAGGGTTTGTACTCAAATATACAATCGTTTAAAATCAGACAATAAGCAGCTGTTTGGTCTGGTATTTCTTGGTCTGTTTCGATTTCAACTCTCACGTCGATCGAACCTTTTAAAGTTTCGTGTTGTCGCGAACAGTCGATAACAAATAAAGGAGCTGTGTCTCTGAATTCCTTTAAACTCATTAACGGCTCTGATCGACGTCCGTGATACGACTGTTGAAATCTCACATATTGTTCGTATAATAAAGTAAATTTGTCATCTGCAAAACTAACATTTAATCCTTCGTATGGATAATAAGACGAATTTAAAAATACTCGAACATCACGAACATGGCAATGATCAAACTCAGCCATAGACATCTGACTATTATGTTTTCGATTTGTTTGTAATGCAACCACAACAAATCGTGGTTTCTCTATTTGAGATGATGTTTTAATAGCCCAAGAATGTTTTCTTGTTTTCGGCAGTAATGGATATTCATAGAGGTCCCAACTACGAAACGCAAATGGAATGGATCTATCTTTCTCTAAGAATTTTAATAAATTTATTCTTTCACGATCGGACACTTTGACGTGAGGCACTCTCCAAATAATTTTAGTTATTTTAATATCATCCAGTACATCTCCCGTGTTTAATTTAATTGCATTCAGATTAGTATTGCTTCGTAAAAGTACTAACTCGTGTTTACAATTAATTATAATTTTTTCGTAATCTTCTGCAAAGCCTAATATCTTGTTTAACGGAATGGAGACAGAAAATGCTCCACCTACATTTTTTATGCCTTCAGGTGACCATCCCCAAACTCGAGCATATTTTGATTCGTTTTCATTTAGGGATAGATAAGACTTAATTGTTGTAGTTACACCTGCATTTTTAATTTTATCTATTTCTATCCCATTCAATTCGTATCGAATATCTTGAAATAGGAATAATGCTGGATTATTAGTGAAATGTACATTCGATACTTTTTCCTTAGTTTTGCTATTATACACATTCACTTCTCCTTCGACATATAAACTGCTGTGTGATGGGAGCACGTATAGATCTTGTTGATTGATAGGAATTCTTATTTCATCATTTTTGTTGAAACTTGTTACGTATGGTTTGTACGAGTGATACTCAAAACTTTCGATGCTGTTATCGTATGATGTTTGTTGAGATACATTTAAGATATTCATTTTATCAAACCAATTAGCTTCAGGAAATCCTTGTTAGTTTTGGTAAGCTTCTTTTTTAGCTGAAGTGGTGTGCTCTTGCGAAATGTTCTTACAGAAATGATTTGAGAACACGATGTGGTCGAGTTTTTATTGAAGTTTATCATTTTTGCTTAAAATGTAAATATAGTTGCACTTCTTCACCTCGTAAATTTATTTCTTTATTATCAGCATCTAACAGTCTAATGTTAATGGCGTTAATAGAATTTTGATTAACCGGAAAATAAATCAGATTTTTAGGAATTTCAATTATTCTATAACCAGGTGGTACATTTGGCACAAATTCATAAATTATGTGGCTTGATTTTCCGTTAACAAACGAACCACTAACTACATCGCATTCGATCCGCACAATGGTAGTTGAGAGAATGCTTACAGGGTACTCTGAATCAGTACTTATATTAGCATTTATTGTTTTCGATCCAAAACCTAAAATTTTACCCAATGACCCACCTTTGTTGAAATGAACATCTTTGGAACAAAAAATACTTGTTTTCAATGTATTGTTATTGCAAGTAAGTTTAAGTGCTGTGTTTTTGATGTTGCTTTTTAAATAATCACAAATATCTTGAAGCTCATAAGAACCTTCAGGTATTTCGATAACTTCATTTTCACCATAATAAAATTTATTGTTTCGTTCATCTATATTAGGAATTGAGTTAAACGTTGAAAAATATAAAAGACCGCATTCATAGTCTCCTCGAAGTTCTAAAGTTGGGGAATAGTTTGTTGTCAAGGAAGCTCCGCTCCCAGTTATGGACACAGTGAAAGACATTTTTATACTAACATATTTATTTATTCTCTTCATTATATAAATACATTTTCCAATAATTTCTTAAAAATTTCAGACATAAATGACCACAGTTTTGGGTACCAAAGGCTTGATGTCTCACATAATTATAGTTTATAAGTAAAGGATACATATATTTGACAAATTCTAACGGTGGCTTTAAATTACCAAAACTATCATAATATTCTACGTAATCGTTTTGCTTCACAAAGGCTACCCAATGCGTGCCAAGATTTTTGTTGCTATCCAAATTTAATATTCCGCATTCGATTTTTTTTGGTTTGGATGGTAACGTATCTCTCATGTAAACACCCCGGAAATGAGGAATATCACTAGCATGTTCTAAAATGTCTAGATTAGTAAGCGCACGTCTAGGTAGCCTTTTAGTTAGTTTTTTGATGGATTAAGATATAAACCTGTCCCTTTTTTATGAGGTTTGATATATAATCCTTTTCCAAGAGCTACCGCTTCCATCATTCTGTTATGTCTTTCAGATTCCTGAAGATTCTTTTGTGCTGCCTTAGAATCATTAACGGCTTTGGCTATACCCGCTGCACCACCAGCAAGCGACCCTAATGCCGACAATCCCGCAAATATGGGAATGAGTGGTAAAAATCCGCCACATTTAGGGAGAGGAATAAAACGCGGTATATGGATTCCTTTCTTGTTTTTGAATAGTTTCTTTGCCGCTGCATAAGCATACTTTATTGCAGAGGTATGGTCTTTAGATTTTAGTTTTTTAAGTTGAGACTGTATTTTTTTAATTCCCTTCCTAAATGATTGAACACCACTCCCTGCTCGAACTTTTGCTTTCATCATATTTTTTACTATCCAAGATGCAAGTTTTTCTCCTTTGCTGGCATCTTTTGATGACAATCTTCTTTTGGCCATATTTATAAGTTCTAAATCTGCTTTACGTCGAGTTTCTGAGTCTTTATTTATATAAGCAATATCGTGGTGCATGCAAGCTTTGTCCAATTGATTTATCCCACGTTCACCTCTAAGTATCCGTTTTCGAAGTTTTGTACCGGGCCCACAAAATTGATACCCAGGTAAATGTAACTCGAAAGGCAAACGATCTATTAAATTATTTATTATACCACTGCCTTCTTTCATTGATAATAATAAAGTGTTATAAACCAGTGATTATACGTTATTTATATAATAATCTAAATTAATTCACTTTTGTTTATCCAACTGTTTTCTTTATCACTTAATCCTAACCATTTGACAAATAATTTGTTTCCTTTTCTTCTGATTACTTTTTCAATTAAGTATAGGTTTGGAAAATTAGTTTTCAATAGTTCATACCCATAAAAAGACCCGAGAATATTTTGATTTTGTTTATCTGCTATTTGGTACGTTAAGGGATTGGTTGGTTTAATTTTAACGATACGAAAAATTTCTGTAGACCAATTAGGGGTATAGCCTTTATAGAAATCCCCTTTGTATTTACTTATACGCACAAAGTCTCCAACTCTAAATTTAGATTTTTGACTGATTATTTTTGATTTTTGAGTTTTGATAATATTAGATCGTACTAAAATCTCATTCGATTGATTTACATTGATCGGCTTAAATTTTGTAATTCGATGTACAGTACTGTTATAATTATTAACTACAGAATGTAGATTGATTCCAAACCATTGATATTTTCCGTGAAGACTAAACAGTTTGTAGAGATGAGACTTTATGGTTCTTATAACTCTTTCTACTATAGATGCTTTTTTGATAGAGAAGGTAGAATAATGATTTATTTTGTTACTTTTCATTAATTGATTGAAAGAGTTGTTATAAAACTCTTTACCTAAATCTGTTTGTAAATTTTTAGGTGTTCGTTTTGATTCAGATAATACACTTTGCATTGCATCGGCAACACATGATTTAGATTTTGACTTCAAAGGTCTAACCCAAACGTATTTTGATAACGCATCAATTACAACGAGGATGTAGTTAAATCCTTTATTTAATTTCGAATATTTTTGTAAATCCATAAGATCGGCCTGCCACAAGTCATCTATGCCTTTTATAATAGTACATTGGCGAGGAAAATTTCTCCTCGCTGGTTTATGAAGTTCATTGACAATATCTTGTTTACTCATTTTTGTTAGAATTCACTTCGATCAGACGGTTCACTTCGATCAGTCGGTTCACTTCTTCTTTAGTATAATGAAACTTAGTCAATCTCTCAGATGACGCTTTTTCTAGGCCTTGCAAATACTTCTTAACGTTAGCGTGGACTTTGTTTACTTCTAATTTTATTTCTTGCATCAAATTATCGACGTATGCTTTATTCACAGCTTCATCATCTTTTTCAGGAAGTGGTAATCCTTTCAATCTTGATGCTTTTAAGTCGAAGTCTCCTGTTTTTGATTTGCTTAATGTGTCTGTAAGGGTATCAACTATTTCATCTAATCGCAAGCGTTTATGAACGTGATGTCCAAATTTATCTATGTTCATTGTTTTGATGTTGAGTTATTGTTAGCAACTGATCACTTTATACAAAAATACGTTCTTTTTATTTCGTTTTCTTAATGATGCCTGCTTCATACAATTCTTCGATTATGGCGGTGATTTCGTTTTCTAATCCAGTGTTACCAGCGTCTCGGGATGCATAAAGTAATTTCAATCGATTTACTAACTCATTTGGATCATCCCAATAAACGTAATCAGTATTATCATTAACCTTTTTCATAAGTTTAATTCCTTTTCCAACTGGAAGACTTTCAACGCTACCAGTATTGCTTTTAGTGAATAAAGGTTTAATAATATGCATATATTTGAAACCTTTATTGCTATTTATTTGTTTTGATGAATCATAGTTTCGTCTATGTGCATTAGTATCAATAAGTAGTAATTTATAGGTTTGTAAATCTTCATCTGTGAGTAAATCCAAGTTAGGTGTTTTTTTATACAGCAATTCCTTTATTCCTGCAGTTTTTTTCAAACTTCGATTCCCAACTTTTATAATACGTCCATTATCATAAACACGAGTTTGACCGAGCATAAGTTTTCCTCGTTCATTTCTAATTCCAAAAGGAACATCTTCCATTACTTCTGATGATGTAGACCAAGACAGAGATTGGTTTCTAATATTTGGCGATGACTGAAGAGACTTGAACGAACCTTCACTCACATTAGGATCATCTGGTGTTTGTGTGAGGGTTTTGTCAGATGTTACGTATTCTTCTTTTCTAAAGTCTTGTTCTTCTCCACTTTCTTGTTCATCAAAGTCGTCATGCGATGAATAAGAAGCTTCGCTACCATATTTTTTAAATTTTTTAGGTGTGTGTTCATTTTCCTTCTCATCTTCATAGATTTCATATTTATTATTATTGTTTGCCATTATTTTAAGTGGCTCAGATATTGGTTTAAATATCGTTTCCAAAGCCAAAGCATTAGCATTTTTTACATCTTTTAACATTTCAACTTTCCTTTTTACTGCTGCTGCAGACTTAACGATTTCATTTTTCAGATCTTTTTCCATTTTGAGGAGAATTCCGACCAGTTCTAGATCAGAAATGAAAGTGATGCTTTATGTTGAAGCAATCACTTATTAATATTAATCAACCACTATAAATGTGTCAAATGCCTTTCTGTAGCATCCGTGGTTCCGTTCGCAGTCCTTGTTGATTACTACATAAGAAAAAGGTTCACTCCAAACTTTTGAACACATTTGTCTGAATTGAACCCAGGACATATCAGACCCAACATGTTCGTCATATACGTGTTTTAAATTTATATCATCCTGCTTGAATAATATTATCAGATTAGAATTGTCTCGTACGAGTTGTTTTGGAATTTTTGTATATGTTTGATTAATATAAAAGCAATCAATGTTTTTATGACGCCCCATTGCAAAATAATCTCGTATATTATTCTGATTCTCACATGCAACATCGTCAAATAATATAATTGATTCAGGTAAAGCGTCGTGTAGACTTAGGACTTCATTGTTCTGATTAAATTTGTTATACGATATTTCAGCAACCTTCTCTAAAACTTTCTCTAAAAACAAGTATTTGGGTTGATAAAGAGACTTAGAATACACATATAAGTTACGGAAGCGTGGTCCATCTTGGTGTAACAATAAACTTATTACTAGATTGGTCTTTCCACAGTTTGACGGACCGCAAACAATACTACGTATTGTGTTTGGAAGTAAGTTCCCATGTCGCTTAATATTACTCGATGATACAGGACAAATACAATCCAATTTTAATGATTCTTTCTGTTTCAGAAATTTCATAGCAACTCGTCCACAGTAGTGCGTAAATGTTAACAAACTGGCTTATATATTTTAGAGTACTCTTATTTATGTATGATCGAATGATTAAACACCTTTAGCGAGTGCTCAACTGAATCTTAAAACAGGTTTTTTATCCTAATTCACTTTTTGGTTATAATAATATTATTGTTCGATGTAATTCACTTTTACGGTAGGTCGGTAAATTAAAACCTTGAGCAAACGGCCGCTAGCATAAAATCCTCTGTGTTGGTGTGTTTCGAGGTTTAGTGTACGTCGCGTGACTACCAGACTCAAAGGCTTAATTTAAGATATAATTCCTATGAGGCGTTCAATTCACTTTTTATTGTAATAATTGTTCGATCTAATTCACTTTCTTCGAATGAGCGCACGAAGGAAGCGAATAAGAAGAAAGTGAATTAGAACGAACAATTATAACCTACTGATACCTAATAGTTATTGTGAAATTCGATTGAGTTCAGTTGATATTGTACGACATAGCACTAAGTTAAATATAAAATATGTAATAAACCACATTGAAAATCATTCGTCAAAATAAAACCACAAAGTACGTAAGACCCGAGCAGAAAAACCACCCAAAACAAACCGCCACTTCTTGCAGGCACAAATTGATGTTACTATTATAGCCAGTGTCAATCTTTTTCACACAGACTGTGTGTCAAAACGAATAAACGCTATTTTATGACAAACAGGAAAAATAAGCAATTTGCATCGAATTTGTACCCTTGTCAATGAAATCCTATAATGTCAAAAAACCCAACATAAGTAGGAACCTTAGTGGGTCAAGTAATTTTCCATGATGGCGAAAAATGTAATTCTTATTTATTTTGTGACTGTAATAAATCGATCAATGCTTAACTTTATAGTTGTAGACCAAACATTTACGTACACAACTTAAAACAGACGGTTTCAATTATAAAAGTTCTCATTCCGTGTAAAATATTTTTAATTGAAAGCGAAAGTGATACTTTATTGGTACTAATAGTTCAACTGAAGATATTGTTCACAACTTTTTATATTAGTATTACAGCCATACACGAAAAGTTTAAACCTCTTCCCTTTTGCTTTTCTGAGAGAGTTAACCACAAGACAAATAGGTATCTCTGAACCCTTCCACGTCCAAGGTTACGATAAGTTATGTGTGTACTTAACGCGAAGGGAATGATCTGGGTACGTGACGCTCATAAAAACATCTCCAGGTGAATCTCTAAGGCTTTATGAATAGTTTAAGACACCAGTTCTGGCAAGAGACGTTTTACGAAACAACGAAGTGGTACTTAAGTGGTGTAGAAATATGTCTACAGATACATTCAATTTATAAAAAAAGAAACATGCGATATTAATGTTAAACACTATTTACGCGCGAGGAAATAAAATGGTAACATGTGTCACATTATTTAACCTGTTACTGACGTTTATGATTGTCTTTTTCAAAAACAGCATGGAATGCAACATACCTACCAATATTGGTATGTTGCAATTTTGGGCATATGCCCAAAGAATAAGAAGAAAATCGTTAAACACCTACAGAAACATACTTGATTAACATTAAAAGCAAAAGAAATACAACGAGCCTATCAATTACCCAGTACCCAGCGGATTCAAAAATACACTTCTATTTATAAAAGGGGCCTTAATTACGTTGGTACTCAGCCTCCACCGTCTCTTGCAAATAAAGTGTAACACTGCAACGTTTTTAAATTCTTTGATAGTTGCAGCGTGGAGCCGGTGAAATGTATTGGCCTGGATATACGGCTCCATTACAAGTCGTTAGCAACATTCGGCATGGCGCAGCGAGTGAACACGGGACGCCTTTGGATTACGAAGGACTTTGTTTACTTTGCTCCACCCAAAACATTAGATTGATACCTACCTATCTTATATGTTGCTACATTAGCATCATATCTGGAGTCATACTGACTATTTAGCATCCCTTCAGGGGAAATTAACTATCACAAAAGCTGCGCTGTGTTCCGACAATGTAATGTGGAACATTTAATAAATTATCTGTAGAATCTACGGTAAAATAACACATTCAGCTACGTTTCTTGGTCATAAAAAAATAAAAAGTTTTCAAGATGGCGCCCTTGTAAGAATAAATGCTAGGTGTATTTCCCGATTTTTTTGCGTTAACTGGCAACGTTGGTTAAAGTGTTCTGCGTTTAAAAAACAATTGTGTCGTAGAAAAACACATAAAAATTAAAGTAGTACTCCTTAAAAGAAAGGGGGTGTCACACAACCACAGCAGCAGCTTACCATTAGGGCTGCGTGCCCATCTGTCAACTGAAATACCATGAAAATACCTTTTTGAATTCTTTCACAGCTGGTGCAATGTGCAGCCGGTGAAGTGTATGGATCTGGATGTACGTTCCATTACATGAAGTCGTTAGCTACATTCGGTACAGCCACACGGCTAGTAAGAATGCGACTGGATTCAAGACTGGATACAATGCTACAGAAAGACATTAAGACGGGTCCGAAGTATCCAGTAAGATTGTATTTTTTGTTGTTTTGTCTGGAAGTGAAATGGCGGGTGGAGTACGACTTGGTACTTAGTATACCTATAAAAAGTAATCGTGAACAAAGTAATGGTAGTAAAGGCAAGGATAGATTGACGATTTGTGAGTACAAAAATACTTACATTGGAACAGTCGAGTATCAATAGTTACTCGACTAATATGTAGTGAAAAAGAAACACAATTGCTTTTAGAGAAAAAAATAATGATTTTCTTGATTTTACTAACGTAACGTCTATTAGAGATGTTTTCACAAATCTCGCCTTTACTATCTATACGTGATATATTTTTGTTCTCATTTTTTTACTACCTTGTTAGATATAAACATTATACGAGTAAGTGAACCGAAGAAACTAATTACTATTTCAGTTCCAAGCGTGGGCGCTCTAATTTCCCTGGTAGTGAATATGGTAGCGCGACTAAATTAATATGACATTTGTTCTAGCAAAATGTAACCTAATTGCTATGGACTGCCGCAGAATTAATAGCATTATAATTTAGCCGTGTTCCATACTAGCTCTTGAAATACAGTAAATATTAATTTTACAAGCCAGTGCCACATTTAATATTCTTGCTGCTAATATACAAAAATTACAGTTAAGTATTGCCCGTAATTTTGTTTTTGTAATAGTATTTTTAAGTCTGTGACGCTACTTTATTATTTGGTTTAAAGACTTTTGTTATTTTACATTAGTATTTAAAAATTTTTTTACAATAATAAGCCATAAAAATCACAAAAAAACACGAAGCATCATCATCATTGCGTTTAAATTTTGTATGTTTTTTTTTTATTATAATGAACATACCTGTTGAGTTGGTTGAAGTTGCATTCTACTCTTATGCACTTTTACTGATGGTGCATAAAAGTCCATGGATTCTCTCTTCAGTTCCACTTGACGATGATATTGCATCACAGATGACAGGACTTTCTTAGCTGTTTCACCCGCACATTCTCGGACCTAAGAAATTTATAACATATTATTTACTTAGTTTTACCAATAATATACATGTCATCTTTCATCTTCTCATTTGTAGAGCCCTTTACCTACCCCTTGACCTCATGTTTTTCTTAAAATCGGGGAATATAATGTAACACACTTAGTCGAACGCCTCTCTCTTTCATAAAAACCACAAATAATTGTAATAGGAATAGGAATTTGTATAACCAACGTTGACATAATTATAAATAACTTTTAAAATAAATAAACTTGCTGAAATATTTTTTAATCTGAACAAAGTCTTGAATATTTTACAGTTCCTGCTTTCAAGGTGCACAGAAAATGTTAATTTTTTTGACAAATCCAAAGTTGTGAATTTCAAGCAAACGCCGACTTTAGCAAATAAGTTACAACATAGCATTAGCGTCGCTCGAATCTATTTGATGCTGGCTCGAAACATTCAATTGACGTCAAAGTCAGAAAGGAAACTAAGGCTTCCCTTTAGTAACAACCAGAAAGTTTCTGAGGCACGTGACGCGATGCGATGTATGTCGCAAGACGTTATTGGACTACAAAATGCTATATTTTCTTACCCACCGCCAGCAGATTTTATTGGTGTGGCGGTTTTTTTTTAAATATTATAAAAGTAACTAGTCCTACTTAGATACTGGTAACTAACTTAACTAGTATCTAGTAACCGGAATGATATTTCGGTGTCCTGGGTTCGATTTCTGAGTCGAAATAGCTTTGTGTCGATTTTTTCGGAGCTCGGGCTTCGTCCTCATTATCATCAGTCCGTATTTAGCAAGCGTGGTGAATATGTTCCCATTATTCTAACAATAACTTGATTCTTGATACCTATGCACTTAAGTCATACTATTATAATATTCTGTGCTTAAGTGACACATGAATAGGCTAAATACTTTACATTACTTTATTTTCCTAAAAAACTTCACCCTCCACCCTTTTCCCCATCCCTCATAACCCTCCTGCTCTCGGTATATTATTTTCTGAAAAACTCTTACAAGCATCTTAAACCCTCTTTCATTAAAAAAAACTTTTAGTCTTTTAGTCATCTAAGACAGTCTTGGTCATTATGAAACTTAAGCAGATCTAAAGAATGTTCAATCTTATAATATTGGAGATAACAATCTTAAATATTCAGCGCAAATTAAAACTTAACTTCAGACCAAGATTTTGGATTGCTCAACATTTTTTAACTTGAGTTATTTCTTTGAAACTAAATTCAAAGTGAAGTCGGAAAGCCTTAATTAGGTTCGGTTTTTACATAATTAGGTTGGGAAGGCGATATTTTAATAGACGGTTAGGTTAAGATGGCAAATGATACTGAAACTTATTAAATTATTTAATTAATTATTACTAGATATCAATTAATTTCTCAACTTTATACTATCCTATACGTTTAAACAGTTTATCAATGATAATCATATTTAATCAGAATAATGCATTCCTTGTTAAATAAAAGCCATACTTTGATCAACCTGCCTGGACTTGGTAGTTGATTTAACTTTTTTTTTCATACAGTGATTTCAATAACTTTAATCAATTATTACAGTTGACTGACTTCATAACCATAAATTTAAATAAAGGTATTATTAAGGTTACCGTCTCTTCAGCAGTTCGAACACACTCAGCGAAATCGGGAGGCAGTCTGCGCAAGCGCTGGCCGCAGTGTGCTAACAGCAGCGCTCGCTCAAAGGCGCACTTCTCGTAATCCGTTTGCGCTCGGATCTGCATGGCCGAAAGGTTCTGGGGCTCTAGTTCTGAAAACGAGTCAACTTGAAGAACCTTTGCTTTGCTTTGTGTAAGAAAGTGTGGTTTTCTTTCTTTCAAAGTAGTAAGTTAACCACTAATCTCAAAATCATCTCCAATAAATAAATAAATATTAGCATGGAAAAAAGTAGACCTGCAACAAATTGGCGCCCAACGTGGGGCTTTACCATTTTATAACATACTAATTATTAAAATTAATCGTAAAAATAGCATAATGTATTATTATATATAAATATAATTTGACGTTTGTTTATTCTATGTAGTTTTTACGTACGAACATTCAAATTATAATTCTATATCTATTTAGAGAAAAATGAAGAAAGAGGTATTTTAAAGAAATCGGGATAAACTTTTATTTTACTACTTATACGAGACCCGGTTTCATTGGTTTAAAAATACGACAGGCAATATTGCAGTTCTAAAGTACAACTTTCTTAGGTTCCAATCGTCGAGTTCACAGGTCTTAAACCACAGTAAAACAAACAACAAAGTTTGGGAAACATGTGAAGGAAGTTACTCTTTGTTCCCGTTAACAATGTGAAGTTTCCGGACAACTATGTATACAATTTTTCAATTGATTTCAGTGAACACTTGTAGGTCTTTTAAATTATGCTTAAAGTTAATAGAAGTGGTATTTAAATTTTTATGTAATATAAAACCACTAATAAATGACGGTTGCAAGAAATCGATATAAAAAGGTTGACGAGTAAATTTCGATTTAGTCCCCATAATAATGTTTATCTATATATATAAAAGAAAGTCGTGTTTGTTACAACACTTATAACTCGAGAACGGCTGGACCGATTGCCATAGTTTTTGATTTGTTGGATTTGTTTCCGTCCCGAATAGCAGAATACATCTTAAAAAAGAAAGGATTTTGATCAATTCCCACGGGAACGGGAACCACGCGGGTGAAACCGCGGGCGGCCGCTAGTTATTATTAAAAAGATAACACCGGATTTATTGCTGCATACTGGATGCAATCGGGAAGACGCTGGGATGATGATGATGACCCAGGATTTAATGCTTGGTGGGAGAAAACAGATATATTAACATAAATATTAATAATAAAAAGCAAATCTCGCATATTAATCGCAGAATAACTACTTGATCGCTATAGATGTATCGGGATTTAAAAAAAAATTCTGTCATCATCATTAAAATAATTGAAATAGGTATAAATAGTTTTTATTTATTTTTTATATTTTGTTCCTCTCCCCCCCCCCCCCCCCCGCAAGTTGTCATAACTCAAACACTTTTTCACGTGAAGTATGGCAGGAAGAATCTAGTAAAAAATATATTGTATGTCCAAAATACGTGATTATTTATTTGCAGAACATATTATGAAGAACACGTAACGTAGGCCAAATGTTATAGCGGGGAAATTATTATGTTCCCGATATGCTTTAGGAAAAGTTGGACTGCGAAGATAAAAGTCCATAAATTAGGGAAGGCATGTTTTTCTGTGGCTCCTATTTATTTTCTCTTGTCTAAAATACTGAAGTACAAGAATAACTATTATATTCCAATAATACTTAAGTGCTGATGTTAATTTTATCTACATATGTATGTGTTCTTACAATATCATTGAGGAATCTTTTAGTATGTACTTGTAACCCTCTACCTTTCTAGTGTTATTAAAAGGTATGTGCAAAAATTATAGTATTTTTTTATAGAACCGAAATATTTTATATTTCATTGTTATAATATTATCTTATCATACATTTTAATTTTTAGATGATTGAAATATTTTACAGTTATTAATCACTATCAGTTATTCTACATCAGCAGTTTTTCATCTAGACCTGAATTTTTGTCCGCTTGTATATTATACTCAATCAACTTTTCTGTATTCGATTAGGCACAAACCGAACTATCGTCTATATAATTAGGTACAGTTACAACCCAAGTCAAAAGGTTTTTTACCAGCTGCTTTCTTAGCGTCTTCAAGGGCTCCAGCATAATGAGTTGTCTTGGCGCGCGCTTGGCTTCGACCGAGGAGAGAACGGACATCAGAATTCTGAGAATAGCAATAGAAGAAAATTATTTTAAATCAACAACTAAACCAATTCTACTGACTCCTAAATCATATTTTGGCATTTTTTCTTTGATAGAGGCTTTTTAGCTGAATAAATAAAAGTACTTCAAGAAAATATAGCCAGACAAAATCATAACAGAAAATAATTCCATACGCCACACCATAGTACGAAAATAATAGTGACTACAGGCCAGCAACGCATCAGCGATTCCTCTGCTGTTGCAGATATCCATGGGAGGCGGTGATTGCTTACCATTAGGCGATCTGCTGGCTCGTTTGCCGCCTCTGACAAAAAAAAAAACGCATTGTAGAAAAGGACATAAATAACTTCTTAAACTTTGACAAAAATAGCACACAATTTTATTATACTAGAGGCATTTACACAGCAATCCGACCTGCAAGCTTTCAAGGCACATTCCGGCGAAGGCTTTGGTAAAGGTAAAGGCACATACTTGAGCGTTCTACCTACGAGGCTACCGTGATTAATGGCGCTTCATCGCGTGATCGATTCCTTCACGCACTCACCGCAACGCTTCGAGCGCTCAGATGCCAGGAAAATGAACGAGAATCCATATCTATCTATCAAATATTACTTACTGATATTACTCTAAAATTAGGTAAGCGGTTGCAGAACCAGAAGAATATGTTAGAGAAAAAGGCTGCTAAAAACTTCTAAAATATCTAACAAAGAGGCAAAAAGCTTAGACTAGAAGCATTTACATAGTAAATCCACCGCACATTCCGATGGCTAAGCTAAGAGAGCAAATACTTGAGCGTTCTACCTACGAAGCTACGGTGATATAAATGGCGCTTCATCGTAAGACCGCAACACACTTCGAGAGCTCATATACCGTGAAAATCAACGAGGATCCATAATATATATGGGTAAATATTACCCACTGAAATGGCGGCAAAGTAAGCTTACTTGTGTAATGAACAGATTCAATAAAGTTATCACACAAATATTTCATTTGGTAACCATGCACAAGAGGGAGTGAAATGCTTCAACGTCTTCTGCCGTATACATAATATACGAGTATGACAGAGTCACTACAAAATTCGCAATCACCATTATTCTTTAATAATTTAATAGTTAATAAAGTCGGAGGAAGAGAACGGTGTCATAAACGTCTAAAATATCCACAGCAGCAATATCTAACAAAAGCGAAGACTGACTAGAAGAATCAACCTAGTAATAGAATTACTACACGCTTTCAAGGCGCATTCCGTATAAAGCTAAGGTAAGTAAGCACAATTTAAATTTATATAGTTGAGCCTTTCTACCTAGATCGATTCCTTCACGCACTCATCGCAAGTCGAACACTCGAGACGCCAACGAAATGAACAAAGCATGGATCTATCTCGAATGGGTGACCTGATTGAAATTGATTTTCGACCCCCAAGTAGAAAATTATGTTACTTAGATAAGGTAAACATAAGCAAAATAAGGTAAACATAAGCAGAACCATAAGACGTGAGTGAGTTGTAGTAAAGGATAACAAAACAAAAACTTCTGGAATATCTAACATACAAGCAAATACGAAGCATTAACCCAGTAATTCCGACCTACAAGCTTTCAAGGCACATTCCGAAGACTAAGGTAAAGGAACACATACTTGAGCGTTCTACCTACGAGGCTACCGTGATTAATGGCGCTTAACCGCGTGATCGATTCCTTCACGCACTCACCGCAAGTCGAGCGCTCGAGATACAACAAAATGAACAAAGCACGGATCTGTCGCAAATGGGTGACCTGATTGAAACTGATTTTCAACCCTTGTTTCGTGCTATATTAAGAAATATAAAAACGAATCGTAAAATTATAAATAATTTGGAAAGCTGAAATGAAACGCAACTGTAACAACCCAGAAAAAATCCAATTACCAGAAGCATGTAGCATAAGGTGGAAGAGGTGTTTGTCAGCCAACTGATAGAGACTACTTTCAATAATACGAATATGATACAGCTAATGCGTTAAATTGTGAACAGCTTTGTAGGAAGTGGATCACAATTTATCGATACAATAAAATCTCGCGCGATATTAGTTTTTGACTCTAGACAATCGTACCTGACGATAATACAATTCTATAAAGTTTATTGACGAAAAATACAATAAAATGATGTATGTTATTAAAATTATTCTCATTTCGTACGCGATGCCAACAAGATTGTCGTACTTTTATTTATATACGTAACTCAACATTAACGAAAAAATTTTTTTTTTACTTTATAATAAATATTTGTAATGATGTTGCAGTTGGCCAAATTTTCCTATGAACTTGTACAGTTTGCGCCAAGCTATCGAAGATAACGAGGTGAAGTCAAACATTATCAACGTAAGCTTCCTCTAATTGCATGTTTGCGAACTGGGAATTGAGACTGGTGCTATTTGCTTTAAGCGTTCCGCTGTTAGGGCTGAAGAAGGGAACCTTTGGCTCTGGTCCGTTCTAATGATGTACTAAAGTGCTGCCATCTCGTCATTTAGACTAACATTTGAGCCGACTATTAGCTTCTACATAATAGCATAGCTCACATTGTTAGGCGATTAATTCACTGCGCAGCGTTACCACTGTATAGTAAAACTTCCACGCGCAAACGCGTTTTAAGTATGTTGTCTTTGGCGTATTTTCTATTCAAATTAAGGTACGCATGTTATATATTATAATCTGCCACGGAGCGCGGCGCAGTGGGATAATTGCCGCATTTAGCTCACATCGACTTAGCAAAATTACTCCACTGAAATAGATATTAGCATCTAAATAATAAAAAAAATATTAGGTCAAAATCCCTTAGTTTTGTCAAGTGAAACGCGAACAAAAGACGCAAACAGACACCCATAATTTTGGCTCTAGTCACTTATGTATAGACCCCTGGAGGTTTTTATTAGTTTATATTAAATGCAAGCATTAACTTGGCATCCTCTAAAGTTTATATTGTAGGCTAGGTGCAGAAAATAAACCCAAAACCCGTAATGTATATCCTCAAGATGATGACATAAACGTTTATAAGGCTCCAACAATTAATTATTACATATTGTTTCTCTTTTGACTATGTATGTTCAATGTCACAATATTCTAAAAATCATATTCTAAAAACCCTATTTTTAATACAGTCCACACTTACTGCTCTACATTTTGGTAGAGAGTATGTATGTACCAAAATGTAGAGCAGTAAGTGTGGACTGTATTAAAAATAGGGTTTTTAGAATATCAGATTAATAACTTTAAGTTTGGTATCAATCCGCTCAGAAACAAATTACCGCCAACAGAAAAATCGGAGTACGACTCACCTTTCTTCTGCAGCAGCCAGGTTCCCGTAGATCTGGCCATACACCAATAGATATCCAGGATCCTGATAAGTCCTTCAACACACGGTGTTTTCACGAACTTGTAATTAGTTTTTGCAATAATTATTAAATTAAGTTTTCTTAGCACGCACGGCGTTGTCGATAACAAAAAACGGTAAGCTTCTTTTTTTTCTTTTTTCTTTTTTAGTCTATTCGGCCAGTTGTAGCCTGTAGGTGGCGAAGGAGGCGTACTTAGGAAATACCGACTGTACATTAGTCCAGTGAGCGCAACCGATATTCCATCGTTAGCAACTGTTCCCTCACAGACTAGATACCAAACACACCCCCTACCGAAACCATAATGATGGTTTCTACGGAAATAAATAGAAAATAATAAAGGAGGAAACTCCAGAAATATTTAGTATACGAAAATTAAATTTAAAACCTATTTGTTAAAATCTAACCTAAGAAATGTTACTTTGACTTATGTTAAATTAATTACTATAGGGTAATGGACTGAGTTTGTGAACAGGTCTCTGCAATACACTTTTCTCAGTGCGGAGTGTCACGCAGCGTACTACTCCATCAGAGCCCGGATGTAACATTTCTATTTTACCTAAAGGCCATTTACAAGACGGCACATTGTCTGTTTTTATTAATACTAAATCACCAACCTTTATATTGGCTGAAGTAGTAAACCATTTTGCACGTTGCTGTAAGGTATTTAAATATTCGCGATTCCATCGTTTCCAAAACTTAATTACTTTGGTATTAACGAAAATGACAAGCTTTTAAATAGTTTTATTGACAAGAAGGTTTGAAGCTTAGAAAGTATAAAGTAACTTGCAAAAATACATTTTACAACTATCTTTGACGACCGATCTACCGAATGATAAAAATCCATAAGGGTTCCGTTTTTTGCCATTTGACTACGGAACTCTAAAAAGCTATGTTAATCAACGGACTCAAGTACATACACAGTACTTACAAGCTTAGGTTTGGAATAGATGGTGCTGGGTAATTTAAGTCCAAAGATATTTATTTATTATTTAATGAATAAGTATATTATTTTAAATCCAACCGGTAACAATGTCCAAGGTAGAAATCGCTTTAAACACTCTAATACATAACATAACAATAATAGTTAGAGAGTACCTACGTAATCTTAAACTACCGACTAGTATATATGAACATTTATTTCATCACTCAATAATATCTAGTAGCTTTTCAATAGCTAAGAAAGTATCAATTATGAATAACTTACGTTCCACCGTAGTGCCTCATTGTATGCGTGTATTGCTTTCTCAAACTGCTCAAGGCGTTGCAAATAATTTCTGTAAACAATTATGCATTTGCTGTAAATCTTTCAAAAAATTTTATTCTCCTCGAATTTCATTTCTCCTTCAAAAGTTTTCGCGTCTTCTATTTATTATTTGTACTAGCATTTACATAATTTTCTCAGCGCTTCATCGAGGCTTTAGTTTGCTTTCTTTTGAAAAACCCTTTTACATTAGCCTTTACATTTGATGCAAAATAAATTGAAGAAATTTAAAAGTTACTCTGAAAATTTCAAGAAAATCACGAGTCTACATAAATCGATTTCGACTTTCAAAGTAACTGAAACGAAGTGTACTTTTGTATTTGAGTATTCGTCTTGCCAATAACATGGTACGTAACTTATTGTTATTCAGAAGGCGTAAGCTGTTGGAAATATTCTGAGCCACTAAACTGGCCTAGACTAAATTTATACATGAACACTTGGCACGACCGTATTTCCGACCCGAAATATAACAAGAGTGGGAAGTCTCATTTATATTGTGGAACCTAAAATGAGCTTATATTTTTGAAACAACTATGAAAATAACTTTTGCAATTATGAAAGCACTGCGTGTAATTGCAAAATGTATCTCATTCAGTATTTACGAGTAGGTACACTAATGATTCGGAGAACGACTTTTGAAGACTAAAAACAAGGATCAAAATGAAAGAAAAATGATTGATATTTCGTTTTCGTGAATGGGAAACCGGGGCGGTTAAGTCTCAAATCCCACACAATTGACATCAGGTATTGCTGGCCTACGGTTATGGTACGAGTACATAAAAGCATTCTCCTCTGCGTAAAAGAAGTATCAAATTGAGTTAATAATTATGATACGTGCGCAACTAACAAAGTTATAAGGGAGTATGTTTAAGAATCCTTGCCATAAGTTTTAGCTAGAAGAAGACATATTTTTCCCTAAAGATTACATACTGATATATCAAGATAGTCATCAATCTTGTTAACTCGCTTTTTCTGTTTGTAAAAGTCTGACAACCGTTGGTAAATTTTGCAATAATATATAGTTTCATTTGAACATTTTATTTTTACCTAATTTAGATTTGATCACTTGGATAAAAAAAAAAACATAACTAATAAAAAGAGAATTCAACTAAATCGAAATATGACATGTTATATTTAAAATAGTCTCTGGAATATAGAAAGGTACCTACAAAAACATTTCTTCGGATAATGAAGTACGTAATAAAATCTGAACTCAGCTTCCTATTATTACCTAAAATCTCCTAGTTCGACTTATAAGTATCACAATAAGTATGGCAGAAATGAAAAAGAAAATGCAACAATCTAAAAATGTAATATCGCTTCATTTCAAAATGTAAAAGGATAACATAACGAAATGCAAGTATCTCACATCTTCTTTCTATGAGCGTTATGTCTCGATTAAGTCAGGGCACGTTTGCACCATGACGCACGATTAAGCAAGTCCACTTATTACATTTATGCGACTGACACCTGAACTCCGTAACCACTGACAGAGGAACTACACTAATAAGAACAAGACTACACAGATATTTGACTGGCACTTGCACTTCGACTGTATTTCGTTACCGCCGAGCTAGTTTAGATACGCACGTGGAAAAATCCATAGCCTAAGATTCGTACCATCAACTTCACGCTTGTAAAGCGACCTTTTATACTATACGACTACCTACCACAGCACCCAAATACGAGTATCCCACATGCGCTATACATAAACAAATGCAGCATAATTTAGTAAATTTATGCTAGTTTGAAAAAAAATATGCGTCGGTATTTTGCTTCTCTTGTCGCAATAGGTTATTCTTTGGCATTGCAGGTCATTCATATCTGCAGTAAAAATAATACTCGTGGTAATGCAAGCTTCTTACCCGCGTTCCCGGTAGACTGTGACAACGTTGCAAATAGGTTTTTCCTCGGGCACTAATTCCTTCCTCATGTCTCCTCGGGCGTCTTTGTTTTGAGCCAGTGACAATTGTTCGAGCGCACATTTGCACGTTGCTACGTGTCGCGAGCAATCTAGGTGACCTCGATCCACTCGCATTTTGAGCTCCGAGGAAATTCTCGCGTGAAAGTAATAGCTTGCATCGTATATTATTGTTATTTCACGTCAAAGAGGGGTAATTTCACGAAAAAATACGTTGAATTATGACCTTTGTTTTGCTCAAGGTTGTAATAATAGTATAGTATCAGCCTATTTAATATTTTACTTATAATCATCATCATCATCATCCCAGCGTATT
Source organism: Mecyna flavalis (assembly GCA_949319885.1). NCBI lineage: Eukaryota > Metazoa > Arthropoda > Insecta > Lepidoptera > Crambidae > Mecyna > Mecyna flavalis. The sequence continues at coordinate 9,846,844 of OX439435.1, read as the reverse complement.
CCCGATTGAATCCAGTGTGGAGCTCAGGGTCCGCTACGACTATGATCCTAGATTTGACAAGCCTGGTTATTACAATGGAGCGATTGCCATCTGACCTCCGTAACCCTACAAGGGAAACCAGACCTACTTGGAATATAGTCGGGACCAACTGCATAATGTGCCTTCCGAAGCACGAAATCATCATTCTTTTCAGACATTCAAGTGATTCAAGCCTGCAATGTCCTAACCAAACTGGAAACAATCACACAAAGTGATGTTCCCCGTGAGGTTCGAACCCACGACTTCCGGGTATTAGAGCCGAACGCTCTAACCACTGTACCACAGAGGCATATTTTGCTAATAATATCCGCATAATACTTTTAAAAATCCAAGATAACCGAATTCAAACACAAAAGGCACTATAACATTCCACTATCAAAAATTATGTAGTTAGCCTTTTATCAAAAACTTGTCGGCTTAACGTATAATGCATGATGTTATTTGTCGTAACTCCAATAGCAGCTGTTGTGTAGCTAAGTAAAACTTATAATCAAGATATGATCAAGAGTGTCTGTTCGGAACAAGTATGACAGCGTACGCCACTTGCATGCACATATATCGCCGAAGTAGTTTGCTGAAGATAGTTTACAGTGCCCCTATAAGCAATAGCCGGCTGCCGGCACAATAGGTTTAGCATTATCGTCTGGTCGAGCACTTTATATGACAAACGGAGTATTATGCAAAATAACTGCTCAGGGTAGTGGTTTGATCATGTAGATAATTATTTGGTACGTAAAGAAACATCGGTACTCTGAAAGTGCCGATCAAAGTCACTGTAGGCTTCTCTGATATTCGAACCAATAATTTCAAGTGAATTGGGTTTTCACATTAATATTTCCGGAACACAGCCAGCGTAAAGTCCTACCACCAGCCAGGCCCAAGGCGGAAATTCGGGCGGCGACTTAACCGCTGTTTTACGGATGCCGTAATTTTATTTATCTATGCTAAAATTATTATAAATAGGAAAGTTTTGATTGTTTGTTTGTATTGAATAGGCTACAAAACTACAGAACCGATTTGGAAAATTCTTTGACTGTTGGAAAGGTACACTATCCCCGGGTGTCATAGGGTACTTTTGATCCCGGAAATGTGGGGGAAGGGGGAAATAATTTAAAAAAGAAATGACGCGCGGGTGAAACTGCGGAGGCGACCGCTAGTTATTTTTTTTTTAATATTCACGTGGCATATTTATCTACTAGACAATTTTTAAGTCTAGCAACACTCTTCTTTCTGATAACATTTGGTACTTTGAGTATAACAAGATTAATCAATAGAAATCAGAATAATGCAGCTTCAAACGTCGATAGCTGAACGCATGGCGAGTCACATCGAGTTATCAATACACGCTTGCAATGCTTAATCAAGGGTGACCGTGCCAATTCGACAATAAGCCATATTGCAGGATCAATTACAGGGAAGCTTATGAGACATGTTAATAGCTTGCATGGCTGTGTCAAAAATTAAATGTTCTAACTATTATACTCTTGATCTGGACCAAGACAAAACCATTATTAACTTTGTTACTAATTGTATAATTATTCAACACAGATTTTGCTTAAAGAAAGAAAACAAAGATTATTTTACGACGGAGTGAAGTGATTTTTGGTGACATACCTACTACTTTTTATCCCGGAAAAGTATCACGTTCTTATTGAATGACAAATGAGTAGTCCACGCGGGTGGAAGGCTTATATCGTATACATTCATGTATCCTCGAAGCACGTAATAGGTAAATAATTAACGTATATTACGAGCAATTATATCTCACAAACCTAGTGATACTAAAGTATAAAACAATGATGTTTGTTTTATAATATGAATTATTTCAATGGGATTTCAAACCACCTCTTCTAACAGTCATGTAATGAATCACTGTCAACACGCTTTTAAACCAGTATAAAATATACGTATTTCAAGATTCATATCATTATCATCAGTATTTAAACGTATCATTAGTATTGTAATATGTATCATTCGGAAATACCTGGTTGTCATTACCAAGTCTCTCCAACGAGAGATTCATATCAGACAGTCTCAAGGATTTATTATAGCGGTATTTTATATGCCTCAACGTTCTCGGAGACACAAGCAAATGTTCCTACGGTAGATGGAATACGCCATTAGCTGAATGCATTCTGCTGACAAACACTCAAACTTGTACATCACGCAGACCGGTTCATAATACTTACTAGCACTTTACAAAATTAAATAACACATAGTTATTTGAAATAAGCAATACTAATAGTGTCTCTTAATTCAGCAACGTTCAGAGAATTGTTGTTCTATAGGTTTGTTTGGTTCTGATTGCAATCTAATTATATGCACGAATCATTAATTAAAGAAGTATGTAGGCATGCAATTACTAGATATAAATTAAACACCTATTTTAGCTAGCTAGTAGTTTAAATACCTAGCTAGCTATCTTTGGTTCGTGGGTCGAACAAAATATGATTCGGATTGCTCGAGCAAAGCCGGGACTTGCTACCTGCATTTGGCAAGCGTGGTGATTAAGCCAGCACCTGACATAGAAACAATAGCTTGATATGATCTAAGGCATTTGAACTGTAAAGCTAAGCAAGACAGTTTTGCTAATAGGTACTTACTTTGTTTTTCCTTTTTTTCATAAGAGTTCCTAAACAGCAATAGAAGCCAAACCGGCCCTGTATCGTGCATTTTCATTTCCTCTGCGGAAAATTTAATTTTATCCTCAAGCATCCTAGAATATTGTCGCAAAAGAATTCACTTTTGATGACGTGCAAACTATACGTGAACTTAGTTTATCAGAACACGTCTTTGGATATTTTGCTTAGCGTTAAAATGATACGAAACTGAATTTTTCTCACAGGAGTAAGTTCATGTTTTATTTTCATAAAACCTTTACTTTCGAAGCGGAAAAGGTTAAAATTTATATAATACGGTACTGGTTTTAATTTTTATTGCCAGTAGAATCTCGTATTTTCCCACCCGAATACAAATATAACTGAAATTCTAATGTAACAATAGTTGTTTTTTTTATACTCGTACATACTAGTAGAACTTTAAATAACATTGCTTGCAAGAATAAAGGTTCAAAAACATTAAACAAAGACGGCTTACTTAACAATACAGTTAGAATGAGTAATTTTATTTCTTTTATTGTTCGTCGATCAAATTAATAAAAAAAAATGCAATATTGATTGGAAAAAACGGAATAAAGGGACACGACTTTTCACCCATGACTAAAGGAGTTCGGCAGAAATGGGCTCGATCTTAAGCGTTCGTTCCACTATTCAAAATATAATTAATATTCGTTACAAGATTTTTAATATTTAAATTCAATTTTAATTAATAATTTTACCCCGGGATAAAAATATAATCTAATAAATGAAAATACTATTGGTTTTGTAGTGCATCCGGTGTGTTATGTGCATAGTGCATAGTACGTCCGGTAGAATAATCATAATGTTGCTAGTTATGATACTTAAATACTGATTTTCCGATCAGATCCCATACAAATGACAGCTTAGAATAGAGGCACGATAATTTTCTGAAAAAATTATGGCTACAGAAAAGTCAAAAAAAATCAAATGTCATACAACGTCTGTCAATCATTCGTTTCTGTTTGTTTTAAATGACATAAGTGAATTATTTTGTTTTGTCGTTATTGTTGGAATGCTTGGTTTAATATTTGACGACTTTCGCTACGTTTAAATGACGGTTTCAGCTAAAACAAACGACCTAAGCTTTTCTTACAACGGATCCAGTGAACTCGACAATTGGGGTTATTTTTGTAGAAATCAAAATCATCCTATAACTATTTTTTCCCAGGGAGTGGATTTATAAATTGTAGTGTATTTGGAATATTACTTCATTTTCTACATAATAATAGTAAATCGGTAAGTGTAATTCATAAAAAATCAAGGCCCAACGTTCTATGGATGTTCGCCCGTCTTCTTTAATACAAGTACATCCCTCATTCTTTTATAGGTACAAATAAATTCAATCGAGCAAACCATTATAATTGACGGTACCTACTCCAAATTTCAAAAGTACCTTCAAACAATAACAATTTCAAAAGAAAAATATACCTTAACTTTCTATCCAGCCAGCAGCAAAAAACAAATTGCAATCTTTTCATTAAACTTGAGAGAACAGATGATTCCGAAAAAGTTTCCTTGTTAGAGAAAGAATGAAGTAGTAAAATCCGGTGGGAATACAGAACGGGTTACTGAAGAACAAGATGACGGTAGCTGATTAGAGTTCCTTCGCTAAAACCGTCATTTTATGGTGAAGGCGGCATAATAAAAAAGGACTTCCACGGGTAGGATACGGCGACCAATGTGCCCAATCACGATGAACGAAAAGATTAGTCGCCGTATATATATTATAGTACACAAGTGAGTAAGCAAGAGCAGGTGGACAAGCCATTCCCACACTCTCATGACGCATCTTCCTATACTTACATTCTGTTTATTATTCCATCCTATACACAAGTTATTACCTAGCGCAAGAAAGAGAGAGCGTGGATGACCGTCGCCGATTCTATCGCGTGCTGTCGCACTCCATTTTAGATTTTTTGTAAAAAAAAAATAAGTTAGAACTAAATAAGTCAAAAGTGATATAAAAAAATAGAGACATAGACAGAAAAGTGCCATTTTTATACGGCACTCGTTAACACTATTTGAATATACTAAATGTACAAAAAAATTGATGTATAGGAATGGCAAATACCTTAACTCGTTATATAACAATATTTTATTGTATTACTTCTCAGAGTAACCCTCGTCAATTATTTATAGCCCTGAATTTTGTCAGACGTAAGCTCTTTTACAATAAAATGTTACCCAAAAAAAATTGTTTCCCTAAATATTTTTCGATGTTTTTTATGTCGTAATGCGTGTACTTAGCTTCAGTTGGTAGGATTCACTCACATGACCTGTTGGAAAAAACATTCTTTAGCCGACTTAAAATTTTGTACTCGCCACCTTCACATCCAGCCATTAGCCATTTTTTCCACAAAAAGTTTAAAAAAAAGATTTAATGTAGTGTAGTATCCATTAGCTTAACTGGGGCATCAAAATGAATATAAAATATTTTACTTAGGACACGACAATTCTGATGGAAACCTAAATTAAATATTACATTTTAAGGAGTTTAACTACAAAACAGGAAGAATAGTCATCATCGTCCTCTTCCTTTAATTCTTCTATCTTACAAATTCTGAATCCTGACAGTAACCGGGATAAAGACGGTCTTATGAAAGACGCGTTGGTCATTCCATCCGGGTACACACTTAGCTGTCTTTTGTATCCACAGGTACACCTACTACCTTCCTATCTACGAAGACAACTTTATTTGAATCAACGATATCCCGTTCAATAAATTGTTACTTTGATAGGTTAATACATCCTTACCTACATAGTACATACCTATTTAAGTTTACATCCAATCTGGAATTCGCACAACTTATTAATTTAAATTTCTTAAATAAAATAAACCCTAAAACGTCTACATACCTATTTTTTGTTTTTTTTTTTGTTAGAAAATATTTTTTTTCTTGAGATCTTTTGATTTTAAAGTTTATCCACGCATAATAATGTTCCATATGTGACATTAAACAATAGTGGTTCCATTCCGTCTTCGTGGGCACGCTTACTTACACTAATGTGGCGTTCGCGGCCTCCCACTATAACTTATTACCCACTTTAAGCCATTTTGTAACGTATAAATTTTCACAGAGTAACTTTTCAGTGTGTTACGCACCTGGGTATTGTTGACAATGTGTTTATCGCCGTGAGGGATGATTGTTAACCCGATACTACTGGTGAGAAGTTTGTAACACTTTTTGACAGAATCGGAAGACATTTGACAACTAGGGTTCTAACTTGTCAGGTGTCAGATCCGAATATTAATCGGAGTCTCTATTAGCAGAACAATTTATCCATCACACTTATCGGAAACCGTTTTTGTGTCGGCTCCATATAAAGTAGAACGTCCGAATTCGGATCCGACACCCGACAAATGGGAACCAGCTGTAAATTAAATGTGACATTTATCGAATATTGTACGAGACGTCTTAATATACATAAGTAATTACCTCTTCTGAAGCAGTCAGATAAAATTCAGAATGTACATAGTTAAATGTAAACATATGCGTAGTTTGAATCTACATACATATTTTACAATATTAATAAAAAGTAAATCTAATACTTATCGATTGATTTTTATTCACTGTAGTAATAAAAAATCCGGTTACCAACAATGATAAACAAACTTGATTTTATGTACAGTCAAAAGCACGTCAGACGTAACACTTTGGACTTTGTACCGCTCTTATGTCGGGGGCATAAGCGCTATTATCGAACTGCAAGTGTATACCGTGATGTGCTGTTGACTGTACTGTTGCACCTGCTTGTTTCACCAAAAATAGAGTACAGCAACATTATATCTGACAGATAAAATAATTGGATCTAATGTGACAGTGGTGAAATTACCATGTCACAAAGACGATGTGACTAGATTTTTTTTATCAAGAATATTGTAGCCTCGTATAAAATGTGAATGCGAGCCGCTACGTGCCAGGTCTAATTCTAGCCGTAATGGACTTCCAGGCGGTTTTGCCAACTACGACTTTATCTTCCGCTTGTTTGTGGAATACATATTATTTACATTGCTTGTTATTCTTATGACTGTGTATAATAGAGAAACAAGGATACGAAGATAAATAAAATTTTAGAGCTGCTTTGTACACAAATATTGTTTTTATCCTAAGCGTTTATTTAACAAGCAACAAAAGCATTGAGGGCAAATAACTATTATAACGCGTTAAAAATTTTAGTTTTAACTTTGACTTAGTTCAACAACTGTCTAACAAAGACAATTTCTGTCGTTGACTGTCGTATTACCTTCAAATTTAATTACATCTTTTTTTTATGTAAAGTCGTTTATTTTAAATATTAACACAAAATATAGTGTCAAAATGGTGTTTTCCTTAATATAACGTAAGTACACAATCTTAAGAGAGGTCGCTTTTCCCGCTTAATAAAACCGACGAAATCCGGCGTAATCCTAAAAGCGATAAAAAAATCTTGATTTATTCTTGCGGTCCATTTGACCGCATCCGAATAGCAGAAGGTTAACTGTATAATCGGGGGAGTAATTTGTATTCCGGGGGACGTTTTGCTTTTGTTACCTACAGATCTAATGTATGGTTGTGGTCAGGTAATGTTAGCTGCTTTAGAGTCTATATTTGCTTGTTACTTGAAAGCAAAGACTCATCGGACCATTTGGATTGGAGATATTTAATATTTAAAGCTTTTGAAACTAAGTCATAATTTTTTTTGTAACATCTTAGGTAAGTAGTAAGTTTTATGTAAGTACATTTCTTTAACTTCGCCAAAGCAGACTTAAGCAAGTAAAACATATTAGGATTGTGAATCAATAACTAAAAATATTTTAGTTAAAAAGCTGTAGATTCTTTGAATAAACTTCGAATCATATCAACCAGTTTCAAGCGCAACTGTTGGATGCATTCCAACCAATATTAATTTCATAAATTCACTTGTTTGCTTACTGGTAACCGTACATTGTGAATAGAAGTCCAACACAGCAAACAATTTACCGTACCTAGATAAGAATTGTTTTTTTTTCTTTTAAACAAAACATGTCACACTTGAACACACACTCACCTGATGGTAAGTAAGATGCGGCCTGAGGTGGCACCAGCTCTTAGGCCGGACGCAGGTTGCAGGACGCAGATAAGCATGTGCTTATCTATAGAAACATCCCAAGTTACAGTGGTTTGAAAATACAGTTTTCAGGGTGTTTCTCTCCTAGCCATCCGCATCAAAAAGCTATTGACAAAAAGTTTCGTGTGGATGGGCGCTCTATCCACTATGATGCTGATGCATACATGATGAAGAATCCAATCTGCGTCTGGTATCCCGATGGTGGAATAAGGCTGGTGGGATAAGCTCATACAATCGCTTGTTCAATCACTGAATTGTATCCTGTAGAACAAGGAAAGATAGGCATCTAGTCGGCAATGGTTATTCTTGAAAAAGATATTGTACTGCAATATATGTCACGTGAAAAGGTTATCCGCCAAAATTGCCCCAGTCCCGGCGCAAAAGAATTGTATCTCAGATTTTAGATAATTATTAGTAGAAACAATATCAGGTGTCGCTATTTCCAGATTCGGTGGCTAACATGTTTTTTTTGCCCAGAGAAGTTTCATAGGCGCTACATGCAAACATGACACTTTTTAGGAAAAACTTCATTTTACTGTACTAATTGACATTGAATTGGCAAAAAATGAATAAAAACATGATATAAATACATTATTACATAATTATGTAATATAATGTTCCTATACAAAGGCCGTTTTTTTGAAAAACTTAATTTTACTGTTTTAATTAACTCATTAACAACACAAACGTGTAGGTAATTGCAAAAAATGAATATAATAAGTACATATGCGTACACACTGATATGTATAACATCATAATTATATACATTTTGTAGTTATCTTTGTTTTATAAGGAAAAGATTATGCGCATACCTGCCGCCTTTAGTAACCGGTGTTTAACCTTTCTCTATAGCAGGACTTATTATTTTTTGTATTTTTATATACATTACATTCGATATAAACATGTCCCTCAAACAACACAGAAACACAACATAACAACAATAAACTCGATAACAACATTATGTACTAGGGTATAATGTGTGTGTTTTATTCATTTTTTTGCCAATTCAATGTCAATTAGTACAGTAACATGAAGTTTTTCCTAAAAAGTGTCATGTTTGTATGTAGCGCCTATGAAACTTCTCTGGGCAAAATAACCATGTTAGCCACCGAATCCGGAAATAGTGACACTTGATATTGTTTCTAATAATTATTTTCTAAAATCTGGGATACAATTCTTTTGCGCCGGGACTGGGGTTTTTTTCTATGGGATTTGGCGGAAACCCTTTGATTTGATATACTTACAAGTCTATGACCGCGAGTGTACTTTGGGCATAACTACTTTGGGACACAATTCCTAGAAGCGTTCGTAGTCAACTTGACATTATCTTCTCTGGCGAGCGGGAAATTTAGACAGCATCAAGTTGAGTTTCATTTAATTTATTCGATATTTACGGAAGCTGCACAGCTATTACGCGGTTACTGAATGAGTAATTTATGGCACTCATATTTTTATGACGCTGGTATAAAGCAATATTTTTTTTAAATTTGCGTAAAGATATAAGGCGGTCAGCCTCCGTAGAGCAGTGGTTAAGCCGCTCGTGAATAAAAGTCGGAGAGCGTGGATTCGATTCCTGCCTGCCTTGGGTTTAGGATTTTTTCGATGAACAAATATATTCGATCATATTAAATCCATCATTCGGCAACAATACCCTAAACCTCGGTGTAGAAGAATGATGACAATTGAGGACCAGTTTCACTACTGTCAGATAAAAAGTAAAAGTAAAGTATCAGCCTATTAATGTCCCATTGCAGAGCAATAGCCTTCATCCTTGAAATCAAGTTATCGCTACAATGATACAAAACACGGACACAAAGTTTGCTCGACCCGGGAATTGAACCCAGGGCCCCGGGATCTTGGCCCGGTACTTAAACCACTAGACCATCGAGGCGTTTCTGTCAGTCACGGTCAGATATGTATGATCCTCGTATGTTTTTCTGTCAAATATCAATGAAATGTTTTTTTTCAAAGCTGACATAGGAACATCAAGCCCATAATCAATATCTGTCAGATAAATTACGAGGAACATATTCTTGGTTTTCAGATACAAATAATCATCATGTTTTGTTGTTTATATTAGCACAAGTTCCAACTAGAAAATTAATTTGTAAAACGAACATGAATTTCAGAGCTTCAACAAATTAATTCAACAAAATTGTTTAAGCCAAGCAATTATTTATTAGGTTTCGTCTAATTGATTTGGCCTGTAAGTTTAATCAACATTATAAATTTATTTTTAGTCAAGCAATTTGTTTGAGTTATAAGCTAATCAAACGTTTTTATAGATGCTAGCTTTTGCCAGCGATTTTATCTATGCAAATTAATTTGATCTACGCATTCCTAAGTATTATTCGTTTTTTATTTAATTGAAATATCGAGCTGTGGTAGCCGAGTAATAACTAATGTCTCTTCACATGCATGAGGACAATTGTTCGAATTTTGGCGTGCACTTATGGATTTCTTAACCCTTTCAAAACTGGCGTGCACAATAGACGTAAAATAAAAATGGGTATATCCTATGCTTTAATTCTATTCTCTATACTATGCTTTAGATGCATGGAATTTACCAAATCCATCGGATCAAAAAAATAATTCAGATCTGAAAGGGTTAATTTGAGTATTTTCCACTAGCTCATCATCAGCCTTTATACGTCCCCACTGCTGGGACACAGGCCTTATCTCAAGTGTGAGATAGTGTGGGCAATACTTCACCACGCGGGCCCAGTGCGGGTTGGTGGAGGGGTGCGTAAGGCACTTGCCTTAATGTCATGTTATCAAGCCGCCAAATGGCGTCTGACTAGGCTTGATGACTAATATCTACATTATAGTATACCACCGCCGGGACCAACAGCTTAACGTGCCTTCCGAAGCAAGGAGACGCTCGTATTAAAAGTCATTAAATGTGGTCAGAATGGTCACCAATCCATTAACCAACCGCGGCGTGAGTAGCGGGACTTTCGTTATCGCCAAAAAATATACCACATCTAAGGTTATCGCTAACGAACCACTGTCACAACAGCGCCACGAGCGCCTCTAGCCACTAGCTCAACTGTGACGTAAAACATTGTGTGGAAATCTGCACAGTCAAATAGCTATATTCTAATATTATGTACAGTCACCAGCAAAATTCTACAACCAATTTTCAGCTTTATTCACTTCACTTAAAGTACTCTTTCAATTGGGATTTTTTGACAGATTAGGGTAGGTTGATCTGCTGCCGTCCGTACAAGCTATAATCCAATTCGTTTGGATATAGAGGGCACAAGGCAGTCGCTCCAATGTAATATCTGAACTTGCCAAATCCTGAACAAATGGTGTAAATATATACTGACTAGTTCGGGAAAAACGTTGAGAGAACTCCTAATGAACGAATATGAAACCTTTTCACTGACTCTCAAATATTTTGCTAAAATGTTGATATTTATCCCGCGCTTAATTCGCATAGCGCGACATACATCGCTGTGAGGGAAATATCCAACTTAAAATTCTCAGTTATAAATCCGAGATGCAAATAGTCTAGATTTGTATAGTCCAGTGAACATCTTATAACTTTTCTCATTTACGTGAACAAGAATTGGTTGGTTAAAGGTGTCAGCGAATAAAACGACTTGTGAAACTCGCTTGGGAACTAGAAAACTAATAATCCACATGCTCCAAGAATCTTGGTAAGTTCAATAGTATTTGTTTCGACACCTTGTTTTATAACTTTTACGATAGCGCTTTTGTACGTATGAAACTTATATGGGTAAGTAACTGGATATCGTAACTTGTCGAAGAAATTTTTCAGCCCTTCTGGGGAATGGGAATTCTTTTGAGTGATTGACTTGTGCTTTAACATTTTATATCACTAGTAGTTACAATAAAATAGCTAAAAAAACGTAAAAGAGTACTCCCAATAAGGCAAAGCTTATAGTACAAGACAACGCGTTGTCTTGTACTATAAGCCGTTGCAACGGATCAATATTACTTAAATAAAAAACTTTTTAAAATATAATACGCAGACGGACAACAGAAAATGAACTGATAGTTAGATACTGCAGATTTCCTCGCGGTACGTTACAATTGGTTACAATCATATTCGTTGTATATCATTGACAAATTGTATTATACGAGTACATTCGAATTCATAACTAATTTGTCCAATGATATACAAAATTGCAATAATTACAAGCTGGTACAATTTTAAAAATGGGCAAAATAAATCTAACTAACAATTTCGAGTAAAAACATCGTAAAATCTTTATCCCTCCGTCTCATATATCGTACGATTTAATCTGGTTCCCGCTTTCCCAGTCAACTCGTAAGTGTGCGGATAGAAAGGAATTGGAAAAACACCACTTTTATTTTTATCTCGCTCACAGTTTGTGAAACTGTGGTTTTAAAACATGACTGAAATGCGCTCCAAAACAACCAAAAAACTAGCTGAAAGCCAAGACTGATCCTGTTTTTAATTTGCGTACGACTTCGATTTTCCTTTGCGAGACTAATCCGAAAACTCATTAACTTTAATCTCACTTACATACTTGTTGCTTTACATTCTCCCAGTGTAAGGTGACGAATAATCTGCCTTAAAGACCTTCTGAATGTATCTAACTAGAATCACTATAGAGGTTTGAAAGGGTAGACTAAATAGGGAACATTTGTCCGGTACGGCGTGAAAAGGGCCGGCCTATAAAGTGGGCCTGATAATAACGACCCGGGTAACGATGACCGGGTCTCTTACCGGGTCAAAAGTACTCGGTGCTGAGTACTTACTTTGGGCTGTGGATGATTACTTCATTTAAAGGAGGTAAGGTTTAAAAGGGTCTCTTATTTGTTTTACTCTTGTACGGTACTTAACGTACACCTTGCGTAACAATATAATGTAATTTTAAAGAATACATAATTAAATGTGCTTACTTTATATGCGTCGTGAAAAGCAATGTATTTTTTTAAATACCTATATATTATTATTATTATATTTTTTTATATATTATTTTATTAGCTTATAAGGCAAAGCGAGCTATTTTCATATTACGAACGGGAATAAATATTTATAACAAGAACTTTAAATCAATGGCTCATTATGTTACTTGACAATATTTTTATAGAATATACCAGGAAATATCGCCAAAATACTACTACTACTACTACTAACATGGCGCAGCGACCCAAAATGTCTATTTTGCGCCACACCTCCCTCCAATTCTCGAGGTGGAGCTCGCGCAGGTCCTTCTCCACCTCGTCCTCCCAGCGGTACCTGGGGCGACCAACCGGTCGTCGACCACTCGGTCGTCCCATGTAAGCTCTCTTCACCGCCCGATCCTCACCCATTCTTTCCAGGTGGCCGAGCCAGCGAAGTCTGTGAGCTTTAACTTCACCGATGATATTTGGCTCGTCCACGAGATCTTCCAATTCTGAATTCTTTCTTCTCCTCAAGGTGCCATCCTCCGCTCTTGTCGGCCCCAGAATTTTTCTCCAGACCTTCCTCTCTGCCACCAGGAGTTTGGTCTCCTCTTTTACAGTAAGTGTCCAGGCCTCACAGCCGTACATGAAAATCGGTCTTATCACCGTCTTATCGCCAAAATAGCTGTTTGTATTTTATCTGTGAGGTTTTACTTTCGTCATAACAAAACAAAATACCGAATAACGTTTTATTTTAATGTTATCGAATAGAATGTGTACCTACGAATAAATTTTACATTTCCCGTTAAAATTCATATTATAATATGCTTCGCAAAATTTATCTTGGCGCCATCAATGAGTTGTTGTTATGGGCAAAAATGCAGTTATTTTCAGAACGGTAATGTTACAGCCTATATAATTTCGGTTCTGCCTACAGCTTAATTTCTTTTTAATAACTATCTGGTCGGCCCGGGTGTACCTGATTGATACCTTATGAGAAAAATGAGTTTTTTTTTATAAAATTCAATGAAATTATTATATAATACATATACCTAAAGAACATGTTACTTTATGCCCAAATCTACTTCACCCTTTTACGAGTACTTTGAATGCAAAGTGTACTTCACCTACTCGTATCTTATTTGTTTTCTCTCGGCCTACACAAATAAAGGTTTAAGTAATCCTAATTTTCTCAGTCTACTATAATTTTGTGGGTGGACACCCATTTTCAGCGTAGTGTTATTTTGCCACTTGAATTGAATTTAGGAGACAGTGGATTTTATTTTCGTCTTGCACCTTGTAATGGAGTTAGGAATAGGCTAATTGAACATCTGCGTTAAATTATGATAAAGTACCCTTGAAATTAAAGGCTCAATCAGACGAGCCTACAGTTTGGCAGCACATTTAAGAGATGCTTCCTGTAATAGTTTCCCTTATGGACGGCAGTGACCTCTTACTAGGCGGGCTGTTAGCCTGTCTTCCACCTAAAGTGCCTTGGAAAAAGTCGGACCCCTGATCCATGAGTTACAATTCAAAAGTTATACTCGTATATATGTATATTCATGTTAAAAACTACCGTACTTCCATTTTCAAAAACTATCTTTATACATTTATCTTTCGACCTTTAGTCGTTAATTATCTGACTGAAAGTATTAGTTTTGAACTTTAGACGATGACACTTGAAAGTGTTAAAAATAACTCGGGTCTCAAAGTTCTGAGGAAATTCATTTCAGCAAAATATTATGTTAATTTAATACCTTAGACCTACATACTAAAATGTAGAAGCGCTGAACGAGAACGTGGTTTAATATACCACTTAAACTACATATTACTTCATAATTTTTCAACCCTCCCTACCTCGTTCGACTTGACTCGCTCTTCCTAACATTACACATTTTCTTGATGCCTAGCCAGGGCTTAATTGCATAAATTAACGCTAGCACACGATCAAAGGGAGCCAAATGGGGTACGAGTGCCTCCTACTTGTCTAATTGAAGCATTCCATTACGTTCTTAATAATAGCCACTGAGTAATTATATCGGTATCGAGCTTCTGACTTAGTAACAAATTGTAAGACCGAGGTGAATGCAAAATACTCTCATACTGTACTCGTAGCTTTAGCGGTGCTCTTCTTTGTAAGGTTGCCATAGCATTAACTGTTGGCACGAGGAAAAGTGTGGCCGCAAAATGTGGTGACGTGAAGTAATGCTCACGTAAATACAGGAAAATTGTTTTTATTTACGAGTTATTTTAAGCGTCGTATGTTTTGAAACATGTTATTTCTATGTAATATTTCTTTCTTTTGCTGATAAAACCTGATTTATTATACACATATTTACATGTAGCCTTAGCCCTGCAGTGGGATATTAAGATATATTTAATAAAAACATTTTAAAAAACCGGCCAAGTGCGAGTCGGACTCGCCCATGAAGGGTTCCTTAGCAGCAAGTATCATCATAATAAAAAAGTTCTTTGTAAGTTTGATCGATGTTTTTATATTTGAGTTGATAGAATGAGAGGAAAATTGCGGTTTACGATTTATGATATTAAAAAAAACTAATTAGGGACTTGATTTCGTTCAAACCAATTTTCAATGGAAGTTTGCATAATAATGCACATCATATATATTTTTCAGATTTATCGTTCTCTTATTTTAGAAGTTACAGGGGGGGCCAACATTTTACCACTTTGGAAGTGTCTCTCGCGCAAACCCAACTAGCACACAAGCTCTATAACAAGCCGTATACTGGCCGGTTAGAAGTTACTAATAAAGGCATGGGTTCCATAAGTAAGATCTACAGTATATGTACAAGCGCTTAAACCACCGCTGTACCCCCAAAAGGGCCCATTTTGTACGGCTATAGGGTCTACAGTGCGTCTATGCGAGCGATAGTATACGCTTAAGTATCTAAAATAAGTTGTAATAGCACGACTGTATCGCCCGCACCTTATTATAGCACGACTGTAGCGCTCGCACCTTATTAAACCGCGTCTGTATCTCCGATTTAAAGTTTACGGTTCTTTATTGAATATACAGTGGCGATACAGAGGAATTTATAAAACATAACCTATAATTTTAATAAGATTAGCCATTTGGAAAGTATACGACAGTGAATTGCAGTGAGTAAATGAAAAATAATAAACAGGTAGGTCAAGTGTTGTTTTTTCCTTTTATTCGTATGAAATACAAGTGCGAGTAACAGTTTATTGTAAATATATACATATGTTTTAGCTAATATTTTCACGCGCCCTTCTATATATGCAGTTTTTTGATAAAAAATACATTTAATTATAGATTGTGAATTCTGAATTTAGCTTGTAAAAGATATTTAGGCTTTGTTTGTAGTTTTTGTAGTGTCATGGATGAAAAATAGTTACGTGAGTTCGGTTTTTGTACATATTTATGATTTAAAAATTATAAATTAGTATTCTGAAAATCAATTTTATAAAAGCTAAATGGCGTCTCAGCTACAACAGCCTTCAGAGTTTACTAGAACCTTTCTACCTATTCATGGCGCTTGTATTTGCCGTTCTAGACCTTTGGGTTCTACAATTGTGGTATTAACGTGCTATTAAACGTTATGAGGTGTACAGCAGCAATTAATACTTCTTTTAAGAACCCAAGACTGTACAATGGATAATTGATACCCTAATATAGAGGTCGTTTTATTTAGGAGTCCGTGGTCAGAATCTTAAAACCCTTCTACACTTGACTTATTATCTGGAGACTTTTGCATCAAATTCGTGTTTTTCAGGTCCTACAAGAAAACTGTGGAAATATTTCAACAGCTGCAATGAGCTACGGGAAAGCTTCTGAACCTCAATCTGAACCTACGTATATAATACTTTCAGACAACGCCGGAGCTCAAGTGCCGACAGAATCGGAACCAAATTCAGAACTGCAAAATATATGAAACATCTTTTAATTATAATAAATGTTTTATTTAGTCCCCCTCTCTAGTCCGGCTCCAGCCGTTTTAATGGCCATAGTAGTGGAATTTATACACTTTTACCTGTATAAGCAGTGTTTGCCATGCCTTATCCAGCTATTTGCCATAAAGTTGCTGTACAATTCTTAATTGTAGCGACTTAGGCGCTACTATAGAGTAGTATGTATCTGCTGTAGATATAGCATTACAAAGGATGTCATTAACTGTACTCAACAGCTTAAGCCTACACAAGTATACAATATACAACTTAAGGCGTTTCAAAGGAAGTTAATAACTCATTTCTAACGCCTTTAACTACAAAAACCTTCTACAAGATCTCAGAGCGCTACAAAAGTTACTTATACCTCCTCTTTACATCTAATGCCTGTACAATAACTCTATAATACGACTTTGTATCTCCTTTGGGGATTATTTTACCGCTCTACGACCATTGTACCGCACGTCTGTTAAAGCGCTTTTAAATACGCTACTGTACAACTTAAGAAGTATAATAAACCCTTTGAACGGCTGTTATACAACCTTCAGGTGGTACAGAAGCAATTTAAGCAGCTTGCGTGTTTGTTGGGAACTATTCAGTTTAGAAAAAGATTATATAAGAAACCTTATTATCATTTTTAAAGACCTATCCATAGATACTCCACACGTAAAGGTTTGATGAAAAAAAATTAGGTAGGGTATGGGTAGCCCCCAAAAATTTATTATTTTTTTCTATTTTTGTATGAAAATCCTAATGCGGTTCATAGAAATACATCTACTAACCAATTTTCAACAGTATAGCTCTTATAGTTTCGGTAAAAAGTTGCTGTGACATACGGACGGATGGACAGACAGACAGACATGACGAATCCATAAGGGTTCCGTTTTTTGCCATTTGGCTACGGAACCCTAAAAAGTGTAACTATACACTTTTTAGGGTTCCGTACTTTTTTTTTTTGTAGCTTCTTTGATTTCACTAGAAATCAAAGAAGCTACAAAGTATGGGGTGGTTGGTACCGACCCTGAAAATTAAATTTCATTAGGTACATACTTATAAAATTAAAACAGAAACACAATAATTATTATAAAAAATAATGTAATATGTAGTTTCATATAAACATAATCATTAGGTCCTTTAAATAATTCAATAAACACTAATAAAAATTAAATAAATAACTCACACTTATAACAAAAATATTTCATTTCTTCTTAGCAGCTTTTGGAGGAGCTGACTTAGAACCAGGTGTGTATCCTGTACGTTTGACTTCTTCAGTCACCATCCTTTTGTATTCGTCCTCAGCTGTTTTAGCTAGAGCATCCTCATCAACATACTCTTCCACAACACCCGTGCCCACTCCCTCTTCTTCTGCTTTCCTCTTAAGAGTAATCTCCTTTATTCTAGTTTCTAGAATATGCTCTCTTTTCGATTCCCTATCAAATATCTGTGTCAATAGCGACTTGTCTTTATCAGCGGAATACACCAAATTATCAGACAGCCCATAGAGGTATAGTACACCATTAGCGTCTCCCATTGCTACTAACTTTCCTTCCTCGTTAGGTTTCACTTTCAGTAAAGGCGCTGGTGATACAGGCATTGAAATTATTGGGTCGTGGTACTTACGCAAGATATCCCAATAATGAAACCAACCATCTTCTGATACCGACATGAAGCTCGAGTTCCTTTGTGGCGACCATATAACATCATTTGGTTGATGCCTTTTAGGCGATCCAGTTATGACTGGAGATATATGGATGTCATCGCACCACAAATTAATTGTCCAGTCACCACATGTTACAAACATCTTTATAATACAGGGACTACGATATAATGATTTCACTGGTCCTCTATGAGCATTGAAAATAGCACTCATTGTTTCATTGGGTGTTTTGCCTTTACGGTTAACATTAACGACAAATCCAGTGTCAGTACCACATAAGAACTTCGTTGGAATAGTCCTTTCGAATTGTAACACGCTAATACCTTCAGCATATTGTAGACTGGGTGTTTCACCTGGTGGTACCCGAATATTTAACATCAAAGCATCTGTTGGCTGAGAAAGATCTCTTAAGTCCCACCACATGCATTTGCCATCTGTAGAACCACTAAAGAACTCGCTGTTTGTTCGCGAAAATATGTAAAGAACACTATTTGTTGGATTTCGATGAGCTAAATGCATAGGACTATATAATAATGGTTCTTTACTAGCCCGGACATCAAACATGCAAACTCTTCCATCATCTAATCCAGCCACAACGACGGTCGGTGCTACAGGGGAACAAGCTAACTGCCAGATAGGATTTGGAGGAAAGAATTCTAAGTATGGACTATGAGGATTCTCTAGATCCCACATGTAACAAGAGAAATTTTTATTTACTGGTCCTATTATGGGTATCGGATACTTGCGATTGCAATAAGATACAACCATTTTGGAATCATCTTCGACAGTCCAACTTATGGACGAAACTGGACGTTTAAACGGGTCTTTGTACACATTATTCAATCGAATCGAAGATCGCTCCAGTGGTTTTTCTGTTTTCATGTATACAAAGTACATTTCATATAACTCAATCGCGTTATTTTGATTTACAAAGTGTGCAAAGCCAGGGTAGGTGCTCAGTACAGCATTAACGTAATCATCATCTCGTTCCCATCGGCGTCTGACACGCGTGGTCGCTTCTT
Source organism: Mecyna flavalis (assembly GCA_949319885.1). NCBI lineage: Eukaryota > Metazoa > Arthropoda > Insecta > Lepidoptera > Crambidae > Mecyna > Mecyna flavalis. The sequence goes on along the minus strand of OX439435.1, from coordinate 9,827,588 downwards.
CATCCCAAAAATTTACCTCTTTTGGCCAACCACCTTCACCATGATTTGCGCCAGAATCCTGCATGACAACCCTCTTTGTGTTTACATAGTGCTCTGACTGAACCTTCCCAACTTGACAGTCTCGATGAACAGGGTTTCTTAAAATGTACTTTTTCTGCTCTGGTATATTAGGGTCAATAGAATCTAACAATTGAACCGGGGACTCACAGAACATGGGCTGTCTCCCAAAATCCTTTCGAATCTTCGTATACGAATATGATATATCCATTTTTACTTTATTTTGCTAGTAATATAATAAAATGTTAAATTTAACTTTGAGCTCAACTTAATTCATTAAAGCACGACAATATTGACGTTTATTCTGTAAAATGCCAACGTCATATGTATATTTTTCATTTTATTTTTATATTTCGACCCATAAAGTTTTTATGTTGATGACGACAGCTACAAAAAGCAATAAAACTGCAAGCGATTCTATCTTCCCGGAATGTCGATTTGTACATTCCTGAACATCGATTAGTGGAATTTGTAAATGTTAATGGCACGTGGCATTTCTTAGAACGGGAAAAGTTCGCGCCCCTTTTACGAGCTTGAGAACCATTAAACCAAATTACATAGTCGCAAACTAATGTTTCATCCGTAAAGGCTTCGAGTTCGCTTTACATTGGTAATTCAATTTACCTAGAACGGTTTACACACATTGTACATCGTGTAGTGTGACTCAATTTCGCCGGATAGGCGAAGACGCTGCGAGGATTAAGTGACACAAGTTTACGTAACAAACTGTACCTACAGCGACTAAATTTATTTGGCAGACAACATGACGCCTCAACAAACTCGTATTATCGCTAAATTGCTTAGTCAGTATTGCCTATCTTTGGACGTTGAAGCTTTTTTCTCCAAAGAAGCATATTATTTAGTCTTTGATTCACAATCTGCTCAGCTAACGTCATGTTTTGTTAGCAATGAACTTTCTCCGTCATTAACTTAATACGAGTCTGGAAAGGAATAGAAACTAAGAAAAATATGTTTTCGTATTTTCAAGGTGACTTTTATATTACTTCAGTCTCGTAGTAACTCTAGTATTTCGGCGTTACAAGGTTAATGTTCTTGTCTGCTCATATCACCATATTATATATTATGTTTGTAAAAAATTCATGCAATAATTGTGCCCCAAAAAGTTATATTAAGCTTTTTGGTGTTTGACATATTATACTCATAAATTTAATATACTTGCAAGAATAAGAAATTTCAGAACGTTGATATTACATACGTATCACTTACCTGTTGTATTCAGAAAGTGTAAAAAGTCGCTAAAATGTAGGTTGCAGGACTTGCAGGTGTGCGCGCACAACATCAGAGCGACTGCATCGAATTGGATAATTATGTTTTGTGTCTATTCTATCAGAACTGTCATCATCATCAACAGCCTATATACGTTCCCACTGCTGGGACACAGGCCTTATCTCAATTGTGAGATAGTGTGCGCCATACTCCAACACGCTGGCCTAGTGCGGGTTGGTGGAGAACTAAGTTTATTAGAAATATAATTTCTTTAATTTTCACATTTTTTACCTTTTTTTAATTTATTGCCTTTTGATTCGACCTTTGATTCGAATTTGAAGACGATTTTTTTTTTGACGAAATGTTATTTTATTAACTCCAAAAACAGAGACACTAGTAAAGCACTATAGTCTCTATAGACTATGATCTAATCCCGGGATTCAGGGAGACCGCAGAGCAAATACCAAGTAGAGTCGCAGTATTCCATTTCCTATGTAGAACCAAAGAATAAATAATAGTTTTATGTAGTAGAACCATGCGAAGCCAGCGAGCAGCGTTCACAATGACACTGCCAATTATTTAAAATAGTTGAGAAATCATTATTCCTGCTGCTGAATTTCATTACTGTACTACACGGCAGACAATAAAGTTTCATCCACATCAGTTCGATACTTGTGTGTCTACAATTGCACGCATCTCTCAATATTTTTTGAATGAAAAAATAAATATTTATAATTTTTTTATCTGTTTACATTATTCCTGTAATCAATATACTTTATAGAAATACAGTAAATGCATAATGATACTGTTTAATAAAAAATCTCCGAAATGGCGTTAAAAATACATTGAAGGAAGGTAGACTACATTGCTACCAACCACCAATCGTTCTTTATTCATTATCAGCATTTATAATAGTTCACTGCTGGACATAGACCTCTCCAAACGCTCGCCACACTGATCGATCCTCGGCCACTCGCATCCAGCTCCAACCTGCAAATCGTCACTTTAACTCACAACTAGCATAAGGGCGCCCTACACTACTTTTACTGAGGTCACACTCAACCAACAACCAACTCTACTTACTATTTTCTATGGTGGTGGAGACACACTGTATTTTCCCCGTTCCCTCACTGGGATACATTAAGAGATATAAAACTTAATAGGATACTTTAACTCTTCTGTCGTGTCTGTTCCGTATCTCGTCCGTATCGACCGAATTTATTACTCACACACTCATACCGGAGCACTCTTCATATTTGCACTCTTCGCTAGTGGATCTAATGAAAATATTTCATTATCCGACTCCCTCTATTTGCCGAGCCGTTTACTTGACAAGGTAATTTTCTTTGTCCATTTGCTACGTAAGTTTTGTCTTGAATTTATATAGAACACAAAGCGAGGACGCTTTGTTCCGCGGTAAATAGTTCTTATTAAGCTAATAAATGTAACTACATTGTAGTAGAAACGTTTGCGAAAATTTATTATGTGTCCGTACGTAAAAGGTAAAATCGTTCAATAGACGAGGGTTTACATTCATGCCAATAACAAGCGTACGTACACCACTTTGGCCGCACTATGACAATTTATAAACTAAAACAATAATGTCAACCCTTGATTTCAACCAATTATAATAAAAAAATATCAGTGTAATTGATGCACAGATGATCATAAGCCCGAGCAATTGACCAGGGAATTGAACCCATACCAGTCTACCGGACTGGAATGTAGCGTTCTGAGGATGGTCTATTTTTAAAAAAAAATGCATATAAAATATTGCATTGACAAAGGAGTTTTTAATTATGTTGGATAAACACTAAGAAGTTTCGAAATGTGAAGAAAATAGTAAAATGTTACGTACCCGCTGCATACTTTGTCAAGTCTTATATAAGAGCTCATCTATTTCTGCCACAACGCTTGTCTGCATTATGGCGTAAAGAAAGTAAGTTTAATCTTCAACTCACTCGACAGTAATTCTTGGCTATGAACCAATACTATTAAGTTGTGAGCCAACATTTTATAGGTATAATGCGACGGAACTAAAGAGTCGTACCGGTCAAATTCTTTCGTATATTCCTGAACGGATTATAACTTTAAAAAGGCGAAAAGTTTACTAGGCTAGGTAAGTTTGTAATTGTAAATGTCTCGGGTTACTGCAGAAACCTACATTTCTTTAACTGTAAGTTCATTCGTAATTCTTTATATCTTAATGATTATTAAAATAAATTACGTATGTTATCATTTGCCTATTTTTATGTTATACAGTCATATCACTTGGCAGACACCGGTCGAATCCCACCTGCATGGAGACGCTGAGAAACTTATCCCATGGAGGAACAATGTTAGCGTTACTATTGAGTAATATGATGCTGCCATACTGTGGCTCCTTTGATCTCTTCGTTTTCTCTGAGCTCTTATATCACAACAACAGCTATGATGTCACATTTCACCTGTGGGGATAAAAACTTACATTCAGCATTTAAGTGTAAATGATAACGAACAATACCACAATATTTTATCTGATCCCGAAGTAAGTAGCTTAAGCACTTATATTATAATATGTTATGGCCATGGGTTACAGAATCAACGTAGGAACTAACATATAAATACATACTTTAATACATATAAACATCCAAATACAGAGCAATCACAAACTTAGGAATATTTATCCTGATGATTTATTTATTTATTTATTCATACATCTTGTGGCTCACAGTATAACCAAAACGCATGTTACAAATTAACAAATTACAAATATCACCCTACACACTAATAACAACACAAAAATCATTTAAAAAAAAAAACAAAACCAAACCATACAAATATAAAGAAAAATTAAATAATTAATAATAATTATACCATGTCAACAATTCAAAAATGTCAAAAATGAAAACTATGTCAGTAATAACAAAAACACAACCATACAAATAAAAAGAAAAATTTAAGAATTAATAAAAATTATACAATGTCTACTTATAAAAATGTCAAAAAGGAATAATATGTAAGTTTTACGTATCAGATGTCCCTGAACCTGCCCTAGCCCACTGGGTCACTACTCTACTAAATGTGCCATCGGACTTGTCAAATAGATACCTGTTATCGTGTTGTACGTGATATTTAGCAAGTCATTCGAAAAAACTGCTATAATAAAGGTTTCATTTGCATGCCTTTATTTCTTCTCCGCCGCGGGAAACCACCGAATAAGATTCCAATAAATTCTAAACCAGATTACAATCGTAAGCCTGTCCAAGAACTTTCAATCAGGAACACTCCAAAATGTAATAACGGAATATGAAAAATATAAAACTCGTTGCAATTACATTACTGGGAAAACATTTTTGTCTGGAGCGAGACGAGTCCCCGAAGAGAACGCGGAGCATAATCAACATTATTCCAAAGCATTGGGGTGCATTTTCATTAGTGATGTCAATATTGTCGGCGTACCTCGGCGCGGGTAAAAGCTTTTCCTAATATACGTGGGCCGCAAATATTATGCCATTGCTACCATATGGCAGTCTCGGCAACCATTCACATTACTCTGCATATAACTCACCACATCTTAAGATTGAAAGCCACGATTTGGAATGGGTGTTTTTATGTTTAACTTGGTAATTACTTAAGTAAATTGTTTTCGGTGTTCAAACAACAATCGTTGTAGTTTTAAACTCAGCATGAGTAATTAGAAAATGGGCCAACTTTATAGTGCGTCCCGTAAATTACAGAATTATTAATTAAAATTGAGCTCTAAAAATACCTAGTCCTCCTCCTTTGTTTTTTTTTTATTTTAAATTGTATACCTACAGTCGGCAGACAAACAGGTGACTTTAGCTCCTTATGAAGGACGAAATCGCCGCTTATTATTAAGTTGGCTCCTCTAACCTTGAAGGCATTTATATGTATTAGCTTTTATATACATACATTGATACAAAGTAGTTTACTTAATTCTGGTGTACCTAAAAACTATGTACAATATTACTGTAAAGTTTCATCCAAATCCGTCTTATACCTTTTGCGTGAAGGAATAGAAAGCATTCATCTCTTGTTTAGTATACATGTGCATATTTGTAAGTTAAAACGTTGTGTGCTCATAGAAGTCAAATTGTGCATTGTGAATACGAACAAATCACTACGGAAGAATTCGACAGCAAACGTGAAAATCAAACAAAAAGAACATAAACTTTTATTTTCAATTCTAAACTTTAGAAGTCTCTCAACTACGAATTGAACGTCGAGTTTAAATTGAAATATCCTTGCCGTGTGAGTGTGAGGTCAATTTTCATATAGAAAAAGTGTTGTAATAAAATCATAAAGTTCGCTTTCGCAAATCGATTCCGGTCACGTTCCCTTCGGAGATCACGTTTCTTCGTCTCTGTTTTGTTTTTTGCAAGTACCTAATCTGTGAGTTTTTTGCTCGCCCGCAACACATGGTCCTGATAAATTGCTGAATCTCGAGGCCGATGGACAGTCGCTAGCAGAAGTATTGGTAGAATATTATAAAATATTAAATTAAATGTCTAGTATTAGCTTCTTATTGCCTTATTGTAAAGATCTCCTTTGTTAAGGTCATCATCATAATTATTCAGGGTCAATCAAACCAAACTACTAACAAACTTATATGATATAGCCTTCCGCCCGCGGTTTCAGCCGCGCGAAATTCCTTTTTCAAAAATCCCCCCTTCCCCTCACATTTCTGGGATCAAAAGTGCCCTATGTTCATCGGGGATCAGCTTTCCAACAGTGAAAAAGTTATTTAAATCGGTTAGCTTTGAAGCCTATTTAATACAAATAAACAAACAATCAAATCTTTCTTCCTTATAATATAAGATATTATAATATACATAGATGGTAGTAAAATATAAGCAATCGTAAAAAACCTTTAATGTCCCATAGGGTAAATACGTCCATCATTAAACTCCAGTCATCACAACAATGATAGATTTAGGCTTGCACCCCACGCTTGCCGAATGTGAATCGGTGATCAGTTTTATCATTACTTTTTAACATAATTAGTATTATAACTTAGATTAATTTGGAATCTGAGTGTTATTAAAAGCAAATGAAGCGCAAACTTACTAAAAATTGTTTGATATTTAATGTACTTGTATAAAATTAATATAATTAGAACTTAATCTACATATTTCTTACATATATCACTATTTCCGATAACAACATCTGCCACTGAATGTACAAAAACGAATCTATGAAAAATTGATCTGAGGATCTTATTCGCATTTCTTGCATTACAATACGGAGGTCCCTCGAGTCCGGGACCTCCTTTATTCGGTCGTGTGATAATGTATTGTTGATATTCAAGTCCCTTAAGTGTAGTATTCCTTATAAAAAGGAGACCCACTTAAATAAAACCTTCTTTAAAATTCAAGGTAAGTATGAACTGTCCTTCTAAAATTGTAAATGTTTTAAATAAAGTTTTTATTATTATTATGTTGGTTGATGTTGGTACATTGTAAGATCTCGGGTCCATGGGGACCCGGTCCTTTGAAGCATGCGTGGGGCCAAAGCCAACACGCAGAGGCTTTTTGGTACCATTTTATCTAATTTGTGATGGGTACATCTGCCAGGTTTTATCTCTGCATAGATATAAAATCTATCCAAAGACAACCCCTGGCAGATGCAGGAACTATTGCATAAATGAAAAGTAAAAAAGCCAGGTTTATGTGTGTGTATTTTGATGGACCGGTTACTGGGCTATTACTTGAGACTACGGACGTCTGCCAAGAAAAATGTCTCAAAATTTTACCACTGGCAGACGGTGACTTGCCTCCCACTGGATGGGCCCCCGAAAACAGCTACCACTCTAAGCGGCCACTAGGGTCGCGGGCAGCACGGGCGCAACATCGGCGTGGTCGGCTCAGGGTGTCGAGAGGTGTACACCGTTTTCTGCGAGGTGGTTTCCCACCTCACCAACTCGCGACTTATGCATCTTTCACTTCCACCCTGCGAGCATATAGCTCTAACGCCCCACTCTGGACGGCCAATTAAGGCAAGCCAGAGGTGAGAGTCCTGCGGCCCCCCTTGGGGTCCACTCCGGACAGCCAGTGAAGGCAAGCCGGAGACGGAGGGCCTGACCGACTCTCGGAGGATCTTGGGTCCGTGGTGTCGCTAATCACCAACAGCTCGCCACAAGCTGCCCTGCGGAGACTGACTGCACTAGTAAACCAGTGGGCGATGGGGTCGTCACATCCCTACGCACTTATTATTATTATTATTATAAAGGATCTTTCTTTAAGGATAATGAAGTCTTTTGGGGATTTGCTGACGTTTTTACTGAGTCCATTAAAAAAGTCAGCTGCTTATTTTTTTTATTTTATAACTTAATCATAACCTAGAAGTAATGATGGATTATGATGTGTGCTTTGGACAAACTCTGGACGGTCTGATTTTTTGGCTATATTGATCGTAGAAATGTTTCATGATCATATCTGATTGCTCTAAGTGTCTTCTATGTGTATGTATGTTGTTGTATGTTTTTACAAGTTATGTGATGAGTCTTACACGTGCATGGTCGCAGGCAGGGGGGGTCAACTTTGTATGGACAAAAGGCGACATACCTATTGGGGATTGTTCTGTGTTGCCAATAAAAGTATAGTTTTTATTGAAGCATATTAGTAGTTTCAATTTTATTTCTTTCGCGTTAATGTTTATTAATTTAAATAAATTTAACCAGGAAATGAAATCATTTTATCAGACTTTTACATAAATTGGTTTTAAAACAAGTATTTTCAATATTATTTACAATATTGGTTAGCTCCCGTAGTAAATTAATTTTATAGTACAATAGCAACACTGAAAAATTCTCAATCAAATAAATATTCAAAATGGCGTTTGTTGTTGTTTGTTTGTTGCGGTTCGCTGTATTTCGTTCTTAAATCAATCAAGTAACCCACTTTAACCACTTTTTGCTGTATGTAGCAGTTTCCAATTTACTTCATTACATTTTTACATTAATTGAGTTGTGGTTATAGTCGTGCGTCTTGCCGGTTGTGAATGTGACACAGTGACTTTTGATAAAGTCAACTAATAAAACACGTAAAAAATGAAATTATTCCTATAATTACACATTTATCAAATCTTTGTCTAAAAAAGGGCATATTCCCAACAGCTTTAAAGAAATCTATCATAACACCTATCTACAAGAGTGGGGACAAAGACAGTATTAACAATTATAGACCCATTTCGGTTCTTCCAGTTCTGGCTAAAATACTTGAAAAATTGCTTAACTCTAGATTGCTAAACTATTTAACTGCTAACAATATTATTTCCCCCAATCAATTTGGCTTTAGACGCGGAATCTCGACGGAAGACGCAGTTACATCTATAACCACAAATATCGTAAAACAACTAGATGGGGGGGTAAAATGTCTATCTGTTTTTTTGGATTTAAAAAAAGCTTTCGATACTGTCTCCATTCCCATTCTTGTAAATAAGCTAGAAAAAATTGGTATACGAGACACACAATTATTAATCTTTAAAGACTATTTAACTGACAGAAAGCAAAAAGTTAAACTAGAGCAGACAATTAGTGATGACGTTGATGTTACCTGTGGTGTGCCACAGGGTAGTGTGTTAGGCCCGACCCTGTTTCTTGTTTACATTAATGATTTGTGTAACCTAGGACTTAATAATGCAAACATATATTCATACGCCGATGACACAGCAATTGTCTTCTCTGGACGTTCGTGGGCAGAAGTGAAGACAAATGCTGAAAAAGATATGGCTTGCGTCGCGCTTTGGCTGCAAAACAATCTCCTCACCTTGAATACAGCAAAAACAAACTTCATTTGCTTCAGTATTTACAACAACTCACAACCTGACGCAGAATTTAAATTAAAAATACATAAATGTGGCACTCCTAATAAAATTACCTGTGATTGTCCATTTATTAATAAAGTTCAAAATGTTAAATACCTAGGAGTGGTACTGGACCAACGATTGTCTTGGTATCCACAAATCGAGCAACTGTCATCTAGAATTCGTAAATTTAATTGGATTTTCAAAACATTAAGACATATTGTCCCCAATAACTTGTCAAATAAAGCTGATCATTCGAAAAATATATTAAATAACATCTATATCTCTTTGGTACAATCCATTATTAGTTATTGTATTCCAGTTTGGGGTGGTTCACTAAAAACACGCTTTCTCGAGGTTGAAAGATCTCAGCGTTGTCTATTAAAAATAATGTACTTTAAGGAAAGATCATTTTCAACTCAAAACCTTTACCACATTACCTACTTGTTATCCGTCCGAAAACTGTACATCTTATCTCTAATACTAAGAAAACACAAATCTATTAGTTATAAACCCATTGTTGGAGTGAGAAGGAGAAAACGGACAGTGACACCAATTCCTCATGTGAAAACTGAATTTGCAAATGTTCAGTATGAAAAACGTTCAGCGATTTTATATAATAAAGTAAATGATAAAATTGATATTTACAGTAAAACATCTTATGAATGCAAGTCATTGGTTAAGAAATGGTTACTTGGATTAGGCTATGAAGAAATTGAAATGTTCATGCAATACAGTCGATGAAAGTTATATGCACAACTTGCTTATGCGTACTAAATAAATTAAAACCTACATAAAACATTGTAATGATACTAATATACGAGTATTTGCAGTACACCAACGCAGGATTTTGTGGTTTTATACTGATTTTATTTATATTCATTACCTAAGTTATTATTATAATTATAATTAAAAATTAAGATAGAGCAAAAATATAATTTTGAATTGTTCGTAGATATTTTACTCTTTTAGCTAAAGGATGTAATAACAATAAACCTTTCTAAATAAATAAAAGTATATTACACATAATAAACACAATAATATTAGCTAATAATAAATAATATTAAGTACCTACTTTAGAGTTATGAAGAGCGGAGTCTCCTGGCACAGGCAATATTATGCTTAAAAGGAGGCTCTGACAACTAGATTTAATAAGAACTATTTGTTAATGCAAAAATAAAATATTTTAATTTTTTTTTTTTTTTTTTTTTTTTTAATTATCTTTCGTCAAGTTTAATTTATGACTTATGATTACATTCGACAAAAATGTTTCAAATGTGGCCGATCACCAAAGGAAGACTCGGACATTGGGCTGTATAGATTTCATTGTGAATAACGTGTTTTTATATGTGTTATGAGGTTATGTACATTAAAAAAATTAATATAAACATAATTATGTAAAATATATGTGCACTTGTTTTCTTTAAACCTAAACCTTATAATAATTTATGTTTTTCTAGACTTTCAAGCGTTTCTTCCGTTACTATTCTTCCGTTTGAGGTACACATATCGTATAATAGTTACCATTATATGTTATAAAAACCTCAAATAGAAGAATAGTAATGGAAGAAACGCTTGAAACTAATTTAATAATAAGCACCTTGCTTTTGAAATTCCCGCCTTTAATAATTTTCAAAAGTTCCCGCCTTACTGGTTTCGTTGGGGACTACCAGAGATGGCGGTGTTTTGGAATCTACCTTTTTTTTGTATGGAGTTGACATTCTTCTCCTTGGAGTAATATTATTCTATGGTCGCAGGTCTCGCTATCCGGCCTGTTATGGCGCTGACACGCATTCTCCACAAAAAAAGTTTAGTTTATGAAAAGAAAGCTCTGTGTGATTAATTTTCTAAAGTATTTTTATGTATTCTAGTCTCCTGTCAGACACAAACAGACAAACAGCCAGACGGGTCAGTCAGAGTTACTTTTGCACTTAGAATAATAATATTCTAAGCTTTTGCATAATATTATTATGGATACCAAGAAACTTAATTTTATATCGGTGGTTTAAATTTTGGCTGTAATATATTGTGAGAGTAATTCACTTAAAATATAATCAAATATTTCATTTCCTGGCTCTTTAATGCATTGTATCGTTTTTAGGTCAAGCCTGAATAAAGTTTGTACCGATGCGAGAACTTACAATATTTTCCCGGCCCGGTGCAGTTTAGTGCAGTTCCAATGGAATTTATGGTCGTATAAATAACAAACTCAATATTGCATTATTAAGGGTCGTGGAATTCACGCGACCGGACTTTTGTGCAGAATAAATCGAATAAAACTGTGTCAATTTGGAACTCAGCAGATGAGAAAAATACTGTTGTTTAATGGCACATGGAAATAAAATTATTGGCATTAAATATTCTCATGAATGAGTACATACTACATTTGCTGCTTATAATTTTTAATTATTTATTTTTATGCATAAATATGTATAGAAAAATGTAGAGAAGGTGAATTCTGTACACAACTGAAGAAAATTATTATTTAACAAGTTTAAAAGTCAAAATATATATATATATTTAATTGTTATGTATATATCTGTACGTTGTTTACACAATAATCGACTAAACTTAAACTTTTGAAACTTTCTTTCTGGTACCCTAAGCTAAATTACTAACTTACAATTAGAGAAGAGCCATAAGAAAAGATACTTAGCGTAATCAGCACATCAAGAAACGAAAGTGATACTTGCAAACATTCAGAGAATGATACATTTATCATCTTCTAACTATTTACAACTAATAATGAAGCCTTTGCCTCGTAATGACTCATTCATAATCTTATACTTTTCTTTTGTATCGGCTTTGCACGGGAGCAATTTACTAATGAACCTTATGAATAAGATCTGCCTCCCTGCTATCCTATTGACGTTTCTGTTTCCAATAATCTCTACTGATGAAGCCATTGCAAAATATAACGAAACAGTTCATAATTATCTTTTCCCACTACTTAATTTAGTGCTGATGATCGTTAAAATATCCCTTAAGAAATCGTTCGGGCTGGACCTATATCCGTCTATTTACATCTACATTCATCAGCCTCCGCGAACATTTCGTGTGTCGTTGGGTGTATGCGTAAGTAGGTACAGGCTACCAGTTGAGTGTCAAATACACCCTTACAAGTGTCTTATTGGTAAGCGTTTGGCCTGCAGTGTTTAGTAAAGAGTGTGTGGCATGCCAACATTAATGACTTACAAGGTGTCCGCTTCAGAGCGATGAAGACATTACTGTTGACACAGGTCTCCGAGGATTTAGAGGAGAAATCAGCACCGCGAACATTTACTGTCAAAGGCTCTTGGGTAAAATGTGAAAAACCTCATATTGACGTAGGAAGCAATTAGAGCGCAGGTGTGCTGTTGAGTCATTATCTAGCCTCTCTCTTGTTTCGACTTTTTTTAAAGATTGCTTTGTGCAAAACCAATCATTTAAAATACATAAATTATAATAAGGTTAAATAGATACAGATAAATAAACAAAATAATCCATATTCATCTCTGAAGTTCCCAATAATGTTGCTTGACAGATGTTTACTATAAGAATGCTCGAGATAACCAACGGCTCAGACCTTCTGTGTTTTGAAAACTGTTCATTATACTAATAATGTTGTAATAAGAGAGTTAACACTTCACCACCCGTACTAGGTAACCAATGGCCTGCAGTGTTCGGCAAACAGCGTGCGTCCACCGGCCTCCGCCAACATTCGTGTCTTACAACCCAAGTAGCATTCGGGGTTCTATATAAGATGTCTAATTGTCACATATACCCCACAAGCTGTGTAAGTCAGCTGCTTAAGAGCATTTTATCTAGATATAATGCTCTTGTAGAACCAGTTTGGGCACAAATTAGACAGCCTTAAGTTCACTATGGCTGTACATTAGCAGTAAAATAGCATTATAATAGCAGTTTAAGTAGTAACATCGGACTTAAGGCTGACTTGCGGCACTATATGGGATGCACATCCAACGCACACGAGTGTAATAAAGAGTAACAAGTGGCTAAATACACAGCCTTTACAGTTATAAAATCCGACAAAAGTACTCCAGTGTTACCTAAAATTCACGTGTGCCCTAAATTATTTCTTTATTTTTAAATTTACTCTTAGTTTGGTTTTGTGTGTGCCATCAGAACTTTAACTTCGGCGGACATATTATAATATGGTTAAAAATTTTGATAACACTCTGTAATTACCTGTTTTAAATACTCAATAATGTTAATGCCATGGGAATGCAACTTTATCGTGAAATGTATACATATTTATAGCTAAAATATTCACGCGCCTCTGTAAAAACGCGATATTCATTTTAAAATATTAAAAACTGGCTAAGGGGATATCTACAATTTTCCGTTTTTGATATTATATTGGCATTATAATTATACTACGGTGATTAATTATAACATGAAACCAAAACTCAATCGCTCTAACTGCGTATTTTGTGTTAAATCTGCATGATAATTTTGGAGATTTATTTGGTAAAATTTTAGGTTAAGTAGAACAAAATGGTGGAAATGAAATACGGCTATGTGAACTGTTATAACTCCAATTTAATGCGGTGAGCGTATATAGGTTCACGTGTGTTCTGTTAGAATGTTGTTTTCTATATGAAGTCCCACATTTGTAGCACTACAGAGCCAATGTCTGTAAATTTATTCTAATGTGAACTTATGTACAGCTTTAAGATGTAGTTCAGATCAATTGTGTATCATCGTTTAATTCTTTCAAATACTCAAATTTTAGAGATCCGCAATAATAATTATATTGTCCGTTAAATCGCCTAGCCCAGGTACCTACTAAGTCAAGTATGAATACCGTACTTGTGGACAAATAAACTGCTATTGATGTTAGACTGGTTGGTTGAATGGACAACACATATAGTCCTTTTAACAGCCTACAGTGCACATGCGAACCATTTAAACACTTCTGTACAGATAGTAAAAAAAGGTTATTTTAATGATCACAAACAAGTCCTACTATAGCTACTAGCTGTATAACAGTCTAAAACAAGTAAACGTAACAGCCCTTGGATTTATAAATGACCACTTGTGTTCTATTAAAATGTTAGCTCCATAACATCGTACAAGTGGGCCGTTAAACAGTGGTTGCCGTATCTCTACCCTCCTATAATGCTCTTATTCAGACGGCTGACTAAAGGATAGTTGTTAGAGTATTATAACACCAACAATCATATAAAAGTATAACTCTACACTCCTATAAGTACCTTAGACAGGTATAGGTGTTATTAATCGCAATAATGCAGCTTATACATCACGAGTGAACTAGAATAATGCTTCAAGTACGCCTGTGAACTGAATGTGTACTCTTAAATGGAGTAAAATGCTACTTGGGAAGTGTCCGCTTCAAAGCGACGAGGATATTACTGTTGACACAGGTCTCCGAGGACGAGGCAGCGCAAATAGCCGTGTTTGCCGACGACTTACTGAGTTTGGAGAGAGATCAGCGCCGCTAACATTCACTGTCAAAGTATCTTGGGATGAGGTAAAAACCATAGGTAGTAATTTAAGATCAAAATATCCTTATACTCGTATTTCCAATGAATGACAACTTTAAACTTATTTATATAGGCATAAAAGGCATTTCCGAATTGTCTAAATAAGAGTCTAGATTAAATCATGAGTTATAAGACATTTGCCAAGGCACAACTCCTAGGGCTTGCTTCATCATCTAGGTCTACAAGCAAGTTCCAAATAGCGTTACCTAACGCATAATATTGACAAAAACTAAGAGATTCTTAACATTATAATACCTATGTTCGCATGAAAAATGGGCCATTATACCGATGACAAATAACAAAGATGACACAACTTGGCTAGATCTAGGTAAGTATAGAATTGTAGTGTTCGCCAAACAGCGTGAGTCCACCATTCATGTCTTACAAGGTGTCCGCTTCAAAGCGATGAGGATATTACTGTTGACACAGGTCTCCGAGGACGAGGCAGCGCAAATAGCCGTGTTTGCCGACGGCTTACGGTGTTTAGAGAGAGATCAGCGCCGCTAACATTCACTGTCAAAGGGTCTTCGGTGGTGAAAAACCTGATGTTGACGCAGGAAGTAATCAAGGCGCAGGTGTGCTCCTGAGTAATTATCGAGCTTCTCTCGTTCCGTCTTATTTGGAAGATCGATGTGTGTTTAGGCGATGCTTAATGAAATGCCGCCGCCCTTTGTTTAATAAGCTGGAGTATGAATTGGGTCGAGTTTTTATTCGCTTATTTCTTGGATTCTGCCTACTAATGTATACAATGAAAACCTTTTTGCTCGTATGAGATTTCATTTGCCAAAGAAATTGTAAACGTTCTCAAATAAATTATTTGATACGTCTGGAACAATTTTCTAGTTAAGTACCTATTTGTTATGTGTGTTTCGACAGGTATAAAACAATTTATATCATCATCATTTCAGCCCAAAGACATCCACTACTGGACATAGTTCCAAGCTGGACATAATGTCCAATTGGGGGAGCCCAAGGATCTCTAAACCGATCGGTCCTGCGCCACCTGCATCCAGTGGATTCTAGCGACCTTTATATCATTGGTCCACCTTGTGGGAGGACTACCACGAATGCATTTCCCAGGGAAAGGCTGGGAAAACAATTTATATAAGTTTGACTTGGCATGCATCAATTGTCGTATATATATTTTTGATACGACATCCCGGTAAAATGCATTAATTAAAAATTGTTTGTCCAAATCTACTTGAAACTGAAAACAAACAATGTGGGTATTTCTTATTCCAAATTGCATTGTCACGTCCACGGAAGCCTGGGGTTTTAATTAATTTTAATCCGCTTGTTTCTATTTTTCGCACGTTTTTCGAATTTTAATTCGGTGGGTAAAGCTTTCGAGAGTGTTTATAATAAATTTGATGTAAATGAATATCGTTTGAGGATATCATTTGGGTCGGAATAATAAGGGAGAACGTACTGGGAACGTAATGTGGGCCGCCAACAGTGAGTATTCCATTGTTATGCGCAGAGGTTTTGTTCTAACTTCTTAGCAAAAGCTCATTTGAGTCAAGCGATATTTATAAAGTTTCGCTGAGTTTCGGAAATGGAGAATTTAACATCGAGGAATATGAAGCGAGCAGTGGTATTGCATCACTAATGACTGCATTAATGCAGTTGATAGTGGTTTAGGAATTAAAGAAAAAAACGAGTACTCCGGCCAATTGCATTGGGTCTAATTAAGTTAGTAGTTTCCCAACGACATTGATTAGAGAATAAATTATGGTACTTACCAGACACATTGTTACAGTTGTTACAGAATGCGTTTTAAATGCACGATTGTTTTCATCAGATGAACTTGTTTTGACGGAACAGGCAGATCCTACCGACAATAAAAAAGAAAAAAGATAAGATTTGTGATGCTCAATTAAAATAATGGTCCTCTTTATTGGCAATCTTATAGCTTATTGTAGGAATAATAAAATACCAGAGAAGTTATCTTGACATTTCTGAGCAGCTATTTTTACTTGGACATTGTAAGCTTGTAGAATAAAGGAAAACGCCAGTCTCCCACACAGAGTATTTTTCCCTGCGTATTATTTTTTCAATCCAGTAATGTCCCTATCGATCATTCTCGGTATAATAATAATTTATCATCCGACGCACACCTCGCGAAATACCGCCGGAGACATAAAGTTAAGTACCGTCTCTTAAAATATGAATTTCAAATTTAAGATTGTGTTGAATTATCTAAATGGGCGCTAGAAAACGAGGGCTGTATACCATCGCGCGAAATGACATCAGAATTAGTCTTATCAAAATAGCTGTCTTTAGGAAGGCGATGGAGGAAATCTGTTATGCTAAAGTGTTTATCATTCTTATCAACAAAAAAGAAAGGCTTTGATTTTCTAGTACATACTTGTATTATCACTTTTTAACTTTTTGGTGTTTGCGTTTTAAATGCTCATATTGATTTATGAATACATTTATGAATTAAGTTTGTGTACTAAAATCTTTTGATATGAAATAAAGTTCTATTCTATTCTATTCTATTCTATTTATACAATGAATGAACACACATTTATAAACATCACTTATTTAATAAAAACTGCAAATCAATAAGAAATTTTACAGGTTTTTTGTTCACTAGGAGGAATGTTCTAAACACAAAGTCCATACATTACCTAAACGTTATTATGCTCCAATACTACTGGTGTCCAGATAAGCCCGAAATATTGTTCCCAGCTTTTGCATTTTCATTCGTCAGGCCAGCAATAGCTCTTGGGATGGAACCGACGCGATGTAATCCCTAGGTGTGTCTGATGTAGGCGAGCGTCGAATCCACAAACAAAGCCACCGCTATACATGCATTAAATAGTAGGTAACACTACCGCTAATACTTGGTGAAACACTTTCCATGAGAAGCAATGGGGACTGCAAGGCAACATAGTTAATTATGAGCTATAAATTGTTCCTTGTGAGCACAAGGATTTCCTTAAAGGCATCGCATCTGTGATGCAGATTTTACTTGGAGGCGATGGTCATTTGCCATCAGCTAATCCACTTGCTCGTTTGTCTCCCTCTAACACAAAAAAATATATAAAAATTAGGTTATTAGGTTGTTTGATCCACGAATGTAGAGAAAAGACTTGTACCATCTTCATTTAATTGACATCGTTAATATACCTGGATGGGTACACATCTGCCATGTGTATCAAAGTGGGTATTTCGCTTACTTAGCTATTAAAAAAAAGTAATATATTTACCTTTTTCTGCTTAAGAATTAAACTACAGAACAAGAAAACCATTTTTCTTGTTCTGTGAATTAAACTCAGACAGAACCTATTGGACTTTTTCGTGTGAAGGGTGTGGGTTTTAGTTGGCTCTTTATAATTTTATCTTGATTGCATTCTTGACTTTATCGCTTATTACAAAAAAAAAACATATTTACATACTTTGTACTTTGACAAATATCTATAATTTGATCACACCAAGAATAACAAAAAAATATCTTGTACGTCATAATGAATGTTTATTTTTAATAACATTTAGTAATCTGCCTTTTTACAAGGGAAATATTATACAATATAATATAATACAAAATGCCCTTTTTAAACCTATTTGAAAACCTCTCTCGCCTTTTGTTTTGCTTTATTTCTGTCTCTATTGTGCTAAATTGCCTAATTTTTCAGCGTAGCTTGCGGTTGGCGAAATTCAACAGCAAATTGAAATGGTTTATTCCACCACATTTCTCCAACTGTCAATTCCACACCCCATGGAGTGACGGACGGATTGGGTTTTGTTAAATTGAAAACATGAATCAACAACACAAAGTGCATACTACCAGGATTAAAAAGTTTTTAATCAAAATAAATAAAGCTGTAAGTGAGAGGTCAACTATGGATTTCTTTTATCTTGTTATTGTTATTGAGTCTCATAACTTAATTGAACACTTTACAGAGTTGTATATAATAATCCATTATTTATTATAACAATGAACAATACACTAGGAATTCTGCTAAATGAAATAAAACTAAAATTTTGTAAATTACTAATATTCATTCTTACAGTCACCCGAATAATTAAAATGAAACCAAATATCTACTTTATAACAGTTTATTTTCCACGTGAAGTATCGGGGAACATGAATTAATTTATTTAACATGACTCGT
The DNA here is from genome assembly GCA_949319885.1 of Mecyna flavalis. Taxonomy (NCBI): domain Eukaryota; kingdom Metazoa; phylum Arthropoda; class Insecta; order Lepidoptera; family Crambidae; genus Mecyna; species Mecyna flavalis. Next base: position 9,808,870 of record OX439435.1, on the reverse strand, counting down.
TCTGAAATGTATCGGTAACACATTACTTTGCATATTCAGACTCAATACATAAATAATACATAACATATCTACATTGTTTATCAGGAATCTATATGTAATTATGTTTACAAGTACGTGGGGTAGACGTGACAGTGGAAATACAAAATGTCCACATACCACGTTACTAAACTTTATGACGCGACGCAAAATTCATCTGAGTCATCTAATCACCAAAGTGAAAGTATTTGTAAAAGTCAAACGAAAACTTTCCAGATCAGTACAACATTAGCGCCATCTTTTACGAAAAAATAATTACAATACAAATATTGAAACATTATTCAAATCCTCCTAAAGTAACGATATTAAAATTTCCAAGCGTTTGATTACAACTTCTTCAAATGATTTATTTATAACAGCCGAGAAGACTATTCAAACCTAGACTAGAATTTAACATAGGACTAAATTACTTTAAAGAGAAAGCATAAAATAGTCTATAAAACTTAGTATCGCTAATACATCCGTTCTACAAAATGATTCTAACATTTTCAACATTTCAAAAAAAAAACATTCAATCCATACAAACAATGGTAGGTACGTTGAACGCAATGAACAATAAGTAATCATTTTCGGACTTTAAAACTTATTAGAGGAGCTAAATTTATTTAAATAAATAATATACGATACTCGCAATAATGTGTTTTGTGATCAGTTTCTTTGGACTGCTTTTCATAACAAATAATGCTAAACTTTTATTCAAGTTACGTGAATGAGCAAAAATATTATTCTAGAATACCTTACAACCTTACAAATTACAAAGAATATTTTTGATTTGTAAGGTTTTAGGCTGTTAAATTAGGCGAATGTAAACTGATCTAACAACTCATTCACTAATACATAAAAAGTAAAGCTTAAGCAAAGAATTCCAAGCAACCAAATAATGGGTTATCATTAAACAAGTTTCTAAGAATTAAATTATCTGAGGGTGTGCCTTGAATCATTGCTTTGAGTTAATACAAAATTTCATTGACCTGAATGGCTTTGATGTGGGTATAATTACCTTTTTACCGATTACCGACTCCACCATTATTGGTCCCACATTCTACCAAAAATAGATTCATTTACAATTATTTCTCCATACAAGGAGAACTACTGTGAATCTATCTTACTGCTGAAACTGCAACAACAACGTTACGTCTATTTTTACTTTTATTAAGCTTAACAATTTTGTAATGAAATTTGTGTTTTTCGTGAAAATCTACATTGTTATCGCTAATTTTATTTGTTTCTGTAGCTTTTAATTTAACTTTGACCTTTAACCATCGGTCATTTTTCCAGTCGTACCGCTTCCCCATTTCAAGCAAAATATCTTCAAATTTAGGCCATTTTGGACCTTTAATTTCACCTAACCTAACAATGTGAACGTCATTTGTATCAGAAAGTACGTCTGCATGCACTTCTTTTGATTGTTTTATAGAATCCCGATCACCGTTTACGTGAATTTTTTGAGGTAAATTCGAAGGCCCTCCCTGTTTTATCCTATGATTCCATGTAAGGTTTTTACTTCCACTGTAACTTACTATGTTACTCTTATATTTTTGCAATAAACTGTCTAGAATTTGTTCCTTTAGCCGTTTGCTTGAGTACTCATCATAAAAATCTTCAATTTCATGCTGGATTTTATCTGAAACAAAATTTTATGTTCGTTTCAGTTTTCCTTTATTTTTTTTTAAGCACAGTTATGATATCAACAATCAAAAATAGTTCAAAAAGTTTCAATAATTTTGTTATAGTATACATCTTGCTATATTATGTTCTATTACGATGACGAATCGAATGCAGCTTAATTTGTTGCAACTGCACAACAAACATACATTTTAATCTGCTTTGAATTCCACTAATATTTACAAAAATTCTCTTACAAAGAAAACATACGTATAAAAGATGAAAAGAAGACGTAACAATACAATCAAACAATTAAACAACACTCTGGAATTAAATTCTGCCCTGATGAGCAAATAAATACACAAAACTATCAGAAAATGAAAATTGTTATGAAAGTCTTTGCTTAATAGGATTGTGGTCTTATAATAAATATTGTAGGTTCACTTTAAGAAAATGCCTACGATGGTACAAAGTATTATTTCAACGGGAAAAGTGCTCGACTTGAGCGCTATCAATACTCGATTTCTCGTATTCCGTCCGTGTCATATAATGATGCAACAGTTAGTTTTGTAACGAGTATATTCATAAACCTTCAGACAACTTCACATTTGACAGTTCAATTAATAGAGAACAAAGTTAGTGTACACGTGAATGACATAATTTTACCAATATAATTAAACCCTTCAGGAAAACCACTCACCGGCCATTTTCGTGAATAACTCGATATCGTCCTGAAGATTTTCCTTGTCTTTTTTCTTCCATCGTCCATCTCCACGATCTGGGAAATAAATTAACGTTATATTTTCTGTTAATCTGATAATAATTTCCGAATGAATGGAACCTTTCAAAATGGTGTACCTGAGGGATATATCTTCATCAATAGATTACGAGTATATGAAAATGAAAGACTTTTCCTTACAATACTATTATGTAGTATTGTAAGGAAAAGTCTTTCATTTTCATCTTGATAATAATATAAGCTAGAAACCAATTACTATGACATTTAGGAGTATTCATTATATTATAAAAATTTATCTAATTTTAAGCTTTTTACAGATTTTTTCTTTTCTTTTTATTTATTGAGAGTGTTAGGCCTTTGCGCTGCAGTGGGAAATTAAAAAGGCTGACTGTATGGATTTATAATGAAGTGTAGAGACACTAGTATTTTAAAATGTATATTATGCACTATACTTGTATATAAGAAGGTTATTTAAATGACATACCTACGCAAACAGTAAGTACTATCAAACAGCATGTGTAATGTACGAAGCCGTGGGCCATATGTGCGCTGCCGGTGCTACCTGCAACAATTAGAATAGGTAAACGATCAGGTATCTAATACACACAATGCATTTGTTTATACCAAGTATAACTGCCTACCGCTACACTAAAAGTTAAAATTTAACTAAGCAGACGTATGTAACTAAATATCATGCTCGAAAGTATAGACTAATTAAGGTTATCTATTCACTAGTTAAAATTCTAGAAAATTTAATCAAAAGATACAACACAATTTTTGTTAACATTATTGGGTATATCCTACAATATAGCCTACGGCCTAGCCTAATTTCTAAGGCAAAAACTTAGCCTAACGGAATATGTGATTTTTACTTTTATTGTTAAATTCATTTTAAACCTAAAAAAGATTGACATAAAAATGAACGTTTAGAACAGTAACTCTGATATAAAATTTGCACATTGCATAAATACAGAAAAAAGGGCAAATAACATTTTGGTATCATCATTTAGAGAAAATGAGTGTGCACAGATGCATAATATTTACCAACATTAAAAGAAGGGTCTCCGTTTAATATCAGGGCGGCAACAAAAAATGAACGAACAAATTAAAAAGTCACCACCGCTCAACTTCTGCTACTGTCGAGAGATTTTTTTTATAAATCTAATTTTAACCGACGCTCCACCATAATTTGCAAGAAGACGAGCCGTTTAATTAGAAAAAAAATATGAGGTCATGAATTTTTTATGCTGGATCTTAATTTTGCAAGGTGTGAGGGCAAGGCGGTTCGTTACATTTGAAGTTGTTTTAATCTACGACAAAAAAACATTGTATGTAGGTTAAAATAGTTAGTGAAAGTTAAGGAACTTCCCCGGACGGCAATGCCCAGATGGGTGAAAATTAATAACGTAACTACAGTTTGTTTTTTGTTCAGTTGTAATTTTTGTTACCTTGCTATCCTGTGTAAGTTGTGTAACATTGTATGTACGGTCAACAGCACATCACGGTTAACACTCGCAGTTCGATAATAGCACTTAGGTATGCCCCCGACATAAGAGCGGTACAAAATCCAAAGTGTTACGTCTGACGTGCTTTTGACTGTACGTACCTATGTTGAAACCATAGAAATATTATGTACTGACGTGTTGAAACTAAATTTTAATGATGTTACATCTTCGATAAAACGAATAAGTTAGGCGGACAATAAATTAGGTACAGTATAATTATATTATTGTTGTTGTTGTATTTTTATAATAAAGTGACATAAAGGGCTCATTAAACGAAAACTACCCATTATTTTTCAAACGCATCTAGGATCCATCGAACAAAATAGTTCAGACTTTAATTAATCTGTGTAATCACATAATTATTATGTATGAGTATAAACAAATCATGTTATCAAAAAAATATCTTGTAAGTCGAAACAGAAATCTCAGAGTATTCGGCGTAATTACATAAAAAAATTTATATTCACATACTTAGTTAATAAACTCCTTGTTTTTCTAGTCGGTCAAAATTTAGTATTTTTAATATTGTGTTACTTTAATTTAAATTTAATTATTCAAATTCAAACGCTCACTGTCTGAGTTAATTATACTACAGACTTAAATAACAAGATTGCACTTCTAGACCACCTGCACTTTGCATTCGGATGCAGTTGCGTTTCGTGGTGCAGTGAGACATTTAGAAATGGACAAAATATTTCACATTTTATCTCTGCTCTCATTAATAGTAAGACTACTGAAATAATTAATTATGTACAAATGCATAAACATTTACTCTTAGAGTATTCACAATGTAAAACAAGCAGTATTGAAATGCTAATCAAAAAGGTTCCTTTACATTATAACGACTAAAATTTTATTTTAGTTAAAATAATCTGTATTTTAGTGGACCTTTATTTAGTCATCATAATCATCTCATCGAGTTCCCAATTGTATTGAGTATGGAGCCCAGTGTCCGCTTCGACTTTGATCCTAGATTGGACAGGCCGGGTTGGTATTTATATTGAGATAAAAGAATAACCACAATACCTATAATAGTGAATGCTTTACATCCATCAGAGTCGATTTCCACATTTTCCACATAGATTTTTGTATATTTTTTTTGTTTTGTTATATAACAAAAGAAGTTATATTATGCAAATCCATCCAGTTGTACGGAACCGAAAAGTTTGAAAATCATTTTTTTCGCTTTATTACTTGTATGATGACACCTAGCTAGAATAGTTTTTAACATTTAATGTAGTACTCATGAAAACAAAACAAACGCGCGTAAACTCAACTACATAATATTTTCAGTTAGCGAATTCCATATCGTGACAAATATCCTTACAGGACAAGTCACCGGGCGGTGACGTTTTATAAATGACTTGATTTTGTCTTGATAACACTATGGGGGAACGAAAATTCCCTGTTTACTTGTGAATCAGATGGGTAAAGGAGGATGGTTATCTCTATTTATTTAATTTATCATGGCATTTGAGTGAAGACCGCTGAACATAATAATTTATATAGAGCTTCAGTTGATAGAGGCCCATAAACTCGAGATATTTTAATTGAGAGGTCCTAACTTGGTAGGTACCTTTGTTTAAATAAATTGTTAAAATTTTTATTTTTCCAATATTTGTCATTGTTGTATTAAAGACTTGTGACAGCACTTAATACTTGACATTACATAATTATAATAACATAGTGTTAAGAAATTGGATTCCAAAATTAACTCCTATAACTAAGTAATTGGCTTCTGAACCATTAACTACACGGCTTGTAATAATCATATTACTCAATTAACATTATATTAACACGAACATTAACAAAACAGACCCTTACTGAACTCTCGTTTAAGTCAATATTTAACTCGTAACCGACTACAACACCGGGTCGTTTCATTATCGTTACGCAAGACGGTAGATCCTCTTCAATTATGCACGTCTTCAATTTATAGAAGGACCTAATTCCGCATTAGACTACGGTCCGTAAACGCTCTTCAGCCCCAATCTCATTGAAGAGGTCCCGTAGATAAAGACCTAATGCTAGTAAATTCTATACAAGCTAAGTAACGAACGAAAGCCAAAGATTTTATCGTGCGCCCCACCCTTGTCAATTCAGATTAGGGATTTGTAGCCTAATTTTGACTTAAGCATTCAAGCCAATTTGAATATCCCTTAACAGCTATCTCAACACAGGAACACTAAGCAACATTTGCATACTTTTTAGGCTATACTTTGCTTTTATTTAAGGTAAGTGGGAATAATCAATTTGAATGGCTTCAATTTGTAGTATTAAATTAGCTAATAAAAAGGTTTAGATGAGAAAATATATTTTCTGAAGATTGATTTATTTTTTCTGGTAATTTTCTGAAGAGAATTACATAAAGTAGTTTTTAGAGGACGAGTTCCCTTGTGAACTGAATTTTCTGGTAAGATGTGAGAATTGAGTTGGGCAAAAAAGTGAGTGTTGCCAATAATAAAAGTAATGTTGTTACTTTAATTTGGTTGGTGTTGCCACCAGCATCTCTGAAGAGAAAAGAACCCCATAACTGTGATCTTTTAGCAAGAGCCCCCTAAAACGTGATATGCAGCCAGCAACGCAACACAGAGGCCTTCAAATAATGGAAAACCACAGCCCTTTTCCCCCGACCCTCGAAATGAAACTTAAATTTAGAATTGTGACCTTTGAACTCCAATTTTCCAGCCAAGAGCACTAAATGAGTTATTGAAGAATAAACGAATAAACCGCGTCAATTTTCAATTTCCATTTCTCTAATTATTGCGGATTCCTAATCCCTTCCGTTTTCAAGCTCCGGAATTATTTTGTTTTGTCGCAATATACATATTACTATAAATATTGTTCTTTTTTATTTCAATTGCTGGATATGTTAAACTTTATCGTATTTGATACTTTTTGTTTCATTTCGTGTCGGCGTCTTTGATTACACTAATAAAAATGTTTGGAACTTTTAGCCGGAATGTCTATCTCGACAAACATCATCTTGTCTTTTAGTGGAAATTGTCCATGGGACTATGTTCGTTCACTTTTATCGTCACTGCTTGTAAAAGCAAGACTACATGATGATTGTTCAGTACGTACCTACTTATTCGTGTTTCTATACACCACACTTTCGTGTAAAAACTCGATACAATTAAAAAAAACGACGGGTTGCACTCCGGGAGTGCCGGCAGAAGTGAAAACCTGAATATTAACGTTGTGCATTTTTGATATGTATTTTGGAATGGTTAGGGATTTAATTGATTGGTAGAGGTATAAAAGTACTATCATTTATGTGGTAAAATACAATATTTATTTATTGCGCTATCGTACACAAACATGACAATTTATATTACATTAAAAAGTTTATCTCTCAAATGTAATCAGAAACTTTTTCAGACTTATCAGAAACTCCTTGCTGTGACACTGAAACGCCATAATAAACGATGATAAAATGATTGACAACCGTCAATGTCATACTTTTTTGATTGACAACTATTTATTTTCTAAACAACGAAAACAAAGTTTGGAATTTACAACTAATTGCATACTGGAATCTGCGGATAAACTTTTGAATTTGGAGCAATCGGCCAAGAAATGATTCCCTTTACAGAAACCGCAGACTCCCGAATCGTTAATAACACGAGTGGTGTTACAGTAATCAACATGTCGCTTTGGAGGATGTTCAGTGGGAATTTGGGGTAACAAGCCAAACTGTGTGTGAGAACGAGCCTCTTGTCGCAGGAAATCGGACAGCATTTCTAACTTCATACGACCTGATGCATGCTCCGCAGCATAGCGGATCCAAAGACTGCGGAGAAGTGGTGTTAATTTCCACAAAATACTGTTATATAATTCCGGCGAATAAAGATATTCCAAACTTTTTAAATGTTTTATTACGGCAATTAAATTTTGAATTTTGCAGGATATCAAATTAAGGTCTTTGTGGTCACTTTGTAGCATAGGAAGCATATAGGAAGCGACCGCACTGCGGCTATAATATTAGAAGAGGTCACACTTGACAGTTCATTTGTACAAAGAAAAATATACCTTACGCTAAATGAATAAAACTCAAGAAAACAACATCAGTTCTTATTAATACAATTATTTACTCTACTCCTGATGTACATAAGAAGCACTTTTCTTTGCATAAATGAGCTGTCAAATTGAACAAAAAACCATTATTGTCTATAGACCGACAAACTATCTGTTCCGGTGGCGGCGTCGCTACTGTCTATTTAAAACTGTCATTAAATATCGTTTTTGCATTGCATTTCACGTAGTTCCAATTTTGGCCACCGGAACAGATAAGTTTGTAGAAAACACGTGTCCGGACTTCAAATTTTATATGGATTTTCGATCAGGTCACGTGACACATAAATCCTGACGCGAGTTTAACATTTTTTCCCCATACAAAAAAAGTGGACAACGCCGCTAAAGAAGTTTTCACTTCAAAAAAAAGTTCGGAAAATCTCAATCTACTACATTTTCAAGTACGTCCTTGCGTACCCGGAAAGAATAACGGATAAAAATAAGCTTGACGCTAATTTACGTAGGGAATAGCACTCGAGACCCACCTCTCTGGAGGCACCCGGTCGAGAGCAAAGCACTCAACCGCTCACTCATCTTCGTATGGATAAAAATTAATGAATGCGAAAAAACAGTGAAGTTTAGTAAATTTATATTTTTATTGGCGATGATATTTTAGCCGTCTAATGTTGCTTTTGTTACAAACCGAAGAACTTATAAGATTTCGTACTATGTGTTTATGTACAGTCGACAGCACATCAGACTACCCTAATCTGTCAAATTTCTACAACTAATTTTCAGCTTCATTCCCTTCCAATGACGTTCATTTAAAAAACTAGACTCACAATCACGCACAAATATTGTCCGAAGCAAAAGTCTGCCCACCCGACTATTGGGCAGAGTTTTCGTTTAGTTGTATACAATTGACATTAAACACTAAATGCCACGAGATAAGGTGTTAATTTAAACGAATGTGTTAATGTCATCAGTGTCAAAGCCACTCGGACGTTTTTTGAGGATTTTTTCCTAGAGATTGGGTGTCTAGTTATATATTGAACGTCATTGTTCCCTTCACATAGAGTTCTCTTTCAATTGAGAATTTTTGACAGATTAAGGTAGGTTGATCCGCTGCCTTCCGTACTTTAAAACAAATCACTTTTCTTAATCATTTTTCCTGTAGCATATTTTAAGAAAATATATAATTTATACCTACGTAAAATAATTTAAAATTAAAAGTGTGGCTATTTTGTCAATCCTATAAACATATAATAATTGTGTAGTATACTACAGTATACCTACTAGGTATGACGGGAGATGTATATAATATAAAAAAAAATTGCCTGCCATTCAAAATAGTCCAGTCAACGAAGCCTTAACTTTGCCATCTTAGAGGAAAAGCTGAAACCGGTGCCAAAATTTTTGTTAATGACCCCATAATAACATACAAAAAATGCAGGGTCGTGAGTCACCGGGGTCATACGAAAAAAAAATGGAAAAGGGTGAAAAAATGACTTTTTCACAAAAATCTCGATAACTAAAAGAGATATGAGAAAAAGTTTTAGACAAAAGTTGTAGAGAATTACTTTGTCTACAGAAAAGATTATTATCAATTACGCGTATCGCGCACCGTTTGCTAGAAAATCGAGTACAAAGTGCACATATTGATGTAGAACCAAATTAATAAAAATAAGACGGAAATCTCTTTGGGGATATCGTAGAAAGCATAAAAATAATTTTTAATTGAAAAATTTGTCAAAATTCTATTTATACGAAAAACATTGTTTGTGAGAATTTTCGCACTTTGTACGCGATTTCCTAGGAAACGGTGCGCGATACGCGCAAATTGATAAGAACATTTTTTGTAGACAAAGTAATTTTCTACGACTTTTGTCTGAGACTTTTTCTCATTTTTCTGTTAGTTTTCGAGATTTTTAGGAAAAATACATTTTTTCACCCTTTTCCATTTTTTTTTTGTATGACCCCGGTGACTCCTGACCCTGCATTTTTTGTATGTTATTACAGAGTCATTAACAAAAATTTTGGCACCGGTTTCAGTTTTTCCTCTAAAATGGCAAAGTTAAGGCTTCGTTGACTGGACTAAAACATCAATAAAATAAATGCACGGAATCACAAGTATGATTGATTGATGAAAAAGATTATTATGATTTTACTGGCATGAAATGGCTTCTATCTGTACTTACAATTCCTCTTAATTATAGTATTATACAGGAAATGTTGTTAGTTCAACGAGTTGAGTAATCTTGAGTGGCGGAATAGTTTCAATATCATTAGTAAGGATTATATCGATCGACGTGATTAAATTCTGAGTCTTTTGAAGAGATTCGTGAGTATATTGAAAAGCTTTCTACATTTCTAGGTAAAACTTGAAAAGTGTGCCTACCTGATCGGGAAAACGGGATGGAATGTAAGCAACTATCTAGAATAAATCCAAACCTGACAGCAGCACATACAGATTTATGTATTTATGCTGCTGTCTGTAAAATGTACATTGTACTAACAATTGTACATATTTGAATTCAACTATTATTCACTGACATATACATTGTGATGTTGCCCAATATTTATCCATTTACTCGTATACAAATCTTGGTAAAACAATCACAAAAGCAATAAGTAAAATCGAAACATAACATTAGATATGTACAATTGTACATGGGGCAAATGATTTGAATTTCTATAAAGTTTAACAAACACAATTAATGTTTAGGGTGAGTCAGTTACCATACCTACCTTTCCTACGTCAATGGACGTATCTCAAAACACAACCGATTACGTTTATCGACGTGGCAAGTAATACAAGTCAGACATTAGCTTAATTATACTAATTGAAAACAGATAATGGAGTAGCAGATCAAAGTTGAGAGTTGGCGATTACCTACAGAAGGATGAATAGCTAAACTTCAGACGCGTTCCTTCACGTGTGCTACCTTTATGTGTAATTATTGTTAACTTGTTTTAATGTGTGACTTTATTAGATTTTAAGTTGTTGCTGCGTCCTTGCAGGGTAAATGTGAGTGCTATTTTATATTTAAGACCCATTGTAACCACATTACGCAATAAAGAATTACGATTATGATTAGAGACAAGGAAATTAGTATTGGAGTGACTCACAAAATAATATGTCTCTCCGGAAAATTGCAAAACATAGTTTACTAGACTATACCGTTATCCTGCGGGAATATCTTTATAAATTGTAGCCTAGTGTTATTCTGATGTATAAGCTATATTATTGCAAAACAAAAGTTTTTACGTGAAAGAGTAACAAAAATCCATCCATACATCTATACAAACTTTCGTGTTTTTAATATTATAGTAGGATAAATATTTATCTACTGAGATTGTAATCGATTGCTCGCAAACCTTTTGATTGCAATCTTTCGGTCGTTAAACTGTCTACTGACTAAAGGCTGGCTCTGATGTGTTGCTTTTTCTGTAGGGCTCACCTATTTAATTAACCCATCCAAATCTTCACTGGGTTGTTCCTCCTGCTATATCCAGCAAATCCAAGTTGTATTATTCGTAAAATAGGGCTTTTAGGCCCGGTAACCGCTTTGCAAGACCTGCTGTCATTGAACGCCCATTTGCCTTCACACCCTAAGAGGGACAAGACATTTCCGGGTAGCCCGGCCTGATGACTTCAAGCCTAAGAACGATCACCTCTAAAACTTTGTCATCCCCAGAGGTAGCTTGGCGCAAAAGCTAAAGCTAACGCTCTCGTGCGCTGAATCGTGATGATCAAATAACCTTGTGCAGATGTGAACTGTATTTTGTTACAAGGGAAATGTCGAGTTCATAAAAAATAAATTATAAGCAATGTCATTCAAATAATTTAATAAAGTGTCACACAGCTGTGACGCTACACGCGCGGAAAGATTAAATCAAAAGGTGTTGGTATCAAGGATTCACAAAGCGCTATATAGAAACGTCGACAAGGAAACTCGGGTAACTCAGTCATGTTTAATGTAATTTTGTTATTTGTGATTCCACGTTATGTTTTAAACAATTCCATTGAGTTTTCATAATAATTATTTTAAAATAATTTTGCTTTGTTGATCTATAAATAACGCCGCTGGCACAGCTAATCAAAGTTATTACCAGTAATATTTCTTTTTGTATCATTAGGGTTCCGTAGCCAAATGGCAAAAAACGGAACCCTTATGGATTCGTCATGTCTGTCTGTCTGTCTGTCTGTCTGTCTGTCTGTCCGTCCGTATGTCACAGCAACTTTTTACCGAAACTATAAGAGCTATACTGTTGAAAATTAGTAAGTAGATGTATTTTGTGAACCGCATTAAGATTTTCATACAAAAATAGAAAAATAATAATAAATTTTTGGGGCTTCCCATACTTAGAACTGAAACTCAAAAAAATTTTTTTCTTCAAACCCTTACGTGTGGGGTATCTATAGATAGGTCTTTAAAAATGATAATAAGGTTTCTTATATCATTTTTTTCTAAACGGAATAGTTTGCGCGAGAGACACTTCCAAAGTGGTAAAATGTTGGTCACCCCCCCTCTAACTTCTAAAATAAGAGAACGATAAAACTAAAAAAATATATGATATACATTACCATGCAAACTTCCATTGAAAATTGGTTTGAACGAGATCAAGTAATTAGTTTTTTTTAAAACGTCATAAATCGTAAACCGCAATTTTCCCCTCATTCAATCAACTCAAATATAAAAACGTCGATCAAACTTACAAAGAACTACAGGAACTTTTATATTATGATGATACTTGCTGCTACGGAACCCTTCATGGGCGAGTCCGACTCGCACTTGGCCGGTTTTTTACTTTGTCTCTTGTTTATCTTCTCTCTTTACATTTACTTACAATATATGTAGTTACCTAATAATTAATAATTGGTTTATTGATATTATAACATATTTCCGAACAGCTTCGATAGCCTTATAAATAGAGATGTGAAACAAGTGCCGTAGAGCTAGAATTACAAACGAACACTTTTCATTAACAACGATGATAATTGTGGCAATAATTATCAAAACAAAATAAAATACATTAAAAATAAAATACACGTAAAAATCAATAAATATGGTCCTAACAGGCCAATAAAAAAGTGTTCAGTTTTGGTATCAGTATCTTATGAAATAACGAGCCACTTGGTGTAATGGTCGAGAAGTCGGCTATTACACCAGAGGTCGCGAGTTCGATTCCCGCACGGTAAAAACATTTGTGTGCATGAACATGTCTGTTTGTATCGGTCTGGGTGTTTCTATGTATAATATGTATGTATTTACAAAAAAAAGGATTATAAGTAATGTTTATTCGTTGTTTGGCACCCATAGCACAAGCCACAAGCAAATGCTTAGTTTGGGGCTAGATGGCGTTGTGTGAATAATGTCCAGAGAGAATATTTGTCCAGAGAGAGAGAGAGAGAGAGACTTGATATTTCAAAACATATAATTTTTTATTAATACGCAATCTTATTGCAAGTGAAATTATCTATGTACTTCTGATTTACCTGCTTACGGAAGGAGAGAAAATCGGAAATGTGTGAGTCGGTCTCTCCTTGGTAGGAGAGACCGACTCACACTTTTCCGATTTTGTAATTTTCGTGAAGGGATCATAATAATATCCAAATATTCCAATGTACCAGAAAAATGTGGTATTATATCATGTACAAACATTCTAAAAGACATGTTTATGACGTAGAGGATTTATTGTTGTTTACATAAATCACATGCGTATATGCTGCCCGGATAAAAGCGTTTTATCACGTTATAAATTAATTGCTACATTCGAGTTAACTCTGACGTTGAAACAAAACGTATCATATTTTTTTTATAAATTGCTTTTTGGGAAGTGCTTTTTTAGAATATAAAATATATTATCATGCAAATCGAGTTGATCGGTGACGCAGCTTTTAACGCAATAGCAATTAAGTTATCTAACTTTATACATTACTAATAGCTGATGGATGATCTAATTTAATTAAATTTGAGAGGAGACTAAAAGTGAAACAGTAAACAATCGCAATTTTTTTCAATGGAATTTAAAATTTTGCTCTTTTAAGAGACGACAAAATATGTAGGTATGTTTTTCGTCGTTGAAAGTTTTATTGAAAGCTTCCAAGAAATACCTTTAAAGGTAATGTTTAAATTTTTTTTTTTGCGTTTGTATCCGTGTTTATCTTGGATTTTGTCTTCTATGCCTTATCAAGGCTATTTGTATAATAAAATCGGTGAAACACAACCATTAGGTTTTGAAGCCGGTTATTATACCAGAGGTCGCGGGTTAGGTTCCGTTACAAACATTGGTACCGGTCTGGCTGTTTCCATGAGAATAAATATTTACATGAAAAAAGTATAAAAGTAATGTCAATCCGTTGTCTGGCATCCGTAGTAGGTACAAGCTGTGTATAGTTTAGGGCAAGACGTAGTGTATATCCAAAGATAAAGCTTAAGTGGATCTTTCACAGAAAAACTTTATCATGATTTCGTAAACACATCTTAGTTCAAGACTTTTAGACATTTCAAATTTCTTCACTGGATTTTTTAACTATCTGTATCTTTCACCCATAAATACAGCCGCTTTGTTATGAAAACATTTGTAATAGAGTTCCCAAATATCAATAAATATGTCAGTATATAGAAGAGACTTCTCGACCATTACACCAAATTATAATGCACACAAATGTTTCTATCGTGCGTGAAACAAACTTACGACTTCAGGTGCAATATCATATTCTAAAAGTCACAACAATACGCCAAAGAATACGTTTTAAAATCTTGACATTGTATGTTTCTGACTATTACCTTGGTTGCCGTCTAATCAATCGGCTTGAACTAATTTTAATTACAGAAAATCAGAAAATCGATGTTCAAATATTTAATAATGTAATTATAATATATCATTAGAGAACGTAATGTGACGTTCACTTCACTCAATAACAGTTAAATTGAGCTTGTTGTAAAATATATTTAAATAGAACACTAGCCTTCCGCCCGCGGTTTCACCCGCGCTTATCTCTTTTTTCAAATATCCCCCCACATTTCCGGGATTAAAAGTAGGTACCCTATGTTCACCGGGGATAGTGTAGCTTTCCAACAGTGAAAGAATTATTCAAATCGGTTCAGTAGTTTCGGAGCCTATTCAATACAAATTAACAAACAATCAAATCTTACCTCTTTATATTTATTTATTTATATACACTTTATAATTGCCGAAAGGCATTCTGTACCAGTCAACCACTGGGCGCGGTAGCAGTAAGTGCGAAACTGGTGCGGTAATTGCAAAAAGAAAGTGAAATGACAAATAAACATGAATAAAATAACCACAATACACAATATTATAATAGATATCAAGGAAATTACAAAAATTTTAAACAGATAATTACCTATTTTGTCTTAACATAAAACTCTAATCTGTATTTGGACTGAGAATTTCTACTCGTACTGTACCTACTTCTAGTAAATATGTTTCCAGTAGGTACTATCATCCTTACTAAGAAAAATAATAAATAATGTAGGTACATAAAATGTTTCTTTTAAGCTTCGTATTATACCTACACAAAAAATTTAATTTGGATAATAAAAATTTTACCTTAATTTTCTTATCAAGATTTCGTTGAACGTAATTGCTAACATTTTTTCTAGTTTAAGCCAGCCTGTATAATAGACAATTACAGGCTGACTTAAACTACAAAATGGAAATCATAAATTATAAGAGCTCAAAACAAGATTGACTACGTAACAAATTGAAAAGGAAAATGCTTTTAATATTCTTACCTTCTAAATTTTATCAAATAAAAAAGTTACTGAGGAAAAAGGAATTTTAATTTTACTTTCTAAATCATGTAGATATATTATGTAAATCTAAGTTATAAGCTTATAAGTTAAAGTAAATGATAAAACTGAAAGACGAAGATTAAAATACATTACAAAATAAGAAGCAACAGAGTAGTATGAAAATTCCACGTACCTCAAATTTGAATAACGAACCACTTCTGAACACGAACAAACCAACAAACTTGTCCCGGTGATTGCCTACTCAATAAACCAACTACGACTCGAACTCACAAACTTTGTTACGAGAGCTTCACTCCGCAAGGCAATATGCGTGGCTCCCCGGCCGAGGATCGTTCGCAACTGACAGACCTTATGAGCCAGCCAATGCTAAGTTTCCTCCCCTACATCCAACCCTCTTCACACGACCCTCAATGTACCGTCCTCTCCATCGCTCGTGCAAACGACAGCTCTCTTAAATTCACTTTCAGAAAACCAGCATTGAACTATAAACATTCAATAATGTCTACACAAATTTTATTCTTAGTAACAGTCGTTCCGTTACCATAGCTTATGCTAGCCTATTCACCGTTAAAGTTGTATGTATTGCATGTCTGCAAGGTGGTCTTTTCAATCAAACGGGCTTTCAAGTCTATAGAAATTGCCTACCCGCGCATTTATGTTTCAAGTTTAATTAACCCCAGGCAACTGCAGATACCGCCATAATGCGGACGTCATTTTATAAATTATGTTGGGATAGAAAAATAAAACGTTGAATCGAATTTTTATTCATCGTGTCCTCTTTATGTTGGGCTTTCAGTGCGGGGTTTCTCTGGGAATGGGAATTCGCCATCTGTTTTTTTAATTGTCTTTTTAGGAATATTATTAACCTACCTAGTATGATGCGTAGGTACTTTTAAGTAATAAACTCTCAGCCAATAAAGTACACAGACTAGTTACATCGTCAAAAAATCTTTATTAATTAAAACAATTTATAAAAAAGCACGTATGAATCAAAACTAAAACCTACATTACTTTGATATAACCGCACGAATCGCTTTTTTCAGTCACACCCAATGGTTGACTGGTAGAGAATGCCTTATGGCATTAAGTCCGCCAGGTTGTACCTCTGTTGTGCAATAAAGCTTAAATAAAAAAACGAATATTATTAAAATACAATAATTATACCCATATAAATTATTTTAAAACGTATGTAATATACAATATTCTTGGTCAAACTCAAACCAAAATCAAACTTAAGTTTCTTGCGGCAATTTTTTTTCTACAGGCCAATAAAGTCGGAGTGCTGGTAGAAGAAAAGGATTGACGTGCAAAATTATTAGTAATAAATTTATTTGCAGCAAAAATTATTTCATTTCATTATACGAATATAAAGTACATTTTGCCACGTTTTTAATTTAATTTCACAAATATGTAAAGTGGACTTATCTCTCGTTAAACTTTGGAAGTGCCACCCAGTTTGGAAGTGCAAGTTGGGTTTAGCTGTGGTTTAGGTGTACTGTGAAACAACGGTGAAGTTTCCAATCCATCACTTTGTGTGCTTGTGCTTTAAATAGGTAACTCAGGTTTCCCTTCAAAACGCATAGGTGCCGGTAGAGCGACTAGAAGGAGATCCAGGGCTGATTTACAGGTTAGTGGGAACTGGCATCCTTTCAGTGCTTTGCAAGCGAGATATCTTTGGGTTGGTTAATAGCCACAAGGCTAGATCTCATCATCAGCCTATATACGTTCCCACTGCTGGGACACAGGCCTTATCTCAATTGTGAGATAGTGCGGGCCATACTCCACCATGCTGACCTAGTCCGTGTTGGTGGCGGGGTGCGTAAGGCAAGTGTCCAACCTAAATGTCAGATGTTATCAAGCCGCCAAATGGCCTCTAAGCCTGACGACTAATATCTACATATTATAGTAAATATCAGCCGGGACCAACAGCTTAACGTGCCTTCCGAAGCACGGAGACGCCCGAAATAAATGTCACTAAATGTGGTCAGAATGGTCACCCATCCATTAACCGACCGCGGCGTGGGTAGCTTGACTCTCGTTATCTCTAACGAAGAACTGACACAGCTGCGCCACGAGCCTTGGAGGCAAGGCTAGATCTAGCTCGTCCCAATTGGGTGGAAAAGGGGAATTATTCCGATCTGTCACCCTGCTTTGTCCCACTGGAAGCCGGGGGTTATCAAATAGATGTTGTCCCAGGTGGGACTCAAACCCACGACCCCCGGCCACTATCAAACGCGCCATCGACCCAGTCTACTAGTAGTTTTAATATACATACACAAACTTTATAAATAATTTGCCAATAATTAATGGTTAACATAATATGCTCGAAATTAATATTTTACACGCCATCATCAATTTCTGGTATAAGTATAAAATTATGAAAATATCTTCTGATATTTCGGCATAATTATTTTTGTATCGAATTATAATCATCGAATATTTTACTGCTTCTTATTACCGCATTAAAATGTACATAATTACTGTCAACATTTTACGTAACAAGAACGCATTTAAAAAAAAGAATATATCTGGCGCTTTGTGAATAATTTCCAGAAATATTTATTATTATTATTAGTGAAAGAAGGACCGATAAAAAAAGAAAACCCTTTTGCATTCATTTATAATAATATAGGTTTAGTATGTATGGCAATCGGTCTATGTGTCACCTAAAAGTAAGTTTTAATACAAATATATTTACATTCCGTATTTGTACTACATGATAATATATTTTCCTTTCGTCACCGTCTCTCATGATTTCAATATACTTACATAAATTATACATATGTGCAAAGAGTGCTGCTTAGTATGCAGGTTCCATCGCGATGTTTTCCTTCAAAGCAACGTGAATAATATTTTTTACCTCAAGTTGTCGATTTATAGCAACCCAAAAAAGAAATCCATTACTGTAACCACAGCAATAAAAAATACATCCGCAGCCCACAGCGTGTTGTAAATGGGAACACCTTTGTGAAATCTATAAAACATTCACAAAAATAGTACCTATGGGTAGGTTAAAAAGTAGAAATAAATAGTAATGTGACACCGTCATTTTATTTACTGATAAGATCTCGTAAAATTTTCTATAGAATTGAGTCCAAATAACATGGGCCAGAATACAAATTGCTTCTCCAATTAAAAAGGTATGTAATATTTTTATACCAGACTCTTTGATTAAAGTCCAGACTTGTCAAATCTTATATTTGAACAAGATTGAAACCATCGAGCCATCGATCACTAATAAAGAACTAGATACACAATGCCATGCAAAAGTCGCCTCAAAACGGTCGAAAATCTAGTTCTTTCTCTTTCTCGCAAAATTCTAGATGGAATAATGTAAACTCAACCTTACGTGCAATGCGTGAAGTTGTATTTCGCAAAGCTATTACGAGTGCTCGCGCTCGACGAATCACAGTGCGCCAAATACCATAAAATTTTACGACCTAGGCTCGCCGCAAGGACAGGGAACGGGGTGGAGTCGAATTGTTCAAAAGTATTTTTTTGTTTTTATTGTAAATATTGGTATGGGATTTTTGGAATAGGTTTATTTTAGTTTTAGTTACACAGTCACAACATTTATTTATTAATGAAATAAATATACACAGATATCATTAATTATGTATTTATATTAAAAATTGAAAAAAAAAATAATAACATTAAGTGAGTCACGCTCACAGGTCACACTTATACTATTTTCACACCTTTATATAAATTATATTATAATAAATTTATTTCAGAACTTTAAGCACCACAACATACATTAATACAATGATGAATATTTGTAACATAATCCTTTGTATTTCCCCTCCTCATTAAAATTTCTATAAGGAGGGCCTCTTATATCGACTCATATGGGATAAACTCCAATAAAATCTCACATGTTAAATTTATTACATCCACTAAAAATTTAATTTATTATAATATGTTTGTATAATATTTACTTTTAAAAAGTACCAAAGTCTTATTAAACAAAAAAACAATACAGTTGTATTTTAATAATAAATTTTTTTTACAAACAATAGCGTCTCCACGGATTAATGGAACCGAGTAAACGAACATAACCCAAACAATTTAAGTGGGCTTGAGGTCTTTACAATTGAGTTGCGTTATAACTACTGGTATTTATTTCAATTTAATTTTTAAAAATGATATTACGATGTTTTTTAATAAAAGTGATAATAATAAATAATGATAATATTAATACTTCCCGAAAATATGAAAGTCCATCCTTTTTTTTCGTCTTGGATGGGTGATTTTTGCACTTTTAAAAGGAGCATTTAGGCATGTTTATTGTCGGAGCGTTCGAATGCTACTAAGATAAAAGTCCACCTAAATGTTGATTTTAGGAGCTCTTTCGGTGAGGACACTTTTGGCCACTGATTGTGTATCTAGTTCTTATTAGTGATCGAAGCATCGAGCTTAAAAATAGTTACACTAGAGGTTGCAGGTTCGATTTTCGCACAACCATTTATTTCTATGAACACGTCTAAATCAGTGTGGTCTCTATGTATAATTATGTTGAATGCCTTTGTATTTATATGAAAAAAAAAATTAACTAAAGTTTATCCGTTGTCTGGCGTTTCCGTAGTAGTTAATTAGTTTAAGTTTACAGGTTACTGTGTTGATATTTCCAAGGATATAAATAATTTTACTCCTAATAGTTTATATACGAGCTACCAACTCTGCCCTTATTTAATTCAATGTTAGCACAGTATTTTCAATGAACACAATTTGAATGAAGGAGTAAATAATATTTGGCATAAAATGACGAGGAATACAAACAAAACAAAGTTTGTTGTACCTTTCAGCTCTCGACAGCCGGCAGCTTGTCTGATGCCATCCGTCTTTTAGAATGCTACCGTGTTTATCAAAAACGACGAACAATGAAGAGATTATTTCCATAATTAGTAAACCTTATTTGAGAAGTCAACTGAGGAAATAATTTGATAATTATATAACTACTATTGTGTGATATTTTGCTTAAAATTACTAGAACATTTAAAAAAAAACTGCCTATTTCATAATTATCAAATTATTTCCTCAGTTGACTTCTCAAATCTATCATAATATCCAAGTTTATAGAAAGAATGAAACTATTTCTGCTATCTTATGGGATGTCTTTTCCCAATGTCTAGTTTATATATGTACCATATAACATCAAAATCAGTTCAATAATAAAGGTGTGACAGAGGTCACACAAAGTTACTTTCGCGTAATAATTATTATTTTATTAGCACAGATAAAATATTAATAGTCTATTAGTATGAATTAATCTGCTAATAAGTCAAAGAACATTAACAAAAGACCACAATCAAACGGCATTGATAATGATCAAAGCTCTATTTCATTTACTAATAATAAGCTTTTCATTGATGTGTAATATTGAATACAACCGGTGAATGAAAACACAACATACTCAAGCTCGACTTACGTGAGATCTATGCTAAGAAGAGTTTCTGAATACGGACCTTAGGGTGTTATTCCACCGGCGATGTACTAAGCTGTGTAGCTAAGGATGTGTATGATATCTACCAATAGGGATCGTTTAGGTACTTTAATAACATCAAATAATTAGCACTAGTGAAAACGAATAAAATGAATCTATTTTTTTTATAATATGAGACGCCAAGGGCAAAGGATGCGAGCAAAGGATTCGAGCTAAGGATGTAAGCTAGCTATGTGCTGAGTAGAAATACACAATGTTACTCCAACTTTTCACATAATTATCATCGTAGGAGTAAAAAAAAAATTTTTCTAACCTATGTTGTCCCTCTACTAGGCAAGTCTTCCCCAAATCTCTCCACATGGCAACAGAAACTTCTAGTGCCCTCAAAGAATATTCAGATACAATGTCTGTAACTTTAAAATAATGGATTACAAAATATCGGAGTAAACACATAAAATTGGGATATACTAAAGATACTAGAAAAAAAAATTAAGATAAATATAAGGAGGATGAATTGAAGATTGCGCGGCGCATCTTCATAGCACATCTTACCCGCTTCGCTACACCGCTTAGCATTAATAGAAACGGTTACATAGTTTCAAAGCTTAGCTTTAACCTCGCTCACTGCCTAGCTTACTCGCACATCTCAAGTGGAAAAGCACCCTTACCGTCGCCTTTGGCAGGGACGAGATTGCGTTTAATTAGGGCCCGCGGTATTCCGTCCTCTCACACCCAAGGGATATTATATAACAAATCGCGCCCTACATCCTCCTACGTACCTAATCTTTACTTCATTACGTAACTTTTTGCCTTTGTTAGACCCTTGATTATGAAACTCATGGCTTTTGTTCGCGCGTCACACGATGTTATGAGATATGCAAACGTTTACAAAAGATTCTAATGAAGATTTTGAATGGAGAGGGTTTTTGGTTTATGTAGGAAAATGAGAAATATTTACTTGTCAACATCACAGTTGCGTACGAAGATAAAGTAAAAAAGTCTACAGATAAAATAATATCAAGTGTAAGCGAACCTGGTGGTTTGTGACTTGACTCCTTATTCTATTTAGAAATAGTTACTACAGTGTAAGCTAATCTTCGAAGCTTTAATCAAAGTCAAATTGTTCATTTTGCAACTTTATTTACGAATAAATTCTTTTGCACGCCAAAACTTTCACTTTTACTTTGACGTAAATCTCAAGACATTTCTACTTATAATTCAGATATGTTAAAAGTGCATCTATTTTGGATACTTTTGCTATACTTTATTGTTTTTTATAGCGTAAGGCAAACGGTTATGTGTGACACCTCAAAGTAAGTGATTACTACTGCTCATGGACGAATGCACCTACGGACTCAGATGTGTTCCCAACTTTAAGAAAATTATAATTATAAAGAGAGGGGAACAGGCTCACTCTTAAAAATGACATTTGAGCCTACATGCACAACACTTGTCCATAAATGGCTTTGAGCTGAAAACGGATTATGACAAAAAATACAATGAGGATATTATTTTTCCATTGTTCAAAGTATTATTGATCGATAACAAAAAAAAAAAAAAGAAAGGAAGTAAGGTACGACAGCTGAAAATAAAAAAGTAAAGCTGGAGTATTATCCCTGCGCTTCCCCTGTCCGTACGTAATCGTACAAATATAAACAAACTGAATGAAACGGAATCATTAAAAGCGGATACAAAAATGTCCATTACAGCTACCCTCCTCAAACTCTATCTAAACCCGGGGCTTTGTTTTCGGCGATATTTTTTTTCGTGCCACTTTTCGGGACCGTCGACTTCTGTTAGTCGTCTCTTTTGTAAAGCCTTGCACGCAAATACGGGATTTGTGAGTTAGACGTACACACGTGAGATACAACTTCCCATATATTGTAATTTTGACAAAGGTTTTGAAAAAAGCATAATTTGTTAAGCAACTGTTGAGTTTCTTGCGGTGTCTCTCCTTAACAGAACTTTGACGTTGTGCTATTCCTTTCATACTGAAATCATTTTGAGTTACCATTGGATAACAGAAAGGAAAGAATTTGTTTCTTCTCCTTTCACGTCATAATAGAGCGACCGATTAAATTTATTGCTATGGAAATAGTTTGAACAACAACACTGGAGTGTTCCGTATTCCTTGAAGATAACTCGACTGAGAAAACATTGTCAAAGCGCAAAGTAGTACATTATTTTTAACAAGAAAGTTTAATTACTTATTTTATCCCTTTGTTTACTTTTCATCCCTTTTTATCCTGTGTTGTAGCCGGAACAATAATAGCATAAGCTCACTTAAAACAAAATTAATCAAATATTTGTTTTGTTCCACTTTCACCACGCACGACCCGAGATATATATGTATAGGTCATCCAAAGTAAATTCCACTGATATATAGCGTCCAGTTTAACCCCGGATGAAATAGCCATTTACACCGATGCCACCGAAAAAGAATCACCATTAACTTAATTGGTGAAAGGTTCGCCTTATCAGTTTTCCGCTCGGGCGACTGATTAACGATTTACGAAAATAGCTTTTGGGTACGGCCTATCAGACAATATTCTGTATCAGTACCAAAGGGGTAGGCAAAACCCCGGCGCTAATGAAAATCATAAAGCATTCAGTGGATGCGTGACTGAACGTGGTAAGATTTTAAAATATTTTTTATAACATGTTTGCTTGTAACGTGAGCCTTGTCTGTATAATAATTAGGTACAAATTGGTGTGCCTCGGTGTGTATAATGATATATTATGATAAATTTATTTGCAAAAAGTATAGGTATAGGTAATGTTTGTCCGATATCTGGCACGCTATTGCTATACCTACATACTTGGTGAACATCTCTGTGTGAATAATGTCCTAGGATATACATTTTATTATTACTTATTTTAAAGCTTTAGCCGACATACATAAACCTTTTATTTGTAAATATTAATTTTGTACAAAAATATTGATTTGTCTACGGTGGTGTTTTTGGCCATTTTAAATGGTTTTTTAAACACATGCATCATATACGTTATAAAACGTTACAGTACTTATTTTAAAACAGAATGTTTTAAAATGCCTTCATAGACCTTTATAAGCATCTTGGTCCTTTTATAGAGGATTTTTCTCAATAAAACATCATTCAGTTTACCCAGTATAAAGACTGAATCGATAAATTACTGAGTTCTTTTGATTTTTTGCATAAAGCGAGTGAATCGTCTGAAAAATTGAATCAACTTTTATCGAATGAATTTGTGCGATCCATTTTTTACGTTTTCCAGGTGGCTTTCATTTTATTGCATAACTTATTCCGGACTATGCATTTGAGTGTTAAGTTACATTATATTGCTTTTAAAAAGGATTTTTAAATTAAATTCGTATGAAATTTCACAATATTAGGTTTATTATACAAACGTTTAAATACAGGATGTTGAGATGCCTTTTCGTTTCGCTAAACGATTTAAAAGCTGGGGTTTTTATGAAAAATATTTAATTGTTATTAAATCAATATTTTGAATATTTCAGAGCGCAAGTTATGCAGTTGAAGTTCTTAAATACTTGTGTTATAGGTAAGCGCATTATTATCAATAATTTTCCCTAACAAAATAACTAAGGTGTCTACTCTTTGTTATATTTTTTGTCTTTTGATTTGGGGAATGCTAACCGTTCCATTTCCTGAACCAGTCTACCATAATTTTAACAGTCTTATACAAACTCTCAAATCAACGTCCGTTGCTTATATATATTTATATTTATAAGAGGCCGAACCCAACACCTTAATCGATCGCCCTCCTGAATTATAGTCGCCCGGTCCCTGAACCCTATATAGTAAAGAATTCAGTACCAGGGCCAGGGCACTAGTACTTCTTTAAGTGACGTAATCAGCCCCAAGGCGATACTTTTCCTGGTAAATTTATTGAACATTTTCTTTAAGTGCTTTTTTCGCGAAAAGTATCTGCAATCGTTGCATTATGAATGGAAAGTTGTACTTAAGAGTACTTTGTACACTGTGAAATATATTTTAAAGTAAAGTGGAATGATGTATCCTTAAGACTGTTGTGGATATAAACTTGCTACTTATAGTAGGAAAATGCGATGGAATAATTTATATCGTTCAACGTAAAAACAGAAGTAAATTTCAAAAGCTTCTTCTAGCTTTGAAATTTGTGTGGAATAAAATCTAGTATTTTTTGTCTTATTTGTAGTTCAAAGTAATTTAACAAGTAGAATTAAAATCCAATCACGTAAAATTTGACAACGCAGTAATTTGTATTGGTTTGCAGTCTCACATGTTACTAATAAAACGAACCGCATACATTGAAACAATGAGAGTATGAATTTATATCCTACTATAGCTGACTCTGCGAACTTTGTACCGCCTAGAAAAGGTGACATGCCGACAGCAGCGCCACCTACCGAGTCCAATTGTGGTGAGTCAAGTGGAGTTAGGCACACATACAGAAGAACTTTATTTTTATTTTTTCATACCACGTCAGTTGGCAGACAGGCAAGCAACCTACCTGATGTTAAGCGTTCACTGCGGCCTATTCCATTGAGGGACACTTCTGCAGCGTCACTCAATATGCTGCCAGACTGTAGGCTTATCGGATCTTCGAGCCTTTAATTATAGCCTTTATATTAGGAAACTTGATTTATAATGAATCATACCCTTTTTATTTTGTAATTCGTGTCTATGACGTATTGTGATCACAATAACTTTATTATGGTCCGTATTTAGCAACTTCAAAGGTGAAGATAAAGATAGGCGTATTTCATAACGTAAGCTTTTGCTAAGAAAGGATTATTAGAAGTTCCAACTTTAAGGGGTGTGGGAGAAGAAATTTGGTCCCTTTGAGAAGAACCATTAATTTAATGATAATTTATCTGAGTTCTTTGTTTGGTTTATTGGTTATAATTTTCTTAACACAGAGCTATTGATTTTGAGCTTAGACGCGGAAACACATTATAAGCAAAAATCGTGTACAAAGCTTCGATAGAAAATTAAAAAAATACAATCTTCAAATTATCAGAACCTAGTCTTATAGAGTTTACATTTTAGTTGTGTAAGTTTACAATTAAAACAAGATATTGTAAGTTTATAACGTTCAAGAAAGATTTCAAAATAACAAAGGTGTTTAAGGTTTCTTTCTCGTATAGAAACCACGATATGGCTAAAAATACAAAAAAAAAATGTCAGAAAGCAAACTAAAAAACCAATATCAGTAAAGGCGTCAATCAAACACTTCCGACAATAATTGAGTTAACGCTGAATTGAAACTCGATCAATGCTTTTATTAGCATATCATAAATAACAGACAAGATTTAGTTTCAGCAGAAGCTTAATTAAAGTCTTGATTCTACAATCTATCCGAGTGAACTCAAAAGCTATTTCATGAATAACATTAGCCGAATAACTGGTATTGCTTTGTAGAAACGAGTACCTTTGTACCGCATTTTGCCTTGTAATATTATTGTTTAGAGCGATACCTTTATTCATCATTTCGTATAATTCTGAGATGTCATAATTTTTTAAACTAATTTATGCACTGATGTTATGTAGACGAAGCGGTGTACCTGCTTTTATTATAAAAACAACCCAATTTATTTATTGCAAAATCAGGTATTACCTTTTTTTTTTCTCGGAGGAGAATGCTTTTATGCACCATAACCGCAGGCTAGCTAGACCCGCGGCCGTGTGTGGGACTCAAGACTAAAGCGTCCACTACCCACTAAACTCCCCCGGTTTCTCCTTCACACCCGATTAGGACGAGCCGGTGCTAGCCTTATGGCTATTGACCAGCCCATCCCCGGGTACCCCGACTTGAGAGGCCTCAAGTCAGGGTGGCGCCTAAGGAGAGCCACCTGAGAAACTAGGTGACCCTCAGACTTGGCTCGAGCGACCTGTGCAATGCGGGCGTTGGGGGGCTACCCCCGCCCGCAGGTCAACCCTCAGGCCGGAGAAAGCGTGCTAAGTGAGCTCGCCTTCTCCGGCCTGGCCGTCTACGCCGGAGAGGAGCAGCGAGGGGGTCCTCCTCGAAATCAGGTATTACCTGTTGTTTTTTTTTAAATGAATGATTTAAGCATACTGAATTACAGATAGTGCAAAACTTGGAATGTGATCAATTCCATCTATGGACACTACGACTTGAGTTTTAGATGCGTTGCCCGCCTTTGAAGAAAGAATATGAAGGGTGGGGAAAGCTGAAGGAGGATGAGGAAGAGATGATTCGTGCTTTCGGCTGTCTCAGTGCCCGAGCTAAGCGCAATAGCAAAGCTACAATCTATCCCCCCTAGCCTTTCCTCTTTCACCTCTATATTATTTGTCATAGGCAGGCAACGCATCTGAGACCCTAGTCGCACATTTCAAGGGCAAGGTGATAACATACCATCAGACATGTGACAACACGTGCTCGTTTGCCTCCCTCTTTCACAATGAAAACAATATTGCTATTGTTTTTGTTAAGGTGCTCCTTCACCGGGAGCATTCGCGTGTAATGTAACATTACAGATTCGTCTTTGAGCATTACATTACAATAATACCTCCCTGACCGACGAGCATTCGCGTGTAATGTAATATTATAGATTCGACTTTGAGCATTACATTACAATACTACCTCCCTGGCGAGCATTCGCGTGTAATGTAATATTATAGATTGATGTTACAAGTTGTATCAAGATATTACACATTGTATCATTACAAGGTGCGCATTGCAATGCTCGGTTCTCCTGCCCGTTTTGTATCATTACAAGATGCGCATTGTAATGCTCGGTTCTCCTCCTTCACTGTTGTAATGCTCGAGTCTGTAATGTTATATTACACGCGAATGCTCTCGGTGAAGGAGCACCTTTACTTTCATTATTCCATAGACTCTCAAACTTTTAACAGAATCCGAAAACATCAAAAAGTAATACCGTTTACCATCGAATATCACGACATAAAAAATATCGTCGAACTGACGTAAAACATCACACGATAAGAATTTTCAGCTTTACGGTGAAGACTTGGATCGTAAGTGTTAATATTCTTGAAGTTATTGTTTTTGTCAAGTGTTAGCTCCGTTTACTGTTATAGGTGCCGCAAAACTCGCAAGATAACCTAATCTTTACAGCTCTGTTATGACAAGGAGTTTCGTTCGAAGCTGTACCTTTTAAAGGGGTCTGACACGACAATAAAAGTGTCAATTATTAGTACCCTCATCAAATTCCACATAAACTTCAGGGCTTTATTTCGGAACACTTTACAATTTAATGAACTCCTTTACCGAAAATATATTGTTCTTGTTTAAATAAAGTACCTAACCCGAAGGAGAGGTTACGCAACGCTTTATTTTTGCGAAGGCGGAGAAGTGTTCTCGTTCGTGACATGCAAATATTGGGTTTTTGTTGCGGTCTTTTTTATTCGAAAACACTGACCAGTGTTTATACGAAAAATTACAGCCTTTCAAAAAGTTATTATTAATCACGGATGCCTCGTTGGTCTAATGTTTTATTTCCCGGGTCGAGCTAACTTTGTGTTAGTCTAGCTAGCCAATCTACATTTGGCAAGCGTGGTAATTATGCCAGTACCCATCATTGTAAAAATAACTTGATTTCAAAATATATGTATGAAAGGCTAAAACTTTACTTTACTTCATAATATATCTCAAAATTGACAAGTCCGTTTTGTATTTCTTTGCTGAAAGAAGCCCAAGTTACTACTAATGACATCAGGTACCTGCAAAAACTGTTCATAAAGTTTATTCTAAATGAAAGACGAACTCTGTATTTCGTTCAAAGTTCAACAAAAGCTTACTGAAAACTGCGCTAGAGGCAAGAAATAAATAAATTGTGCTAGACAATGCACGGATCTGTTCTGAAACTCGATTCTGTGAAGAAGACGATAACGGGGAATTTTGCTCTTTAAGAGAAATACATATATATAAATGTACAATTGAGATACCTTAAACAATGTGCAGAGCAATTAGGATATGTGCCTATTAAAGTTTGAAATTGTTTACCTACTTTTCTATAAAATAAATAGCAGTCGTCTTGATAATAAATGACGTCATAATTATGGTTTAACTACAACAGCTAGCAGTGCATTTATTTACAAGACCAACTGACATTGTGAGCTCAGAGAAAGAAGACGTCCAGTAAACATTTGATAAACATCAGAAATTATCAATATTTAAATCGTCTTCGTTCAAAACTCTCAGTCAAAATTTAACTGTGCAACATTCCTTACGACGTGTTCCTTAAACATCTGCCAAGAGATATCTCTCAAAAGACTGAATTTAAGTTTTATACAAACTCAATGTTGCCAAAAGAGGATTGAGCACTTCTCGCTAGCAGCTTTACCCCTTGCCATCGTCGAACGTATTTGCCTAATCGCGTATTTTTAAAGCGCTCGTTATTTCCCGATTATAATATTATTCCGCTATGGTTCCAATAATGTGGGGAAAATCCTCCAAATCCATGCTTTGAAAGAGATACAGCGGCGGTAAAGCTTAAATGAATGCCTTTTTATACATATTTTAGTCTAACACTTCTATCTATAGCCTAGTCAAAGTTATTACTTGAGTATAAAACATGACTTGAGTTATCGTTTTTATACAATAAACGATGTTTTGAATAAAGTAAAATCTGTCAAAAGTAAGAGTACTTAATTAGGCTAGAATTTTATTCTTACTTTTGACAGCTGGTACATTGTATAAAAACGTTGATTTAAGTAAATATGGCATATACTCATGCTCAAGCGTAATACTTTGACTCGTCTGTGAATCGAGTGTAACACTCTCCGAATACTTAGTTAATAGGAAGTAACTGTTTAAATTAATACGTCAAACCCATGTCTAAGCGAACTTTATGACAAAGGTTCATATGTGATGCGTCAGGCCTGACTGACACGTTAGACCTTTACCAATAAAAATGCTTAGTCCGTCAATAATATTCCTGCTTATTGTGAAACGTAATCATAGTTTCAACCCCTACAAGAACGGGACAAATGCCAAAAAAAAAATTGATAAGCGAAACGTTGGATATTCTTTGTTTAGACAGCATATCCGTCATGTGATATAAAAACCCTGATTCTGTGTGTCTGGATATTTATTCGTATTTAAATATGTGGCACTTTTGTTGGTTTTAATATGATCCCAAAGAAAGTATTTTTCCGTTAAATTCATATTTGTTTAACCGAATAAATAGTCGTAAAGTTTTGACTGCCTCCGTGGCGCCACGACGATTCAGTCCAAAAAAGTGCGATTGAGTTATTCTGTCCGAAAAATACTGTTAAAGTCCGGAGTCGACAAATCTTATCTAAACTCATATGTCTCTCATCAGTTCAGAGTGTCGATTGCTCTACCATTATCCTACTAATATTATAAATGCGAAAGTCTGGATGTTTGGATGTTTAGATGTTTGGATGTTTGGATTTTGGATGTTTGTTACTCAATCACGCCTAAACGGCTAAACAGATTAAGATGATATTTGGTACACATATAAATTATAGCCCGAATTAGGGCATAGGCTATAAAATTCCTACGGGAAACGTCTCATTCCCGCGGGATATTTAAAAAAAGAATTTACGCGCGGGTGAAACCGCGGGCGGAAAGCTACTGCTAGAATATAAACAATAGGTAGTGCTTTCACGACATCCGTTTCCAAAACTGGGCTATGAGGACATTTAAACAAATATGTAGAATAGTACTTAAATATGTATAATAAGAGCAGTGTCTTGCCAATGTAAAATTTTAAGCGGTTTAATTTATTACATCTTTACAGCTTCACGGTAGATGGCAACAATGCTTAAGCTGAGTTTTTATGCATAACTCCGATCTCAGAATAGCTGCCGTTTAGTTTATGGCGCAGTAACTGTGTTCAAGTGAATGCGCTCTACTTATTATACTTCCATTTCGTATAAGGTATCTGCAGTGGAGTGCAGTGAATTCAAAATTTCTTTATTTTCGTTGGTAGAAAATGACAGCAACGTCTTTCAGTTTTATCTTGTATTGTTGTAACACGAAGTTGCTAAGTTTTAAGCCATCGTACCTCTAATATTTAGGACCAGTTTTCCAACTAACAGCTAAGTTCGTGATAATTATCTGTCAGGTATCAATTTGTAATACTTTCATTGATTCTGGTGCATAACTTACGCTACTTAGGACTTTGTGGTCAAATCAGTGTATGTGATGTTGTAAATTTAAATAATAATTAATTAAAAACACAAAGGTTTATTTATTGAACTATCCCAATTCAAACCCAAAATCTGTACGAAAACTCCAAAACAAATTTTCCATACCTAACTGAATGATTTACTTCTGAAAATACATTAAGAAAATGCTCGGTCTAGACAACAAACTAAATAACACATCTTCTAATGTTTCCTTTCACTAGTGTTAACCAGCACCAATTCCTCCAAAGCTCATTTTTTCAAAGCAAAATGAAAAAGAGTTAGAATGTGAAATCAGTGGTGCAACGGTCTTAGACCGTCGTTTGTCTACTTCAGTTCGAATGAACGTGGTGGTTTTTAATTAAAACCGAGCCGCAATGGAAAGTCAGTCGGACTACGCTACGGCGTCATTACAGGCAACAGGGCCGGCTTTAGGGACTGATTTAAAAAATAAATAATGATAAATATTAGACAACAAAACACAGTCATTATTCTGAGTCAAAAGTAAGTAGCTTTGATGTTATGGCTATCAGAAACAAGGAAAGTGCAACAAATATTTATTACTGAAATACAATTAACATCCAAAGGACAAACACTAATCATCACATAAACTTGAACCCTTGGCGCTTAAGACATAGTCACTATCAAAAGCCCATTTGTCATAACTCAATGACTCACCGAACAACACTGTTTTTGGTTACAATCTCGATATTTAAGTAGTTTATTACGATGACACGTTGAACATTTCATTGTTGCTTTATAACAAACCGAAGTAGCTTTCTATACATATAGACCCATATTTATAACGAAAACTTTATGCAACAAAATAGCTATTACTGTCTCAAGTTCCCCAAACAAATTTGCCACCCAGGGGAAAAATATTTTACAAAGAAAAGTTGATCCACAGACTGACAATGAGAAAGTAATTGCTACTTCCACGTCATCATTAGAACGCAGGGCCAACAAACGAAAGCCTCACAAACTCTGCTCTCGTTATCCTAAAAGTTTAATAAGTTAGAACACGACAGGTACGTGCGGCCCGCTTACGTACATTATTCCTGTTTAAGCGGCCCGTACACATACGCACGCTGCCATTTCAGTTGGTAAATTGAACGCGTGTCGGATAAGCGTACTTTAAAGAATCTTATTAACTGTACCAGCCAAAAATGCACGCAGCGTCGCTCAATGAGCTGCCAGACTGAAGGCTCTTCTGATCTTCGAACCTTTGATTACAAGTGTACTGGCTCCCACATCAACACTGCCGGAACACAGCCAAAGCTGTTATGGCGGCAGATTTCACCTGTGGGGTGGTAGCTAGCCAGTCGGACTCTGAAAAAGCCCTACCACCAACCAGACCCAAGGCGGGAATCGAACCCACGACCTCCGTGTTTTTAAACCCGAGCGGCTTAGCCACTGTTCCACGGAGGCGGTCAAAAATAAATAATATAATCAAGTCAATAAACAAATGCTTATTTCTTTTTTGCGTGAAAAGAAAATACTTGCAAATAAGATTATATACCTACACAAAAGTTCTGACCAAAGCCCTTTTTCAATTGACAGGCTGATTACTTTGTACGAATCAACTTAAATTTTCAATTAGATTTCTCAAATATTTTTAGGAGTGTTTTCTGTATCATAAAAAGTCATTGGTATTTTTCATCTCGTGATATATATTTTTTGTTATAACTTTGCGGGGATTGGTGGAATGGTATATGAATGTTTAAATTCGGCGACTGATTAGGTGAAATGGTTGAGAAGTCACTTATTACATCAGAGAGGTCCTAGTTTCGATCCCTGATCAATCCAAACATGGTATGTGCATGAATACAACTTTGTATTAATTTGGATAATTTATATGGTTGATATAAACCTACCTACCTAAATAGCTCAAAATAAATAAGTATTGTTTAAGCGTTGTCTGGCACCAACAGTACATTTTTTAAAGAGTAGAAAACGTTCTATAGGTAAAAAAAGTACTATGGGTGCCACATAATATATTTTTTGTAGATTGGAATACACGTCGCTGCAAAATGAACTTTTCTTCACAGTGAAACTGGTAATTATTGTCTTTTATACAAGTGTATAATATTGTAGCCTAATAAGTTAGGCTACAATATTATAAAACCTAAGGGTTTTAACTTTGATTTTTAAAAGTTGGGGACTTGAAGATCCTACACTTTTTGGAAAAGTATTTAACTTATTTTAACTCATTGTTTATTTTACTTTTTGTGACTGCAGTGACAGTGTACTGACGGTACATGTGATTCATTTAGGTAAATTATATATGCGACATGACACGTAACTCGAATCAGTAAATATTCCCACGCGAACTGAATTTAAAACCACTCTGTGCGATGCAATATTAAACATTCGTCTATTTAAAATGCTATTTGAATAATAATTTAAACTACATACTTAAATAGCAGCAAAAAATAATGTTTAGTTTACTTAAAATTAACAGTTCACAACTTTAAAAACTAATAAACCTTAACTAGGTCTCTGTTCGGACCGATCTGAATCTGATAGTTCGTTACAAGAAACTTTAAACAAGTACAACTGATTAACTTTAAATAAAGGATATTGCCAGGCGACGATCGCTAAAGAGCATTCGAACAGCTTTATCGTGCTCGATACTCAAATCAAATTCCGATAAGTGTCAGTACTTTCTACAGAGAAAATCAAATAAAAAGGGTTCTATTTGCCAATTATTTAAATAGACATCTATTCCATTCTTAAAAGGATGAAAATGTAACACGACTCGGTAAATATTCCAACTCAACCTGAATTAAAACGGGGCCCAACAGGATTTGGGGCGAAAGTATCGAATTTACTTATGCTAATCTTACGTCACCCTGAAGACGAGTCTATTTCGACATTAATTAACTTTCCATTAAGGCTTGGTAGGTGTTCTTGTTTGTAGAAGTTTGCATTGTTTTCTTCCTTCATTCTGAGATAGGTATTTTGTTACAATTTATCGGTCATTTTGTTTTAAGGTATTTTTCTTTATGAAAAAATCTTGTTCATTGCAACGTTTGTACTTGCGGCACAGTATTATATATGTGTGGTGAACGTATGTGTTTATTTTATTTATTACGAGTATATGTGGATTCTAAATGCCCTTTTATGTATCTATCAAGTTAATTGCTGATTCTTATCCCTGTAATTCAAATGCTATAACAACTTTGCGTGTCGTTATAATATTTCATATTTACTTAGTAGATACTCGTTTAGTTTAGTTTCTTTCAACAGTCATAAATAACAAAGCCAACCAAACGGTCGTCACAAAAGGTCTTTTCGCTACAAAACTCTAAAGATAATTTAGTCGCAGTGACTAGAAAGGGAATAAAATCCCGCGTTCCCGCGAATTCTCCAAAGAATAGCGGGAGTGCGAACGTGTCCCAAACAAAAAGTGAAAGATGACGCTACCTTATCTCTGTAAACCTCATTTGTTCGGACAGATGTTCCTAATCCATCAAAATGCCATTTTCGAGGCGGTGTTTTGCGCTAGCTTTAAAAAAATAAATCTCGCCGCTTACTTTCGCGGGTGAAAACGTTGGAAACGCTTTTTTTGTTCTAGATATCTTTGAGATAAGTACAAGATGGTTCGCGAGTTGTTTATATGGTCCTTCTATTATTGTAAACTATTAATAGCGAGTAATTAATTACTTTTCTGATTGAAAGATAGCGTATGCCGCCCCTATTTTCAAAAAATACATAGATTTTGACCAATGCACCGGCATTTCATTATTAACGTAGGAGATTATGTATTAAAATCATCGGTAATGAAATATGTAAGAAAAAAACGCACGGAACGTCACGGTTAGTAGTTTTGAAACATTTTCTTTACAATCTTAACAAAAAAAGTAGAAGCCGTGAGTTCATTTATTCAAATTCGTCCGTATTTTAGCCGCCATTTCAATTTAAGAGTATCTCAACCCATCAGGTACACCCCAACTAGTCTATCTGACAGTCCGCGTTCCCTTTTTAAACATTCATCCAGACCGTAAGTATGGATCGTTTCTCAGTTGAACTGCTGAGCAGTTCTGAATAGAAACTGGCTTATAACAGCGCCAGCTCCATACCTTACTGTAAGCCCCCATTACTTTTTATTTAGTTTCCCAAAGAGATCGTGGACATAAAGGTTTGGATGCGATGAAACTCCGATCCGCCAATGCACTGAGCAGTGAATAAAGCATCGTGGAAAGGGTTTATTGGAAAGTAAAAATAGAAGACTATTTTCAGCAGGTAAGTACATCGCCATTTACTTTTATGTATGTATGTTAGTATAAAGGTATCAAAACTGCGGCATATAAAAGCTGACACAATCTTAGAATAAGGGTTCTAACAGTGATAATATTACGTGTATGTAATACATATTAATAAGCGATAAAAATTTGTACAAACAAATCATTGAAAGATTCATCATTTTGTGACCGAATCAATTGTGCCTTTTTATAATGATAATGTTAGAAACTTGTTTAGTAGAATATCGCTCGCACTCCGTTTATAAAAACACAATAATATTTTATTCACCCATTGCACACGTTTCTTTATTCTTCAAGACATCATAAAATTACCGGAACATAGGCTGAGCCATCACAGCATATGTAAAGGTAATAGCAATCGATTAGATACAAAATAATTGAAAAAAATCGTTGATGTACCAGCAAGTAATACTGTGATTCACACGAGTTTGAACGTTAAGCGAAGGACCGATCTTAGGAGGGGGCTGGTAATTGATATCCTCTTCACCCCGCAGAAAGGATGGCTCACGTGTTTGTCGAACTATAAATGCAAAACTGACAAGTTTCTGCTTCTGATACCTACACGGAACTATGTCACTTAATTCGCTGTTATATTTTTATACTTTGTATTTATGCGTTATGCGTATTTCACAATTTTATGAAAGCACCAAAAAGATATTATGTTTGCAGATTATGAGGTAACTTGAATAAAAGTATTTATAGTACTTAAAAAACTGTTGTAAATTCTGCCATATTGACGGGTGTATAAAAATGGACATGACAGAACATTAATAAAAAGTGCGCGACCCACCCGTTGCGCTCCAGGCAGTCTTATATCTAATAATGAATATTAGAGAAAAGATGAAGGCATTTTTCACAAGAAAAATAAAAGAATTTCAATGGCATTTTAAAATACATCACTTCACATCATGTTGGTATGATTTTGACGAGAGTAAATGGTTGAGAAAGCGGCTATTTGATCAGACCCCCCACTTGTGAATATGTTTTTTGTACTGGTCTGCGTGTTTATATGTATAATATATTTATTTCCAAAAACAAACAAAATGTTTTAATCCATCCGTTGTTTATGGGTGGAATGTTTAGTGTTCAATAGACTATTACAATACTAAATACTCGTTTATCAAGTATTGATTTCCAAACATCACGCAGCCAACAATAGACCAAAACATGTTTTTTCATCTGTACAAACAAAGTTCAGATGTTTACTCGCGCACATTTTATTTATTTGAACGCAGGGTATAGTTCCTAAAAGTTCTGGTTAGTAAGCACTTTTCCGAACTTGTCGGCAAACTGAAACTGAGACTGTCGGAATGCATTCGAATTTCCTTCGGCAAACTTTGGGCCGAAATAATTAAAATGGCGCAGAAAGCTGCTTTAAGTAACGTTATTTCTAGTTATGGTTAGTGTTTAAGAGCTAAAGGACTCTCATTCAATTTACGTGATGACGTCATTGGATGCATCCCTGAAAACGTCGGAAAAGTTACCATTGGGACAGGTTCAGTTACAAGTCTGATAGCTCAGTCTGTTTATTTTATTCATACTACGAGTAATTTATTTTGTCAGTCTGTCTTTCTTTTTACGCTTTCATGCCTTGACGATTGTAATATTATTATGAACAGAAAATCAACCTAATTGTCAAACAGACTTGTGTAAGTTATGTAGATCATTTAAAACGTATCAATAGACATAATTTCTTTGGCCGTTGACAATTTGTTAGCCGTCAGAACGATATAGTGAAGACGCCATAGCATCAAAATAATAAAAAATATATATTAAAAAAATAAATAAACACTGCAAGTCAAGGCAATACATTATGTCTTCGCAAAGCAAATACGCTAAGACGTAAAGCCTTGTACTTTCGAAGCAGTCGCAAGCCTGCCGGGAATTTTCAGTGTTTCGAGGCCAAAGTGAAAGTCGTTTATTAAATTTGTAAAATAGAACGGGTGGAGGAAACACGTACAGCGTACTATTAAGGTATGTACCTGTTTTCTTAAGGTTTGAGGTACAATTTTAATGAAACAAGTTTGTGTAGCTATTAGTCGACTTCTGTTAAGCGGCACCTGAGGCGACGTTATTTTTAGTATTTTATGTTTAAAGAGGACTTAAATATATTTTACTCGAAACTGTATGGCTCAGTTATAGTATAAATTATGGAGATTGTATTTTTAAAAATTGTATCTATTTCTTGCCGGTTCTTATACAACATTCCGAATCCGGTGGTAGAGTCACTCTATAAAATTACAACAACAATTTAACAATTCATAAGTGCATCTTTGAACACATTTTATAAGATCTCGACTCCATTTAATTATGTACTTATAAGACTTTAATGTTTCAATTTAATATTTCGAGGATTAAAGAAGATTAAAATAATTGAACAATCACAAAGTATGAGCCAATTAATGCGTCACTGGAGGGTAATGGTCTCCACCTTTAAAATCATGTCATCGTTTCAATGATGGACGTACTTAATCACCACACTTGCCATATACTTTATAATGCTATTTCATTGTCCTCCACTATAAACTATGATGTCTATTAAAGACCTTTATCTACATCCATACCATAATATGTAT
Source organism: Mecyna flavalis (assembly GCA_949319885.1). Taxonomy (NCBI): domain Eukaryota; kingdom Metazoa; phylum Arthropoda; class Insecta; order Lepidoptera; family Crambidae; genus Mecyna; species Mecyna flavalis. The sequence goes on along the minus strand of OX439435.1, from coordinate 9,770,779 downwards.
ATTTTATATTCAGGAGCGATGAGCAAACGCCCTACATTTAGATATAAGTATCTGTGGCTGCATTGAAATGTTTACATTTTAGTGTCGGTAACCGATACTTAATTTCGTTCAAATTTCGAACGTCTTCTTTAAAAGTAAAAATTAATAGGTTTTTTCGATTATCGAATTAGTCGATTAGTAATTTTATGTTCCATTCCTATACATTTAATTCGATGCTGAAATTATAACAATCGATTTGAGAATCGAAATCAACTCGAGTCTAGATTGTTTATGGATTTTAAAAACTACAAACGTCAGTCATTATGTCAGTACTAACTACTACATACAGATTAAGTTGGTAACTAGGGCGTTTGCTCATCAATCCTGACTATAAAATACACATATTAACGTATGAATGAAGATAAAGTTATGTATGTGACTGTACATAATTAGTCATTAAAATACTCATGTGATTCTTTTATGAAACTCACTTCGTTCGTTTCATAAAACCACATTCGTATTGTAATGACCCTCATTATGCAGCAGTCACATAAATAACTATTTAAACTCTATAACCTCACGTAATACGCCTTTAATAGGTTTGAAATACAAATATAATTAAAAAAGTTTGAAGTTTGTCATAACATAAAACACTTCTAAGATTTAATGAGGTTTAAAATTGGTCTGTTTATATCATATTTACTCCTATCTAAAGTTTGAGCTACAATGTTAATGGAAAAACTTAGAAAAATCCTAGACTTTTGATCTGACTTTAAAGTGCCAAACAGTTGACATCGGTTTTTTATTCCAGTCTTTTGTGATCATTTAAAAAACTTGATAAAATTTGAAAGCAAAAGCTCGAGGGTTCGAGGAGTGTACAGTGTGATAGAACATTGGAAGAAGCTTCCTGGTTAATTTTTACTCAATAGAATAGGCCGCCGCAGTGGCCGCTTATCATTAGGTGAGCTGTGGGTGCCTGTATGGAAATTGGAAACTGGTATAGCAGAAAAAATTTCGTTTTAAAGTTACAATTTCATATAAAATTTATTAGTAGATTTTCACATCTGATCTGAGATTATAACAGAAAGAAGTCTTATGCATAAGAACTTCGTTTAATACTCTTCCATTTTAACTTCTTCAAAGATGAAATCGCCTTTTCGGAGAACGTAACAATACGTTCGCACTAATTTCGAAAGACGTAACAGTCCCGAAAAGCGACAGATTGACTCTTAATAAGCATTATATATCACACTCCGTCCCCGACCACTGGTCCCCTGAGGCAACCGAAAAATGTAACCACAACAAGCTGCTTGGGAACTTAATTTGTTTCTCTTCCGCACGTAACGTGATTAAGGCATAGGCGGGACATAAATCTCTTAGGGGAGCGTTGTGCTTTAACAATTATTATGCTAACACGTTTAAGGGATAGGATGTTTACGCAGAATTCGTTATGTTGGGTTTTAGTTTGGCCTAGCTTGAATGTTTGAGGTTGATTGGTAGAGATCGTGTACGTACAAGCTTGATTTTTGAATATACGAGTATTAAAGATAGAGAAATAGATTATTATAATAGAATAACCAAGAAGAAGCAATCCTTTTCATAATAGAAGAAATTGAAGTTTTTAGCTTTAATTTATTACTAAAAGTGGAGAGTTTAAATTAGTTTCATCGTAAAAAAAACTCCGTTCTCGTTCGCCTTATTTAAATCATAATTAGTAAAAAGAAAAAAGGAACACTTTCTCAAACATAGTCACATCTATTCTCGTAACAATTGGAAATACTCAGTTATTGCATTAGCATGTCGGTTGTTTTTTTTATAAAGTCAGATTCATCCGACCGAACGCAACCAAAATTGGGTTTGCGTATTTTTAGTGTGAAAATTGAAGTCCGAATAAAATAGTTCGAGCCAATGTGTATTTCTGCTTTCTCTTGAAACGCTAGACATAAGCCTATTTTTATTGAAATTACATTTGAAACAGTAATCCTACATCCTATACGGCTGCTTAAGCGAAGCGTGTAAATGTACAAATAGTATAAAAATAATGCTAATCCTATAATTTCTAGGTCACTTACATAAGTAACTACTCAAGACCACTTATTTTCAAGGCAAGGCCTTCCCTTCACACCTAAAAGGGAACACAGCCGGAAACCGGGGTTTTGTATAGTTGGCGATCAGTTATTTTAATTTAGGCCGCAGGTTAACTGGTGCAGTAATAGAAGGATAATGAGGTGATATATTAATTTATATGTGACCCAAGATCTCATTGAATTACCAATACCAAAATTCAAATCAACGCTTAAAAAATGTTTAATGAGGAAAGGTTATTATAAGGTAGACGATTATCTCAACGATAAGAGTCCATGGTCACCCTAGCCCGCACAATTTTGTATACAACTTTATTATTTTATTTTGTAACAAATACAAATTTAAAAAAAGAAAAAGAAAGAATTACTCCTGAGTTTCTTGCTGGTATCTTCTCAGTAGTAAAAGAAAAATTATTTTTTGAACCAGCTCATGAATCATATTCATGATTATTGCTATTTATATGTGACATTTTTTTTATTTTTTTTGAAGTGAAAACTTCTTTAGCGGCGTTGTGCACTTTTTTTGTATGGGGAAAAAATGTTAAACTCGCGTCAGGATTTATGTGTCACGTGACCTGATCGAAAATCCATATAAAATTTGAAGTCCGGACACGTGTTTTCTACAAACTTATCTGTTCCGGTGGCCAAAATTGGAACTACGTGAAATGCAGTGCAAAAACGATATTTAATGACAGTTTTAAATAGACAGTAGCGACGCCGCCACCGGAACAGATAGTTTGTCGGTCTATAGACAATAATGGTTTTTTGTTCAATTTGACAGCTCATAAAGAAAAGTGCTTCTTAAGTACATCAGGAGTAGAGTAAATAATTGTATTAATAAGAACTGATGTTGTTTTCTTGAGTTAATTTATTCCTTTAGCGTAAGGTATATTTTTCTTTGCATAAATGAACTGTCAAGTGTGACCTCTTCTACTATTATAGCCGCAGTGCGGTCGCTTCCTATATGCTTCCTATGCTACAAAGTGACCACAAAGACCTTAATTTGATATCCTGCAAAATTCAAAATTTAATTGCCGTAATAAAACATTTAAAAAGTTTGGAATATCTTTATTCGCCGGAATTATATAACAGTATTTTGTGGAAATTAACACCACTTCTCCGCAGTCTTTGGATCCGCTATGCTGCGGAGCATGCATCAGGTCGTATGAAGTTGGAAATGCTGTCCGATTTCCTGCGACAAGAGGCTCGTTCTCACACACAGTTTGGCTTGTTACCCCAAATTCCCAGTGAACATCCTCGAAAGCGACATGTTGATTACTGTAACACCAGTTATTAACGATTCGGGAGTCTGCGGATTCTGTAAAGGGAATCATTTCTTGGCCGATTGCTCCAAATTCAAAAGTTTATCCGCAGATTCCAGTATGCAATTAGTTGTAAATTCCAAACTTTGTTTTCGTTGTTTAGAAAATAAATAGTTGTCAATCAAAAAAGTATGACATTGACGGTTGTCAATCATTTTATCATCGTTTATTACATGGCGTTTCAGTGTCACAGCAAGGAGTTTCTGATAAGTCTGAAAAAGTTTCTGATTAAATTTGAGAGATAAACTTTTTAATTAAATTGTCATGTTTGTGTACGATAGCGCAATAAATAAATATTGTATTTTACCACATAAATGATAGTACTTTTATACCTCTACCAATCAATTAAATCCCTAACCATTCCAAAATACATATCAAAAATGCACAACGTTAATATTCAGGTTTTCACTTATGCCGGCACTCCCGGAGTGCAACCCGTCGTTTTTTTTTTTTATTGACTTATTATAAAATTTATCATAATTTTGTGACATGTAAAATTTGAAATTCATATGTGCTATAATACGAGCCAAAATTGAATAAATGAATTTGATTCTTGATTCTTGATTCTTGATTGATTCTTGATTCTATAATTCAGTGTAAATTTTTTTGTTTTGATATTTTGATGGACGTGAATACATTTGTGGTCGTGTGTTAGTCTGATATAATGACAGTGCTTATGCATGATAAAAGTTGCTATGAGGACCACTTTCTAATGTCAATTTTGAAGGGTTATAAATGTACCTTAATTAACCTTCCAAAGCACTCCCAACACAAGGAACAATTATGTTAAAAACTTGTCAAAAATATCGGGAACAATTTTGTTACAAATCTGACAGTGACAATTTTGTTAAAAAAAATCTATTTGTGTACTTAGGCAGAGTAACCGAATCTAAAACTAACATGAGATTTTTGCACGAAAACTATCGCAAAATTCAATTACCACTGTCGCATTGATTGTTTCGCTTTTGACAGTTGCGATATGAAAACTCGCAAACTGTACTGGAATTGGAATATTGGAAAACACAAGTGTGAACGGATTGTTAGCGTTGCGTTTTGCTGACTCCCTACAAAAATATGATTCGCATGGATTTTTATTGTTTTGAAACTAGTTATTTTTTTCTAAATTACTAAAATTGCAGTTTTAGTTCGAAACAGCAATATACGAGGGGCGTTCAATGTATTCTCGGTATCGGGGTGATATGCAAATAATATAGGTAATCTAATTATCTCATTTGCTAATGACACTATCTAAGGGTAAAAATATAAAATTTCACTTAATTACGATTATTAATATTCGAGTTATTGCCAGTAAAAGGCGACCAGAATGTCTGACGCCACAATGATAAAGAAAATCGAACATCGCGCAGTTATAAAGTGCCTTACCAAGCAGGGAAAAAGCAAAAAAATCATTAAAAAAAGAGATGGTTGCTATTTACCAAGACTCTGCCCCGTCGTTATCAACCGTTTAAAAGTGGTCAAGTGAATTTAAAAGAGGCAGAGAAAGCATTGAAGATGACACTCGCTCGGGCGGGCTCGTAAGCGCCACCACTGAAGAAAATGTGAAAAAAAGTGGAAAAATTTGTACTTGAGGATGCCAGAATAATAGTCAAAGTATTAGGAGAGATGATAAAGCTATCGGTGGGTACCAAAAATGCTATCCTGCATGATCATCTTCACCTCTCAAAAGTCAGTGCAAGATGGGTGCCGCGAATGCTGACCGCACCTCGGAAACAAGTTTGAGTCGAATGCTGTAAGGAGTTTTTAGAGCTCCGTGGAGAAAATTTAACGAGTAATATCGACCGGCTTGTTTCTGGGGATGAGACGTTAGTTTATCACTATGACCCTGAGAGCAAACAAGAGTCCATGCAGTGGATAAAAAAGGATGCAGAGCCCCCAAAGAACTTTAAAGTCACCCCATCCGCCGGAAAAATAATGGCTACGTTCTCTTGGGATTCTAAAAGTATTCTATTGATAGAATATTCTAAAAAGGGTGAAAACATCACGGCAGCATCATACGCAATCACATTGCGTAATTTAAAAGAAGCAATTAAAGAAAAAAGGCGAAGAAAACTGACAGCGGGGGTGTTGTTGCTTCATGACAACTCGCCGGTTCACACGGCCCGCGTGGCTAAGGCTGCTGTACGAGACTGCGGCTTTGAAGAAATTAATAATCTCCCATACAGTCCAGACTAGGCCCCCAGTGACTACTACCTATTCCCGAATTTGAAAAAAGATCTTCGTGGAAAGCGATTTTCCGACGATAAGGAACTGAAGGCAGCAATTAATACCCATTTTGAAAAGAAATCAGAAGAATATTTTTTAGAAGGTTTAGAGAAACTTATTTCTTGATTAAATAAGTGTATTGAGGTTCTAGGGGACTATATTAGAAAACATATTTTTTTCAAAATTTTCCGAGTTTTCTTTCATGCCCATACTGAGAATACATTGAACGCCCCTCGTAGCAGCCAATTCGAGCCATTTGGTGTAATGGTCGAGAAGTCGGCTATTACACCAGAGGTCGCGGGTTCGATCCCCGCACGGTACAAACATTTATGTGCATGAACATGTTTGTTTGTATCGTTCTGGGTGTTTGTATGTATAATATGTATGTATTTACAAAAAAAAAGTATATAAGTAATGTTTATCCGTTGTCTGGCACCCATAGCACAAGCTAATGCTTAGTTTGGGGCTAGAAGGCGCTGTGTGAATAATGTCCAGAAATATTTATTTATTTATTTATAATTCAAATGGCAAACTTGTTCTATGTACTGTACTGTGTCATTCTCAAATGTTTTGTCCTTATCTACTCAGAGTATTCTTGCACTAAGACCCAGGATTGGTAAATTCAGTTATTACATTGGAGCGACTGCCATCTGACCTTTGTAGCAATTGACAGGGAAACTAGACCAATTTGGTCTGGCAGCATATTGAGCGACGCTTCTTGATGAAGCGTCCCTCAATGGAATAGGCCGCAGTTACCGCTTACCATCAGGTGGGTTGCGTGTCTGTCTGGCAACTGATGTGGTATAAAAAAATGTATTATGGGTTTCCACACGATGTTTTCCGTCACCACCGAGTTTTTTTTTATATTTGTACTAAGCTAGCACTTGTCCACAAAGTTGCCTGATGGTAAATGACTATGCGGTCTACGATGGAGTGCGCTTGCTTAGGAAAAGTTCTGGCTTTGAAGAACCCCAAGTTATACTGTGTAGGAAAGACTGATCCTGGTAGAGAGTTCCAATCCCGCGCAGTCTGTATAAAAAGCTAATGACAAAAACTGATGGTAAATAAGCACATAGAAAAATCTTAAATAAAAAATCTTGTGGAGTGACCCTTGAAAACACTCGGCTACCACAGATCCACAGTAGTCAAATATTTAAATAGAAGACTTTTAAAGACACATCATTTACATTTGAACCTCGATTCCTACTGAAATCTTTGGAACCACAAGTTCGACGTTTACTCTGCTCTTGTATTTATTTAAAACTTGGTCTAAGTGTTTACCTTCCTCAACGACCCCTATTGTTAACATACTTTAATTCCTTAAGTGACGTCATTAATTAAAAGTTAAGCGATTAATACGAGCGTATTTTGAACCGCGAGCGTTATTTCTTTGTAAGCAATAGTCTGAACTCATTACTAATTCATTCATTTATTATGCTTTAATCTAAGCAAAGGGCCGATTTATTTATTGTTTGTTTCGTTAATTTCAATAAAAACAACGCGCTTTATTATGTATGATGTTGATGTAACAATTTCGAGCAAGGGAAATAATAAAAAAAAAACATTTGTTTACTCAATAACGATACATTTTTGTCAGCAACGCTGTTAAAGGTGTATCTACTCGTTTTCTTTACCTTACTTCTAAGTAAAATAGTACTTCAGTATTTTTAAGGGTTATTCAACTGTATGCTGTATGTAAATTGAGTGTAATAAAGTGAATTTGAAGAATGCACTGAACATCGTTATTATCATACAGTACGGTATCTGAATGGTTAAGTACTTTTATTTGCCAATATATCAAACTTTCTTAAGGTTTTTGTTAGAGATCAATCTAATTAAAAGTACTTACTGAGTTAATATTGCAACCCTCACCCACTCACGAGTACCTATAAGTAAGATATAATTTCAATATTTCGAGAGTCATTCAACTGGATATTGGCTGGAAAGTGAATTTGAAGAAGCCACGGCAACCCCGTGAACCCTCTAATCACAAATTGCAATTTGTTACGGTATCAGCCGGTGTTCTCGGGAAACTTTGGGTAGTACTTTTAATTGCTTTTCACTTCCGTAAATTGTCTAGAGGATGTTCCTTCTAAAATATTGTTATTTAGTTAATTGCACGGCTGCAATTAGAATTTGATTAAAAATGTTAAGTGCGAAGCTTGCAATTATCCTGATTGTCAGCGGATCAGAAGTATTACTGTCAGGTAAAGACCTGGCTAATAAAAAAATATAAAGATATTTTTTTATTAGCCCAGTCACTGGCCACAAAGTGAGCACCGTAGTGACCGGTCCAACCTATAGATCTCTCTCCAACGTATCGCAACGTATCGACGTATCGGTGGTCTAATTATTAATATATTTAAATTTTCCTTGCATTAGTATTCATAAAAGCCTGAATTACCAATGCGAAAGATAATAAAACAGACGTGTCTATTGTTCGTTTTTAAAAGAAACCCTTAATTGCTGTAAACCAGAAAGCCATACCAATTACCAAGCCCACTGATGTGAAAGCCCCGCTTCGACTAGCGAATAGTGCTGTGTCACGGCTGTGTATACCTCGAGTCCCTCTTCAAAGTCCATTTTAGGATACTGAATTTCTAAAACATTGGTTATAAAAGGTATTAGGACAAAAACATTGAAGTCAGCACTAGTTGTAAAAGAAAATTAGGACAACTACCATTGAAGGCATGAGCTGTCTAGGAGGTTTGAGGAGGTCATGATCTCAAACCTTTCGAACATAGCTGAAGTAGGTAATCTGCAACCCGTATTCCACAAGAGTAATTTAGGTACCCATTATTGTAGTTATGTATAGAGAACGTGACTAATGAGGAAAAGTGACATTCATTAATGTTGGAAAAATTTTAATTTTTGTGAGATAACACATCGCATAGTCCACGCAGACGCAGCCGCTGACGGAAGGCTACCGTAGATTCTTTTTTAAATCTTTTGATGAGCCATGTTGTGTAATTACAATAACAATTAAGTCTCGAGTTCCCTTATGTGCGATATCCGCGTGACTCGGGTTTGTAGACATCACTACCGGCAGTACCTGTGGCTTAATTTTTCCTCCCGAAATTTTCTTTCCGGTTCTCGTTTTGATCGCGTTACGTACGGTATTTTATTCCCATTCATTATTTTTTCCGGTTAATTTAAAATGAATTTCTATAAAAGTGTTTCATAAAGATTATTTTTATGAACGAATTAATGCGAAATATTATTTTTGGCCGTATAATACGCTCTATTTAATTAATGTTTTGCGGTAATTTGTGGAAATTGAATGAATATCGAAACATGCTTATTATGTTTACGGGAAGTGGTTACTTAACATCATTGGTTTTGGATAAAGAACCTTAATAGGTAGTGTTTGGCTGTAATTAAAACAAGGTAACTATGCTTAATAAATACAAGAATAAGTTCGAATCGCACCCAAAATAAATTCATCATAATAAATCTTCAATCATGTAATTTGAAATTATGTAGGTAGTACCGTAATAATTTTATATTCCTTAGGGTATTGCAACTGTCATTTTTAATTTCACTAGCAAGCATGTATGCAACCCAAGCATAAAAAATACCTCACCGCACAAGACTTATTGGTACCTAATTCCTATAACCGCAGCAAAGAAGGGACCAGGGGATTCAGTTACAAAAAAATATATAACACCTCTGCAACCCCCCATTAAACTTATCGCAACGACTCACTCAGAAATTTGTCACACTATCACGAGAAACAAAAGTGCTTACGCAAACATTCTCGCTAAAATTACTTGAAAATAACGACTTTACTCCAGAGAATAGTGTCACAACAAACTTGGATCGTTTGTGGACGATAGGGAGACAGATGCTGCCTGCAGAGATAGTTTCCTACGAACCCTGTCTTTATAATGCGACATAAAAGTCGAAAGTAATTTTGAAGAAACGAAAGTTTTGATATAAAAGTGTTCAGATGTACGGCTACAAATATTACACAGTTGTCGCCTTCACCGAATACGTCACGTGTTCAGTTATTACGAATTCTTCCAGTGTTGTGCCACAAATCGATACCTCCAATGAACACTACGCTAACTTCAAAAGTGCAGGTTTACAGGAGGAGCTCTTGAAAGAAAAAAGTTGATAAAATCTTTATTTTTGTAGTTATTTTCTTGATATTTTTTGTGTGAGTAACTAATTTACTGATGCTTAAGATCCGCATAGTAACATTTAAAAAAACTTATGGGTTTTTTAATTAGCCTCACTTAGCGGGATGTAACGCAGAAAGCTCTAATTTAAGATCGGGATACACTCCGCCAATCCTAAGTTAGCGGAATATATTCGGGAATATTACAGGCTACAAAATAATAAATTAAATGTATACTACATAAAATAAAATTAATAATTACATTTAAAATCGACTTCATTACCAATTTAGAGTATTTTGAACAATGTTTTTATTATAATAAGATCGTAATTTATGAAAAAGAAAAGTTAGCGTTTTGTAGTAGGATAAGCCGAAAATCGTTGAGCCGTTATACAAGCCGCTAACAAATAAATAGCGTAGAGTATCTTAACTGTGTCATTACTTAGCGGCCTTTCGTCCATATTGGTAACTAAGCTTATGTAACCAGTTCCAAAAAATATTATTTTTTCGTTGGTGTTTTAAGTAGTTGTGAGGGAAGAATTATTTTTCCACTTCGTAGATTAAATTATTTCCATTATAGTAACCCGAGACATTGTGCAAAAAATCCCGATATGATGTGGGATTGTCGGATATACAACTGGCTCGGTGTAGTTGATTTGAATTAAAACGTACTATGCAAAACACTTTTAAATCATTTTTTAATACTTAGAAAAATTTTAGGCAGTGGCCTACTGTAATATCTTAAATTTTAATTGCTGAATAGTTGCACTTATTTCTGTGTCAATATCATGATAATTATTTGGTATTTTGTCGTTTTTAACTGCTGAATTTATTTATTAAATTTTTGTTTCCTTCATTAGAATGCCCAACACTTATGCGATGGATGGGTTATTATTTTCCACAAAACGATTAATTCTAGCATGCCATCCTTCCAAATGGCTGCCATCCTTAATACTGTTTAACTGTTCCCCTTCACAACACCAGATTTTAATGAATCTTGTAGCAAGTTACGATCGAAGTAAAAATTTAATTGTGCTTTAGATCAGCTAATATATTTTATAAGCAATTGGGCCAAACCTGCACATCTTGCAACATGCCGCCTCTGAGCTGGCTTGATACTTAGCTGTTCTGCTTTTTTAAAAAGACTTTGACTAAAGTGGTTAAAACAATCTTTTACATCTGTTTGAGGATATGGTTTCTGAATGCCATTAAAAGCAAATCTTCAAAAGCAACAAGCATTTTACGTGGTTTCCAGAGAGGAAAGGACATCATCCATTTTGGGATAAAAATTTTTTTTAGCGGCCATCAATTTTAATTACAAAAGTGTATAGTACACATAAACCTCATTATTTTTTACTATGGCGTCAAAGTCGAAATCTATTTGGTTTCGGAGATATGATACCAAGTAAGACATAAGGGCTGAAACTGCGTAAAGCGGGCACCCGCGCGGTTTCATTTCATACAAAAGTGACCCGTGCCGCGACCGCGCGGGAGACTTTTGTATGAACCGCGCGCGGGTCCCGCTTCACACAGTTTCCGCCCTTAGACCGAAAACAATTTGTTTTCAGGGCTACTTCCCATTTGGTAAACTTCCCATTTGATAAACCTCAATCAGTGCCTACTCAAAAGTTGCGTTTGGTAAACATTTATATACTACATACGTTTTTCATACATTTAGTCCCATTTGGTAAACAATCGAAATCGAAGTAAATAAAATGCTTACCAAACGCAACTTTTGAGTAGGCACAGATTGAGGTTTAACAAATGGGAAGTTTACAAAATGGGAAGTAGCCGTTTTCAGGATTTTAGTTGTACAATACGCGGTTCACTCAAGTAAAAACTTGTCTTAATATAGCAGTCACCTCCGCCCTCCGCCCCCTCCCCCCGCCCCCTTTTTCCCTGTGCTCGTCATGTCAATTCCTTAATCTTAATAGGTACCATCTTTGTTTTATAATAATCAGTACTATACTAAGTCAGTTGAAACACACACACGCAGCCCACCTGATGGTTAGCGGCCACTGCGGCCTATTCCATTGAGGGACACTTCACCACGAAGCGTCGCTCAATGTGCTGCCAGACTGTAGACTCATCTGATCTTCGAGCCTTTGATTTCAAGTGTACTTTTTTTTTGAGGAGGAGAACGCATTTGCGCACCATAGCCGCAGGCTAGCGATCGTGTGTGGGACTCGAGACTAAGTCCCACTACCCACTAAACTCCCCCGTTTTCCAGCCGGTGCCAGTCTTGTGGCTATTGACGAGCCCTTGATTTCAAGTGTACTGGCTCCCACATTAATACTGCCGGAACACAGCCAGAGCTATTATGGCGGCAGATTTCGCCTGTGGTAGCTAGCCAGTCGGACTCTGAAAAAGCCCTACCACCAACCAGACCTTAGGTGGGAATCGAACCCACTACCTCCGGGTTTTATACCCGAGCGGCTTAGCCACTTAGCGGCTTTGCGGAGGCGATCAAAATAGTAGTAGTACAGGTGAAAATTGTATAGTAAAATCATACCAGATCTTACATAAAATGGTAAGACGATGTTATTTATTTCACTTATAGATCGTTATCTAAGGTATATAGAGTATTGTCGCCATACAAAAAAATTATTCTACACCTGTCCCCATTCCAACAAAACATAATTTATTTCTGGCCGCAAACTTTTTTTTTTATCCCAAATCTCCATACAAAGTGGATGATGTCCTTTGGTTTTGATTATTTGTAAAGGATATTTTTTTCTTGTCTTGGTTTTGGAGGATGGCAAAAAACGGTACTATTTTTGGGTAATAACAATCTAGCTGTGAATGGTAAAGTAAAAAAAATCAAAAGTGCAAGTAACAACTTTTTCGTCAAAATTCTAACGTCATTTTAATCAGCCAATAAAAATATGAAAAACAATCGTTTCCTCCATAACTAATAAAATTCACAATTATTAATATTTGGTTTCCTTGACACCCAACACATAGTATAATAAACAACCATTATAAATGACTGTAACTCATTATACTAATAATTATTTTCCGATAGAAGTGGCCAGTCACAAACATTTAACGTTCATAATAGATAGCAAAAAGTTACAAAAATGGAAAAATTCTTCTTCTTCCACAACTAGGTAGTTACCAAACAGCAAAAAAAAAAATTTTGTAACTAGTTACATAAGCTTAGTTACCAATATGGACGAAGGGCTAAGCGGTTCGTTTTATACTAGAAAACCAAACTCTTGTATTATAATTGTAGCATTTCATGCAGCTAATTTCGATTTTAATTTACTACAAGATAGTGAAAATTATTAAACTTAATAATGTTTAACTCTGATTTACACTAAGTTATATAATTATTTGTTCAAAAGTGCATTCAACGGGCGACACACACCGCTAACTGTCACATGAACAAATACTTTCCCGCACAACACCCCGCCAACTCCTAGTTGGCGGCGTATCTCCCGCGGGCCGGCAGTCGCGCTAGCCGAATACACACCACTATATTAAGACAGCGGCTTGTCCACCCCGTAATTGAAGAAAGTACCTTTACTTGGCGTTATGTAAATCTCAAAACTTTTTTGTTTTAAAAGATATTGTCATGAAAATTTGGGGGCATAATATTAGTAAAAAAGTGGGTCGATTTCTATAAAAACCAAAAAATGGCAAATTTTGAGTTAGCGTAGTGTTCATTGGAGGTATCGAAATGAGGTGGGGATACATTGTTTGAAGTACAAAAAAGGGAGGAATTTTCATTTAGTGATAATATGTGCGAAAGTTCGTTAAAATACATATTATTGAAACAGGTGAAATCTGCCGTCATAACAGCTCTGGCTGTGTTCCGGCAAAATTAATGTGGGAGCCAGTACACTTGAAATCAGAGGCTCGAAGATCAGATGAGTCTACAGTCTGGCAGCACATTGAGCGACGCTTCTAGGTGAAGCGTCCCTCAATGGAATAGGCCGCAGTGGCCGCTTACCATCAGGTGGGCTGCGAGCCTGTCTGCCAACTGAGTTAGTATAAAAAAAAAAAAATATTAAATGATAATATTTCGCCTTAAACAAGCTAATTTCTATGAAAATGTGATAAATCAATATTTTTATTACTCCGCCGAAGTTAAAATAACTTTCAATAGTTCATTGTATCTATGCGCCATCGAAGGTAGGAGCTTGGCAAATCACTAAGATTAACCAATTAAGTTAATAAGTTCCCACGAAGAAGATGAGGTTTGGAAGAAAGCCAGAAAAGAAATTAATATCTTTGTAACGGCTGCCGAAGCACTACATACTGCACATTGAGAGAGCTTGCTAATTATGCCTTTTTTACTACTTTTTAGCTAAGAATTTTATAATTATTTTTTAATGTTATATCTAAGATTTTTCAACTTCGTTAAATTTTCTGCATGAGAATCAGAATATGCTCAAAGCTATTGTTGTCAACTGGCGGGTAGTTTCAATGCAAATTTAATGACCCGTAAAATATAGTAAAGGTTAAAAAATCTTACTAACATTTTGAATGAGAAAGTTTTTGAGAATATTATGTATTATGTATGTTGTTACACTATCACGCAATGACCACTGAACAGAGTAAGATAAAACTTTTACACAATAGGTATAGTTGAGGTTATGCACTATGCAGTTTTTATATTCAGAGAAAAACACCCGATCTTATTAAGTGACCATAGGGTCACATAGGTCACATAGGTTCCAAAAGTAGTTATTATTAAGTGACCATAGGGTAGTTATTATTAAGTCTTAAATGACCATAGGGTCACATAGGTTTCAAAAGTAGTTATTTGGTAACTGCATCACATTTAAAACATCAGTAGGTATCATTAAAAATTACAATTCATAAATATTTGGTAAAACGAACGCCTAAAAATTCGACCCCTATAAGGTCTCAACGGTCATTTACCGCGGGTGGTTTCGCCAGCTTTTTGAAAGTAATTTATGAATGTCATCTAAGATATAATGCATGTCAAAGTGAGAGTAAAGAAAGCAAAGTGCCAACTTATCAATATCTCACTGCAGACCTCCGTCAATGGAATCAAATAGTCATCTCAATGTTTATTCAATACATAGGTAATTTAGGAGATTAAATAATATAACACCGTATAATTAGTTAATGTCTCATTTATTTAAGAGCCTTTCCAAAGATCACAATTTAAGGAAAACCTTTTTGCCATGTGGATGTGGGAAATACAAATCTATTCGATTTATACGGTTCAGTACATTTAATTTTCGTCCACTCATTCGCCTTATCTGAATCTATATCTCTGGACAAATATCTCTGGACATTATTCACACAGCGCCATCTAGCCCCAAACTAAGCATTAGCTTGTGCTATGGGTGCTAGACAACGGATAAACATTACTTATGTACTTTTTTTTTTGTAAATAAATACATATTATACATAGAAACACCCAGACCGATACAAACAGACATGTTCATGCACACAAATGTTTGTACCGTGCGGGGATCGAACCCGCGACCACTGGTGTAATAGCCGACTTCTCGACCATTCCACCAAATGGCTCGTCAAAAAAATCTATATCTATACTTATATTATAAAGAGGAAAGATTTGTTTTTTGGTTTGTTTGTTTTGAATTTGAATAATAATTCTTCTACTGTTGGAAAGCTACACTATCCAGGGTGACAAATGGTACTTTTAAATCCGGTAATGTGAGGTGAAGGGGGGGATAATATTTGAAAAAAAAAAATTACGCGCGGGTTAAACTTGTTTTTTTTTATGTTTGTGCTTCATGATATATTTGAACCAGTAAATACGAAGCTCTTCTTCTGCCAAAGTGTATTGCGAATTGGATACAGTCAGTTGCGCCAGATGATGGACAGTCAGTCAGAAGGGCGGATAACAAATTGGCGGATTACTTAGTTAATGGGAAAAGGTTTTTTTGCCGTGATGTACCCGTAATAAGCAAGCCACTTAAGTATAAAAGTGGGAGCCAGTACACTTGAAATCAAAAGGCTCGAAGATCAGATGAGCCCACAGTCTGACAGCACATTGAGCGAAGCTTTCTGGTGAAGTGTCCCTTAATAGAATAGGCCGCAGTGGCCGCGTACTATCAAGTGAGCAGTCTGCTAACTGAAGTGGTATAAAAAAATTGATATTGCAACGTTAGTCGTGCGATCCATTTGCAAAAAGTAGAAAAAGAAATATAGTTATTTTATGTTATGTGAGTATGATGTGACCACAGACGTGACCCATTTACAAAAGAAAAAAATCTGTGATTGTTGTACATTTCTTTTTGCATTTATGGAACCCCAAAAACGGCTTTTGCAGACCACTTTATCTTAAAGACAACATTTTTCTATATGTATCTGGCTTTAATTTTCTCAATTGGTTTCTGTGTGATTTAGTAGAGCTTGGCCTTTAGACGATAGTTTGGTTTGAAAGCCTTTTTTGCAAAAGATATCAAACTTAACCGAAATTAAAAATAAATCTTATCCTCAATTTTTTAAGGCAATAGGGGTATATTGACTTTCATAGTGAACATTTATTTCTGCCAGATTTTAATTAAATTGTGCCTCGTTTTTCTTTCGTAAAAATTGAAGCAACGATGATCTACTGTTGGACAATAAATAACCTTATATCGTCGCTTCACGTCAGTGAGTAATGATTTATAGCTAGGAAATTCAACTCACGGGCGAGCTTGCGTGATGGCCGACCACGTATCGTCTAAATAAGGCGTTCAGGGAATTCTTTCTAACCATTATGTATGTTACTGTAAAATACTGAATGTAATATATTATACACAAGTGACTTACCCCTGCTTTACATGGGTTTACGTAGTGTGACGCCGCCTGTCTTGGTATAATCCCAGAGGGGCTTGGTTTAGAATATTGCACTCAGAAAGGAAAGCTCGGTGGCCCAGTAGCCTTTCAAATGCCGTTTCTTACAAATTACGGCAAACAATTTTCGGTTTAATATCAATCGCTTAGAGTTCTATTTCAAGTGATACGTTTTGACAGACTTGCAAAGGTTGATCCGTGGATCACCGTACAATAAAATACTGATTTTAAAATTAAATTGCAATTAAAATACTGAAACTATAAAAAACTTTACAATTTTTTATCTGTAGATTTTTCCTCAATTTTGTAAAATGTGTACAATGTGCAGGCCGGAATTTGAAACATCTCCTTTCAGGGGAAAATAAATCCTTACAACCTTAAAATAATACCTTACAATCAATGCCATCTATTGGCGGCGTGGTGATCTAACCCTTACAGGACCATAAGATGTCTAAGACTAAAAACTCCAATACAACACAATATTTCAGTTATTGTGGGTGTAAATTATGAGAATATCACCAGAATAACATAGCAGGGTGTATAGATTTCTTATAATTTCATGGGAAATATTTTTCCCTCTGGACCATAACAGTAAACAAACGAAGAGTTAGGTTTATTATATCAGTATTTTATTTATTGCTTTGTAATACAAAAAAACATTATAAAAAATATCAGAAAAGTAAAAAAAATAGTTAGTTATGGTATTCTACGAAACAATTTCGTTTACTTGTGAAGCACAAGTGGACATTGCACATAACACATTTATAATGTGTCCTATTTTCTATACGTCGTTTTGCATAATTTACGCATCGCTTCAGTTTTTCTGCTTTTTCCATGTTGTGCGCTGGCAAATTGCGTTTATTTCTAATGCGTAGCGTTACAGCGGAGACTAAAGTGGGTGTTGATCGCTGTCTACATTTAAATTTTTTATAAGGCCTCGTGCTACTTTTATTGAATGTGTGAGGAGCGTATCAGTTATTTCCCCAGTTGAAAATAGGAAAAGTCATCATCATCCCAGCGTTATCCCGGTTGCGCCCTTACGAGGCCCGGGGTCCGCTTTCCTGCTCTTACTCCTCCACTTCGGAAGGTCTTGTGCATCCCTTGTGGTGAGCCCATTGACACGCATGACGTCATCCGACAAGATGCAAAGCCAGCACTTCTCGGGTCTTCCTCTTCTGCCGGGGCCAGGCAGAGGCGGCATAGCTAGACATTTTTTTCCCACATAGTTAGCCGGTTTTCGTAAAACGTGCCCGTACCACCGTAGGCGACCCTCTTGCAGTTTGTCAGCTATATCACGAACATGGCGGTATAGCACTTCTGTATAAGTAACTGCAATATTTCTTCATCTTGAATATGAAATTCTTTGCAACCCTCTTTAAGCCATTTCTGTAGAAACACATGAAGGTAAATTATATAAAAGTAAAAGAAAACCATACATTATCATATAGTACTACATACAATAATACTACAACGAATACACCAGATATGGACCAGAGGGAAAAATATTTCCCTTTAGATGATTTGCAATTTTTAGGTACTTGTGCTAATATTCTGCAGTTTACTGTTTTTTTATATAAAATTATACTTACCAAATGATATAAAACACGTGACAAAATACAGTTATTTTATTTTCTCAAGTCCAGAACACTTTAAAGATAATATTAGTTCAGCCCGCGAATGTTTTGGTTTTGGCAAAATAAAGTTTGACAGTTGTTTCTTTTTTATTCATTCAGAAACACATTTGGTGCCTTGGACATACGTTTTATTTTGAAATTCAGTAAAAAAAGTATCGATCCAGTAATAAATGAGCAACCGATAACGATTTTTGTAGAAGGGAAAAATATTTCCCTTGAGCGTGAAAGGGCTAATTTGTCTTACCGAAATTAAGGTTCGTCCCCTATTTGTCAAATGGCTATTCCAAAGGTTAAGAAAGTATTTGAGTGGGGTGTCACGCTCATTTCAGCACTCATTTACCAAAATGAGCGACGATATTGCTGTAGATAATTTTCATTTTTATTTATCAGTTTGAAAATTTTTCGGAGACATTAATATGTCCAGCAGGAGACGATTTTCGGCTGAGATTGGTGATTATTTAGTAGGTAATCTTATAATAACCCAAGTTCGTTCTTTGCTTGTAACTTGTACCTTATTGGGAATGCCATAATAATGAAGCGTTTCTCACGGTAATGACGTGATTCGCAAAAGGGAATGCGTAGATAATTATGGCACCCGTAGGAGGGCTGTGCGTAGGTGCATTGTTGAATTTCTGTCGACTCATCCAGTAAAAATATGAATAAGGTTTTAATATCTATGTATAAAAACAGGTAACGCGTCTTGGTAAACGTAGTGTAGAACGCCCTTAGGCCAGGTGGAGCGATGATCTGCGCAAGATGGCTGGCAGGAGCTAGATGCGAGTGGCCGAGGATCGATCAGCGTGGCGAGCATTTGGAGAGGCCTATGTCCAGCAGTGGACTATTACAGGCTGATGATTATGATGATAAAAACAGTATATTACACCGCGCTTACCAAACTCGGATTAGTGACCCCAAACCTTGCTTGACGGAAAGTAGCGATACTAGGCAAAATTCATTTTATAAATTACTTAGGTATCCTATTATAATATATGTATAAAATAAACAATCTTAAATTCTTCAGTCCTTGGGCGGCCTAAGTAAAAAAAGTAGTCTCCATATTATCATATGTATAACAAAATTGGATATATCTAAATAACTTTTCCCATATAATCCTATTTACTATATCGGGTTTCAGCTATTGAGGTCGAAAAGTTGCAAAGGATAATCTATTTTATTGCGTCATGAATTAGTAAAGTTGTAAAGAGAAGCGTCGACCACAGATGGCGCTCTTGGTTATAGTTCCGAAGTTCTACCTTGGACAGTGGGGTTCCGTAGTAAAATTCATTGAACCAAAAAGCATATAAGAATGTCGTATACCCTTTCTTTCATATTCAGATGGACTCTGCACAGTCTGATTATTGAAAATAATATTTGACGAATAGAAAACTACTTTTTACGATAAAATAGGGAAAAACATAAACTAAACTCGTCATAATATTGTAGATTCCAATGGTGTCTGAATCCACACAAGTAAAAAAGCGGGAATAGAAATGACCATTTGAATAATCGCCATTATCGCCACGGGTCTGTAGTACCATTGATACAATGTTGTATCACTTGTACCATCAATGGTACTAATCAATGGTACAACTGACCCCTCGCCGAAAAAGAAATTAGGGCGAACACTAGTAAAATATAAAAACTTAATTCTTGAGTGTAATATATTCATAGCCGGTCTGGCAAATCGACTCAAAGTCGATTCCCATCCTATTCCTTAAAGTTCTGTGTCAAAATCGCTACTAATGCAAAAAATAAACATAATGCCTATTATGAACAATATGTACGGGACCCCAATTATGTATCCGGATGTTTTTTAGCCCAAGTGGATCCCACCCGGTGACATATGGCGGTGCTTATCCCTCCAAACTACTGCAATTTCTGAGATCCAATTCAAGGATTGAAATAAAGACGAGTGGTTTAGATATATTGCATTCGAAATGAAATCATTTTCCAGTGATTTATTGCCAATAGATAAAGTAATATATCACGAAGATTTAATAAGGGATACGCGCTAGTGAGAAGTTAACTTGCGATATTTTTGTTTTTCACAGAATCAACACAATAAACGTGAGTCTTATTTTGAACGTTTGCAGACAAGTTTTCTAGAATTTTTATTTTTTATTCCAACGTGACCTATATAATTCATCTATTTTCGAAACTAATATGATGGAATTGAGGTTATTTTTTCTCATTCAATTGTTAGAAAAAGCTATGCTGATCTGATCTTCGAGCCTACTATTTATAATATTCAACGAATGCAGTCACAAGTTAACAGTAAAAAAATTCAGTAAATATTAGAATAAATGTATGAAACCATTACCAATCTTAGTTTTCTTTTTCATACTTAAGTAAACATTTATACTAGATGTTAAGATAATACAAAAATAAAACGTTTCTCCAAGAAACTAAAGTACCTACTCGTTTCTCATATTGTCTTGTCATTTAAGGCTCGAAGATGAGATGAGTCTACAGTCTGGCAGCACATTGAGCGACGCTTCCTGGTGTAGCGTCCCTCAATGGAATAGGCCGCAGTGGCCGCTTACATCAGGTGGACTGCGTGTCTGTCTGCCAACTGACTTAGTATAAAAAAATAAAAAAATAGGTACTCACAAAATGATATGATTTAGATTTTAGAGTAAGAAAAAATAATCAAATTGCTGGATTTAGTTTAAGTATCATGCATTTTTTATAACTTATCACTATTCGAAAGGTCTTGCAACTTTTTAACGACTACATTACAATTTTTGTTTTTCCTCTGACACTCATAGTATGTACCTGGTATGTACAAGCTATGATTAGTATTGCGCTGTGTGAATAATGTCGATGGATTTATTATATACCGGAAAGGCGGGAAGGTATATCTGAACCAGCATCTTGTCGGAAATATAATCTGAAGGTGATTAATGGTCTTTCGAGTTGGTTAACGATGTCTTAGAGAGCGTCAAGCTGCTTTGTTTACTATGATTAGGTGTAAACAATTCTATGAATATTTATTGACTCTACTTACTGTATGACAATATTGACTTGTACTGTACTTACCAACAGACTAAGTGAAGGCATTGGCCCGAGACACAACAAAAAGTTTTAGTGAAAATTTAATAACCCCAGTTCCCCTTTCTCTGTTCCTACTTATCTATAGGTAAACCGAAATGATGACTTCCCACAAAAACAGCAACAAGAAAGTGATGTCTCAAAAGGTCAGTCAGTCAATGTCAGTGAGATCGTCGTAAGAGCCTAGTGTAGTGTAATAAGTGGGTAACATCTGCCATTGTTACGGCAGTTAGCTCTCTGATTACAAACAACAAAACATTAATTACGTTTTTGCTTCGGAAGATACTAAAGTAATTTACGTGGCTCGGTTTTTCGGTAAAATAAATGTTGGCAATAAGTTTGTGGCGAGTGCCTTGTCTTATTACTCTGCATTATGAACGGGGTGATTTATATTAACGTGATTACAGTGTTACTGTCAGAATTATGTGTCAGGAAAGTCCTGAGTGAATGTGGAATGAGATTTACGGCCAAAGTTTGTTTGAAGTAGAATCCGCAGCAAACTCATTCGTCGGAGTGAGGTCTAGGTTCATTGTGAGCGAAGTTCCCTTTTTAGGGTTCCGTAGCCAAATGGCAAAAAACGGAACCCTTATGGATTCGTCATGTCTGTCTGTCTGTCTGTCTGTCCGTCCGTATGTCACAGCCACTTTTTACCGAAACTATAAGAGCTATACTGTTGAAAATTAGTAAGTAGATGTATTCTGTGAACCGCATTAAGATTTTCATACAAAAATAGAAAAATAATAATAAATTTTGGGGGCTCTCCATACTTAGAACTGAAACACAAAAATTTTTTTTTCATCCAATCCTTACGTGTGGGGTATCTATGGATAGGTCTTTTAAAATGATATAAGGTTTCTTATATCATTTTTTTTTCTAAACTGAATAGTTTGCGCGAGAGACACTTCCAAAATGGTAAAATGTTGGTCCCCCCCCCTGTAACTTCTAAAATAAGAGAACGATAAATCTAAAAAAAATATATGATGTACATTATTATGCAAACTTCCATTGAAAATTGGTTTGAACGAGATCAAGTAATTAGTTTATAAATTTTTGGGGCTTCCCATACTTAGAACTGAAACTCAAAAACATTTTTTTCTTCAAACCCTTACGTGTGGGGTATCTATAGATAGGTCTTTAAAAATGATAATAAGGTTTCTTATATCATTTTTTTCTAAACGGAATAGTTTGCGCGAGAGACACTTCCAAAGTGGTAAAATGTTGGTCACCCCCCCTCTAACTTCTAAAATAAGAGAACGATAAAACTAAAAAATATATATGATGTACATTACCATGCAAACTTCCATTGAAAATTGATTTGAACGAGATCAAGTAATTAGTTTTTTTTTAAAACGTCATAAATCGTAAACCGAAATTTTCCTCTCATTCAATCAACTCAAATATAAAAACGTCGATCAAACTTACAAAGAACTACAAGAACTTTTATATTATGATGATACTTGCTGCTACGGAACCCTTCATGGGCGAGTCCGACTCGCACTTGGCCGGTTTTTCTTTTACCGTTCGCTGATTTTATTTATTGAATAAATTGAGAAAGTATTTGTTACCTACATTGCTAAATGCTAGTCGACCATTCTATAACAAAGTTAGGAAACAAAACTGTTCTCGAGTAATTATTGGCGCTTTAGTGTGTACTGTATAATGGATAAGATTAGAACCTTGAAACAAACCAAATCAATAGAAGTTTTAACAGTACTTTACTTTTATTAATACACTATACTTCTACCATATTGTCTACGGCTTTATTAGTGTGGACTATATTCCTTGATCGCGCGGATATTATGTGCTATTTTTTCGGTAAATATAGTGTCATTCTACAGCCTCCAAAAAATCTCCATACCAAAATACTTCTCTCCTAATTTAGGAAACGTTTATTACAAGATCAATGACTACTTCACACATTATTATTGGTGAAACACAGTCCAAGCTATTATGGTTAAAGATAATATTATTTCATTAGGGACAGCAGCTCTCGTCTCTGAAAAGTTGAACTTTGAAGACCTCTACTCTTCTTCTCCCACAAACCAGCCACTAAGGGCTAATCCCAGAAAGACAATATAGAAAATTGCGTTAAATAAAATTCTAGAAAGGTAAATATTACAGATACGAAAGATACGTTCCGTAGTTTATTGTAGTAAATATACGATCGTACTAAAACGAACCGCGACGTCGATTTCCACGATTTTCTCATATCGGGGGAGCAACGCTACAGTTGTAAATGGGATCACATTCCAATTTAGGAATCCCAGAGAAAAATAAAACAAAGAGTCGTTTGGTGGTCGAGTTCGGATAAACGGATGTGTTCATTCGCCTCCAAAGGGTAAATTGACGCATTCTCCGACCAGGCGATATCTGCAACTCGACCCAAATTGAAATGCCAATCATTGGCATCACTGGCAGAAAAATCGTTCCAATGCGATGTTAAGCTTTAAATTAGTCATCATCAATGCATACTTAAAATTAAACCAAATTTAAAATACCCTCATTGTATTGTAACACAGATTTTGTGAGCATTTTTAATCTCAGTTTATACTATACAATTTCACACACGCCCGCAGATCTCGCTACGCTAGCCTGCGGTTATGGTTACAGTGCGTGAACGCTCCTGAATTAAAATGTCTTTTGAAAAAAACAGTTATATTCAGAAGTATTTTTATAGTACTAGTTCGAGCTAGCCGGCGAAAGTAAGTCTTGTTAATATCTTAATATCTAATAAGAAGAAATTAATATCTAATAAGACTCTTGAAAAATAGTTAATTAGCTGATCTATCTTTTTTACCCTAGTCTTGTTCCTAAAACAAAAGCTCCGCTTCGTTTGCAATACTCTTTGTAACCATTTTTTCTATAAAATAATATAATAGTCATTTTTTCCAACAGAAAATATAGATTTAACATACACAAGAATTTTTTTCCGAGAACCTCGTTACAAATTGTCAGAAAACGGAAACCGCCCATTTGCAGCCATTATGTTTTCCAATATCGGTAGGAAGCAGTAAAGATAATTGAGAGCGTTCACATCGTCGGAACAGCGAAAAAACTCAGTTCCCGAATTAAGGTATAGCCTATCCCTGTGATTGTGTCCTCGCTTTGTCAATTATCCAAATCGCTGACTAACAGGGGCTTTCTCTGTGTCTCAATTCGCACCCATTGAACATGAATCGAGTACTCAGCAGATTAAAAAACGTTACAGAAAATACATTTAACGTTTCCTGATTTTAATACATCTGATTTTTACCGTTGTAAAATTATTTTAAAGCAACTCCATTAGCACGCTTCTGTTTTATCCCAGCGTCGTTATTATTTCCGAATGTTGTTGAGTAGTACAGATAAAGTTATTTATTTTACATACAAATCATTTTATAACTCAGTTCTCTGACTTGACTGCAACGTATGGCTTATTTCTTAACGCAAAATGGAAAATGAGAGCTATTTGTAAATAACGTAGCAGTAAAGCGGACTCATAGTAAGAAGTTAATATTAGCAGTGCCCTGTCCTGTTAAGCGTTACAAAGGTCAGATGGCAGTCGCTCCAAATGTAATAACTGGACTTGGATCGCGATGCAAATGAAGATGATTCAGATTGCGGCAATCATAATAAATATATTGATTGATGATTGATGATTGAAAGCCTATTTAAAAATCATCACGGATAACCAAATGTGGAATAGCACCCGTGTGAAGGAATATTCGAGGACGGTTCTAATATTCTTCAACACGGGTCCCATTCATATTTCATATTCGTTGTATACTTTAATTTTATACCAACTTCATTGGTCGTAAATTCGTAGAACCCTTTTCCGTTAGACTAGTTGAATTAGCGTCCAGCTATCTACTTTATCCGTCAAGGCACTTTACGGAATTGCTCGTATTTCACACAACACTACGGTAACACTAGTGTATTTATAGACAGAATACATTAGGCTTTTGTTTGTGTCAATGGTATTCCTACAAGTTAATTGCTCCCGTTAAATGGATGGAAGGAATTAATTATTAATGGACGCAATGTTTGGTGTTTTGTTACTGATAATAAAAGGGGAGAAATTTAGCAAGCGCGGTCGATGGCGTGTTTAGTAGTAGTGAACTACCCTTTGCGCCAGGGATCATGAGTTCGAATCCCTACTAAGACAAATTATGCGATGAACATTTGAAGTTTGCCCTGTGTGTAATATTTATCTACACTTTTTGTAATTTTGTCAAGTCAAGTCTTCATTGCTAACAG
Source organism: Mecyna flavalis (assembly GCA_949319885.1). Taxonomy (NCBI): domain Eukaryota; kingdom Metazoa; phylum Arthropoda; class Insecta; order Lepidoptera; family Crambidae; genus Mecyna; species Mecyna flavalis. The sequence continues at coordinate 9,745,344 of OX439435.1, read as the reverse complement.
GATTCACCCTTATAAGTCCACATTCAAGCCTACAAGGCGTGAACAAATTAGATCAAGCAGGTTCTCTTACACATATTTCCGGGGTTGCCAGATGTGATTTTCCATTTCTCCCCAAATTTAAAATTATTTTTCTCCAAAACGATACTATTTTCTTTAGTTTTACCCAAAAGCCAAAAACCAAAAAAAAAAACACCGATTTTTTGCCCGTGGTTCTATGTCCTATTTCTACTGATAATAACCAACCAAACTACTAACAATAAGGTCGAAAACTCAAAATCAGTTGGTTACGGCATTTTAAATATAACAATTTTCCATGGCCTCACCTAGATTCGCGAGATTCTGGATGGGGAATAGTCAAAAATTTTAATAGACGCGTTCGTAAATTTTTTCTCCAAACATTTCGCTAAAGTTTCTTTTTCTCTAAAATTTCTCCAGGAGCCAAATTTTTACCCAGAATTGCGAGAAAAATACCCAATCTGGCAACCGTTTCCGCACATAGCTAATTCTGCCTAATTGCCAATCGGGTGAACTGAATTCACTGATTAAAACGCCCCACCCCTCGTCATACGATTTAGTACCAAGTTAGAGACTAAACAACGGTATTATAGACCAAGAGGGATTTGCTTATTAAAACGTTCACGCTTAATAACTGCGATAACTATGAGAAAGAGCGAAAGTTGAAGTTGCTTTTCAAACTTTTAAAGCCACAGAAAAGTGGGTTACGATTCTGTAAGGGCTGTATGGAGACGCAAAATAATTTTACGGGATTATCTGAACGATTTAGGTGCAAACTAGATATGACTCATAGTAATAACTTTATTCTTTGAAATTTTTAATCAACAATGAATGTTGACGTAGGTTAACTGGAGTCCTTCTAATTCGTTTCTCTAATAGGTAAGTCCCTGACAACGTTTTGTTCAAGACTGTCAAATATCTTAGACTTTTTTGCATTTCTAGCCAAAGATACGTACTTTAGGTCTTATTTCATTTAGTACAAATAAATTTTCATAATAAGAACCATAAAGTAAAATATGCTCAATTAGAGCTAGATCTGAAGCATGATTAAAACGCAATGTCAAATGCAAAGGAAAGGCTGTTGATTATCTCAAGCAAAGCAAAGACACAACACGTGGAACATGGAGACATAGTAGAAAAAATACACGGTACGCTTATCCTTAGGGCTTGAGCTCAACGATATTAATTAAATTCGTTGCCTGCGCACGGTGCGATGTTTATGGGCCTGGGCTGCGTGAAGCTGGACCCGCGTGCGGATTGTAACACATTACGGGTTTAGTAAAGGGCGTGCGCAACTTAAGGTTTTAAATGCCATCAATGGATTACTATCCGCGCCCTATCCGGGTCCCGCTTCACGCAGCGCAGGCCCTTATTCATCGCACCGTGCGCGGCTTGTATTGGTGCGCCATAGTATTTATGCGTCATCACACGCAGACTCAAACAAAATCTCAACTCGTTTCTCAGTGCAAACATAGAGATTTTCTCTAAGAGTGTGCGTGCGCGGCGACTCCATAGATATGATGCACACGTCATACGAGTACTAGCCGAGCGCGGTGCGATATTGTTTCTATGAAGGTATCATATTGTGTACTAGGTATGATGTAGAGGAGATTAAAGGTCGAATTCGCTTTTTAGTATTCGTTGCGTTCGGGCCCAGGCGGTATTTTAAGAATACGCGCCCCCGTGTGGAAATTTAATTAAACCGAATACCTCAGCCCGTGAATTCGCTTGGACTTAATATTCGACGCGCGTCGAACTACATCCAGATTTCCCTACTCCATCAGAGGTGCCTGCAGTAAATAATTACTTGCTTAATACACAGGGTAGGGTAGGAACACCGGTTTGCGACCACTTAAGCGACTTGTTGACTTCAGAGTTGATTTCTATCATGATGCTTTACGTCAAGATTTTCCAAAAAATTACCATTTGATCTTACAATAGTCTAGTTTTATAAAACCTAACGTTTATAAACGTAGCAGTGATACATAATTTTTAAAAATGTATTATTCGTAAAAATAGCAAAAACACCGGTTATCGGCCGTTTGGCCCAGTTATCGACCACCTGTGCACCGGTTATCGACCACCTAATTTACGGTAGAAAAATGAGTCTTATTCAATGGCCATAGGGTATATTATAGTATGGAAGTGAAACAGTTAATGAAATCAAAAAAGCGGTATATTTTTACTCTCTTTTGCGACCTAAAAATACAATTGAGTAACCAAAGGGTCATATTTGTTGATTTCTTCTGATTTGGAACACGATCGAAAAGCCTATTATAAAAAACTCAAAGGTGACTGACTGACTGACTGACTGACTGACTGACATAGATAGATATCAACGCACAGCCCAAACTACTGGACGGATCGGGCTGAAATTTGGCATGCAGGTAGATGTTATTATGACGTAGGCATCCGCTAAGAAAGGATATCTCGATATTCCCACGGGAACGGGAACCACGCGGGTGAAACCGCGGGCGCCCGCTAGTCCTATAATATAGTGGATCTTGGAACTCCGTTCTGCCGGCATGCTTCTCTGTTAAGGGCAAAGGCCTCCATCCTTGAAATCAAGTCATCGCTACAATGATGGGTACTGGCTTAATTACCACGCTTGCCAAATGCGGATTGGTGATCACAAACCCGAGCAGTGTCCGAAAATACCGACACAAAGTTAGCTCGACCCGGGAATAGAACCCAGTACCCCGCGATCTCGGCCCGGTACTTAAATCACTAGACCATCGAGGCGCGAAAAAACAAAAACACAAACAAAAAATGTAACAAACAGAAATAAATTAAATGTTTAGAATTTATCGGGTGCGTTTAATTTCCTAGTTCAAATAAAGTTTTATTTATTACTAATTACGTTTCTCTATTATATTATCTTTTTTATATTATCTTACTAGCCTTCCGCCTGCGGTTTCACACGCGCGTAATCCCCTTTTTCAAATATCCCCCCCCTTGCCCCCACATTTTCGGGATCAATTATAGTACCCTCTGTTGATCGGGGATAGTGTAGCTTTCTAACAGTGATAGAATTATTCAAATCGGTTCAGTAGTTTTAAAATTGTTATTCCCGCAGGAATAAGACGTTTCCCGTAGGAATTTTATAGCCTATGTCCTAATCCGGGTTATAAACTATACGTGTGCCAAATTTCATCTAAATCCGTTCAGCCGTTTAGGTACTGCGATTGAGTAACAAACATCTAAACATCCAAATTTCCAAACATCCAGACTTTTGCATTTATAATATTACTAGCCTTCCGCCCGCGGCTTCGCCCGCGTGAACTATAGGACGTTATCCCGCGGGAATATCTTGTAAATTGTAGCCTATGTGTTATCCTTATGTATAGGCTTTATTATTGTAAAGTTTCATTAAAATCAATTCAGTAATTTTTACGTGAAAGAATAACAAAAAGTTCATCCATCCGCTCCCCGGCCGGTAACCGCCGCAACCGCTATGTCCCTGCATTTTAAATCTGTAATATCTTCGAAACTATTCATTTAAATTACATGATGTAAAGGGCCATATTGATCTATATTACATGCACAATTTATTTATGGTACTTTATTGGATAAGGATTAATACTGTATTGCTTAAAATCACTTTTTCGTAAATAAGCCATTATTTTATCGTAATAAGTAAAGGAAAATGGTTATTGTGGGTTATCCCTAAGAGATAGACATATACCATCGCGGACTTTTTTGTAAAACTTTTAAAGGTGTACAATAGTGTAGTACATTATTTTGATCTATCTCGTAGGGTTCAGCCAGCGTTTGCAATGTAAGCGCAAAAAAATGCGATTATTTACGACCTTAAATTAAAAACCTCTAAAATTATCAGTGTTTCTCTACTATATTATGCATGTATTATACATATAAACCTTCCTCTTGAATCAGTCTATCTAATGAAAAAAACCGCATCAAAATCCGTTGCGTAGTTTTAAAGATTTAAGCGTACAAAGGGACATAGGGACAGAAAAGCGACTTTGTTTTATACTATGTAGTGATATACATACATATACATAATACATACATATAATATTATATAGCAGGAAGTAGGATTTTTTTGAACGGCCGGAAACAGGTACAATTTTACCAGTTATCGACCGCCTGTTAAAGACGGCCGTTAACAGGGTTCGTTTTCACCGGTTGTCGGCCGCTAAACTTTTGGTATTTTTAAAGGTCATTATCTTTGAAACTATGAGGTATACTGGCGGTCGGAAACTGGTTGTCAAGTCACAAATTCCTAGCTATTCACAAATGTAAATGAATCTATGTTGGTGCATTTAAGGTTTCCACAATGTAGGCAAAGAAAAATGACGTAAATAAACCGGTTTTCCGACCACCCGGTCGGAAACTAGATTTTGTTATGAATCGATAACCTATTGCCCGACCACCTAAAATATTACAAATTATGAAATGTTTGGTGAGTTTGGGCACTTGAATATTGAAATTAAACATCTTATCCTACACACTAACCAAATCAAACCCCTATAATATAATAGTAACACTCAAAATCTTACATTTGAAAATCGAGCCACCTGCAATTATTTTTGCTAAATTTGTCACGTGTCAACACACCAAATTTTGAAATGGCGACTAAGGGCTCAGTTCGCAAATTATAAAGTCAAGCTGTTGGATTAAGAACCGTGGAGTTTGTCCAGGTCGACTGGCGCGAAATTAGAAATGAGCTGTCTATAGACTATCTATTATTCAAGAAAACGTGTGAAGTGGTCGGAAACTGGTGCTGGCCGGCAAACCGGTGTTATTACCCTACTACTTTGACACTTACTATTTCAATGAAAATTGGTTGACTGTATTAATTTTAAATTGGTCTTTAAACTACAATTTTACTGAGTAATTAAACGTTTTATTCATAAATACAACTGTATTTAGTAAAAATGGATAAAACTAAAAACATATTATGTTCTTTTTTTTTAGGTTTTATCCATTTTTTCATTGACAATCTGGCTTATTATGCAACTCCAATATCTGTGTGTCTGGAAGTGCAGATTTGATAAAGATAATAAGGGCCATTGTCTGGTCATTGCATTCCCTCTGATGTAACTGAGCGATTATTTTAATTATGTACCTTATAATATCTATATTTGTAATGTGGTGCACTTTGGGGACTGGTCGGCTGGGAGTCAAAGCTAGGAACCAATATTTTTTTATTTATGTTTTAGTAATACTATTTATGTTATACTAATAAAATAATAGAAATGGAGATTGTTTTTACCAAATTGTAAAATGTGTTAAGGCACCACATCCTCAAGCTTATATTAGAGTATTTATTTTTACATTATAATTTACAACTTTATCACCCATATAAACTACTAAAATGTTCTTTTTCGTTTTCCTTTTTCGTTAAAAATGGAGACGTGGAAGCTTTTCTTTTTTGTTTAATTTTAGGAGTTCATTTTTAAGAAATGTTTTTGTATACCTATTGCTTCCTAACTTTATCTCGTAAAATGTTCATTCCCATCAACAATTGAACGAAAGACCCTGTGTACTTGTATTATCCAAGCCAAACGGACAACGTCAGCATTATCATTATAATTGAATTTGAATATCCCACTGAACTTCCGTAGCGCCCGTATTAACGAAGTTTCCCGGGCTTCTTGTTACTCCTTCGCAATTTGTAAGCGTCTTTATCAAAATTTTCCTTGCTTCGTCGGAGAATCGAAGTCTAGGCGAGGTGCATTCAAAAAGTAAGTAGGTACCTATTTTATATTTCGGATTTCCACAATATAGAATAATAATGTACAAAAAATAGTGTTATGGAGACCTCTACTTGATCAGCAAATATCGAATAGTTTTTAGAAACTAATAACAAACGCCGCTAACCGACTCTCGAATCTTGCAGCGATCAAAATCGTCGCCCGCTAGCAGAATAAACAGAATGAAATAGAATAGAAAAATCAGTATTTTACTATAATAAAAAAAATACTATTCAGTCCTAGCTCAGCTTAACCTATGATCCACCTGACAATACCCACACGACTCACTAAAAATAGTACATAAAACCATGGTCCCGAACAAAGACAATCTATGACAATTTTTTTCTATTATATCAAAAAAAACATCTATAACAGTAATTAAAAATAACTCTAAACGTCAGTAATTACCCCCCTTTTTACTCCATAAATATTTTTTTCCAAATTAGTACTTACCTTTATACCTTGTTTAAAGGATGTTTTCATAGAAGGATTAATAAATAATAAGATGATTTAGTAACCCCATCCTCATTAAAAATAAATAGACGTACATACCCTTTTTCTTCTAATTAAATCCTTCCCCTTGCGATTGCCATGTTTTAGCCGGAAACACATTTCCAAGCAAGAGAATTTTACATCAAAATGGTATGCATGGATTAGATGAATCCCCAATGAACAGTGGTTGAGCCATAGTCTTAAACGCAGAGATTATGTATTCGATTCTGGTCAAAGTTGAAGTTTTTTTTAGAGCTTTAAGCTAAACATGAGTTTGCTGAACATGTCTGTTTTTATCAGTCTAGGTGTTTTTGTTTGCATTCACACATTTAAATAGAGTGTATACAAACAAAAAGTATTAAAATAATGTTGATTCATTGTCTGGCATACATTGAAAATTTTTTTTTGGTAGAGAAAGAGTTTACCCTCCGCAGCCGCAGGCCAGCGATGCCTGCGACCGCGTTCGGGACTAAAAACGTACCACGACCCACTAAACTCCTCAGGTTTCCCCTTTTTATCCGAAAAGGAACGAGCTGGTATTTTTTTTTATTGCAATGTGTAACAAGACGAGCAGATCGTACACCTGATGGCAAGCGCCACGTCTACCCTTAGACAGTTCAGTGCCAAACAGTAACTAAGCAGTTACTGCCTGGCACCGCCCTGCGCCCGCTACACCGAGACGACAGTTATTAGGTCTCATCATCATCCCAGCGTTTTCCCGGTTGCGTCCTTGCGGGGCACGGGTCCACTTTCCTGCTCTTACTCCTCCACTTCAGACGGTCTTGTGCATCCATTGTGGTGAGCCCATTGACACGCATGTCATCCGCCAAGACGCCAAGCCAGCACTTCTTGGATGAACCACTTGTTGGTCGTGAGTTATTAGGTCTCATGGAATTTCACTACCCGTATCAGTCTTACGGTGGGAAGTTCATCTCCCTGGACGCATAGTACTCGTACAAAGCTATGCTTAGTCTGGGGGAGGATTCAGGCGACTGGGACCAAATAAAACTGGGACCGCGGTCCCAGTTACCTGATAACATTTTTGTATCGGTCGACTGGGACCATATACCTAATTTCCTTTAATGTACAGTTAACAGAAAAATCAAGTTATAACTCAGGATTTTATTTTATTTAGTATTACGGTCAAGTATTTTTGAAGTGAAAACTTCTGACTACCCTTTTTTTATGGGGAAAAAATGTTAAACTCGCGACAGATTAGTAAGATTGATTCGCCATGCTCGTCGAAGTTATAGGCGCCCAGAAACACCAAAGAGAAGTCACACGGAATATCTAATGGTGGAGTAGAATTTCATGGAAATAAAAGCGAGTGATGCAAAACTTCTATTTGAAGTACCAGGCGCCCATAAGTACCGAAGAGTAATCACACGGAATATTTCATCCTTAAATGGTAGCGTGGTGAATAAAATTCATGTAAAATAAAAGCGAAGTGATGCAAAACTTCTATTTGAAGTACCAGGCGCCCATAAACACCAAAGAGTAGATCGAAAATTCGTAAGACGGATGGAGAGTAGACAGGCGGTGCGGCGCTGTGTCAGTATGGATTTGTCATAAAAGTGACATTCGGTTGCTAAGTAACATTGTTATGAGGAGATGATTGTCATTGCAAATAAATATTACACCACGATATGTGCATCTTCTGACTTTATTATAAATATATAATAGGAGTAATGAGTACCTACTTACTTTATGGTGTATAAAGTTAAGAGACATTAAGACTGATTTTTATATTATTGTTTTGAGGAGATTTCTGTTGAATGTTTACTTAGAATTACTAGTTAAGTAGGCATATGAGCCAACGTGATTTTTAAAACATAATTAAGACTGTTATACTGTTTAAGTAGGTAATACAAAACCTAACTTACCTTTGCAAAAATTAACTTTGTTTTATTTGTGACACCTTTTCTGCTAACTCTTCTAAATCTTGTATTTCAACAATGGATTTGTGGTTAAAATTACGGGTGGTCCCACTCGCCTGACGAAATAAACAAATAAAAACTAATCAGGCAACTGGGACCGCGGTCCCAGTTATATAGTGGTCCCAGTCGCCTGAATCCTCGTCTGGGGTTAGATGGCGCTGTGTAAATAATGTCCAAGGATGTTTTAGGACAAAAGCAACTATACCACGTGTGTTGATTTGCTTGATTAGATTAATAACTGTAATTTGATTTTATAACACAGCTCCGACCACTGCGAGAACGAATTTAATTAACCTTCTTATGAATTATTCGCGTCTACAGCGTTGTGGAGTTCGCAAATCCCCAGTTTTAATTATATAAAAGTTTGTTGAAACAGATTTCACTGAAAATAACGCGAGACTTTGTTGTTCAAGTAATTTGAATGGAGGAAAAAAATACAATTTTCTTTCCAAGTTCCTATTAGACTGAGGCATAGTAATTTCAAATTATTTATATTTAACCTAAGCTCACTACTAAATCAATTTAATTATAATGAACAACATCCCTATTTAAACACAAATTCGTTCTTTGTTAAAATCAAGGTTGCGTTGGCCATCTTTACGATCATCTCCGTCGACCAACTACAATTTATTTGGGCAAACACAGGTGCACTCTCTTTTTCCTCACCCTTATAGTACGATGGGAGAGTAATTTTACACAATCGAAGAGATAATCAGGCGCACGACCAAGGTCTTTAACCCTCCAGACTCTGAAATGAATATTTTCTGAACAAAAAAACCCTATTACAAATTTTCGGTCCGGCTCTGGTTTTATTAAAACCAAGGCATTATCAATAATGAGTAACTGGCCTAATAACACCGGTACACAAATGCGGGTTGGTAATTACAAACCCGAGCAATTTTCGAAAAATCCAAAACATAACTTTCCTCGGCCCGGGAAATTGTTCATTAATATTTAAATGAATTTAAACGGCTCATTCGCATTTTTAATCCCATACGTAAATTTTAACGAGTTTTTGTATGTTTGTAAATAAATATCTAGTAAATAACCACACACACAGACTTTCTATGAAACATCTGTTGGAGCAAAGGCCACCTTAGGCCTTCTCGGGCGTCGTCGGGCGTCGTCGGGCGTCGCCGTCTCCCCACACCTGCGCGGGCGCGCGGGGCGCGCACCATCACCGGGCCACCACACTCCGCGATTCGGTCCCACCGGCAACGAGCGCGTTCCTCTTGTCCAACCAGCGAATAAACCATCTTTATAATAATTACAGTCCACTCATTTAAAAGTCCTTTAGTTAGGACCCTAACACTGGTCCTTCGCCGTCTTAAAGTTGGACGCCTAAATAGTTATCTCGGTCGCCTTACGTTTACGAGCGCGGGCCCTACGCGTCGTCATTGAAGCGGATGTCGCCTTAAATCTGGGAGTATCGTACTAGAAAACAGTGAGTCCGTTCCAATTAGCCGCTTTCCAAACATTAATTTCATCTTCTTTAATTTTTCCGTCATTTTCGAGTAATTCCCGTCTAAATATCCAATCCATTTGCACTTATTGCTATTCAATTCATAAAATCAAACGCGTCTTATCACTGCGCGGGCGCAACACATGTTTTTAATTTGCCTATTACTTGCATTATTCAATTCCGGTCCGTGTGACCTTCACCTATTTGTTTACTAGCCAGCTGTCGGCTAACTACCTTATCGCTGCGCTTGCATTGAATCCGTTCATTCGGGCTTCTTATAATCAGCTGATTACGTGCATTACCTATTTCTTTGCCTAATATCTTTGCAACTTCCCACTTTCACTTTTTCTTAATCTTTTATACCTACCCACTTTATTTATTTATTTATTTATTTAAGCTTCATTGCACAAATCAAGTACAAAAGGCGGACTTAATGCCTCATGGCATTCTCTCCCAGTCAACCTTTAGGCCAAGCAGAAAGAAACAGTGGGTAGTGCCAATTAACCTAAAACTTAACAGAAAAAGAAATAAACGAAATAAAATATGATAAATAAATACTTATATTATATAAAATATAAAATTACAAAAAATAAAATAAGATATATATATATATACTTATTACATGATATTAATATATAAAATATATACATAGTACATACGGTTAACGACTGGGACAGGTGAGCGACGATGTAGAGGACTTCAGGAAAAAATATTTACGGAGTAGGAATTTAAATGCCATTCGACTCGGAGCTTGCCTAATGTTTTCGGGGAGAGCATTCCAAAGCCCAATAGCTGTTACACGAAAGGAACTTGAGACGAAACCGGAACGGTGAGAAGGAGTAGCCAAGACAGAATTGTGAGAAGAGCGGAGCTGGCGAGTATGTGTCGAACTAAGAAGACAGAACATGGACTTAAGGTAAACGGGAGCATGTGGATCGTTTAGGATGGAAAAAAGAGAAGTGAGAATTCTAACATTGCGACGAAGTGGGATAGGTAACCATTTAAGCTGAAGGCGGTAAGAGGAAATGTGATCAAATTTACGGAGATTGAAAATAAACCGGATGCCACAGTTTACTAAACGATCCAATTTGTTAAGAAGGGTACTATTTAAATTGGAGGTACACACATCTGCGTAGTCTATCAAGGGTAGAATGAGTGATTGTACAAGAGTTATTTTAGTGGGGATAGGTAGAAAGTTTTTAAATCTATAGAGAGCGCGTAGAGTGGAGTTAACTTTGTGGCTGATTTCGTCAACATGCACAGACCAGCTAAGTGTATTGTCGATGTGTAGACCTAAGTCTTTGACGCTGCTACAGAAGGGAATTTGCACACCATCAAAAATAACTGTGGGAACAGCATCCAATTCTAACCTCCGCATGTGGTATTGGCTGCCCACGATTATGGCCTGACATTTATTAGGATTGACTGCCACACCAAAACGATCTGACCAATCAGCTATAGAACGCAAATCCTTGTTAAGCACTGCTATCAAGGTGTTAATATCTTCAATGCGACATTGATGGTACAGCTGGAGATCGTCAGCATACAGATGATAAGAGGAGTCTAAGGAGGCAGTAATGGAGTTTATAAATATGGAGAATAGTAGCGGGGACAAAATACCACCCTGAGGAACACCGGTGTGAAGATCACACCAGCGAGAGACGGTCTGACCAACTTTCACCGCTTGTCGTCGATTATAAAGATAAGAGGCGAACCACTGCAAAGGCAGAGAGGACACGCACATGTGGGATAATAAGGATAGGAGGAGGTCGTGCTCGACATTGTTGAAAGCGTTGGAGAAGTCAATGAGGACAAGCACAGTGACCATGCCCCCCTCCATACCATCTCTAATATCCTCAGTGACTTTGAGCAGTGCCGTGCTTGTGCTATGACCGGGGCGAAACCCGGACTGAAGTTGAGAAAGAAGACTATTTTGAAAAACAAATTTAGAAAGTTGGGAATGTACAACTGCCTCAAGAGTTTTGGAAAGAAAAGGTAGAATAGATATAGGTCTAAAATTGTTGAGTGAAGAGGGATTCGCTAATTTAGGAAGAGGGATAACAAAAGCATTGCGCCAAATTGATGGAAAAACCCCACATTCAAGGGAGAAGTTAATTATATGGGTAATTACTGGAAGAATAACATTAAGAAGAAGAACTATCATAGTGCAACTGATCTCGTCACACCCAATGGCTTTTGATTTCAGGGAATTGATGACTTTACTGACTTGATCACAAGTGACAGTCGAGAAGGTAAAGGGGTCTAATAAGAGAGGCGGCAAAGAGGCGATCTCGGAAACAGTACGAGCTTTTGTGGAATGATCCATAGGAGAGGAAGAAGAAAAATGTATGTTTAAATCATCGGAGGAGAAAGAAGTTCCGGAAAGAGTGTTAGTTTGTTGGCATTTGCCAAGTCCTAAGCTTTTGAGGAATTTCCACATATCTGCCGAAGAAGCGTTTTGAAGATTGTCATGATAGTATCGACGTTTAGCCACTCTTATCATCTGGTTGCAACGATTTCTGGCAATCTTATATTTACCCCAGTTCTCATCAGACCGTACACGCTTATATCTGCCAAAGGCACGATCCCGTCTCCTCATTGCCATGCGTACACCTATGGTCATCCATGGGGCAGGCGGCCGTTTAAGCTTGACTGAACGAAGTGGCGCATGCGCATCAAATAGAGTAAGGATAGAGCTATTCAACGCGGCAACCTTGTCATCGACAGAGGAAGCCGAGAAAACTGCTTCCCAATCATGACTTGCCGCATCTCGCAAAAGAGCATCTCTGTCAAGTTTGGTAAAATTCCGCATCATCACCCTCGTAGGTCTCCGCTTGAGTGTGTGGATATTGTATGAAGCAAAAATGAGGTCATGACGGGAAAAGAAAGGAGCAGCATACTGTCCATACTTGAGGACGTTGTCAGGTAACGACGTCAAGATTACATCAAGCCAAGTGTCGGCACAGGCAGCATTATTGTGATGAGTGGGGCTGAGATGGAGAATGGCAAGATTCAATGTATGGGCAAGAGATACCAATTTGGAGGAGCAAGATTTATTGAGGAGGTTGGTGTTAAGGTCACCCATGACAACCAAATGCGTGTAGTCATAGCATAAAGGCTGTAGGACAGATTCAAGATCAGCAATATAGTCAACACCAGGTGGGCAATACACAACACCAAGAACGGCTTTGACCCCTCCAAAGTTTATCTCGACGAAGAGGTATTCCGCAGAAGCAGAGTATGAAGATGGCGAGCTTAAAAGGACTCGGTAAGACAAACCACTACGCAAATAGATGGCAACACCACCTCCTCCTTTACCAGTTCGATCATTCCTGATAAGAATGTACCCCGGAAGGGCAACTATGGCGGAATTTAGACTTTATCATGGACGACCTTAAAACTTTGCTTAAAAAACGCAGTTCTTTAAAAGGGAAGCTTACAATCTTTAGTAACTATTTAAATGTCGTAAATAGTGGCTCGAGCCTTTCTCATTTGCAGCACTTGGACTTAGAAGAACGTTTTGAAAAATTTCAAAATATATACACAGACTTTGATGCATTACAGAACAACATCGACCTACTGATGGAGGACCCCGAGGCCTTGCAGGCTGACCGCGAGGACTTCGAGCGTCAGTATTTCAGCTTGACGGCCCTCGCGCGCAGTCTTCTGGAAGCTCATGCAGAAGGTTCCGTATCAGACTCCAAAATTAATAACTCAAATGCACAAAATTTTGTTCGATTACCAAAAATTAATCTACCCACCTTTAATGGTGATTATCAGTACTGGCTCGAGTTCAGAGACACTTTTGTTTCTTTAATTCATAACAATCGATCAATTGACAATATTAATAAGTTCCACTACTTAAGAGCTTCTCTTGCGGGAAGTGCAGCCTTGATTGTGAAGAACATAGATTTTATTAGCGATAATTACAAGACAGCTTGGGACTTGTTGTGCGATCGATTTAACAATAATCGATTATTAATCGACAATCATTTAGAAGCAATTTTTAATATTGAGCCTGTATTAAAGGAGTCTAGTGCTTCACTTAGAAATCTTGTAGATGTAACGAATAAAAATATTAGGGCACTTACAACATTGCACCAACCCACAGATCATTGGCATACTCTTCTAATTTATATATTGGCCAAAAAGTTAGACATCACAACAAGCCGCAATTGGGAAGAACACCGTAATAATTTATCAGATGATCCCACTTTAACTCAATTTTGTACATTTATAGGCAGGAAAGCGGACTTATTGGAGTCTATAGAATCAAACCATAATTTGTCAAATAACAATATATTAGTTGCCTTAAACTATAATCACCAATCTAATTTACAATCACACGAAAATATACAAAAAAATAATCAAAACACTACAACATATCGAACAAATAAAAATAATTACAATAAAAAAAATAATCGAAACGATCCAAACTGTCCGCTTTGTTCCCAGCATCACTTATTATTTTCTTGTGAATCTTTTAGGTCTCTGCCGGTAGAAGACCGCATTCAAAAGGCAAAGAATTTGAATGTTTGTTTTAATTGCTTGCGCTTAGGCCATATGGCCACGCAATGCAGTCTTACTCATTGCAAGTATTGCAAAATAAAGCACAATACTCTTTTGCACCAAGAACCGTCGAACTCAAGATCTTATATTAATCCTTTGCCTTCTGCAATTGATGACGTCACATTATCAGCTACAAGTATGCAGCTTGCTACTTCTGCGCATGTTTTACTGTCCACAGCGTTGGTGAGCGTGGTAAGCGCTGCCGGCGAGAGGCACACAGCGCGGCTGTTGCTGGACAACGGCAGCACAGCCAACTTTGTTACTCAGGGCTTATGCGATAAGCTGGGTTTGTCACGACGCGGTACGAGCACAAAGGTCACAGGTATCGATAACCACATCTCTTCATGTACACAGTCTTGCAACCTCACGATCGAGTCTTTATACTGTGCCTATAAAACCGATATAGAATGTCTTGTATTACCTGAGATCACTAAAGTTGTACCGTCTTCTTACGTGAACGTCAGTGAGATCCCTATACCTACAGGTCTTACATTAGCTGACCCGAACTTCAATATTCCGTCTGTCATAGACATCCTGGTAGGGGCGGAAGTCTTCTGGAGTGTCTTAAATTCGCATTCCATTGACTTAGGCAAAAAATTACCCAAATTTTATGAGACTAAATTTGGATGGTTAGTTTCAGGTAGTGTACCTAAGCCAATTTATAATAATTCTAATCATCACTATTGTAACTTTACTAGTTTAAATACGTCTTTGCCGTCGTCTAATACGTTCATGTCTTCACCAATGCCTCCGAAAAGGCATACGGAGCATGTGTGTACATTAGGTCCTATACTTACTTACTTATAACACAGTACGCGTACAGCTGTTAGCTTCTAAAAATCGTATCGCACCATTTTAACCTACAACAGTACCTAGACTGCTTTATTGGGTGCAAGACTGTGTACCAAGGTTGTAGACTCGCTTTCTTTGCACGTAGACAGATGTAGGTTTAATCATTTATTAAATTTCAGTCATTCATCAACCCCATCTACTCAACTAAAACCATTTGTGCGAAACAGAGTCAACGACATACAAGAGAGTACTTGTGGTCATACCTGGAGCTACGTACCGTCGAAGGAAAACCCGGCAGACCTTGTTTCGTGGGGCGTACGAGCTGATGTAATTGGCAATACTCATTTGTGGTGGTCTGGACCGTCATTTTTGCTGCATAGCGAAAATGATTGGCCCAACGTACCTAATTTTACGAAGCATGATTAATACCGGAAGTAGTGACTCATATCATTAGCAGTAGTGTTAGTGATAGTGATAATCATTGCAGTAGTACTAACATCGCTTCATCTCATCTCATATTAACATGCCTATCATATCAGATTTGTTAACAAAATATTGTAGTTTCACCAAACTGCAAAGAGTAGTTTCATATGTATTCAGATTTATTCACAACTTATAAGACAAACATAACAGATTGTGTGGCAATCTCTCTTTAAATTAACTTCAACAATCTCTAAAACTCATTCCTTTAACCTCATTTTTAGGAACGGTCATAATCGCGTAGGCGGAAGGCTTGATATCCCCTATGACTTAAACACGAAACATCCCATTTTACTGTGTAATTCTCACCCCATAACAAAATTAATATTTCAAATGCAACATAAAAAGTTATTACATGCCGGTCCTCACTAGCGAGTAAACGTCAAACATATTATTGGCCTCTTAAAGGCAAACATTTAGCTAAACTAATCGTTAATACATGTGTCATTGGTTACAGACACAGGGCTCAAAATGTGCAACCAATCATGGGTCAACTTCCTCTTTCAAGAACACAATTAAAATTTCCCTTTGTAAATTGTTACGTTGATTATGCCGGCCCAGTGCTGATAGCTAACCGTAAGGGTCGGGGCAGTAAATTATTCAAGTCTTATCTGTGCATTTTTGTTGTTTCGCAGTTAAGCTGTACATTTGGAGCTTGCTACGGTCCTTAAACTGAAGCTTATATCTCGGTCTTAAATCATATTTTTGGTGTCACGCCGAGGGGCACCTCGTATTATCACACATCTTATCGGGGCTTCAAACTTAATGCAAAGGGTTCTTAGTACCTCTTTTATTGCATATGAGAAAGTGCAGGAGTTCATTTTTACGCCTGTCTAATCCATAAATTTTAAATCTTGTTAGCTAGCCAAAAAGACTGCATCAACTTCCTAGTTACTTTGCCGTTTAAAGTAATGACAACCTATTTTGTCCATATAGAAGCAGTCCCTTATTCATCTCATTTATCATTTATGCCCTCTCATTCATATTTCATTTAACCCCTAACAATCTCACTCTTCTCTCATCTTTTTGTCGCCTAATTGGACAATCACTCATTGTTGACTGTGCCATGCTCACAGGTGACGGGCGTCAAAATCTCGCGCCTGGATCGATGGAGGCGAATTCAGCATATCCAACAGCACTTTTGGCAACGTTTCCATAATGAATATATTTCAATTCTTCAGGCAAAAACAAAATGGCACAAGTCCACAGGAGAGGGGATTAAGACTGGAACATTGGTCTTGATCAAGGAGAAGACCCCACCCTTGCTGTGGTCTTTGGGACGGGTCACGAAGACGTATCCGGGCGTGGATGGAGTAACCAGAGTCGCAGAAATCAAGACGAAGAGGGGCACCATTCGTCGAGCCTTCAACTGCATTTGCCCTCTTCCAATCAATTGAAGCACTCTTCAACCCGGGGAGTATGTTGGAGCAAAGGCCACCTTAGGCCTTCTCGGGCGTCGTCGGGCGTCGTCGGGCGTCGCCGTCTCCCCACACCTGCGCGGGCGCGCGGGGCGCGCACCATCACCGGACCACCACACTCCGCGATTCGGTCCCACCGGCAACGAGCGCGTTCCTCTTGTCCAACCAGCGAATAAACCATCTTTATAATAATTACAGTCCACTCATTTAAAAGTCCTTTAGTTAGGACCCTAACACATCTTTATTTCACGAGGACGAAGCCACGGCCAATGTTTTATTAATATTTATTGGAAGTAGATAGCTTATTTGCTGTTTTCAGTAAAGTATCCCATTTTAAATACCAAAAAATATTTAAACTAACAATAAAGTCGTCTTTTGAATAATTCAAGCTGCCTGTTAATAAGACTTAATATGCATGATATACCTACACTTCTCCACACGCTAGAAAAAAGCGACTAAGAGATACATGTAAAATGGAACACGGCCAGAAATTTGCGAAAAGACTGGTCATTATTCAAATTCTTACTGTGTCGCATGACTGGAATTGAGCAGACTGTATGCGGTCCCATTTTTAGACAAAGGTCCGTCTGTCGCAAAAGCCACGGTGTGTGTGGAGTTGATGCACTGCATTAGCATTGCAAATAGGTGGAACAGAGGTAGTGATGTGCCCGTACAGGCGTACAATGGACAGGGGACATTTATTCACTTTGCCAGTAGCTACTACATTTTCTTTCTATTTCTGAGCGCTGTGTCCCAATTTTGTTAAGTACGCTTGTACCATGAATGACCATGATCTATCGTTGTAACATTTGACTGCCAACCAGTTTTTAAAGTTTTTAAAGGGGAACTAAACTAGTTGCATCATGTTCAGCCGTTCATCTGTGCGGGTAAAAAAGAATGTAAGTTGTCTGGCACCCTTATTTTCGAATCAGCTTCTGAATCACATTCATGCTTAAATTTTTCTTTTGACATTTTAAATGTATGTTTTTATAATTTTGACATTTTTCTTGTAACCTATAATATTATGACGTTCTTAAGTGCCATTTATATGGCAGAAATTTAATAAGTTCGACTTGTTTCTTAGCACGTGAATAAAGTATGTACCTACTGAATTTTATATATATAATTATTTTTATATTTTAATACTTTACAGAATAAACAGTCACAAAAAGCGTATACAAATAACGAGGTAATTACTCAATAAATTATGACTCAACGAATAAAGTCATACTCATAAAATCAATGATTAAAAATTACGTTCATAAAATCTTACGAGGTGTCAGCTGTGGCGTCTCAAATAGGACAGATTACAGATAAGAACCCAACCCTATCGCAGCTATCTCTAGCACTCGTTCCACGTACGTACAGGATTTAGCACTCAGATTATGGCACCAAATTAGCATGTTACCTAAACAAGCGCTGCGATACGGTAAAATGGTTTTAGGGCTCTCTTCACGAGGCTTGTTCTTGAAGTAGCATTAGGCTTTACCTTACTCGCGGTCTATACGCAGATCATGTTATAATGGTGCTGTGTTGCATGCCTGTATAATATAGACAACTTGACAGCGCATCTATGATTCCTCCGGTGTTGCAGATGTCTATGAGCGGCGGTAGTCACTTACCATCTGGTGTGCCGAATGCTCGTCTGCCCGCTTTTTTTTTAAATTGTATATAAGCCGCTGGATCATCAAGGCCTGACTGTTAATTATTTTATTAATAATTTACAACTGAAGAAGACTGTGGATACATTATATTACTTCAATGCTGCACTTTTATAACATTATATAGGAAAAGAAAGTCATATCGTTTTGTTTGAAACGCACATCTTGAAAATCTCGAACAATATTTGTTTATTTCCTGTTCGCTTTCACTTCTGCTTAAACCTAAACACAAAGCAAATTGAATGGGCCCAAAACGTCGGGGTAAGTACTTACTTAGATGTAAATTCTCTCAAAGTTGCAAACTAACACCTTCCACTCACCTTCTTACGAGGATTCAGGCGACTGGGACCACTATATAACTGGGACCGCGGTCCCAGTTGCCTGATTAGTTTTTATTTGTTTATTTCGTCAGGCGAGTGGGACCACCCGTAATTTTAACCACAAATCCATTGTTGAAATACAAGATTTAGTACAGTTAGCAGAAAAGGTGTCACAAATAAAACAAAGTTAATTTTTGCAAAGGTAAGTTAGTTTTTGTATTACCTACTTAAACAGTATAACAGTCTTAATTATGTTTTAAAAATCACGTTGGCTCATATGCCTACTTAACTAGTAATTCTAAGTAAACATTCAACAGAATCTCCTCAAAACAATAATATAAAAATCAGTCTTAATGTCTCTTAACTTTATACACCATAAAGTAAGTACTTTACTCCTATTATATATTTATAATTAAGTCAGAAGATGCACATATCGTGGTGTAATATTTATTTGCAATGACAATCATCTCCTCATAACAATGTTACTTAGCAACCGAATGTCACTTTTATGACAAATCCATACTGACACAACAACGCCGCACCGCCTGTCTACTCTCCATCTGTCTTACGAATTTTCGATCTACTCTTTGATGTTTATGGGCGCCTGGTACTTCAAATAGAAGTTTTGCATCACTTCGCTTTTATTTTACATGAATTTTATTCACCACGCTGCCATTTTAGGATGAAATATTCCGTGTGATTACTCTTCGGTACTTATGGGCGCCTGGTACTTCAAATAGAAGTTTTGCATCACTCGCTTTTATTTCCATGAAATTCTACTCCGCCATTAGATATGTATTCCGTGTGACTTCTCTTTGGTGTTTCTGGGCGCCTATAACTTCGACGAGCATGGCGAATCAATCTTACTAATCTGTCGCGAGTTTAACATTTTTTCCCCATAAAAAAAGTGTAGTCAGAAGTTTTCACTTCAAAAATACTTGACCGTAATACTAAATAAAATAAAATCCTGAGTTATAACTTGATTTTTCTGTTAACTGTACATTAAAGGAAATTAGGTATATGGTCCCAGTCGACCGATTCAAAAATGTTATCAGGTAACTGGGACCGCGGTCCCAGTTTTATTTGGTCCCAGTCGCCTGAATCCTCCTTCTTACCACTAAGCTGATTATTTACTTTGAACAAAAAGCTCTGGTTCCTTTCCCTCTAGACCTCCGTTACGCGGGAATTTTAAGTATCTCGTAAGTACATTCTACCTGAATAATCTTCTTTCACAGTAATTTTATACTTGTGGGAACAATATTTATGATGCTAAAAGAAATAAGAATTTAATACCAAAAGAAGTTTTTATTTTCCGTCAGAAAACATTATTATAAAATAATAGTTCTACAAAAAATAACCAAAAACTTCGGTAATGAGTATGATATGTTACTACAATCCTACAAATTTTATAATTACAAAAGTTTGTGTTACACAAGAAAAACCTGTGAACTTTTACACAAAGGCTTATTGCACCGACATACATTTCGTTTAATATACCCACTCCTTTAAACCCGCAATATTTCACCTTAAAACAAGAAAACACCGGCCAAGCGAGGGAAAATGGTATTCATTGTATTTAAAAATCGTTTTCCGGTTCATCCCGTAAATCACAGGATTAAAAAGCTGAAAATGGACGGGTCAGCAATATATTATCGTGGCGAGGTCGGACGCCTATTGAAAAAACGGGAGCGTGATATTGTCTTGCGGTCGGCGCGCCATCTGGTGGCAAATGCGAAACTAATTTCTAGACCGCCTTCGGCTTATGAAGTTTTGGTATCTCTATTTAGCAAAACTCTTTGATACTAATTGTATTTTCTAGAGAAATGTTACATTACAGTGGTGCTCTCAAGCATGCGTTAGTTTCTCGAGTAGGTACTACTCTGTTTTATAATTATAACTAGCGGTCGCCCTCGCGGTTTCACTCGTGCGTAATTTCCTTTTCAACTAACCCCCCTTCCCCCATCAAAGTATACTATGTCCGACGTCCGTCTCCTGGTTCTAAGCTACCTCTCCACCAATTTTCAGCCAAATCGGTTCATCCGTTCTTAAGTTATAAAAAGTGTAATTATTTATATAGATTTACAAAATGTTACAAAATGTATTTTTTTTATAAGACAAATATGGAACTTTTCAGCAAGTTTTAGTTATTCTATAGTTCAAAAAGGTTTGTGAGTTTACCGCGGTGAGATTTGAATGGAGTGACTATTTAAATTAAACATGCTTAGTAGATAATATGCTGATAGCACAAGGCTTTCCAAATGCAATGCAAGCAGAGATCACAAACCTGAACTATGTGAAAAATCCAAAACTCATTTTGCCTAATTATTTTTAAATAATTATTATTCCTTTGATGGTAAGTAGCCATTCTGTTAAGGAACACCTAATCAAGCAGCGTCGCAATATGCTTGCACAATGCATGCCCCTCCAAGCCCTTAATTCAACGTGTAAAAGTTAAAAGCTATATCTTGTTAGTGTAGCTAGTCAGCATCAGTCAGAGTCTGAAAAATCCGATCACCAAACAAACCTAAAACAGTCTTCCCTACGACTTCAAGAGCCAAGCGGTGTAATTATTGTTCTAGGGAGTAAAATTACAAAAAACAATATAAGCACTAATTCGAAGGTTCTTTGCAAGCTGTTCGACTCTAACCCAAAAACTAATTAACTCACTATAGCGCCTATTAGCTCTAATAAGGCAATATGTAGCAAATGACGCCGACCGCCCGACACGTTGGGTCTTATATCGCCTGCCAGCCTGTAACCGAAATGACAGCGAATCTTGTTCCGTGGTTTTCTTTTAATTAACAAGCCTTAACTGTTGCTGTAACAAATTGGGCCTCTTTTTCG
Organism: Mecyna flavalis; assembly: GCA_949319885.1. NCBI lineage: Eukaryota > Metazoa > Arthropoda > Insecta > Lepidoptera > Crambidae > Mecyna > Mecyna flavalis. The sequence continues at coordinate 9,723,637 of OX439435.1, read as the reverse complement.
CTTGCGAGTCTGTAGGACCTCGAGTGAAAAAAAAACCTGGAAATATTCGATTGCAAAATACAAATGCTTTCATTATTAAAATTATCGTAACACAGATATCAAACCCGAGCTGTACCAGAAAAATCCGAAAAAACCAGACCCGAGAATTTATAAGAACTCAAGTGTCGGTCTTGAAAATCTATACACTATCCCCGGGTGACATAGGGTACCTACTTTTTATCCCGGAAAAGTGTGGGGAAGGGGGAATATTTGAAAAAAGCAATTACGCGAGGGTGATCGCAGAGGCGATAAAACAAAGTATTTTTAAATACATTTAATTTCAGTTGACAAACAGATGGAAAGCGGCTTGTGCGCAGTGCTACTCGTACTACCTATTCCATTGAGAAACACTCAATCAAGAAGCATCGCTTAATCTGCTGTCACAGCTCATTTGCCGAAATCGAACCCACGACCTCCGGGTTTGAGTCCCGATCGGTATTTAAGCAATTTTTCACAGTAAAGGAATTAAAAAAACTGTATGGTTTAAATAAGATAAGATTCTCTGTGTAAATCGTTAACCAACATTCCTTCAAAGGAGCGTGCGTCCCTCAAAGTTGCTCATTCCTTAAGGGAATAAACATGTAGACACTCTACACGAAATTACGCCTGCCCTGGAATATTTATTACTTTTCCGAACAATAATATCACATAATAAAGTATGCCCAAATGTGGCACTTCACACTTGATAGTTCCCTCCGAAAGTATAACACGCGAATACGCACCTAATCATTCAACCTGAATGTGGGTGTAATTCAGTCTTATTCCAAACCAACATCGCTAGGCCTCCCACAGAACCCTTCAAAGGATGGACGGTATAGAAAAAGAAAATGTTTTACTAGAAGCAACGGGCCTCGGGCGACTGGTCGTGTTTTGCCTTTGTTTTGCAGACTATAAGTGTGTAACAGCCACTTTTTATTGCTGGGCCGTAAAGTAAAACAAACATCTGGCCCACAAATTACCAGGACCCGTGAATGGTAATAAAAACAAAATTTATATTTATATCATAATATCCCGCATAAAATGTTTTCCTCTCTCTAATTATGTTGTTGTATTTCACTCACGTGTGAAAGTGGAACGCAGTGTCAAAGTAACACACACAAAAAAATATTAATTCCTGTCCAATTTTCGCTATTCGACTACACTGTGCACTAATTTTTCGATCCTTACTAAACGTTACTTCGCAGTTAAACGGACATTAGAAAAATTATTATGATGTCATTTTAAAATAAAATATGAACGTGTTCACGCCATTGTTCACATTTACTTCAACTCTTAGTTAACTATAATCATAACAAAAAGGGAGAAAGGCTCTGTCTGTTTATTTTACTGGAACCTGCACTTTGTCCATAATCGTTAATCATGTCATTGGCTTGACCCAACACAAGGATATATTAAATTTCATTTCCATAATTATTGTTACAATACGCCCAAATAATCTTTATAGCTAAAACCAGAGAAGAAACCTCAATGTAGTCTAAAACTGCGGCGACCTGGTATGATGTCATCTAAGATAATTTGTTCAGTATGTGTGTTGTTGATCCTTTTACCGCATAAGTACTTCCCAGTATATTAATTTATTTTCCCAGAGAAAATAAAACCAAAAGGCGGACTAAGTTTATCCAAAAGTACAGTCGACCTCGTAAACCTACTCGAAACTCTTAAATCCGAATGATTATTCTTTTATACAATAAGCCGAGTTAGGCAGGTAGTCCGCAGCAACTCTAAACTTGGTCGTAAGAGCAATTTCGCAAATCGCTCGAACGAATACGCATGACTTGAAACTTGGTGAAAAGTTGGTACGAATGGCGTTTTAATGCCCTCTTAGTGGGAAATTGATCGCAAACCTTCGAGGATGGGGACAACATTTTAGAGGAAATTTGTCGAGGGCTTCGTTAAGGTACTTATGGTCGTTAAAGTACTTTCTTCATGTTTGAATTCTAATTGGCAATCGAAGTTAAGCCAGGCAACTTTGCGAGCGGCTTGATTTATCAATAGATCCAATCCGTTACTGAAAAGTCGATTATTTAAATTTTCTCGTTCACTTTTATGTTGTAGGTAGTGTAGGTACTGATAGTTGTCAATATTTTTTTATTTTTTTTGCGAAATATACGTAACGTATACTTTTATCCTTATCCTAATCATATGTTAGAAATACAGTTTAGCTTTATTAATCCGGTTAATAACTTAATTAGCCTTATCAGTTTTTGGTCGGTCCGTCATTTCTAGTTCTCAAGTAAATCTAAATTAACATCTTACAGTTATCTACAACTGTACGACTAATTACGAAAACAATTTGAGGTAGCTATTTCTCCATTATAAGTATAAGTAAAAATTACACTTTGTACGATAGTGTATCTCTCATTTGTCAATTACAAAGTTTATGCTCCTTTTGAAAAATTTATAGTCGCAGATTTCCACAAATGCATTAAGAAATGAAGCGGTCGTCACAAAATATACTTTGTAACTTCAATAAAGTTTATCTTCTCACGTAGTAAGCGAATAAGCTGACGGCGAAAGATGGAGTTTGCAAAATGAGTTAATCAAACAAACTCACTTCGCAAAGCTTGAAATGTGAAAACGAAAAGGAAATTTAAATATCCTACAAATATGTAGGCGTTTGCTGGTATTAAAGGCCTAAAACTTGTCTGTATAAACTCACAATTACTTTAAATCAGACGAAATGCTTTTGTTATTTACAATACAAACATCCTCTGCTCTGCATCGTCGATCAACCAATTTAGTTCTAAATCACCGAACATTTAAAAATATCGATGCTTTTAACCTCGTTAGTCGTTACCAATTTGAGAAACAAAATGTTAAAATTGGCCTAAAAGTTGATATTTAAAAGCTTTTAAATATTGAATATTGTTATGAAACTGAAAGTTTTGTCAACTTTCAGTTGTATTTTGATTTGAGTTGAGTTAAAATTCAAACAACAGGCCTAATTATTGGAAACCACAATACACCTTTAACTAGTTATCTCGTAATAACTGTAACATTGCTTATTTTTACAACTGTTTGGCCTTTTTAGAAAATAAAACTAATCAGCAATAATTCTGAACTATTTATAATTTGGAAATTAATAAATACTGTATTGTTACATTGTACTGTTGAAAGAGGTATGGAAATAACTAATTGGCAGAATCACAGACAAATTTACGATCAAAAAATAATTTAAGATCATTTTCGTTGTAGACCTTAGGTTTCTTGTCATTATAGTTTAAAGCTTCACATACCCTACACATATGCCTTGATTTCGAACTGAAATATCCATGTTCGTTCACAACTTCAAAGAATCTTCTCCACTGATGAAACATGAGCAAAATATCTTCGTTCATTGATATTCTCTTTATATCTTCGGCAAGATCCTTAGGGTTCGGATAATTCTCGACGTGCAAGAACGAGTGGGGTGGTAATAGCTTATCGCAATCGTCTTTTGCAGCTCCCATTATAACAGGTATGCTGCCTTTCAGATAAGCGTTGTGGAATGTTTTCTCAGTGATATACTGGCGGCACAAAGAGTTTTCAAATGCCAAATGAAATAAATATTGGTTTATCATAGGACAATCGTGAGCGGAGTGACCGGGGCAACTGGAACAAAAAAATGCAGTTACATAGTGTTATTATATTGCAATTTAAAATGCATAAGAGCCTCCAATATCATCCAGTATTTAGGAACCAGATACAACCACAGAAAGTATTGCATAGTAGGTAATAAGCATTGAAATTGCTACATCGCCCTATTACTACACAGTAATTTGACTTTGTTCTATCATGCGCAATTTACCGTTTACGAGCCACGGGGACTTACAATTAAAAATTGTTTTATTGTAAAAAGAAAAAGCATCAATATCTTTAATTAAATTATTTTCTTTTACTTTAGAGTGCCGTCACCTAAGCCAATCATAAAGATTCTACCGTCATGCATGAATAACATAATCATATACATAATTACCTAAATATTCTAATAAGGAAATGTCTGTTATTATTTTATGAGTTGGAAAATGTTACGTACTAAAGACTATTCGGATAACAGCGTCCATAAATATCAATATCAATGTGCTTTCGTAACTCAGCAATGTAATTTGTGCGTTCAGGAACTCCACAGTGCGATATCATTGCAGCTACGTATACATCTCTTCTCTTCAACTTCCAATTGGGAATAAGTTCTGTTACAGACTCAGGTAATGCATTTGCCGACAAATTGGTTACTGGTATTGTTCGCCCATATGGTATAGGGATGTCTGAATCACTCCTGAAATATAATTAACCTGAAGTTAGAAGACAGTTATAAGCTTACTATCTTTCCGTCCTTCGCTTCACCTGCGTGGACAACACTACGTTCGTTCTAAGAAATAAAACTTAATTTATTCAAAGATTTACCTGTGAGTCATAGTCCAATTAAAAACATCAGCGTATCTTGAGAGGTGTTGCGGCTGTGGTGCCAACGCGAAAACATTTACAGGAGATTCGTCCGACATAAAAATCCATCTTTGATTAGGACGTTTAATATTAACATCTGGTATATCCCCGTACTGGACATGAACTAGCACAGCATCAGCTTTTTCTATTTCTGCATCGTTGAACGTCATTATACAGTTGTTTACACTGCAGTTTTCAAAACCACCTCTGAAAGTTAAAAGACCATAATAACACAAAACGGTGATACTGACCTCGCTAAACATTAGTATATTTTTAGCGAAATCTGCATTCGCTATTAAGGAAAGTAAATGTGCCGAGAAAGGCGTGTGAAAATGTAAAAACTCCTGAACGATTAATACGATTTAAAACAAACTTACTTACTGTTCTCGAAAACTAAGAAGCCACCAATACTTCCAATATAATATTAAAAACGTTTTGTTCTCAATGCTGAAATACTCATCGACGTAATTTTTAAACATCAGTGATCCTAAGTTGGAAGTCTCCCAATGCTGCAACATCACATACAAGTTACAATTCAAGTAAAAACACTTAGCTATCATATAATTAAAAAATCTGATTTATCAAACGGCCAGAAACTAAGCACTTAGCTTAAACTTTTGATGAATTTATGTATTATGTAAATACATACATATTGAAAACATAAACGCACAAAACAATACAGACATTTATGTACACGATTAAAAAAGAATATACTTACTATTTGGTTTTAGGATATTGTATTCATATAAGGAGCAGCTTACCACCGCGCAAAAGACCACTTTATGAAGCGATCAGGTAAAAGGTATTGCAATTTAAAGAAAACAAAAACCAATTTTCCTGGAACTTCTGCTCGGAGCAAGTCCGAACTTGTCGGCGAAGTTCACCGCTTATCTAGTTCGGTATAAAGTACCTATAGGAAATGTCTGCACTGACTCCATTAGCACCAGTAACGATACCATTTAACGTAAAAATTATACTAGAAATCTTACTTGTCGCTTAGAATAGTAACCATCTATTTTATATTGATGATATTGTTGTACCAGACGAAATAGCTTTTCTGAATCCTGTTGGTTTGACTTTTTTAATGCACTTCCACAGATAACACATTCCAGTATAGTAACTGTTAATTTAACAAAATTCGCCATGTTGTATTTAGTAATTAAAACTATCGTGACATGAGTCTGATTATAATTTGCATTGCATTATTTTATTTAGGTAAAATCCAACCGCACATGTTAATCTTTGACGTTTTAGATCGCACTGATGTCGTGTTTAGATTTGATCCTTTATGTGTAATCAAAACTAATCCCTAGGTTTGAAATTGTTTGTCACAGCATGATGAATTATATTGTTATAACATCACTTCAAACAAAGGATTGTGTAATTAAAAATTGTTTTTTATCAACAAACCACATAGCTATAGACACGGATTTGCTATTGGGTTCGTCTATACTATGGTCGTAATGCAATATTGCCTTATAATCTCTTGAAAAAATAGTATTTAAGTACCTTTTACTAGTTCAATGAATTATGTCGAATTCATTCTGTCGTATAACATAGAGTGTTCATAAAGTTTGATGGTAATACTAGTATAATAATATTATTCTTTATTTATTTATTGGACTTCGGTGTACACATTTTTGACCGAATGGAAAGAATTTATTTAACATTTATGATTTCAAATAAAAAGACAATTGTATAAAATATATAACATAGATTTTTTATTACATAAATGGTATGCAAAGTTTCTCTTTTTATATACTTTGTTAAGTAGTAAGACTAATGCTTACTTATTTATGACCTTATTGATATTAGGTAATCAATTAGATACTGTGCTCTAAAAGATGTATAAATCCGATTCTAGTTGCATCGTAGATTTGTTTTCAAATGCTCATAAGTGTGTATTATTCATAACATATAAACTTTGGATCAAAAAATATTTTTAGATCATCTTCGTCATAGACCTTTGGTTTCTTGTCATTATAATTTAAGGCTTCACAGACCCTACATACATGTAAAGATCTTGTTTTGAAGTATCCATGTTCATTAACCACTTCGAATAACCTCCTCCACTGATGAAACATGAGCAAACTGTTTACGTTCTTAGCAATTTTCTTAATATATGCCGCAAGATCCCTGGGGTTTGGAAAATTTTCAACGTGCAAGAAAGAGAGAGGAGGTAGCAACTTTTCACAATCCTCTTTTGATGCACCCATTATGATAGGTATGTTGCCTTTCGCATATGAATTGTAGAATGTTTTCTCAGTAATGTACTGGCGACATTTAGAATTTTCGAACGCCAAAAAGAAATAATAGGCGTTTATTACTGGACAGTCTGCACTACTGTGACCGGGACAGCTGTAAATATGTAAATACAAGGATCAATAATTATCTTCGACACTGCAAAGGTGGAAAAACCTTTCATTTTTAGAATAATTTTCATTAGCACGTAATGCATCCATGTTATAGGCGTATTCTTTGTCTTTTTGATTGACATATTGTGTCAGAGGATCTACGTTTACTACATACATTTATTACATAAGTGCAAGTTGCATAAAGAATGAAAAAGACCAAAGATCTATATTTAACAATTCGTCCTTACTTATATACCACGCCTTGCAAATAATTATAACTGGATGTGGAACTTCATGAAAACAAAATATACTTGTTGACTTATTCAGCTATTTAGCTACCACAATCGTACCTTTGGCGTTTTGTTACATTTGGTGAACACCCTCCATAGAAATCAACATCTATGTATTTCTGCAGTTCTTTAATATAAGTCGTTCGTTTAGGCTTATGGCAATTTGATATCAATGCTGCTATGTATATATCTTTTCTCTTCAATTTCCAATTCGGGATGAAATTTATTATGGACTTGGTCATATTTTTTGACGACAGTGGGATCTGTAGTGGCAATGTGCGTCCATATGGTATTGGAACATCTGAGTCACTTCTGTAAAAAGATTAAAGTATCGCATTTAATTTAATACTTTTCCGGTTAAAATATTGTTGGTAGTTGCAAGTGCGGCAGCGGTTCGCGCGAGAGGGCAGTTCCGTGGCGTTGTCTCCGCATGGAGGTTCTTGGTTCCCCCTCACTGCGCTGAGAGGGTCATCTGCAGGTGGTTCTGTACCCATAGTCATTTCGATTGAATCTTATAAGTTCAATGCAAAGATTCTTTTAATTGTCAGGAATAAAAATAACTATTAAAAAACAATCAATTTTCCTAAAAATTGATTACACAGGCGCTAAACCTTGTACTAGACATACGTCTATACAGCTTGTACTAGAGTGCCTGATTAAAGATAAACATTACTCACGTATATTTTTTAAAACATACATATTATACATAAAACACCCAGACCAATACAAACATAAATTGTTATAGGCAAATGATTGTACCGTTGCGGGAATCAAACTCGCGAATGGTAATACACCTGGTGATGTCAGTTGAGCACCATAGTAATAAAAAATAATGTATCTTACCTATACGACATAGTCCAGTTGAAAAGATCCGCAAATTCTGACAGGTGTGGTTTCCAATATGCCCTTGAGAACACATGGATTGGAGATTCGTCTGACATAAATATCCATCTTTGTGAAGGAAGTCTGTTTTGTACGGTTGGGTAAAGCCCGTGATGCACATTGACAACAACTGCATTCGCTCTTTCGATGTCTCTGTCGTCACTTGTTATTTGACAGTTCTTCACGCTGCATGTTTCAAATAAATCACCTCTGCAAATTGATAATGTGCAGCTCATTCAGTACAATAATTATTTTAACTCGAAAACTATATAAATAAAAAACTTCAGTCAAACTTCATCAAGAGGTAAATAAACAATACAAGCAAAAGTATTCATATCTAAACATTTAAATAAATACGTAATTGGCAAAATCCGCTAAGAACGTATTTGAGATCAGGAAAGGTGTTTAAAATTAATAATCGCAGACAAAATATATAAAGGAAAACATTTATTAAGAGCCAAGATATACATATGAAGAAAGAACATAATCAGACAAACCACAAAAAGCAAATTAATTAAAAAGATTATAAACATAATAATAAATGTACCGATTTACACTAGAATACTACAAAAAAAAACACTTCTATAATAAATTTATAAAAAAATATTGATTTCAATGTATATTCCATTTTAAATTAAAACAAAATAAAAGAAGAAATCAAGGAACTTACTGATAACGTACTTGTAAATGACCCCAGTGTCTCCAATACAAAATAAGAAATGTTTTATTTTCAACGTTATAGAACGGTTTAACGTCATTATTTTTGAACAAGAGGCCTCCTAAATTGGAAGTCGACCAATACTGGAATATCAATCGAAAGGTTACACAAACTTACTTAATCGAGATAATTTAATAAAAGAAATGGTAATTTGCTCGTCAATTTTGTTTCAATAGTTAAATAATGTGACAATAATCGGTAAAATGAACTTATTGGACAATATCCTTACTTGTCGCTTCATGTAGTAACCTTGTATTTTATAGTTATGGTATTCTTTTGCGAGGCGATATAGTTTTATAGACACATTTGAAATCTCTTTTTCACAAATTACAAGTTCCAAAAGAGTCACTGCCTTAAGCCAAAAATATAACATCATGATACAGTTTGTATAACTTTGACGATAAATATTTGACTACAAATGTTCATAACAATTTTTAAGTTTTGATTTTACCAATACTAAAGCCAGATGTGATCTCTGTTGTTTAATTAAAACTAATGACAAAATATTAACGTAGTACAACACAACGGCTGGTTGTTTTTGCTATATTTTTAAACAAAGGGTTGTGATAAATAGTTGTTTGAATAACAAAGACTTGCAATAGGCATGTTTTGTTTTTTATACTAGATCAGCAGGCAGATATCCATCATTTCCCACATAGGCCATTCTATTCTATTGACAGACACTGAGCTAGGGAGAGTCACTCAATATTCTGCCACACTAAAGCACGCAGCACATTGAGCGCGCATGCATGCCTCTCTGATATTCGAACCTTGATTTCAAGTGTACTGGCTCCCGGCACTCCTGCCATGCCATAAGCCGGTGTGGCCCCGCTTAGGCCACCACTGCGTATATAGGGAGGAACAACGGTACACCGCCGCCTTCAATCGGTTGCGCACCGCGGTCCCTTCTTCGAGCGCCCAAAGTAAGTACTGTAGGCAACACCTTCATAATCGGCCTGTCTCAGTCTACTGCTGGACATAGGCCACTCCCCTCTGTCGGCCATCCTTTTTTTCGGATAAGAATGCGTTTATGCACCATTACCGCAGGCTACTTAGACCTGTGCTAGCTAGGCCGTATGTGGGACTCGAGATTAAAGCGTCCATACCAACTAAATTCCTCTGGTTTCCTCTTCACACTCAATTGGGACGAGCCGGTACCAGGATATTGCGCAAATCGTCACTTTACCTTGCCTTAAGCGCCCTACACTGCGTTTACCGGTCTTCACTCCAGAACCCGTTTACACACCCAACACCCTTACCTTACCTCATTTTTCTGTGGCCCCTCTTGGGCCGTCGATACGTAGATTAATAGTGTACGATATAAAGTGTTTGATAATAAATTTATTTCCTTTCATTCTATGTTTTTATTAATCTGCATTTTATTGATTTAATAAATTTAATTTACTTATTAATTTCAGGCAAAAGAATGCACAGTTATAGGCCCATATTATTAATACCTTACAGAATAACATAAATAATTTACAACTGGGTCATGTTTCTGCGACGTGAGGCACGACGACGTGACTGATGTTATAGGGTAACTATCCTAGATAAGAAAAAGTCAAAGTATTTAAATGATTAACGAATAAATTCTTTATTCATATAGTTACATTTTATGTGACTCGCCTTTGAACATTTACTTGTTGAAAAATACAATTCAACGGCGGAGTAAGACATAAATTAAACATAAAATTACCTAATTTAGTATAATTATACAATTTATCCCGACCATACCTGATATTCACTAAAAGGATATTCTCTTTTACAAACTAATTTAGTATCAAAAAATAATTTGAGATCGTCTTCACTATATACTTTATGTCTATTATCATTATAATTTAAAGCTTCGCACACCCTACAAATATGACTAGATTTTGACCTAAAGAAGCCATGTTCGTTAACTATTTCAAAATACCGCCTCCACTGATGAAACATTATCAATTCTTTTTCATTCCTGCTTATGCTCTGCCGTGTCAGGCGAATGTCAGTTAACTTAAGATACATGAGTTACGCGTAACAAGTGCCATTCGTGGTTTTTATGGGTCTCCTATCCCGTGTATAAATATTATTTCATTATCTCTTACCGTTATCTCAGAAAATGCTCTAGAAGAAATTACGATTGACTACGATATTATGGTTAAATACTGTACCTTAAGTTACAGACAACGCTTGACGAGTCGACAAGACGCGATTATGGCAAACTCAGTTAAGTATCTACTAAAATACATGACTTAGCCACGATAGACACGCGAGACAAGCGGCCGTGGTCCTGTTTACTTATATTATTATATATTTTATGTATATTATATATTATACTCGTACTGTTCTTTTTTGTATAGAGTAGTTCTAAAGATTTTTCATCAAAAAATTATTATTTTCATAATTGTACAATAAACAAGAATATTGCTATTGAAACTTATTTTTTTTTGTTATAATAAGGCTTTTATAAATGTTTTTTTAATTTTTTTAAACCAAAGCTATTATTATGTTAAGATTAATAAATGATTTATGGTAATTAGTAATTACTAAGACTTAAGCAACTACATATTTCTACATACTTCTCACTCCAATTGTCACGGCTAAGTCATGTATCTTAAGATACAGCCCGTCGCGTAACAAGATTTGTATGAAATTCCTATCACGCCTATCTCCGTTTTTGGAAAAAACACAGAAAATAAAGATTAAACAAAAAAAATAATTATATCACAATAATATGTGCATCTTTACAATTCTTATGATATGAAATAAGTTTGGAAAAATCTTTTGAAACATAGATATAATGGCAATAAATGCAAAAAAACTTTAGGAGTCATTTACTCAAAACTAGGTTTTTTGAGATAACGGAGATAGGCCTGACACGGCAGTGCTTTTCACAGTTTCTGCAAGATCTTTAGGGCTTGCAAAACTATCGACGTGCAAAAACGAATGTGGGGGCAGTAACTTATCGCAATCATCTTTGGGAGCTCCCATTATGATGGGAATGTTGCCTTTTAAGTATGAGTTGTAGAACGTTTTCTCTGTAATGTATTGCCGGCATAATGAATTTTCGAACGCCAAATAAAACAGATACTTGTTTATCAACGGGCAGTCTTGTCCGTAGCTACCAGGGCAGCTAGAATAAAATACAAAAAATTGTCATTAAAGGAAAGAAAGAAAGAAAAACATTTATTGCCCATACATCACACAAAGCAACAGACAAAAGAATATTACTAAAAAGAGAATATAATCTATAATACAAAGTATAATAATGTGTGGTGTGATGTTTGATGGTCAATCAGGCCTCTGCCTCAGCATAAAACCTGTTTGAGTGGCGGGTTTGAGTGAAGTAGTATAAGTGTTAGCTTGTAAGGAGAATAAAAATAATTGCTGAGAAAATAGATTGAATTTACTATAATTCCAAGTAAATCCTTACAAAAAGTAAGGGCCAATTTTACCACTGACAGATAAGTTCGGTAAAATTGATCTGCCAGATGACTTAGACGCCGTTTATTTGGTGAATTTACAAACACAAAGACTAAAAAATTAAATGTCGGCTGTATTGACACTGTGGTTCTTAATCTTATAAAAATGTACAGGAATCGTATTATTAAAAGTTTCATTAATATTCTATTTTTTGTTAATGTATTTATTGTAGAAATACAAACCTGTATCTAACCGTAACATTAGGCGAGCATAGTCCATACATATCAATGTTTATGTACTTTTTCAACTCTTCTATGTAATTTGTACGTTCGGGCACATTGCAGTGTGATATCAAAATAGTCAAATACACTTTTCTTTGTTTTAGCTTCCAATTAGGTATCAGTTCTGTGATGGAGTCTGGCATTTCACGCGGCCACGAAGTATTAAATAGAGGAATTGTACGTCCATATGGTATGGGGATATCAGAGTCAGTCCTGAAAAAAAAACAGTTGTATAATTCAATCTAAACAACAAATTCAACAATCTACTACTCATGAGGTAATGATAACGTTTTTATAGAGACTTTGAGAACTTTTGTTTCAAGAATATGAAAAAAATGCAATGGAAAATATTAAATAGCTAAATTGCGTGTAAAGTAAAGTATCAGCCTATTAATGTCCCACTGCAGGGCAAAGGTCTCAATCCTTGAAATCAAGTTATCGTTACAATAATAGCTACTGGCTTAATCACCACGCTTGAAAAACTGCGGGTAGAATAACTATATTTTTCTTCCTATTAATCCTAAAATTCCTTGTCTTATGCTACTTTAGGTAGACAGACACATAGTTGTAATTAAAAATTGGCAGTTTGGCGGATGCCATTGAGGGACGGTTAATCGAATAAGAAAACGTTAAAAAATTTACTCAATGAACCAGGCTATGATTACTTGTAGAGTTCTTCATTCTTATTATAAACTTTTCATTTCCAGTAACCTAGCTCCTTATTTTTCGGTGGAAGAAAATACGTTTTTAAGCTCCATATATCACGAATAAAGACGTTCGTCCTACAACCTTGCAACGAATGACCAGCTTAGTAAATCGGCTCCTATATCAATATTTCTAGAACCAAGCCATATCTATTATACCATTGGACTCCACATTGATGACAATTGGTGACAAAAATACCACCAACTTTACTCTAGACGACTATTATTACCTATAAGTCATAGTCCAATTGAAGAGATCTGCCCATTCTTCTAGCGTGGGTTTGGGATACGCAAACGTGAATAGGTTCGAAGGAGATTCATCTGACAAGAAAATCCACCTCTGATACATTCGTCTTCCTCCAGACTCTGGTAGCAACCCGTGTTGAACTCGAACTACCACTGCATCTGCTCTTTTCATGTCTTTTATGTTAGTAGTCACTTTACAGTTTTTAACACTGCATGTGTCAAAAATCTTACGGTCACCACTGCAAACAATATAACAAAAATGTTAATTTAGACCAGCTTTTGGAAAAACAAACCTTAAAATCGGTTCACCCAGTAAGAAGTTATGATGTAACACAAATAAAAAGCCATAAAGTCGAACTTTCATTGCAAGAGCAAACATAAGACTGAGGGTCAGTTTCACCACTGATAGATAATCGTTTATAATTTTTTTGGCAGATAACAAGGAAATTGACAAAGAGAAATCATCTAAATTACTTAACAGATAAACTTTAACGACACTTATCCGTCATTGATGTAATGGTGGTGCCACACGGGCGTTGTGGCTGCGCTGCGTTAGCGCTGCTTCGACTGAGCGGTGACGTTCCGTTGTTTTTCATAATTATATAGAAATAAATCTAAATAACATGCCACACGATCCGTTGAAATGACGGAGCGGCAGCGCAGTATTTAATAGCATAATACACCACTCTACTGGCCCTAACTTTTAATACAATTTTAGGTAATTGTAGAAACTTTCAAATTAAGACATACTTACAAGTCTCCCATTCTATTCGGATCCCAAAACCTCCAATACAATATAACAAATAATTTACTCCGACTTCTATAGTGACTCCGAACATTTCTTTTGAACATAAAAGATCCTAAATTTGAAGTTGCCCAATACTGCAACATATACGCCATAGAAATATTTAAAAGAAAGGGACTATATTCACAATCTAACTTCAAAATGAGTAACCAGTAAGTTCAATAAACTTACTTGCCGTCTCTGATAGTAACCATCTATTTTATATTTATGATATTGTTGTACCAAATTAAATAATTTTCTGGAAACTCTTTCATTTGATTTAATTATTTGCCTTCCACAAACAAGAACTATCATCATTAAAGACACCATTAATTTTAATGATGACTTCATTTATACAACACCAAATGCAAAATCAGTATTAGTTTACAAAAAAAATGTTGATAGCAAGATGAAATCACAATTAATTTTAACAATTGGCCTATTTAATACCTTCAATGATAAATTACAATAAATTAAATTTTTAATTTTAGTTATTATTATGGTGTAATTTGCATTGTTTGAAATATTTGACTTTTTTATTGGATTAAATCACTAAAACGGATACAATATTACCGATGTTGTCTTAATCTTTGGCTGAACTGTGAATAAGATTACCTATATCGATTCCTGTAGTACCAAGAGTTACATGTTTAAAAATAACAACACGCTTTTTGTTTTATTGTTACAAGACGATCAAACAATGACTTATGTCCTGAAACACAATCTCTGTTTATAAAAACAACCTGAATTGAACCATTTACCGCCTCGGTAGTACAGTGCCGTTTGGGTATAAATCCTAGAGGTCGGGGGTTAGATTTCTGCTTTGGGTATTTTTGGGGGTAGAATTTTTTCAAAGTTTTGCTGACCAGCTACCACCTCTACGGGTGAAATCTGCCACAGTATGACAAGTATAAACCTAAGGCTCAAAGATCAGAGGAGCCTACACTGTAGCACATAGCACATTGTGCGACATCCTTCAATGGAAAAGACGCGGTGACCGTTTGCCATCAGGTGGGCTGCGTCTGTCTGCCTGACTGATACTGAACTAATGTATAATTTAATATACTGTTACATAAAGTTAAGTAGCTGTATAATAAGTCATTGATCGACGATTGAGTATCATAGAAATATGGACATTTTATTTTATTTCAATAACAAGATAGATCGTACTTTCGAACATCAAATATTTACGGTAAATAAATCGGAAGTAATTAACAAACGACGACAGTATTTTGTTTTTGACCTTGACTAACTTTCTTAATTACCCCTTCTCTACAAATTCATATTAAGCAATATTGTACATCAATAAAAACGAAGAGCAAAAATCAATGAGGTACTTTTTTGTTGTACTTTTTAACTAGCTACCCGCCCCGACTGCCCGGGTTGGGCAGCTAGTTAAAAATATTTTTGGGAACTTTTGTTTGAGTCCAACTAACTATCACCACCTCAAGTGAACTCCTCTGAATAAGCAACAGCTGTTTCTAGCTACTGAGTTCTGTTAGTTTTCGATATTCGCTAACATCACATAGAGTTTCAAATGGTTGTTTTTAGAAATACGACTATCGAGTTGTCTTTTGTTTGAAATATATAACTATCAACAATCTATGATAATCGTTTACGTAAATTACCTACTCGTAGTTGTTATTCAGTCTGTGGAAGACCAAGTCTACTGTGGGATATTATCATTTATCAGAAACTAAATGTATCAGACTTTTAATAATGACATTCATTCTGTGTATGAGCAGCTAATATCAACTTATAAAATGTATTATTTATTAATAATGACACTGATTTTATTTAAAGGTTCATTTTGTGTTAATCAAACAGTTGATAGTGAGAATTATAGTAATTACTACACTTCATTGGCTGAACAATTCGGAGAAGTAATTGGTCCTCAAAATGGTAAAAATGAAACGGAAGTGATATATCAGCTACTGCAAGAATATCATGAATATAAAATCAGGTGGTTGTATCAGAAACGACAAGTAAGCAAAATAATTTGTCTTCTTTGATATAATTTTTAGAACTTTTTTTTTATATCTCATCAATGTAATGATAATTCTTTTGCACAATTTTTCACGATTCCACCTATTTTAATTATGTTGCTTTTGTCAAAAAACATTTAAATTTTTTTTTTTAAAGTATTGTTAATTGTGAAAATAAAGTTTTAAGCTACGTCCCCAGTATGCAAACTGTTAGCGGGCAGACTGAGTTTGCGGCTTATCGATTTAGTACGCCTTTCCATATTATGAAATGTCCACAGTTTGCTAGTTTTGCGTTCACTGTACGCAGTTTGCAGCGTTACGCGCGCCAACTATCTCACTGGCCAACTCCCAGCAAAACCAGTTGCGACGTTCGAAAATTTTAAATTTCCGTTCGCCAATTTGCGGCTCACTCAGTCTGCCGCTAACAGTTTGCCTAGTGCCTAATAGGGACGCAGCCCGAAAGAACTTCTTTCGGGAGGCAGATATTACGCAGATCATAAAGATTAGATAAAGTTAAATAAGCTTTATTTTCATAACTTTTTTTTATAAAATTACATACTAAGCATTTTATGTTACAGTATTGGGCCACGTCAAATGTCGGATCGTTAATGTTTAAAAATAATATGCAGCACCATTATGCAAGTAAGAATAAGACGTTTGTCATATTTGTGTGGAATCAATGGTACCCGTGGTTTAAATCAAGACACATGGCAAGACATCTTAAGTAAGTGATTTAATGTAAAACAAATCTGTACTTACGAGTAAGAGTTAATGGTAATAATTAGTAGTCCGTACCTACGTACGTTTCACAATTCTTTTTTTATACCACACTAGCGGCCGCCTCCGCGGTTTCACCCGCGCGTAATTTCTTTTTTCAAATGTCCTTCCCTTCCCCCCACATTTCCGGAATAAAAAGTACCATACGTCGCCCGAGAATAGTTTACCTTTCCAACAATTAAAGAATTTTTCAAATCGGTTCAGTAGTTTCGATGACCAAATATTTATTCTGTTTCGACTAATAAAATACTAATATTTTAGTAGTCGATTATAATTTTATTGTATCTCAATCATTCTTTTCAAATAACATGCAACCTTTTTTGGATCAATAAAAACGATAGCAGCATAATTTCCATTATGACAATGTAATAAAAAGAAAATAATTGTTTCTTTTTCCTATAAAGGCGTTAAGATTTTTTTTCTGAAGAATCTAGCCAGCATCAAATGAAAAATTTGCATAATAACCTGCTTGGTTTTTCAATGTAACTGGCATCAGAGTTACGATTAATTTGACAGCAAAAAGTTTTGAAAAGACGTTGACCTTCTTTATTTTAAAGAGGCACTGGCAACAAATCAATGCTTCTAAAATTTGACAGCAATAAAAAGTAAATTAATTTTTTTTTTCTTTAATGGCGTATAGATTTTTTCTGAATAATTTAGCTAGCATTAAAGGACATTGACCATCTATGTATGGACGTTGGACCAAGTGCCGCCCAACATTGAGACATAGTGCACAATGTTCCTTAGATTAATACTAGTCTATAACTCAAAGCGCTTCAAAATCTATCCCAGGAGTTTTAAGGAAAAAAGAATTGAATGTAGAGGTCTTACATTAACAAAAATCATAACCAACAGCTTATTTTGAAAATAAAAGAGTGTATAATAAAAACAATGGATTTAATGAAAAAAAAAATGGTTTACAGAGATGATAAACATAACAAAAATGATAATTACCCTATGTTATAATACCTCATGTAGGCACTAACATGTCGTCTAAGTAAGTCTAAGATTATTGTATCTAAAAATAATGCAGAGCGTCTCACGTCTTGGTGCCTAGCCCACCCCAAAAACCAAACTAGGCACTAATCCGTTATTTAGATCCCTGTAATACGAGCAATGCTCTGTATAGGACTAAATTATTGGTGAGAGTGGTCCAGGATTTATTTCTTTATTTATTTATAAATCCGTGGCAGGATTTTTTTTATTATATATTTTTTTTATAACTATTCATGTAAGGAAACAAATGAAAGTGTTCCCATGCTTGGGCAGCATTTGGTCCAGAACCGGTCATTCTCCTTTTTAAAAACTAATATTAACCTGCTTGGTTATTCATTTGATGTAACCTTCGTGGTTATTTTGTTATTTTAAAGTGGCACTGGCAATAGTGCCACAAAAGTTTGGCAGTAATAAAAAGTAAATCAAAAGTTTTGTTTTTCAACATATGTAGCGTTTGGAATTTTTCTGAAGGTTTTTTCCTAGCGTTTTCTGAGACACTGCCGGCTAGGTTTTCTTTAAAAAGGTCGTTGCTATTACGTTTCTTCATTCATCTTGACTATCTTCATATTTACGCAGTCTATAAAGTTATCAAATCATTTCTTTTTTCAAATATCCCCTCTTCCCCACTCATTTCCGGGATAAAAAGTACTCTATGTTCACCGGGGATAGTGAAGCTTTCGAACAGTGAAAGAATTATTCAAATCGGTTCAGTATTTTCGGAGCCTATTCATGTTAATACAAACAAACAAACAAACAATTAAATCTTTCCTCTTTATAATATTAGTATATGTAGATCAGTTGGCAGACAGACACGCAGCCCACCTGATGGTAAGCGGTCACTGCGGCCCATTCCATTGAGGGACACTTCATCACGAAGCGTCGCTCAATGTGCTGCCAGAATTCCACTTTTATTTGACACGGTTTTTATATTGTATTGTAAGGAATACCCCTCCCTCTATCACCGTCCACCCCAAGCGAGCCTATAAATATCAAGCGACTCGACGCCGGGCTCACTTTTCTCTTGGCGCGCGGGACGTACGGTTGTTAGCAGAAACGCTGTCGGGCGGAACCATCAAGGTCATTCGTTGCTTTCTATAATCGTGGCCGCGTGGCCTTGGCTATTTATAACCAGTGCGTGCAGGTGTGCAAGTGTTATTTTAAAATCAGTGAATTCCTTTTCGTTCGATGTTATTTTTGGTGTGATATTTTGTATTGAATATAATTTGTACGTAATATAAAGCGATTGTTAATAAGTTTTGTTTTTTTTAATGAATTTCCACTCTGATTCCTAAAATCAGAAGTGGGATAAAGAATTTCTAGCCCACTAAATAGTTACGGTTCGTTATTATTAAAATCAGTTATTCTAATTAAGTTTGGAGGATACAATTGCACACTTGCCCTCTGGTTATTTTTTCACGTTTGCGTTTTACAGTGATAGTTAATTTTTAAGATTTTAAGTGTTAAAATGGTACGGAATAAATCACGTTGCCCCGAACGGCAACGCAATCGAGATAGGTCGTGTGATCGTGACGAACGAAAAAATCGAAGTAGGCGTGAATCGCGAAGTAGGTCGCGTGATCATCGTCGTGATAACTCGCGTAGTAGGTCGTGTGACGTAGGTCGCCGTGGTGATTCGCGAAATGTTTCGAGTGACCGGGAACGCTGTGATTTACGTAATGATTCGCGAGTTCGTGACCGAGGTGATTCGTATGATAGGAAGGAACGTAAATCGCGAGATAGAATTAGGCGGCGGCCGCGTAGTGTCTCGCGGGCCCGATGTCGCGCTCGTTCTCGTAGTCATATTAGTGATAGGTCGCGGCGGCGTTCACGCTGTATCTCACGTAGCCGTGGACGTTGCTCCCGTATTGATAATTTAGACGCGGGCCGAACACCGAGTCCTTTGCCAACTGCTCCACGGGTGCAGCGTTCAGTAGAGTCGGGTACTCCATACTCTGAGGCGTCTACCTTCGCACATGCTTTAATGGAGGCTTTTAAGACAATCCAACCCAGTCGATCGCAGAACTACTTTATCTCTAGTTTTGATCCCTCCATTAACAGCATTGATTCGTGGTGTGAAGAGGTGGATCGCGCCAGAGATACTAACGGTTGGAGCGATGCCGAATGTCTGTCGCGTGTGGCTTCTTGTTTAAAGGGTGATGCCAAGGTATGGCTTAGCGAGTGGGTCACTAACGAAAGGACGTGGTCGAATTTTAAGAATGAGTTTAAGCCTCTTTGCCCTAGTAAACTAGATTACGCTACCATCTTGTTTGAAGCTATGTCCGCGACGTCTGATAAATATTCTACTTACGCTGAATATGCACGTCGCACATTATTGCGGTTAAGGATAGTACAGGGGTTGAGTGACGAGTTAAGGACACTAATCGTTATTCGCGGTATAGATAATCCACAGGTACGTGCGGCTGCGGCAAATGCCGATTTAAATCCTAATACGATCGTCTCCTTTCTATCAATTTATACAAAGCCTTCATTTATTAAACGCGATGCTGCGGTTAATAATAGAAAACACAATTTGCAAAAGCCTAATAACCGATTGAACATGAAGTGCTTTAATTGTGGTCATAAAGGACATGTTAGTCGCGACTGTAAACGTCCAAAAACAAACGTAACTTCTAATACGCAACCTCAACCCGGTCCAAGCAATGTTTGCGCGTTTTGTAAGAAACAAGGGCATACCGAGAACAATTGCTTTACTAAAACACGGTCAGAGTCTCGCAATAATCGAAACGTTAACCTTTGCACTTATCAGAATAATTATTCGCAAAATAACGATGTTACTTCAGCTGTTGTGGGTGGCATACCCGTAGACGTTCTCATTGACAGTGGAGCTCTTGATGTATCCCTCATTTCGTCAGATGTTCTTAGATACATATCGTGCCAACCGAAACCAACTCGTTGCGTATTGAAAGGTTTAAGCGATAAAGAAATAGTAGCTACGTCTTACGTCACATTAACAGTAGAGTTTAGTAATATTTCTATCGAAGTCGACTTAGTAGTAGTACCCTCAAAATTTATGAACGCACCAATCATAATTGGCACGGACGTGTTAAACCGAGAAGGAATAGTGTATGTTCGGACTAAGAACCGACAGTACCTAACAA
Source organism: Mecyna flavalis (assembly GCA_949319885.1). Taxonomy (NCBI): domain Eukaryota; kingdom Metazoa; phylum Arthropoda; class Insecta; order Lepidoptera; family Crambidae; genus Mecyna; species Mecyna flavalis. The sequence goes on along the minus strand of OX439435.1, from coordinate 9,702,638 downwards.
GAGCTAATGAGATTCATTCTCAGGTTAACGCAATTCAATCAAACGATCAGTTTGATATAACCACACCTCTTCAAGGTGAGGAACTAGATAGCCTCATGTCCGTTATTCGCGATTATTCAGACTTCCTCATTTCGGGTACTGCGGCAACTACTGTCAATACGGGTGAAATGGAGATACGGTTGACAAGCTCGACTCCCGTAGTGTATAGGCCATATAAGTTATCCTACCAGGAGAAGCTTAAAGTTCGTGAAATTACTAAAGATCTTTTAGACAAGGGTATAATTCGGCGATCTCAATCAGAATATGCAAGTCCAATTATTCTTGTAAAGAAACGGGATGGCTCAGATAGACTTTGCGTGGACTTCCGAGCTCTTAATCGAATCACGGTAAAAGACCGATACCCCCTTCCGTTAATAGACGATCATATCGATATGCTAGGTAGTTATAAATACTTTTCCTGCCTTGATATGGCAACAGGATTTCACCAAATCCCCCTCCATAAAGACAGTATTCACCTCACTGGGTTTGTGACTCCAGAAGACCATTTCGAATACATAAAAATGCCATACGGTTTAGCCAATTCTCCAATAGTTTACCAGCGAATCATTAATGATACGCTTCGAGCGCATATTACCAATGGAAACGTACTAGTTTACGTCGATGACGTACTCCTTTTAAGTCATACAGTGATTGACGGCATTAATCTACTACGCGAAGTACTTAATACTCTTACCCAAGCGGGATTTTCTATTAATTTAAGAAAATGTTCCTTTTTAGTCACTGAGGTGGAATATTTAGGTAAAATTATATGTCAGGGTCAGGTTAGGCCGAGTCCCCGAAAAGTAGAAGCATTAGTTAATACTTCCCCACCAGAAAATGTTAAGCAAGTTCGTCAGTTGCTGGGGTTGGCAGGGTATTTTCGAAAGTACATTAAGGATTACGCTACAAAAACTGCTCCCATTTCCCACCTTACTCGAAAAAATGTTAAGTTCGAATGGACCCCCGAATGTGAGACTATTCGTCAGGATCTCATTAAACAATTAACGAGTGCACCTGTACTCGCTATTTTTGACCCCGGACTTCCTACAGAGGTCCACACAGATGCTAGTAGCATAGGCTACGGGGCAGTTTTATTACAAGTCCATTCGGATAATAAAAAAACACGTAGTTGCTTACTTCAGTAGGGTTACTCAAGGGGCGGAAAGCAAATACCACTCATACGAATTAGAGACGCTTGCAGTTGTTAAAGCTCTTCAAAACTTCCGTGTTTATTTAGTAGGGTTAAAATTTGTAGTGGTAACAGATTGTAATGCTCTGAAATCAACTGAACGTAAGAAAGACTTGTTACCTAGAGTAGCACGTTGGTGGATTTACCTTCAGGATTTTAACTTCACCATAGAGTATCGTAAGGGTGTTATGATGCCTCATGCAGACTACTTGAGTCGCAATCCTTTAGCTAGGGTAAACCAGATTACCAAACCACGTAACTGGGCACAGATAGCGCAAGCAGCAGATAGTGAGACTTTAGATCTCATTCAGAAACTTCAGGATGGTCAACTCGATGCTAATCGTTACTCTGTTAGGAATGACATTCTGTACTATAAGTACACTCCAGTAGGTGAGGAACCAAGGTTGCTATGTTACATTCCCAAGGGCCATCGGTTAAGCCTCCTAAGAGTGTTTCATGATGAGCATGAACACATTGGTCCAGAAAAGACTCTAGACCTAATTCTCAGACATTTCTGGTTCCCTGGCCTCAAACATTTTGTTGGCAAATACATAGCCCACTGTCTTGTATGTATCTCACAAAAGAGAGTTCCCCGTGCTCCACTTCAAAATATAACTTCGTGGGAAAAACCAGATGTCCCATTCCATACCATACATGTCGATGCACTAGGCCCTTTGCCGATATCCGAAGGTTACAAATTCCTCCTACTTATAGTAGACGCCTTCACAAAATTTACTCTTTTGTACCCCATATATAGACAGGACGCTAACGAGCTTAAAAGGGTACTCACACTATCTGTATCTTTGTTTGGTGTACCAAAACTAATTATCACTGATAAAGGGCGCATGTTCGAGTCCAATGAATTTGTTACGTGGATAACTGCACTTGGCTGTGAGATCCACTATATAACACCGGAAATGCACCATTCCAATGGTCAAGTAGAGAGATATGTTAGGACAGTTCTTAATATGTTGCGTATACAAGCTAACCATAAGAATGTTTCTTGGTCAGAAACAATATGGAAAACGCAGCTTGTGCTTAACATTACAAAACAAAAAACAACTCGTGTTTCTCCGCTAAATTTATTAATTGGAACCGAGGCTATGACTCCTGTTGTTCGCGCTTTAGTACGCGACGTAGCTATAGAAGCTTCGTCTCCTAATAGAGAATCTCTTCGAGAGATAACTAGGGACAGGGCTCGTCAACTCTTGAGGAACAACCAGACCAGTCAAGATGAACGTGTGAACCGCAATCGACATCAACCTCGACAATTTAACGTTAATGACTGCGTGTTCGTTATTAAGTTTTCCCAGTCAACTGGAAAGCTTGATCCAGGCATGCGTGGACCATACAAGGTGGTCAAGGTGCTTCCAAGTGGACGCTATGCTCTTCGTTTGCTGAGTGGCGGTTATGGGAAGACAACGCAAGCGGCGGCACAACACATGGTGCCTTGGAATGGTGAATGGTGCCCGGAGACTTGTGCTGCATTCTTCGAGAGTGAGTATGAGATGACCTAAGGGTGTAAGTGCTAGTCGCTGTGGTACTAGTCACTCAAGCTTATTTTGCTTTGGCATTCGTTGCTACACCCATATTGTGTCAGATTGTGTTATGTTATGGCTATTGAGTCATGAGTGTACCTGTACGTATGAATACGGTCTGCGTCAGGTGGTCCTTACACAGAATACGGTCTGTGCTGGACGGGTCCTTACACAGAATACGGTCTGTGCTGGACGGGTCCTTACACAGAATACGGTCTGTGCTGGACGGGTCTGTACACGAGAATACGGTCTTGTGTCAGACGGGTCTGTACACGAGAATACGGTCTTGTGTCAGACGAGTCTGTATGCACGAATACGGTCGGCATCAGACTGGACGCGATACGCGCGTCGATCCGTGTGTCGGATCATGTTTCAGGTGGCGAGGAGTCATCTGGAGGTACGAGAATTCGGGTGGCGAGGAGTCATCTGGATGTACAAGAAACAAGGCCTAGGAGTTATTGGTATCCTAAAAAGCTAGACGTAGCTTTATGTATTAAAGAGCGATGAATGTTTGGTTTGTTGTGTTGTTTAAAAGACGATGTTTGAATTGAGTAAACGAAGATTGAGAGAAAGGTGTGTAAACGAATGCAATAATTTTAAACTCATGGATATGAAATTCTAAAATTGGTTTAATTTTCAGTTGAAAATGAAGACGATAGTCATGCCGAGGTATTAGCAGCAGAGTCTACTCCTCAAGTCGCTCTATCCATGCCATCGTTGGATGTAGAGCCAGAAGCCGGACCATCAGAGCCTGCTGCTGGTCCCAGTGGAGTCAACGTGGAAGATTGTGTCGAGGACGACACACGGTCAGGAGAGGCCGTGTAAGGAATACCCCTCCCTCTATCACCGTCCACCCCAAGCGAGCCTATAAATATCAAGCGACTCGACGCCGGGCTCACTTTTCTCTTGGCGCGCGGGACGTACGGTTGTTAGCAGAAACGCTGTCGGGCGGAACCATCAAGGTCATTCGTTGCTTTCTATAATCGTGGCCGCGTGGCCTTGGCTATTTATAACCAGTGCGTGCAGGTGTGCAAGTGTTATTTTAAAATCAGTGAATTCCTTTTCGTTCGATGTTATTTTTGGTGTGATATTTTGTATTGAATATAATTTGTACGTAATATAAAGCGATTGTTAATAAGTTTTGTTTTTTTTAATGAATTTCCACTCTGATTCCTAAAAGTATGTATACAATTTATATTACAAGTCTTCATGACGCCATGCGCTGGAAATGTGTAATTTTTCAGAAAATAAAAAATATTCACTCTCCAAATCCGGTTCCAAACTGCGACATAAATGAAAGAAAAAAATAAAACACTTCTATTTCCGCTATCCCATGGAAACTAAGTATTATCTTGGTATATAAAATATACTAATAAGTGTGGAGAGCGAATTCCAGAGTTTGGCTTCCCCCATAAATATTAAAATAAGTTCAATCAACTCGTATTTCCCTACAGCGGTAACCCGTTAGAAGAGTGCAGTGTCAAGAACTGTGTTGTTACCAACGATGAGTTCATGCTGCGAACCGCAGATGCAGTCGTGATTCAAGTACAGTACGGCATAATACCTCGGGCACGTGGTAGGAACCCTGCCCAGAGGTGGATCTTCTTATCAGACGAATCGCCAAAGAATGTCTTTGCCCAGGCCATACGGCAACCTAAGTTGTCGGAATGGGCAAACGTTTTCAACTGGACTATGACTTACAGGTTAGTATGTTTCAGTAATAGAACAATTCTACTTTGATGCCACACTGAAGATAATTCCTATCTGTCAGTCGGAATAGGTAGCTCGACCAGATACCAACATCTCTTAGAAGACCGTCGTATGAGTAGAGTATAATTGTAATTGCGCTTCGATCCATGAGTAATTGAGTATGACCGAAGGCCGACGGGCTTCCGGGTAATGTGGAGGAAGTAGGGGAGGTGACGAACTCCCCTCCTTCCTCCACATTACCATACACGTAACTTTTTGAAAAATACCTGAATATCTGAGACCCCAGTCGCAGATATCCATGTATAGTAGTGACCACAATTTAGTTCCAATATTTTATTATCATTTCAGAACCGATTCTGATGTTCCTATACCCTACGGACGAACGTTGCCCCTCTGGACATATTTGTCGCCAAGCGAAATACCCGAGTCCTTAACAGATTTAGTGCCATACTGGAAGATAAAACGTAGAGACGTACTACTTACCGTACTAATGTCTGCTTGTGCCGTAACTGCACGAATGAGCTATATACAAGAGCTTCAGAAGTACATTAGGGTTGATGTTTATGGCCAGTGTTCACTGAATAATAAAAACAGGTACATAGTTTTTCGTCTTTAAGGAACATGATGATTTAGCTGTGGTCATGGGGTCGATTGACTAGTTCACAGAAGAAATTGGAGACCATAATGTCCCTGTCGAACCCATGACCCCTCCGCTATTAATAATAATATAATAAAGCCCATTTATTTCCGATCTACAATTTTTTTTGTTACAATTAAGACTTAATACAAAGAAATAATAATGCTTTTAAATATAAGTTAATTATGCATATTTATTTTTTTTGTGTTTTTTTTTAATTTTATTTTATTCGTTATCATTAGTTTCTTTAATATTATTGATCGAAACCCCTCCGCTATTACCACACACCAAAAGTACACGGAATTTTGCTGAGCCGGAGAAGGCGAGCTCACTTAACACGCCTCCTCCGGCCTGAGGGTTGACCTGCGGGCGGGGGTAGCCCCCCAAACGCCCGCATTGCACAAGTCGCTCCAGCCAAGTCTAAGGGTCACCTAGTTTCTCGGGTGGCCCTCCCTTGGCGCCCGCCAACCTGACATGAGGCCTCTCAAGTCGAGGTACCCGGGTTGGGCTGGTCAATAGCTAACGCTGGCACCGGCTCGTCCCAATTGGGCGTAAAGGGGAAATTGGGGGAGTTCAATGGATAGTGGCGTCTCGAGTCCCACACACGGACGCAGCACAGCCACGGATCTAGCTAGCCTGCGATTATGGTGCATAAACGCATTCTCCTCCGAAAAAAAAGGGAATTTTGCTGTTACGCTGCTTGCTCATCAGCGTAAAACCAATCTTATATTCGTTTATCTATTATTAATATATTAAATCCATATTTTTCAGCTGTCCCGGCCGTTACGTAAGCGACTGCCCGATATTAAACAATTACGTATTTTATTTAGCATTTGAAAACTCCCAATGCCGTCAGTACATCACTGAGAAAACATTCTACAACTCTTACATGAAAGGAGCAATCCCTATTATAATGGGAGCACCGAAAGAAGATTGCGACAAGTTGCTGCCTCTCCACTCTTTCATTCATGTTGAAAACTTCTCCGGGCCAAAAGAACTGAGTGATTACATACGAAGGCTGAATATGAATGATGATAGATTGCTCATGTATCACCAGTGGAGAAGGTTTTTTAAAGTAGTTAATGAGCATGGCTACTCTGGTACCAAATCGTTCGCTGTATGCAGGTTGTGTGAAGCTTTGAACTACAATGACGACCGCCCCAAAGTGTACACTGAAGATGACCTAAAATTGTTCTTTGATTATAAGTTGCTATGTAATTTGACAGGCAGAGATTTTTAAGAATAAAATGTACATTTAACTATTTTTGTACTATTTCTATAAAATAATACGAGCCTACAGTCTGCTTTCTACGAGTAGGTATTTATTATTTACTTAAATTATACATAGTTCTACGCATTTATGTGCATTCCTCCGATGTTTTATATGTCTTTGGGCAGCGGTAGTACCATCAGGTCTGCCCGCTTTTTCATAAAAATAAGATGTGGTGGTTCTTAACTTCTTAACGCATCTTGCAGGCCATTACGGTGATGACAGCGAATAGAATGCATTCGTGTTGTTGCCTTGTCATAGCAGTGTAGGCTCCAATTTTTTTAAGTTACTTTAAAAAACCTAAAGTACTCGTAAATTGTGTAAGGGTTACATAATTATGTACTTTGTAAATACTTTTAGTGTGAGAAAAATATTTTAATGCTCTATAACCAAACTCGGGACGAAAGGCCATCTCGCATGCCCAGTCTCCCCTTCACATCCGGAAGGGACAAGACGGTGTTTAACAGGCCTACATTCAGAAGTACTTGGACCGATATTTTTTCCGTTTTTCAGATGAAATTTTCTGACAATCTGTTATTTCAGGAAATGTGCTACTGCAGAACAAACTCCCTCAGTTTATACGCAGTACAAGCTACAACAATTTCTTATCAGCAGACGTGTCACTCAGTATTAGTAATGCACATTGCAGATAGCAAATTAGGCACGTCCTTGCACTTGCTCACACTCAGGTCCTTTCATACGTGCTCATAGTGGTATAGTTTTTAATAGTTAGTAACAGGGGCCGTGCGTTGGAATATCACTTAGGACAAACATTTATCTGATGAAAATTTGTCTTTTTTCTGTGGCTCGATGTATGTTGGTTTAATCTAATTAATCTCTGGTCTGTGAATCTAAGTATAAATTTTGTATTATCTTGGTTGATTTTAACTTTTATTTACTTACATATTCTTCTATAGATAAGTACTCATAGACGCATGGACTCTATCCTTTTTGATAAAAGAAAAAGAACACAAGCTCGAGCTCACCACATCACGCCCATTTGATAGTTGAACCGCTAATACTAAGTTTTTTAGCATTTTTAACCTTATATTAAATATTATAACAACAAATATTATCTTTATGCATAAGTTTAACGAGTAAGTAAGTTTGACGAGCCATTTGGTGTAATGGTCGAGAAGTCGCCTATTACACCAAGGGTCGCGGGTTCGATCCCCGCACGGTACAAACATTTGTGTGCATGAACATGTCTGTTTGTATCGGTCTGGGTGTTTCTATGTATAATATGTATGTATTTACAAAAAAAAAAAGTATATAAGTAATGTTTATCCGTTGTCTAGCACCCATAGCACAAGCTAATGCTTAGTTTGGGGCTAGATGGCGCTGTGTGAATAATGTCCAGAAATATTTATTATTATTATTTAAGTACGGAAACTGTTATGTTATTTTTCTTTACATCAAAAAATATAATATTAAAGTCAGTAAGTACCAACATTTTTTTCAAAACAAAGGTCGTTGACAAAGTCTTTCACGCGAATAGCTGTGGAGCTCCTGACGATAAAATAAGACATTTACAAAACAAAAGAGCTCACGATTTAAAATTGAAATTCAAAGAGTAAGTGGCTCACGTCGAAATATTCTCATTCGAAGCTGACTAGTAGCGAATTTTATATGAAAGGATCAAATATTGAGTCGATCTTTCTTTCTTCTTTGTCAGCTTATTACCATCCCGGTGGAGTTTGTGAGATTTAAAGGCAGAATCTTAGCAAGCGAGAGGTTTCCCATCTTCTTACTTCTTCAATTTATTTTTTCTAGTGGTTTAAGGACACATCTATGATCTAGCAGTCCTAGGTTCAATACCCAGATAGAGCAAAATTTGTGTTGTTTTTTTTTTCGGATGCGGATAAACACAAGTTTATGATCATCAATCCGCATTTCACAAACGTGCGAATCAGCACGTAGCAGCAGCCAGTATTCAATGTTAAGATGATGAGATGAACTCAATCATGATGGAGGCCTTGGGTACTTGAAAAAACCGCAGGGCATAAGACATTTTTACCAATACTGTTTTTGTCTCAGTTTATATTCCACTGCAGAGCAAATTATCAATTATAGGAATAAGAGTATATTTATCAAAAATGGCTTCATCACCACACTTACCTACTTACCAATATTCAGTTTGATGATTAAACACCCAAGCAAAATATCTTAGTATCAATATTCACGAAGTATTTGTTCATAACAAATATAATTTCCTGTTCAGAATTGACGTTACTTTTTGTTGAAGATCTCAACCTGGCACCATCTTACCCATATCTTGCCTGCGGCGGTATTTATAGTCAGTCTGTATCGAATCTGTTGTTATATTAATCTAATCCATTGTACTAACCGCTTGGCCCAATGTCAAAAACACGACCGTAATTGCCATTAAACTGCTAAAAGAACAGATTAACGCCAGATCCTATTAATTTTCTTTTGTGTATCGATTAACTCACTCAATTAAATACCGCTGGAAATAAGTGGCGTAATTAACCCCATTGTATACCTAAAATGTAGTTTCCAGGTAGGTGCAAACTGTATGAGCATCTAAACAACATGAAGCATTGTGTTAAACAACTAATTGGTGTTACCATAATCGTTCTTTCCGACACCCATTTTTTTATTATTATTATTTTTCGGAGGAGAATGCGTTTATGCACCATAACCGCAGGCTAGGTAGACCCGCTGCCGTGTGTGGGACTTGAGACTAAAGCGTCTACCATCTACTAATCTCCCCCTGGTTTCCCTTTCACACCCGATTGGGACGAGCCGGTGCCAGCCGATCCGACACCCGTAACACAAGTGCTTGCTACATACTTTATAGACACTGAAACGGATACCGTATATAATCAGGGATGGTTCCTTTCGTCTTATTTTTGTTGCCTCGTTTTTAACCGGCTTCTATGCAGAGGAAACTTTTCAATAAGGCTTACATTCTTTGCGATAAAGAGGTAAACCGATGTCAGAACGCAGACACTAAGCCAAACTAAGCCGAGTGCAATATATTTTCTCATAAATGTTGTAGCGAGCAAATCATAATGCATGCATGTATGCATTTCTCATCGTGAGTTCTCGTCCTTCATCTTGATAGAGACGTTTGTATACAACGAGGCTTATATTATTTGTGAAGCCATTACAAGAATGCTATCTATTTTTTGTTTATTATTGTTCTTCTCTTATCGTATATTGGTATATCCATAGAAAATGAAAGTGTCTTTGTATATTGTGTTGTGAGAGTCCCTAAAATAATTACCTAAGATTCTAATTTTCTGTTGGTTAGAGTTTTTCAAAAACCAACATAGCTCCTAATTAGCAAGCATTGTTTATTTAATAAGCAAGGCATTAGCAATATGAAATCCAGTTATAACCGCGTCTTATTCGATTCACGATAACAAACCTCATTTAAAACCGCAATCAATAAACTGCTTTCATGTCGCTATCTAATCAACGCATAAACTCTTGAAAAGGTGTTTCCTTCCGAGAGTTCATATTTAACTTTTAGCTTTTATTTGAATAACTGGATCTGCTGCTTTTAGAAAACAGAAAGTAAACCTTCCTAATAATAAACATTGTGTTTTATTTAACATGCGAATATTTATCCTATGTAAATATGCTGTGGTTTTGGTCATATTGCTTTTCCCCTACAGTCCGGTATACGTGCCGGCAAACTTGTTGACCATCGGTCGACGGAGTGGGGGAAAGTTCGCGCATGTGCACTTTCGCGTGACCTTACGAACGCCCGCGCGCGCTTTTGGTCAGAGGTATGCTTCAAAATTCGTGTTCTGCGCAATCCCCACCCGATAATGAAGAAGTTGCTGGGGTCTGTACCTCAGCCTTCCCTTGAGGCATGAACTTTTAAACATAAAGATTAATAATGATACAACTCCAATTTTGATACAAATAGATACCAAATTTTAAGCATTAAGCATACATACAACCATTTTTTTTACGAAGTAAAGTGCGTTTTTATCACTTTTACAGGCTAGCAAGCCTCCTCCAATTTCCCTTTTATAACCCAAGGTCTATATTGATAACTGTATTATGATTTTTCTAGCGATCATCAAAACAAAATATAGATGAGTCCAAAAATTTGTATTTAACTAGAATCCTATTGCCAGGTTCTCTTATCAGCTTTTCGTAGCAAAGGTTTTTAATGTGCAAAGTGGAACGGTTTATTTTTTTATTATGCGGTCGCGTATTAGCATACTGCGGATACTGGCACATAGAAATTAAATCTGAATGTAAATCCTGGTAATAACGTTTAACGATGTTGCGACGGCATGTGCTGTGCCTAGGCCATTTTCATTGGAACCCTCTTTTATTTATGCCAACTTAACTTTACAGCCTTTCAAATCCACCATTTCAAATTCAGAGAGATTATCGCGGGACTGTTTTTATGATTACTTTAGTTAATGTCTCTGTTACTTAATACTATGAAATGCGAAAATGAAGCGGTTATTTCAGTTTTATACCTACTTATTTAGGCCGCCTCTGCAGAACGTCTGTATTTTCGGTAAGCACCTAAGATATAACCTAACAATGCCTCTTGTGACGGGCAACAGTAATTACTTTCCATCCGGTGATATCAATTCCCTTAATTTTTTATTTAATAAATTGGGACCGTCGTGATTGTTCAACCTCGGGACGCCATGGATTTGATTCTAAAATTGTGGATAAGGTTTGATTGGCAGTAGAACCTGTATTTTGTTTGTGATCTACAGAAAAACCAACAACTGGACAGTTGAAATCGGATAATATGAAAAAAGTACAGAATCCTTCCTAATTTTAATGATACACAATTAAGTTAGGTACAATTTGAGCTTATCATTAATATCAATTCGAAAATGCGGTGATTCTAACGTCCTTACTGGTGAGTAAAATGATGTCATGGCTCACGGTCATGACCAACAACTGAGATAACGCTCTTCAGTTATCTACATTATTTAACTCAGATAAATTAGTTATGGTAGGTATATCACATTTACCTATTAAGTCATATAAGCTTACTTTCTAGATTTTTTCCGTGAAACAATGGTTAAACAGTTAAAGAGCCCAATGGTTATAGAGAGTCTTTCCATTACCAAATTAATTATGCATGTCCGCCAACTACTAAGGCAGAAATCGAACCCACCACCTCCGAGTTTTTAGACACGAGCAGATTACCTACTATTCTATAGATGCTGTCTAATAGAGAGAGAGAGAAAAAGATCCCACAAGAGAAGAAGATAAAATGGTAAACTACGACCAGCTGACTAATTTAAGCGTACTCAGTACTCATGTTTCTTTACACTCCAAACAGTGCCTACAGGTGTGCAGTCGTAACGATACGGATATCTTACCTACCTTAAAAGCATTCCCCCTAATATCGTACTGGGGCATTACCCGCTCTAAAACCCTTTATGAACTGACTCCGTTTCTTAAAACAATTACCCTTATTCCACACCGCCAAAGTATAAGCTGTTTCAGTGAAGAAAGACCGAGGAATAACGACTGTTTTTATGTGCATGGTGATTGAAATCACCACACTAAATCTCATGATGTTATAAAATAAAATTAAATGGGACGAATCGCAGAACAAAAAATAATATATTTTTGAATTCACTGTATCTTATAATTTTTTGCCTCGGGTGGCCTTGGCCCATCCGCCGCAAGATTTTTCTCCTCACTCACCTTACTGTTATTTCTTTTGCAGTACCACGTATAGAACTGAGCGCCCGTTTTCTCGAACGACTTAACAAAGCTGTCTCTTCTTCCAGGGATTAGCCGAACTACTTCATTAGTGCTTGTACAATAATAATATTTGAGTTGTAGAGAACGAGAAAGCTCTTAAAACTTGCTTAATGAGAAATACATTATAGATGGGACTACTTAATCATTTATATTAAAAAAGAAAATAGGTTATAATGAATTGTGAAGACTTTGAAAGGACTTGACCCTGAAGTGCTAGTGAAATTACTGGGTATATGAGACCTAATATATGTAATAACTGTCGTCTCTTAAGGCGGGCAACGCGCCTGCGACCCCAAGGGATTCTCGGGTGCTTATAGGCGTTGATCACTTATCATCAGGTGACCCACTTGCTCGTTTGCCCCCCTATAATAATAAAAAACTTGACCCGTTTTTTTTATTGCTTTATGAAAATTCTGCATTCTCCGGTTTCTCCCAGAGAAGACGCGTTCCGGCTTCGGCACGAGTCGTACGGAACCCTGAAGCACACCTTCCGACGGAGGTACGGAAAGGTAGTGTTGGGCTCTCCCCCAGGATTCGAACCGGTCGGGCCTACCAATTAAACCACAGCGGCTCTCCCATCCGCATTATTTTTTGACTAACAAAAGAAAGAATTGTAAGCAGATCAATTTGCAAAATAAATGCTTTGACTCTTTGACTTCAAAAAACCTTCTTGGACTTTTATTGTACTAAGTATTCTTTCTCATTTAACTATGTGTTTCCAGCAGTTTTCTGTTTCAATATGTTATTTGCGACTATTTTAAACTATACATTCATCTATATAAATAAAAATGAATTGCTGTTCGTTAGTCTCACTAAAACTCGAGAACGGCTGAACCGATTTGACTAATTTTGGTCTTGACATATTCGTGGAAGTCCAGGGAAGGTTTAAACGATAAGAAAATATGGATATATTTATAAATATAATACGAGATAGGTGATACGAAGTTCACCAGGTCAGCTAGTATTTAATAAAAATCTTATCTAAGTATTTGATCTCTGCTAGTTATTCGTTCATGATTTTCTGCTGGTTACAGAAGAAAACTTAAGCTATTTTCTTATAGGAAAATAAGATGCGTTTAAAGCCACGTGCCATAGCTAGTTTATTCAACGTAGCGCTATCACTTAACAAAGGATGAACCTAAATGGTTCAAGTACCAACCTACTCGTAGTTATGTTACAAGTTACCTTATCTCAGTTAATCTTTGTATGTACAAGTATTAAAGATATGAGTAGGTTCCGTTTTAAAGAATGCGTGAGTCTTAACGTTCGTGGTCAATGAAATGATGTCATGACCAATGTCTGAGATCATGTTTGGATATTATACTCGTATCTTTTGCAATCTACTTTAATTTTAATATCTTTAGCTGTTAATTGTAGTTGTATCATAGATAATTATATAATTAAATTATGTCGTAGTAAAATTATGTTGTAAAACCTCTAAGTGTAGAACGTACAAATTGTAAAACTATCAGGTATGTATGAGAATCTACACTAATATAATAAAGTGAAAAGAAAAGTATTGTTTGTTTGTTAATAAAAGTTTACAACCACAAATGTTGTGACCTTCGTTCGTTCCTCTCCTTTTACACAAGTAATATTTTGTACAAACACAATCTCACTTAGATTGATCGATAGCATGATGCAACTATTTTATATCTTGAAACGGTGCAAGAGAATCTGATTTGATAGATAAAACACTAGTAGGTACTTACTGATAAGAACTTACTATCTGTTTTATTATTTATATAACGCATCACAAACCAGAATGTTAGGTACTTTTCTTATCTGGTTCGGTTTAAAATGGTACTGATCTACATAATTATTATTACTAATTCCAAACAATTACTTACTATCTGGTTTAAATGCTATTACTTAGGATACGACCTTTTGGAGTTGCGCAAGACAATTTAATTCTAAGAAAATATGTATTTGTAAATTATTATGTCATAAAATAAAAGACGGATTCCAAAATTCATTATACTTAGCCAGTTTTAAGTATCTAAACCTAAGATCAACGAAGAGTTTGTTATAATAAATAAACAAAATCTAAATTAACTGGAGACTTTTTATAGCCGCCTGTGCCTACTTCAGGCAATAAAAACAAAACTTGTATCATAATTCAACCAGATTTCTCTTCTCCTGAATAACAATGCGATGTAATTTATTATCCTCAATGAGCTGTAGATTTATATTTTCAAGGTTCCCCGGAGGAGACTAAAAACTCTCAGGAATGTTTTGCAGAGTCGGTTAACTTAATGAATTAGTGTGCCATTCCCACAAAGCAACCATTTGCTTTGCTTTGCAACCGAGTTTTTTTTATTATAGACAGGCAGTCAATTTAAAACGTATTTAAGTACCTATCCTAATGATAAGAACATCGTGTGTGTACAACAAAATGTCAGTTGCTTGCAATATTCTTTCATGCAACTTTTAAAATGCACCTAATCGTCATTTAGTTAAAAGTCTCGTGAAATTCGTATCCCGTATCAATTAAGGACTTCAACATGAAAGGTTTCTGATGAGAAATAACGTTAATGAAACAACCAACCCTTTTGGATTTATATTTTTATTGAACATGAAAAAATATAGTATAATTTAAAATTATCGCAAAACTAATGTCTATCAGGAAGATTACATATTAGTTTGGGTTCAAAAAACAATTTCAAATCGTCTTCACCGTACCATTTAGGACTTTCGTCATTATAATTTAAAGCTTCACAAAGTCGACATAAATGGTACGACTTGCTATTAAAAAATCCATGTTCGTTTACTAGTTCGTAGTGCCTTCTCCATTGATGATACATCAGCAGAGTTTCTTCGTCCTTCATGATTCTTTGCAAGTCTTCAGCGAGCCCTTTGGGGTCTTTGTAATTGTCAACATGCAAGAACGAATATGGAGGCAACAAGTGATCACAATCTTCTCTTGGTGCTCCAAGTATGATAGGAATGGCACCTTTTGAATAAGCGTTATAGAAAATTTTCTCAGTCAGGTACTGCCGGCATTTGGTATTTTCAAACGCCAGATAAAATACGTATTTGTTTAATACTTTGCAGTCGGCTCTAAAATGGCCGGGACATCTGTAATCAATCAAAGGGTCATTGGAAAATTTGTTTTTAAAATAATTATTTATTTCTATGACCACAGGTTCTGTAGACGACGCCAGGCAAACACATGGGTTTGAAAAACGTGTTTAATCTTTATGCAATCAGCTTTTAGAAAATTTGTCAAAAGTCGCCATTATTACGGATTATTTAAAGAGTATTATCAGTTACATCATCTAAAATGCGTCATATTATTGGACAGAGAAATTAATTTTGGTGTGTTATAGATACTTACGTTAGATTCTTTTCAGAACATTTTCCGTATACATCAACTTCTATGTGTTTCTGCAATTCTTTTATATAATTCATGCGTTCAGGCACGCGGCAGTGAGATATCAACGCAGCTACCAAGACTGTTTTCTCTTTCAGCTCCCAGAAAGGAATAAGATCTATAATTGATTCAGATGCATCACTTGGCATCACAGTGTTTGATAACGGGATAGTGCGACCGTAAGGCACAGGAACGTCGGAGTCACTTCTGAAATAAATATAACTTGAAATGTAGTATTTATTAAAATAATAACTGAACTAGCAAACTCCGAACCACAGGGTAAGAATGGGTTGGAAAAGAAAGGAATTATAATTATTATTACTGGTACAACATTTTAGAGTCAGATTAGACACCTATATTTCACACCGATGAGAAGATTAGAGGATCCTTAATAAGTAGTATGGCAGTATTCTGGCTTTTCGGTGAAGAATTTTTTTATGGAATAGATGCTGGAATAGATCCACTCTTAACATCATACGCACCATGCATCTCTCGGCCAACTGAAGTGGTGTAAAAAAGATTAATACATGAGAGAGGTCATGACCTGTTTTATCCAATGAGGCAATTTTACAAAATCTCAATTGTAAAAAAAAACCTAACAACGCACCTGTAAGTCATAGACCAGTTAAAGACGTTCGCCCATCGCGAAAGGTTTGGTTTTTGCCCTGCCAATGAAAAAGTGTTCACCGGCGACTCGTCAGACAAGAACACCCATCTCTGAGAGACCCGCCTCCCACGTGGACTGGGCAATATACCGTGCTGTACATGGATGACCACTGCATCCGCTGATGATATGACTGCGTCATTGCCAGTTACTATGCAGTTTCTTACGCTGCATTCGTCGAAAGGATCATTTCTAAAAAATATAAAACGAATGATAAGTTTTTCAATGAAACTCACTAGTGGTACGTTAGTTAGTGCTAAGTGAAAGATCACCGATGATCGTCAATGTTTTATTAGTGGTAAAGCTATGCTGTTTTACAGTACGAATGGGCAGGCTCGTCCGTCCTCTCACATAACACCAGCGTGAAATAATAGGGACTACTATTTGTGTTTCATCTGGTTTGTGAGAGTGCCGGAGGCCCACACGCCCGCTTAAAATGCCGGCAACGCATCAGCGATCCCTCTGGTATTGCGGATGTCCATGGGCGGCGGTGATTGCATACAGTCAGGCGACGCACTGGCTCGATTGCCGAATCTGACATTAAAAAAAAATTCAATTAAAAATCATTTCGACAAACATAATCTCACCCTTCGTGATGACCGAGATGTCGAGTTTTCAGCCAGCCCCAATACCTCCAAATTAATATGACGAAGGTTTTATTCCTGGTGCTGTAATATTGTTGCACATTGTTCTTGAATAGAACAGATCCTAAATTAGAAGTTGCCCAATGCTGCGAACAAAAACAGTTAATACAATAGGTAACAAATTTTCCACGACATTCTCGTAATATTTATGTCCAAAACATACAAATAAATGTGACACTTTAACAAGCAGAACGGTAAAGTTAAAAGAAAATATTTTTTTAGAATGAAGGGAGCAAGTGATGCACTTGATGGCAAGTGATCCCCTCCACAGACACCTGCATTAAAGGTGCCCACATTGTTTCTTGAGGGATCGTGTATCGTATTGGTTTGGAGCTAACAGATCTTGAGGATTTTATTGTCCAGTGCACACAGCGTTTGTTTTCACACATTCATGATACTTTAGAAGTCTTCATGCTCAATAAGGCGGGAGTTGATTTTTTTTATACGATAATTGAGTGACTCTCAGTGCTTGACGTAAACCTTTAGCCTAGTGACTATAATAAATCCCACCTAACACAAATAGTATTGGTACGTAAAGTTGTTTTCTCTTTCTGTAAAATGATGAATGAATATTTTTATAAGCTTTTCTGGTAACCTCTTTGGTTTTGATAGGCATAAAACTAGCATTTAGTAGGTACGCTATTTTTAATGTTAATTATTGTAATGTTGGACAGACGGGGAAAGTTGTGAATTAATACTGATAACAATGTATCTATACCTAAGTTGCTGGATGTTATATTATATTTATAACATAAATATAGTTAATAATTCAGGAAAACTAAGTGTAGCACTGTTGTCAGGTTTTTCTGAATTAAACTATATCTAAGTTCTGTTCTGTTCTGTTCTGTTCTAATTGGGTTTCAAATTAGTAAAAAAACTGCTTCAGTAAATAATTATTTCTTCTACTTAAATTACTATAATATAGAAGTCATTTAACATTGACAATTCAAACTTCGATTCTATGAGGACATATCTGTGGCCTTCAACCTTTTAGGTTGATGGCCACCACCACATATTTCCTAATGTTCGTATTTATTAGGTACACTTAATAATATGTTTAAGAAGAAACAATTTTTATTACTCTTAAATAAATCGGTTGTCCCTCTTAACACTTGACATTGGCGGAATCACCGTGTTGCACATAAACACGGGATTGAGTCCATAACAAAAAAAAAATCGGTAACACAAAACGTATTAACAAGTGGTTATTTTAGATCTACATAGGTACAATTTTATAACCAACTGATAGAACAGATAAAACATTGCTAATTCTTTACAAAAGCCGTAATCACTTTAACACGATTTAAAAGTAAGACGCTCAAGTGTGCTCTATTAAATTAACTAAAACACAATCTATTAAAATTGAAAATAATGAGAGATGGCTGAATAAATAAAACTACTAATACAAACTAATAAATAAATATATTCGTGGTGCCTCGATAGTCTATGTATAGTCAAAAGCACGTCAGACTATACACTTTGGTTTTTGTACCACTCTTATGTCGGGGGCATAAGTGCTAATTTATCGAACTGCAAGTGTTTACCGTGATGTGCTGTTGACCGTACCGTGCCGTGGTCTAAAATCTTTGGTTCAATTCGTGGGTCAAGAAAATATTTATAAGCTTTGTGATTACGCATGGGGTTCCAACTGAGCCTTGACTTCCACGACATCAGTTCGGCAGAACCCGCTTTATTTCTATGGCTATCTTAAGCCAGCCATTACATCGGCGGTTGTCGGTCGTCATCGGTGGTTGTAAATGAAGATAGCCATTATATTTCGGTGGCTGTAAATGTAGATTTTACCGATATTTTGACATAATTTTCATAATTTTGCAATAAAAACCAGGCAGCAATTGAGCGTCTCTTCCCGGTGCATGTTTCTTGTAACATTGGATTGCAGTAATACTTATTTAAGACAGGTGTCCAACAAACAAAGTCAAACAAAAAGTCTTAAAACTGTGAGTGGGTGGAACTGGTCCCCGGGCCCAGTTTTGGACTGGGACGAGTTGCCCCCTAACCCGAGTTATCATCTACAGGCGCATTTTATCATGTTTCATCACTAACAAAAAGCCTAACAAAAGCCAACCAGGCCGGATACACAAATATTTAGCCGGACACGACCCTAAAAAGCCAAACATGTCCTGGGAACCTTAGTTAGGTAGGTACCTAACTACTCACTCACCTTTCGTTTTTCAAAATAAGCGTTAACATCAGCGCTGAAATTGCGACGCTTTTCCTCATATAACTCACTAATTTTATGGTAATTTGTTTCTTCTAATTCGCTTTGTTTTATTTCACTAAACATACATTTGTAAAGCGTTAGCGCTATTATACAAAAAAATGATATAAAGTAAGCTTTCCTTAATCTATTTACTCCGTACACTTTAAGATTATTAAGTCTCATAATAGATAAACAGTCTTTGGTTTAATCACGATTTCTCGACACAGATTTAAAATTATTTGCAGACAGTATCACGTGCGAACACAATGGTTATCGCTCACTGGAATACGAACCTATCGCAGTCAATGATAAAGCTAGACTGGTGCTCTTCGCATATACAATTCGTGAAGGATTAATAAATTAAACGTAACTATAAAAAAAGTTTTTTGTATACAAAATCAGTTGACTGACAGTCACGCAGCCCACCTGATGGTGAGCGGCCCCTACGGACTATTCCATTGAGGGACACTTCACCATGAAGCGTCGCTCAATGTGCTGCCAGGCTGCAGTCCCATCTGATTTGCGAGCCTTGATTTCAAATGTTCTGTCTCCTCCTTAAATACTTAAAATCCGATGTTTCGACTGCTTTACAGCAATCTTTCTCAGTTGTTTGAACTAATACCTGCTGTTAAGTTCCACCATCATAAAACATTGCAACAAAATGATTTTTTTCCGAACCTCTAGATAAGTAGCGGTCTTGCACCTTTTTCTTTTCTCAAGACACTTCTTGTCACGTACAACCATTTGTGGAACTTACTATGTAGCTTCCATGTCATTCGAGCCAAAACATCATAAAATCTTTCAACGATTAGCTACTATATCGGCGGCAACGCTATGGTGATGCAGAGTGTCCATGAGCAGCGGTGATCACTTACCATCAGATAGCCCACTTGCCCAAGGGCGTCGCCAAGGGGGGGCAGGGGGGGCAGTTGCCCCCCCCCAAATATAGCTGGCCGCAAAGCGGTAACGCTTCATGCTCTCGGCGTTCATATTTTTTCTCCTAAATAATATTGCCCCATTGCCCCCCCCCCCTTAATCATAAGCTGGCGACGCCCTTGCCAGTTTGCCTCCCTCTCAAAATTAAAAAAAAAACAGCCCAGCAAGATTGTACACAAATATTAGAGATTTTAGAACCTACGCTTGTGCGTAAATAAAACCTAAGCCTTCCAATAGGGACATCAACTTATCCTACTCTTAGTGTTTCAAACTTTTAATTTAACCCTTTCCCCGCCACGCTTTTTTCCGAAAATGGTGCCCAACACGCCACGACCATTAAAAAAAAATTCCAAAAAATTATTAGGTTATACTCAACTCATTCAGGCAAGTAAAAATACAACGTTTCTTGATCATGTTTTTTTGTCTGATATATCAAACATTGGCGTGGTGGGCACGAAAATGGTTTGTCTGATATATCAGACATTGGCGTGGAAAAGGTTAAATAATAAGCTTCGAAATAGACTTTAAGCTAAATATTTGCTTTGAGATTCTTTTAGACTAGGGTAGAAGTAGATTAATGTAAGCAAGAGTATCGATAAAATGTATATAAAAAATTGGCTATTGAAAAGAGTAACTCTCTTTAGTAACTCTTTTCGTGTCGCTTCTTCTCGATACATAGCAACAATCCGAATCCGTTGATAGAGTCCCACAGTAACTTTGATATTGACGATTCATTAAGTGTCTTTGAAGCCCACATCAATAAAGAATATTTTATAATTTATTTGATTTTTTTCCTGTTCGTCGATAAATAAAAGTGATAAGTGGTGTTATGTATTATCCAAAATAGAGCACAATGAACATTAGCATTGAATGGAATGAAACATATCTAAGAGGATTGCGTAAATTGTAGGGTGTGAAAGTAACAATCAATGTCACATTTCCACAACTACTTATTTTCTCAATTTAATTATGAACCCTATCACTATGAGCTTTGTGGTTCAAAATTGATTGCAGAAATGTAACAGTTTTGATCAGCCTTACCTATTATGGTCTAATTAATGGCACAGAATATATACATAAATAATAGTAAATTGGTTTGGACATTTCCATGACTTTACAATACTAATTTATTTATAGACTAGGCTACGCTGGACGCAGTCATAGATAATAGTAAATATAATTTATAAAGCCTAATTGAAGTAGATTCTTATCAGGCATTTCCAATTAAAATAGCAAAGGCCACAGCTAAAAACAATAATGTGCAAGTAATTTATTTGATAGGTACTCGATGTAAGAATTTATATTATATTTTTTAGCGGTGAAGAACTATTTTAATCACCGTGATCACAAGCTAGCGAAACCTGCGGCCAAGAGTGGGACTTGGGACTAATGGCATTAGTCCATCCTACTACCCACTAAACTCCCCCGGTTTTACTTTTGAAAGGGGGACGAGCTGGTGACCGCCTTGCGGCGATTGATCACTTTTTTTTCGGAGGAGAATACGTTTATGCACCATAACTTCAGGCGGCCGTGTATTAGGACTCGAGAATAAAGCGTCCACTACCCACTAAACTCCCCCAGTTTCCCCTTCACACCCGATTGGGACGAGCCGGTGCCAGCCTTGCGGCTATTGACCAAATTGTACAAACTAAACCTCCATAAAACCTCCGTGTGACAACATAACACTGCTTCATAATGTTGCACAGATTTGTATCGTCCACCTGGTTTATAAAGACTAACTGTATGCGATAAGATCGTGCATTGTGTCCAAAATGTAAACTCGCGGTCAATTATTATCGAACAATGGACCAGAATCCCCATTCATCCACCAAGGTTATACGTTTTACATCGCTGCAGCGGTGTCACCTGACAGTGTTGGAAATATTCCTATCTCGTTCAAAACAACTTTTATCGTGCTTAAATCAAGCGAGTAATGTAAACCAACCTTTATTGACATAGAGATACCTAGCGTACCAATATTTTTTCGAAAATATTTAAAATAAAAATAATTACCTACATATATCGGAACAACCCTAGCCACGGGTGCTCAGAATACGAATACGATAGGTACATATAGGTTTTTGTTAGGTACATACTTTATTTAATTTATTATTGAGTTAAATTGAGCATTTTCTTTTTTAATTTGACGATGCAAAAACTGATTGGTCTGATTTTAGAGTTTACCGCAGATTCGTCACTACATCATCATTATAAAAAAAATAACATTCCTTCGCCTTTAAGTTCCTGTGTACAGTCAGCAGTATACCAACCGACCCTAATCTGTCAAATTTCAGCTCAATGTCCTTCGCATACAGTTTTAATACAATTGAGATTTTTAGACAGATTACGCCAGATTGATCTGCTGCTGACTGTACCGTCACAAACTCGTTTTCCTCCGAATGATTTTGTACAGAGCATTTTTTAAAGCGCGTTACTTTTTTTTTTTTTTATAAATGGACTATCCCGCGCCTGTTTGTGGCGCGGTGATTCTGCCAATGTCAAGTGATTAATGGGAGATTCTCCTTGCGTTAAAACATTGGTGTTAAGATGTTTTAACACTTCATGGAAACACTGGAGGATACTCTCAAGGTCACGGGGGAATGGACGCCATTGCGGTAAGAGCGTCTCATCTACCGATGAGACACACTACACGCAATACCCGTCCATTCAGTCAATTTGTTTCAATTTTCTTATTTATGACACTTCGTTACACTTTACTGAATGAAAATCACACCACTTTTCAACACCAAACTGCACTAGATCACAAATAAAAAGATTTAAAACTAAAAGACGCGTGAACCCATCGCCTACCCTCCAGTGAATCCAAGCGCGTTACTTTTCCGAAGGTATGTTCTGTCAATTAAAATAAAAAAATTAGCCTTACTTGTCGTCTTTGGTAGTACCATTCCATTTCGTACTCGTGATATTGGTGTAATAGTCGAGTCATTTTTACCGCAAGATCTTCCTCTGCCTTTATTAATCCACTCCCACAAATTAACGATACTGACAATTTCAATAAACACGCCATAATTTTGTTCTCTCCCTTTATTTTCAATGTAGCTACAGAGCTAACACTCTTTATGAACCGCTGTTATGAACAGCTTTTGCTGACTTTATGACTTATTAAATCAAATTAACTACGAAACTATTAACTGTCTTGATTATTGACAAAGCAATCTTAATGTTTCATAACAGCCGTCAAGATCTTTAGGAGTTAAATCAATAATATTATGGTAATCTTTGGGAATATTCTCAAACAATCTCAGTGGGCGAAATTATGGTTATGTATTCAACTCCCGCATATCTCAAGAGTTTTGTATAAGTACAATATTAAACAAACTGTCATTGAAATCACACATGTTATTATTATAATATTATTATAAGTAATTTTATGTCGTTACTGCGCTAAATCTATATAAATAAAAATGAATTGCTGTTCGTTATCCTCGCAAAACTCGAGAACGGCTAAACCGATTTGACTAATTTTAGTCTTGAAATATTCGTGGAAGTCCAGGGAAGGTTTAAACGATGAGAAAATATGGAAAAATAGCAAGGATATTAAAGAAATTCAGCGGGTCAGCTATTAATCCTTCTAGCCCCGGATTACTAGACACAATAGAAAATCTATTGTTATGCGGCACCCGAGTGCCGGTTCGGCGTTGAGTGGTTAATTTAATATCAAACATCCTAAGACGTTATTTACACATCTCCGTCTAGCCCTAAACTATGCTTAGCTTTTACTATGTGTGCCAAAAAAGGGATAAACATTAGGTACGGTCAACAGCATACCACGGTAAACATTTGCAGTTCGATAATAGCACTTATGCCCCCGACATAAGAGTGGTACAAAGTCCAAATTGTATTATATAGTCTAACGTGCTTTTGACTGCTTTTTATCGTAAATTAATTTTACTTGTAATAATACCAACAGTAAGTAGGTATTTAATAGATCCTGTACTACTTACTCGGTAGTATAATGTTTATCCGTCTTACCTACTTTTATTTTTGCAAACCAATGCAGACGTGTTCAGTTGTAGCTCTGATTTTATTTTTGGCATTTTTTAAACCCCCTCCCCATTGGTGATAGGGTAAACTATACTAATGTTGGCCCCCCTCCAGTTGTTGGCACTCTGGGTTTTAAACTTAAATATTAAGCTTTTCGCGGCAAAAATCCATAAACTAAAGATTTAGAATAAAAGTTCAATTATTCATTTACAACACTAAATAGTAGTTTTTAAATAATTACAACTAACAACACTAGAAAAAATTCTTTTCGGTCATGGTCCCGAGAGAAACCAGTTTGTGCGTGATTCTTTAAGAAAATTTGTGAATGCAGGGTAAGTTTAACGACTTATTACTTTTTATTTTGTAGATAATTTCTGGTCAGTGAATGTTTTTTAGTTAAATAAGATGTTAAATAGTGGGTTTTGCAGCAAATACAATCGTAAATCTCGTTGGAAAAAAACTTTTAGAGGGTGTCAATAATTGTAATTTTGTTTGTATGGAGAACTAGTTCGTTGACACCCCCTGCCAATTATTGAAATACGGTTTTGCAAAATCGCTGTTAATGTTATGATTGTGTTTTAACCAGTCTCGAAAGTTCTATTCATAAAATGCCTACTTGTCTTCTTATCTATTGTGGTTTCAAATTTTAGCAGTGCCAATAATTGTACTTTTTTTACGATTGGCACTGCCAATTATTGTACCTCGAAGGGTGCCAATGATTGTATCAGCTTTTATGAAATTCTAATAGTGATGTGCCACTGTTTTGTAAAATGTATTTATTAAAGCATTATAAGTCCTACTAATAGGTAGATTTTTACACGGCGATTTAAAACGACTGTATATTTACTCAGCTAATAAAAAGTGAGCTACCTATCTACATAATATCATGGGAAACCCTTGCTACCTTCGGCACTCCCGCTAAATTCCCCCTCCCAGTCGCGTTTGGGCCCTTTGGGTACCCTCAGATGAGGGTCCCGCGACGGCCTTAGGTTTCGGAGGGGGAGGCTTTAAGCCTTGGGAGCCTTTGGAGGCTCCCGAGGGTTTCAACGCTCTCCTCTTCGATTCCTTTACGCTGCTGGTGGTGGGCGGTAGATTCGCCACTTTTGGGGGATCCGTCTCCTGGCCTCCTTTGATTTTGAAGACAACTGTCCTCACACCAAATTTGGCCTCTCCACGGTTGTTTTTGAGGGCTTCCACAGACTGGTCATCGAAAGAGATGGTCACAATAGATCCTGTCGCTTCCTCCTTCGTGTGGAGAACCCTCCAAACTTTTGGGTTGAGATCTTCATTCTGCACCCATAGCATAAATTGCTCCGGGGCAGAATGCGGTCCCAACTTTTGGCTTGGGCAGTTCGCTCTCTGGTATAATAGAGAGCTTTGCACCGGGCCTTTGTTTCGGTACCCCCCTGAGGCTAGCATCTACCACCTTGTTGAAGCCTTGATAGCCTCCTGTATCAGCCGCATTTGCTCCTCGGTCATCGGCTTCAAGTGGCTAATACCGACTATATAAGAGCCAGCAATGTCGCTGTACTTGGGGGTTGAGTTTGTCCACCTACGTCCATTCGGGATGTTTTCCTCGGTTGGACTTGAGTACCACGGCCGCCTACGGAGATACCAAATTGGATATATTTATGATCCGAAAAGGTCTCCGCGTCGGCCACCCGCCAATGGGTGACGCGGCCCGCCAAATGTGAGGTGGCCAGGGTGATGTCGACGACCTCACACAGGTCGGCGTGCTCCCCCTGTTGAGGATCACTAGTCCCAAGCTGAGTGCCCAGAACATTAGGTCCTCGCCGAACGGATTGTTGTTTGTATTGTACTAAATTAATGTACATTTTTGAAAGAATGATAAGTGAACGCTGTTTTGAAAAAAAAATGGCGGACCAGTAGGAAGGCCAAAATCTTCAATGCCCTTTCAAGGCCGTAATTAAACATCACAAAAACAATGATTTAAATAATCAGTGAAGAAGAATAATAAATAAATGAATAAGAAAGAATATTGAAAGTATGGGCTGAAATAGAAAGAGTCTATGGCAGTTAAACAATAACAATTAAAAAGATCAACGTCAGGCAAATGTCATTGTCAGCATTGTCAACTCACAGCTGGCTGACGTCAAATCAAATCACACAACCAAAAGCTAAACAAAGTAAAAAGTTTTTAGATTAATCCTAGTTATTTTCCACAGTTTCATAGTCTTTTTTTAATAATATTAATATAACTCAGTGGACATCCAGGGGCAGCAATATAATAAAAAAAAACTGCATGAACATCGTCAAATTATTTTGATTGCAAAATATTTTTTACAAATTGCGTAGGCACTTCGAAGTTTCGATCAAGCACTTTTGTGCGACTGCCAGTACCTGAATCTACAATCTATCCGCTTTATATAAACAGTTGTGAAGTCCACGTTTTTATAATGGAAAGCAACCAAAGTGATACGAAAATGGAAACAAATCTTGTCCAAAGTGATGGAAGTCCAGATTTGAATTATATATCAGAAGATGTTAATATCGTCGGGCACCATGTTAATGAAACTATGATAGGTCTGTCCCCAGTGCAGATACAACAAGAATACTTTGAGAACTTAGCCGATTGTGACTGGATTAAGTAAGTATCTACTTAAACACTAATTAAGAACTTTGTTATCTATTTTAAAGCATTTTAAGTTGATCGTGGCCAATTTCTGAAGTAATTAGCCTGACAGGGAAAAAATAAAGTATTTCATTTTAATTCATATCCCATTTAACATGTCTTTGTTGTATTTGTTTACTTTAAAATTTAAATATTTAGTGCTATTCAACACAAGGTCAAATCATGCATTTGTTAAGATAATTATCTAAACTTGTGCATTATATGACCTTGTTTTGTGATGATTTACTTATCATGAAGCCGTGTCCATTGAGTTCTAGCTATGCACTGCTGTTTATCTACTCGTAAGTTATATTTCTATGGTTTACTGGTATACTACTTAGAGCTAGTTTTACCACTGTCTGATCAATTATTTTGTCTGTCAAATACAAATGATGTATTTTATATTAATAACAAAAGGGAATTTTGCTCTTTGCCGCATTTAATCATTTCGTTTTTCCCAAAGGTTGACTGGTAGAGAATGCTTTTAGCGTTAAGTCCGCCTTTTGTACCCTACTTGTGTGGTCAATAAAGTTTTTATAAATAAATAAATAAATAAAAGGGACTACATCACAAATCTATTTATATACAAAAAAAACGGCCGATGAAACTGGTTCTGATTTACAAATGTAACATAGGCCTCCTCTATCTCCTGCCATTTGCACTGTCATGAGTAGTTGTTAGCCACAGAATGAAAAGTTTTCTTCTCATCTCTTAGCAGGTCTTCCTCTTTTCCATTTTTCGCCTCTTGGGTACCATTCTGTGTTATCGTTTATCAAATTGATTTACATAAAAATGAAATATGAAATGTGCATACTGATTTCCATTGCATTTTTAAGGTATGAAAGAAGTAACAGAAATTACTTACTACAGAATATAGCTTTTGCTTTATTTGGTGGACCAAGTTGTGAGGGCGAACTCACAGCTGTTACAAGCCTCAGCAGTGTCCATTTGGAGGGCTATACATCAAGACAAAGGGAACAGGTTATGAAAGTTTATGAAAAAATATTGGAACAAAGTAAGTTTCAAATTTTTATATGTTTAAAGGCCAATTTCACCATTTTCAGATAACTTCATAAAAAAATAACAATCAGATATTTCAGTTGCTGATTTTTCTGTCAATTTAAATAATAATTATGATATTTTCAGGTAAATATTCACAAAACGATGAAGACATTGTCATGTCTATAGTGCTTGTAGTATGTGCTAAGCCAAAGCCTGTGAAATTCTATCAACTAGAACCCGCTAATCACTGGCTGGATCTGCATGCGAGGAATGACACAGATATTTGGTGCACAGCTGTTTTTAAAGTTCGGAGATGCATACCTATTCATGTTGGGAGTGAGTATTTCAGTTGGTTTACTGTTTTAATACCTCGGCCGCCTAGAGTAGTGGCTTAAGTATTGGGCCCTAGTCTTTGAGTAAGGTTCAATTTCCGAGTTAGAAAAAAATTGTGTTGGACTTTTCCTAGATTCTAAAATTATGATGATTAAGCCATTACTATGATGATAACTTGATTTTTATTATGGGGTTGCAGTGGCTCTCTAAATAGGCTTATACATACATGGCTAAACAGCCATTCAACAGGTTTCTTCACGCTGTTTTTCTGTCATCGCCGAGCTAGTGGTAAATACGCCCAGAAAAATCAATAGGTGCGTGTCGAGATTACAAGCATCATCATCATCTCAGCGTATTCCCGATTTTATCCAGTTTGGAGCTCAGACGCTTCGACTATGATCCTAAATTTGACAAGCCTGGTTATAACAATTAGATTCGAGTCGAGATTACAAGCATCAACCTCACATATTGTGAAGTAACGTTTCATATCACTTAGCTACCATAACTCTTTGGAAATGTACCCCACGTTGTGTGTGTTGTAAGATAGTTTTGTGGGTCTTGTCATGTACTAATCAATTAAGCATTTACTCTGTCTACTCTCCACATACCGCACAAGGTGACTGGCTATTGATAAGATTATGCTTATAATATAAATGTAATAACAATACTATTTTCTTTTGTTCATAGCACCATCCTGTAAAGTGTATATTGATGAAAACGCAAGAGTGTACCATGACTGGGCATCATACTTAACCAATAATACTTTGCCGAAGTGTGTGCTGATCGTGCCTGAAAATGGGGAATACACAGGAACGTTGATTGAGGTAAGGTGAATAATATCGAAAGATTTTACAGCTACTACCTTGGATCGCTTCTGTGGGACAGTGGTTAAGCTGCTTGGGTATAAAACCTGGAGGTCGTGGGTGTGATTCCCACCTAGGGTCTGGTTGGTGATTGGACTTTTTCTGAATCCACTTCCACCCCCACAGGTGAAATCTTTTTTTTATTGCAATGTGTAACAAGAGCAGATCGTACACCTGATGGTAAGCGCCACGTCTGCCCTTAGACAGTTCAGTGCCAAACAGTAACTCAACAGTTACTGTATGGCAACGCCCTGCCCAGTAATTTCACTATAATTTGCCGCCATATCAGCTCTGGCAGTGTTTTGCTAATATTGTTGTACACTTGAATTATGAACGTAATTCGAAAATCAGAGGAGTCTACAGTGTGGCTGCACATTGAGTTACCCTTCGCCTTACCATCACGTGGGCTGGTTGCCTGTCTACCAACTCATCTCATATAACAAAAAACTAAAATTATGGATCAACATATTTTGGTAACTTAACTTTGGTGTATCTACAGGGTGGAGACTTATTCGCGTTAAAGCTGACAGTTTCTCCATCGCCGACTCTAGGCCTCAAAGCAAGAGTGTTGAGTTCAGTCGACACTGCAAGCACTGTCGCGTCTATTGGTGCAATAGGAGTACTGGGCGTGGCTGCGTTCACTCCCGTGGGGCCTGTGGTGTTGGCTGGGGCGGCGGTGGCTACGATCGCCTCTGGTCTTTATGGCCTTGTGAGATCATCTCTCCATCTTAGAGATAGGAGCGTTCACGAACAGGTGAGAAAACCTAAAACTTACTTAGGATGAGAACAATTATTAGGATGAGAATGCTGTAATGGTTTTTGATGTAGCAGCTTTTTTTTATTGCAATGTGTATCAAGACGAGCAGATCGTACACCTGATGGTAAGAGCCACGTCTGCCCTTAGACAGTTCAGTGCTAAACAGTAACTGAGCAGTTACTGTCTGGCCCCGCCCTGCGCCCGCTTTACCGAGACGACAGTTATTAGGTCTCATATACCCAGTAATTTAACTAGAACTAAATAAGTAAATGCGCTCATGTGGTCTACCTGTTTCTTTCCTCTTATAAGGGGCAACAGTTACACCAGATGAAGTCTCAAGACCAACGAATGAACGTGCTTCTGGGGTGTCAATATTACCAACCTTCAGCGTCCATAATTTAATTTAAAATTTCCGAATAAGTGGGTTTTAAAGTGGGATGGGAACCCCACACAACCTAATGGGTGGTTCCCATAGTATGCTTAAAGCATCCTCTACCAAAAAGGAGGTGAGGATATAAGACCACAAACTATTGATAACAAAAAAAGGCATCTAAATACGTGTAAAAGTAACAATCATTCGTCTATCCAGACATACTTACGCGTTAATAATATTGCTATTAAATAATAATTTTCCATGCTTTCCCAGTCAATCAGTCCAACGGATGGAGAAGCCCGTAACAGTTGGTTGAACATTGCGGCGTCGAGTGTGGGGCTCACAGCGAGTGCGGCTAGTAATTTACTAGCTAAGTCTGCCGCCGCCGGCTCTAATTTGACCAAGGTAAATAATTAAAAACTTTTTTTTTAAGTTTATGTCATATCAGGCTAGCTACCCCCACAGGTGAAATCTGCCGCAATAAAAGCTCCGGTTGTATTCAGGCAATACTAATATGGGAGCCAGTACACTAAATCTAGGGATCAAAGATCATGGGTACAGTGCAGTACATTGAACGAGTCATGACTATAAAAGGTATAGGCCGCGGTAGCCATTTACCATCAGGTAGGCTGCGTGCCTATCTGCTTACTGATCTAGCGTAAAAAACAGTTGAAACTTTACTGGTGCTGCAAATAGACATGTGGCAGTATCATTTTGGTGGTTGCAAAACAGAGATTGTACTGAATCATTATAATTTCAGACGGGGCAGGCCCTAGCTGTTTCGGTGGAAGTCTTACGACATGCAAACATAGTCACAGGCGGCGCTGGCGTCGTGAACAGTCTTATCCACATTATACTCAAGGTATGAATCCTGTTTAGAACAAAATAATAATTCCATGTTCGTAACCACAATAGAAACTCGTCCTCTATTTGACTTTAAAGTACCAGTCTATTTTATATCCCCGCAGGGCGGGCCTCCCTCATTAAAATTAAGTCATCGCTATAACGATAGGTAGTGAGTTCTGGCTTTATCACCACGCTTGACAAGTGCGGAATGGGGATCACAAACCCGAGCTATGTCCGAAAAAACCGACACAAATTTTGCTTGACCCGGGAATTGAACCCAGGACCCACCCCCACTAGATCATCGAGCGTTCTGGTTTTGGTTTGTGCTTCCCTAGAAGTAAGCATTGTTTGGTCCCAATTGACGAGCCATTTGGTGTCATGGTCGAGAAGTCGGCTATTACACCAGAGGTCGCGGGTTAGATTCCCGCTCGGTACAAACATTTGTGTGCATGAACATGTCTATTTGTATCGGTCTGGGTGTTTCTATGTATAATATGTTATGTATTTACAAAAAAAAGTATATAAGTAATGTTTATCCATTGTCCTAGCTCATACCATAATACCCATAGCACAAGCTAATGCTGAGTCTGGGGCTAGATGGCGCTGTGTGAATAATGTCCAAAGATATTTATTATTTGTTTATTATATTTTTTTAATTGGGAATTTAGTGGGACGCTTAGTCTAGCCTGCGGTTATGGTGCATAAAATGCTTTCTCCCCTGAGAAACTAATAGGTATGCCGCATGCTCATCTGCCCGCTATTTAATAAAAAAAGAACCTATAGATAATGTGAGTCGTTTAACATATTTTGTTCAACAGTACCGAAACCACGGCGAGAAGCCGACTAAGCTAGAACTGTTCCAATTTACGTCGGCGACGCTTTTCTTCTGCCACGCCGTGATGTCCAACCGAACGGCTCAGAGCATCATTGAAGACGCACAGGCGAAGGCCATAAACGAATACAGAGACACATTAAGAAGTAACAGGCACAGGTCAGTACAAAAACTAATCATATTTTATCGTAATTCTGAATCTTTTTTTTATGATAGATCCGTTGACAAGCAGGCACGCAGCCCATCTGATAGTTAGTGGCCACTGCAACTTATTTAATCCATCAAGCCCCGGAAAACCAGACACAATAGAAAATCTATTGTTTACGCGACACCCGGCTTTCGGTCGGGTGTTTAAGAGTTAATCGAGGGACACTTCACCAGGAAGTGTTACTCAATTTTCCACCATACTGTATTTAAGTGTACTGGCTCCGATATGAATTTAGCCAGTCCTAAAAAGTCCTACTAATGTATTATTTGACTTTATTTATTTTACTAAATAAATGATTTCGATTTTTTGACTATTTGGAATAAGTCTAATAGTCCGACTGTCTAGGTACCACCCCCACTGGTGAAATCTACCTCTATTAGATACCTACCTGTCTGCCAAATGATGTGACATAAAAAAAAAACTTGACAGACGGCGGATAGGTCCTAGGCTTAGTCGATCGATGATGGATAGTTACTAGCTAAGCTAGATCACTACACGCATAAGCAGAACGGCATTGTCGGTTCAGCGGTCACTGTCGAACAACAAAGTCGCCTCAAAGCAAATGTTTGCCTTTATTTATTCTACAAATAACCAGCAAGATGTAACATACAGAGGGGTCTGTCCAGCGGGGGCTAGTCCGTACACATCAGCATATTGACTTAACACTTCTTCTAGGAAAATATTCGACAAATTAAGCGCGGAATCAAGAAGAGTGCAGGGCAGCATCGAAGGAAACACAGAAGTTATCAGAGGCATAAAGAACATCGTCGACAAAGACCAGTACTTTTCCGACGTACTCAGAATAAATAAGGATGTTAATGAACATAAATTGAGGATTTCGATGACGTCAGATGGTCAGGTTAATTTGAACGCGCAACATAAGTTCAATCCTTCGGCGTTGACTGGCCTCGGGAAGGAGGGGAGGACTGAACTGTTCTCTCAAATTGGTCCGGCGACGGTTTCGTCGCAAAATGTGCCGACCCGTATCGTGCCTTCCACCACTGCGGTCGGCGCATACCTCGACGAAGAAGACAGAGGTATTTATACACTTACGATTTATTTGATTTATTATTGACTTGCCCGATGGTGCATTTGTTAGTAATTCGGCCCTAAGCGCCAAACAGTTTATACCAGCAAATTTAAAAAAAATACCTTACATATTTTTGATTGGTTAACAAAAAACTATATTTGCATGATTACCCACAATTGCATAAAATACATGTATATTTTTGAATTGAAAAAAGTTTCTGTTTCCGTTTACAGAAACGTTACTTATTTATAAAAATAGTACCTAAATAAAGTGGTTAAGTATCCAATTCTTATCACTCATCCTAATTAATAACTTTTTTACGCTCGAAGGAGTCGAGAATATAGGAAGAGAGAAAACCGTATGTTGGAGGAGTTTTCCTCGACTAACTGGTATGCTATAGAAATGAACGACAGATATTAATAATCAGCCATAATTAAACGTCTGAAATAACATCGTAAACTGCATGAAACATCATGATTTATTACATAGTCATGATTACTAATTCCATAAAACTGCATGACATGAGTATCCAGTGTTATAAGGTCGATAGGTAAAAGATAATTTTAAAAATTACAAAATTTTTAACCTACCAACGTATAATATAAATCTTAAACTCTCGGAGTTCATACTTCCTTAATGGTGTTCCTGGCGTTTTCGTAACTTCATAAACACTAAAAATTTAAATAGACAAATATTATTCCACGAATCGTTAAATTCCTGATAGTTTCAAGAAGTTGATTCAAGGATGATATACATTGTTTTTTTTTACGAGTAGACTATAATCTTGGCTAAAGCTGCGTCAAAAAATAATTTTGTTTTGATTTCGAATTAGCGCATATTTTGGGCATTTGCACAAAACGTGTTTATGGTCAGCACGATATTGTCTACCACTACACCGAATCGGTTTTGAAACTATTATTACACAATTCATGGTGTATTATACAAGAACTGATAATAAGATTTTAATGACAAAACCTAAAATAAAACCTAGGAAGATAAAGCATTAAATGGCATTTTAGTTGTCTGACTATTATTTCTGGCTGTTGTGGAAGTGGCCATGAGTACATATTGAAGTTATATTAACCAATGATTTTATTAACATTTAATTATGGTTTCTAATTTGACTTACTGCACATATTATATCATTTTGTCTAGCGATGGCTTCAAAGCTATTATGTGGTTTCCAGGTATGCTCGTCGGTATTCACCCTGGAGAAATACTGCGAATCGGCTCACTTCTAGTCCGAGTGAGCGCGACCGGTGCTGAAAACGTAGCCTCACTCCTCGAAAACCTAAGTCAAGACGTCTACGCCAATCTTATGACAGTGGCCTTCAACGTCCTATCCAAAATGATCCCCGAAGAAATCGGCAGACTAAGACTGCTCAGCCCAGAAGAAGATTTGATTGTCCAAATTGTAAACTTTGTTTTTAACTGGATGAAACACAGCCGCCCCTTAGGAGACCCTAGCAGGGAAAATGATAACGGTATCATTATTATACTTAAAGAGTTTTTCCAAGAAGGTGTAGTGCGTCAAGATACTATTATGTTTTTGAAAAATAGTCTGATGGCTTGGGTCGATTCAGAGATCGATCGTAGACGCACAGATTATCCTAACAAACAAATGATTATTTGTGATAAATGTTGTGGGATACGATATGCTTGATTGGAATGATCACTTTTCCTATTATTTTTTGGAATATTTATGTCAATACAATGATCTTGGAACTTCTAGTTTCTCCAAAATATTTTACAAACATATTTATTTGTTATCACTAAAGCGAATGTTATAACTTCGCCGGGAAATTATTATCGGTATGTTATATGTATTTGGTCGTTGTTTTCGTCAGTGTTAAGTCTAATATTGATTATTCATAATTATTAATTATAAATGAGGAATAGAACTCACCTGAAAATATAAGCTGAACTGCAAATACAACCATATGCCTTCCACTTTGATAATTATCTTATATTTTAAAACATTTACTAACTTTTTTGTCCCCAGTCATAAATAAGTTCGTGATAAGTAATTCGTCATATAAATTAGTTACTTACTAAAGTTTATTACTCTTATCTGACAGATTAAATTTTCGAGGATTCAGGCGACTGGGACCACTACAAAACTGGGACCGCGGTCCCAGTTGCCTGATTAGCTTTTATTTGTTTATTTCGTCAGGCGAGTGGGACCACCCGTAATTTTAACCACAAATCCATTGTTGAAATACAAGATTTAGTACAGTTAGCAGAAAAGGTGTCACAAATAAAACAAAGTTATTTTTTGCAAAGGTAAGTTAGTTTTTGTATTACCTACTTAAACAGTATAACAGTCTTAATTACGTTTTAAAAATCACGTTGGCTCATATGCCTACTTAACTAGTAATTCTAAGTTGTTTACTTCAACAGAAATCTCCTCAAAACAATAATATAAAAATCAGTCTTAATGTCTCTTAACTTTATACACCATAAAGTAAGTACTCATTACTCCTATTATATATTTATAATAAAGTCAGTAGATGCACATATCGTGGTGTAATATTTATTTGCAATGACAATCATCTCCTCATAACAATGTTACTTAGCAACCGAATGTCACTTTTATGACAAATCCATACTGACACAACGCCGCACCGCCTGTCTACTCTCCATCCGTCTTACGAATTTTCGATCTACTCTTTTGTGTTTATGGGCGCCTGGTACTTCAAATAGAAGTTTTGCATCACTTCGCTTTTATTTTACATGAATTTTATTCACCACGCTGCCATTTTAAGATGAAATATTCCGTGTGATTACTCTTCGGTACTTATGGGCGCCTGGTACTTCAAATAGAAGTTTTGCATCACTCGCTTTTATTTCCATGAAATTCTACTCCGCCATTAGATATTCCGTGTGACTTCTCTTTGGTGTTTCTGGGCGCCTATAACTTCGACGAGCATGGCGAATCAATCTTACTAATCTGTCGCGAGTTTAACATTTTTTCCCCATAAAAAAAGTGTAGTCCGAAGTTTTCACTTCAAAAATACTTGACCGTAATACTAAATAAAATAAAACCCTGAGTTATAACTTGATTTTTCTGTTAACTGTACATTAAAGGAAATTAGGTATATGGTCCCAGTCGACCGATTCAAAAATGTTATCAGGTAACTGGGACCGCGGTCCCAGTTTTATTTGGTCCCAGTCGCCTGAATCCTCAAATTTTCACGAACCTTTCTTTATGTCGTGAAATCGGCCCTTAAAGCTTAATGAAGTTTCCTGATCTATTAAAATTATGAGAAGTTAGACCACTAAGTTTAACGAGATCCATCCTCTTGTTCTGTGTATTTGTTTTTAATATTCTTAGCATGTTATAAAAATCTATTTAGATATGTACGGCTATCCGTTATTTAGTTCCTGTTATACAAATTTAGATTAGATGGGGCGCTGTGTGATTTTTTTAAAGAGATATTGTTATATTAATCTAAATAAGGCTAGTACCAAATATATTTATCAAGTAGTAAATTTTAACCATGGTAACGACTCATTAGAATTATATAATGAAAAGACTAACTATAACGCATATCAAAAATTGTCCAATTTTTGTAACAGAGTATATATTTTAGAAACACATTATAAATTGTACTGTTTTAATATAACAAATCTAAATGTAGAAACAAAACACCAATGTATGCGACATACTAAAATCTACTTTTTGAACCAACTATCAGCTCTTTGTTATTGCGTGGATAGGAACGTTGTTTATTATACAAAAAAAGCGTTGGTTGACTAATGATTTGTATGAGTAGAGATTATTAATAATATATGTATATAAAAGAAAGTGGTGTGAGTTACACTATTTATAACTCAAGAACGGATTTGGCTGAAAATAAGTGGAGATTGTAGCTTAGCACCAGAAGACGGACATAGGATACGACTACCATATGAATAGGATACTACTATGTATAGGATAGGATGGGGGAAGGAGGGGATAGTTGAAAAAGGAAATTACGAGCGGGTAAAACCGCGATGGCGACCGCTAGTGTACTATAAATAGTCTGCGTGCAAGTGCTTATCAAGCATAGAGTAATAAAAACGCCTCCGCCTCATCAAGTGACTCAGTGTTTTAAACGGAGACGGGCTGGTGAATAGTAACAGCCAAAATGCTGGAATCAACTTGTCCCAATTGGGTGGAAAGGGGAAAAAATATAATAACTTAAGTCATCACGATTGCTGTGCAGTAATTTAAACGCCGGGTTCAAATGTAGATTGAAATCCACTACATTCGGACATCCTAAACGAATGTACGTTGTAGTGGGTGTGTTTGGTTTAGGTATCTATATTATATTAAAAGTTGAATTAAAATCAAAACTGTGCCTAAAAAACCATATTCATGAATATTTCAATTATCTGTCTATATTTATATTATATTCACGTACGTGAATATAATTCGTGTTTAAAATTATAATCTAAGCAGTTAACATGTATACAATTTAGAATTGAATGCGCGAACTTTCCCCCTCTTCGTCGACCGATATTCAACAAGTTTACCGGTACCTGTACCACCCTCAGATAAAAACTTAAATAGTTTAAACTTAACTTTGGTGAAGACTGCTACTACAATAGTGCCTACTGCGTTTCATTTTACATTTAAAATAAAAGGTTCCAAGATTAGAGGTGCCCACAATGTAACAACAGTAACAACAGAAGTTAGTTAATGAGCTATGTGGGGAAGCTGCCGACTGAAGTGATGTATCATTATATTTTATTTGCTAATTTTTCTCATGAGGTATTTAAGAGCACAAATGTAGCTGTGATAATAGTATATTACGATTCAAGTAAGTTGATAGAACTTATAATTTTATTTTAAATATATATTTCATTATTAATACCTACACTAAAAAATAAGTTTGGAAACGTTAGCGCGTAGGTATGTATATTTGCAACTTTGGCGCCTACTATGCTTACATAAAGTCTTTTGGTTTGGCAAAGGGCTGTGAAGATTTTTGTATGGTGTACATACCTTCAATTCCGCCATTTGTTTTTTCAAAATAGCCTTTGACTTAAAATTCTTTCAATAATGGACCTAAGGTATTTAGGTCAAAACCTTAATGCCCTTTTGGTAATTACACTGCCATATCAAATGCGTCGCGGATTTGGCCAACTATAAAAAATTACATTATTCTAAAGAGTAAAATATTTGCTATATTGATGTTGATTTGATGATTGTATTGTACAAATTATAATTAGAGATCATTATCGTATTTAAAAAAATATACTTAATCTATTTTTGACGTAAATTATTTTAATATTTAAAAAGCTTCGCTTGTATGGCACCAGGTCAATACAAGTAAAAAAATTTTTGAAAATTGTGAACATATAATATATTAATAAATGATGTTTTAATTACCACATGTTGTTAACTATTAGAGGCTTAAAGTATAGTAAAAAGAGTGAACTGTAGGTTACATACAAAGCTTACGTGGCGGCCGGCACCGAATTAAAATTTAGCTATCAGTGGCATAAGACTCGCGAGTATGGCAGGCAATTATATCGCTGATTGGGCCGAAATACTACTCTTTCTACTATGCTATTATGCTATAAATAAATAAGGAAATGACCGTGTAAACAAACAACATTGTTTTGACACTTGGAGAACTCATTGCCGGGTTCTAGTTCTAACCCACGAGGTCATGAGTCCTTGGTATTGCAATGTATCAAATATTGTGCCTTTCATGTTACTCAGCTCGCTTTATTTTAATCTATTTAACTATCATTGTTATAAAATTTACTCAAAACGTCAATAATGTTTTATTTGTTGTCCTAAGAACCTTCGTTTTTTGTAGTGTAGAAAAATCCATAGCGATTTTAAACGTTATTCCTTTTTACTTGCACAATGATTTGTTTTACTAGTACCAATTGGGAAATAATATATCAACAACAGTGATTATTCGGCGCCATGTTTACCAACTCCCCTTTAATAAATGTATAAATTAAATAGTACCTTTTTAAAAGGAAAGTTATCCTTTATGTTTGCCCCAAAAGGCTACCCAGTGGAAATCTCAAGTGTAAAGATTCTTACATTTGCATTAAGTGGATGTTTATTTTTGCATTCAAGTAGGTATATTTTTGTGGTAAGTTCTTTTTTTCTCATACCCATAACAAAGTGCTTAAGCTACTTACTTTGGGATCAATCAATTTAGTTCCAAATAAGTATAACCGCTCGGGTATAAAACCTCGAAGTTGTGGGTCTGGTTGGTTGGTGGTAGGACTTTTTCAGTGTCCGACTGGCTATATAGCTACCACCTCCACAGGTGAAATCTGCCGCCAAAATAGCTCTGGCTGTTTTCCGGCATAACTAATGTGGGAGCCAGTAGCCAGTACACTTGAAATCAAAGACTCGAAGATCAGATAAGCCTTCAGTGTGGCAGCACATTCAGCGACGCTTCCTGTGGAAGTGACCCTTAATGGAATAGGGCGCAGTGGCTGCTTACCATCAGGTGGGCTGCGTGCGTCTGCCAACTGATCGAAACTTTCAATATATAATAGAGAAATTAAGAAAACAATTGTTTCTCTTTACCGACACGAACAATAGGTACAGTCAGCGTCATATAGTTCGTGATACGCAGGGTACTCTAATAAATAGACGCAACCAAATGTCGATAATATCGGTACAAACAAAGTTGTCTTATTGTTGTAAACAGTTTTGTCGCTCAAAAGGGCGATACATTTAAAATGTCATATAAATCGGTTAAGTCAAACTGCCATAAATATGGTTACAGTCATCCTGCCAATGGTATCCAAACATTCTAAGTGTTCAAAAATATGGAACACATTAGAAAAATAAACCTTACGGCTATAATATTTAAAATATTATTTTTCTCATCAATAAGTATCTAAAAAATTAAACACAAAGTGAAAGCGATAGAAACTACTGCTGTCCTTTTCATTTTAAGCACGACGTCATAGACTTCTCTTTTGTTTTGGATAGAATTTCAGAATTTCTTAACCACTCAACGCCGAACCGGCACTCGGGTGCCGCATAACAATAGATTTTCTATTGTGTCTAGTAATCCGGGGCTAGAAGGATTAAATAGCCATTTACGATATTTGGGGG
The DNA here is from genome assembly GCA_949319885.1 of Mecyna flavalis. NCBI lineage: Eukaryota > Metazoa > Arthropoda > Insecta > Lepidoptera > Crambidae > Mecyna > Mecyna flavalis. Next base: position 9,662,725 of record OX439435.1, on the reverse strand, counting down.
CACGGCCGTGGTGAGGACCAAGTCGAGCAAAAAAGCCGGCACGGCCGTACTATTCTTTGCAGGCCATTCTCGATCCCCTATAGCTTCGTTGTAGACAAAACTAGAAGCTTGAATTTTCAGTATTTCAGTACGGATGATATGTCTCAAGATATGTTAAAAAAATATAAGCAATAAACAGCTAGGTACAGCTAAATAGATGTTAACCTCAATGAATATGAATATGAGTTATTAGGTATATTTCGTATTTAATTTTACTTGGGTACGTACCTGAAATGAACACATTCCGTATTAACGATAAACTGAGCAGTTCTGATAAAGTTACGTTCGAACGTACATAAAGACTGACCCTTCATAAAAAGCAAATCTACACTAATATTATAAAGAGGAAAGATTTGAATTGTTTGTTTGTTTGTTTGAATTGAATAGGCTCCGAAACTACCAAACCGATTTAAATAATCCTGTCACTGTTGGATAGCTACACTATCCCCGGTATAGGGTACTTTTGATCCCAGAAATGTGGAAGGGGGAGATATTTGAAAAAATAAATTACGCGCAAGTGAAATCGCGGGCGGAAGGCTAGTCGCATAATAATAGGAAAGAAAAAATGACAAATCAATATGTACGACTGATGCTGATGGTTATTTGACATGCATTGACAGATAATAGAATTACATTCAAAATCACAAGATTGCGTAATGAGGTTTCATGCTAGCTTATTTTTCTAATGTGTTCCATGTTTTTGAACACTTAAAATGTTTGGATACCATTGGCGGGATGACTGTAACCATATTTATGGCAGTTTGACTGAACCGAATTATATGACATTTTAAGTGTGTCGACCTTTTGAGCGACAAAACTGTTCACAACAATAAGACAACTTTGTTTGTACCGATATTATCGACTTTTTGGTTGCGCCTATTTTTTAGAGTACCCTGAGTATCACGAACTATATGACGCTGACTGTACCTACACTGTTATCATTTTTGATAAGATTAAAGCCTCAGTTTGGAGCTGAATTTGATATCTTAAGTAGATTAACCTATATAAAAACAAAGAGCGATTTTACCAGTATGTTTTTATGTCAGAGGCGGCAAACGACCCAGTGGGTCGCCTGATGGTAAGCAATCACCGCCGCCCATGGACATCTGCAACACCAGACGGATGTCTCGCTGATGCGTTGCCGGCTTAAGGGGTAGGTAGGTGTGATGGGGCCCTGGCACTCTTGATTTGCTTTTGTTGCCTAAATAGTTCCGTATTTCTCAATGAAAATCTTTACAATGTGTAGATTTAGAGTTTAGAAAGGAAAACCTACCTAAAATCCTTAGTTTTGTTCAATTATTATTACTTCTCCACAAATTGCCAATTACCTACATTCATGCCAAAACGGACAAAGTATAAAGGGCCAGCTTTATCACTGTCGGATAAGTTGCTGACGATTTATCTGTCATACTCATATAGTATGCTATTTTTTACTTAGGTGCTGTATCTTCTGTATTAAAAAAAAGACATCTTTGTTATCTGACAGATAAGTTATTACAAACTTATCCAACAGCGATGAAACTGACCATAACAGTTGTGAAAATTCATTCCGATGATATAATTATTAAGGGGAATATTCAATATCCGAACTCCACGAACGTAAATGTATTTTTCACACCTTTTTATAGGCTATCTGTAAATGAATACTCAACTTAGGTACTTACTCACTCAATAAGTAATTGTATAGTACAAATCAAACCTCTCTATTGGTTTTAAGGTCCCGGCCAACGGCTCTTACAACAATAAGCCCAAAGTTATGCTCATATTTACGAAAGAAATCAAAATATGATTTATTAAGTATTTTCGTAGGAAAGCAAACACGATGTCGATAGGTAGGTACCTACTTACTTATTACTTTAGGTTATATAAAATAGTCTATGTGCGGTAAAATTTCGTTAACATCATCAAGTAGTCTCAGGCTATTTAGCTTAGTACAGGTCCCGGCAAACTACTTGACTATCTGGTAAGGATTGCACAGAACGCGAATTTTGACACGCGCAGGTGCACGTGCAATTTTACTGTACTCCGTCGATCGATGTTCAAGAAGTTTGCCGATAGCAATACTAAAACGAGAACGTAGTCTATGGACGGTAAATCCCCGTCTGTCCTTAAAAGCATGAACGCCCAGTCGACTCTATACTCTATTGCTACGCTGAAGACACCGATTAGATTAAATCGGCAAAGTATTTATAAATAAATGTTGTCTTGAAGCAGTTTAAGTAGTGTACAATAAGTGTTTAAACGGGCTAGTGAAAGATTCGGTCTTTTGTCATTACGTAGGTAAGCATTTTTACATTCTTGAATATCTTAAGTTTCAATTAGGTATATTACAATGTGCATGCGCATCAGTGATCTTACGTCAAATATGGGTGTGGATGTAACATCGACAAATTAAGCTAAAAACTGGCTCTTACAATTTACAAATAAATATAGACGGGAATGTGAAAGTATAAGCACGCATGAATTTTTCACTATGTTAGTAAGTAAGTACTTACGTTCGATTTGTATAGTAAATATTTATAGTGAAGTCGCTGAATCGTAATTTAAAAATAGATGATGAATATGACATCCACGTCCTTGACAGATCTACGCCTGAGCATTTAATATCAGCAACAAGTTCATAATAAGCGCATTCACCTGTTGCATTTTATGTTGCTAATACTTGCGTTAAAAAAAGTAACTTTAAATGATTATGTCTGCAATACATTGCGACCATCAGAAAAAAATCTGGAGAGTGATAATTATTAGATACTACTAACAAAATTTGATGGCAAAAAGTACGTTTTAATGTTGCAGCTCGACAAACTTCTGCAGAAGTCAATACAACCTTTTTTTTTTTATCGGAGGAGAACACTTAACGTGCCTTAGCCGCAGACTAGCGAAGCCTGCGGCCGTGTGTGGGGTCAATACAACCTAGCACGTTAAGAAAATGTCACAGAAAGCAATTCCATTACCTGACGTGCTCAGACCGCCTGGATTGTCCGCAGTTGAGATCCAACAAGAATACTATGAAGCCGTTGGCAGTGTGGACTGGGAACTGTAAGTTTTCTTTCTGCACGAATATTACAATAAAATTATATCAAATTCAACGATAAGTAAGTGACTGCATTACCTTTTCTATTTCAAGCTTTTTTTATGATAAGCGGGATAACGCATGGCTAACGAGCTTGCAGTGCACTTGAGATGGTTAAGTGACTACCGCCAACCATAGACATCTGCAACGCCGGAGACACAAATTTTTTTCTTTATTTATCTAGCTTTTTTCGATCGGAAATCCCTCAGATGACAAAGAGTTCCATATTTTGGTCGTGCATGGCAGAAAATTATTTATTTACGTTACGTAACATGTTTCTCTTGTGTTCACAGCTACGAGAAAGAAGACAGAAATTATTTATTGCAAAAAATTGCTGTTGCATTGTGTGGCCCGCCAACAAAAGAAGGCAATTTGGAGTCAAAACCGACAGACGACAGCGACACTAAGAAGAAATCTCAGAAAGAACCCATTAAAAATAAAGGTAGGTACCTACCTATTGAATTTTAAGCGCTAAAGTAAATTATTTATATCTACTCAAGTTTTCCAGGGAAAAATTACTAGCTGTGCCTCCTTTAACAGGTACCTACCTACTATTTAATTTTTATCAATACCACGTGGACCTCCTGAAGGGAGTGGCTGCCACGTTTTACTTGTTGTCATAGTAAAAAAGTACACAGTACCTTATCTATACTTCTAACAATATTATAAAGAGGAGAGATTTGATTGTTTGTTTGTTTGTATTGAATGGGCTCTGAAACTACTAAACCGATTTGTAAACTTCTTTCACTGTTGGAAAGCTACAGTATCCCAGGGTGACATAGGGTACTTTAAATCTCGGACATATAAGAGGAAGGGTGGGGATATTTGAAAAAAGAAAAATGCGCGGGTGAAACCGCGGGCGGAAGGATATCACAGACTAGTTAGAAGATACAAGGTAAGGATATCTTCAATATAATATAAAGAAGCAACGACGGATCGACGTGGTTTAAATATTTAGTTATGATTTCTTTATAAAGATAGTTTGGGACCTGAAGAGTGATTTTTTTTATCTTGACAAAATATCGCAACGATATTTATTTATGTCTAGTAATAGAAATATTTATAAACACGCACAATGACTGAGCTAAATTCATCATCGAGGCCTAGATTAAAATTGCCAATATTATCATTTTACAGATAAACATAAAAAAGATAAGAAGTCAGAAGAAGAGTTGAAACTACAAGGCTATGAACTACGTGATGAGGAGAGTATTATGAAAGTCTTTAATAAAATTTGTGAACAAGGTAATTACAATTCCTCCATTTTGTCCGTCCGATGTAAAGCGAGGCACAGAACATAATAATATACTAAAGTAAGCGAGGCTAATATTGTAGGTATCTGTTGAAAAAGAGTATACTTATGCGACTTACATATTGTTAGTTTACTTAAAAAGTATTTAAATGTTTAGCAGCTTACACAGAAAAACTTAAATTCTATTGAAACTATGCATGCACACAATATACGAATAGTATGGTATATCGTGTATCGTGTACCTACATAGTGGCATAACCGAAACTTGACCAGACCATTGTTGGATAAGCTGTTTGATCACTTTACCCTTTACTTTTTTTCAGCGAAATATTCACACGATGGAGAAAAAGTTTACATTAAAATTCTCCGAGTTATATCCGTCATCCCAAAAGAAGAGGTGCCGTTTTATAAACTAACGCCTGATGATTACTGGGTTAACTTACATGACAAAAATGGAGACCACGTATACACGTTTATATTTCACGTTTTTTGCATGCGTCAATGCATTCCAATGACGGCTGGTGGTAAGTTTACATTTAAATTGTTTGTTTATTTGAATTTGTGTCGACCAACATTATTTGCGTACTTCTAGAACATCGTAAGTAGGTATCCTAGGTTTCTGATCATCAACCTAATCTTTAAAAATTTTCACCTCTTAATATAAATTTTCATCCGCAGCGAAAGAAGCTACCGCGTTCGTAAGAATCGGCAACACTCGATCGTACATAGGTATTATCAGAATGCGATCCCATCGATCGTTTCGTACGATTCGCGCACTACCTATGTCATTCACGCGCGCCCCCTCGCCTATTATTAAATGATGTCATCTGAGAAATTCAGGTGAATTCAGGGCTTTTTCCGATTTGAACGACTCGACTTATTTATCGGCTCGGAGTGTACGTTCACTTTAATGTTACAAATGTATTAACCGCGCGTAGAATAATAAAAGGCTGATACGCTAAGTACAATTTTCTCGATGTCAAAATAACGGCTTTTATTACGGAAAAACTTCTAGAACGCATAAGTATTTATTTATTTAACTTCACAGCAAAGGCATGCAAAGTGTACATAGACCACGATGCCAGAGTTTACAAAAACTGGAATGCTTATTTGGCCGAAAACAAATTAGTGAAAAGTGTGTTGGTGGTCCCTGAAAATGGTGAATATACCGGGACATTTGGGAAGGTTTGTTTTGTTTTCATAGCCACTTTAAATCCTAATTAAGTACGTCGCACGAATTTTCACAGTTCGACTAGCAAGCTCAATGTCATCCCTGCTGCCATAATGGCTTTGGCTGTGTCCCGGCTACATTACTAAGAAAGCTAGTTCACTTGAAATAAAAAGCTCGAAGATCAGAAGAGCACATTTGGCGATGTTTCATGGTTTGAATCCTTCGATGAAATAGGCCGCAGTGACTGCTTATCATCACGTGTTTTTTTATGAAACTACAACAAGTAGGCAGGCACGCAGCATACCTGATTCCACTGTCGCTTATTAATGGAATACCATTGTGAGACAGTTCAGTAAGCATCAGCCAATGTGCCTAATGTGTCGCTATATTGTAGGTTCTGAGCGATGAGCCTGGATGAGCCTTTCAATTTCAAATGTACCGGTTATGAAAACACAGGAAAGCTATTGTTGGAGCGGAATTCATATTTTTATACTATAAACATCAGTTGGCAGAGAGACACTCAGCCTACTTGATGGTAAGCGGCCACTGCGGCCCATTTCATTAAGGGACACTTCACTAGGAAGCATCGCTCAATGTGCTTCCAGACTGAAGGCTCATTTCTGATGTTTGGTGGTAATATAATTTGCAATGATTTGGGCTTCTATTTCAGGATCTATCGCAAATTCAGACAGATGACATGCCAAAAGTGAAACTCTCCGTGGTACCATCACCCGCGCTTGGTCTAGGAGCACGAGTACTTGATGTCTCAGACACACTGAGTACAGGTAAATAAAATAAATTAATGAATGTCACTGAACACTGAATAGTGTTTGACAACGTTGTCAATTTTGACATTTCCATACTATCTTCCATAACATACTGTCGTCTCGGTGTAGCGGGCGCAAGGCAGTGCCAGACAGTAACAGCTTAGTTACTGTTTAGCACTGAACTGTCTAAGGGCAGACGTGGCGCTTACCATCAGGTGTACGATCTGATCGTCTTGTAACACATTGCAATAAAAAAAAACTATCTGACAGGATACGGTAACCGGTGACGTCCCATGGCGTCCTAGGGAGGAAGGGCTCTTAGGTCCCATACATTTAAATAATAATAATAATAATAATTTAATAATAATAATTTATTTCTTTTCCACAAACTTAAGCTTACAGACTAATGCTACACAACAGAAGTGCTATAATATAAAAACCTAGTTTTGTGGCAACTGTGACTGGTGACTGGAGCCTGAAACTAAGCCTATGAAAGGCTTGCAATTTTCAAGTCACCAGGCCACTCCCCGGACTTAGACAAGCCTTTGAGTTGCGCGTCAGCGAATCGCCTAACATTGTTTGCATGGAAATGTAAATATATTATAATAACTGATTGAATTGGATACCTACGGAAGCCTGCGACGTCGCCATGGCGTCCTAAGAAGGCAGGGGTCTTACTATCCACCAATGAAATGAATAAGACATTATTTTTATAACGTCTTGACTGCCTCCATGGTCACTGAATCACCTGAATGTCTGACAAGAATGATTATTCCGTGCTTCGGAAGGCACGTTAAGGTGTCAGACTGCTGTCCCACCGTGTTATGAGAGTGAGGGTATAGGGAGTGCACCTGTGCTTGCGCACTCACTTGTGCACTATAAATAATATATATATCCTGCGTAGTTGGCTGATCGTAAAAGAATGGCCGAATGTTTAAAGCATGTCCGCTTAATGGCTTAGTTACTGCAACATTGAAGAGATGACGCTGACTGAGCGTAAAATCAATACTAGATAATTAGAAATTCTGTTGCATAGTCTGTTGGTAGTGCACTTGTACGGACAGCGTGGAGCGCGGGTTCGATCCCCGCCTGCCACATGGACAAATTGATTTTTATCTAACATATTAATATAATATATTATTTCGCCAATAATAAATAAGTAAATATATACATATATATTAATATTATACAGGGTTACTAGTAGGTAGTTTTTTTTAAAATAAATTCTTAAAGTTGTTAGTCCCTAATTTTGCGAAAAAAAAATCAAAAAAAATAATCTCATTATTGGTTCACTTTTGACCTGCATTCTCAGGGGTCAATTGCTAGATGGAATCCAGTATAATATGAATTTATTGATTGATTACAGTGGCCAATGTCGGTGCTTTAGTGGGCATAGTGGGCGCGTTTGCCCTCCCTGCGATCGCGCCTGTCGCCCTAGGAGCGGCTGTAGGGGTTGGAGTGGTTACCGGAACGTACGGAATCGTCCGCGCTTCAATAAGTCTTGCCGACCGAGGCATGCATGAACAGGTACATTTTGAATTCGAAACTTGTTCCTTTTTACGACAACAAAAAGGACTGTGAAGATTTTTGTATTGAGGCTGGCTTCAAGAAGTGTGAAGTAGGCGATTGTCAAAATTAATGTAGGTAACCTTGAATGTCTATTTTGACCGGACTATGTAGGTAACTAAGTTTTTTCAACGTCTTTCGACATTTTACTTCTTGGAATAACCTTTTTTTCAACATTTTATGTTTAGAAACCTGCAACTTCTGTTTACTTACAGGATATTGGATTAGGCGACTCTGAGTCGCGTGGCTACTGGATAAACATTTTGGTATCTACTGTGGGTATATCGTGCGGCGCTGCTAGCAAACTCCTTTCACAAGCCGCTGCTTCTGGTACTAATGTCAAGGTAAAAGTATCAGCTTATTAATGTTCCACTACAGGGGATGATACAATGATGGGTGCTGGCTTAATCACCACGCTTGCCAAATGCGAATTGGTACCTAGTCACAAAACCAAGCTGTAAAAACCGTCACAAAGTTAGTTCGACCCGGGAATTGAACACACGACCTCGAGATCTCGGCCCTGTACTTAAACAATCGAGGTGTTGACCAATGTCAAGGCACATAGCACGATTATTTATCGATAGGTACTTATACTAATAATACGAAAGGAACTCTGCCAGGCAGTCTGTCTGTCTGTTACACTTTCGCGACTAAACAACTTAATCGATTAAATTAAATTTTAACTAATGCCATGTTTGTTTTAGTTCCTGATGAATGCTGTGCAGTTTCTTCAGTACAGCAATTTAGGCACTGGAGCCCTCGGAGTAGCCAATAGCTTGACTGATATGATAATCAAAGTTAGTAATATTATAGTTCATTATTTTATTCTTCCACATTTATCACTCTAATACATTTTTATTTTTTATACTTCTGTCCTAGGTCCTTAGTTCTCCAGTATGTTCTATTAGTTCAACTATTAGTTCGACAAGTTGAACTATATTCGTTTATTCAAAAATGAGGCATTCAAAAATATAGTTCGTGTTTTTTGACGACCGATTGTTGTAATGGTTGAAAAGTATTAGTCGGCTATTACACCAGAGGTCGCAGGTTTGATCCCCACTCGGCAATTGTCTGCATAAATGAACAAGTCAGTTTTGTACAAAGATATTATTATGTTTTGAGGTCTGTGGATAGTTACGGAGATATTTTAGATTCCTAATATCAAGTCTCTGTGCATGTACCTACCTGTAATTTTTTTTATTTCTTTCAGTATCACAAATACAACGAGACGCCATCAAAGTTGGAAGTTTTTCAACTAACCACTTCCCTCTTGTTCCTGGGTATTGGAGTGATGTCTAACCAGACGGCGCAGGAGATCGTGCAAGACGCACAGGCCAACAAGATCAATGAGATCAGGGACAGCTTGTCAAGTAACAACAAAAAGTACGTATCGATAATTGTACACGACAAAAACACGCTCGTCTTTACTCTCAATAACAACGAATCGAAGACGACAAATAAAAGCATAAATTCAAAAATCTAATTTCGTCTTAACACTAATTTATTAACTACTTAGCCTAAGCGCTTGTTCACGTTGAACGCTTGGCGCGGTGGCGGGCGCGAGCGCGGTGCTCGCTACATAGCCCGCGAGCGCGTTTTGACGTGAACACTTCCATACTACGCCTATATGTTTGATATTTCGCGACCGCGCCCGCCACCGCGCCCGCGTGTTCAACGTGAACAAGCGCTAACGGCTACCGTCCGCGTCATAAATATACATACTACTAAAATGTAGTAGAACTAAAATAATCTAAACCATGTTTCTGTGTCGCTCAATCCATTGAGCACTCCATTGAATGGCAGTGCCGCTGACCATCAAGCATGTGACTGTCTGTCTGCCAACTGAAATTGTATGCCTAACGTATTTCAACTTTTTTCCAGAAAAATGTTTGATAAGGTTACTGCTGAAACAAGAAGAGTGAAGGGAACTATAAATGGCAACTCTGAAGTAATTACAGCTTTGAAGAAAATCGAGAACAAGGATGAATTCTTTGGAAAACTTCGTGGAATGAATAAGCAATTAAATAATAATAAATTGAGAATATCTCTGTCTGCAGACGGCAACCCCGTGATAAACAATCAACATAACATTCGTGTTGCCGATCTGCAAGCCCTCGGCAGACGGGGCCGCGAACAACTGTTTGCAAAATATGGACCAGCAAAAATAGATTCCAAGAACGCTCCGACAAGATTATTCGCTTCAAACTCTACAGCAAGCGTTTCTGTATCTCAACAAACATCTGTCTTGACTATACGCCCTGAAGAAATAATTAAGATCACTAACTTGATCATTAATTTGAGCCCAATGGATCAAGAATTTATCGCAGAATTTCTGTCTGATATGAGCGCAATTTGTCATGATGCATTCCTTCTTATTTGCGCTAATGTTATAGGGTGGATCTACGAGGGCGGTCAAATGTCATGTCCTACGTGTTTACTCAATAACCATTCAATTTATATTTCAATAAAACAGTCATTCGGTTCTTATATAAGTAATGAACAAGGTTTTTATAAATTTACGGCTATAAAGAAATAAATAAAAACGTGATTAATAAAATATGCCCAAATATTAAGATTTTTGCCATGTCCGAAAAGCACTACTGCTCGTTCAATTAATTATATTAAATCATCATAACTGTTTTGAGCACACATTTTCTAAGAAATATATATTACGTTTATAACACTACCGATTAATAAAAAACAAAAATAGTTATCGAACCATTTAGTTCTCTAAATATTGGATCAAAAAAAGTTTACAAAATTAAGTCATTGGTCAGCGCAGTTCTTGTTTTCAAGATTATCGCAACTTTGAGACATAAGGTAGAACACTTAAGTGTGTGACCAGACACCCCGCCCTGCTCCCCAGTCGATCAACGCACTTCACCGCGGAAAAACGCACGTTGTTGGCTCTGATAAGTTTTTAAAGTTCATTCTACAACAATTGACACTTCTATAGTCATTGTTATTTCTCTATCTAAATTCAATTTATATCCATGCCTACGTTCTTTTGCAACAATTTAGAATAAAGATACAAGTGTTAAATAACGTAATCATAACATTAACTAGCTGCCACGCCTTTTAGACGTGTTTCGACTTGTATTTTCAAATTCATCATTTGTCTGAACGTCATTGTTCTAAATCTTGATGAAGGTGACAATGACGCTGGTTGAGAATAATGACAAATGTTGTTTATGACAATGACTTGCGTTGAGAATAATGATTTTATTTCTTTTTACAGTAATATTTCCTTGATATCGCTATGAAACTAACCTATCACGTATTGCTGCTACATGCTGATAGTCACCAAACAGGCGACCTGCATCAAAAAATAAGATCCATCACCAAAACCCTTTCTTCTAAAACATGGGCTATTAGAGAACCCACAATGCGAACTACTGACTGAAATAGATGCAATATCTGAAACCTGGAAGGACCTGGACTGTCAGTCTTTGTTTGGAGATCCTCATGCTCACAACTATTTCCTGACAGAGCCCATGACGAAGAAAAAGAGCCATGTACTGAGTACATGTATTGAGGGACGAAGTTCGGGTCGCTATAAGGCGACTAAAAAGCGGAAAAGCTACAGGAAGAGATGCCATACCAATTGAAACCATCAAAGCATCAGGGGAGTATGGTGTCGATATCTTTCATACCCTGTGTAACAAAATTTGGGAATCAGGAATCTGGCCCCGAAGTGGACTCACACAGTCTTCGTACTATCGAGGACACCCGCGCGTGATCACCCTAAAGGCTAAAATCCTGTGCAGTATTTTCACGTTTACAAGCGCCGCTCCTAGGAAGTCACGATGCGCGTGCACGGTATATTTTTCCAAAAGTGATCACGCGCGGGAGACCTCGATCGTACCTCTACATAAAAAGGGCTCCACTAAAATATGCAGTAACTACCGCCTAATAGCCTTAATTTCACATGCAAGTAAAATTCTACTGCATATAAATCTAAGGAAATTTCTCCTGAACAGGCTGGTTTTGTGAAAGGGAGGGGTACTCGTGAGAAGATTCTGAATGTGCGCCAGATCATTGAAAAAGCCAGAAAGTTCAACAAGCCGACCTATATTTGCTTTGTTGACTTCTCAAAGGCGTTCAACTCAGTGAGGTGGCCAGTATTTTGGGAGACTCTCCTGGCTATGGGAACACCTAAACATCTGGTGCACCTTTCTTGGAAGCTTTATGAAGAAGGAACAGCATCGGTGAGAACGAACGACGTGTCGTCAAATCACTTTCATCCAAGTGCCGGGGTCCGTCAGGGCTGCATTTTATCACCATTGCTGTTTAACACCTACACAGAATTCATTATGAGAATAGCACTCGAGAATTGGTCAGACGGAATCACAATTGGAGGTTATAGAATTTAAAATTTGCAGTATGCAGATGACACAACCCTATTTGCAACAAGCATCGGCAATATTGAAGATAATCCCTGTTGAGTAAAATGGAGCAAGTTAGCCTTGATATCGGTCTGAATTTTTTTTATATGGGAGCAGTCTGGATGACCTCACTCCACCTGATGGTAAGCGGAAGTGAGGTCCAAATAAAATAAAAATTAAGGCTGACTGGCTCAATAGAACAAAGTACCCATTGAGCCAGTCACCCTCACCCTGAAGGCCTGCTTAGATGCCGCTTCACGCCCCGCCTAAAAAGCCCTGGATTATAGGAGGAAGGAAACACATGAGCCGGAAGGGCATTCCATGACCTAATGGCACGGGGCAAAAAAGAGGAACTATACCTCTTGGTACGGGCCACCAGTGTCTGGATGGTATGGGGATGGCAACGCAGTCCGGCGCGTGTTGTTCGGGAGTGAAAAGGGGAGGACGGGATGAGTTGGAATAACTCTTCAGAGCATTCCCCATTATAGAGACGGTAGAGAACACTAAGACTAGCAACGTCTCTACGTAACTGAAGAGGTTCTAGGGTCTTAGTCACTTCTTGATTATCGACAATACGGATATCACGTCGTCAACCTGTCGAGGGCCTCCAATAAGTACTTTGCGGAACCATCCCAGAGATGAGAGCAATATTCCACACACGGGCGAACCTGTGCCTTGTATAAGAGACAAAGCTGCACCGGAGTGAAAAATCGTCTCATACTGTTCATTCCGAGTTTACGGGAAGCTGTTCTGATGACGCTCTTGATATATTATTCCCGTTGGTTCAAGTTGCTACGAACATCGATGCCAAGGATGCTTAGGCTATCCTGTATTGGTAAGGGCGTGATCTGAAGAGTGGAATGGGAAAGAAAAGGAGAAGATTTGCAGAAAACAAACACACCTGTCAGGTGTTTTCTTGGCATTGAACTCGATTAGATTGCTGGCAACCCATTTGGATATGCGGTCCAGGACCTCGTCAAGCTCGGCGACAAGAAGATTCCTGTTTTCCTCGGTTTCGGTCTGTTTAGCCGCAAGTCTTCCGAAATATCGTGCGTGGACAGTGCTGTCATCCGCATAGCAATGAATATTACCTAGTGATAACATGCCATTGATATGCAGAAGAAACAAAGTCGGCGACAGGCATTGAGGCACTCCGGAATTTATTGGGAGGAAGCGAGAAGCGCGTCCATCACGGAGGACACGAATCCTGCGACCCTCCAGAAATCCCGCAATCCAGTCGCATAATAAGCGAGTTGGCAGACTATATGCCGGAAGCTTGGAAAAAAGCGAGCGATGCCAAACACGGTCAAAAGCCTTGGCAATATCCAGGCTAATAGCCATAGATTCACCATGCTTCTCCATATCCTCCCCCCAGAGGTGCGATACGTAAGCTAGAAGATCACCCGTGGACCGTTTTGGTCTGAAACTATACTGTCGGTCATGTAGTAATGATCTTCTAGTTAGCGGACAAGTTGGGAGTTGATTATCCGCTCAAACACCTTTCCAAATACAGAGGTTATGGCTATGGGTTTGGTACCTGCTTGGTACCTATACTATTTGGACACAGTTCCAAACCAACGATTCAATCATCCAAGAACTCGACATCAAACAGCGTCTTTCTTCCATCGTCCAATGTCGTATTCTCACTTTCTTTGGACATATCATACGTCGAGAAGACATCTGTCTTCATAGATCTCTATGGAGCGACTTGTGGTGCAGGGGAGAGTCGAAGGCGCAGTAGATCACCGATGCGATGGACCGACCAAGTCAAGGCTACATTCAATGGTCCACTCCATGAATGCACAAGAAGAGCTACAGTACGAGATGAGTGGTGGCGGATTGTAAAGGTTGCTACCACCCCTGATGTGACGACCACTCTGCCAAGAGTGTGACGACAAAGAAGAAGAAGAATATAGATCAATATGGCCCTTTAAAGCATGTAATTTAAATGAATATTTTCGAAGATAACAGTTTTACAATGCAGGGACATAGCGGTTGAGGCAATAATATAGTATACATCAGAATAACACAGGCTATAATTTATAAAAATCCCGCGGGATAACGTCCTATAGTTCACGCGGGCGAAGCCGCGGGCGAAAGGTTAGGAAATTATATAAATTAAAAACAACAGATTGTTACTAGGTACTCATGATTAAAATCATGTTTCCTACAAAATTGGGTTTTATTCCTGATATTTCAAAAACATTTATAAGTTTGTCATTGTTATCAACACAGGTCATTGTTCTTTACAGAAATATCATTTTCCTAATACGCAGTCATTATTCTGAACGTATTTTTTTCTTCTTTTGTCAATATTTTGATTAGTATAGGTCGGATTTGTGTGCTTTTAATATACAATTGCTTAGAATCTTGAAAACTATAGATCCTATATTGTACTGAAGCTCTGCACGTGGGTTGATAAAAAATCTAAATTTTTTATCAAAAATAACATTCTACGTAGATCCACCCTATAGCTTCACTTGTACCTACAGAAATCGATCAGCTTTTGGGCTTAAATACAAATTATAAAATTCAAATTATACTTTTCGTCTTCGATTACCTTAAATCGATGATTGATGTAAATGATGCAGATAGTGACATTTCGTTCATTAATGTTTTAAAGAAGTATGTTAAATATGGTAGAATATCTAAAGAAACAATTTTGCAAATCAAACGTGTACTATTTGATAGGGTTTCACAAAATAAGAAATTATTCGATGATCCTCATGTGTTCGATCTTATGCACGATTATGATAAAAGGAATAATAAGCCATTCCTGGACCTTCGTCCAGGAGAAACAATAAAAATCGCTGGACATAGTATTCTGATCAAAAACAGCACGACAGAAAAACTGGGAGAATGGTTCCAAACATTTTTCTTGAGCCAGCTACAGTGTGAAATCTTGTTGAGCATTTGTTTCGAAATTATATCATCTTTGTCGACAAGCGAGATCCGTCGCTTACACGATATTAACCCAGACGATGATGCTATAAAGATAGTATGTTACTTTTTGCTATTTAAAACAGGAGGCATATTTGACTATTTGAATGACGATTTTGTGCAAAATGATCTCATTCATGATATTGCCATTAACGTTAAAGAAGAATTGTTGAGGTGGCGTAACGGCTTGGTACTAAAGCCGCACGAGACGTGCGAGATTTGTAAAGGCCGGCGATATAAAAATTAGTAAACGATCATGGCTGTCAGGTATCTTGAATCCTACTGCCTACACACTTGAATTCTATTGACTAAACATATCTATTAACAGAAAAATAGTGCCATATGTCAACATTTTTTATGTTAGAATGTGTATTAGTATAATCCTAGTATTATAAAAATGTTATGTTGAACGGTATAATAAAAAATATAACAAGACGCCCAATCCAAGTAGCTCTGTGTATCTCAGTTTTCTGCTGTGATTGTTACTGACCAATTAGACTTAAATTGTCTGAATAAATTAATTAAAAAAATGTCGTTTCCGCAAACATATCACATTTCAGACAGTGCTTTTTCACTTCACTCTGGAGTGGTGGTACTTCCCGTGACAAGCGGCTTATTCGAAATGCTGCGTGACCCTGAATTTGCTTATGAAAACCATCAAGTATTAAGAGGAAATACGGTTTATTCCCGGTCGTCCCCACTGTTTCGTCCCCACTGGGGACGAGTGGGAAAAAAAACGTTTCGTTCGTCCCCACTGGGGACGATTGGCACTTTTTTTTCCCACTCGTTCCGCTATAGACCGAGAGTCAAAAAACACATGATTTCACGGACTATTAAAATGCGTTTCTTGCGATCTATAGGCAATTTTTTTGCCCGTGGTTCGCTCAATTGAACAATCGATTTTATAATATTAAATTCTATTGCCGCTAGATCTACTGAGTGAGTAGGATCATGGGAAATATATTTTTCCTATAGTACTATTACATAAATCATATTTTAAAGAAAAATACAACATAACTAAATAAGTAATCTTTATTAATTTTTTTTTAAAACAGAAAACATTAAAATCCGTAATCTTGTTACATGTCGATAAGGTCGAAAATTGCTTGCACCTGTTTTTTTAACTTCCGGTCAATAGACAATGCTTGCCTACCTTCACTTGTTTTCCTGGCTTAATTTGTTCTCCCGACATTCACTTGTTTCCCCGACGTTCATTTGTTTTCCCGACATTCATTTGTTTTCCAGAATTTAAGTTCCATCATGGTACCTAGTACTATAATCAAGGAATCTATTATTTGACTCTCGGTCTAAGCGGAACGAGTGGGAAATAAAAAGTTACAATTTTTTTCCCACTCGTCCCCAGTGGGGACGAAGGAGTGGGGACGACCGGGAATAAACGGGAAATACTAGGGGTAAGAAAATTGAAAATTGGGTTTTTGTAAAATCTATTGCTGTCGCGCAGTGCCCGAACAACCGAGCTATCAATGTGTGAGTGAGACTGTCAATGTTTGCGTGCCACGCCGCCCCCACGCCCCGCGCCCGCCTGCAGACAGCTTAGAAGGAATAGAACAAAAGAAAATAGACTTCTGCATTTTAAAAACACAGAACAAGAAAATTTTCTCTAAACGATAAATGTTTACGGACAATGCAAAGAAAAAAACAGCTCACTAATTTCGACAGCTAGTATTAAGTCTTGCTGGTACAGTGGCTGCGTACTGCGCATCGACACCGATAGGTCAGTGGATCGGATCCGATGAGTACCCCTATTGCTTTTTGTGAATTTATTCGCATTTGTTAATAGGAACTTTCCACCAATGACGTTCAATTGAACGTCATTGCTTTCCACGAGTAAAGTTATAAGGCTTTCTCTTGTGGCAAATGTAACACTCAAGCAAAGTTAAAATAAAACAACTTTAAACGGATGAAAACTCGCGTATATTCTACATTCTACTTCCTTGATCTCCGGTGTTTCATATCCGCGATATGTTCTTTTATTCGCGTACTGATACTCCTTTTGGTTTGTCCAATGTAAGAGAGCCCACAGTCACAATCAAGCTTGTATACTCCTGCTGTTTGTAGGGGAACATTTCACTAACCGTGTGAATATTAGAAATTACTCAAGCAAAGGTAAAGGAAATGGTTCAATGCTCGGTCTATGACAAAAGATATCAGACATCTTCGGGGGGCTAGTGGTTTTGCCAGTTTTTTGCGAAATAAGTAAGTAAAACCTGAAATTTTCTATTTTCGAGAAATATTGGTCATCTTCGAAGTGCCATAGCTTGGCTTCTATGAAGTCAAATAGAGCTGCCTCCAGTTGTAGGTACTTTAATACAGTTTATTAGTGTAGTGTGTCGTTCACAAAAAATTCATAGTTTTGGCCCTGGAGAGCAAATAGTAAAAAATATCCCAAAATTTCGAAGATTTTCTCGATTTTCTCAGTTTCCACAGGTTTTTCGAAGTTGCAAATTTGAAATCACATTACTCTAACAGACCTATACAATATACTTAAAATTCAGAACTACATCACGAATTTAGCTTCTTTTTTTGTCTAAATCCGACGGCCTAGTCGAGGCGTTTTAGTATATAATATTCATAAAAAATTGTCAAGAAAAAGTTTATTAGTTACATAATACCTACCAACAATAAAACATCACAACAATCTGCTAAATGCACTTCACGCAAAATATTCTAACTTGAAATATCGATATCGATGAACAACACTAGGATATCGATATAACTATCGACTACGTCACGTCATAGAGAGTATACGTATTAGTCCGCGTCTCCCCAACCTCAAGCCTCCCCCGCAGAGCGCGATAGAGACAACTGCAGCTTGGACCGAAAATACCTATTAAAAGTACGTAAAATCAACGTTTCGTAGTCCCCTGATTTCTCCTCCAAAACTTGACCGATTTAACTATTTTTTTCATCAAAAATTAAAGAAAGGCTTTGACCGTGTTCCTATGTTTTCCTTTTTTTAATTAAATCTAGTTAAATTTGTTTTCTGGATGTTTAAACACAGCGGAAAATCTGGCCATTTTTTTAGGTTTTTGAAGGTTCATATCTCTCTTAATTATTAATTTATGAAAAAAAGGAAAACATAGGGACATGCAAATAGTGGTCATAGATTTTTGGAAAAAAAAAAGATTTCACTAATGGCATTATTCAGGGAGAAAACAGGGGACAGCGTTTGTATGGAAAAATGGCTCCTTCCTTTCCTCTTAAATTCAATTCAATTCAATATGTAATTTATACATACAGCGTGCAATTTTAGTCGTTGTTTTCCCGCAGTAAAATGATTCTATCTTAGTAGTAAAATAGAATAATAAAGTTATTTTTTAAGTGAAATCAAAAGTTTTACGATTATGATAGACGAAACTCGAACCAATAGTACTAGCTGCGTCACCGACGGTCACCTGCCGGGGTCATTGCCCTTCGCGTTTATAAAAAAAATGATTATTTACTATTTACTCACATTTGGTTTCCATTTTCCCATCAAACTTTAAAAAATAAATCAAAAAAAGTTTTAAAAAAATTTAAAAAAAAATTTAAAAAAACATTACATGCATAAAACGATAGTACTACTGAAGGGGAAGCATTCTGCTGCGGGAAAACAACGACTAAAATAACACGCAGTATAATAATTATGTAGAAATCAACCTAGAAAATAAGAATACCTACTCTAAGTATAGCTTGACCAAGAAAATAAAAAACCTGCTCTGGAGGCGCCACATTACCTACGGGCTTTATGCGTAAGTTGAAGATCGCTCAGCGATGCGATTAAAGTAAATATTTAATAATTTTGACTTGATAAGAAATAAATAAAATGTACTATTAACAACGGGCTTTTTATTTAAATACATAATATGTAACGAAAATAATAGTATTTTTAATATAGGTATCAGTTTTACAGAGTTACTGAGGTAAAGCTTTCATTAAATTTTCTTTTGCTCGTTCTTCTTGAACCGGCGGTGGATTATACTCAAAAAATTTAGCTATGAAGTACCTGAAAAAATAGAAAATGTAAAAATTGTCATTTGGATTACACAAAAACCGAATGGACTGAAACCATATCTCAACGGAATGGGTCGTAATAGCCACTTAACGTCAGGGTCATCAGACGTGGTCTACCACGTGCCTTTTGAGAACTAAAATTTTGCAAAAAGTACCAAATATATTATAAGAACGAGCTATGTCTATTTTCTATGCACCTGATAGTAAACGGTCTGCAGCCTACTCAATTAAGGGAAAATTAGCCAGGAAGAGTCGCTCAATGTGCTGTCACACTTAAGTATGGTCTTCGAGCCTTTAATTTCAAGTATACATCCTTCAGGCACTATACGTCCTATTACCGGAATGTAAAGTCGGTATTTTAGGTCTATTTACATTCGACGTCCACTGCCCTGAAAGTCCAGATTTCTATAAGTCCTATCACCAACCAGAGAGAAGGCGGGAATCGAACCCACGACTTTCAGGGTTTTAGACCCTAGCGATGCTTCACGCAGGTGGTCCTTTGACGAGGGCGGCGCTAGTGGCGCCCGCCAGTGCTATTTCATTACATAACAGTCCTCGGTTTACGGTACGTCACGCAAGAAGGAGCACATTGGGGCTTAGTGTGTAAACTCCGCTCCTTTATGTAGCGGTGGAACACACACCACCCTCCTCCCCCGACGAGGTGAGTAATTCCCCGAGACCCAAGGCGGGAATCGAACCCACGACCTCCGGGATATGATGGCTAATAATCGCTTTCTTCTCGTTCTTTCGTACCAGACTAGTATTTCAACGGTGATGAGGAGTGCGGCGGCGATTGTCTGCGCGGCGACTCGCGCAGGGTCGCAGGCGCCGCGCAGAGCTGCGGCCAGCATGGCATCGCTCGCATCCGACGCCGCCTCCAGCGCCGCCACGAGCAGCGCCGGCGCCGCCAGCCAGCGCGCGCCGCGCCTCCACCACGACTGCTGCTCGGAAACAGTAAGATTTGACGACCAATATATACTCGTATATTTTTTATATAATACAGGACATTATTCTCATGGCACCAGCTAGCATCAAACTAAGCATTCGCTTGAATGCCAGACAACGGATAAGTTTCGCCTTTGTCCTTTTTTATTATATAATATTTTTATTTTTATATCATTAATTTATTATACATTAAAACCCAGACCGATACAGACATTTTTACACACAAAATGTTGTGCGTGCGGCAACAGGTAGGTAGGTTGTAAAAGAACGCTTTCAGATAGACCCCTAATTTTAAACCTATTGAGGCTATCGCTTTAAAGGTATAGATACGACATGTCCATTCCAATTATTTTTAAATATTAATGTTTAATACATGAATATTTCATAGCACAGTTATAACAAAAATCTTACTTTAGACATAACTGCAATCAGTAACAAGAGCGACGTAGCAGCGGTCACAAAGGCACTGAGCTTTCCATATCCCATCACGAGACGGATCGTAGGCTTTGTTATTCTGAAAATAAAAAAAAAGATATTAAAGTAGAACAGGTAAAAAATGTTTCAGCCTATTATAGAATATAATCCTACTGCAAGGCAGCCTCTGAAATCTTAATTATATCAAGGTCACAATATTTGGTATCGGGTCAACGATATTATCGGGTCAATAAACACGCTTGCCAAACGCGGATTACTTAAACGAGCCGTGTTCGAAAATTTGAAACAATTTTGGCCGCGGTTGCACTTCCCGTCCACTCGCGAAGGTTTTGGAATCACGACTTCTTTCTCCGACCAACATGCCTCTTACCGGCTTTGCCCATCATAAGACCTCTGCCTCGCATTTCACGGAAGCGGGAGAGTGAACGGTCACCGCTTGACGCAGGCTATCACGAGCGCTGCGATTCTGTCAAGCGGTGACTGCCTGCGCTCTCCGTTTCCTCGAAAATCAAGGTAGAGCCCTAATGGTCTGCAGAATGTGACACACTTACCGTCTAGCAAAGCTGACATTATTAAGCCTTTGCGCCACCTCGTCGTCGTCCAGTTCCAGCTCGACCGGTTGCGACGCGAACGCGCACGCAGACATGGATACGCCCAACAGCGCAACTAGAAGCGCACGCAGCTTCATGCGAACTCCTTCTGGGCCATCACCGTTCATTGATTTCAGCTAATGCGAAGAAAAAAAACCAATTTCATTTCATAACTTTACTTGTTGAGGTTCGTCCTATGTGCTGCACTTTTCCGCCAAGAGGACTGTGAGGTGCAAAAGATGGTTTAAGGGGCTATCCCCTTAGGGCTTACATTAGTAAATGCCGCGAAATTTCATTCGGGTTGTTTTCATATCTTTTTAACAGAGAATTTGAGACTTACTTTTTGCTATTTATCATGTAGGTAGTTCTATTTCTTCATATGCCACCAATATACCACCCCTCCCGTAGCTCTACTACCGCAGGAACCAACTCAGTAAGACATAAAAAAGTCTGTTCAATTAACGCCTTGTTGAGTAGGTACCTGGCCATTCCAAGCCCTGGATTCCAAAGTCTACCATTCGTTAAATTCCAAAGACAGAGCCTTACCTTCTCTACTGCATTCGCGTGATTCTCATGCTTGAGTCGGAGTTGATCTAACAAATTATTGCTTTCAGTTTCCATTTTGCTTCTTCGTTAACATCAGGCGTTCCTCATTGTAGAACTTTATCGGGAACCAGTTACTCCATGAGTATCACACGAATTGTTTATTGTATAATAAAAAATGCAATTAAAGTGTCATAATGCGGCGCGGTTGGCAGACATTTCTGCGATTACTTTTTATAACTTGTGTTGGAAAACGTCACTTCTTTTATTGACAGCCAGCATTACAAATAATAATTCTATAATTTAGAACTTTTGAGGTCCAATCGCAGAAATAATTAAAGGCTTGTATTTAACCGTTCACCAAAAAAGGCTGAACGTACACCAAAAAAGGCTGAAACGTGCACCAAAAAATTTAATTGCTAACCTAACCTAACCTTTGGTGTGCCTTTGGTTTATTTTGGTGCACGTTTCAGCTTTTTTTGGATATACGCTTAAATATTTCCCATAATTAAATAATAATATAAATAATTGAATGTGGTACAAAATCGGTCACTATTTTAAACAGTAATTTAACAGGCAGGTATTAATGTGATCGAAATATAGCAAGTAACTCAAACGTAATTTAGAGTTAACGCGGGTTCCACATATAAACACACACTAAAATGTCGAGAATTCATGTCCTGAAGAGGTTTCGAGCCTACTACTACCACCCCATTACGGCACTTTTACTCATTACTGACCTATATTGGACAATTTTAGTGATTAACCCTGTGCCTATACTAGATTGGATGATACCTACTTTCTTTTCCAATCAGTTCCAAATAAAACACCGCCCATTAAGCAAAAGCTATATAATATATTTAAAAACATCACAAATCACATATACACAGGTATCTTCGGAACACACAGAACTCCTGGCACCAGTTGAAAGTCATCAGCATGATCGCAGGGACTTTATGCTTCAACTTCCCCATTGACTTAAGGTTGATTCGGGCCACCAGTAAAAGAAGATTGAGAGTCTTTACCAGGACTATGATCAGCTGACCGGCAAGATGTGGTAAGAACAGAGCCGGATTCTCCTAAAACAGTAGCCAGTTTTACTAAAATCAGTATTCTTTGTTATTTGTAATGGTGTTTCGTTCGGTGAACCCCCATCCCTATCTCCCATATCCCTTTTCCTTGGCCTTCGGCACACTTGACGGAAATTACGTCGCGGATCTTTCGCGACGGAACGCCAATGCATGTAATTTCATATAAATACCAGCTGACCCGGTGATCTTTGTATCACTTCGTTTGACAGGTAAGAACAGTTTGTATGGGAAAACAAAATTGTCGGTTTTAGTATTTTCCTCACAATTTTTTCATATTTTCTCATCGTTCAAACCTTCCCTGGACTTCCACAAATATTTCAAGACTAAAACTAGTGAAATCGGTTTAGCCGTTCTCGAGTTTTAGCGAGACTAACGAACAGCAATTCATTTTTATTTATATAGATAGAAGATAGATAATAGATTGTCCGCGACGGAGCGATCTTCCGCGTAGTGTGCCCGCTATTTGTGATTTACATGCAATTACATGCATTGGCGTTCCGTCGCGAAATATCCGCGACGTAATTTCCGTCAAGTGTGGCAAAAGCCCTTCGCTCTGTACTATTATCTCAAATGTGGGCAACACATTAGAGACCCTAGTGGCAACAGGTGTATGGGCGGTAGTGATCACTTATTTAATACTAGCCTTCCGCCCGCGGTTTCACCCGCGCGTAATCTCTTTTTTCAAATATCCCCCCTTCCCCCCACATTTCCAGGATCAAAAGTACCCTATGTTTACCGGGGATAGTGTAGCATTCCAACAGTGAAAGAATTATTCAAATCGGTTCAGTAGTTTCAAAATTGTTATTCCCGCGGGAATGAGACGTTTCCCGTAGGAATTTTATAGCCTATGTCCTATGTGTGCCAAATTTCATCTAAATCCGTTCAGCCGTCTAGGCGTGATTGAGTAACAAACATCGAAACATTCAAACATCCAAACATCTAAACATCCAGACTTTCGCATTTATAATATTAGTAGGAAGTAGGATTACACTTGCTTGTTTGCTTCCCTCCATCATAAAAATAAAATAGATTATCTTACTGTAACACATCCAATAACAAGGCAAGCGTATTGAACCATTCCCATAGAGGTGCCTATGATTTTTAGATCATGTATAAGCATAAATTCACGATCGATTTCAACACGGGAACTTTCTAGTGGATCTGGCATCTCTGCAAAATGCTTTCTCAAATGATTAGCATTGATGAACTAAAACAAAAGATATATTAGGCATACATGTATTTAAAAAGTATCGGCTTTTTAACGTCCTACTATCTGTAGGGTAAATGCAAATGATGGAGCATAAAATCTAGTTTTGATGATGGGTACTTGATTATCATTAATATAATTACTTTTTGCAAGTTTTGTATAAAAGTAACGTAAAATCCGACACAAATTTGCCCAGCACGGTACTTAAACCACTATGCTTATGTGTGATACCTATAGTAATAAAAATAATGTATGTACAGGGTAATTTACGTATTAAGCTAGTAGATTGAAAGGACATATTTCCATCACACAGAGGAATAAATATTGAACTCACAAACCCAAGTGTTCCGTAGAAGTATGTGTACAATAGGCTTATCCCAAAGGTAGGGTTCTGGCAGAACATTCGAGTATTACCGAGGTACGGTTTCAGTACAGGCCCTATGATACTGCTGAAGGGCAACTTCATAATAGGTATTTTTGTACAAATTTTCTTTTCTTTTCAACATTTTAGGCTATTACTTCATCTTTTAGAGATGCGATCATTAACAAACATTTGTACAATACTTGACCGGCATCGGTTTGATGCCAGTGCTCATGCCAGTGACACTGACTTATTGTTTTTTAATGTTCAATGCTGAGGTTCAATGCCTCCGGCTATTTGTACTTATTCTGAGCCTCCGGCCTTCGTACTGCAGTGGCTAGTACATGGCTAGTAAGTCGCACTATGCGCGCTAGGATTCCTAGGTCGGATCGAAATCTTGGGTTTTTCTATTCGGAAAATAATAAGTCATACCTATTTATAAATTAGGTTTATTCCCGGTCGTCCCCAGTATGTATCTCACTTATGGTAGGTATTTTAATTAGGTTCATTTCCGGACTGTCCACCCGCTCCCTGCTCTGCTCCCGCCGGTGGCACAACTTTTGCAAAATATCCGATTCGGTACCAACCAACCGGTGCCCCGCCCCGGGGGTCCACCCCCGGGGCGGGGCACGGGTAGTTTTGATGTCCACATCAAAACTAAATTGAAAGAGACGGCTATTCCACCTGGGTGGGAAAAGTAGATTTTTTTCTACTCTTCCCACCCGGGTGGGATAAGTGGAATATTTAGTTTCTTGATCATCTAGATTGGCCGTAGTTTGTAAAGGGCGCTCTACACTTAGCCCGCGGATCACGGCGCGATTTCGCGCCGCAAACTTGCCGCGAATTCAACAATGACTCTACACTCGCAATGGTTCGCGGTATTTTCACAGTTAAGTTCGCAACGTTGTATGAAATGGACGTCGAAGTAGCTGTTGCTGCGTCCCTAACAATATGCGCGTTAGCGTACTTCAATAATTATGAGATATTAAAAAATTTCTTCCGGTTACACGTGATGGCGCTGATCGGCGATAAAGCTGATGACTCTATTCCCTCATAATAAGTTACTCTATGAACAATACTGACCGTCGCGGACTGCGAGTTGTGGAGTCATGCACGTTCGCGTCGCGTTCGCGCTTCGCGTTCGCTTTGACGCGGTACAAACAACCGACAAAAATTGGGGAACAAAGCGCGAAACCGTGAAGAATAGGTTCATTCCCGTTTGTCCCACCAAGTATGCGAAACGGCTCCACACTTAGTGTTCGCGCCCTTTCGCAGACATCGCGCGCGCGATCCGCGGGCTAATTGTAGCGGTTTGTCCACTTGTCCCTACCAAGTGTTAGCGGGCTTAAAGAAAGCCTTGTCCAGGAGGTTCACAGGGTTCGAATTCGTCGCGAATCTTTACGCGCGGTGGCGAGGTACTGGGGCTCAATACACATTGCGTCCAAGAGCATCGCGCCTAAGCTTGACTCGCGCGTTAAAGTCCGCCTGCCTGGACAAGGTGTTCCTCGGCTAAAATAGTGTGAGATCCTAAGGTTTAGGGTGAAACATTAATAAAATACACTGAACATTTAACCAATTTTAATAACAGCAAAACATACAATTTAAGAGAGATTATAACAAGTAACTACTAAACAAAGAAATGAAACCTAATAAAAACGAACATGAAACAAAAATCGATGTACAATAACAGGAATATCATCTAAATTTATTAAATTAAGAAAATGTTGCCACAATACTCATTGTCGTTTAATATTGAAGAACATTGAGTCAAAACGGCATCTTGTATGGCAAATCTTGGTGCCATTCGTTGACACGCAGTTGATATTATATGACCTAAGAATGGATGGTTTTTGCCAGTTGACGCTATGAACGAACCGTCTAGAGCAATCGTGAGCGTTTGAGATGAGTTTCTCTTGGGCGTGCTTACAGGAGGCGACTCAGGCTCATCCCAATTTTCATTAGACATGCTAGAGAAATTCGGTGGTTCCACTATTTCCGAGGATAAGTATGCGGGCCCCATTGCTTCTGATAAAATTGAGAAGTCATATAAAATTAAGACCTGAGGGAAACTGCCGGAATCGTTTCTAAGAGGAACCCGAACTTTTAACTCCGAAGCATTAAAATTTTTAGATCCATTGATCGCGTCTGACAAAATACCAGTCTCGTTAAGCCAAGGGTCTACTTTACCAAATATTGATAACAATAAGTTGTTATGATTCGATTTCAAAGTCTTATTACTGTTTTGATAAGTATCATCTACTTTTTCATTTGTGTTATTGAGGAAATCATATTCATTTGTTGAGAGATCTGAAGAATTGCTATTTTCATTAAGTTCCCTTTTATTCCTGTGCGATCTAGCATAAGGCTTGGTCATATCTTTTTCTGAACGGTCTTCCGAAAACATTAGGGATCTATTTAAGAAGGATCGAGTTTCGTTCAAAAGCTGGTGCACCATGCCATAAAACAATGAAATAAATTCGTTTTGTTCATCTCGATGAACTTTGTTTAATGCATCTGAATATTCTTCAGGATTGATACCATTGTTGCTATATTTTCTCAAAATTGTGTCTACTGCCGGATTTTCTATCAAACGTAAAGTAGGCAGATCACTATACGTGCCAAGTCGCATTCCAATGCCTCCTTTTTTCCACACAGTGTATGCTCGTAGATAGAAGGTCAAAAAAGATAGATTAATCTTTCTCCATTTGTATCTCCAGGGTGTCTCCGCCAAATATTTAGTCAATGTTATTACAGTTACACTGATATTGTGATATTTTAAATGGAAATTGCGGAAAGAACGAAGGTCGCGCATTTGGTCGTCTCTTTTGTACTGGGATGTTCTTCGATAGCCTTTGATATTGTTAATAAGGAATATTACGTTGTAATGTAAACCAGGATATTCCGTTCTCATGAATGTCAAATATTTTGATAATTTATCAAAAGGCACGTCGATTCCTTCTTCGATGATGTAGTGGTAATGTACTTCATTTGCAGGTCTGCTGTCATTGCAGTTCATCACAAAGAGGGGTGGTCTTCGAATCACGCCTAGAGAACCTAAGCCATAGATGATGAGAGCAAACACACCAAGTAGCATGCCTGCCATCCAACATGCCGAGAATAGTTCTGAAAAATAAGAAACAGATTAACTTTTACTTAGAAAGTAAAGGATAGGATTAATGATTAAAGAGATATCGCCGCTACCTTGCTATATAATATTTCGACCGCATCGCGTGAATCCCATTCCCAGGATCCCAATTGCAGTTTCTGGATTAAATAGCGGTCTGTGGGACTACTTTTCACCAAGGAAATTAGCAAAAAATCTCATCTAATAATATATTAAATGCCAAAATCTGTCTTTCGCGCAAAAACTATTGAATTAATTTAAATGAAACTTTCTATTTTTACACATAAAGACTATTTACAACAAACCAATATGCGGGAGAAGCCCACACACAGTCAAATAATTAAAATAAACTTACCTGGCCAACGGTCAAAAAAAGATTTTCGGGGGGTACAAGTGACATTCCACCTGGAGGGCACTGGTGCCGTTGGTGCCCTCCCTCCATCGCCAGCACCCGATTCCACTTTTAAAAGAGGATCCGCTTCGTCGTTTTTTTTAGGTGGAGGATGCTCCACCATTGTTTTATCTAGAAAAGTAAATTCTGTTCGTAATGACCGGTGCAGGCGTCAAGCACAAGCATTGCCCGTGGTTCTCTCACTTTCTAACTGCTTCATTTATTTGAGAAAGCGAGTGAGAGAGACCTCCTTAACTTGGTTCTAAATCCTTTTACGCTGAATAGAAGGAAGTAAAAGTACTATAGTAAGTAGGTACTGTCTGCAATCCTACTATATTATATTAATATTATAAATGCGAAAGTCTGGATGTTTGGATGTTTGTTTGTTACTCAATCACGCCTAAACGGCTGAACAGATTTAGATGAAATTTGGCACACGTACAGTTTATAAGCTGGAATAGGACATAGGCTATAAAATTCCTACAGGAAACGTCTCATTCCCGCGGGAATAAAAATGTTGAAACTAATGAACCGATTTGAATAATTCTTTAACTCTTGGAAAGCTACACTATCCCCCGTGAATATAGGGTAGGTACTTTTAATCCCGGAAATGTGGAGGGAAGGGGGAATATTTGAAAAAAGAGATTACGCGCGGGTGAAACCGCGGGCAGAAGGCTAGTTTGTTAATATCCTGCAATCATACGGAAAACTGGTGAAGACCAGAGTGCTTATAGAGCATCTGTTGTATGAATTGGTGTCTCTATTGACCTCAAATTAAAATAGGTACACAATTACGAATTAAAAATCTTGTTCTACTAAAACATATACTAAATCTATGACTAAAACGACCATTCCTTTTTCTCACCTTTTCCTTCCTTTTCTGTTCTCTTTCTAATTTTTAACGCAAACAAACAGTTTATTTCCTAAAATGTTCTGAAATTTTTCGATTCCTATTTTAAATTGCGGTTACATGACATAAGTCAAGATTGCAATGTTTTTTAATAATAATGTTTAACAGATACTGATTCATCAAGAAGGTCAGCATTGTTGATGATAAGTAATATGCCCTTAGCACAGCTGTAGGTACGTGACTCTCACACTAGCGTTGTTAGAATATCTGCGTACGGACTCCGGTCATATTGATACCTGCGGTGGTGCTCTTTTCGTGTAATATCCGCGCCTCCTTTTAAAAATACATTTATTTAATGATCTATCACCCTTGTAACCTCTTAGTTTATGTCCTACAAAATGTCCTTGTTTTATCGTAAGTCGTGCAGCCACTAATAAATAAAAATATTTTAAAACTACCCTGAGTCATGCCTGTATGTTGATAGTATGCTGTAAAAATATTACGATGATTTTAATTCCATGTTTTTCTATTCTAATCTTTTGTGTTATGTGCAAAGTCGTATGACAAGACGTAAAAAATGTTATTCATCGATACAGAAAGTAAGTTATTTCTATTGAAATTAAAGATTTGCCACTTCTTACACCATTATTAGTCAGTCAGTCAGACGTTTACAAAAGGTAGATTGAGCACAGTACATCATTTCAATTAAATATCATTGAAGTCGAATTGATTTCCTATATTTCCTGAATGCAACTGACTCTCGAGGTACTCGTGAAATCCCCTGTCACAAAAGTTATGGCTAAAGTTTCGAAAAACATATTATTGCACACTTAGATAGGATCAGTCAAATCCTTTTTAACAGTACTGGCAATTTTCTTAGCACTTCTGCGTCCATTATTTTGTAAAACAAAAAATATTATGATGCCTTTTTGCATGGAATCCCGTCGTGTTTTTGAAGCGGCTTCTCTCATCCAGGTCGGAGCTTCCGTCTTTCTTAAATCGTCTGTCTTTCTGGCTACACGACTGCCCATGTTTCATATTTCTGTTGCCTCTTAATAGACTACCAGGACCTGTAGAGCAAAACCGGTGGCGGCTGTCGCCAGGCTAGTAGGAAACCATTGTTTTTCAGATTCCTACGAGGAAACCATGTTTTACTCCAGAATGTGACTCAAGAGATGTGATGATGCCATTTCATTTTTGCAACTTCACGTTTAGATTCTTCAAGTAACAAAAAATTACACGACCAATAAAATGACAGAATTTGAAAATGGCATCAGAATATAAATTATTAGCAATTTACCTTGACATGCAATCAAATTGCTTAGGTAAGTAAAAACATAGGTAACTTTATGTGGATCACGTCAGTACGTGAGACAAATCTCATGTTGAATCAACAAATTATGCCGTAAAGAAAAACGTGCTGAATTAGAAACATGCGGAAATTCATTGCATTGGTTCTTTCGGTGTGAAATATCGTCTTATTAAGTTATTAGTCATTGCGGGATATGTTAGGTAGTGATAGTGCATTTTAATGTAAAATGTTCGAGTGTTTTGTTCAAAGAACGTGTGTCGTAAAGTTAAACTAAGGTAAGCGCTTGTTTATAATACTTACATGAACAATTGGAAGCCTCCTTTATAGAAAATTTTCCTTCACCAGCCATACTATTTGATGCCTTCTGAATTTAGATCAAGCCTTTAACTACAAGTTTACATTTTGACAATCGATTGAATGTAATAATTGATTCGGATACTTCACCAAAGGTTGCGGGTTCGATTCCCGTAGGGTACCTACAAACATATTTGTGCATGAACAGGTATGTTTGTACTGGCTATTTCTATGTAAATGCGACTCGAATAAAAGTAAATTAGTAATGCTTAACCGTTATCTGGTACCCATTAGTACAAGCAATACATGGCTTGGGAGTTGAGCCTAGGATTAAGATCCTTGGATACCTATCTTTAATTTTATAGTCTTCCACCCTGGGCGGCTGCTGTCCTACAAAAGCAGTAAAGAATGGGTACAAGCTAGGTACCTATTTAGTTATTTAGTTTAGTTCCTGGCGTGAACTGATGCAAACTGGCCGGTAATAAATAGTCAATCATTTAATCACTGAATTAATAATAGGGAATCTTGTTAAGTACACTTTATAATTGCAATAAAATTGACGACGAGGAATTAACGATCATCTTTTTTTAAATATTTTTAATTATTTTTTTATAATTTTTAAAGCATATTGCCTGCATGGCGATATTAATACAAATATATTAGAAAAAATTCAATTTGTCCAGGTATCAGGCGGGACTCGAACCCACGTCCCTCGCTGTCCGGGCGAGTGCACTACCAACTACCAACTATGCTACCGAGACCTTAGTGGACCCGTTGAAACCGTTGTTTGTATTAATATTTTTAATGTGAACTTTTTTATTTCTCGCATGATTATTTTTTATTTAAAAATTCGCAGTGACATCTGATATATGACATTTACCTTGATTTTAACATAATTCTCACTGATTCTAGCTTTCGATAAAATAGACTGCAGGAAGAAGAACTGCGCGTAATCCGTGAGCGTCAGGAAACTGATGGAGTGATGAGCGAGTCTTACCGAGAACAGCACCCGTTGCTTTACGAAGACTTGTCTGAAGAGGAACAGTTCAGTCCGCGCTACCAGAGGCGCTTCAGACCTATGGTCTTTAAAGGCCGAGCACGGACCAACGTCAAAGGGGCGGCAGCGATCATCAGATTGTGGCCAGGTTGTTATTTTTATATTAATAGATTTTATTTGGACCTACGATCCCACAAGTGACGAGACTAACGAGATGTTCCACAAATATATTATTATAAATGCATATAAATCGAACTTGGACAGTTTGGGTAACAAGTCACTTCGCAGTCTTGCGCTCTAAATCCATAGCTGATTGGTACCCTTAAATTAACATGCACATTTCTACATTTCAGAACATTGGTCTTCTTCTGTAACTTATTGGTGGATAGGAATCGGAATGATCGGGCTGATAACTATTATTATTTATAATAGCATTGTCGTTTTTGCAATGTTACCTCCTGCGCATTTTAATAAAGAAACCCGAAGGCACGCCGCAGATACAGTGAACCCTGTTCCGGTCGATACAGGATCCTCTTTCAACGTTTATATGCATATATTTGTTGAAAACAGTCAAGAAGTTGATCTGAATAATTTTATGCCATATATCGACATTATTGCTAACAAGTACACCGATTATAAATATCATCTTATTATTGTTTTTAACGATACATCTCTAGAAACAAATGTCATGAGTGCTGAGGAAAATAATGAAATGGCTTTCAATTTGCTTTGGGCTAAAAACAGTGTGCATCAGACACAGAAACACAATGTTGTCATTGAACATGTTACTTTGAGTAAATATATGAACAATTCTCCCCTTCGACAACACTGGAAAAAGTTACCGAGACAATTCCTGCAATTTTTGACAAGAGCTGTATCGATTTGGGATAAAGGAGGTATTGCTTTCAATCCTACAATATTGACTCCACGGTCACCGCATGCTGTTTACATAGAGAAAATCCAAAGTATTTTAAAAAATTATCATCGAACCCCAAAGATAAATGTTAAAGACCGAAAAATAACCCGGAAACAACACAATGGGAATAAAAAAAAGCTTAATAATATACGTGATATTATTGATGCTTTGGAACATGAGGACGAAGAATTGGACAATGTATCTCCAGAAAGTCCTATAGAAGAAGAACATAACCACAATATGCGAGAGTTCAACGGTAAGCACAAACAGCTTCATGGATCCTTACATTCAACAACGAATGACACTGCAACCTACCAAAATATACATCCAAAACTCAGCAATATAATAAAAAATAAAACAACCGGAAACATCAGAAGTCCCAATATTCCAGAATCACTAGAAATGGCCGAATCGAAGGTCAATAATGTGTCTGTTCAAATGCATGGAAGCAATAACACAAGTGAAGTTGGTATTTTACCAATGTTTTTGGAATTCTTATTTAGAAACAAGCCCAATGTAGACTCTACAACTAATGAACAAAAAGTTGTTACTCGGAAACGAAAACATGTGTTATCTGATAATACCATACCTAATAAAAGTAATTTCGAACCATTTGTTGAGAACTCTGATAGAAAAGTGAACGAAAAAATGAAACCTTTAATAATATCTGCAAAATCGACACACGATTCTGATATAATTATAGAAGATAATGTGGAAAACTCAGACGATAACAATCAGCTTACAATTGATTTGAAAGGAAATATTGTAACTTCTAGAATTCCTTGCCATGCATTTTTAGGAACCATGTTCAGTAACTCAATCCATCATACCCAAGAATCCCTTACAGATTTCATAATTACTGAGTTGTCAATATTCTGCAAGGGAGCTTTATCCTCGTGTAAGGGGGTAGATGTTATTTTATTATAGCTTTATTGTTAGTTAATTGTATAATTTATTGTTTTATTGTTAAAGTTCTGAATGTTTTTGTAATAAATAGATTGGGTAAAGTATAACTTGTGTTATTTAATGCCTATCAAATACTTACAATTTATTATGCTGATGTCACATTTGAGACCGTCTGCCGTAGGCTCTTCAGCATGTCCAATGATATTTGTCATTTGGGTTTATAGACACAGGCTTATTCTTAAAAAAACTGTAACGGACAAATAACTGAATATTTATTACTATTAAAAATGCCGTACTGTAAAAACGTTCATTAATTTGATTAAATTTACAACTGATTGTCACACCATCATTCTTGTTTGTCATACTGGTGTGACAATCTAGGTGCGTCCACTAGGATCCCTAACATGGTGTGACTACGAGTCGGGCATGAAAACAACGATTATCACGGCTATTTTATATGTTTTTTTCTTTCTTTCTTCTTTCAAAAACACGAATTTATTTATAACTACGACACGCATGATATAATATGTATAGGTAATAATAAAAGATAAAATCATTTGTGTGCTTCTTTATTATCCCAAATTACAGTCGTGCTCAAAATATTGTATAATATAAAAAACAATATTTTGTTCACAAGTTCAGATCCCTTCTTATTAATTATGGCAGCTTAATCATTGTCACACAATTTAAATATTTCGAAACGAGACTAGACAATAACTTAATAATGACAGTTGAATTAGATATGTAACTGCAACGATATTATATTATTATAATATCATTGGATAACTGGTTTGATTCTGAAACAGTTCTACAATTGGATGAGTAATAAACTACAAAGGATTTTAAAAATATACCAATTGTATGCATTAGTAAATTATTGGAAAAATCAATACAGATGAGAGTTTGCTTAGATCAACTTAGAAATAATAATATCATATTTATCATCATGAAACCTATCTTAAAAAACCTAACTAATTTGCTATTTACAAGTCTATATTAAAGTTACATACTTTATTATTGCAATCTTAATTATATTTATACGTAATAACTGTAATCACTCAATCCCTTATTTAATTCACGATTCAAGTACCTTCAAATCACTTGGCTACATTTTTTCTTTCCACCGGTATCTCCCATCTGTCTCTCCAAATGTTAGCAGATTGCTTACAACCTTTCATAGTTTCTTGTTTTTCGCATTTTTTACTAATTGACCAATAAACATAGCCTTCCGGACATCGATGGACGTATCCACGTAACTTCCCAGATTTTGTATTTTGACATTTAAGGAAGCCTCCAGAACACTCGTCCTTTTCAAATGGATAATAACCGACGGCGGAACACGTGTGTTTGTTTTGGCTAGCTTCAATCTAAAATAGAGAATAAAATAATTATAAATTAATATAAAATTTGTATATTTTTTACATAGTTAACGGCTCCTTTATAAGAGCTAATGAGCAAATTTCTCAGAAAGACGACTCATTTTTACTGAAAATACCTGAGGAAAAAAGACTCGGTCCTCATGCCTTTTTTTGAAATAAAATAATATTACGAAACATTAGAGGATCTAAAGTAAATTTTTTTAGGAAATTAAATAGATAATGTTATAGTTAAAAGACTTTTGCTTTAAAAATGGTTTTGATTGGTAGTAGGACTTTTTCATGGTCCGACTAGCTACCACAGGTGAAATCTGCTGCCATAACAGCTTTGTCGGTGTTCCGGCGATATTAATGTGGGAGCCAGCACACTTGAAATTAAGGGCTCGAAGATCAGATGAGTCTACAGTCTGGCAGCACATTGAGCGACGCTTTCTGATGAAGTCTCCCTCAATGGAATAGGCCGCAGTGACCGCTTGCCATAGGTGGGCTGCGTGTCTGTCTGCCAAGTGATGTGGTATAAAAAATGTACGATGTAGTCGTTCACTTACCGGTTCTTTGTAGTCTAAGTGGAGTCGCTTTACTCTATACTTTCGGGCTATTTGCCCATTACATTTTTTGTCGGCCTTTTCTTCTTCAACACATTGTGTTTTACTTTCATCAAAAATTGTATTATTTGGACATTTGAACATTGCTATTTTCAATTCATGGCTATTGTCGTCTTCGGTGCATTGGTAAAACATATTGCAATACTTAGGATGTCTTCTAAATGAAGTAGGACAAACATATAAATATTGGTCGTCATCTGTTTCAGGGCATTCCTTTTCTGAAGACGTTTCTTGAGACGTTGTGCTTTCGCTTTCTGTAGTGGTACCTTCATTACTTTCGGTTGTTGTTGTTGTGGTTGAACTTTCGGTTGTTGTTGTGGTTGAACTTTCTGTTGTTGTTGTATTCGGACTTTCAGTCGTTGGTGTTTCTTTTTCTGTTGTGCTTTCTGTAATCATTTGTTCTGTTGTACTTGCTTGATTTGGTTGCTCAGTAGTAGATGTAGTTTGTTCGGTTGTGGTTGATTCAGTAGTTGTTCCGTCAGTGTTTGAAGATTGTTGTGTAGTGTGTTCACTTGAGCTAGATTGCTGTGTAGTTTGCTCATTGGTAGTGGATTGCTGGGTTGTCAGCGCACTTGTAGTCTCTTCAGAGGTGGTTGTCTGTTGAGTAGTAGTTTGTTCGCTTGTCGTTGATTGTTGAGTAGTAGATTTTTCACTTGTAGTAGTTTCTTGCGTAGTTGTTTGTTCACTAGACGTCGTCGGTTGATTAGTTGTCGATTGCTGTGATGTCTCTTCCTGGGTTGTTGTTTGTACTGTTGTGGTTTGTTCAGTGGTTGACTTTTGAGTTGTCGTAGAACTTGAAGTTGTTTGTTCTGTAGTCGTTTTATCAGTACTTGATTGTTGTGTGGTTTGTTCACTAGTACCTTGTTGCGTGCTTGTTGTTGATTCTTCAGTAGTCGATGTTTGCTGTGTAGTTTGCTCACTAGAAGTTGATTGTTGTGTAGTTGTAGATTCTTCTGTACTTGACTGGGTGGTTGTACTTTCAGTGTTATTGCTGTCTTCTGATGTTGTTGATTTTTCCGTAGTAGTGGTTTGAGTCTCATTGTGACTTTGAGTACCACTACAGTCACGTGGTGGATAAACAGAATCTTCATGATTACACGTTTCTAATTGAGGATCCCAAATTGTACCTTCTCCACAGTCAAAATGATAAACAGAAAATCTTGTGCCATCACCGTCCCAATCTACACATCTATAGAATTTCTTACAGTCATTAGGATCAGGGTAATATCCGGCTTTTTCACATTTGACATTTTGGTTTGCGGGTTTTTTAGTTGTCGATTCCTGAGAACAATTAGACGAACTTACATTGCTCTCAGTAGTGCCCTGTGAACTCTGTGTAGTTGTCGAGGACGATGATGAGGTGGAACCTGAACCTTCTGTTGATGAACTGCCTGATGACGACGACGACGTTGATTGATTATTAGTGCATGATGGATTTACTACATCCTGAGGATGGTTACATGTCGTCAGATCTTGATCCCAAATTGTTCCTTCCCCACAAGTGAAATCATACTTAGTAAAACCACCATTTCCGTTATCAACACATCTGTAAAACTTAGTGCAGTCGTTTGTGTTTCCGAAATAACCTTCTTGTTCACATTTGTCCGCACTTGATGGCTGTGAACCTTCTGTTGTGGAGCCATCTTTAGTTGTACTTGTACTTTCTGAAGACTGTGTCGATTGCTCATCATTACTTGGTTTATCTTTTTCGTTTTTATTTTGGCAACTTTCAACTTCATTAATGTGATTACATGTCTGAAGGTTTGAATCCCACGCTGTACCTTCACCACAGCTAAAGTCATATTTTGTGTAACCACCTTGGCCATTGTCAACACATCGGTAAAATCTTGTGCAGTCATTTTTGTCGCCGAAAAACCCTTCAGATGTACATTTATCACTTTCTGCTGGTGGTTTACTTGAACTACTACTTGGATATTCATCATTTTCTTTTCCAGGTTCCTGAGATTGACTTGTTTGCTGACTTGCAGATGAAGATTCTGTAGTAGTAGATGGCTTTTCTTGTGTTATTTGCGGTTTATCTTTGTTGGAACAATTAGATATATCATTATCGTAGTCACATGCCTGTATTTCTTGAACCCAAACTGTTCCCTCTCCACATGAAAATTCGTATTTAGTAAATCCACCTTTCTCATTACTAACGCATCGGTAAAATTTCTTACAATCATTTGAATTAGCAAAGAATCCTTCCATTTCACATTTGTCATTTCCGGAACTTGAACTTGTCACTTGTGGTTGTGAAGTTGTTTGATGTTCTTGGCTTGTAGAAGAACTATGTTCCGTTACACCTGTCTCTGAGTTACTGGTTGTTGATGTGCTGCCAACATTAGTGGTGCAGTTTTTATCACTTGTTTCATGGTTGCAGGCTAAAATTTCTTGATCCCAGACTGTTCCATCACCGCAAGTAAAATCATATTTTGTATAACCACCTTTGCCATCATCAACACATCTATAAAATTTCTTGCAATCACTTGCGTCTCCATAAAAACCTTCACTTTCACATTTTTCATTTGACGTCTGTGGTTTCTGTGAGGTATAATTATTATCGCTATTTGGTACCGTAGATGAAGAATCTTTTGTTGTAGACTCTGATATCATTTCATCGTTTTCTATATTCGGTTTCATTGACGTGGAACCTGATGTCTGCATTTTGCAATTTCTATCCGGTGTTTCATGATCACACGCTTGAATATTTTGATTCCAAACTGTGCCTTCACCGCAAGTGAATTCAAACTTATTAAATCCACCTTGTCCATTGTCTACACATCTGTAGAAATTTTTACAGTTATTTTCATCACCATAGAATCCCTCCTGCACGCACTGATTTTCTGGTTTCGAAATGGAACTACTTGTTGTTGAGGTTTTTTGAGTAGTGGATTGGTTGTCTCCTTGATCTGGTTCTGGTTCCGGTTTATTTTCTACGATTGACATTTGGGTGGTCGATTGCACGTTATCTGATTGTGAACACGGCGATTTAACTGCCCAAGGATGATTGCAAGACTCGATGGTTTGATCCCAGACAGTTCCTTCACCACAAGAAAATTCGTACCGAATGAAACCTCCCTGCCCATCGTCAACACATCTATAAAATCTTTTGCAATCCTTATTATCACCTATAAATCCTGCAGTTTGACAAATACTATCTGTACTAACAATCGCACTGCTTTCTGTTGAAGACAATGGTTTTGTGGTTGAAGTTCCCGGTGGAGTCTCACTGCTTTGTTGTCCATATCCTACATCATTATCCTCATCTGGTTTGTACGCTGGAGTTATGGATGAACTTAAAGGCGAAGCAGTATTTTCAGTGCCATTTTTGGTTGTTGTTTCAACTTTATTTATATCTTCTCCAGAATGTCCACCACATTTTTCTACAGCCCAGGCATGATTGCAAGCTTGTATTTTTGGGTCCCAAACAGTACCTTCCCCGCATGTAAATTCGTACCTGGTATAACCACCATTACCGTTGTCAACACAGCTGTAAAACTTTTTGCAGTTGTTTCTGTCTCCCATAAACCCACTAGAGGCACAGTCATTCCCAGTATTGTCTTCTGGTGATAGAGATGTTTGAGATAAAGTAGTTGATGATGTACTTGAGACTATAGTTGAAGATGAAAGTGGTTCATCATGTTGTGAGTTATGGTAGCCTGTATTATAGTCATCATCCTGAGGTGGGAGCTGGGATGTGATTTGTGTACTTGTAGTCGGCATAGAACTTGCCATTACAGGTGAGACAGTACTGCCACCGCAATTTTCTACAGCCCAAGCATGATTACATGCTTCTATTTTTTGATCCCACACTGTTCCTTCTCCGCAAGAAAACTCGTATCGAGTATAACCGCCATTTCCATTGTCTACGCATCTATAAAACTTTTTACAATCACTATTGTCGCCCATAAAACCACTGGATCTACAAACATTATCATTTGGAGATTGAGGTGCCTTTGTTACTGTTGTTTGCTCTTGTGGAGACTTAGTAGGCGTCGAAGACTGTTGATTTCCGTACGGAATATCATTATCATCTTCATTTTCTTCCTCTGTTGACGAGTAATAATTTTGAGTACTCGTTGAGGTCGACGTTGAGACACTTGAGCTTTCAGCAGGTTTTGTCGAACTTTCCATTATTTGAGTTGTACTTTGACTAGTTGATTCTGAAGGGGCTTTGCCACCACATTCTTTTACGGCCCAAGCATGATTACAAGCCTCAAGATTTGAATCCCAAACAGTTCCTTCTCCACAAGAAAACTCATAGCGTGTGAAACCACCCCTACCATTGTCAACACACCGATAAAATTTCTTGCAATCTTTAGAATCTCCCACGAAGCCACTTTCAGAACATATGTTATTTGTATTTGTGCTTGCAGGTGTTTGTGGCTTATAGTTTTGTGTAGTCCTAGAAGTGCTTGTTTGTTCACTTATTTGAGACTGTGCTTGACTGGAGTCTTTTGAGTGATCTATTTGTAATTGAGTTTGAACTGCTTTGTCGCCGTAGTTTATTTGAGTTTGCGTTTGACTGACTGCAGTTCCATGACTTAATTGCGTCTGGTTCTGTAAGACACTAGGTTGGATTTCATTATCGGAAGAATTGTTGCCATAATTTATTTGGGTCTGATTTTGTAATACTGATCCATTACCTATTTGAGTTTGTGTTTGTATAACTTTAGAACCATAATTAATTTGTAGCTGAGTTTGAGTCGAGTTAGATGCTGGTGTGGTAGATACGTCATTCAATAAAGGTTCATTTTTACTGACCATAGGTAACACTTTATTACCGCCAATAGCGTTACCTCTACCGCATCTCTTACGTTTGACAGCCCAGACATGGTTACAAGACTGCTTGTCCTCATCCCAAATTGTAGGTTCACTGCATAGAAATTCGTATCGGATAAAACCACCTCGTTGATTGTTAATACATCTGTAAAACTTGCGGCAATTCTCACTATCTCCCATAAAACCATCAGATGTGCAGATATCTCCTGCTGGAGAAGTATTACTATGATTATTTATTCTTGGTGTAGTAGAACGTGACTTTTGTGAAGACATCCATGGAGTAGTAACTGAGCTACTAAACAATTCAGTAACTTGGCGTTTCGTTGGTAGTGTTTTAGTAACCTTGCTTTCTTCATGTTTCGTAGACGATAGCCATGATAAGGATGTAGATACTGCAGATACTGAATTTTGATTGCTTGTAAATGTCCAAGGGTATTTTGGGGCTGAAAATAATTCATCTGGAGAGGAAGTATGAATAGTAAAATGGCTTGAAATAGTCGTTTTACGGTTACTAATAGGATCTCTGGTACTTATTGGAGAAGGTAATTCTTTGTTTAAATCATTATCAGAGGAGAGGTCAATGTTCGGTACATATATAGGCATATTTTCACCGCAACCGGTTCGTTTTGTTCTCTCTGGATGGTTACAGATTTCAGTTTCTGGATCATAAATGGTGCCAGGGCCACATTGAAACTGGAAAGAGGAAAAAGCGATTTTGTTAATAGACACGATAGTAGACAGCAGACAAAATAATCAAAATCAGGTAAAACTAAAGTCTGCTCATTATCATCAATTAAGTGATAGCTAAATAATGTATTGCCCCCACCCTAAATACCTATCCTAGAAGCAGGACAGAATGGTGATGTTACTTTAACATATTTTCATTGCATTACTCACTCTGAAAGACAAATATCTTCCATTCCCGTTCTTGATGCA
Organism: Mecyna flavalis; assembly: GCA_949319885.1. Classification (NCBI taxonomy): domain Eukaryota; kingdom Metazoa; phylum Arthropoda; class Insecta; order Lepidoptera; family Crambidae; genus Mecyna; species Mecyna flavalis. The sequence goes on along the minus strand of OX439435.1, from coordinate 9,621,854 downwards.
GCGGTGGAAGACCCTGCAATCTTCAGGGTCGGCCTGGAAGCCCTCTCCGACACATTCTATTGGCTTCGGTCGTGAACCCGTATATAGTCGTACGACCCTTCTGCTAGCTTTTTGTTCACGTGATAATCCACCTGAAAGCATTAAAATTTTTGTAAAGGAGAAAAAAGTAGTTGGTATATTATACATAGTATATTTAAAAGAATAACAGACTGCAGGTTAAGCAGTTTTTGTTATTATTACAATAGAAAAACTAGCCATAGAGATCACATCGAAACATAAAATAAAACTTCAAAAAAATAATACTGATATCAATGACGTTCAATAATTGACTGACGTAAATCTAAAAAGTTTTTCGGAATTGTATGCAAATCTGTCATTTTATAATTAAGTACATTTTAAATCTTTTTTGCAAAAGAATTTCGTAAATATCTACTCAAAAAATTAGTTTAACCATTGGTTTAACCATTTTGGTAAAATATTCGAAATCAAAATATTCTACATAGGCTTCGATTATGCATTATTGAACCGTCAAACATTTATTGTAACCGAGTGACTCTACCTATCGAGCTATGTATCCAAAAAAACGGCAAATGGTTTAAACTTTCAATCGCCAACATTTTGACAACATTTATCAATACAATCTTTGGTTACAACTTTCAATCGCCAACATTTTGACAACATTCTTCAATCTTGGAGGCACATGAACCAATAAAAACACCAAACCATTATCACTAGAGTCTGTTCCGCTGGTCTGCAGCACCAGTAGAAGTGGTAGTAAGGATTTTACAACGATTAGCCTCATCTCTATTGCTCAAGCATTAATACGATTCCACAATTAACTTCTATCATGAAGTCATGTTTCAGTCGTCGACAGTCCTGCAACAAAGAGACAACTTAGGTATTTAAAAAAAGGAATAATATACTTGGAAACTATTCACATAGCATACTCGTAGTTTCTACTAATAGGAACCACGCAACAAATAAATATAACCTTTTGTTTCCTTTTTTTTTGTAAATACACAGAATGTGTTAGACGAGTAAGTAATTTCTTGCCTTATTCTGTCAGTGGTAGACGTGCCACGATTTCCCAAATTACCCATTACCTACATTCTACTTTCGTTTCTCTCTTCTCAGAATTTCATAGTAAACTGTATGGTATATTGGTATCATTGAATAATAATTACAGTAAGTATCGGACATCATCACAATTCATTATTTATGAATTATTGGTTTTATTTTGACTTTGATTTTTCGCCACAACTTTGGTCCTTTCCATTGTTTTAATTTAATATACCTAATAAATAAATAAAATGAATTAAAATTGTTGTAGCAGTTTTGACAGTTATTCATGTAAATACACTTCAGATACACACAAACTTAACATAATATTAGGGCGCAATTGTTGGTACATACCTCCAGAATAATAATTATAATACTATGTATGATAAGTCCGCCGGTGTTGTGCAGTTCATTTATGTTACTTGTTTTCTTTGTCAAATTTGTTGTGCAATAAAGAATATCTATCTATCTATCTATCTATGTACCAATTTTCTTAATATTAAAGTGACAACATATTTTGTAATGTTTGTATTAGTAGCAATACAACCCAAAAGGTTGATGTAAGCTAAGGCAAACAATTCAGCCCAGAACATGTCGCTAAACAGGGTCATTCACGGTGTCTAGCGGGCAGGATTGGCCATTATGAACCCACGATCTTGGCAGAGATGCCCGAAGCTGTACACTCGCACGTGATAAGATTTGATTGCGGCATAGATAGTGAAATCCGTATCCTATTCTGTACCTATTTGATTTTAAAGCTTGCTATTTCGGTTATTGGCCATTTTATTAAGGAAAGCGCTTTTTATTACTATTCGCGGACTAATGCTTACCGCCGGAACAACAACAGATTTACATGATGCCCTACCGGCTCACGTATTTCCTTCCTCTTATAGTCCTGGGCTTTTTATGCGGGCCTTAAACCGGCATTTCAGCAGGCTGTGGTGTTGGGCCTCCAGGGCCCCCATGAGAGGGAGGCTGATGGGTAGATTAGGTAGCACAATGAAAGTTAGTCTTGTGTAGAGTGAATGAATCCATCTTTATTACTGAGTGCAGCTTATATACTAATATTGAACGTGCGTTACGTGTTGTAGAGGAGAAATACCATAACGTATAGGGAAGGTATCTTATCAAGATCAGAACGTGATATTCCTTTATTCCATCCATCACACCTCCCCTGAAACGTTAGGCGTCCCTCCCCTGAGAAGAGTGCCCTTACTCTATGATTTTTTTTTTCATAATCTATAACTTGGCAACGTTGGTATTTTGTTCAACATTATGACACATTTATATATTATTTAATTTACACAATATTATAATACAAAAATATTAGTAAGACATATTCCTGTGTTCTTTTATACATTGACTTGTCTCGTTATTTCCTTCTATACACAATCGTTTTTCGTATTAATCATCAACATTAACATTGCATAACCCTTTGCTTATTCTTCGCAACATAATTTACTCAATACAATTTATTTTCACTATTTCTCGGTACATATTACGACTTCTACAATAACATACTTAATGTTTACATATTTTAATCAGATCTCCTATAGTTGCGTCTTCGGCGCGCCTCCCATAGTAGAGAATTCTGATCTATGCAAAATGTAGAGCCATCAACAATACGAGTATATTACTCTTGGTACATATATTTCTCATTTTGGCACCTGTTGGCCAATTTTTCTTTGGTACTTTATTTTATAAACAAAAATATAAATCGAGGTATTTTGTGTATTACAACAACAACCTTTACTTGAGGAGTTTATATTTTAAGTCTTCATTGGACTCCAACTCATCTCACGGAGGAACTTCGTTCTCACCATGATCGAATGGAAGGATTAGACCCTCACTTGTACCTCAATTATCAAAATAGAGTATCACAATTTTAAGACTATACTGTCTCCAACAGTGTTTAGCGATGAACATCGTTCAGATCGCGTTTATGAAGGATCTGATCTCTAATGTACCATATTTGTACCACAACATTTTAATACTTCTTTAAAAAAAACCCGTAATAATATTATAATAACACATTCATTTCACAAAATTAAATATCTCTCTCTATCTTTCACAAAAAAATCGTAATAATATTATAATAACACGTCATTCATTTCACAAAATTTAATATCATTCTATATCTTTCACTACTTTAATTAATATTTTGACTTATAAAAATAAGATATTACTTTTGGGTGATCAGTCCAATTGCACTTCCTACTTTATTAGCCAAATTATTTCTCATCTAAAATTGTCATTCATTTTCCTATTCAAAGTCTCCTTAAGACATTAACAAAACTTAAAACAAATATAAATACCATCTTTGTGAAATTAAAAATGTTATCGTTATGTAATAACATTATGTATAACTTTAATCATCAATTAATAAAATGTTTACTATGCGCTACTGAGTTCATAACGCGTGCCTGAACGTCGCTGACGTGACAAAATTTTCGCTTGTACGCGCTAAAACCATCGTTTGTTATTGACCTTGCTGTCTATTGTAACATATTGATGCTATTTAAGTAAAACCAAACCGTACATTCCATTGAAAAACAAAACGCAACACGAATATTAAAAGAAATTCACACTATAATACCTAAATAAAATTAAATCCTGGATTGCTAACAGAGCGGTTAAGAATTTTAAAAATTAAATTGAAAATTAACAATCTACATATTGTAAATATATAACCAAAAGTAACTACAACAAAACAAAATTATATCCACCTACATTACACTAAACACATACATTATTTACACTGGATGGCGGCATCAGGCCCCCGAGAACTCCCGGCGGCGCCTCCATTTTGTATCTCCACCTTTCCAGCTCGCTTCTTGCAGTAAAACGGCTGCAGAAGTTTATCTTCTAGTAGGGTCATCTTATTTGTCTTCAGCTCCTAATCAGTCCGTTATCCCGTGATCCCGGTTAGAAGGTTGAAAAAATAGGCTTGTACACTTACAAATTTTTCGACGTCTCCATGGTTGGTAGATGAAGCCACAGCAGCAAGGAAAAGCTGATCTCCTCTGGTTCTGTTTGCTTGATGAATTCGACGAGGAAGCTGGCTCTTCGTAGTTTGACACCCATGAAGTTCTGCGATGTGTGGTGCATCGCACACAACTATTTGTCCGAAAAAGTCACGGTGTCACGGTCTCACGGTGTCACGGTCGCCATGTGGTGTTGGGCCTCCAGGGCCCCCATGAGAGGGAGGCTGATGGGTAGATTAGGTAGCACAATGAAAGTCAGTCTTGTGTAGAGTGAATGAATCCATCTTTATTACTGAGTGCAGCTTATATACTAATATTGAACGTGCGTTACGTGTTGTAGAGGAGAAATACCATAACGTATAGGGAAGGTATCTTATCAAGATCAGAACGTGATATTCCTTTATTCCATCCATCACAAGGCCTTTAGGGTGAGGGTGACTGGCTCAATGGGTACTATGTTCTATTGAGCCAGTCAACCTTATATTTGGACCTTACATCCGCTTACCATCAGGTGAAGTGGGGCCATCCGGAGGGCGAAGCTGACTGACTCCATCAAGGAAGCATTCAGCTTCCTTATATAAAAAAAACTTAATAAATTAATATAGGACAACGTTTCAAACATTGATCTGACTACTCAGTAAGCACTTGTGTATGTGTTACGGGTTTATCACATACCTAAGTGTTTGTCCTAGTTGGGATTCAAACCCTCAACTACGTCTGCGATAGGTCAGGCCTTTATATTTTCTACGGGAAAGCCTCTACCCGGTAGTAGGCCTCTAAAAAATATTATTTTTACAAATTTTAAACAATAGAGTTGGTGATTTAAAGGAGATGTGGTTACTGGGTGGTTTAACCATTGCTTCTCATTAGTGAAGTCAGTGGTTCTTGGCGCGCATCTATGCATGCATATCTAGATCACAAACCCGACTTGTGTCCGAAAAAACCGACATAAAGTTAGCTCGACCCGGGAATTGAACCCAGTACTTAAACCACTAGATCATCGAGGCGTGGACCACCGAAAATGCTCAAAGAAAAAAACTTAGGTATTTTTGGTGGAATCAACACAAAAAGATGCAAGTGCATTGTCCACACTTGTAGGTCAAGAACATTACCTGCCCCAATGGCAACGACCTCGATTGACCCATGCATCGGTTACGTAAGCGGAATCGGGTAACATACTTAGGTACCTTAAATAACACCTAAATAGTATTGTATTCTTTCTTTTTAGCAGATAATTTTCTGTGCGATTAAAATATTGTGTAATGAAGGAGTGCACATTTTTTTTATAAAATAGGATCTAGAATTTGATCGTAACAAGTAGTTACAATAACTTACTAACTAACGAGTAAAATAACTTACTAGCTTCTACCCGCGGCCTCGTCCAAATGTACTTCTATTAATTCAGTTATCACAAAAAAACTAAGCATTGTCCCAGGAAAGCTAATATCCTTTCTCGAGGCCTAGTCCATGTTTTCACCCAATTCATCAAAACTGGTTCAATGATTTAGGACAGACCGATTTACTTACGTTTGTAGGGACTAGTTTCTGCCAGCCGCTTCGCCTGATTATAAATTGTAGCCTATGTGTTTGTATGTAAATTATTATGGGCTGGTCAATAGCCACAAGGCTGGCAGCGGCTCGTCCCAATAGGGTGTGAAGGGGAAACCAGGGGAGTTTATTGGGTAGTGGACGCTTTAGTCTCGAGTCCCACATACGGACGCAGGTGTAGCTAGCCTGCGGTTATGGTGCATTCTCCTCCAAAAAAAAAGTATATATTATTATAATTTATACCCCATATTATTGCAATTTTTTATCTAAATCCGTTCGGTAGTTTTTAACAAACTTTCGCATTAGCATTTATGAACTTCCAGGCTCCAGGCTGTAGGTGGAATGTCTAAAGGATATATACTCTGCAGAATATCATCAATATCATCATTAGATACATACATAAAAGTATTTGTATAAACAATAATAGTTATGTAGGCCCAGTCCTATCTGAGTAAAACTGTTCTGTCGCCCAGTCATTACACAAAAGCGCAGTCCGAGTATTTCCATCTCGCTACGAAGCGAAGGCAGTAAAGTTTTTAACAATCCAGGTCCAATTATGTAGTATTTTATAAATTAATCATAAAGAAACGTCCCGAGGCAAGTTATCGAGGTTATGACCCACACAAGGACGGCTGCTTTTATTTATATAGTTTCTTCCATGGAGAACGTTGTAAATTATAAATAGAACTCTTTACGACTGTTACAGGATCTTAATTGGATGAAACCGCAGACAATCCATTAGGTATTTTCACGCAATGACTATACAAAAAAGAAATGAAAAGTAAATAATAACCAATAAGTATTTTTTTATTGACGATATCTTTGAAGCCTACAAAAGAAAATGCTCTAAAAATATTGATGTTAAAATAGGTAGAGCATGTGAATCTTCTGCAAGCAGTCGTCAGTCTGAGATAGTAAGCTCCACGTCACCGAAGACAACAGTCAGTGAAGTAGCACCATATCTGTTATGCTATATTTTTTCCAGTGAGTGAGGTCTTTAGACCTCAGTTAGGTAGGGAATGGTGTTGCAAGCGGGACGAACTTTTTTCTGCCAACGTTATTGTTTTCCTTGCAAATTACAGGTTCGGCGGCGACGCGTAGGTGATCTGTTGTTGACGCCAGGTGTCCATGGGACACGGCAACCGATTACAGAATACGGCGTGCTTGAGCACCACCATCGCAGAATAAAAAAACTGGCGCAGTTATTATTTTATTTCTTTTTCTTACCACAAACCGCTTACTTTTAAACTATATGTGTAATCGCAGTTGCATGTATCAGCAACTTAATAAACATTTATCTTCACAGAAAACACGATCAAAGTACTGGTTTAACTTTATCACTAATGGACTATTAGTGTATCGCTTTTTTATTCGTTCAATTAACATGTTTAATTTGTTATTTGCAGGCTTATATCGCTAAGGCTAATAGCTGCATCGGCGTCTTGCAAAGTATTTTTATTTGTTGCAATTTAAACGTACTCTTGAGGAAGCAGATTTAGAATCTTATCCTCTTATCGTGATAAACTATTTGGAAGTCGCTGAATATTTTTTGTATAATAAACATGTTTTGTGAATGCAAAGTGTTAACAAAACATGTTGACTGCTGCAACAGTGTTTTTATACACACGCGTATTTTCCACTAGATTGGCGATAGGAGAGGTTGCGGGTTCGATCTCATGAACATGTCTGTCAAGTTATACATATGCGGAAACTGTACCTGTCCTATAGTCAGTCAGATAGTACTGTATACGAATAAACCATTTCTGGCGGTTATACCAGATTGATTTTCAAGGAAGCCTTTGCCCTGAAGTGGGACATTAATAAGCTGATACTAAATACTACTACTACATAAATTAGGCACATGCACTATTGCTAACTTTTCCAATAACTAGTTCAATTATGTTTACAGCAAAACGCAATTGATCTCAAACACCATTTATAAGCAATTTACAATAATTTTTGTTCAACTGTATGTCGCACCGGACGCAAAGCTAATCATAAATACACTCAATATTACTTCTTATTATTGGTCATTGAAAACGTTGACTTAATAAGTAAGCGTATTCGTTTCTGGCAATACAATTAAATGCATAACAAGTCTTCGAGATATTACGATACACTACGCAATAAAGCCTCTGATATACAATTTGTGTCAATGTAAAAAATGTACCTAGTGAGCGAAAAAAGTATGGACACTCGGTACTAAATTGCTACACACGCTAAGGACCTCTGGCTTATTCTACTAGGAATCCTGACGATGCCTCCAGCGATTCTTTAAAGGTCACAAGTGAATAACCAGCCCTCATTGGAAAAAGAACAAAATCACATTCTCAAACCGTGTTCAGTATAATGATCTGTTAACAAAGAGTTTTGTTGTAGTTGGATAGTGATAGATACAGGTTACATTGTTGAAACTAACTAAACATGTCAAGTCAATCGAGGAAATAAGAAAAGTTTCAAAATTCAAACGGTTAAGGCGCTTACAGATCGAAACGAAACATATCCTTGAGTCCTGATTTAAGAAGTTAAAATACAGCTACTACAGCTAGTGAGGAACATTTTTATCCACTAGATAGCATCGCTTCATTTATCCATATTGTAAGTTTATTTAAAGGCTGTCGAGCAGTGGCATCACTATATTTACTGCCATATTGTAAGCTTATCTGAACTTGCGAGAACGGGCCGGTTAACGTTACAAGGCATTGGATTGTCCCCCTCGGGTCTAAGAGGAAACTGAGGGAGTTTAGTGGGTAGTGCGACGATTAATTTACACACGGTCGCAGGTTTTAGTTTGCGATTATGGTGCTTGAGCGCAATTTCCTCCGCACAAAAAAAAAGCTTATCAGAACTTTGAACCTTCATGAAAACAAATCTTCTAGACTTTTTTTTATAATGATTATTATAATATTTTGGCGCAAAAACTAGATTAAGAATTTCGACATTTTATAGAGAGATAAAAATTGAAATTCAAAATGAGTTCAAAGGTCGAAATGTGACCACTTTTCTCTACTATTTATTTAGATCTTTTTTACTGTGGTGAATCAAGTCAAACATAATAAATGTTATAATTTTAATTCTGTTATTCTTTCAAGAATCGTACATATACACACAGAACTCTAAAAGCATCTCATTCGTTCGTTGGCCGTATAATTACACAAAGATGCCACAAATAAGGCAGAGGCGCACTGAGAAGCTGGTTTTGTCATCGCTATGGCACACTGAAGGCAGATCTACTAGCTCATTACCATTTTGTATGTTAAACCAGTACAAGTAACACTTTAGTTTACTATTAAATTGTAATGTTATGTTGCTAACAGTTACTAGAGAATCGCGAGATCTTGTTACGAAACACATTAATTAACACTATAAATATAAAAATAATTATACACTTATCATTAAAACGATAGATAATAAAGAAAAATAAAATTGCTTACCTACGTTTTAAAATAAACCACATTCTTTATTTTAGACTATTTGGAAAATTCTGGTACAAAATTTTGGTTTTTCACCAAAATCTATGGTTTAATTTATGACAACGTACTTTAAAAGATATTTGGTACTCCTCTTTTTGTTTTGTATATTTTGTTGTTGTTTGTTAATTTTTTCAATAATAAATAATGCACAGCTGTTTAAAAAACAGGTTAATATTTCAATTTTGGTTATGTTTATACGGTTGCATAACAAAAATTAGTTATCATTTATTTCAGTCATTAAAAAAATGGTTTTCAAGCGGGCAAACTATTCTAGTATTTAATATTTACATAAGTATAAGAGTACAGTGAAGTGAATCTTCACTTAAAAATTGTATATCTATTAAATTGTATTTGAAGTGTGCGTAGGGCTTAACGTCCGAGTCCAAGCAATTATAAGTGCGGTGAAGGTCGTTATGTTATTATAGTCCATCGATTGGAGTTCGGCAAGAGGTATGTAATTATGTATTTGCCTCATATGGAATATGCTTGTTTTACTCATATACAATACTGATTCCTATCAAAAAAATCTGATACATAACCGTCTTAGCTCAATCGCGGCGGGCACCGGCTTCTTTTTGGGTGTGAGGGGAAAATCAGCTCAGTTTCGTTCAGTTTAATAGTGGGAGGATTTATGCCAAAGTTCCACCGCTGGTCTCATCAAACGGCCGCAGCCAGTAGGACTTTGAAAAAGTCCTACCTGAGAGAGTCATTTTTATCCCGAAAAAATATCCGTTTCCTATGGAATAACGTCCTCCACCTATATTCTATGCAGAGGAAACCTCGGGCAGAAGGCTGGTACTCCAACTAAATTGACACTTGGTTTAAGACTACGCATTATTTCCATTATCCAAGGATATTAGAAGCCCTTGGAGGAGTATTTGTGATCACCAAACCGCATTTGGTTAGCGTGGTGACAAAGCCAGTACCCATCATTGTAACGATAACTTTATTTCAAGAATGGAGGCCTCTGACCTGCTGAAGGATATTAATAGGCTAATACTTTTTATAAGGACCCTTTGTTTTGTTTTAAAGTCTCTCTCTTCATAATTATCCAACTCTTACGTCTACACCCAACGTAATAAGGTCCAGCGAAATAAATGTAATACTTCCACTTTTGAAGGACGAAGATAAAACAGGTTCGTAGGAGATTCCCTTTCCAACAGTCGTGGTCAGGACTGCATTCTTGCGGTTGAGCTGATGGCCCGATAATGGTGTCTTGGAATAAATTGCAACTTCCCTCCCGTATTAGCTGTGAAGTTTATGGTAGCGAAAACTCATATTTCTTTTTACGGCCTGAAATTGAACTGAGCAAAGTGTCAGTCTATTAACGCTAAGTATAGGCCCCAGGGCAGGGCTTAGGACTACATTATTAAATCAAGTAGTTGTTACAAGATGAGATTGTCGGAATTAGTCATTATAAACTCGAGCGAAGACAAAATATGGGTAGGTTAATTACTTGTCAAACTACTAAAGGCGTTTAAAGTGACACTCGTCTAATTAGAAATGTTAAATTAGCAATGTTTGACATGACTAAGGGCCAGTTTCGCAACTGTGTGATAAGTTGATAATTCTTAGCTTACGTGGTCTGCTGAAGGGTTTTTTTTGTAAATGTGATGATAACAAATCTTTAGTGATAAAGGCAATACCTTGTAAACATTTGATTACTTTTAAGTTTTAGGTAAGGTAATTAAAAAAAAAAACAATGACAACTTAACCCCAACATGCGCAATAAAATTGTTCTCCTATTTCTATGCGAACGAAGTTGCTGGCAAAACTGTTGACAAATAATTTTAATATCAAATCCTTACGTCATAATAAATATATTGCTCAAGAGAAAATGGAATCACATTTTACAAAACGGAACACATCTGTGTAGGCAAAACATGTGCATTTGACACGGCAGTCTTTCAGCAAGTCATCCTTCCACCCACACAATCGCAGACAGAATCTCCGCGTCTAAGCACTTAAACAATAGTAAATAAACTGATTCTGCAGAAATGTCTAAGATGGCCAGCCTTATAGAAATGTCCTTCTTCAATTGGAGTCTTAAGATTTATTGATGTATGTAGTAGTTTACTGAAGAAGGCAAAGGGGCAAGTGTGACATCTGATGGTAAGTACTACCGCCTCCTTCGAAATACTTTATCCGGTTTAAAGAAAAATGTAAAGACAAGAGGCAAAGGATTGGGTTGTTGGGGTTTGAGTCTCCAACATTTTAATTCACCAGTCAAAGCTTCGAGTCAATATTAGGTATACCTTGAGGAATAATTATAAAGTTAATGGTTTTACACTTTAAAAAATGGTATCCTGAATTCCTGATAATAATAGTAATGAACTTTAAGCCTCATCCTCCATATCATCATTAAATGAAATTTGCAAAGCCTGTAGGTAATGTGCACAGTGATGTACCTACGTTATTATTCGGTGTTTTTACCTGCCTTAATGGGGATCCCAAATTAGCTACGGTTTTTAGAACTAGTGCTCCCTTAATGTACAAGTTTTAGTCGCACTGTCGTAATTTTCTCACACCAGTTTTAAGTACCGTAATTTCAGGGTCCGGGTTTAAATTTGAGTTTCACATTTGGCAAGCGTGGTGATTAATCCAAAACCCATTACTTAAACGATGACTTGATTTCAATGATGGAGGCATTTGCACTACCAGTGGGACATTAAGTAGGCTGATACTCCAGTGATACTTAATTAACTATTTTCAATTCCATGCCAGTAAGTACACACTCGTACCTACATAATATTTTTTCATTTCTATATCAAGAATAATATGTAGTTAGTGCAGTTGGTTTTGTGTTCATAAAAAAGGTTGTCATGTATGATGGACATAACGAGGCTTTACGATGTTTTATGATAATTATCCAGCTATCTTTAAAAAATGTTGATTAAAAATTCAGTCTCCATTTTTGTAGCATTTTTATTAAATTAGGTGGATATTTTTTACAGCGTGTGCAATATTTAAGCTTCAGTATTTTACGATAGCTAGGTATGAATATACAAAATACATATACATACTACGACACAGTTTTAATCTTGTAAGAATTTTGAGAAAATAATAAATCAAGCTAAACTGCATTTTTTAAAATACAGTTGAAATATGATTTTAGTTATAAGTTATAAAAAAATATCTCTGAGTTCAGTGTGCCTCTTGGCAAAACTAACTAAAGAGACACACACAAGAATTAACTAAAGAGACAACTACAATACAAAGAAAGAAGAAAGCAGTTCAGGTTAAGAGGCTTATTATTATTATTATATTATGAAATATGATGTTCATAAAGTAGTATAAAAGTTAATAAATCATGAAGATTTTGGCCTACCTACTAGTCCGTCATTTTTTTTTACAAAATAAAGTTAAATTAATTAATCTTTCCAAAATTGTAAACTATATTATCAAATTGTAGTTTACATTTAAAGCAACAGGTGCGTCACGAGTTCAGTAGATTGTGCAGGTTTCCTCACGACGTTTTTCGTCATCGCGGAGCTAAAACACGAAGGTAGAAAAATCAATTTTTATATGAAGACGCTTGAAACCGCTCGTTTACCTACCACAATACATAGACATAAAAGGCTTTGCCGCAGACGTATCTAAACACTGTTGTGTCTTGTGATAAATATTAGCCATCAGTGACAAAATATGAAATCAGTCCTCCGTGCACAGATGTTGACACTTTCTTTGTGCATTAACGGTGTGCCAAGTCAGCAAAAAGTATTTAGGTCTGCGCGGCGCCAAGTCGGATAGGAGAACTTTATCACCATTACAACTTTTACTATCGACTGTACCATTCGAATAAGTTCACGGCTTCTCATTGCCAAGGCTACGCTTACTCGCTACGCACGCAACGAGCTTGCATAAGCAATTTGTTCATCGCAACTTGCACTTGAAACTGTTTGAAACCGGATACCAATGGCAGTTTATTTAGTTGCATTTCAAGCTTCAGCTATCCAACGAGATCTTGTTTCGTTTAACATGCACATTTAAATGTAAAAGATAAAATGCGACTAATTTCGAATGTCTATTCGGAATATAGGGTTGGATAGTTTTTTTTAAATATAACTAAGAACTGTGGATATCGGCGTAGAAACTGTCAGGTCTATAATATACCTAGTTTTTCTTTTTAAATCATGCTTAAGTCTTTTGATATTTATTTATTTAAATACCATTTTGATTATATACAAGATGAAAAAAAAAGCTTACCTTTAAAAAGTGTTTTTATTTAGGTTTTTGTATAGACTTATTTTCAATATCCCGATCTTTTATTGAGGTTGCCCTAATAAATAGGCTGGATAAAATAAGATTTTCTGGCTCCTGCTTGAAACTTAAAGAGTATAGGTACATATTGAAACAAGCTTCAAAATTTGAGGAGCCATCGGTATAGCTAAGTAATATTTCTACTAATTTCTAGACCTCTAGAAAATTAAATAGCCACAACACAGTCGCTTAAATAACATCCAGGTGCCCATTCCGTCCAATGAAGTAGCATAAAGACCAATTATCGCAGCGGGCACCACAGTGGAACGAAGTTTACGTGCAAATGGTCTATGGGGACATAATTATGTTAAACAGGGGCATTCTACGACTAATAATGGTGATAATAACGACCGGTACTTACTGTTTAAATATTCTGTCAGATATAATTAACGACGCGGTTCATTGTAGTCGTGAATTAATATAATTAAAAGAGTAAAGTTTGTAAACATGATTGTTTTTGTGCCTATGTTGGATTTATACATCCGATATAAAGAATTCTTCTTTCTATTTGTTACAAAGTATTTTTCTGTATTTTTCTCAATAAAGTTTTTGGTATAAATCTTTATAAATAAAACTCAAAGGTGACTGACTGACACAGATAGATATCAACGCACAGCCCAAACCACTGGACGGATCGGGCTGAAATTTGGCATGCAGGTAGATGTTATGACGTAGGCATCCGCTTAGAAAGGATTTTGATCAATTCCCACGGGAACGGGAACCACGCGGGTGAAACTGCGGGCGGCCGCTACTATGTAATAAAATATATTATTGTAAATGTCAAAGGGCACAGAGTCTGAACTTGAGTTGTTCTTATAATAGTTCTAAAATATTGCACATTATTTTTACATTAAAAGATTTATCTATCTATCTTAGAGAGAATAATATAATTCCTTACCCAAGGAATATAAAGATGACTCATAATATGATTAAAATGGCAAAGTTACACCGTAATAACAGCTGTTGTGTAACATACGGTATTTAAAAAAATATGCATTTGAAATATGCAGAAAATAATTAACCGGACGATATACAGCGTGTTAGGTAACCCAAGGGACATATTTAAGGAGAGTGTTCAGAATCCAATTTAGAGTCCATTTCGCTATAAAAAATATATCCTTAATTTTTTTCATAATTATCCTAATAATTGATGTATGCATGCATGAACTACCTAACAATCCCGTGTGCTGAGTGGCCGGTTACGCCCCAAACTCAAATTGTACGCGAGTAGGTACAATAATTTGAGTAATAAACGAGTGCACGAAATAGGTACTGTGAAGGGAAGAGTGCCCGCACGTTACGCGGATTTTCAGGTTTCGACTAAGGTTATTGACAGAATATATTTACCAGATTTTTTAATGATTCATACTTATTTTGTTATATGGAAGCATGAACTATTTGGGGTTTAAATATGTCCCTCGCATTTCCTATCATACTGTATATAACAGATAACCTTTTAATCTCAGGTGTTCTGCATTTGTGAAGTCATTAAGTGTTACAGTTCCAAGTAATTAGAACGTTTAACTATGATGCAGTTGACGTGGTACCTGGGAAAATTGCCTGCATAAAAACATCTGACACGACTTAGGAGTTTCATCGATAAATCGAATTCAAATTATTATTTATTCATGTAGTCTACAGAGTATTGCACTTTTAAATTGTCCATATTATTAAGAAATGACTTCCACTCGCTTCGGAATGTTGATATCTATCCAAAAGAACAGTAAAGAAACTCTATAACTTTTTGAATCGCCTAAACTTGTGCAATATTTAAGTCAGTTTTCTGATTCAAAAATACGATTGAAATATGTAATGTTTAACAGATTGGGTCGAAACTTTATAAAGTTTTTCTGTCCCCTTTGCTTCTATTGTCCGCTCCATAAGCCCTCAGTGTCGAACAAACTTATATTAAATAAAAAAAATGAATAAAAGATATTTCTTCCTACTTTTTGCAAGTAAAGAATTGAACTTGGGTTAAAAGTTCAAATGGAAATTTTATTTCTCCACGAGGCGGTGATACATCAAGATTTTATCTAATAAAAATTGTTCTTGCCAATGTTCCTAAGTTTACATAAAATATAAAATATAGTATTTGCGCTACATTATTCTATTTGCATTGATATGCGCACACACATGAAAGGAAATTCTAGAGATTAAAAGTACTTTTAATTGTAATACATTTCGGAATGAGATTATACAACATGCTATGAACAGCGTCGGTTAATTTTTTTTTTTTGAAAAAGACGCAAATCCTGGTGAAGAGTAGGGAGGATTATGAAATCTAAGTAGGTATTTAAAAATTATTACATTTACTAGTTATTATAATTATATATTTTTTTAAATTTTCAAAAGGTTGATTGCTAGCAATCCATGTACGGACTGCTCAGGAGCTTGCCATTTGCGTTTGAAAGCACCGACACATCCACAATACAACAAAACCGGTTGGGAGGAAAGCCATCTAATGGTAAGCTTCTCTTGCCACAGGGGGATTCTTAATAAGGACTCTCCATGTGCTGCCATACTGTAAGCTTTTTTGTCCGCCTCAGTGGAACAGTGGCTAAGCCGCTCGGGTAATCTCGGAGGTCGTGGGTTCGATTCCCGCCTTGGGTGTGGTTGGTTGGGCTCTTTCAGAGTCCGATCAATTTCAGATTTCAGATCCAGTTAGACACAAATCCACAATTTAACTACGCGGTCAAAAATATATAATAACTGAACGTTTCAATGTTACAAACAAACTAATGAAACCTGTTTAAAATATTATTCGTTGCGTGTTCGAAAAGAGATCATTGGATACAAATATAAAGTTTACAATCTTTGGTCAGACGCGCACTAGTTAAAGATGATTAATACGAATTTTAATCACCTATCAACAAAAAAATGGATCACTGAACAAAGGAATAAGTACCGTAACGGATAGATATTACGTATTTAGGTACACATTGCCATCTAAAAACTCCTATTGTTTTTTGCTCTTCACTACATCATAATAGTCGTGTGCTGGGACGATTTAATTTGTAACTGAGGAAGTGTTAATTTCGGACAAACGATATTTTTATGCGCGTTTCGTTTCCCTGTATTTTTGTTTATGTAATACAGACGAAATCATCTGAATCTTGTGCTGACATAAAAGAAACATTGTTTATTTCCTGAAAGTCCGTTACGTTACCTAGTTAATTTTATTTTTAACTAGCGTCCGCCCGCGGTTTTACCCGCGTGGTTCCCGTTCCCGTGGGAATATCGAGATATCCTTTCTTAGCGGATGCCTACGTCATCAATATAATATCATTGTACGTCATAACATCTACCTGCATGCCAAATTACAGCCCGATCCGTCCAGTGGTTTGGGCTGTGCGTTGATAGATATCTATGTCAGTCAGTCAGTCAGTCACCTTTGAGTTTTATATATATATTTTTAATTTTTAATTTCATTGTAGGTACATCTTTATTTTATTCTATTAATGCTGTATTTAGTAGACCATTATCCAAGTGCATAGGCAGCCCTGGGCCCTTTATTATACTTTCTTATTCTCATTTTTTTTATTTTGCTAAATTGATTCCTAAATTAGATCAAATTAATCATGTCATGTTAAAAAAAATATATATTGACTTGTTTTCTAATTTATATTCCCTACAACATTGTAAATAGCAATGCTAATATTTTGCGATTGAATCTACGCCTAATTGATACTTATTGGTATAATTACACCTTGACCCACGGTCTGGAGGCATCCGATCGGCTACTAGGATTCAATAATTGAGATGCCAGTCATTTTCCCGCATCATCACGATTTTCATGCGCATCTAATACAATGAAATAATCACTCGATGATTTCATAGCATCTTTAAACGAGATTTAGGCACGTGCAATTACATTTGTATGTCATTGTTAGACTTTGAAATCAAGGAAACCCTGTTTGTCTGTACTATTAATTACAGAACCATGATTGCGGATTATCTAGGTCCCAATTGGCTTTTAAGTAATATGCGGTAAAAAAATTGATTATGGGTAGCGTACCTAATTGTATTTGCGTGTAAAAATATTATAACAATACTTCTTGTTCTTTCGTATGAGTCAGTATTGACTCAAAATTAATTGAGTTTTTAATTCCTTTAGGCTCAAGTTGATATAACCTATTTGGGTGCAATTTTATATAATGAGCTTTAGGTGATTATCAGTAAGTAAGAACGGAAGTTCTTTTTTTACGCCGAAAAATGCGATATTCCTTCGGGATAGCTAAGAAACCATCTGTACTGAATTTATTAGAAGAAGCCACCAGTTTAAGCCACCAGTAGTTTATGTAAAAGCCCACGGTAAGTCTAGTTACAGAGTTGTTCTTAATTATTACTGGCGTCTGACCTCCGTAACCAACAGGGGAACTAAACTATTTCGAGCATGATTACATTTTGCACATTCCTCACAATGGGTTCCGTTACGGTTGTGCTTGTATAGTAAATAAACACTCAGCAAACTCCATAGAGGACCGCTGAGATACGAACCATCGGTCTGGTTGAAAACTTGCAAATAGAATCTGGTTTCCTACGAGTACTAATCGTATTGATAGCTATGTGCACGACTGTTATGTTACAATAAAGTTATATTGGTTCTAATCGACAATATCAAAATGATGCTTCCGTGGTTATGAATCGCAGAAGTACAAAAAAGATATTGCCCGTTACTTAAATTGGTATAAAATATAATGAAACACACGTAAATAAATAAGGTACGTACACTCTTGTACAAGGTGCGTAGAAGTGTGCTGCTACATATTAGACCAGGCTAATCTAGGATTACATCTCAAATCAACTTCCACAGCTATAATGAAGCTGTTAGTTCCACTCGACGATAGAACAGTTAAAGCGCAATAAATCAACCAGACACAAACCTTTAGTTTGGCAACGTTACGGACTGGGTAGATGCTATCGCCATCCGGCGATTCTGATGCTGTATCTTGCACAACCGATACCACCACGTTACTTTCTTATTGTTTCATTTTAATTATATACTCCTAGCAGGGACGTAGTTGAATCTGGTTCAATGGCATCGAGCGAGGTGCAAAGATGTAAGGTCATATTTTGTTTGTGAATCGCTCATTCATTTCCCCCAAAGGTCATTCTTCTTATCTAATTTGTTAAAGTGGATGTAATCAGCTATCTGATCTGTAAATGCGAATGTTTTTGAAGTTTTTTAAGAATATTAATACCTATTAAGTAATCCTCCTCCAAACATACTCACTTTTTTCTTCTCATAGATAATAACGAATAGTTAGGTCACGAAACATCGCTGCAAAATACGACATTACTGACGGATTACCCCCTTAATCGATTATAATAATTGCAACTGTGCACGACGAGAATCAGTTATGTAAATAGTGTTTGTGGATATTCAGTGTATATAAAGTTATCTGTGAAAATAAGACAATGTTCCGCAACTAGTGCTAGGTTAAGCGAGCGTTAGCGTGTAAGTTATTTCGTATTGTGAATAGGTTAAGATGTTTTTATATTTTATTTGTTGTTTAAGTTATTAGGTAGGTTAGATATAAGTTTATTAATAAAGAATACTTCCCTTTTGTGTACATTATTACCCGAGAAACTAGAATAGGACTGCGCGGCGCCCGGCTGAGTAGTGAGAGCGCGGGAGTCGCGCAGCTGAGGCTGAGGCGGGGGGCGAGGTAGTATAAAATAGCAGGCGGGGAAAATGCGCCGCCACTCGCCCGCCGCCGGCCGTATGACGATGTCACATACGTATTAGGATAGGGGAAAGGTAGAATAATAAGAAAAACATGTATTAATAAACGTATATTATGTAAAACCTATGTAAAATGACGAAATAAAGATATTGCCCCCCGCAAGGGGTGGGGTGAGGTGCGGGGAGGGAAGGGGAAGGAGGGGAGCCCGAAACTGTATAAAAAACGGGCCCCTAGCCCCCAGATTCATTCGCTTCACTCGCCTTACCAGCTGAATCACAAGAAGAACAAGATCCGCCGGAATACTCTCCTGCACCTACCTCAGCCTTGCCAGGGCATACTGAAGAAAGAGTACCTACCGTGTTTTATTCCTCCCGTAACGACCATCCACCTACTACAGTCCACCATCACCTACCTTCGGAGTCGTATGAACCACATTGCATGGTCATTCGGAGCCGGATCTACGAAGAATCAGCACGATGGTCGTTACTAGGAGTAATCACGGAAAGGACTCGGAAGAGACGTCAGGCAGTGGCAACACCACTGGCACCGGCGAAACCACTACTACCGCCGTCACTGGCGGGACTAGTACCACCGCCGGTACCGGTGAAACCGGCACCACGACGGCAACAGAGAACACAACGACTACGTCGGGCACAGGCCGGACCACGGCCACGTCGGCTACAGGCCGAACTACGGCCACGGCCCGCACGGCCACCACGTCGAAGAGTGTGGCCCCTCCCGATACCTCCGGTATCGCCGCCACGCCCGTCGCCGGTTCCATCGCCACGATCGTCGAGCGGCCACTGTCGGCCGTCCAGATGCCGCCGCCACAGCAAGCGCCAGCGCGGGTGCCTAGGCCCGCTCGGTCACGCCGATCTGGATCCTCCGCCAAGAGACTCCTCGCGGAGTTGGAGGCTAAGGAGAGGCTGGCCGAGCTGGAGCTGAGGCAGATCCGCGCCGAAGTAACGCTGGCACAAACCAGAAAGCAGAGGCAGCAATTAGAAGAGCTGTCCTCTGATTCAGGAGAGGACGAATTAGCACCACGACGGATCTCCGACTGGCTCGACCGCCGACCTACGCGGGCGAGTCAGATCTCGTACGAAGAGGAGTTAGCGCCCGTATTAGAGGCAGAAAAGGAAGCGATAGAGATACGTCCACTCACCGGGAACCAACGAGGTCAAGCCGCCCGCGCCACTGAAGATCGCGACCGGCGGGAGCCTGAAGATACTCCGCCTCGCCCCGTGGTCGACGTTACGTCACTCACCGCCGCGCTAACAGAAGCCCTCACCGTGTCGAACAGAGCGGCAAGAAGACACATTCCCGACTTACCACCGTTCAGTGGTATGAGTCAGGAGTGGCTCTCGTTCAAGGCGGCATACGTCGAGACAGAAGAATGCTTCACAGCGAGTGAAAACGTCTCAAGAATAAGAAGAAGTCTGAAGGGGGTCGCGCTGGAGGCCGTCAGCGCCCTCCTTATTAGTCAGCCGCGCCCTCAAGACATCGTCAGCGCTCTCGAAAGAAGATTCGGGAGACCCGACGCGCTACTTATTAATGAAGTAGAGAAAATGAAGAATCTCCCTCGGCTCACAGAAAACCCGCGCGATTTATGCGTATTCGCCAGCCGCATAGCCAACACCGTCGCTACCATCGAGCTACTGAGGCGCCCGCAGTACCTGCATAACCCCGAGGTACCGCGCCTTATTATCGAGAAGCTTACGCCGATACTTCGCAACAAGTGGTACGACTACGCGGCCGCAAGCGACGACACGCCCGAATTAAAGAAAATCGCCGAGTTCCTTAACACCGAGGCAGACAAGTGCGCGCCCTACGCGCCGCTAGAAAACACAGGCGACTATAAAGAAGCAAGAACGCCAAGAAAGAAGATTGAACGAACATACGCCGCGGCAACAGAAACACAGAAGAGACCCGCATTAGAAAAATCGTCGTGTCCATGCTGCCGCGGGGATCATCATTTACCCGCCTGTCAAGAATTCATAAAGGCGGACACGAATGACCGATGGGACATCGCTAAGAAAAATCAAGTTTGCTTCCGCTGCCTATCAAGTAAGCATCGCCGCATCGTCTGTCGAGCCAAGCCGTGCGGGGTCAGAGGCTGCACCATGCGCCACCACAGACTCCTGCACCACGAGAGACAGCCGCCCGCACACGGCGCGCCAGCGCAGCCCGACCACACCGCACAACCGAAGCCAGAACAGTCAATCGCCCCGACAGTCGAACAAGTCGCCAGCCACACGTCGAGATCAAGCCGCGCATACCTCAAGATAGCACCAGTCACCCTGCGCGGCCCGCAAGCTGAAGTCAAGACGTACGCGCTGCTCGACGAGGGCAGCACGGTGACACTCATCGACGACGCGATGGCAAGAACACTCGGGCTCGACGGGCCGACCGACCCCATGTGGGTACAGGGCGTGGGCGGCACAGAGATGGCACACAAAGACAGCAAGAGAGTGAAAGTCAACATAAGAGGCCTGCATAGCGACAACGAGCTACACATCGAAAATGCCCGCACCGTCGCAAGTCTAAACTTCACTACTCAGTCGATCAGCGAGCGGGAAATAGAAAACTGCTTACATCTGGAAGAAATCAAGAGCGAGTTGCTATATCAAAACGCAACCCCGAAAATACTCATCGGTCAAGACAACTGGGAACTCATCGTGTCACGTGACATTAGAAAGGGACGGCGCGATCAGCTGGTTGCTTCGAGAACTCTCCTCGGCTGGGTGCTACACGGCTGCCGATCCACCAAGGCGGCCCCCGTAGCATTCTGTTGTGCTCACCTCACTCAAGCAGAGCACACAGACCCGATGGAAAAAATGATGAAGGAATACTTCGAGTTAGAGTCGCTCTCTATAGAACCGAGAAGACAGCGGAGCGACCCAGAGGCCCAGGCGGTACGCCTGTTGGAAGAGAAAAGTCGACGCCTACCCGACGGCAGGTTCGAAACAGGCCTACTCTGGCGAACAGAAAACGAAGAAATCCCGAACAACCGCAGCGACGCGCTCAAGAGGCTACATACGTGTTGGGGACTGAGGGAAACACAGGTTGTTCAGGAAGCTTCTTTATTTCTCTTCTTGATCCTATATTTATATGGTCGTACACTAAGGAATGCCCCCTTGGCCAACCCACATCACTTAAGAACCTCGGGGCAATACCTTAAAGAGAGCCGCTTAAAAGTAACATAATTTCGATCTCATTTTTACTTTGTAGGCTCACATTTTTCGCTAATTTTTATTACTTATCTAATTAGAAATTACATGTTTCATACATAGTCTGAAAGTTTACGTTAATTCCAACTAGAAACATAAATTATTTACATATTTCAACCATTATTCTAATTGGAAATCTAAAATCTACGTAAAAAATTCTTACCAAACTACAAGTCTAACATATTCTACGCTTAATTCCTATTACATTCCTTAAGTTACTAATAAGATTTATATTTATTTTACATATTCTCGATAAATCCTACGTAACTATATACATTTTAAACCAATTAAAGCGTAAATTAACTCGTTGTCTCCGCTGTCCTTAACATTCTCCCCCCGGCGTAATCTCGATGCAGCCTCTCAGGGTGACAGCGGCAGTCTCTCGTTCTCTGGATCAGCACTCTTCACTCCAGCCACCTCCAATACAGCTAGTCTGGATGTCGGTCGTCGAAATACTCCACTCGTAGTTCGCACGTCGGCACTGCGTACGTGTCCATCCGGGCCTGGGTAGACGCGTTCCACGACGCCACGAGGCCATGTGTTGCGTGGCAATGAGGAGTCCACCACTATGACGATGTCTCCCACTGCAAGAGTTCGTTGATCTCGTGGGGATTCGCGACGTGGCACCAGCGTAGGCAGGTACTCGTGTATCCAGCGCCGCCAGAATTCGTCAGCCAATGCTTGGGCAGCGCGCCAGGTTCGACGATCCGCATGTTCGCAGGTTCCAGTGGTAGGCAGGCCGGTCGATGACCCAATCAGAAAGTGGTTCGGGGTCAATGCCTCAGGATCATCTTGCTCGACTGAGACATGTGTAAGTGGTCTTGCGTTGATTGAATATTCAGCCTCAGCCAGTAGAGTCTGTAGAACCTCTTCTTTCGGAGACTTCTCGTTCAGTGTGGCTTGAAGAGCGATCTTCACCGACTTGACCATTCTTTCCCAAGCGCCTCCCTGATTTGGAGCGCCAGGAGGTATGTACCTCCACTTCATTCGGTGTTGCAGTCCCAACTGTTTAAGTTCCGGAGCCCACTCTTTTATAGCTCGCTGAAGTTCCACGTCCGCTCCTCTGAAGTTCGTGCCGTTGTCGGAGTATATGATGGTCGGCCATCCTCTTCGTGCTGCCATCCTTCTGATCGCCATCAGAGCTGAGTCCGTTGAGAGAGAAGCTACCAGTTCGATGTGAACAGCCCGTGTAGTCAGGCACGTAAATAGAGCTCCCCATCTCTTCTCGTGTCGTCGTCCGACGGTGACGGTCATAGGTCCGAAATAATCCAAGCCGCAGTAGGAAAATGGACGCTGGAATGCTCCTAATCGTTCTTGAGGTAGATCTCCCATGGGTGGTATCCGAGGGTGTGCTCTTCTCAGTCGACAGAAGGGACAATCCTTGGTGATGGATCGCACGGTAGGTCCTAACTTCAATATCCAGTATCTCTGTTTCAGATCATTCACGACTCTCTCTCGGCCGCCATGTCCCGCTTTCTTATGTTCTCGCATTACCAGAAGTCTCGTGAACGGGTGTCTTCCACTCAGTATGATCGGCTTCTTGGTCTCCGCTGGGACGTGTGCAGCTCCAATTCTTCCTCTGATTTTGAGCAGGTCGTCTTCGTAGATAGGATCGAGTTTGTAGAGTGGACTTGATCTGGGAATCGTTCTTCCTTTCTTCAGTAATTCAATCTCAGCCGGAAACGTTTCTAGCTGCGACTGTTGCTGCCACAGTTTCTCGGCCTTCCGCAGATGTTCAACGTCCAGCTTCGCCCTCTTGTTCTTGAGTTTCTCGATGAAGAGTAGAACCAGTGCAGTAGTTCTTATCAGACGCTCGTAGTTCGAGAAGCGAGTGATGTCTGGCAAACTGCTGAGTTTGACGTCAGAATCTGAAGCGTGTAGGACGATTTGCTCCTGCTCTTGATCTTCGTAGTTCATCAGGTTCTGCGGCCACTCGTTCATGGGTTTCTTCAAAAATTCTGGGCCAGTATACCATGTGTCTTCCGCGTTCTTAGGGACGTATCCCGATCGGGTGGCTAGATCTGCCACGTTCTGGTGCGTTGGCACCCATCTCCATTGATGGACGGAACTTAATTCAGCAATCTCTCCCAGCCGATGTGCTACATATGGTGAATAGCGCCGGCTGTTGTTGTGAATCCAATGGAGAACCACTTGAGCATCTGTCCAATAGATGACTGCATCGGCGTTCCATCGATGTTCCTTCACGACGCTGTCCGCTAGTCTAGCTCCAACCAGCGCCGCTTGTAGTTCCAATCGTGGGATCGTTTGCGTCTTGAGCGGCGTAACCCTGGCTTTGGCTGCGGCCAAGGTAGTCTCCACTGCTCCATCTTCTTGTTCCAGCCTCCAATAAGCGGCTGCACAGTAGGCGTCTTCACTTGCATCACAGAAGACGTGCAGTTGGCGGTTCATGACTGGCCTCCCCCCGTTGTAGCTTCGCGGTAGTTCGATGTGGCTGATGTGTTCCAGGTCTCTCAGCCATTGAGCGAAAACTTCAGCGCTGGGTGAGGGAATTTGATCATCCCAGTCGATCTTCTGTCGCCATAACTTTTGTAGTTCGATCTTCGCCGTGATTGTGTACCAGCTGAGTAGTCCCAGTGGATCGTAGATACTCATGACTGTGCTGAGTGCTTCTCGTTTTGTCGGTGGTCGTAACAGTTGTCGTACCTCGTCGCTGACTCTCTTGAGTGAAGTGTTGAACTTCAGCACGTCGTTGGTAGCATCCCAGAGCATGCCCAGTGTCTTTTCGCAGAGTTCGTTCGTCGTAATAGGTTGCTCCTTAGCTCTAGTCTGCAGCTGTTCGGGTATGTCACGTAGAACGTCTCTGTCGTTACAATTCCAGCTCCTCAGATGGAAACCAGCTTGCTGGTGTACGTAGTCCACCTCTTCAATGGTTTCCTTGGCAACTTCTCTGTTCGGGTAGCTGTCGACATAGTCGTCCACGTAGTGCGCTTCTGTGATGGCACGTAGAGCTTTTGGGTGAGACTCAGCGAAGTCCAGCGCGTTGCGATTTCTCACGCTGTGAGCTAAGTACGGCGAACTTGATGCTCCAAATATCATTGATGTCATCTTGTACTGAGTGGGTTGCTTCGTTTGATCGTTTCTCCACAGGAACATTTGAGCCGGTTGATCTTCTTTCTTGATCTTAACTTGAAGAAACATCTCTTGAATGTCAGCTGTCACGGCGATCCTTTCTTCTCTGAACCTGAAGAGTATTGCCATGAGAGAAAGCAATAAATCAGGTCCTTCCAGCAGAAAGTCGTTCAGACACACTCCTTGGGTCTTTGCTGCAGCGTCGAAGACCAGTCTCAGCTTCCCGGGCTTATTAACGTTCTTCACTGGAAAGTGAGGCAGGTACCAAGTCACGCGGCTGCCAGCTTCGGATCCATCGCTCTCCACTGCGTATCCCTTCTGCAGGAGGTTATCTATCTGTTGCTGATATTGCTTCCTTTCGCTCGGAGATTTGTCCAGTTTACGTTCCAGGTTCAGCAGCCTTTTTAATGCGTTGTTGTAGCTCAAAGGCAGCTTGACATCATCTGCCCGCCAAGGGAGTCCCACTTCATAGTGACCATCTTCTCTTCTTTTTGCGGTCTTCTCGAAGATATCAATGGCTCGTTGATCACGTTCGCTGATCTTGGACTTCTGCGCTATTCCCAGGGCGTCGATGTCGAAGTGCTTCTTGACCATCTCTTGCAGGTCTTCCTCGTGTTGCTTGATTGTACAAACGTAGAGGACGTTCTCATCATCTTGTTTGATGATCTTCTTGGGGATGCTGCCATGTATAACCCAGCCCAATTGAGTTCGTGAGGCGACGGGTTGATTCTTCTTCCCCAAACGTAGCTCTCTGGACACGATCAGTTGCCAGTTATCGCTGCCAATCAAAATTCGCGGTTGTTTTTGATCGTAGCAAAGCTCTTCTTTCTTCAGATCTTTGAGGTGATCCAGCTGCAGTAGTTGCTCGGCTATAGACTGCGTCGGTAAGTTCATGTTGCCGATGGTTCGCGCAGCTATGACGTGATGACGTCCTTGTTGACCTCTGATGTTAATTTTGACCAAGCGGCTGTTGGTGTCACGTCGCTCGGAGTTGATCCCGTGCATATTCAAAGTTCTGTAAGGACCTTCTGCTCCAATCTCCTCAGCCACACTGTTGTCGAGTAAAGTGACCGTCGACCCTTCATCGAAGAGCGCGTAGGTCTTGACTTCCCCTTTGGGTCCGGAGAGTGTGACCGGACAGATCTTCAGCTTCACCTCTCGGTTGGTGGTGGCTAAGGTGGTGATCACTGTCTCTTCTGGTTCCGTAGAGGCCACTGCGGCTGATGTCATTGATTCATCGTGGAGCAGTCGGTGATGCGGTCTTCTGCATCCGTTGACACCACAGGGTTTGGCCCGACAATTTATTCTTCGGTGTCTGCTAGTCAGGCACTTGAAGCATATTCTTGCGTCTTTTGCGATGGTCCACCGTTCTTGGATCTTCTTCGCAAAGAATTGAGAGCATTTTGTGAGTGGATGCTCCTGCTCGCATGAAGGGCATCTGAAGTTCTGTGTCTTCGGCGCGTCGGCTCCATTCTTTTCTTCAGATACAGCGAAAACTGCTTTCCGGTTCTTGAAGTCAACTGCTCTTCCTTGCGGTCGCGGTGGTTCTTTCTTGAGGTTCAAGCTTGCGCAAAATCCATGGCGTAAAGCCCGATCAGCTTCCCTCATCAGAAATTGAGACAGGAGGACGATCTCTGGTTCCTCGCTGGCTCCCATTGAAGTCTCGGCGAAGTCGTACCACCTCGATCGCTGGTGCGGGCTGAGCTTCTCAAGGATCTCTCTGATCAGCAGAGGGTTGTGGAGGTACCCCTGTTTGATCCTCTTAAGCACAGCAACTGTGTTCTGGACTTTCACGGCGAACGTATTTAGTTCATTTGTTGCTCCCCCCAGTTTGGGAAGCCTCTTCAGTTCTTCCAGGGCTCGATCGACGATTAGTTCCGGTCGACCAAAACATTGCTCCAACGTCTTCATAATTTGGCTCGGCGATGTCGTTGTGGCAAGTAGAGGAGCCACGGCTTCTCTGGCTTCCCCTCGTAGACAGTTCCTCAACCTTGCTAAGTTCTCTATTGGTGTGAAGTCGAAGATGGCTGTCGTTTCTTCCATCGCTGCCTTAAATTGAAGCCACTCAGTCGGCGATCCGGAGAATATTGGCAGGTCTGCTGCTTGACGTGGTGGTGGACGTCTGGTCATCATCTTCTGCAGGACTTCTGCTAGCTGCTCAGCTCCTCGGCCATGCATTCTTGCCGATGCTGGTGGGCGCTCCTTCCGCGGCTCTTCCCACGCAGCCCTTGCTTGGCGAGCTTCGACTCGTTCGAGTCCCGATGTAGTAGCAGCAGTAGGCGGAGGGGCCGATGGGAATTCGGTATTCCCCGCCTGGAGAACCTCTGTGCCGACGGTGTTGTTTTGTAGCCACGATGCGACGCGTTGAGTCAGCTGTTCGGGTGGCTCTTCATCCTCTTCCTCGTTACTATCTTCTAGAGCCGCCATGTCTGCAGCCAGCCTCTTCTTCACTAATTCCGCTTGAATTTGTAGTTCCTGCTGGCGGATGAAGGCGAGCTCCTTCTCGGCTTCATATTGTATGCGGGCGATGGCGCTTGCAGTAGATCTGCGCGAGTTTGCTTTTCTTCGCGGGGCGCAGCGGGTGGGTTCATCTTCTCTTTCGATCGGCGAGCTGCTTCGGCCTAGCGGCGCGGTGACGTCAGCGGCGTGCCGGGCGGCGGCGGCGTACGGGGTGCCGGCGTGCGAAGCGCTGGCGGCGGCGTGCGGGTCGGCGGCGGCGTGCGAAGCGCTGGCGGCGGCGTGCGGAGCGCTGGCGGTGACGTGCGGAGCGCTGGCGGCGACGTGCGGAGCGCCGGCGGCGGCGGCGTGCGGGGCGCCGGCGACGGCAGGGGTCCCCCTCTCGATCCGGGGGGCGGGGCGAGAGGCCACCGGCGAGGGTGCGTTCCTGCTCTCGGCCCGGGGCGCGGGGCGAGAGACACCCGGCGAGGACACGTTTCTCCTCTCCGTCGATGCCGCAGGTTCCACTCGGTCGTACACGTCGAGTTCGGCGGGGCCCCCCCCGATCGGGGGTGCGGGGGGGCCGGACGTGGACGGCGAGCGCGGTGCATCGACGAAAACTCGCCGTTGGGGGTATCCCTCGTCGTTCCCGGCTTGACTCCTAGTGACGACCATTCTTCCTGGGTTCGCGGTTTTCCTCATCCGGCTCGAAGGACCAGGCGTTGTTGGGGACTGAGGGAAACACAGGTTGTTCAGGAAGCTTCTTTATTTCTCTTCTTGATCCTATATTTATATGGTCGTACACTAAGGAATGCCCCCTTGGCCAACCCACATCACTTAAGAACCTCGGGGCAATACCTTAAAGAGAGCCGCTTAAAAGTAACATAATTTCGATCTCATTTTTACTTTGTAGGCTCACATTTTTCGCTAATTTTTATTACTTATCTAATTAGAAATTACATGTTTCATACATAGTCTGAAAGTTTACGTTAATTCCAACTAGAAACATAAATTATTTACATATTTCAACCATTATTCTAATTGGAAATCTAAAATCTACGTAAAAAATTCTTACCAAACTACAAGTCTAACATATTCTACGCTTAATTCCTATTACATTCCTTAAGTTACTAATAAGATTTATATTTATTTTACATATTCTCGATAAATCCTACGTAACTATATACATTTTAAACCAATTAAAGCGTAAATTAACTCGTTGTCTCCGCTGTCCTTAACATTACGCTCGAGAGGAAGCTCGACCGTGATCCCAATCTGAAAACCCAGTATGAAGAAAGAATCGACAATCTCATGAAGTCTGGCTACGCCGAACAAGCACCTGCCGCGCCCGCCGGGAAGACATGGTACCTGCCGCACTTCGCAGTCATCAATCCCGAGAAGAAGAAAATAAGAGTGGTACACGACGCGGCGGCTAGATCACACGGCCGCAGCCTGAACGACATGCTACTCCCCGGGCCCGACCTACTACAGTCATTACCGGGAGTGGTAATGAGATTTCGTCAGTATGGAGTCGCCGTCTCAGCGGACATAAAGGAAATGTTCATGCAGATAAAAATACGTGATGAAGACAGAGACGCACTGCGCTTCCTATGGCGCGGAAACCAACGAGAAGGAGAGCCGACAGAGTACCGCATGACATCTGTCATATTCGGCGCGTCGTCATCCCCGTGCACCGCGCTCTTCATTAAAAACAAGAACGCGAGAGAACACGCCGGCGAATTCCCCGAGGCAGCGAGAGCGATAGAGAAAAATCATTACATGGATGATTATCTGCAAAGCTTCCCATCGATAAGCGAAGCGAGAAAAATAACGCGAGACGTCGACTACGTGCATCGACAGGCCGGCTTCGAACTCCGCGGCTGGGCCGCGAACGACCAACAAGCCATCGGCGCAGTCACCGGGGGCGCAGAGCGAGAGGGCACGACGGTCCCCATCGGCGGGAGCGAGATAGAGAAAACGCTCGGTCTACTGTGGGACACAGGCGAGGACTGCATCAGCTTTCGTCTAAACACAAGGAGAACCCCGCCCGAGGTGCTCGCTGACCTCAGGCCACCCACGAAGAGAGAAGCACTCAGCATCATCATGTCCATCTTCGACCCACTAGGCCTCATCTCGCCTGTTACAACACCGGCGAAGAGAATTATGCAAGACTCGTGGCGATACAAGACGGACTGGGACGAGACGATACCGCCAGAACTACAAGGCAGGTGGAGCGAGTGGCTACGCCAGCTGCATAGCCTAGGTACCTACAACATACCTAGGTGCTACGACATGCAACCCGCGGCGCGCTACGAGTTACACACATTCGTAGACGCAAGCGAAGAGGCCTACGCCGCCGCCGTGTACTGGAGGCTGACGAGGCCAGATGGCAGTGTCGGGGTCGCCCTAGCGGCGGCCAAGAGCCGCGTGACACCGACAAGGCCTATATCAGTGCCCAGATTGGAGCTGCAAGCCGCATTGCTAGGCGCCCGCCTAGCTAGAACCGTCGAGGAAGAGCACGATTTCGCAGTCGCCGCTCGTATATACTGGAGCGACTCCCGGACGGCGCTAGCCTGGATACGCGCCGAGCCCCGCACGTTCAAGACGTTCGTAGCACATCGCCTCGCTGAAATCGAAGATTTAACAAAGAAAAACGAGTGGAGATGGCTGCCGACGGCTGAAAACGTAGCGGACGACGCGACGCGAGCCACGCCCAGCGACTTCAGCACACAACATCGTTGGTTTATCGGCCCCAACTTCCTACGTCAACCCGAGTCGATGTGGCCCTCTGAGAAAAAGGTCGAAGTACCCGTGACCGGCGAAGAAAAAGAAAAAGAAAAATGCAATACCGTACAAGTAAAGCCAGGCCACGCCCACCTACCGAACATCGAGCGCTTCTCAAGCTGGACACGCCTACTACGAACAACAGCGCGCGTGTTACAGTTCACAGAACAGTGTCGCCGAGGGAAAACAGAGAAAACGCAAGACACAAGTGAAACCGTAGCAGCTGCAAAACGGAAACGCACACGCGCGAACAAAGAAAAGGACCCGACTTGGAACAAACCCGCACCACCGGCCCGCGACCCGACGCGGTCAACCACCAAGCCTACAGATCGAAGAAAATTCATCGCGATAGAGGCCAGACACATGAAAACCGCCGAACAGCTGTGGATATGCGCCTCCCAGGAGGATAGCTACGGGCGAGAGAGAGAGAGAATATTGAACAACCGCACGCCAGAAAAGGACGACCGCGTAGCAGCCCTAAGTGTTTACCTAGACGAAAATAAGGTAATGCGGCTACGAAGCAGAATAACAGCGGCGGGCGACATCGAGGAAGAGTCAATGTTCCCGGCCGTACTACACGGGAAGCACGCCTACACTAGACTGTACATAGCCTATGTGCATGAGAGGCTACATCACGGCGGTACAGAGACAGTGGTCAACGAGCTACGTCAACGGGTGTACATCATGAAGATAAGGCCAGCGGTGAAGGAGGTCATCAGCCGCTGCGGTCCCTGTCGCCTGCGAAGAGCAAGACCCGCGAAGCCCTCCACCGGTGACCTGCCTGCGGCCCGCCTAGCCCACCACGTCCGCCCCTTCTCCTACACGGGGCTGGACTACTTTGGGCCCCTTGAGGTGACCGTAGGCCGCCATCGAGAAAAGAGATACGTCGCGCTCTTCACCTGCATGACGACCAGGGCGGTACACCTGGAAGTAGCCGCCTCCCTCAGCACCGACTCCGCCATCGCCGCCCTCCGCCGGTTCATAGCCAGGCGAGGGTGCCCCACCGAGCTGTGGAGTGACAACGCCACCGCCTTCAGAGGAGCCGACCGCGAGCTCGCCGAAGCCCTGAAAGAAGAAGCCGCCGCGCGCCACATCAGCTGGCGCTTCCTGCCCCCCTCCGCGCCCTTCATGGCGGGGGTATGGGAGCGCATGGTGCGCACTGTGAAGGAAGCCCTGCGTGTCACATTGAACGAGCGGTACCCGAGCGACGAGACCCTGCACACCCTACTGCTGGAAGTAGAGACGACGGTCAACTCCCGCCCCCTCACACATGTGGCGGTGACCCCAGATGACCCGCCGGCGCTGACCCCCAACATGATCCTCATCGGGCCTGACTGCCACGTTCCGGCCCCGGGTGCTTTCGACGAGAGTGACGAGAGCGCGCGCCAGCAGTGGAAACGTGCCCAGCTGCTCGCCGACATCTTCTGGCGGCGCTGGGTACGAGAGTACATGCCGCTACTCCATCACCGGCGGGAGCCCCACAGCACCGGAGTCATCCCAGAGGTCGGCGACGTGGTCATCGTCTGCGACTCCAACCTGCCACGCAACACCTGGCCGCGTGGACGCGTTACGAAGACCTACCCAGGGAAGGACGGCGTGACCAGAGTCATCGACGTCACCACCAGCAAGGGGCACGTACTCAGAAGGCCTACAAAGAAGATCGTCGTGCTACCAGTGAGATCGCAAGGCGACGGCGGGAGAAATGTGCACGACGAGAATCAGTTATGTAAATAGTGTTTGTGGATATTCAGTGTATATAAAGTTATCTGTGAAAATAAGACAATGTTCCGCAACTAGTGCTAGGTTAAGCGAGCGTTAGCGTGTAAGTTATTTCGTATTGTGAATAGGTTAAGATGTTTTTATATTTTATTTGTTGTTTAAGTTATTAGGTAGGTTAGATATAAGTTTATTAATAAAGAATACTTCCCTTTTGTGTACATTATTACCCGAGAAACTAGAATAGGACTGCGCGGCGCCCGGCTGAGTAGTGAGAGCGCGGGAGTCGCGCAGCTGAGGCTGAGGCGGGGGGCGAGGTAGTATAAAATAGCAGGCGGGGAAAATGCGCCGCCACTCGCCCGCCGCCGGCCGTATGACGATGTCACATACGTATTAGGATAGGGGAAAGGTAGAATAATAAGAAAAACATGTATTAATAAACGTTTATTATGTAAAACCTATGTAAAATGACGAAATAAAGATATTGCCCCCCGCAAGGGGTGGGGTGAGGTGCGGGGAGGGAAGGGGAAGGAGGGGAGCCCGAAACTGTATAAAAAACGGGCCCCTAGCCCCCAGATTCATTCGCTTCACTCGCCTTACCAGCTGAATCACAAGAAGAACAAGATCCGCCGGAATACTCTCCTGCACCTACCTCAGCCTTGCCAGGGCATACTGAAGAAAGAGTACCTACCGTGTTTTATTCCTCCCGTAACGACCATCCACCTACTACAGTCCACCATCACCTACCTTCGGAGTCGTATGAACCACAGCAACCGTTGATTTTAATATCCATAACACAAGGGTTTAAGCAAATAACTTTGAGGTCAGATCAATGTATGTGGTGTAGAGTTAACCAATTGATGTTTACCAATTACACATTTCCGCACTAATTATAATTATCAATCACTCACGCCATAGGCCCATAAAATCCCGTTCAAGTACAAATATACTCGGAAGTTTGACATGAAACGTCGTGTTCTTTTTTTTCACGTAAACGATATATTTTTTTTATACATTTTTTACATAGATATAAATGATTCCAAAAAAAGACACTATAATGTATTCATTACGTATTTGTCTGGCACGACACTTGCCCTTAAGCCCTACATTAAGGGCCGTTGTGTTCTGGAATTTTAACAAGCGTGGGACAAAATATGCTAAAGCTATTTGGTTTGGGATCAGATCTATTTAAGTTTAGTTGTCTGAATTACTTTTAAAGGGGAATAATTGAGTGTACGATTTTGATCCAAACAAATAAATATGATCTTTAATTAATGCCCTGAGCATTCATTCACATTTGTCATATATCTAAGACCAAATTTACACATTGGTAAAATTTATGGAGCCTTATAACGGTAGTCAGGCGTTGTTTACTTCATTCATAATAATTATTCATTCACAACTTCACACATTTTTAAGTAACTGTTTCTCAAACTTTGATGACTCAAGCCAACCACTTTGGTATTTTATGTGTTAACACAATAATTTATTTCCTATAATTGATTAATGAATACAAGGTGAGACTGGTTCGACACCATATTTGATAGTGACACTAGGCTTTTGGTAGTCGTACTATGTACCAAAATTAAACCGGTCACATCCAAGATAAACGTTAATTTGATTTATATGTCTGGATGTTTATAGATATTTGTGGTATCTAGGTTATCGAATAATTGAGCTCCTTATTTTGTGTTCAGATATTGATCTGCATACAATTATTATTTGTTATGCAATGCTTTACAATATAAATTCGTTTATTGGTACATTATCATCTCGCTTCGATTTTTAGGTTTATTCCCGATTCGGCACCTTCCTGATTCGACACCTTTACCCTTAATTCGACGGAATTTTTTTTTAGTTCGATTTGTACAATATTTTGAAATTGAGGTTCTTATTATCTATGGAACCTTAGAAAAATACCAAAAAAAATATATTTATTTCAGTTTCCTGAAAAACCTACGTCCAGTATACTGGACATTGCCAAGTTTATAAGAAAATGATGCAATCCAAACATGTGAAGTATACTTCACATTGTCGAAGATAATGTATAAAAGAAACAAATGATTCCGTAGGAAAATTAAGCTACAATTAGTTTTTTGTTGCTATTTTTGCTCGAATAATTGACACAGCGCGTAATGGTATATGCCTTTTACGTCTGAACGAAAATCCGTCAGTAATAATGAAGGGCTAATACATAGATACACGTGCTGGTGGTGTCAAGGACGTTATGGCTCGTCCATTTTCCCGCGAAACCACTACAAGGCTAGAAAGAGGATCCCGAGGTTTAGTAGGTAACCCCCTGTAACAAGGCGGTGGGTGTCCCATACACCATTCTGCTCCCTGATGGAGGGATTTCGTTGCCAGTCTTCAATAGGGTATCACTTCCAACATTAGTCTCATTACTGTCGATTGAAATATTGTCTTGTATATAATTTTTTTGGCCATCTAATATATTTATTTATACACACTTTAATAACACTTTAAAAACTGTATCTGAGCATTGAATATGTTTACCAAAAAATTTAAGAAACATTTGCCAAACACAAATAAAAAAAAAACATTTTGTTTGTTTTCAAACACGCAAATCTCCAAAACTTCTGAACAAATTTAAATGGATATTTTTTTATTATATAGCTATTTATCCTGAGAAACATATATGTAGGCTATAATTGACTTTGGAAACTGGAACACCTAGTGCAGGCCCACAACTGACTACTAAGACTAATAATAATGGCGCCCTAGCAAATTTTTGTGTTTGATGAGCATTTTCTGCTAAGATATTAATATTGAAAATCTGGAACATCTGAAGAGGAAGTTTAAGAACCCAGCTATACAAAACATAAATTAGAAATGACATCTCAGCTAAATTTGTTCGGCCTGATAAGCATTTTCTGCTGAGAGAATAATATTTATAATTATCGATTTGCTTTGGCATGATTGAAACTCTACGCGACCAAATTCACGGGCACCAGCGAGTGCGCTCTAAGGATCGAAGGATCAATGGAAAGGCAGGGTTAAGAGGACCACTCTTTTGTTCTATTAGCAGCAATTTCCTCTTCATTCTCAGGTTCAGAACCAGTATCTATAGCAGAATAAGCATTTTCAGACGGCAAAAATGTAACTAAGCGTTGTCCTCTAGACTTGAAGCACTGAAAAACGAAAAACCGTAAAGCAAATATCAGTTTGCCTGCTGATCCCTAAAATAATATTATGAAAAACCATAAAAGTTAATTTTCTGCTAATTTGACAAGGGGAAGAATACTGGACATAGTTTTTTTTTTTTTTTATGTATGTCCGTCGATTTCTCCGTCAATTGTGGACCGATTTAAATAATTCTTTTTTTATTTGAAAGTGCATAGTTTCGAGGTGGTCCCATTGTCACCATGTCAGGATCTGATGATGGGATCCCGGAAAAATCAAGGGAAAACCTCAAATTTTATAGGCTGCGCCTACGCGTTACTTGTTTTTTCTGAAGCCATTCAAGTTTTTGCGTCCGATAGACATCATTTTATGTTGATGAGCTGATGATGGAAGGTACAACTCCTTAACGGTTAGGAGTTAGGGGATAATTCTTTCAGTATTGTAGGAATATGTGGACCGTTAGTTGTATTTCATGTACTTTTGCAGCTAAGGTGATGATGGAAAGTACAACTCCTTAACGGTTAGGAGTTAGGGGATAATTCTTTCAGTGTTGTAGGAATATGTGGAACGTTAGTTGTATTTCATGTACTTTTGCAGCTAAGCTGATGATTACCCGGGGATGGGCTGGTCACTAGCCAATAAGGTTAGCACCGGCTCGTCCTAATCGGGTGTGAAGGAGAAACCGGGGGAGTGTAGTGGGTAGCGGACGCTTCGGTCTCGAGTCCCACACACGGCCGCGGGTCTAGCTAGCCTGCGGTTATGGTGCATAAACGCATTCTCCTCCTACCCATGGTGCTGAACACTTAATGAATACCTAATATTATTATCAAAAAATACAATTCTACTCGTATTTTCGCTATCATTATTATGAAAGAGTTTTACTCACTACCTACGTGTTATTCACACTAAAAATAGAAAAATAAACAAACTTTTTAAAAAAAAAATTAAACCGACTTCAAAAAAAAAAAGAAACAAAAAAAACTACCTAAAAAACTGAAAAGCAAAAAATAATTTTAATAAGACATTCATGAAATGCGCTTATTGTCTAAGCCTATTAATTAAATTCTATTTTACGTGCTAGGTAGGTACCTACTAATCTGTTTGAAGTCGGTGCCAAGCCAAAGGTAATAAAAAATGATATATAATAATATTATGTATTATAAAGGGTTACTTATTAATCCGCGGACGTAGGTACGTAATCTGGGTACCTACTATTTGGCTTGGCACCGACTTCAAACAGATTAGTAGGTACCTACCTAGCACGTAAAATAGAATTTAATTAATAGGCTTAGACAATAAGCGCATTTCATGAATGTCTTATTAAAATTATTTTTTGCTTTTCAGTTTTTTAGGTAGTTTTTTTTGTTTCTTTTTTTTTTGAAGTCGGTTTTTAGCAGTTATTTTACTAGTAAGTCGGCAACGGGAAGTATACTGGACATTCAAGTTGCGGGTGTCATAAACACGAAAAAAAACTCAGTTAGACAATAAAAACATTGTAAATAGCTTTCCGGATTCACTCTCTGTAGTTTACAACTATAATTTATGAAAATTGAACGTAAAACAAAGAATAAAATGAAACTTCCCGAGAGCCCTCACAGCACTTCCCTTCTTCCTGCCATATAGCCGGCGATTGCTCGCGTTCCGTGTGTGTTTGTGAGTTGCTGATTTTTGACAGCAAAGTTAGATAGTTTTGTGTTCAATTGTAAATGGCCAATTCACGGTAAACGGTCTAATTTTTAACTCAGATTTTTTCTTATTCAATGGGAAGTATACTGCACGGCGTCGAATTAAGGGTTAAAACTATTGTTTGACAATACATATTGGAATCTAGCTGTAATTAAATGCCGGTGCTGTTCGGCTGGGTGCTCTAAGATTAGATATTTGAATTAAGACTACCTTAATTCAAATACATAATATATCAAATAGTCCAGATTGTCATACAATTATGGAAACGATGTGTTTGTATGTATAAATTCGTTGAAATGACGAAGCATCCGCGTCGTAAACTTTAAAAACACATTTTGATTGATGGAAATAAAATGTTTAACGGTACTGCAGTCTTGATGAGATAATTTAGAATAATAAAATCAAATTAAGCAACCTTACATTAACAGGTATAATTAGAGGTTATTGAACTGCAGTTGCGGCTTAGCTAGCAATAAAATTGTGCTAAACACTTCGTTTTATATTTTTCAAACCATCTTAACTACATGTATGATAAGTTCGTTTTTCAAATATTTTTAGACAAATATTTGTTATCTCTTGTAGCAGAAGTTCTTGGACGCCAATAAGCTCAATAAGCTCTAAAGTTTGTACCCCAAGTAATCAGATCGACCCATTTATAGAGTTGTCTTGTGTGACTTGCCAATCTGCAGTCTGTGATATAGGAGATTATTGGATAAAACAATATTTGTCAATATACATTTTTAATGTATGTTTTTTCATCGCGAAAAATAAAATATTTTTTATAACACAAAACATTGTTTTTTAAGGAAACACAATGATATATAAATTATAGATCCTATCAAAAAAATAATTAAAGAGCTCTTCGTGACGTAGTTCAAACCCACTAAATAAACACGTATAAGTACTTATTTCTTGTTTTATTCTTTAATTGGCGCCAGTTAACTGTCAATTTA
This sequence comes from Mecyna flavalis, assembly GCA_949319885.1. Lineage (NCBI taxonomy): Eukaryota > Metazoa > Arthropoda > Insecta > Lepidoptera > Crambidae > Mecyna > Mecyna flavalis. The sequence continues at coordinate 9,583,810 of OX439435.1, read as the reverse complement.
AGAAACCGTTTTATCGATTATTATTTTTTGTTTTTAAATACATATTAAACATAGAAACACCTAGTCTGACACAAACAGACATGTTCGTCCACACAAGTGTTTGTACCGTGCGGGGATCGAACCCGCGACCTCTGGTGTAGTAGCCGAATTTTTGAAACTCTAATCTAAACAGTAATAATGAATTTAACAATCTCAAAACAAATGCTACTATACCCGATTTATTAGGGAGACAAAAAAGTTGATTGTTAAACTACCATATGATATAAAACATCCTCATTTACCGTGTACCGATTGCGATCTTGGCGTAATTATATTTTTGGATTACATGGGTTCACTGGCCGTGTCATGGGACCAACAAAGGCTATATTATCTTAAGACGACCCGCCTTAGGGCTCCATTACGTCAGATCAACACTTAGCATACCGCAAACAAATGCGATAAGGAAGAAAATGATATACCGTAATTATTATAGTTCGTATCAATCTTCCATAGAACACAAATCACGATATTTGTTTATCGCGCACTTAACTAGTAATAAATAGTATTCTTAATCCCGTTACAATACTTCAACTTCGACATTTTATTCGATTGTTGACATTTTAATCTTGCAAACGAATCTTAATATTAATTAGGTACATTATATTGGTTTTCTAATTTGTTTTAAAAGATTTTTTATGAAGTAGGAAATTATATATATTTTCGTCACAATACCAGTAAATGACGACCCTCATCTTTTCGCATATTTGTTTTATATTAAGGCATAAAGTAAAGTGATTTCTGATTGATAACTATAACTCAAAATCCTAAGTAGTACTCAACACTTACGCAACGTTTCTACACTAACTAGACTAACTACGCCTTAGCCAAAAATGTGATTCCACAATTTTCCCTGTATTCCGCAAGAGAATAGATGGATTTATAGCACAATACTTAGTTTTAACTATCTAATTGCCAAAACGAATTTCGTCAACGAATGTGTGGAAGAGCTTTTACGGGAAGTTTATTGGTGGGTGTGTGTGTAATATGCTTCCACATTCGGCCATTCAGGTTCAAAATTATGTTTATGCTCGCTTTACCTGTTGTTACGTACAATTTGCCTAAATTGATACAGGATCATTATATTTTCCACCACAATGCTAATTGTTCAAAAGTGCTTTAATATTAGATATGTATGCATTATGTTCGGACACTGCAAAACAGATTTTGACCACCGACAGAAATTGATATTGTATAAACTTGGTAGTAGGACAAATGGTAATAAAAATTAAATATTTTATTCCATTCCCGTTCGTCCAACTGGTGGGACGAAGCTTGGTGAATCATAACATAGAGGAAAGTGGACATCATACTAAGTAATAGAGGAGACTCTTGTATATGGACAAAACCTGCATTATTAAACTCTAAAAATCTGTTTTTATAAATTTTTTTTATTGCCTAAAACATACAATAACCTTTAGGAGCAAAAACAAAATAGCAACGTATGCGGAAAATCATTCTCATCATAAAAATATTAAAGACAGAAAACTTTTGATAGGTCAACCAAAAAGTATGTAAGCTTAAAATTCCTTTACCTCTACTATCCAATATAAATTTGCTGCTGCGATAATAAAACTTGATTATTATAGATTATCAAGGAAACTTGAAATTCCTCCACCTCTACTACCTATATAAATTTGCACCTAGAATAATGATAGGTTCAACATCCCTATGGATGGACCCCGAGGGCTCCCATAGAAATCAGTGCATCTTCGACCATCATCCAAGGGATTTGAAAGAACTTATAGTTATGGATTTACCACAAACTTCACCATATAATAGCGTTTCGATCTACTCGCCCACCACAAATGGATATTGTTATTTCACATTTTTAACATCGTGGTATACAATTTAAAGATTATCTTAGTATCTCTGGGAAAGAATTGAGGATATAAATGTAGATAAAGTAAACAACTAAACGAAACTATAGTAATGCTATCCTGTTCACTTAACGTCACGTGAGTTACCGTCATAGGTATGACTAAGCTAAAGATCGCTAAATTACACACAAGAATACGTTTTCAGATGAATTATAATAGATTTCCTTTAAGCTTAGAGCCACATCACTCATTATCAACTCCAAATATTTGTCTGCGAGTAGGGTATCAAATATTTCCGAAACCGAATCCAATACACTCAAAAGGAGCACACAGTTTTCTCACTTGAGGTCAGCGAAAATGCGTTGGTCGACATATTATCAAGTAATGACACAGTAAAGTCGAAAGTTGACTTTTCGCAGTCAAATTAAATTTTGTATAGGAAAAGTGGTATTTCCATTCCTCACAAGTTTTTTGCTTTTTCTCACGACAAGAGACTTCTTTTTGTTATAACGAAAATATCAAAATCTGATTATTTGACCAGTTTTATCAGATCTATATTAACTATCTTAGGAACCTTATCGTTGAAAGCTTTTCTTCGACCGCTTGATACTACTTAACGCTCGATACCATTAAAAAGACACAATGCAGAATTCATCATTGCGATCTCTGTATTGTGTGCTGCTGTTTGTTATATACTTATGTAGAAGTTTGGTTTGACGACGACTTGGGAAAAGTTTCCTCAAATGTAATGCGAACGTACAAATCCTTTCTTCTCGCATAATGCTTGTGTCCATCAATGTTACGTTTTCCTAGTAGCAGGACCGTAACGGTATCGGTGATACTGTAGGAGACAATGACTTGTTCGAGGTGTGGTGCTCAAAGCTCGAGTCGTGAATGTTATGTCACCACATCACCGTGTGTCATCGATCGTATCAACAATCCAGCATTAAGTTCGAAGTGGATTTATTTTTTGTCGATTCTCAATTGACATGCTATTTAATATAGTGCTGTCGGCTAAACTGTGGTCCATTGTAACATCATCGCTTTTTTATACAGTGAACGATTTGTCGGAAGACCTATTTGTTTAATTTATTATAATAGTTAGCCAGCTTTCAAACATTTTGATGTCTTTTCAATGCCATGAATAAATTAATCCTTTAACGTCACTAAAGGATTAATTTAATGGATCAATAATCGGGTAAACTTTTCTAAGAAACTAAATATTAAAACATCTGTTTACAAAGTAGAATAGTGTAAAATATACTCGTACACACATTACAAATAAAAATAGTTCAACATTACTTTTAAAAATACTACTTATTAATTTGATAAAGTAAAAAACAAAGACTTCATCATTAAAATGCGAGTAATACAGAGCGAAAAACACCTTATTATTGTAATTTTATTTCATGTAATTACCGTAAGTATTAAGTAACAGAGCGATGCATTCTTGGCATTGAACTTGATCAAAATATACCTAAGCAGACCTACTTGGCTTTTATGCCAAATGGACCTATTACCTTCAAACCTGAATCTAAATGTAACGCACCTAAGCTTTGTTACAACATGTGCTCGGAATAGCTCCTTTTATTGGAAAGTAACAGAGCGATGCATTCTTGGCATTGAACTTGATCAAAATATACCTAAGCAGACCTACTTGGCTTTTATGCCAAATGGACCTATTACCTTCAAACCTGAATTGCCTTAAGTATACGAAATTCAATCCGACGAACTTGTTAAAAGATTCCTATCCGTATTAAAGTAACTATAGGTTTATTTTTAAAAAATACGATTTTTTTATATTTCCAAAAAAGTAACATTTTTGTTTACTTAGATGAACTAAACTGGACATTTTTAGACCAAAGGCTCGGACAAAACTTAATACTACTTAAAACCATTAAAACTATTACAAGCAGATTTAACCAATTTGTTGTTACACTTGCCGTATTTGGATGGATAGATATTATGTTTTTAAATTAGGAACATCTATTCTTTTTTAAAAGTATCGCAGTATAATAATTATAGCGTCGATTAATAAAGACATCACAACTCAGTTTCAATTTTGAAACGACAGTCAGCGTGAGACTGCAAAGTTTTATTTCGTAGCATGTGGCAGTATAATGAATCGTAAACGGGGTTTGGTCCGCAGATCGCGTACGATGACTGATAAGCTCGCTACAATTTCAACCGTCATCTCTGAAGAATGGCTTCATTTGCATAAGCCGGCGCGAAAACGATTACTCACAATTGAAAAAAAGTTTTAATTATAAAAGCCATAACAAAAAAATGCGATAGATTGTTGTGTTGGTACAACTTTTCAACCCTTAGTACCTAAGCTAAGTACCTATTAAAGGGCTGGACAATGGAGAAACGTAACTTAATGGAAAGATTTTTTTAAATACATGCGTACCTATACTATAAATGTCATTGGAAATCATTCATATAAGCGCCGCACCGTTTAGACTAGAAGATTTATTTTTTTTGTAAATAAGTACATGCAATGCCAACGAATACGATACAATACCTGCTGGATCGATACAAACCGAAATCAACATTCTTTTATCGTCACAAAAGAAAAGTAAATATGTGGAAAAAGTGTTTTACTGTATTGGACGTTGCATCACATATGACCGCTGACCGACTTTCAAGAAACTGATAAAAAATTACCAATTTATGTTGTAAATGCAAATAAAACTACAGTTAAACTTAGAATTATATCAAAAACAACAGGTCGTTAACAGAAACAAGGGCGTCGCCAGCTTATGGCTAAGGGGGGGGCAATGGGGCCATATCCATCATCCATCATCATCAGCATGTAACAGTCCACTGCTGGACATAGGCCTCTCCAAATCGATCATCGGCTACTCGCATCCATCTCCTGCCAGCCATCTTGCGCAGATCATCGCTCCACCTGGCCTGAGGGCGTCCTACACTACGTTTACCGAAACGCGGTCTCTACTCTAGAACCCGTTTTACCCCAACGGTTATCGTTATCGGTTCTACGGCTGATATGGCCAGGCCACTGCCACTTCAGCTAGCTAATCCGGCGAGCTATGTCGGTGACTTTGGTTCTCTGCTGAATAAGCTCATTTTGCAAGTTGTTGAAATAAAGATTTTTCATTTTTTTCATATATTTTTTCATTTCGGATGTGATCCCGCAGAGAAATGCCGAGCATAGCTCTTTCCATAGCCCGCTGAGTGCCGTAAGTGTCCACGTTTCGGCTCCGTATGTCATGACGGGTAGGACGCACTGATTTGAAGACTTTCGACTTTAGGCATTGTGGAATCGGCGATGGAAGACTCGACGTAGTTTCCCAAACGTTGCCGAATCCAACTGAAATTCTTCTATTCACTTCGTCCTCAAAGTTTTTTCGACCCAACTGCAACGACTGCCCAAGGTACACATAAGTTCAAGGACGGCGCCGTGAATTGCAATCGGTTCCTGTAGAACATGTTCATTAAACATGACCTTGGTTTTGTCCAAATTCATCCGTAGGCCGATACGTAAAGAAGAATCAGCCAGGTCATTCAGCATCTGTTGTAGGTCCTGCAGCGTCTCCGCCATTATGACGATGTCATCTCCAAATCGCAAGTGAGAGATGTGTTTGCCTGTTATGTTGATGCCACGTTCTTTCCAGTTCAGCATCTTAAACATATCCTGAACAATTTCGGGGAGATGACGTCCCCATGTCTTACTCCTCGATGCAACGGTATAGGATTTAAATTGTCTGCTGATTTTATACTTGGACGGACATGGTGGCTGCTTTGTACAGACATCTTATCACTTGGACTCCAGAACGGACCAGATTTCAACCGAGTCGAAGGCCTTCTCATAGTCCACATATGACACAGGGGCTGATTATACTCTTCGGTCTTCTGTATAATGCCGCATAGTGTGGATGTGGTCTATGGTGCCGTATCCGCTCCGAAACCCAGTCTGTTCCGGTGAAACGCGTCGAGTCTTGGCGCAAGACGGTTCGTGATCACTCTTGAGATTAGCTTATAGACGTGGCTTAGAAGGGAAATGGGTCGATAGTTCTTCAACAGGCTGTTGTCGCCCTTTTTGAAGAACAGGACGACCACACTCCTACTCCACGCCTTTGGAGTTCTCCTTTCAAACATGACAGCGTTAAAAAGCTTTTGGAGCTCCCTCAGTACGGGTTTACCTCCAGCCTTTAGCAGCTCTGTAGTAACGCCGTCCTCTCCAGGGGCTTTTTCATTTTTGAGCTGCCCGAGAGCAATCTCGATTTCGCCAACGCTGACTTCTGGCAGGTCTTCAGTGTAATGACGAGTTAACGTGGCTCTAGAGTCTTCATTTTCGGGATCAGGTCGAGATGCATGCGAAGCGTATAACCGGCCATAGAAGTCCTCTACCTCTGAAAGGACTGCCGGCTTTGAGGCAACAACTTCTCCACTTGCTGTGGTCAGCTTCGTCAGGTGGCTTCTTCCGAGAGATTGTACGAACACCTTAGACCCCCGATTTTGCTCTATAGATCTTTTGATCGAAAGAGTATTAAAGCACCGGAGGTCGTGACGCATACGTTTATTTACCTCCCGGTTAAGAGCTCTTTTACCGGACGAAGTGGCGGGCGGGTCTTCACGTCGTTGCCTCATTAGCCCTAAAATCCCTTCGGAAAGTTCCTGCCTTTGCACCGCATGTTGCAAAATCTTCTACCTTCCTCCCTGAGGATTCGAACCACATTTTCAAGCTTTCGGTCAACATCAATTGTGGTTTCCAAGGCAGCAAATTGGTTCTCCGGGTTCGACTGGAACGTTTCAGATCTTATCATGGTTTGGAGCAGAGTTGGCCGGAGTCTGGACTTCATCAAACGGACGAGTCTGTGATCGCTGCCGGTATTAAATCTGTTGATCACGGAGACATCTCTGAATATGTGCCGCCTGTCCGCCAAGATAAAGTCGATCTCGTTTTTCGTCATAGTGTCGGGGCTCTGCCACGTCCACTTCCTTTGGGGCTGCTTCTTAAATCTGATATAGCCGTGATGAAAATGGCGGCGATTCTAAAAACGGACGTCAAAATCTTAATGTTATTCTGAATATTTAAATATTTTCTACAATATACATTTAACCTTGTGAATTTATTTACGTTTTGTCATGCAATGCGGAATTTATTAATAGGTAAGGAAGTCAATTGCACTTGCACTTTGGTCGCTTTGCGGCTAGCTACATTTGATCTCTAGGGGGGGGCAGCTGCCCCCCCCTGCCCCCCCCTGGCGACGCCCGCCCTTGACAGAAAATAGAAGATGGATGTGTTTATATTGTAAATAAACTTATGTACCGTACCATGGTTTTTAGAACGATAGAATTTTATTTATTTATAGTACAAGCAGGTAGCCCTATTTACATAAAACAATATACTTACAACGGTTTTTAGTAATAAATCGAAAATAACTGTTTTTTTTTTTAATTGCGGGAAAGATACGTTTTGAGCTTTTGCATAATTTTAAAATAGCAGGTTTCATTTATCAGAAAGTGACTTTGAGCCTGCTCATGAGACACAGAAAGTATGAAGGGCCACAAGACCACAGCGAAATAGCATTTCATTACTGTCCTACTGTGTTATTGCTCTTTTTATATTTTATCCGTTGTCTGGCACCCATAGCACAAGCTAATGCTTAGTTTGGGGCTAGATGGCGCTGTGTGAATAATGTCCAGGGATTTATTTATTTATTTATATCTCTTCAAGCCCTCAAGTAACGCATTAAAAATGTTCAATACCTGTCCTAAGATTATTAGTTTCAAAAATGGCTGAAACATTGTGTTGTTAAAAATTAAAGCCTGTCTAAACATTGTTGCAAAATCTCAAATAGCTCGGGCGTAGCATTCGTTTTTTTGCTATGATAATACTGTGCATGCCAACAAAATAATCCAAGTTGTCTAAGAACATCTCAACACATCGGACTCATAAACGCCTACCTACTTCGTTACGCCACAGTAATCTTGTTTCCAGTCAAAATTATCTTAAAGCTTCTTACTCACGCTCGTGTTGTGTGTGTGGAGTAAATTATTTAATCCAATGTCAGGGTCCGATGCAGTATTGCGACCGTGAATCGAACTGGTTTGTCTAGAACCAAAGTTGATGATGCACGGTAATTTCGGTCTTGCAGCTTTTATTTATATACGAGAAAAACACAAGTGCGTTCAACCCCATTTAAACGTCAATTGTTGTTCGATATTGTACGCTATTCCTTATTGGAAAAAGCTGTGGTTTAGTTTGGATGCCTTGAAGTACAAGAAGATAAAAAGTAGAGTAAAATATGCTGTAGCGAATATCTGCACTCAGCGCACCTGTCCTACTGGAAAAATTATGTCCATACGATTATTATATTAATAGAAATATGAGTGCGACCATTAGGGGTGTGACTTGATGGGGGTTTTGCCACATTCATAGCACGAAGGCAATTGTATGTTTTTCTTTTTTGTCCTTTTATTTATTTTACTCTATTCGTCTATTCAATGATAAGTGAATTCTGTTAATAAAACTCTAACATCCTTGACCAAATAGCACTACGTGTATTTCGTTTTAATTCTTCCAGAATCTTTTCTATAAAATAAATACTTATTCGCCAAAAGATAATTTTTGTTTATATTATATGTACCTATTTCTGTCAATAACTATCTATTTATAATCATTTGTGCATTTTTAGTTTTTACAGACTAAACACGTATTTGCCTTGATTTACTAGTATTAAATAGCTTTTATTGATGATTGTACTGATCGGAGCGATTAGTAAAGCGAATGCAAATGAAATAAAATCCATCACAGGACTCTGTAATCGACATGTCAAAGGAAATTAAAAGCTCCTTTTTATAGCGGTCTTGTTTAAAAAACTTAAAATTACCCCCTTATAATTTATCTTTTTGATGAACTTGATACGCGTGATAGTGGTCTGCTATGAATTTAGCATCTATTTTGTTTTATATTTTAAGTTTCGTTCAGGTCACACGAGATGAAAGATTGCGCTGCATAATATGTAACCATGTAACGAATGGTTGGATTTGAATGTCGATAAAGGGTAACAAATATCTAACAGTTCCGGTCGTACAAATAATTATTGGACTTGCTAAATACAGAAATAATACAATCACGATCAGACCTGGGACTTTTGTCCCCTGTAGCGCAGCCTACACCTAAAGTGCGATCACGAAAGCAGTCTGAGTCGAAATCATAATATCAACTCTATTTAACCGAATGAATTACGAATTCTGCCAACGTCGTGCATGTTTCCATATACACTATAAAAAATCTTGTATTATGGTGTTTTTTTATATAATTCAATTTTCATGGTCAATGATTGATGGATGATTCTCATCTCTGTAATTATTATGATGTATTGCCGATGGAATTTCTGCATAAAAAAATTAACTGTAGCAAAGAATAGCCTATATTCTTATATTTAAATGATTGTTTAAAAAAAGAAGTACATTATTAAAGTGCCCATGCTCATAATACAAAACTTTGCTTTTTTTACATATTGGTGCTGCTGCGTATCTAATTTATAAACGCAGTTTAAAGAACAGTTTCGAGTAAAACGCAGTCAACGTTTTGTTAGGATGAAAAATTTATATTGGAGCTAAAGAGCAAAACTCGATCTTAATATGGTCCTGTCCTATTTACTATGACCATGGATCATGGATCATCATCAAAACCCATCCAGGACAATCATTCTTTTAATGGAATTTACGATACGTACCTACTTTGCTCTGATTCTGGATGTTAACATAGTTATATGATTTACTTCTCTTGATCTTCTGTCTAATTTTATATTAATTTGGGTATTCTATGAGTAATACTGATGTCAAACGCTCGTTTTAACAAGATAACCTCCCCTTCTGTTCTGTTCTTTATTTTTCACATAATATTTATAAATGTTTCGTATCTAGTATAACGTAACATTATTTTATTTGCTGCTTTTTCATTCCGATTTCCGTGTTTCAATTAAAATAACAGAATAACAGTTCAGTCTACACGGCGCTCTTCGCGTAGATATATTATTGTTACTCAATTAATGGTCATGATTCACCCTCAATCACACAGTATGGATTAGGCAAAACATCAACAATGTTCGTACACCATTTATTTCCACTAATTACACCTTATTGTTAACACAAAAAATATAATGTGGGCTACTTTTTACAGTAATTTGTGCGTTTGTGTCTGTTTATGAATTCATACGTAATTATTATGTTAGTACTAGCGTAATAAAATCGCAAATGATAATTTTAAATTTACTTTTTATGACTAATATGAACTCTCAAGGTAGGTTTTTCGTTTTATTTAAAATGTACAAGGTGGGCCAAAAGTAATCACCCTATTGGAAGATGCTCTCATTTTTGCAAATGACCGCCAATGTCAATTATGTTTTGACATTTGTGGACTAGACAGATGTAGAATACAAGTGAACAAGCCATGGAGCGATACATCCCCCAAGAACGCGGAATAATCGTGTCTATTTTTTTGCGTAACAATTCTTCTGTGTGGTGTTGGCGCATCGCGAATTCCGTCGCCGATTCCCCGGCCGTCCGACACCGACTGCGCAAACACTGCGCTGGTTTGGCCACCAACCTTTAAGAGTATAGGACCATACGAGACGTTGCCAGGAGTGGCTGGCCCCGGAACGCCTGTTCTGCTGAAAATATCGCCGCTGTTGCTGAGGATGTCGGGCTATGTCGCCGTAAGGGACAACAGTGGACGGTGCGCGCTATAAGGCCATGTTAACCGAGTTTTTTTCTACCGCAATTGGACGAATTAGGACTGGTGGATATGTGGCTTCAACAAGACGGAGCAACGGCACACACTGCGCGAGCCACAACCGATATTCTGAAGGTGGCGTTCCCGGGTCGCCTCATCTCTTGTTTTGGCGATTTGCACTGGCCTGCAAGATCGCCCGATTTAACCGTTCCAGACTTTTATTTATGGGGTTTTTTGAAGTCTCGTGTTTACGTAAACAAGCCCGAGACCCTGGAAGCCCTCAAGAACAACATTCGACACGACTGCGACAATCTGTCGCCCGAAGTTCTCGCCGAAGTGATGAGAAATGCCATAAGATGAGCCCGTATGGCAATCAATTGTGACGGCGCCCATTTGACCGATATCATCTTCTCGACGTGAACAATAAAATTCTAAAGGTTCAAATAAACATAATCAAAAAAGAGAATCGAAGTTTTTCATTTAGAAAAAAAATGAGAGCCAAACAACATCGGATGACTTCTTTTGGCCCACCTTGTATTATTAGTAGGTCGGATAGGTATCCGACTACCGGTACTGATCTTCACATATAATAATTTGTAGTCAAATTGTAGTATGGTAAGGTTACCATACTACAATTTGACTACAAATTATTATATGTGAAGATATGAAATAGTTATTGATTACATACAGTTTTTATGTATTCATCTATTTCGTCTCCTGGTCTACGTCCGTTCAGACATACGCGGCTGTGATTTTTGGGTCCTGAGTTCGATTCCCATTTAAAATTTTCCCTACATAAAATTGGTCTGTTCCGGATTTTAAACTTGATTTTTAGACGACTTAAATAAAACTTCTTCTAACTTTTTTCATTTTGTTATTATAATATTCAGTTTATTGCCCTTGACTTAGTGCCCAAACAAAGCGAAGCTAATAAAGTAGTAAGTGAAGTACTACTAACAATAGTTATACCACGTACGTTCACTCTAGTCTCAATTACAAAGCAAAACAAAAGCGTTTAAAAGTTAATCTACGAACGAATACCAACACAGTCTCGCTATCGATCGAATTAACATACGCTGTGCGCCCGCGCACCCTATCGGAACATCTCCTCGACTCGTACGGTGTAACACAATTAAGGGAACAAAAAGGAACCTGTGTGTGATAGTGTTGCCCAAATTCAGTCTTGGTCTTGCAGTCTTGGTCTTGTTCTTGCGTTTTTGCAAGACCAAGACCAAGAACAAGACCGCGTATTTTTAGCAAGACCAAGACCAAGACTCACCGTGCAAGACTTGAGCAAGAACAAGACATAGCCTGCAAGACTCTTGCGTCTTGCAGCTAGGACTTAGCGCTATTTCACTGAGTAGTTAGGTGTAACAGTTCGGTGTATAGGTAGGTACGCTTAGGAATTCTATGAGACGCAAAAAACTGTATCAAAGAATATGAAAAACTGGACCTATGCGCATTACGACTAATACCATAAACATAGCGAATAAAAAAATATCTATTAAAATCAAACTGAGTGCATGCATAGTTATGTTTTAACCATCGGCACTTTGATAATGCGGCATCAAAGGTTTTGTACTTACTTCTCAAAGAAATTTGCCGCTTTTCGGAAGTACATGGTTATGATACACGCGCACGTGTTTATTAAGAAACAGTTACTTCCATGGAAAACGACATATAGGTCAGTTGATTTTTCGAATTTCTTATCAAATCTTCAGTTATTTATTAATCTGCTTGATCTTTACTATGGCTATGTTAATTCAAGCTCACAATGTTCCAATTCTAATACGTTTTTCTAAGATTTAAAGTAAACTTTAATAAATAGTAATAGACTAATAGGTAATTGCAAGACTTGCAAGACTTGCAAGACTCTTGCTGCAAGACCAAGACCAAGACCAAGACTGGGAGCGCAAGACCAAGACCAAGACCAAGACCAGGTGTATTGGCGCAAGACCAAGACCAAGACCAAGACCAGGTGTATTGGCGCAAGACCAAGACCAAGACTGGCTAAGTCTCGTCTTGTTCTTGCATTTGGGCAACACTAGTGTGTGAACACAACGAGCGCTAAACAAATCTGCCTGATCCTGAGCGGAACGAAGTAAATCTTAGTCGAATGCTGTTAGTTTAGTCTCATAACGTTATATGTACGCATATTTCCACTAACAACTTAAGAAGTAGAGCAATTTCCTATCTAGTCATTTATTGTTTCACACGGCCATGTCGCATATCTACGAGGGCCGTGACAGTCTGGATTGTTTCCAAGACAATTTAAAACCCGTTTGGTAACCACAAAAATATTTACCTATTTTTCTTTGATATTTTTTTAAACAGAGAGAGATTAATGATTTTGCCACTTTTCAATAATTTTGTAGGGGATGGACTGGGTGTCAAACATCTGGGTGCGGCTTGAGCGATATGATGACCAAAAGACTTACGGTGTTTATAATTTTAAATGGGTGTTGTACGCGCTTACGAGGTATCTCGACAAGACGAGGAAGGTACACGAAGGAAACCTATTTAGTAGGCTGTAGATAGGTGAACAGGATTACTAAATCCTGTTCACCTATACTGAAAGTTGACTGACTTTCTCATTAATAATTTTTTTTTTTATAAATGCTGATAGGTAAATCAAAATATAGATATGGCTTGGCCGTTCAATTAATGAACAGTGAATTAATAAATTTTTCACCTTATCTAGGGTGAAAGGTATAAGGTGAAAATGTAGCGAAATGGTCAAGCCACATATTTATTTTGACTAAAGTGTAGAGTTTCTAAAGTTAGGGCGTGTTGAGTTAGAAGCTTGGCTCTACATGAGATTTGATAACTTTTTGACAGTGCGAGTCATTTATGGTCTCGTCTTGGCAAAATTTTACATGAAAATTTGAGATCTTTATTTTCAGTAAGCATTTAATATTGTTTTATGATAATAAACGGTAAACTTTTATTGCTTGATAATATCTTTAAAGCAAATTAACAGCAAATTGTATACCTGTTTATTAGAATGAATAATATAATTCATTTCCTATAATATTGTAGGAAAACATCGTGATTGTGGATTTAAGTGAGTAATACCAGGTCATGGGTATAGCGGGCAGGTTGGTACGAACTGCGATTATTCAAATTTCGCGATCACGCTTTGCAAAGTGCAGTCAGGAACATCTTAGTCATTTCAACGATTGATGAAGCTTCGAAGGGACTTTGGGAAATTCAGACTATTACAATATGAATAAATTATAAATCAAAGGTCCATTAACAGGTTACAGGTAATTGAATTTTGATCTATCGGTAAGGTCCATCAACAATCGGAGACAATTAGAAGATATTTTGGGGTAACATCTTGCTGATTCAGCCAATTTCAGTTATAAATTATGATTTAATTACTCTTTAAAAGTACGTCCTAATTTAGAAAAGAAAGAGTACACAAACGATAGATCAATAATATTTACTCATTTATGAAGTACGCCTATCCTCTTTTTATATTATAGTATACTCTAAATTAAGTTTAGTTTGTGCCAAAACTACCTACGAGTAGGGTAGCTAATGTAAATAAATAACTTCCTGTATATGTATTGATTGGTAGTCATATTGATTTCTATACCTAACTTAGCGCATTTGAATGTAGATTTTTCCATTTACAATATTTTTAACGATCAATTAAAAGTTTTATAAAGTTCTCTGGTTTACAAAATCAATTTCCTAACGTTATTTTTAAGTTATACTCAGTATTTATTTTATGCAATATCAGGATATTATTGTTTTTTTGTTACATGAATGCAACAGCATATTTAATAACATATAAAGATATCGATTACCTACCCACTAGCTTAATTGGTATGGCAAGTTCTACTGTATAAAGCTTAAAACTATGAATGATCTCAGATCTTATTGAACAGGAAAGTGTTGATTTATTATTGTTAACTAACTATTAACTTTACAGTAGGTTTCCTAAATTGGGGATTCAACCGACTAAAATATGCATAAAGAAATATTATAGAGACGTCTAAATCCAGATAAATAAAAATTTCTATAAGTTCAATATTTTCACAATGCTCACTATGGTATAATTGTTATTACAATTATTTTTAAAATTTAAAAGTCGACCAAAATACTTATTATTCTTAGAGAAATAACATTTTTATCCATCGCATTTATGAAGCCTATTTATTTTATCCATCGCATTGATGTAGGTAGTATTTAAGTATGTATTAGATTTTAAATCTTGAACTTGTGAAATCGTATGTATTGTTAGTTAAGGTATTCTACTTATCTCCTGTTCTGTCCTAATTCAGAAATGAGAGATTAAAATTAGCGCCAATCAATTTTAATTGCTTATCGTCTTCCTACTTTGTACCCAAAACTTTTTGCATTCGTATCGGAAAAACTTTTACTGATGTAAAATAAATGAAATACCTAATCAACAAAATCTTTTAAAATAAAATATGATACAAATTAAGAATTTCTTAATTATTCTTTTAAAAATATTTTGTTAACTTACCTTTAAAATCAGGGCAATATTTTTCACTTACACTCAAAAATACAGTCTTAAATATCACAGATAATAATGGCAAAAAGTTTTTTAATGTTTTAAAAAACAGCTGTCAACTTTCCCGCGTCCGCGCTCGTTTGAAAATGGCGGGCGATCTTTCGTAGGGGCTGCGACCTGCGTCCTTGCGAAGCAAGCAAGGTCTCGGCTAGGCTATGTATGGAGGCGCGTCGCGGATCCTCCGCTTCTTATACTCATCGTACGACTATTTTAACAGATGCCCCGGGTTGGCAGTGACCTGTGCAGTCGGTATCGCCTGTGGTCCTGGAATCCTGTCGAATTGGTGCTTTTTGCATACTGGGCTTGGCATGAAGGCTTTGACTCACCACAAATACGTATTAATTCCATCGAGTCATAACAATTGAGGGAAAAAATTAAGCTTATGTATATTAAAGACTAATTTTTATTCTTACATAACATGAATTATATTTTTTTGCGCAATAATATAAACAAATACAAAATATTTTCGTTACCTATCTTTTTAGTTTTTTAGATTTGAATCGTAAAGTTAATAGAAAATATCTACTTCCAACAAGAAAATTTTACTTAAAATTATTTCTGGTGTTCTGTGCAGCCCTGATTTTGTACTTGACTCAATAAATTGGGATATATGTTGAGGTCAGAGGCAATAGATTGAAGGCCACTGATGCGCTAGAAGTCTAAACAATAAAAAAATATAGTACTACTTTTTAGCGGCAGAAACAGCTAAAGTAAAGATGTTAGCCTATTTTAATGTCTCACCGCAGGGCAAAGCTCTCCAAACACACAATCTTTAAAACTTACCTATCTCTACCAACTCACCAGTGATCAAAACAACGGCAACGCAGCAATAATCTGAAGATAGCGATGATCACGATTATGAAGATAAAACGATGATGGTGATTACCGTTAACCTCATGCCTACAATATTTTAGATTATCATGGATTTATTTATCCAAATTTCCAAAATTTACCTACCCACATAACTCGATTTTGGATGTCGACGTAGGTATAATACGCTTACCCCGATTATAATTAGATTGGATCATACGGCACTGAAAAATAACTATTGATTTAATTTTGTTTAATATAAAATAAAAAACATTATTTTGTACACTTTAAGGATGCACTTATAGAAAGTTACAAAATTATCAATGTTAAAGTGACTCTACCAGCGGTTTCGACTTTTTTAAGAATCGGCAACAAACTAGATAAAAAAAATTATTTAAAAAAAATTATCCATTAAATCTATGTAAGTACCTAAGAACTAGTTAACTAAGTATAATACAAGTATGTAGAATGAAAAGTTTAAATCATTTATTTGGAGTCATTTGGAGTGTTAAAAATAAAACTAAAATTGCTAGGTAAAGCTACTTTCGTGAACCGAACATTTAAAGACAATTATGATGTCCCAGTAACCCTGCGCGCGTACACCCTACGTTCTCCCTATGCCATTCATCTCGTCTATAAATATACGTCGCCAGGTTTTCCCGGGGTGGGCACGTTTTCTTTTCCCTAGACGATTCCAATTCAGAGCCTGTTTGGGCATATGCTCGGAATCCCTTCTAAACGTGTAGCCAATCCATTCCCTCTTGCAGCGTTTAATTTGCTGATCAATCGGAGTTTCGCCGCAGAGTTAAAACAATTGTTGGTTACTTAGTTAGGTACCTATGTATAGGAAGTGGCTGTCGATGATTTGAACTTGGCGCGAGATGACCATCGTCAAATTCATGTCTTGCAGCAGCACCACAGATTTGACGCTGGGTCCGAAGATTTAGATATTAATTTAATTCGCAAATTCGTCATGAATCTGAACAACACGAATACGTACAACTTCAAATGAATGATAAATTTACGTTTTACAATGATCCAAACTTTATAGATCGTTTCCATTTCGTAACCTTTCTGCGCTACGAAGGATTGATTTCTCATGATACCGGTATAACTGTACCTACTGGTGTATTCTTATTGAGGACTACTCGAGTCATTCATGTTTTGGATATTTTTAAATGGGTACTTGAAAATGTAACGTTACTTGTTAGCACTATCAGTGGTGAGCACGATCTGTCTCGTTCCAAGATTAAAAATCACTTACGGCAAAACTGAAGGCCATATAACTCTTTCGCGACATACAACGAAACGATAAACGTTAATACCGTTACGTATGATGTTTTCGGAGCCACTATGAAATAATGTGATCGTTTAACATACCCGCTTGTTCGATAATTTATGCGAATTAATTCAATGCAGTTTTTTAAGCTTATTTTGTATGCAAACTCAAATGACCGTCTATTATTTAAGCCCTTTGGGTCCTTTGATTTTATCACAAAATTAAATGTAAGCACATTGAAAATCAACAGTACTTGATAAATACACACTTAATACAAGTCACGACATAATTACTTAGAGGCTCTTTTTTTTAATTTTCAAAAAAGGAGGCACGGTGTTTGTTTTATTACAAATAAATTATTACGAACTTATTCTGTCAGTGGTGAATTTGTCCCTTACCCAATGATATTTTTTTTTATCATAGCATAGCCCTTCATCAGCATTATCATCATCATCATCAGCTTGTAATAGTCCACTGCTGGACATAGGCCTCTCCAAATGCTCGCCACGCTGATCGATCCTCAGCCACACCTTTATAATTTACCATAATTTGTTACTCTATGCCATTTATAAAAAAAAGTAACAATAATTTGCCTTGGTGTCTATTTTAAAACTTTAGTTATTTAACCGAACTTGGAGTTACATGCTCAGAAATAAGATCGACTGCTTAATTAACACAAATAATTGGGTATGCACAGCACAGCCTCCAGAATGCAATTAAGCAGTATCTCTTTGCTCTGATTTTAAGTTTCGCACACCAGCTAAAGGAACGGTTCAAAATACGGTGACAAAGAAAGCAAAATAAAAGTGGTTAAGTAAGTGAAGTTCAATCTTGATTCTTGATAGGAAAGGAACTCGTTTACGGATAAAAATACTTCCGTTAATTACTCAATCACCTTTTTCTTTTAAGTGCTGAAAAATGCTTGAGGAATTTCAATTTATGTCAAGACCATAAGTGAGTAATTAATCTCAAAATAACTAATTGGATGCCTTTGAAAATTAAAGGCCTATGTTGCGGCCCCATGATAGTACAAAATATTCGAAATTATTTCACGTTTACTTGATTAACTACAGTCTCTTTACAAGGAACAAATTTATATCTCTGGACATTAAATATCACATTTAAATGTTAAATTATCAGATAATAGTAACAATATTATTAATAACAGTTGTTATGTTATGTTATGGAAGGAGAAACCTATTATAATACAATAGTACTTAATGGAATTTTAACCATAGCTCACAAACTGCAACAAAAAGGAATTTTTAATTTTTTCAAAAAGTATCTGCTCTGCTACACCTGCAAGAATTTAAAACATTGTAAACTTACTTTTGACCAGATGAGAGCATTTCGGTATTTAAGGAACCTTAAAAACCTCATCATCATCATCAGCCTATATACGTTCCCACTGCTGGGACACAGGCCTTATCTCAATTGTGAGATAGTGTGGGCCATACTCCGGTCTGACGGTCTAAAATCTGACGGTCCCGAACATACGTAGGTAATGAGTTACGACGAAAACTTGATGCCGGAATCCTTGTTATTTTTGCTTAATAACAACCTTCGCAGTTTTGACAGTAATTATCGGGTGCAATGACCCCTCAAGTCATTCGGCTAGACTTGATTTCAAATTCAAAGATCTACCTATTATCACACTCTAGGTAACTACTATTAACAAGTTTTGGTAATACAAACTGCTAGCCTTCCGCCCGCGGTTTCACCCGCGCTTAATTTTTCTTTTTTGTTCCAGGTTAGTTAGTTAAATATCCCCCTCTTCCCCCCACATTTCCGGGATCAAAAGTACCCTAAGTATGTCACCCGGGGATAGTGTAGCTTTCCAACAGTGAAAGAATTATTTAAATCGGTGTAGTTGTTTCAGAGCCTATTCAAATCAAACAAACAATCAATTAGTATAGATGTAGAACATCTATGAACCATGATACCATGACCCATGATAAAACTTTTTATTAATGGTCAAAGTTCATCAGGCTCATTTTTTTGGACTATCTACTGTACTGTCATCCTCTGTCGGTTGTGTAGGATAGTGTCTCCCTAGAAAGGACGGAGTTTAACCGCTTAACACGGTGCTACTAATCATGGTCACAGATTACTAAATAGTTACTAATCATGGTTTCCTGATAGTGGTATCATGAGAGTCGGTAATTGTAGGCTAAAAGCCATCCAGATACCAACATACCTGTACTTGGTAAACCAATGTTACCATAACTCAAGTCACTTTTTCATAAATGACAGTGTAACAGATCCACTTTGTAGGTATTAGGAATTATCCGGACCTTGCTTTTTATGTCAGTGGATTATCTTGGGGTGAACTAAGGGAAGAAATAATTGCCCTTGGTACACCCGGGTGAACTACGAAGGTGGACCATGGGCAATGACTGGACATTTTATTGCAGGTGCCTACCTATTGTTTTCTAAAATAAGGGTCAGTGGAGCATTTGAGCGTTGTTTACGTTTTGTTGTATGACACATTATGTGACGATTCGACCAAATTTGGATTCCGTGTCGCGAATACGTCTTGCATAGTAAACGCGAAATTTTAACCTTGAAGTAGTTATTGCTTTTCTATGTGTAAGTTTACGTGGGCCGGTCAATCGCTACAAGGCGGGCACTGGTTCGTCCTCTTCGGGTGTAAAGAGAAACAGTGGGAGTTTGGTGGGTAGTGGGACGCTTGACTCCCGTGTCCCACACACGGCCGCAGGACTCGCTAGCCTGCGGTTAAGGTGCATAAACGCATTCTCCTCCGAAAAAAAAGGTGTAAGTAAGTAATTTGTAAACAGAACAAATCTATATGTAAAATTAAATAAACACTCTTGTGTGCAATATTTGGATGTGGTTGAAGGAGTGGTGCGGAGGGCGGCTCCAAAACCAGTCCTGCTTGGCGGGGATTTGAACGCCAAGCACATCACCTGGGGCTCTCGGTCGAACAATGCATTCGGGGAGGACCTCGTGTCCTGGGCGCTCTGTCTAGGGCTCGAGGTCCTAAATCGGGGAAACACCTCTACGTGTGTGAGGTGGAATGGGGAGTCAATTGTTGACGTCACCCTAGCCACCTCCCACCTAGCAGCACGTGTCGTGGACTGGCGGGTAATGGCTGACACGGAGACTTTGTCAGACCATAGATACGTCCGATTTGGAATCTCCGTGGGCGGTCCGGGGGCTCCTGTTCGGCTGGGCCCTTCTGCTGGTGCTCCCTCAGGCTTCAAGAGGTGGTCGCTTCCGAAGCTCCAACCTGAAGTCGCTAAGGAAGCAGCAATCTTCCGATCGTGGGCCGATCCTCCTGCAGAACTGATCGGGGATGCAGACGGCATGGCGAACCTTTTTGCAGACGATATGAAGGTCGTCTGCGATGCCGCCATGCCGAGATCAAAGGGATATCCTCAACCTAAGGCGGTATACTGGTGGACGCAGGAGATTTCACGCCTACGTGCTACCACTCTCACGGCCAGAAGAGCTCTGCAGCGTTGTCGGAGGCGCACGCACAGAGCACCCGGTGAAGAGGACGAATTACGTAGGGTATTCAGGGAGGCTCAAAGGGCTTTGCGCGTGGAAATCAGCAGGTCCAAGGGTGTTGCCGAGGAGGAATTCTTAGCCCTCCTCGATCGTGACCCCTGGGGGAGGCCTTATCGAATGGTACGAGGGAAATTCCTAGGAGGGCCCTGCCTCACATCGGCTATGGAGCCTGATCTCTTAAAGAGGGTTCTGGAGACTTTGTTTCCAAATCCAGGACCATTCTCCCCTCCCAGAATGCCCGCTTGTGAAGGTGCGATCCCCGAAGTGTGGTCTGAAGGACCCCCGGTCACGGACGAGGAGTTTGAGGCCGGGAAAAGGCGGCTCCTAGCCAAGAACAAGGCTCCAGGGCCGGATGGGGTCCCATCCAAAGTGTTAGCTTTGGCGACGGGACTATTGGAGGAGCGATTTCGCGCGGTGCTGAATACCAGCATCGCCACTTGTCACTTCCCAAAGAGGTGGAAGGCGGGACGGCTCTGCCTTTTAAGAAAGGATGGCCGACCTGCCGACTCCCCGTCGGGCTACAGGCCAGTAGTGCTCCTAGATGAATCTGGGAAATTTTTTGAAAAGATTCTCGCTTCCCGCATCCTGGAACACCTCGAAAGCCAGGGGCCTGATTTGGCGGAATGCCAATATGGCTTCCGGACCGGCCGGTCCACTATGGACGCGGTGGGCCGCCTCAAAGAGTGGTCGGAAGCGGCCACAGCACAGGGGGATGCTGTAATCGCGGTGTCCACGGACATCGCGAACGCGTTTAACAGCATCCCCTACGAGTGCATAGAGGCGGCACTTGTGTTCCACCAGGTGCCCCTCTACCTCCGCGCCCTTGTCGCGGATTACCTGAGGGGTAGAGTGGTCCTATACGAGGACGCGGAAGGCCGCGTCCAAGAGTGGCCAATGGCGGCGGGTGTACCCCAGGGTTCCGTCCTTGGTCCACTCCTCTGGAACCTGGGGTACAATTGGGTCCTGCGCGGGTTGCTCTTGCCGCGGATGGAAGTCGTTTGCTTTGCAGACGACACATTGGTCGCGGCGAGAGCAACGAGCTGGGATGATGCGGTCCAGCTCGCGTCGGTCGGCACAACAATGGTCGTCCGGCGCATCCGCATGCTGGGGCTCAAGGTAGCATTGGAAAAAACCAAGGCCATGCCATTCCGTGCCTCACGCTGCAGGATCCCACAGGGGCTCAATGTCCTTGTAGAGGGGGTCCGAGTTCCTGTCGAGATGCACATGAAATATCTCGGCCTAACCTTGGACCTCCGTTGGAGTTTCGAGGAGCACTTTAAGCTCCTCGCTCCACGGCTGTGCGCCGCCGCCGCAGCCCTTGGACGGGTCCTCCCTAATGTGGGAGGCCCAGGACCGAAGTGCCGTCGCCTCTACCATGGTGTGGTGAGGTCGATGGCACTGTATGGAGCCCCTGTATGGGCGGAGAAGCTGTCCCCCCGGCTAAAGGCCCTCTTGCGGCAACCGCAGAGGGTTATCGCAACCCGGGCCGTGAGGGCATACCGCACGGTCAGCCACGGAGCGGCCTGCCTTCTAGCAGGAGTGATCCCGTGGGAGCTCGATGCCCTGGTTCTGGCCCAGGTACATCGAGTTCGGGTAAATGCGAGGTTGCGGGGGGAGCGACCCAGCCTGGAGGAGGTGGCGCTGGGTCGTGTCCAAGCCAGGGAGGAGGCCCTGGCCAGTTGGGCAGATGCTCTTGATGCCCCGAGTGCCGGCCACCGGACGATCGAGGCGATTCGTCCGGTGTGGAGGGATTGGTTGGAGCGCCAGCATGGCTGCCTCAGCTATCGTCTAGTGCAGATGTTGACCGGACACGGCGTTTTTGGTCATTACCTGCACCGTGTACCCCGTCGGGAGGAATCGCCGCAATGCCACCATTGCGGTTCTCTCGATGACACGGCCGAGCACACACTAGTTGAGTGCCCGGCCTGGCAAAACGAGCGGCGCGAACTCCGCGCAGCGCTAGGCGGTGGACACCTCTCGTTGGCAACTATGGTCCAGGCCATGGTTGCCAGCAAAAGAGCGTGGGAGGCGGCCGCCTCCTTCTGCGAGGCAGTCATGTCGCAGAAGGAGGTAGCGGAGAGGGAACGGGAGCAGGATCCTCATGCCGCTCCCCTCCGGCGTAGACGGCCGGGCCGGAGAAGGCGTGCTCACAGGCGTCTCCTCTAGCCTGCGGACGACCTGCGTGCGGGGGTAGCCCCCCAGCGTACGCATTGCACAGGTCGTCCAAGCCAAGTCTGGGGATCACCTCGTTTCTCGGGTGGTCCTCCTAAGGCGCAAACCCTGGCCCACTGCACCAGGCTGGGGTACCCGGGGATGGGCCGGTCAATCGACACAGAGCGGGCACCGGCTCGTCCTCTCCGGGTGAAGGGGGAACCGGGGGAGTTTAGTGGGTAGTGGGACGCTTGGGTCCCGAGTCCCACTCACGGCCGCAGGTCTCGCTAGCCTGCGGTTAAGGTGCATAAACGCATTCTCCTCCGGAAGAAAAAAAAAAAAAAAAAAAGGTTAGTCATATTTTTGCGGGATAAAAAAGTAGCTTACATAGGTATGTAGAGGTAGGTACCTCTCTTCAGCTTCCAAACCTCCTCCATTTTATGACATGAACGGAGGACCAACCAAAATGCTTATATTCCAACGTTATCGCAAGGGAACTGAGCACGATATATACCGAGATCAAAATGTACCCTACGTCATTTAAATTATATCAAAATCAGCTTTGTGGTAAGGGCATAAAGTCGTAACAGACAGACATACAGGTAGAGTAAGTTACCTCCTTTTTAATAAATAATAGACAGGACACAAACGTTGTTATTAAACCACTCATTGTGACCACTCATGATGAAAGCCTTTGTCCTGCAGTGGAACCACAGAATTCATAATTACTAATTCTAGTCTAATTCTAAAAATGGGACATTAAATAGACTAATAAGGACCTACTGTAATGTAATATTATTTTAACATCTGATGTAACGGACACCAAAAGCTGTGAAAGAAGACACAAACTTTCTTGAATAATATCGCACACCCGGTAAAAAACTGTCATAACATAAAAATAGCCAAATCTGGTAGAGTCATTTTGTTACTTAATAAAATTGACGACATTATCGCACACCCGCTAAAATACTGTCATAACGTAGAGGCAAGACGGGTCTCACTTTTTTCAGTAAAATAATATTATTATAATCTCACTTTTTGCAGGAAAATAATATTTTACTGCAAGGGGTGAGATTAGCCTGTTTTTGTGTTATGACAGTTTTTTACCGGGTGTGCGATATTATCACCATTAGGTACACCCACAGTTAACATAAATACCCATTTGCTCTGGGTGGAAAGCGAGCAAACGCATGACTCTCCGAGCGTACTTAATAGGTAGGTATCCCTTTACCTTTAGTATCGAATAAACCCAGTAAAAATACTAATGTCTCTCATTAGAGTTTGCGTACATAAATTAAAAGAATCACGGTTAGAGCTTGTACCCTTTGCTCCTGAAGCCACTCCAACTTAAGTAGTTTTTACATTGATTTTTAAAAATTAAAAAAAACTGTTTTATTAAGGGTATTCATTTTCTTCAACCCTAGTTTATCTCGTTACATTATTCCGTACGTTCCTAATAATAACAAAAAAAAAATTAAAAGGTAATTGATGCAGTCGTTATGTATATTGGACTATTATTATAATTAGTCCATGGTCGTTCTTACATTTTAGCGAAATAAAAGAAAGAGAATTTTGCATTATATTCATGTCTTTGCTGTTGATTCAACTATAGGCGTTATAAAGTTCATCGTTTTATAAAATTGTACGTAAGTACCTATGTGAAATCATATTATTATATTTTGATTATTTTACTTATGTAATTAGTAAAAATGGGATATCAATATTGTACCATTTGCCAAAAGTATAATTTTTTCTTTTTTTACCAAACCAAAAGTTGTAAAAACATTCTTAGAGCTTAGGAAGGTTACGCCAAGGTAATTGTTACTGAAAATGTAATAGAATAGATTTGTCCTCTCCTCATTACCCTTTAACAGGATGTAAAGATTTAATAAATCGCTTTTCAAGCATAAACTAAAACATAACAAAACAAATTGTGGTTTTTGTCCGTGAGGTGAGGGAGTGTGGCCGTGACCAGCCATGCATGACTGAATTTCCAGTGAAATACTCGTTTTAACTGAGTGATTTTTGTTCGATTATCAAATCTTTTCAATATTAGTATTAAAGACCTTTTAATTCAAAGCAATGGATAGTCAATAGCTGAATAATAGAATAAATAGATAGAGTTTTTCTGGACTTAGCCAAAGCTTTCGACACTGTGTCTGTTGGGTTGCTGTCTCGTAAGCTGGAAGGTCTTGGAATAAGAGGTCTTGCCCTCGAATGGTTTAAGAGTTATCTTACCGATAGATATCAAATTACGAGGGTAGGTGAACATAAAAGTGATCGACTTCCTATAAGCTTTGGTGTGCCCCAGGGCAGCATCCTTGGTCCCACTCTTTTCACCATATACATCAACGACATACTTGATCTCAAGTTGCATGATGCCGAGGTGATATGCTACGCAGACGACACCGTTGTTCTTTTTAGGGGCAATGACTGGGCCGATGCTTTACGGAAGGCTGAATCTGGTATGTCGTTGATCTATGTTTGGCTTAGGAACAACCTCCTCACTCTAAATTTGTCTAAAAGTAGTTATATATGTTTCCACAAAACTGCAGCCTCAAGGCCCACCTGTAACGATACATTGAAAGTTCACTCCTGTAACTCTAACTCTTCTGATCTCTGCACTTGCAACTGTATTAACCGTACCAAAGTTACCAAATATTTAGGGGTCATGATCGATGAACATCTAAACTTTAAAGCTCATATTGACTTACTGGCTAAACGCATCCGTAAAATGTCTGGTATCTTTAAGAGGCTCAGAGACGTTTCGAGCATGGATTTATTAATCTTAATTTATAAAGCTCTTGTTGCGTCTCTCGCCGGTTACTGTATCACTGTCTGGGGAAGTGCCGCAAAAACGACGTTACTCTCAGTCGAACGTGCCAACAGGTCCATACTCAAAATCATGTTAAAAAAACCGTTTAAATTTCCTACCACAGATCTCTATAGAGAAGCTCGCGTCTTGACTATTCGTCAGACATTCATTTTAAGAACAGTTCTGTTAACCCATTAAATTTTACTTACCTCAGACAGTTACAGAAATTTGCTTAAAAAACGCGTTTTTAAACTGCCTACTCCTAGCGTACATTCCCATTTTGCAACCCGTTTCGGCGACTTTATCAGGGCTTACACCACAGAGTACCTTATAGCTTACACCTACAACACGGTATTGGGATTCTGCAACATTAAAACGTGTTCTCTTCATAAGGCGAAGTCAATTTTACTGGAATGGCTACTTTCTTTAGATTACTCGTGTACCGAAAACCTGTTGAATTGATGCTCTGGTGTCATGCGTTTGGGCAGTGTTTTGAATAGTGTCCTCACTGTGATTGTAAAATTAAGATTAACTATAAGTGTAACTCGTTGGTTGCCCAAGATACAGGCATTGCCTAGTTTGGGAACCCCTGTTTAATTACCTATCTATACAACTCATAATAAGCACAACTATATTGTACCGTCTATTTTTATAACTCCTCTGTATGTATTTCTCTTGTGCAATAAACATTATTATTATTATTAAATAAAGTAGTCCATAGAGCTTTAAATTGGTAAAAAATATCATGGCAACATTATCTGTTGATCCGTTTCCTGTAAGACGTCAACGCCAAAACCAGCCAATTTTTCTATTATTTTGGTTTGGTAATTTCGGTTCCCAAAACACTCAGCGTATTAGAATCTTACCGTAATAAACATTTCCAATATCCGCCCTTGTTAGAAAATTCATCATGCCGCGTGGTAAGTGCGTCATATTTGCTTTTTGAATTTTTTCAATGTCGTCCAATGATACGTGAATGTGGTGAAATTGAAAGTAAGATTGTAAATCTTGGATGTAGTTAATCTATTTATTACGAAAATGAATGCCTGTGATATAAATATACTTGATCTAATTAAAGGGCCCACAGTGAAGACGCAACCCGCGTTTATTTATGACTATAACCTAACCTATTCATTTGTTACTTTGTTTTCAGGGAAATATACCAACCACAAAGGTCGCAACCGTAAGTTCACCAGCCCGGAAGAGTTGGAGGAACAACGAAAGCAGGAAGAGCTGAAACAAAAGTTAGTAAAATCTTCCCCTAATATACACCCAAGTATACACCATAGTAATTCATACTCATTGTAAGATCTTTCCAAGTTTAAATTCTATTATCAGCAACAAGCATGTTTATTGTCAACTTAGCATATTGTTCCTTTATATTCCTATGTATATAGATTGTTAACAAAATTGGGTGAGTACTTAATCTTCTTCTATTTACTATATTTAATGTGGGTATCAATAAATTGAATATTTTATTATTTTTTTTATACTATGATAGTTGGCAGACAGACACGCAGCCCACCTGATGGTAAGCGGCAACTGCGGCCTATTCCATTGAGTGACACTTCACCAGGAAGCAGCTCAATGTGCTGCCAGACTGTAGACTCATCTGATCTTCGAATCTTTGATTTCAAGTGTACAGTGTGTGTTTAGTGTGTGTATATTTTGAAATTATGGGATAATATCAATGACGTTCAATTAAAAAACTAGACTCACAATCACGCTCAAATATTGTCCGAAGCAAAAGTCTGCCCACCCGACTATTGGGCAGAGTTTTCGTTTAGTTGTATACAATTGACATTAAACACTAAATGCCACGAGATAAGGTGTTAATTTGAACGAATGTGTTAATGTCATCAGTGTCAAAGCCACTCTGACGTTTTTTGAGGAATTTTTCTTAGAGATTGGGTGTCTAGTTTTATATTGAACGTCATTGGATAATATTGAAGGTTTTGGGTGACTTGTGTTTTAATCAGTTTTCATATCTAGCTTTTGTTTTTATTCCCATTTTCAAACAATAGTACTGGGTGCAAGAGTATTGGGCAGACGAATGTTGTTTGTGGTTTTTTCAGTCTATAAATCTAAAATATAAATATTTTAGATGGAGAAAAGAACATGCAGAAAGTTCCAGTGAAGAAGAAGAATCTGGTGACAAATCAGGCTCAGGCAGCGGTAGTGAAGATAGTGACTCTGATGAAGATGTAAGTATAAATTACTATTTGACTTAGCCTATGGTGTATTTGGAAGTTCCGCTTCATGCACTGGGGTATAATAAAATTTGAGGTAGTTTGATTTGAATTCAGACAACTCAAGATAATTGAGCAAGATTAAAGTTCTATTTTAGCATTAAAGTCTTTGTGAAATGACTCAAACTTGGTTTGACTCATGACTTTGAGTTATTAGATTAAGTGTAAAATTCGAAAATGAGTGTAAAATGTAAAAAGACTCGGATATGAATTAAGAAATTCTACTGTCTAAGTAATAAACAGTATTTTAAATAGTAGTTTGTGTTTCCTTTTACAGTGAATTCAATGTTAGTCTATTATTATTTTGCACACAATAAATTGTGATACTGTTAAATTCAAATGCAAATGTTAGTCTGATAACAACTTAAATGCTTCATTCATATAATGAAAATCCTATACATACTATTTATTAAGACTATAACTGTATAATACAATGTATTTAATGAAGCTATTTATGCCTGTATTGTATTTCAGCATCCCACCAAAGCGAAGGGAGTCTCCGGTCTTATTGAAGTAGAAAATCCTAATCGTGTAGTGAAGAAAAATAAGAAATTATCTAATTTGAATACTAACATAGGAGAAGGAGAAAAACCTCAATTATCTAGGTAAATATACTATTGTTTTGTTATTGTTCATTTGTTGTGCAATTCATAATGTGATGGTGAAAGGAACTAAAAAAGGTATTTATTTTTAAAAAAATTATTATTTAGTTAAAACACACATTACAATTTCGAATGTTCTTTTAGTCATTAATTTTTAATTCCGCTTTATTGTAAAATATAGTTCCAGAAAAAAAATATTACAAGTTAATTTTTTTGTGCATTGAGTACTGTATGCTTCTTTGAGATGGATATTTTAAATACTTCCTCGAAGCCGTTGATAGATTGATTTGCAGTGACTGGCTTTTTTTCGCATTATAGGCAAAGAAGAGGTCACCAAACCCTTGAAGCTCTTTAAATAAACTGAGATATTAGTTCACCGAGTGACTTTTTCTGCATTTATCATGGTGAATGCTCTAAGATATGTCCCTCTCCATTCCAACTAAGAACCACTTACTCTAGTCAGTATTGTCATTGCTTCACTGTGAGAAGTATTCCATCCTGTACCAAAAAGTTTGATGATTCTTTCTTTGTTGACCTATAAAGAAACTCTTTGCGGGATCATGTATTTCCCCCTTCCAATTACATGGGTCAAACGAGGCATGAAGATGCACCTTGTTTCAGTGTTGCGTCCATTGTCAGTGCAATCTGGGCTTCTCTTTTGCTTATAATAGTCTAACACTCAGTTGCAGAAACGTTCATTAAAGCTATTGCTGTCACTTTTTATTTCATGACAACGAAAAGTGACAGCATTAGATTTAATGAAGCATTAACTTTAATGGAGCTTTCTGCAACAGGGTGTAAGGCTGCCTGTCCATTGAAGCGGAGCGAGTCAGCGAAATGGAGAAATATTAACCAATAGGATTGCAACTTTTGTGCAATCCTATTGGTTAATAAATTGTCTGCTTCTCCGCTCCAGTGGACAGGCAGCCTAGTGGAGCCATCATACTGAGCTTCTATAAAAAAAGATATTAAAACAATATTGTGATGTTTCCAGGCGTGAACGTGAGGAGATCGAAAGGCAGCGCGCCGCGGCGGCGTACCAGAAGGCGCACGCCGAGGGCAAGACGGACCAAGCGCGCGCAGACCTCGCTCGGCTCGCCATCATCCGCCAGCAGCGCGAAGAGGCCGCCAAGCGGAGAGAGGCCGAGAAGAAGGCTAAGGAGGAGGCCCCGAAGAAGAGGTCTGAGTTGGATAGTTAATAAAAGATATTTTGATTTGTGAATGTCACTGTGGTGAAGTGGCTCTAAGCGACGACCTCGCCAAGGGTCCTGGGTTCAAATCCCGGGTAAAATGATTGGCTTTCTTTGTTCAGAGTTCCGACCACCGCATTTATATACGAGTCAAAGTACTACTTGAGAGAGTTAAAAGGAAGGATATAATTCTTGCCTACATATTCTTACTTTTGACAGTTCTCCATTAAAAACATTATTGTATATGAACGATAAATAATGTAGGTTTCCTGGAAACTTAAATCATGTCTTAGACTCAAGTAATACTTTGGCTCGTTCATTAATACGGGTGTCAGTCACAGTCCGGAGTTGGGATATTGGCAGCATAAAACACCCAGTAAAGTCGTTGGTCCTGCACCTGATCCCTCTTTGGTCGTGTCAGTCTGCTGTCTAACAGGTGTAACGGGAGTAAGGGGGAATCGTTTCGTTTAATAATTGAAACAGACTTAGTGATAAAAATCAATCAATGGACACCCCACGATCAGTGATAGCGTTCAGGATACAAATTTTTTGCGCAATATTGCCGGGAAACTGTCGATCTGCGCATCCGCGAACATACGGAACATGCCTGAAGCACTACACCATCGCGGCAGCCGCAGCGGTGCCCTGAAGGCATTTGACGAGCCATTTGGTGTTATGGTCGAGAAGTCGGCTAATACACCAGAGGTCGCGGGTTCGATTGTCGCACGGTACAAACATTTGTGTGCATGAACATGTCTCGACGGTCCCTACGTATAAAGCGACATGTCAAAATTACCAATTTTTTTTTATTCCATATATTGTTATAGATTCTCCATATGCTCATACCTGTCAAGGAGATTTTTTGAAATAATGCTCCGAAATGGATATTTTAAAATCGTATAAGCGAACAAGTATCATAAAAAAAAGAAATTAGTGTCGTAGAAGCGGATATCTAATAGATGTCCTTTTCTACAGTGATGCGTGCGAGGTCTTGTCAAACTTAACGTCATTTACGTGTCCGTTTAGGAACAAATTGTCAAATTCGCAAATTGTCAAGCGGCCGCAATCGGTCAAATTCTCAAATTCTCAAATAGTCAAGTTCGCAAATTCTCAAATTCGCAAATTGTCAAAGTCCCAAATTGCCTATTCGCAAAATGTCAAATTAACAAAATAACAAGTTCTCGGAATGTCCAGTTGTTTAGGTTTAAAAATAACGGCTCTGTGGATTTCCACCACCGTACTCCCTGGTGTGGGGTAAGAATTACCAAATGGGGACCTTAGGGATGTTGATGCGAAGGGTGGGGAACCTTAGTACCTTTAAAGCATCCCTGAGTACGTTGGCAGTGTGGGGTGGCCTCACATTGCCGATTGCCATGAGGAAACGGGGAAGACCATGGTTGCCCCCGAGGAGCGCTGCGCTAAAGCTGCAGAGCGCAGCTGGTGGGGGGCAAATGTGTGAATCTCTGCATTCTCAGCTACATCTTCCAATTTTTTACCTAAATTACCAAACTAGTACTATTTCGTTTACGAGCTTAAAACGGAAGCCAATTGTTAAGATCGTATAATGAGAGATTAATTATTTAGAGATATGAAGAGCAAAAGAAGGTTGAAAAATGTTCGTTTGAAGTTAGGTATAAGAAATGTCAAAAAAAATTGGAAGAAGACAAAAAATCGATTACGTTAAGGCCCCCATCCACAGGGCCTTTATGTTAAACCTAAACAACTGGACATTCTGAAACTTGACATTTTGCGAATTGGAAAATTTACGAATCTGACTTTTGCCAACTTGACAATTTGCGAATTTGACAATTTGCGAATTTGACCGATTGCGACCGCTTGACAATTTGCGAATTTGACAATTTGCGCCTAAACGATCGTGTTGATTCCTGTTCGCGCGCCAGAAAAGTGTTGTAAAACAGTGTAATAGTGTGTTTTTAAGTTATGTGCACTGTAAATACAACAACATTATTCAATGAGACAGATGTTTTTTTTTTAAGTTATTGTTTAACTTAAAAATAACTTCTATTTAATGTTTAACATGATTAAAGAATATAGGTAATAAATACATCTTTTATTAAAACATCCATCTATGACTTTTATTACACATGTCTTTGTTTTTATAGCACAAAATTAGACAAATAAAACAATAACACCATACTACCTATTCTGTGACAATAATCATGTATAAACGGACATGTGTTGTTTAATGTATTTTAATACTTAATGAATAGCTATCTTGGAATGTTTAAAAGTAATTTATTGAAAATTAAAACAGTATTCTAAGTTTTCATACAACATTTCAATTAATATTATTTCAAAATAATGTTTTATATTGTCCCACGTATAAACAGACACCTAAGAGTTGTCTGAGATAGTGGTATTGTGGGTTGACAATGTAGAAACAGTCATCTGTACGTTTAATTAAGAAAATACAATAAAAATAAAAAATAATTGATACAAGTTTAAACTTTCCAAAACCATTGAGATATAGCAGCAAAAATATACCCTTAATTGTTGAAAGCATAATTTATATATCAATTCAAACCTTTATTGCGCTCTACTGTAAACCTCCATTTTTGACATGTCGCTTTATACTAGTGTCCGACCGAAGGTTCGGTTTCGGTTTCGGTTTCGGCCGAGTTTCGGCCAAAAATCAAGTTTCGGCTGCAGTTTCGGTTTCGGCCAAAATTGGCCGGAACTTTTGCCGAAACCGAAACTGATTTCGGAAGTTGTCGTGCACGCTCGCCGTTCGCTCGTTCGTTTCTCGCAGCAACACTTTGGCGGCGCACCTGTTTGAGAATTAGTGTCGTGCGCCGTTCGGATAGCTCTGTAGCAACACTAGCAACACAATTGTCAGTGCGTTAAACAGTAACAATTAGTGATTCGATTATTGTTAACTGATTAACATTTTGCTATGAGAACTTGATTTGAAAATATAATAAAAGTATGATTAATATGTTTTTTTGTATTATCTATACTTGTAAATATTAAAAAGAGGAAAGATATTTTGATTGCTTGTTTGTTTGTATTGAATAGGCTCCGAAACTACTGAACTGATTTGAATAATCTTTCACTATTGGTAAGCTACCTATCCCCGGCTGACATAGAGTACTTTTACCCAAAAATGTGAGGGGGAAGGGAGGGATATTTCAAAAAGGAATTACGACCAGCCCAAAGTACAAGACCCAGGAACTTGAAATTTTGTACAAGGGTTCTTTATAATGCGTAAGTTCTCACTAAGAAGGGGTTTTTCGAAATTAACCCCCAAGGAGGTAAAAAGAGGGTTGAAAGTTAGTGTGAAACTTCGTCATTTTAAAAGTTACAGTCTTAAAATTCGGGAAGTATATTTTTAGTTTGGTATCAGTTTCAAATAAAAAGGTGTTATTGAAAACTTACCCCCGTGGGGGTTAAAAAGGGGTTTAAAAATAAAAAATTAAAGGATCATGCAAAAAAACGTCCCCACCCACCAACAGATTTCGAACGTATCTCTATTCTCTGTCAATACCTCTCGCTGTGCTGATCTTTTTTTTGTATGACATCCGCCGTAGGAATGGGGACTTCACGCAAATCGAATTTTAATGTTGTATTTTTTTTTCATATTTTAAAGTATTTTTTGACACAGTTAATTGTGAAAATAATGTGCAGGTGATCAAGAGTAACCCCCCTGGGCTAAATATAGATGTACAATCAAAATGTAATCTTAAAAAAATATTGTACAGTCAAGTCTACTTCAAGCTAGACACTTACAGCGCAATTCTGCATCTTAGGCGTGCGGCATAAGCACGGTTTTTTTTTGAATACCCCGTCAGTTTTTGGATTAAAACTGGTTATTTGTTTTTTTATGGAAAGGGTGGGGACAGAGCCTTGTGTAAGCTTTTTAATATTTCACCCCTCGAGGGGTGTTAAAAAGTGTCTTAATTTTTTTACTTTAACCTTTTCCACGCCACGCTTTTTTCCGAAAATGGCGCCCCACACGCCACGACCGTTTTGAGACGCATTTATAGTAGTGCGGAGACACTATGTTATCGAGGTTGATTAAAAATGTTAATATTGTAATGATTTTAAACTAATGTTTGAATTAAAATCACCCTATTGTTCAAATATAGAAAGAATAAAACAATTTTGAAATAATTCAGGAGGATATTTTTTTATTTAAAGCGCAAAAATATATCTTAGAGGAATTCCCTTTCGCATCACTATTTGTCTGATATATAAGACTTTGGCGTACCAGATGAAGCGCAGCAGAAGGCATACAGGCTTTATCTAGTTTGAGTGATGTGACTACTTCCGGTTTGGGTATCATAATATCGATAAGTTTGTAAATAAATGTTATTAATAACGGTAATTGCTATACTGCTACCCCATTCTCGCACCGCCCCTCGCCCGCACCCTATAAATAAATCTAAGTCATTCCAAAATAAAAAGTTGTTAGGGCAGGTTGTCAGTGGTGTAGCAATGGCCGGGAGGGGGGGGGGGGGCAGTCCGCCCCGGGCGGCACTTTTTAGGGGGCGGCAACATTTCACAATAAAAAATAATAAGAAATAATAATAATAAATATCTCTGGACATTATTCACACAGTTGAATGGGACACGGGTGCAAGTGAATTTAAATTTAAATGACAATGTTAATCAATTATTTATTAAAAACTACTAACTTAGCTTATAACTGACATCTTTACTTAACGTAATTATTATTAACAAAATATGGATACCAATGGGAGATTTTCTGACAGGCCATTTAAAAAAAAAAGTTTCCAAAAGCTTTACTAGATGGCGTTGAACGAAGTATGTATAAGTCTAGTATTTGTCTATGATCTATTTTTACCTCTGGCACAGATAATATAATACTCTGGTTTTTTTAACTAGGAGCCATAATATTTACTCATTCTTCTTCTTCTTCATAATTAATAGCTTGCTTTGTGTTTTTTATTAACAATTCCGCCAATAAGTATTTTTTTCGGAAATGAAAATGACATCTGACATAAACAAAACGTTTCGTTTTATAAAAAACAGTCATTGGAAAAAGTCCAAAAAAAAAAAAAAAAAATAAAAAAAAATAATTACATAATTAATAGCTTGCTTTGTGTTTTTTATTAACAATTCCGCCAATAAGTATTTTTTTCGGAAATGAAAATGACATCTGATATAAACAAAACGTTTCGTTTTATCAAAAACAGTCATTGGAAAAAGTCCAAAAAAAAAAAAAATTTACATAATTAATAGCTTGCTTTGTGATTTTTATTAGCAATTCCGCCAATAAGCATTTTTTTCGGAAATGAAAATGACATCTGACATAAACAAAACGTTTCGTTTTATCAAAAACAGTCATTGGAAAAAGTCCAAAAAAAAAAAAAATTACATAATTAATAGCTTGCTTTGTGTTTTTTATTAGCAATTCCGCCAATAAGCATTTCTTTTCGGAAATGACATCTGACATAAACAAAACGTTTCGTTTTATCAAAAACAGTCATTGGAAAAAGTCCAAAAAAAAAAAAAAAAATTCATGTCAAAGTAAACTTTATAAAAAAGTTTCGTTCCTTGTGATTGCATAGGTGGAACGGCGCCATCTATTGAGAACTAACAAAACGGGCAAAATCGCCCATTTTATTGTCCGAAATTAACGATTTTTTTATTTTTTTTTTATTTTAAAGGTAATTAATAATATTATGTTTCATGAAAATTCTTTTTACACAGCAACAACTATGTGGGATTGTTGTTTCATTAGACAACATTATTACATAATTATATTGCAGTTACGATACGAATAACACAACTGACACAAAATATTAATTGCAACGAATGTGTCACATTTTAAAAACATATATTCAGAATACCTTCAATTCACATCACTAAATTATTTTTTCTACAAACATCCATCGTCTCTGACGTCACATCCTGTCTTATATATCAGACTTTGGCGTACGGTGATAATGAAAAGATTCATTACGATAGTGTTGGGAAATACAACTGTCGATAAGTGTAATATAATATAAAAAGTGAGCTGGTTTTGTACGATTTCACATGAAATATTGACCATCTTAAAATAATCTCGTAATAAGGTTATGCTTATGTATCATATTAATTGAAAATATTTACGATTTGAAGTAAATACTGTAGTATTTTGTATATATATAATAGTATTGGGTACGTCACTATCTGTCGCATATATCAGACTTTGGCGCTGGGCTATTACGTTAAATGTCTCTAAGATGTTGGCCAAAAAAAGGTTTGTTTTGTAAGGGTTTTTAGGGTAAAAAGACGTGAAAATATTCTGCAATTTTAACTTAATTTTATTCTGTACACATTAAACGTTTGAAAATATTCACAAAAAAAAAGTATTAAACTCATTCAGGCAAGTAAAAATACAACGTTTCTTGATCCTGTTTTTTTGTCTGATATATCAGACGTTGGCGTGGTGGGCACGAAAATGGTTTGTCTGATATATCAGACATTGGCGTGGAAAGGGTTAAATTTTCTAAAAGCGTACTTTATAATGTGTAAGTTTCCACTAAGAAGAGGGTTTTGGAAGTTACCGGGGGCATTTCATAGTGGTTTAATGCGTGTAGCCTACGCCAGCGAAGCCAGGGGCGGAAGTCTAGTATGAAATAAATGATTACAACAAAATCAATATACTGTGATTCCATTTCATGTCCCAATTAATGCAGAATAATGGGTAAAATGCACCAAATTTCAGTATTTTAAGGAATTTTATACTTGACCGGAAAACCAGTTTAGGTCGGACTCTACTTTATACGTAGGGACCGTCGGTCTGTTTGTATCGGTCTGGGTGTTTCTATGTATAATATGTATGTATTTGCAAAAAAAAAGTATATAAGTAATGTTTATCCATTATGATTGTCTGGCATCCATGACACAAGCTAATGCTTAGTTTGGGGCTAGATGGCGCTGTGTGAATAATGTACAGAGATATTTATTTATTGAACTGTACGCGAATGTTGTACTTAACTTTATCTTTTCTTTTACAGATAGACAAATTGACTTCAACGAGAATGTCTCACCACTGAACTCGCCGTTTCATGTCCATATTCTTGGCTAGGTCAGGTTTTCAAAATCGCTGTCTTCATAACATAAAACTATTTTGTCTTGTCCAATATTTAAGGAATTGCCTCATAATACTAATAAATACACAAGCATAATAAAATAATTGTTAAAAACAAACCCTTGATTTTGTAAAGCTTTCCTAGCACTGATGTTAAATTAAGATGATAAGGATTTTATTTATTTTTGTCTCTTACAACAATACTTTTAATTCTACCAATATCAAATGGAGATTTTTAAAATCATTTTTATCTTAATGTCTAAACTAATGAATTCAAATATAATAGGAGAGGGCAGTGATTACCTTTAGGTAAAGTTGACAATCACTTTTTGACGGTTTCGGCCCCATAAATACTGTGATGCTACAGTGGTCTGTTTCAAACCTTTATAAATTTATTGTCTTTACATTGAAATGTGAGTGAGTGTACATTATCGAAGATTATTCTTTTATATTTCATTATTGTGTATTGTATTGTACGTAGGTAAATTTGATACAAAGGCGTCTGAGAGATCTCTGTTTTTATATTTAATGTAACATGCCAGTGTATTAAGCAAGCAGGGGTTTTAGGCGCAAATGTTAATGTTAATATAAAAATTAATACGAAGCTAAATTTTTCTAGACAAACAAAATCCCTGATCGTTTGCTACTCAGGCATATGTAATTATACCTACCGATATTATCGCCATTGTTACGAAATAATAAAACATTCAATTATTAAGATAATTACGATTTAATCTAGAGTTGCTTAGTCAGAACTTTAATGTTGCGTTGGATAGTTGAATTTCTGTTGACTAACATTTTTTTAACGATCCCAATAATGCGAATATATGGGCCACTCTAAGTAAATTAAGAGATGCAATAAAATATATTAGGTATTTAAATAATTTTCCTGTAAAATATATAAAATAAAAATATTGAAAAACGTTTAATATTGTTATTTATATTTTTCATTATTATGATACCTATTATTTTGAAATCTTGAGCAATATTAGTCAAGTTTATGCTACATAATGTATGTACTTATTTTATGCATGAGTTCTGATTTATTCAACATTGCTAGAAAGTGGACTAATCTATGAAAATATCGTATAAATTGCTTGAGTCTTGATTGTTAGATAGTCTCACTAGACATTTTATATGCAAATGTGTATCTGTACAAATAAAAATGGTAAACTACTAATCGAAAGAGTTTTTTTTATTCCTGCAGGACTTAAGTTCAATGTCAAGTAAAAAGCAATCGATAATAATTATTCAAATTATCATAAGGTAAACCTACGTGTAAAATAATTGACACAAAAAATGTCGCGCGGATGAAACCGCGGAGGAGATCGCTATGAATGAGATAGAGAGACAGGTTTTGAATCTGAAATCACATTTTTAAGACAGTTCAGTACACAGAGATAGATGTACTCAACTCTGTGGTTCAGTACCTAGTAGGTAAGGAGGCCTTGTTGATGGGGCAAGTCCATTCCTAAAGTTAGAAAGTTATTTTATATCTAGCAACTTTAGATTTTGAACAAATAGTTATTTATGTGACTGTTGCATAATGAGGGTCATTAAAATACGAATGTGGTTTTATGGTCGTTATGTTACGGGCCATTTGATATGTCCGGGCATTATTCATAATGACCGGTCTGTATTAATAATGACCGACTCAATTGGGCCATGTGATTAAAACAGCATGATTTATCACTTTTCCTGGCCATTATGAATAATGCCCGCCCTATCTTGGGCCAAGTAATAAAATAGGTGAACAGTAGTGTTTTTGTTTATTAAAAGACAAAAAACTTACAATTTTTTCATGAAAAGTTACCAAAAAATAAGCGGCATGTATATATTACCGGCCAAAGCCGATTTCAGGACAAACTAGTTTGGCCTAGGCTAAACTAGTTCTTACTAAGGGGGAAATCGACTCGGATGGATATAGGTTAGAAGGCTAAGGGCGGGAGCGTAGCGAAGCGGAGCTCCCGCCCCGCCTTAGCCTTCGTGGTTATTTTTTTTAAACCCTGAAAACGTTTTTGTTTCTACTATAATAATATATTCTATGTTGACTTAAATTAGTTAAGCCTAGGCCAAACTAGTTTCGTCGTTAAGTCATTAATTTGGGGAATAGGTGTCAAAAAAAAAATAACCACGAAGGCTAAGGCAGGAGCTCCGCTACGCTCCGCTCCCGCCTTAGCCTTCTAACCTATATCCATCCGAGTCGCTTTCCGCCGCACGTAAGGCACGGCCGCGGTCCAATATATCACATTGCCCGGCTACAAGTAGGGAATTATTCATACTTTCCCGGTCCAAATGATAAATTCAAGCTATCTTAAACACTGATTTATTACATGGACCACGGGCCGTCGGGCATTAATAATAAGGGCCGGTCAAAGCGATAAATTAATCACTTTGCCCGTCGCTCTCGGGCATTATTAATAATGGCCGGTCCTTATTTATAATGCCCAGTTAATCACGTTGCCCGTAACAGTTATATAAATATTTTTATTAAATGTGTCGATGATATAATAAAAAAATAAGTGTACCTGATTACATTATATCAATCAATATTACTATTGTGGCAGACAAGATCAATCAATTTACTAAGAAATTCAAAACGACGTAGGTAAGAAACAAAATTAAATGAATGTCTTGTAATGGCCGTCTTAAAAATTAACCGAGTTAAGGAAGTAGTTCCCGTTTATTATAACCCATTCAATAACATGATGGGATGACAAATGGGTACCTACAAATGAAAAACACATTTTTTATTGAATTCCTGTTCGTACTACTGATGGGGCAATCTTTTGGTGAACCAATGTTGGTATCGGCACATTTGACGATGACTGTCATTAGACCAAAATACCTACTGTAATAATAAAGCTATTATTTGGTATCTAACTAATTTCAACTGCCTACTTTCAAATATGTTACATAGTTGTTTTCCCGACGAACGGACGGGACGGGACGGAAACATAAATACGCAGAATAGAAATTCATGAGCAACAGTTATTTATAATGATAAATTAAAGTATCTCCAGCTCTGAACACAAAAAGAATTGCACATTTCACGAGTCGTTACCCAGGCGGGGTAATGTCGCGTCTTATGACATGCGGAATAATATGCGCATATTAACACAACAGTTTCCTACCATCTTAGACAAAATAATAATCTTGATACTTTCGGCATATTATGAGCGAGTTCAGGAGGCTTTCAAAGAAATTAAGTTGAAGCTATCTAAGGATTTTCAGCACAGAATGTCTAATAGCTCTACAGTCTTTCAATAATCAAATTAGAGATTGATTGCTACAGGTTATTCATAGCAAGATCGGAAAAAAATATTAATAATTTATTGTTCTAAACATTTTTGGACATTTATTAAATCGAAAAAAAGTATTAACAGTATTCCTGACACAATGAAACTGGACAATGAGGTGGGCAGTGATGGTCAAACTATATAGCGACGTTAGAACCATAGTGATCCAAGTCACATTTTCAACTTTTTGAGAAAATGAGGGAAACGCGTTTGAACTTGTTCCTGAAATTGTCCTATTCCAAAGTGACCGATATGAGTTTGCTTATGAAAATTGCTATAATAAGCACTTGGATCAGTGTGGCATGAAAAATATGTCTTTTTTTGGGATGTTTATAACAAAATATCGATTTTGACAAAAATGTCACTTGGATCACTATGGTTCTAACGTCGTCTCTAATATGTTCAACAAGTTCTTCCATTCAGTATTTGAACAATAAAGGTCCTGTACCTCCTAAACTATTCCTTATTACATATTTGTATCTTGCACTATGAATAAGGTACATACAGAATTACAGACATATTCATTAGTACCTACCGTAGCTAATTAACCAAAATAAAAAACTTCGCAGCCTAAAACTTTACCCTAGGGAAACTTTCAGTAGGTAAATATGCTGAAATAATGTCCTTAGTTACCGTTTAAAGCTAAATTATATTATTATTACGAGTATTGCGACAATGATTATAGCTTTATTAATATTTAAGGTCTCTACACGCCTCAGGCATCCGATATTTTACATTTTATTTTTGATTCGAATTCGAATTTCGTTTGAAAACTTAATGAGATCTCTAGAGACAACACAGTATCTAGTAATGGCCAATAAATAACTCGTTCGTACTATCGCCATTTCATCAGTTTTGGAGAAATTACAGATGGGAAAAAAAATCATGTTAAAATTTTGTGTTGTTTTTGTTTCAGAAAGAAAAATGTCATGACACGTTGTATTTATTAGCTTTATGATCGTCACTCTGCCATCTTGTATCTACTCGTACCTACTTATATATTTCTAGATTTTCTAGTCTATCTATTAGGCATAAAATAAAATTGCAAATTGGTAAGGAGGTAAGTATTATAAAACAAAGAGCCAGAGAATTATTACTAAACGAAGAGCCAGAGTCTTTAAAAAATTAGGTAATTAGCATCCCTTGAAAACTTCAAAATCCGTTTCATGATAAAAGATAAAAGACTAGACACATTTTATTGCACTTAATGGTTAATTTGTGGTAGATAAAATCTATGCCGCATATGTTCTGACCAAGACCTTGGATTGGCAAAAGCCAATGTATTTGTTATAAGCTTACAGAATTGACGCTAAGGAAAATGTTTTTCAAGCTAATTCAACTTTAATAAAATTAATGGATTTTCCAGACGACGAGCTTGTCTCATAATGATAACATACAGTATATTCCCCAGTCAGCTTTGCTAATTCTAATTCAGTTCATATTAGAAACATAAATTTTGCGGCACGTTGGAACCGCACAGACTTCCCTGTTCATGTGGACTGCGTGATTTAATATGCACATACGTGGAAATGTTAACAATCGTTCCTACTACAAGTTACTCAGTTACTCTGCTATGAAAATCTGAGGCAGGCGGGGCGGGGAGGTCAATTAACTTTGCTGTATTTTTTCTGTACATACCTACTTACCATTTTCAATTTTTTTTTATAGTTTGAGATTAGATTATGATTTATGTTTTTTACTACTCGTCTACAGCGTAACGTTACCTACGTTATGCTGTAGACGTTACCTTATACCTACGTTAAAGCCAGTGTTTGAAGCGAGAATTTAGTGCGCAAATGTTTGTTTTGTTTGTTATGTTGTTTAGGTATTTTTTAAGATTTTTTTTTTTAAAGTCTTTCAATCATATCCCTATATGTAATGTTTGGAATTAATAGAAAAGATTCTTAAACTAAATAACGTACTATACAGTATGACAGGAAATGCGAGGGACATATTTAAACCCCAAATAGATCATGCTTCCATCTTCCATATAACAAAATAAATATAAATCAATAAAAACTCTGGTAAATATCTGCCCATAACATTAGTCGAAACCTGAAAATCCGCATAACGTGCGGGCACTCTTCCCTTCATAGTACCTATTTCGTGCACTCGTTCAAGTACGACTGAAATTGTATTCGCGTACAATTTGAGTTTGCGGCGTAACCGGCCGCTCAGCAC
This sequence comes from Mecyna flavalis, assembly GCA_949319885.1. NCBI lineage: Eukaryota > Metazoa > Arthropoda > Insecta > Lepidoptera > Crambidae > Mecyna > Mecyna flavalis. The sequence goes on along the minus strand of OX439435.1, from coordinate 9,541,531 downwards.
ACGGGATTCTTAGGTAGTTCATGCATACATAAATTATTAGGATAATTATGAAAAAAATAAGGACATATTTTTATAGCGAATTGGACTCTAAATCGGATTCTGAACACTCTCCTTAAATATATCCCTCGGGTTACCTAACACCCTGTATATTATTTTTCCTTTTTAGGTTGGTCAGGGTTTGAAAAAAATATTGAGGGAATTTATTAAACCTTTAGCAGTGGACATCTTTAGACTAGACATCGAAAGACCACCAATAATTTTACGAACCAGACAGCAGACACACCTATCTCAGTATAGCGACATCGTCCCTACACGAAAGTGTTTGCGATAAGAGGCAACGAGCATTCAATTTTTGCTATACAACGACGGAGTCAAATTGCGTCGTGATAAGGGTTGCCTTGGGACGCGATACCCGCGGACGGCGGTTGACGGCGGTGAGATGTTATCGCCCTAACAACCACTGAAGACTGCTGCTACCTAATGCCGATATTTATTATAAATAGATAGGCCTATGGATGCTCGGACTGTTTTGTTTTTATCTAATATTATCACAAATTCTACGGTTAACTTATAATAGTCCTTAATACTTTTGCCTTTGGGTTTTCTATTTTTATCTTTGGGCTTAGATTTTTGGTTAAACGTGGTTTAAGAATGAAGGATGGTAAAAGTACAGTGATTTAAAAACGAGACTCAAGAATCTTATAATTTCAAGATAATTTGGTATCGTCGGATTACTTTGATACTCTTATGTCCATTTTCATAAAAAGAGGTCATGGACATTGTTACCTGTGTGATAGTTTGTCTGTGAAACCTGCCCTAAATTTTAACACGTTCGTGGACGGTACCGCCCACGGGATTACTTCCCAACTGACACTACTACGACGCCCACAGGCGTACAGGGGGAAGGGTATCGGAAGTCCGGAATTCTACCAATGTGTGTGTACCTTGACGTGTTGTAGAACTGTATACGAATGACAGTAGGTACGAAAGCCGCATTACTTTTGCGGTGACACTACAACATGCTCTCTCATGTAAAAGTATTGAAAATCAAGCGCCCTCAGACGTACTGCTGTTGCACGACTATAAACTATGACGTCTACAGGCGTCCTGTCGTATCGTTTTTCACTACCTGAACGCCCGTGGGCGTTAATCCACGAACGTGAAGAGAGAGCGAACCATTAGTCACACTTCACAGATAGATATTATTCCAAGCTTATACTTGGTAAGTACGCACTGGATAGCTAGCTTACATAAGAACCTACCAAAACATACAATACATGTTTCGAGTGGAATTATGGTCTCCAAAGAGCAGGTCGCATTGTGAATATGCCTTAAACTTGTACTTCCGAATTTTGGAAAATGGAAAAACCCATAGAAATTTTTTTCTTGTTCTGTGGAAAAACCCAATAGATAGGATGACGTTACTACAGAATTGCTGAAGGCTGGAGGTAAACCCGTACTGAGCAAGCTCCAAAAGCTATTTAAATTTCGAAGAAAATACTTCGGAGATGTGGAGCTGGAGTGTGGTCGTCCTGTTCTTCAGAAAAGGGGACAAAAATCTGTTGAAGAACTATCGACCCATTTCTCTGCTAAGCCACGGCTATATGGTGTTCTCAAGAGTGATTACGAACCGAATGAAGTTATCTGACAGATAATTTATCATCAAATTATCGGATAGCGGTGAAATCTGCCCCTAAATCACCGATAGTGTCCCAAGCTTAAACGCACTGGATAGTTTACATAAGTACCAACTACATTCAAGTGGAATTATGGTCTCCAAAGAGCATGGCCGCATCGTGAATATGCTTAAAACTTTTGCGTCCGAATTTCATATTCATAACGTTTCCTAAAGTGGACGGTCAACTAACTGCGCTAGTTGGTTATCGCGGAATACCCCAGAATAATTCTTGTAGATTTAGATAAATAGTGAGAACTGTGTTACTTTACTAGTGGTATTTAGGTAATGCAGGAAATAATTTATGTTGTTACAACTTTTAGTGTAATTTACAGGTAAATAAAATACTACCCTAAATAGTGGTTTAAAACTGGGCAGTGAAATCGGGTACCTACTCGGTTCGATGTCCAGGTCGTTCAAAATTTGTGTCGGATTATTCCAACATTGGTTTGTGATCACCAGTTCGCATTTTTTCTGTGCATTACTTATCTTCAGATCGACTGCTCTAAAAAGGGTATTATTTTTTTGCATTTTGCTATTTTTTTGTTAATTACGTTACTACGTTATAACGATTTAGAGTCATCCGAAACGATTTAAAGTTTATCTGTAACAAAACTTATATACATACACGCATTTAATAAAGAACCAAATTATTACTTTATATACCTAACTACCAACGTAATACTGCGGAGTACCGCGCAATAAAACCTCTAGTTCTGGAATAGTTCTGATAAAAGGCAACTTTTAGTAGGTGGGTACCATAAGCAACCTTTGTGCTAGCTTCCATACTTCCCACATTTCCCTAGTATCATTTGTATTCTAATTTAGATCTACGCCACCCTAAATATGAGATGAGATGCACCTACGTGCTTCGCATTTGAATTCATTCAGAGAATCCTTTGAGATCATATTTCATCCTTTGCCTGACTCGCCCTTACGTCGCTGCAACAGAATTACTACACTTACACATATAGTAGGTATACATTTACGACTTAAAATTATACTATACATCTAGTAGGTACTCATCTTGCATGCAAGTCGTGCGTTGATTCCTAGTGGCGTTTGATTGGGCAGAAGAATACGTTGTTGCCAAATTAAAAATGAAATTAATTTGATCTGTTGAAAAAATGTTTTTTTTTATTAGATAGGTAGTTGTGATTTTAAAAACCAAAAGATTGTACAGAATTAGCAGTACGGTTTTTGCATACCAAAAAACTGAGCTCAAGTTTGACAACAATACCGGCTTTAAATAATTATGAACTGTTTATCGTGGACCTAGCCGTCGTAGGCCCCGTAACTCGTACTTTATTAGCATTCGTAATTTAATGTTCAATTTATGAGGTACGTAAATTCGCCCACCTCCCGTTAGCCGGGCGGGCGAATATCGGAATGCGCCGTAAGGTCCTCCGCTGCGGAGACGGTAGCCACGCGCTGTTAGTAATCCCTTCCTAGCATTTAAGGAAAACCTTCTCACGTATTCCGTACTAAACCAGCAATGGAACACAATCAGAGCACAGCTCCCATCAGACAAAGCGTTGGCCCTAAATTCTCATTGCGGCCTGCAGTCCGCACCGTCAAAGTATGCTAATGTTACATACATCCCTCCTAGGGGTAGCGGGACCGGTACTATTTTGCCCCATTTTTTTTTGACAAAATCGGTATTTTCGGTATTGACTAAGTGGCGGTAAATATCTCACAATACAATTCAGGAAAAACAAAAGCTCGTAATGCTGGCCATACACCATCAAGCCTATCGTCAAATCTGCTTGGTGGATTGGCTTGACAACCAGAGTTGTCAAGCCAATCCACGCCCACACACGGTCAATTCGGCTTGATCCAATCGATCGCTTCAAGCCGATTTGACGATAGGCTTGATGGTGTATGGCCAGCATAATGATGCTTTCAGAATTTAGGCTTTTTTGCTCCTAATTCTGTAATTACCTACATACGTATAGGCCTTGCGACAATACATTTTAGATAATTAATTCAATTAATATCCATGCAGCCACGCTAAATATTTATTTAATTGTGACCCACAAAACTGTCCTCAGGTCATCAAGCGCCTGTCGAATCCCGACTTGAGCGTTAGCAATCTGCTTGAGCGCTGACTCAAGCGTTTTTACAATACTAGTCCACAGTACACAGTCGGTAGTTTGGAGCCTACCCCGTTATTGGGATGATGTGTGGATTTCTTTGACGCAGGCTTAAGTTCTGCGGGGAATTGCATCCTTTATTCTATTGAGGTTTCATATTGACTTAATAGGTAAGAAAATGTTGCAAAATAGTCGACACTGAAATAAAGAAATGCTAGTTTCTATTTTCTATACAATATGCAACGTTAGATTTTTGTAAAACCGATATAAGCGGTATCACAGATCGCGATTTGCAACCTCTAGTCGTTCGTAGCCGCCCGCCAGCGTCAAACAATGTTACATCTGAAAACTGCTGAAAACTTTAATATAGGTCCATTTTTTGTGAAACTCTTTTTGCTTTCCTTTGTCTGATAAAGTAACCATTTTTTTAAATCGATCAATCAAATCTTCTTTCGAATTTTGTTTGAACCGACAAGATTACTTTAAATCAATTACATTTCATAACATAAAAAATTAGACATTGATCTACCCAGTCGGATACTGAAAATGTCATAGCACCTACCAGACAGGAAAAAGCAGGAATCCTACCCACGACCTCCGCTCAGCCACTTTTCGACGGAGGCGGTCAAAAGTTAAATATTTCTTCAGTTGGACGCCCCTTAGCTCATCAGAGATAATGCCTATTCGCATAACGGTTAAATATGTATTTACGGGTTGAATAATGGTTCTGTCAAACTTTTCGGCTGTAATGGCGCTCGCGGGTACAGATGGGCAGCGAAAGTTTATGTATTTCGACCAAGCACCAGCTTTTAATATATGTACTTGAACTTGAAATACGCACAGACGGTTAATGTGATAAATTAGAGTTGGTACTATATATTATACCCTTAAACTTCGCATTCGAAACTTTTTAATGTTTTCGTCTTTTTATTGTGAGGAAAACAATGAAGTCAGAAATGTTTTTCGCCTGCGTAAAGAACGTACCTAAAAGGTAACCAGTTCTTAAGTAAACACTTTGATACCAGCCACTATTAGTTAAAGGATTAACTAATGTGGTTAAACTAGGAATTATTTGTTTACATAGCCCATTATTAATCCAGAAGTGCATGCCAGAGCACTTCCTAACTTGTATCGCTAATATCGAGTTAACTTACTCACCTAGACAACAACAAACGTTAAAAATTGTACGATCGATATCTTCTTTAATTATACACTACCTTGAAACTACATCCAGAAGTCTCTTCCAGAAGTCACAAACAATTTTCGCAATAACATTTCTGAAAGGTTGCTGCAACCTTTCCGAGCAACTCTCGGATAAACCAGCCTAATTGAATACCTAATAAGCAAAAGTGTCTAAGTTCCCCGCCGTACAATAAATAATAGATAAATTAAATGGCTCGCTCGGGCCAAACAGAATTAAAACTTTCCGGGAGGTTTCACCTAAATCAGACCTACCTGATTTATATTTCACGCACCGTCCGGGTGTAGGGTTGCTACGCGTCCGGTACGACCGGATGGACAGGGCTACCGATAAATAACACAAGCTTGACAGACATATATTACTTTGCAATCTACTAGAAATACGCCTAAGGAATGGAACTCACTGCCTGCCTATGATTTGGATCTGTTCAAGCCAGATATGAGCCATTCTCGGCCGCATTATAACTCCATCAAATAAGATAGGCCTATCCTACATAAAAAAATACTTAACCAGAGTTCATAAACCTACACAACTGATTATATTGCATTTGATACTTAGGGCCAGGCAGGGGTTATTTGCTTCTACCCTATGGGATTCTTTGTTCTTCAAACCTTTTATATTAAGTATACCTAGCCTCGTTCTAGTTTTTTAGGTACCTGTCGGTGATCTTTGGATCCTAAGCCTTTCCGGGTCAACCAAAATTTGCGCAATTTTTGTTTTACACAGCTTCACTTAGATATGGTGGTGAGTTGGCCAGTACCTGTCATTGTAATGACAACTTGTTATTGACAATGATAAAGCCTTAGAGGCCTGCAGTAAGACATTATAATTTCCTGCCTGCTTTAGCAACCCTAATGTTCAGAGGTGCTTACCGACGCGGGCGGAGCTCGTGGAATATTAGCTTACTCTTTCCGGGATGCGATTTTACTATTGCCATCCCGAGTGGGTTTATGTAAATAATGAGTAAACAAACAGATTTGCAAAGTCATTTATCTTTTATTATGCAGCACTTTTTATTACAACGGGTTCACCTTTGTCTTTAAAGGGTTTTAGTGTATCTTTACTATTCTACTGGTATGTACAAATATTATGGTAGCCGCTAAAAAGTTTCCTACTGATAACTATGTGTTAATTTTTATAATCGTTTTGAAACCTATTTATTTATGTACTATCCCATAATTCGATATCATTGCACACTACCTTGTTGATCCCATTGATGATGACATTGTGGTTGTCCATTTGTAACATGATGTTATTAATTTTTCTAATTAACCTTTTTCATTCTTTATCTGTTTTTGCTATGTACAGACAAAATATATGTATTCAATAATAGAACATGTAGTATATTCTTATGTACCATCCAATTTAAAAGTACAACACTTTGCGTGATCACAGTCCACTCAGCCATAGCTTAGGGACTCTGGCCACAGATTAAACCATAACATTGGGTCTGCCAAGTGGAGAGAGGAAAAGAAAATTGTAAAAAAATCGCGTTTACATTGAGAACTGAAGTAGTTTTGAATGTTAAAAGTAAATATTTGTCATAGAGATTTTAAGTGTCAATTGTTTTCAAATATTTGGAACTTATGGCACGTGACTGAGTCTTGGAGTAGATTTAAGTACACAATATGTATAAAGTCTAACTGTACAGTCAGCGCCAAAATAAACTGAGCGTTCAAATCTACCTAAAATATCTCTAAACACTTGAGAAAAATCTCTCTTAGCACAATACTTTTTGGTGTAAATATCGTTGGTTGTCATTTGTTCTCAAACAACAAATGAAAATGTACCTTTACGTCTTAAGGAAAGGTTGATTATTGTCAAATGTTCAGATATTTTTGGTGGTTTTGAACGCTTAGATCATTTTGACGCTGACTGTACCAACAAAGTTATAAAAGTCTCGAATAAAGACTAATATAAAAGTGCCTATCAAACACGTGCCAGCCACAACTAATAATTTGACTTTGAACGATGACTTTAATGCCACAGACGGAAAAGTTTTCGACCAATAAACCTTAGTTTCAACTTTTTGCTTAGACTTTTGATCTTTTGCATTGAGAAACTATTTACTAGATTATTTTACAGGCTTTCGTTCTATTTTAAACAGAAATCAAATAAGCATTATTCGTATTTATTATTGGATATTACAATTTCCTTTAACTAATTGCGAATCAAATGGTTCTGAGTAATATAATCCGAATTCTTATATTAGACTAACGTGCTTCTGAAAAATAATAACATACGGCCACCACAAATAGCCCGACTGCTAGAAAAGCTAATCTTGGATTTCCAGAAATGTGAACTTCAATACCATTCGTGAACGTAAATGACATCCTACAAAAGGATGACTTAATGCGAACGATTCGATTCGACTTAAACCCGGTGATTACTATTCGCCAGCTTACCTTGCTTTGCCTTAGCATGCACGTATGAAATTGAATGAACACGCGCCTCCCAATTCGATTCAACTGAAATCTCTCGTAGAAACTGACTAATTCAATTCTACTGTAATTTTCACGAAGACAGGTCCACACTAGCGGCATTTTGGCGGGTACGATTGCAATAAGAGTCATTTTACCGCACTCCAGACCAAAAATAAATCATAAAAACTGGATATTGTAAGTACTACTACTAGTATACACACACACACATAAGTTACACATATGATCAAAATTGTCTACTCGAAACTTAGTTATTTTAATGATTGTGATTTGAAAAAAAGTAGGTATATTATTTGCGGCAGTACCTATATTTAACTTTTAACTTTAAAAAATCGACTAATGTTTTTTTTCTATAAAGGTAAAATTAATAATTGCCCCGTGTAAGCGCACTATTTAAGAACATCTTTTAGTAATGAAATTGATTTCAATTGTTCATCCTATTTTACGAGTTGTGTTAGGCGGCATTCGACTATCGTTTTATTTTTTAGAATTACTTTTTCAGCTGGTAAATAAAAGTTATCTAACTAAACTTGTGATCTTGTGAAATGCCCAAAACAATTAATATTGCGAGTTAAATCTCCCAGTTCAGGATGGAAGAAATTTAGAAACTATGTAGCCCATATTCTGTTTATGTCTCAGTAAGTAATCCTACTTAAATAGTTGTCCTTGTAGGTACATACAAGTTTAGCACAGAAGTGATTCAACCTGAATATAAAGTTGGAATACTCAAACACGTCAAAACTCGTGTAGTGTGTACACATCGCATCGTTTCACTTCATTTGATACCACTTAAACTGTCTTATAGAAGTCAACCCGTCTCCGAATGTACACAATCCTTGTTTGTTCCTAGCAAACTATGCGAACTAACTAATTGAACTTGAGTTTGACTTCCCTTTTGCGTTGCCTTGACTCGTTGCCGAATAATACTCCGTAATTTGCGAGCATTTTGCGTTTTGCACTTATTTGCTTCCTCGCAACGAACATTACATAAATACTAGACTCGTATTTATCAAATGATTTCAAGCTAATCATTTTCTTTGTTCAATTTTATTCTATCATGATGTCCTACGTGGGATGTATCGCAGTATAGAATACAGCAAAACCTGTGAATAACATTCACGTAGGTAAGTCGAAATACATAATAATATTTTGAGTGTTTTTCAGTTAGCATAATGTAAAGCAGCTTTTACGGGGCCTTTGCCATTAAGGTCTACTAAAAGGTCCCTGAAAATATTGTGCTAATAATATTATTGAAATTATTCCAACTCATACTAAAATATATATTTTTTTCTGTTCGCATGCGTGTGTGTTAAAGGGAAACGCAAAATAAAAAAAGACCATAAAAAATACACGAACGCAATCACTAGCTAGTAAAAATATTTCACCAACTTATTTCAATAATGAAAATATGTCAAATCAATGTCCTAAGACGTTTTGAATAAAAATACAGTAAACATCACATCATGATTTCATTGCTTTTTTTTTTTATAGACGAACGTGAAAATAATTTACCAAACGTACGAGGATCGCGTGAGAATTTGCGATTACGCGTGAGAATCTTTCGAGTTTGACTGAAATAGTGCGGGTAGGCGTAATATATCTAAGTGGATAGAGCAATTCCGTGGAAATCTGAAAGGTTTGAATATAAAGCGAAGGTTAAGTCACTTATGGAAATGGGAAAAGTTCCGCGGGTGTTGTAGACCTCGCTTCGGAGATATTATATTAGGAACGTTTTCTGATGTTATTCGAGCTCATATCGCGATGGGTGAGTGCTATCGTTACTATAAGGAGTGCTGTAATAGATCTGAGATGTGTGTTCACGTTTGATTATCAAGATTTGATATGAACCTACATAAATGGGTGAAGAAGTGTGGTGGCACACCCCATGATTTAAAAAAATGTATAAACCAAGGCACATACTAAGGTTAGTATAAATATTTGTGTTTTTATCGCCAGGACTTTGTCAAGTACTTTGGTGGTAACTTTGTGAAGTGAGCATGTGCATAAAAATACCACCAAAGTTCACAAATACCTAAAATTTGGCGAGCAGTACATTTTGAATAATAAATACTAGCTGTTTTACTAGCTGTTCGTCCCTACTTTTCATGGGTGAATGGAGATGGACCTTGTCCTAATAATAACAATCAACAAAAATATAATTACCTAATTCGATGCAGTCGTTCTAAAGTCATCCCCGCATTTCGACAACTCAATTTTTTTACTAGATTTTACTTATTGACATGTTAAGTAAAAGAGAAGCTGTTTTCTTGACCTACTTAACAGACACTTCCTTGCCCTCTCAAGTTTATCGTTTGATAAATTGCATTTTCCTCCCGCTTAAAGCCGTCGGATTAAAAATAACAAGTGCATCGCGCTTATTCAGCCGCCATTACCGCGGCGCCGGAGTCGATAAATCATTCCTCGCCGCTCGCCGTCTCCCGACGATTCCATTCAATACCGATTTGGTCTTTTTATACCTCGCGATTTTAGTCGGTACATAATTATAAATATTGGACTTCACATAGATTGATCTGATCCCTAATAACTTAAGCACTTGTTTTACTATCTTAAACAACGTAGATACAAATTAATAAATTTGTGGTATGGTGGAAACCGAGGAAGTTTAGTGGGTATTGGGACGGCGGCAGGTAAACTGCCCTTCTATGCAGTAGGGCGTTGTGACTGACTTAGTGCTTACTCTTTGCGTTTTTAAGTTACTTATACTCAAAAAATCCAAGAAGTGGTTAAATATTCAGTTCATCCAAGAATATGAAACCAGAATGTAGTTCGAATTTTTCTACTGCCTGTTTAACTATTTAAAAGAACTGGTGTACGAGTTGTCCAAGCAGTATGTTATCTAGGTCCCCAACGGCTTCTTTTAAGTTTGTATGAAATAAAAACTGGAACTTTCTTTTCTGGAATTAAAAGTCTTTATGGACGGATAGAGGAACTTCCTAACTCTGTATCTGCCTAGATATTCCAAGAATGTTTAGGTATTTGTCACTTAATTACATTCAGATACTTTTTATTTAAGTAAGTATTTGACCGTCCGATCTGAAAGTCCCAAGACTCGGTCGGAAAGTATAAAAGAGGTCGAATCCTGATCGCTCTTCAAATAATATGAGTCGGCAATTATTGCCGACTCATATTATTTGAAGAGCGATCAGGATTCGATATATATCTATTATAGATACTTAATGTGCTTTAGAAAACTGCTTTGTAATAGTAAATTACCATTTAGTTTTCCCTGTAACTAAACTGAATATAATAATGATACGATGCTTTATGACTATAAAGGATGATGGGCATTTTGGTATCGGTATTTGGGCAATGTGTTCAATCAAGATGAATCATACATCGTTGGAAAGCCCTTTTTAAGTAAACAAAAAAGTACTATGACGACCAATACGTACACGTTGTCCATTTCTAAATATAAATAAAATAAGCATAATGAGCATATGAAGTTTGTAACGCATTAAATGAGAAAACTTACTTTGAACTTTTTTATTTACTGAAGGAATACACAACCAATTATTATAAAATGATGATCATATAATAATTAAAATAATAAATAAAAATAGCATGCCAATATGACAATAAATATCACAGAAAAATTAAAATTATATAACGTTCAAGGCCGGATTACTCTAATTGGTCAGTGAATCAGGACTAGCGCTTCGGTTATTCTTATTCTATAGAAAACTACCTTTATAACGATATATCATTTATTTCGATTGGTGCCGATACCAGGTTCCATACTTCTGTGCCCATCATCCTTTTCAATAGCGTCCTTAAATAGTGATTGGGCTTAAAACCCTAAGGTCCTGGTTCAATTCCCGTGTTTAGTCTGAACTCTTAAAGATTCTGAATGACAAACTGGATGGTAGCCACAGGCAAAACATATCGACGGGAGAAAACGTAATTGCTGTAAGTAGCAAAAACACAACTTTACACCAGAGCCAAAAAACTGATAAAAAATTGGAAAAAAAATCATAACTTTTAAATCATGCGTAATAAAAAGATAATTTTTTGTACAAGCTTTTGTTAATATAGTGCGCATTTATAGCAATTATTGTTTTAGTCCTAAAGTTACGGGAAATAGGGTTTTGCTCTACTTACAGCAATTGACTTTTAATTAACTGACCTCAACAATGCTGTAAGTAGTTTCAGGTTTTGTATTGAGCAGTTCTTCTTGTATAAATTTCCGGAAGTATAAAATGATGTATTTAAATTATTTTATTAAATAGGTAACATAAAAGAGAGGTGTGACTAACTTAAGAATAATATTGATACCAACTTAATAGATTAAGTTAAGAAATTTCTGAGGGTGATGAAATAAAAATGCTGTTATTACAATGATTTTGTTGATTTTTTTGAAAAAAATGCTGTTATTACAATGATTTTGTTGATTTTTTTGCATTAATGTTAATGTTTGTACCAAAGAATAGAAGATCAAGTGTAATTATCATATTAAACTTATTTAACTAAGTATAGCTAAGGCCCTGAACACACGCTGAAACGCAACTGAAACGATACTGCAACTTAAGAGATTCATTTTAGTTTCTGCCATAGACTGACATTTCATGGTGGAACCAGGTTATTTTTTGTTTTAAATTGGTGCTAAAATGTTGCTGGTGGATACAGGTCACAATAAATCATTATTTATTCCTGTCTGTTTCGTTCCCACACTAGACAGATGAGGAGATAACCAGATTTTTAAATACCTCAATAACGCAGCTGAAATTGCCCAACATTGATACCCGTCAGTCAGCACAGCTCGTCCTTCTAGGGGATTTTAATGCCCAGCATAAAGGGTGGTTGTTCCCGTTCCAGAAGACTGACCTTGCTGGAAGAGAGGCGCGAGTTTTGGCTCTGTCACTTGGCCTAATCCAGTTAGTGGAACGTGCTACTAGGGTTCCTGATGTTGATAGCCACACAGCTAACTCTCTGGACCTCCTGCTAACTGGGGGTGCATACTTTGAAGAGAAAATTCAACAAAGCTGCTAAGTCCTGCAAGAGGGTATTACGACGTGCTCGCTTCAACCATTTTGGCCGGATTGGGGCCAAGTTAGCTTCGTACCCTTCAGGTAGTAAGTTATTTTGGTCACTAGGCAAATCGGTTGAGGCGAATTTCTGCAGGACATCACTTCCGCATTTGCTACGCTGAAAAGGCTAATCTATTTGCCCCAGCAATTCGCATTTGGCTGCTGCTAACCATGTGCCACCGAATCTTCCTCGTTGTGAATCAACTTTTGTGTTTGCCAAGAAGATTCGTCAACGAGAGGTGCTTAAGGTTCTGCGCAGTCTTGATGTGAACAAGGCGAGTGGTCCTGATGGGATATCAGCGACAGTGTTGCGGAGTTGTGCACACAAACTGTCTCAAATTTTGACACGCCTGTACCGCCTCTCTCTCTGAGGAAGGGTTCATTTCTGAAATCCTGGAAACTTTCTAACGTGCAGCCTGTTCCCGAAAAAGGTCGCGGTGCTATACCATTTCTGCCGCACATTAATTTTCTGTTGGCTACTCTCGGAATTATGGGGTATGCTGACGATAGCGCGGTAGTCGAGAGATACGTCTTGTCCAATGATTGTACAGGTAGCATTAAAACTGAGACCTTAAGATCAGACATGGTGGACAAGTTAAATCAGTCTCTCCAAATTGTCCCAGACCGGGGAGATGCCAATTTTGATAGCTCCAACCCCACCAAAACGCAGGCGTGTCTATTTTGCACCAAAAAGATCGCATTTAAATGACTCCCTCTTTTTGTGGCGTATCTGTCCCTCTATCTGACCGACTACAGATGAAATTATCTTCCAACCTAAACTTTGGGAGCTACATAGAGTTTGTACCAGCATCTGCCTCTAAAAAAGTCAGAATCCTTACCAGAGTCAGGCACTATTTCACTGCGGAACTGCTCCTAAACTGTAGAGACAGAGCTCAAGTTCGTTCCTGCATGGAGTATTGCTGCCATCTTAGGGATGGTTCTGCTCGAAATCAGCTGGCTGCTTTAGACACTATTGAGCGGCGTACGAAGAGGCTTACCGGTGACGATACTTTGGTCGAGAGCTTGCAGAGCCTCGATCATCGTAGGAAGATTGCTTAACTCTCCGTATTTTACAGACTCCACTTTGGTGAAAGTTCCGTTCCATCATCGAACTACTAGACTTGGTCAGAAGCAACTCGCAGACCGCATTGTTGTTTAACATCAGGCAACTTTGTGGTCAAGTGCTAGCTTAGTAAAATACAAATATGAAAAGTAACTAAAATAATATTTTTAAGGGACAGGAATAAGAATGATTTACTTTGCCGGCCTGTAAATTTACAAACCTTAAAGAATGTCGTGTAAGTAAACTGGCGTTCAATATCCGCCCTAGAGAATGGCGTAAGTAGTCTAAGTTTAATTTTAACTCCCATAAGATTGTTGTAAGCAAGTGAATATGCACATATACGAACCGTGTAAGTAATAATGAATTCCAATCACCTGTCTGCATTTTGCTGTAAGTAAATAAGTATCAAAAACATTATACTTACGACAAAATTTGCATTGAAATTTTTCAAAAACAGTCCCTCAGAGTGAATTTTTTGTCATCGTAGAGACACGAGACCCGGACCATTCGACGCAGTATTTTTTTCTGATTCTAACTGTGTATTTAGTCTACTTACGCCATTTTTGCTACTTACAGCAATTACGTTTTCTCCCATCGATATAGTGTAATTGAAGAAATAAGTACACTTGAAATTAAGGGTTGAATTTGACCGATGCTTCTTGCACAACTGCAACTGCGGCATATTCTCACAATGAAATAAAGCCGCATTGGCCGCGGGCTGCGTGCCTGTTTGCCAAATAAAAATTTAATTTTAAATAAACGTGTTCTTTCAAAATAGACCGATCGCTGTACTTGGACCATAATATTATTATTGAGATAATGACATGGGTGTCATCTGGCGAATATTTTATTTTGAAATACCTAACTAGTCTCACTGTACATATGTAGGTAGTTTAAAATCATTTTATGAATTAAACTTTATTTTCAAAAGATTGAAACCGTTTTAGTGTGTGTTTTAGCAAGTCCGTGTTAGAATTTGGTCATATTTATATTAACATATTTGCACTACCACGTAAAATACGTATTTAAAATACATAAAATAATACGTAAGGAATTCGTAAAAAGAATAAAGAAGAATGCAGAGTTCGCATAGATCATTTAATATCGTCTGAAAAATGCGAACACGCTTGTAGGTGCCGCCGCGTGGAGCATTTATTAAAGAATATAATTCATTCATAATTTTTGCTTTATTACATTCGCTGTGTCGCGTTTAGTCTAGTGTTGGAAAACTATCGACAACCTCAAACTTTGGATTGATCGTCTCAAAATAATATCAATTGCATGGTATAAAATAATATAAGAACAACTACAGTAAAAAAGGAACGAAACTCTTTAAATTATTAGATTCTCTCCATCTGATCGAAACGTAAGATCAAAATCGTAACGACAACAAAATTATAGATCATCTAACTTAGCACTTTTATCAAAACGGTACTTGCATAGTTACATGCTTTTTTCATGCACTTAACAAACCCGGATATAGGTACTCGTATACAAAGTACGAGTAGGTATTGCAGTATTAGAAAGGTTTTCTGTTCTTCATAAACTGCTATAGAGGAGATTTTTTTGTGTAGAACAACTATGATTATTTCGTCGTCCTAAAACACAGTAAAGGACTTTTATTATATAAAAGTAATATTAGTGATTTTACTGAATATTGGTCAAAGGACGACATCCTTTGATTGAGTATCGATAGTATTGAAAAGCAACACTAACTCTACCATTATGTCGAGTTTTATTAATCCAGTCCGATTTTCATTTCGCAACGAAACCGTTGGGCGTCGCGCGACAAAATTGCTTTACAATATAATTACAAAGGCCTATTGTGCTGGTATCTGGTGCGTTTCGATTTACTTTTGGATGACATTGTGTGAGCGCCAGGGACTGAAAAAACAGTACATTTTAATCGAAGTCACTTCACATCACTACTGAATTGGTTTTCCGGTTTTCATTTAACTTTTTTATATTATTTGGTTCTGTTTTCGTAATACTGATTTTTGTCATGTTTGAATGTCTATAAGTTTCTTTCTAAACAAGCTAAAATAAAACTTAAGAAGTGGTTATTAAATTCTGCTTGCAAATTCTTATGCGCATAAACCTCGTATGATAAGGGCTCTTCGTAAGCAGCATTTTATAATATTAAGTATGTATGTACGGTCAACGGCACATCACGGTAAACACTTGCAGTTCGATAATAGCACTTATGCCTCCGACATAAGAGTGGTACAAAGTCCAAAGTGTATCTGACGTGCTTTTGACTGGTCCTACCAACATTATACGGACATGCAGCGAATGGTTAATTTGCTAACTAAACAAATATCAAGGTAGTTGATTTCACTGAAAGTAGCGAATATACTAGAAATAAGGTAGTAAATGTTTGTATGAAAATTGTCTGGATTCCCGGTTATCCAACCTACCAGCGACGGAAAACATTGCTAGGTTTCTACAGAGTCAGATTAAACTAGCTTTGAAACCATGCATGATCCAATTAAGGCTGGTCCCTTGTTAAAGGTTATGGAGGACTGACAGCGCTTCAGTGTAGTAACTGGACTTGCTAAATTTTGGTTGGGGCTTTGTCCGTTTGGAAAATATTGATTCTATTTCGGTTCGGGATTTTTGTTTATTCATACTAGTGCCTTAACTTACACTCGCAAAAGAATCTAGAAAAACAAAAGAAATTGAAATGGAAGTAGTAGCACGGTCGCCTTCGCGGTTTCACCCGCGCGTAATTTCCTTTTTTAATTATGCCCCCTTCCCCCCACTTTTCCGGGATAAAAAGTATCCTATGTTCTAATCCCGGTTATAAACTATGTATACGTGTGCCTTATCTAAATCCGTTCATCCGTTCTTGAGTTATAAATAGTGTAACTAACACCAACTTTCTTTTATATATTATGTACATATCGACGCAAAAAAGCGGAAACGTAGTAACCCACACCCAAGCCAATTTTTTTTTATTGCAGATTCGGAATGAAAAAAAAATCCTCTTTCAAACGGTCTAATACTCCTTGCTCTACGACTACCTAATAGAAGTTTTTATACAGCATTGGAAATTAGCCTGCTTTTTCGAAAAAGTAACGGAAAGATTGATGTAAATAGCATAAAAAAGAGTGTTTTTTATCACTTTACATTTACTTCAATTCATATTTTTCAAATGACATGATCTCGGTTTGATTTTGGTAGTTACAGCGCGTGAATATTCTGACCAATGTGGGTTACAGCGCTTTTGCTTATAAGGATTTAGTAACGCACCACGTTCACTACATTTCTTCGAAAATAAAATGGTTATTCGTGGCGGTTTACTACAATCCTCGCATATAATAATATACGAAATCGTCGGATACGCCAATTTAAAACTTCATTAGTTTCCCCGATTTTGGTCGATTACCGCGTCGCTCAGTCACTGCGCGACAGTTGAGGGAGTATGATTTGTGTGTCGTAAACGGATTTGACTGCGTGACTCGACTCGTTTACAATATATTAAAATATTACAATGATAATAAGGTTATGAATGTGTTCGTACTTCGTAATAAATGGCTTTGATTGGTTTATTCAATAATCATAATTTTATTTGACTTGTGACTTACAGTAGAACCAAAACGCACACAAGCTTCAAATTAACAAATTACAAATATCACCCTACACACTAATTATAACAACACAAAAATCATTTAAAAAGAAAAAACCAAACCATACAAATAGAAAGAAAAATTAAATAATTAATAAAAATTATACCATATTGTCAACTAATCAAAAATGTCAAAAATGAATACTATGTCAGAAATAACAAAAACAAAACCATACAAATAAAAAGAAAAATTAAAGTATCAATAAATAATTATACAATGTCTACATAAAAAAATGTCAAAAAGAAATAATATGTAAGTTAAGTCCATTCAGTGTAGTTGTTTACATAGAAATATTTCATTTAAGTCAAAATGTAGACAAATAAATATGTATGGAACATAGTTACAACAAACTTGCTATAAAGGAAAACCTTCGGTTTGTAGTCGCCTATACATTTATCTCGTTCATTTACAGCGTTTTTGCGTAACAGAAAAAAAGTGCTATTGCTGTAACCCACACAAACATAGATTAAAAGTAACTTCTAAAAGGTTAAATGTATTTGGTTTGATAAAAAATCCATAAATATATTTATGTTAAAAAATTCACATGTGTGGCTTTCATAGTTACGGAGATATCATTTTTTTTCTGAAATTTCAAAATGTTTTTGGCTCTGGTGAACACTTTGCATTTTGTGGGTTACTATCCCAACCAGCAAAAAGTGGTTTTTAAACTATCCCAGGAGGATGAATCTTAAGGACTATATGAGAATTATATCCGAATTTAAGTCCGGGAAAAGGCCCACTTTTTAAGTGTACTTTTGATTATAACACATTTAAATTAGACCGCTAAAATGCTTGTTTACGCCTATATAACTCCTGTAATAGAATAACGCAAATGCAGTTACTCCTGCAAATCAATAATATAATCAATATAAGTAAGTTTTAGTCGTAAGTAAGACTAATGCGCTCCTTGCAATGCTGATTTAAGCTCATTTTGGTGAACGAATGAACGAACGAACAGTTTAATGTGTTGCGCTGTGTTGTGCTCTCTCATGATTTTTTTTAACAGCTTGAATAAGGAAATGGTATTTATCTTTATCAGAATTTATTATTGTCAGCCATAGTAGAAAAACAACATCTTATTGTTATTAGTTAGTCTTATTAATATTCGTAGGGGAATGTGAATTTTCTGTGAAATTAGTCATGGTTTTAAACAAAATTTTAGAGCGCCTCTTCACTTGACTTTATTTACATTTGAGTAATTATTTATTTATCAAAAAAATACTACGAAGGGCTGCCATTTTTTCGGTAAGCATTTCCAAGTGTGACATAGTGCCATCATAAGTTTATTTGGATCTATATTGGCAAGTGTCAAAACTGCAGAAGATTCGCCATTTTGTATACCAATTTTAAGATAACGTTGACAATAACACTACTGTGGAATGCCAATATAAATATGTCTAGACTTGTAACGGCTTAAGACAAATGAAGACTTTATTTAAAAAACAACCTTTGTCAAAAATTACATGATTTGAGTTAGTTACGCCATCTTGTAGAGGAATTCGTAAGCTTTATGGTAATATTTCATACTTCTTTAAAAACAAGTTTAGTCATGAGATATTTGCCTTTATTCGTTGTAGCAAATAAAATAAACAAAGGTAAATATGAAGATGTGAAGAGGTTTTTTTACTCTACTGTAAAACTAACAAATTTGACATAGGTGGTTTTTAAAATAATGTCTTCAAATCTATATAGAGAACATTTTATCCTACTAAATGCTGTTATAATCTTAGTGATTTATTATTTTTGAAACGCTGATATTAAATCCGCTTAAACCTTAATTTCAAGCTTATGTAAAACAAAAACAAGAAATATAAATGCTATTCAGTTGTTTAATTGGAAGTTACTTATATTAGCCATACAATTTTAGCTTATATCACATTTTAAGTAAAAGTAACTAGTGTGATTGCTCCTCCGTGTATCCTATCCTGGTAGATGCTTCTAGAGGAGGCCTAAGATTTAAATGCCTCTAAGATGTTATCTTATAGGCACATATAAGTCTTCGTTACCGGAGTAATTACTCTTATTTAATGCCTTTATAGGAGTCCTAGACTTTAATAGCCACGATATTTGATCCTATATGCCGATATAAGACCAAATTATAGAATTAAACATACTCAAGTAAAAATAGCACCATTTTATGCAGTTAAAAGCGTAGTAGCAAATACCAAAACCATCATCGGAGCCTTATAAGTCCATATAGCATTAACAATTGACCATTTTGCTAGTTGGGATGTTTCCGCTTTTTTGCGTCGATATATAGATATTATAGATAATAATCACTAAAGAAAAAGGTGAAAAAATCACGATAGTTTCATTTTATTATAATTATGCGCTAAATATGGTCTGGTCCAGGGATCGGCCGTTCTATAAGGCGGTCATCGGCTCATCTCTCCAGGATGTGAAGGAAATTGAAAAGTTGGTGAGTTTGTACTGAGAAAAATGTATTTATCAAGAATCCCACACACGGCCCAAGTGTCCTCCACAAAAAAAGTTATTGGTAACCTGGCAATAGATAATACATCTTTACGAAAGTAGGTATGTATAAAAATTCTTAGCAATGATTTGTGTCGCGGAGACGTAGAAACTTTCTGTATTTTTTATAACTTCAAATACCTACATAGTTGACAGTCCTATCTTAGTACAAATCAATTAAGGAACATTTTATTACGAAGCGTCGTATCTCGTATAGGTTCGTTTGATACGGCTAAAGCCCGCAGGGCGTAGTTTTGAATGATAGATCGGTCAATCACACGGCTGAGATGGACCCTACCAATAAAATTAGGATTAGGGGCGAAAGACGATCGATCAATCACTTGTCCGCAAATCGTCGGAATGAACTGTTCATAATGAAATTTCTAGGGCGAATGATTTAACAGTTTTAGATAGAAGGGTAGGAAATGCAATCATTTTTTTATTTATCAGAGAAGATCGGGACAAAAAATCGGAATAAGATTCTTCTTCTCTTTCATCATTGAATTGATGATAACTGTTAACTGTACAGAGATAATTAATTATTATACGAAATAATAGATGTTGAATTAAGAATTTAGTACTGGTTAAGCCATGCTGTTTTACAGTACGAATGAGCCGGCTCGTGCGGGGAAGTACCACCCTCTCACATAACACCAAAAAAATGAAATAGTAGTGGCTACTATTGTGTTTTGTCTGGTTTGTGAGAGTGCCGGAGGGCCGCCCACACCCCCCCTTAATAGGCCTACAACGCATCAGCGATCCCTCTGTTGTTGCAGATATTATTAAAAAAAATATTAAAGAAAAATCAGTTAATAGTTCTTTTAAAAAGACATGAATTTCTTTCTTACCACAATTCCGCGTACCTATATAAATATATTATTTTAGTAAGTACAGTGTCTGTTCCTCTGCGATAAGAGTTGAAACTCAACAGAAGCTGTTAAAGTGAATATTACCCGGATTGTATCGTAAAAGTTTTCATATCAAACGAACAGTCACTAACTTACTTATTAGCTACAGTGAGCATCGAAATTAGATTCGTCGACTAAATTCAACAAAATTTATTACGCTCCAATGTAAATATCAAACAAGAGTTGATTGACGGCCCCGTTTGGATACTGTTTTTAAATAAAATGCATAATTTACTACATCGCAGTATTTTTACAATAGTAGGTGAATTGGCGGGTATGGGTGTCAACTATTGTTAAGTTCTACCACGAGGGTGGCGCTCAAACCTACGGCCACGGTAATTACCGTGCTACGGCTTTTCTGATGGTAAGCGTTCACCGTCTGCAACACCAGAGGAATTAGGTGCTCGTGCGTCTAAGGATGTTTTGTATGGAATCCCATAGACCCGTTCTCGAACACAGCGGGGCGGGAGCGGGAACGGCAGCGCACTGTACTTAATTACCTGTACATTTGTGGTACATTCGTTGAATGCAATATTAATTTTATTTATCTATACTAATATTATAAAGAGGAAAGATTTGATTGTTTGTTTGTATTGAATAGGCTTCGAAAATACTGAACCGATTTGAATAATTCTTTCACTGTTCGAAAGCTATACTGTCCCCGGTGAACATAGGGTTTTTATCCCGGAAATGTGTGGGGAAGAGGGGATATTTGAAAAAAGAAATGACTTGATAATTATAAATAGACTGCGTAAATAGAAAGTCAAGATGAATGAAGAAACGTAATAGCAACGACCTTTTCAAAGAATACCTAGCCGGCAAGGTCACAGAAAACGCTAGGAAATTCGAAACGCCATGTAAAAGAAAAACAAAACTTTTGATCTACTTTTTATTACTGTCAAACTTTTGTAGCACTATTGCCAGTGCTTCTTTAAAATAACAAAATTACCACGAAAGCTACATCAAATTAATAAAAAAGCAGGTTAATATAAGTTCTTAAAAATTTTATGCTGGCTAAATTATTCAGAAAAAATCTATACGCCATTAAAGAAAAAAAAATATTTAATTTACTTTTTATTGCTGTCATATTTCAGAAGCATTGTTGCCAGTGCCTCATTAAAATAAAGAAGGTCAACATGTTTTTTTTTTTAAAAAACTTTTTGTTTTTCATTTAAAAAAAAAGATTTACTTTTTATTGCTGTCAAATTATAATCGTAACTCTGATGCCAGTTACATTGAAAAAACCAAGCAGGTTATTATGCAAATTTTTCATTTGATGCTGGCTAGATTCTTCAGAAAAAAAATCTTAACGCCTTTAAAGGAAAAAGAAACAATTATTTTCTTTTTATTACTGTCAAATGGAAATTATGCTGCTAGCGTTTTTAATGATCCAAAAAAGGTTGCATGTTATTTGAAAATAATAATAATGAGATACAAAAAAATTATAATCGATAAAATATTAGTATTTTATTAGTCAAAACAGAATAAAATATTTGGTCATCGAAACTACTGAACCGATTTGAAAAAATCTTTCATTGTTGGAAAGCTAAACTATTTCTCGGTCGACATAGGGTAGATAGTTTTTATCCCAGAAATGTGGGGGGAAGGAAAGGGACATTCGAAAAAACAAATTGCGCGCGGGTGAAACCGCGGAGGCGGCCGCTAGTATTGATGTTATATTTTAGTTATCTACCTACATAATAAATATTTCTAAGTACAAAAAATTATTTTGGGGGTATTCCTATTTGTTTTGTGCCGTTTTAGGTACGAATAAAACAAACAAAATTGGTTTCACTAATGTTCTTTATTTAATCTTATATTACAAATAACGTTATGTACATCGTAATAATTACATTAATATTACTTTATATTAACAGTAACAGTACTATGTTACAAAATACATAATAAAACATACGAGTAATCACTGACGAACGTGATTTTTTATCATTCGAAATTAACTTATCGATGAATTTGATAAATATGATTGATATGAAATCACTCGGGGTAAACTATAGAGAGACCGATTATATCACTAAGTAACTAAAGGATTCTGTAGCCAATCGTAGTAAAAACCGAGATTTTTCATATCAATCACGAAAATTAGCGCACTTTTTTATTTACAGGACTTTTAAATAAAACTTAAAACTAACGTAAATGTGTAACGAAAAATAAGAGAAACAACTGCCAAGTTTGGCTTCGGATTTATTATAGGTGAAGTACAGTCAACATCAACCTTTAAATATCAAATCCTTTTTTACTCAATATCCTGGGACATTGTTCGGGCAACTCCATCTAATTCCAAACTTCCTTATATACTTTATTTTTGTAAAAAAATTAGAAAGATACACAATATAATAATATATGATCACGCACACATGTTTGTACTGTGCGGGGATCGAACCCGCGACCTCTGGGGTGGTAGTTGACTTCTTAACTATTCGGTCAACCATAACACCGATATAAGATTAAACTAAATCTGGTAGTATGTACGGAATCGTATTTTTCTATTAGGATAAAAACGTTTTGACGTGCACAAGAATTTCTTGGTAAATCAAATTGCAAAATACTTTGACTTTGACTTATTCTTGTATCACTTTCTATCTCTCAGAACAGTAATTATTACTATAGCGAGAAAGGGGGCTCGTGTTCTTCCCGTGGATGTTATTTACATTTTCGTATTCATAATCCAGCGCTGGAATAATCGTAGCAGTAATAAGCAAATAGGTGGGTCCTTTTATGCACAATTTATTCACCAGGTAGCATCGCTCAGATTGCTGCCACATTGTGGGAGTTTGATCAGATTAACGGATGGTGAAAAAGTTGATGTTGTCTGGACTTTCAGGCTGGTTTTAGAGTCACGCTGACTCACGCGCGTAGCGTTATACACTACCGGTTTTCTATGCTGTTCAAATCGTCGCTATCTAACAATAACAGCGATACTTGCTGATACGCGCCCTGACCGCTTGCTTGTCAGCGTGACTCTAAAACCAGCCTTAGTGGTCATATGAAAAAGGAGCATACTGTGGGTATTTTTAAAAAGTTTGATTTTTATAATAATTTTTATGTAAGTAATCGGATTTCTTCGTTTTAGTGATGTTGTTCTCAGATGAATTTACATACAGCTTACCAACTTTCATACGGGGGTTGCCTTTCTTGTTTTTCGATCGTGCATGGATAGGCTGGAATTTAACAGCACCAATCAAGGATTAGGTTTTAAGGATTATTGGTTTTTATGTCGCTGATATTTATGTATCCATCAATGTAATCTAACGTCATAACATCTCATCAGAAATATTAATGCCAGTGTACTTGTCCCTTAATGAAATAAGAAAAAACTTGACATTTTTTGAAAGTTATTTTAAAGTTATTTCCTTAAAAATCTTCTTCCCTGATAAAAAATTGAATGTCCTATTTGAAACTTATTGTGTACATATATCACTTAAATAGCACCCACAGTATGACCTTTTTTCATGTAACATATGTGGCGAAGAGATTAATTATTAAGTTAAATGAATAAATTAATGAAGGTAATGAACAAGGTTCCGAGTAATCCTTCTCGTTAATTACAACGATTTAAAACAAGAGGTAACTATTCGAAATGAGTAAGCAGAAGTTTTATTTAAAATACCAGCAGAAAATGCATTCGGTGATAATTAAAAGAATCGAATGCACTTCCCGAAGGGATTATGTACAGAAAATAATTATTAAACAACCATTGGCACTATGAAACAAGACATACGTTGTACATTACGGTGAAAGATTTGGCTTTAAATAATAAATCGCATGTATATAATTATTTATTGCTAACATTTTGTAAAATTCGTATATACACGGCACGTACTTTGTTTATCAATAAAGTTAACTAACGAAACAAAAATATACGTCAGTGCTTTTTATTAATATTTACACAAAACTTATACACAATAAAATAAGGTACTTGAAATGATTAAAGTATTAGAACTTAGGAATCTATAAAATAGAATCACGAAAATGAACAAAACGAAGATATTAACACACAGAATATAAAATATCTTTAAAAATGAAAAGGTTAAATGGGCCGGGCCTTATAATAAAACTATTCATTGCCTTTCGTTGATATTACAAGAACGTAAGGCTCAATTTATGGTGGCCAGTTAGCCATTTTACCTGAAATTTTATCTACCTATATAAAATTCGCTCAAATGGACTTGTCAATTTTATTCAAATTTTAGACAAGTATACGGCTTCAATATTAATATTAGATGTTAGAATTTGTTATGCTTATTCCAAAAGACACGAGTATAACTTTGCTCTTTTAATAGAATTTGACACAAGAGTTACTACTTCAAATTAATTACAAGTGACATATTACAAGTGATAATACCTTCATTTCTTTCAAGAAAATGATTCTATTCTAAATATCCCCGTATTCTAATGACACCTTTGTAAGAATATATCGTAAAGTTATGTACTACAGATCACTTTTCGCTTTGACCACTACACACGTTGTTCGAATCGTTGCTCTCACAAGCATTCACTTTAAACTAAATACTTAGTTCGTTATAAGTGCGCGAGTATGTCGATCTCCGACGAGGGTGAGACGTGCGTCTCGTTTAGGGCTGCGGATCCCGACACGGTCACTATAACTGGCTGTGAATCTGTGTGGACGATGGTGACGAGGTGTTCGTCTGGGTCTTTTTCCTGCTCTGTGGGCTTGGGCAGTGATTCCAGGGGGTCTTCGGCGTATTTGAGGTCGAGAGGCGCGAGCGCAGGCAACGAGTCCGCCACTGTGACGACGGGCTCGTTCCGCGGCGCGCGGTATGATGGTGGTCCGCTGTATTCTGAACCGCACCACGCTGCGCCTGTCGCTCCTCTGTGGGACAAATTTGTATGTTAGGACATTGTAAAACAAATATAAGCTTATTTTATTTCCCACTGCACGGCTAAAGCATCCAACATTATTTGAAATTCATATTATTGTTTCGCTTAGAAAATGAAGTATTGGCTGCATGCATTTGGAGGGACGAATAGATAGGTAAAAACGTATTCTATGACCATACCTGACTAGACTGGCCGAATTAGACCTGTACGTTGGAGGTGGGGACACCGCGGGCGCACTTCTGTCTAAGAGAAGTAACCTGGAACAACAATACAATTTATAAATTTTTTTTCGTTCAATTTTGTTTATTTATTATATCTTTTAATCATTTTCCATCATCAGTATGATCTTGCTCTCATTTGCCTCCCTCTTAAAAACAAATGTATGGATTTTTTCTCTCTGAATTGTCATCACAAAATAAAAGTAAAACCATTAATTTCGTGCTGTGTAGGCATTAAATGACTCCTTCAACCAATGTAAACAAATCAATTGAAAGGCATAACACTAACCTGAGTCTGTACTCTTGCATAGACGCCTGGTAGGTGGGCGGCGGTGGCCTGTAGTGGAACTCCGGGTACAGCATGGCCGCGTAGGGGTGGTGCGGCCTCGCGTAGCTAGGTGGTAGGCGCGGGACCAAGCGCCTGCAAGAGGACCGGCGCAGGCCTAACAGCGCACATGGCGCGTCTCGCGCGCCTAGTCTCCAGGCCAGGCCTGCTGCTGTCACTAGTACCACTCCTATCCCTAAAACAAGATATAACAGTTAGATTTAGGTTAAGAACAAGTTTATGCCGGCTAGCAGGGCCGGCCGCTGTCACTAGTAGGTACCACACCTATACCCAGAACAAGATGGAAAGGTTGTATACGTTATGTACTAGTACAAAATTTGTATATTATTTAATAATATATCGGTCAGTCAGCTAGTGTCACCTTGTAAACAAAGGGCTTTTCTATCCTGTCGGGGGTATCGAGATAGGCATATTATGTTTAAGTGAACCTTTTGCACGGTTACCTTTTGTCAACAGCTACCATCGGTACTAAGCCACCGATGGTAGCTGTTGACAAAAGGTGAAGCTTGGGATATTTTCACACGTCACTTCACGTTTAACACAATATCACTGCAGAGCCAAAACTGCCTGTTATATCATAGAAATCAAGGCCTTGTTGTAATTATACCAACTCGCATTTGACATCACGCGTGTCAAATGCGGGTTGGTGATCGTTAAGATCGAAGAAAACTTTGCCCAAAACGCGGAATGGCCAAGTATTGAAAACACTACCAACGCGGTAAAAGGTATAGTACATAATATATGTATATCTGTTGTAGCTCGTCACACGTCACTGCGTCCCACTCAACTGAGAGACATTTCACCGGGAGGTAAGCTCAACATACTGCTAATCCGTAAGCTCCTTTGTCCTTCGAACATAGTTACGGCTAATATAGCGGTAGATTTCACTTGTGGGTGTGGTACGAGTAGCCTTGTCGCTAAGATCAAATAAGTTAGCTAATTAGCTTTAAATGTCACTTTCATGTTCTTACTGCCCTTATCCACAACTAATTAGCGAAAATTCACGGCAAAATAATTTCATGAAAAGGACGTTTTAATTATCGCAACTCATAAAAGTTTTACATTCTTATAAATAATCAATTAAGATTGTCAATTAATTATAAAGCTTGAACTTGACATAATTCAACTACGTCTCATAATTCGTTAAGTTCATTAACGGTTCATAATATATTAATAGGTCCTCGAGGTACCAGTTAATCAAAAACCTACATTTTAATTAAAATTTTCTGAGCACTTGAATAGCAGCCTCAAAAGAATCTAATAATGAAAGGTTAACAAATTGGTTACGGAGTGTTATAACAACTACGTGCAATTAAGCAACAGTTGTTAATTGTTTTCGTGGTCGTGATCAGGAGCTATATGTTACGCAGCCGGCGTATCCACGTTAACAATGATATTGGTGCCGAGCAAATGACTTCGGGTGCAGTAGTACACCTTAAGAATCTTAAAGAATATTGTTTGACCAAAATTATAGTGCACAAAAGAGTTTGCTTGGTGGTACTTACTTTTTTGCACAGATAGGCTAATGGGATATCAATTTGTCACGATCAAAATGCTCCGAGGCACGAGGTTGCTCGCACCACCAACTTCTATCCACTGGAGTGTAACTCAAATTTTACATATTTTTGGTCGCTGTAAAAATCCACCACGCCACCGAATCAGTTTCTGCGTTAAGCACACCATAATCGTATTTTTAAAGTATTCGTAATAGTGGCGCGGTTGGCAGGACATCGATGCGTGAACGTCGAACACCAGCTGACTGACACTTACAAATTGCCTCCCGGCGCAACAATAGATCGCTTGTCTGTTACAACAACATCATTTGTCCCTAACGCTAATGAAAATCCAATTAATTCTGCTCCGAAACTCATTCGAAGTTTAATTGAAAACTTGGAGGGCGGACGCGACTTTGTGAATGATGTAATGAAATTTTGGACAGACTTGTTATTGTCATATGCATAGCGAATACCCAATGAGCTCCCCAAGATTGTTTCACGGTTAATTACGGTCATCTGTTACGTCGCCCGTATGCCGTTTTGGTTGGATTTATGAATATTAGAATGTGGACGTTAAATTTTATGGATAGCCACGCGAATGGGCCGACGGAATATCTCGCCTACTTTCATTTTGTTGAACTGTTCACCGGACCGGATAACTTTAATCAGCTATGAAATAAAAACACGGCTGAGCATGAAATGAGTTGAAAACTGTCGTCAAAGACATTGTCTTCAAAGGTTGTATCCGAATGAGCAATTCTGCACTTTATCGAAACAAAGTTTGGATTAATTTTTTACTTGGCCCTCTTCCGAACTCTGCAGTGGTCGGGCTGTCGCACTGCTAATGAACCGTTGAGATTTTCTCAACAATGCGGTAACGTAGCAGTAATCACATTAAGTAGCCAATTATTTTAGCTTTTAAAAACTGATTGATTAGTTCATGTTTAATTAATCGTTCGATATTACGAACAACATCAATGACTGATGTTTTAATTAGAAATTATGTCAGAATTTCCCAAATCATTCAAACGTTAAAAGTGATAGTTTCTTTTAATATACTATGCAATTCGTTAATATAAACTTAAAAACAAGTTTATTTATATAAAAAAAGATCGTTGTGTAGTTTAGGTTCTAAATTCGGAGCACGAAAATTGTGTCAAATGATTCCCATGCCACAAATGGTCCTAAAATTATTGTGATTTCTTTACCTATCATAAGTAATAGCAATGTGAGTGGGGCCTTCGGATGAGGCCTGAGGGCACCGAGCACCGCTCCTGCGGCCACCAGGCATGCTCCTACGACGCCCAGGAATAGCACGCACAGCCTGAGGGGGGGCCGGCCGCAGCAGGACTTGGGGGCACCTCCGTCTCCTTCGGAGCACGCGTACGCCGCTCCTCTACCCGATCTGAAATAACAAAAGAGACAAGTTTAA
The DNA here is from genome assembly GCA_949319885.1 of Mecyna flavalis. NCBI lineage: Eukaryota > Metazoa > Arthropoda > Insecta > Lepidoptera > Crambidae > Mecyna > Mecyna flavalis. The sequence continues at coordinate 9,512,652 of OX439435.1, read as the reverse complement.
TCATACTAAAACAAACGAATAAGGAATCGATTCGATAGAGAGATCGCGGGCTTCCGCGTACAATAAAAACATTTAAAATTATAGTGACATGGGTGTCTTATGGTAACTGTTTTATATTAAAAAAATTGCATTGTCAATTTATCTGGTGTCTGACACCAGTCTGTACAAGCATGGTTGGGGGTTAGGGCTAGGTGGTGTGTGGAAAATGTCCCAGGATATTTTTTCATTCAATATTAGACTGTTTGCTAGGGAGCTTAGCTAAAAGCTTAGCCACACACTACGCTTCTTTGATCTTGAGCCTTTTTATTTTTACCCATTCGCCTCTCATATTTAAACTGCCGGAACACACGGAAAGCTATCGAAAGCGATAAAGAACTACATAAAATAAAAAAAGCATCACAAAATCCATGTCTACCCAATTACACAGCGCTGTATGGAGAACCCCACGGTTTAAAGTCAATTTGAGAGTATTGCTATTTCGCCGTTTCTTTTACGATTATGCTTCCAAGCTCTATTGAGTCGGTAAAAATTTTATACGATTATAAATTATAATGTTATTATCGTTGTAAAGAGAACGTGTTTAACCCAGTTAAAAATTGACTTTTGCCGAGTCAATGTTCCAAGTCTATGTACAGTCACGTGCAATAAAATGTATACACATAGGTACTGTCTTATGCTATTGGGATAAGGTTAATTTTGAATGAGATTTTATACTCGAACATACATTTGTAAATACTCGTGACTGTTCATGTAATATTAAATGCCGCTTACGTCTCTTTGTTCTTTCTGTTATTGTTCAAGTGCATTGTTATAACATTATATGTAGATTATGAGAATATTTAGTAAGGTTCAATGTGTCTACAAAAATGTTAATGCAATGTGTCATTTATAACTATTTCGATGCTAAATAGGTTGCACTTAAACTTGATTAAGACCCAGATCTCATACACGGGTCAAACAATGTTAAAAACTATCTATATTAAACAGTATAGATAATATGAAGTTGCTTATTATTTATAATATTATGTATGTAGAGATATAAAAAGATACCGCGAGGTACTTGTCTATACAGTCGCCCACGCTAACCAAACTGTACAATTTATAATTTATGAAACTTAGTTGAATTTGATAATTATTACCCAAAAATAATCGTAAATATCGATAAGGGGCCGTCCATTAATCACGTGAGGCTCGAAAGGGGGGGGGGGGAGGGTTCATAAAAATTAAACTTCATCATGTACCACTAAGGAGAAGGGTTAAAAAAATGCCAAAAAAACATCACGTGACTAATGGACGGTCCCATAACAATATAAGTCCGAATCGAATTATAATTCGATGCAGGTACAACAATAGCACTAAACATGTTTGGACTGAAATGTTCTTTGTGTGAGTAAGTGTATAGTGCTTGAAACTAGTACACGCGTAAAGCACAGAGTCCCTTTTAGTTTTTACGAGGCCACTTTCCTCTAAGATGGAATATAAACCGGTCTCTGCTGATGTCCCACTTATGCAACGATGGCCGAAGATGGCGCCTAACGTTGTATTACGAGATAATGAACCCGTTAAGATTTTTAGGTGCTGAAAATATTCATCGATAGTCTGACATTATTTTTTATAAGACCTCGATGTAATATTTAAATGATGTTATGACTGAATTTTAATCTGTTAATCTAGTCTTCTGTGGAACAGTTGTTTTGATATCGGTTTTCATCTTGCACTTCATAGATTCGTTTCTAAAATTTATTTAGAGCTTTTTCAAAGTTTAATGTTGAATATCTAGGTATTGGACGCTGGAAAGTCTCACAAGACGTGCCGCCCTTGAAATGAAAAGCTCGATGATTTAAGGCGTTCACATTATGACAGTAGATTGATCGATGTCCTTTGATGAGCTAAAATGGAATATAATAATCGATACTTAAAGCATTACTTAATATACTCTCGCTTACGCATATAAATGAAGCTAAAAGCAATAATTATTAATGAATCAATTTAATTATTTCTTGAATAATTTTACCAAAGCATCCTGAGGCATATTGATCTATAGAATATGTTGTGTATGTACAACGTACCGTTATGACTGAAAAGTCACCATAATAAACATATTACGGTAAACATACCGTTGTTAAATTAAAAACTATGACAGGCTTTAAAACACAATGTAATTAATTTTTCACTTTCAGTAAAAAAAACCTGAAATAATACTGAGTGTCCATTTTCTGATTTCTGTGTAGGTAATTGGCTTCCCATTTCACATTTATCAATTTGTAATTATCTACAATAACGCCTCGATGGTCAAGTGGTTTAAGAACGTGATTTCGGGGTCCAAGCTTCAATTTGAGAGTTGGGCAAAATCTTTGTCTGCTTTTTCGGACACATTCGGCAAACTTAATGATTAATTCGGCAAACGCCAAAGCCAATACCCATCCTAATGGAGGCCTTTACTCATCAGTGGAACATTAAACAGGTTGATATTAATCATAATAGATTATAAAAGTAATAAGATTTCAACATTCATTATTTAAATTTCGTCCTTTTTAACCAGAGCAGAGGTCGCTTGGTAAGTGAATGCAAGAGAACGGTGCATAAGTTGCATTATGCATGCCGCTAACGGGCGTCGTGTCTGCACAAGATATGAGGCTTAAACCCTTACAATCCCATTAAACCAATGACGATTGTCTGAAAGCGTGTACGTGAGCTAAGTAGCGCCATTATCCTTCCTATGGCGTACTTTGATAATAGTGCATAATAGGCTTATTTCAAAATACTAGACTACTACTAATACCAGGTAGTTTCACTTCACATTTCACTTTTAGCTTTTATCGTAACAATGTATCCTATTACAAGACATCGTATTCGTAGTCCACTATCGTCCATTCTATGCGGTGATAATCTTATTCTTAGAAACTTTTTAGTGTTTAGGTAACCTTTGAAAAATCTGTTACGTTCTCGAAGATGGCATTTAGATTTTAGATTCAATTATAAAACTAGACTAATGTGGCGCCAAATTAGAATAATTGATATTCAACGGCTTATGTAATATTCATTATGATAGTTTCTATTTGGATTTAGTTTAAGCGGTTAATCTAAACGATTAACACAATATATTACGACGTAAAATATATGAATATTGTATTGCACTAGTGGAACTACAGAAAAATGGTTATATTCACTGTAAAGTTTATTTCTTTTTTACAGACTAAAGTCTGGCAGCAGGAGCGAACTTGAGATCCTTGGCTCAGCCGTTGTTATATACCTTCCGAACCCCCATCGGAAGGTGTGCTTCAGAGCGGTTACGCACAACGTCCAATCCGATCCGTCTCCGTGAAATGACGGTCCGGAGTAGCCATAAAACTATTTCTAGGTGATGTACGAACTAGATCCGTCATCCGTCATCCGATGTTCTTTGTGATTTTGATTTCACGAAGACAGATTGGATTCGGATCGGACGTAGCACGCAACCGCTCTCAGGGTACAGTGCGACTCGCGGCGAGGCCGGTAACGGTCTTCTCCAGAAATAATTGGGGAAGGCGGCATTTCCACAGCGCAAGAAAAAAAGCCGTTATTATATACTGCTATCTGCACCCGTCAGATTAAAAAAATGTAATTAGTGACACCAATACATTTATCATCCTACCTTGATCCTGAATTGTTTGAGGTCACCACCAGTGTTAGGTGGACAGTGTACTTACCTATTTGTCTAATAAACATACACAAGGTTTTGGCTCTAGATTATAACAGGCGGCCTGACGGAATACATGTCGATATTTAATATCTAGAATATGGAACGAATATGCGTGTATTATGTTCGATTTAAACATTCGTGAATTGTTTCAAGGATTGAGTTTAATTACGTCTTAGCACGTATCAACTCTTTTGAATTTTATGCATTCAATTATTCAGTGCGGACGTTGTATATTTTCCGATGAAAATAATTTAAACGGGAACACAGTATATTAGACTTTACAAGGTAGGTATAATAACTCGTTTCATGCAATCAGTCTTAGCGAAAGATAATAAAAAAAAATCTTTTTCCTTTTTAATAATACGTCACTGGCTTTAGACAATATTATTTCCATGGTGTAGGTCCTACCTATAATCCGTACCGAAATTTTAAAAAAAAACAGTTTGGAATTATGAATAAATTAAAATTTTAAAAAGGAACAAACATACATGCATACATACATACTGGGGTTTTCCCCAGCGCTTTGAAGAGGTCGGTGGTTACGCCTGTGTATAAGAGTGGGGACAGAGAAGACGTAAACAATTATAGGCCTATTTCTGTCCTAACCACCATCTCTAAAATAATTGAAAAGTTGCTTAACAACAGACTGGTTAATTATTTAAATAAATTTAACTTACTGTCCAAATCCCAATATGGTTTCAGAAAGGGTTTATCGACACAAGATGCTATTCTTGATCTCATCGCTACTATAGTTGGAGAGGTGGATGGGGGCAGAAAATGCCTTACAGTCTTTTTAGACCTTAAAAAGGCTTTCGATACAGTCTCTGTGCCCATTCTGATACACAGGCTAGAATCCATTGGTATTCGAGATATCCCACTCATGCTTTTTAAAAGTTATCTCCAGGATAGAACTCAGGTAGTCAAAATAGGCGACATACTCAGTGATACTGCTACCCTTAGTTTTGGAGTTCCGCAGGGGAGTGTCCTGGGCCCGACGCTTTTCTTGATATACATAAATGAGCTATGTAACTTACAGGATGTCGGGGGCAGGATATTCACCTACGCCGATGATACTGCGCTCGTTTTCACTGGTGACACCTGGGATACTGTTCTAGCTAATGCTGAAAAGGGTCTGGCCACCGTGTCTAACTGGCTCAGAGACAATCTACTTACTTTGAACACCCAGAAAACTAATTATATCTGCTTCTCACCATCTAATAAATCCCAACCCGACCGTAACTTTGCTATTAAAATTCACACCTGCTCTAACCCTGGTATCCTGACTTGCAACTGCCCAAATATTGATAAAGTTAGCCATACTAAATACCTTGGCATAATACTCGACCAACGTCTCAGCTGGCACTCACATCTGGAACTCTTAACAAACCGCATTAGGAAACTCATATGGGTATTCAGATCCTGAAGCATTACATGTGCAATAAACTTAAAAACAAAGTCTACGTGGCCCTGGCACAATCGGTGCTTACATATTGTATCTCGATTTGGGGGGGAGCAGATAAGACACACCTTCTTCCACTCGAAAGAGCTCAGAGATCGCTTATTAAAGTCATCTACTCCAAACCTTACAGGTTTCCCACCGATTCACTTTATAGAATGAGTGGCCTTCTGACTGTTAGGAAACTTTATGCTCTAAATCTGGTCCTGACCTGCCACAAGTCTCTGCCTTTTGTGGACCTAACTGGTAAGAGGAGGAAGGACATTGTTGCTCCTGTCACTGGTGTACGTACTGCCTTCGCCAGAAGGCAATATAGTGCTCAGTCTGCCTTTATATATAATAAAATAAATAAAATTTTAAATATATATCCCATGTTATACTACACTTGCAAGAACACTTTGATTAAATGGCTTGAATCACTTAGTTATGAGGACGTTGAAAAACTTTTAATTAGGATTCGTTGAATTCTCTAGGATATCTTTAGGTACCTGTATGCGGACTAAAATTTGTACCGATCCCAAGGAACCAAATCCGTAGGGCATACAGGTGCCCCATATTGGCATTTTATCTACCACTTACACACACACACATACACACACACACACTCACTCACACACACTCACTCACACACAAACACATATACACACACAATAACACACACATACACACACACCATACTCACGCTCGTGAGCACGTTCCCATCATATTGCTCCAAAACAAAGAAATTTATTGCATGTTTTATGATTATCAACAGTTTTTATTGTAAAATTTGGTTTCACTATAGTCTTACTAAGCAAACCATCAGGGAAGTAGCGAGTTATTCCCAATACAAGTGTCTGTGACTACTTAAAGGGAAAACTTGACAAACCATTGTAATAAGACTTTTGGAAATAAATGAATTTTATTTTTATTAAAAAACATATTTCAAATGGAAACTGCATTTCATAAACTTTATGATTTTTTGTTAAATATAAGCAGTCAGCATCAAAAAGTGTGTAATTTAAAAATATAAAAGAGACATCTTCTTCTCCAAAAACCAAAAAAATAAAAAATAAAGACTTGTCAGTGGCTCTCATTAAATAAATGGAGAAAATGAGGATTAGTAGCCTTTTAACTAAGAATAAATAAATTGAATTAATGGATACAATATGTACAGTCAAAAGCACGTCAGACGTAACACTTTGGACTTTGTACCGCTCTTATGTCGGGGGCATAAGCGCTATATTCGAACTGCAAGTGTATACCGTGATGTGCTGTTGACTGTACATATTGCGTAGGTATTACATAAGGGAAGCATAAGTCACGATAAATAATTTAATTTATAAAAACTAAAATAATAAATTATATTCAACGCTTGTCTTACCACTACGCAACTAGATTATACCATAATATAAAGTAAAATCATAAAATAATTGTGTATTATTTCAATTGGTATGTACGTTCCTGTGTAGTTTACACAAAAGTGCTAGAATGTCTCGTCCACGAACACATTTGTGTAAGGGCAGTGATGCATGCGCGACATGCGGGGCCCGTAATTTGTCCGGCATACCTTTATTGCACTAATGGCCTTCCTGTGTTCTCTCACATTTTTCTGCTCTTCACTCCATGCTGCCATTGTTGGCCTTTTACAGAATCATCTATTCCACTTTTAATTACTACTGTGTTATTTTATTGCGGAAATAATTTACGAGTCTTTTAAACTACATAAAGTAAAATTGCAATAAATTAATTAATAGTACCATCAAGTTTTTTTATTAGTGTCTCACCAAACATGTAGGTTTAGATTTCCTCGGACCAGTTGGGTTGGTACTCGTATCATAAATAATATCTACAACTAAAAATAAGGGAAAATAATGATACAATAAGATCGCAATAACTTAAAATTGTTGATGGAGCTGCCTTACACCGAAATAATGCTTAGGTATAACGATATTCAGTTAAAATATCAATTACCCATGTGGAAAAATAAACACTTAACTGGTTTCATTCAGAAAAATATATTATAGCCATTGGGAAATTCTTAGAGACCGACAAACTTATCTGTTCCGGTGGCCAAAATTGGAACTACGTGAAATGCAATGAAAAAACGATATATTACAATGACAGTTCTAAATAGACAGTAGCGACGCCGCCACCGGAACAGATAATTATAATTATTGTTACGTGCAATTGAAACGTATTCGCCGATAATTAAAATTTATAAACCGTCGTTAAAAAATAGAACGCTCATTCAAATCTAAGTACTCAGATAAAGCATCACAAAGAGTCGATTGAAGACCGTAAAGCACAATCACAAATTCATGATTGGCGGCTGCGCGCACGCAACGGGAGCACGGCTCAATGCGCCGGAGTTTGTCGACCCCGATGACCCCCGAAGGAAGAGCCCTCTTATGATGTTAATAGCTAATGCCTTTATCGGCCCACATGTACACGCGCCTTTATCTCGGTCACGCTTGGCGACTATTCATCGGTTACATTTTAAGATTGGTATTCTTTATCTGTGGCTTTCAATGGGATTCGGTCAAACAAAACGTATAATGGAAGACTTTATTTTAATGTCAATAGGCTGGGCATGCAATCAAATGATGGATTTTATTACATTGTGTGTGTCGGTGTTTTGTTGATAATAAGATGTAGATTTAAGTGTAATCTTTTTGTTGCTAGCTTAGACGAGAAGCTCAATATGTTCACACCGCTTAGATAATTATTATCATAATAGGAAGTTTTGAAAAGAAACCACTTGTATTAGTAAAAAAAAACATCCAAAATAATATAACGGTTATTGCAACCGCAAAATTCACTCCCAGTTAAAAATATGAGCTAGTCTAGTTAACAAGATTTTCTACTTTGTTTTATTACTTGGCATACCCTAAAAAGTTTTAAGGCAAAGTGAAACTAAAGAAAGTTCCGAAGCGTCAAAGACAAAACATTGGTTCTGACGCAATGCTCTAATAGTCTAATGCAGCACTTCCCAAACTGTGGTTCGTGACCCACCTGGGAGGTATAATTCGTGCTTTGGTGAGTTGGGAAGGCAACAAGACACAGAATATAATTAATATTTACTAAAATCTTGCGTTTTTCAATTTAATGAAAAAAGGATAAAATTTTATCAACTTGTTTTTATTAAGTTCAACAGGCCGATTTATCTAATTTAGGCTTGGGTGAACCAACATAAGTATGACAACCTAATGCACCAAGATATTATGTTAATTACTTAGGACCATCATCAACCTATTTTTTTTGTCTCCTCCGTTGATAAATATGTGCGCACGCTACTGTATCCTGTAATTGTATAGTTACAATACCAATGATGACATCAATAATATCAATCTATAAATAAATATTCCATAGCACTATTCCCAAAGCGTCGTTCAGCCCCAAACTAAGCTTATGGGTGTCAGACAACGGACAAACATTACTATGTATTACCTATACTTTTTGAATTAATGTTATTTTCTTTAGGCCGCAGCGCCGTTGACTTTAAGAACCACAGTCATAATAGATCCGTATCTTGCAAAGCAATAAGTCCAAAACGTGGCTTCTTTGCGGCATCACCGGCTGAGACGTTTTGATAAATTACTGTAGTACAATAACGTTCCGACTCGAGCACGATTCTTCTGTTTTTGATTCGACGAGTCATCGCGAGTCGCGACCTCGAGGCGAGAAAAACACGTTTTTTCGTTTCTACTTCACCGGAGACCTTTCATAGCGTTTCCGTCGACCGGTCACTTTAAAAAGAGAGTAATCATTCATACAGGCATGTTTTTAAGAAATTAATTTGATGGAAGTTGTTATTACACTTGGGATCGAAATTAATTACGTGTCCTAAATTAGCGGCCTTTTAGTATTTTTTTAGAATTATGTATTTATTACATCGAATATTCTTCGGAAGAAAAGCAAAGATGAGATGAGCCTACAGTATGGCAGCACATCGGGCGACGTTTCTTGGTTGAAGTGTTCCTCAATGGCCTTCTTCAGGTGGTCTGCATGCCTATCTCGAGACTCTAATCAATCTATCAAAAAAGAACTTCCGCTTAGGTTGAGTGCACAAACACATTTTGTTGTGGGTATGTAAAACTATTATGTAGCTAATGCTGTTTCTATTTAGATGAGCTTAACATCAAGGCCGACGCTTTGATGACGAAAACTCTTCGAAGACGGAAACAAAACAAACCACTTAACAGAGCGAATCGGTCAATGTACCATGTGCCCATCCTCTTATCGTGATGGCACTGCCGGCACGTGACGTCACTCAATGCACTATCTCCAATTGACACATTTTATTGCTTTCACACACGGTCTGTTCACTGTTCGGTTTCACTAATAAATTGCGAAACTTTATTCACTCAACAAAGGGGAGCTATCCCTGTATTCTATGCATAAAGAATTGTTAGTTTTGAAATGGGAATTCTTATACAAAAGCTCCCAGCTGGAGTTATTTAAAATAGTAGGTAAACCTTCCAAAGGGACCGGATTAACTGTACAAAGATAAGATAAGATCATACCTATTATTAAGGGCACAGAATATACGCACACCAGAAACGCAATGAAAGTAGATGACACTGGAAAATAACAGGGAGGGACTAGCCACAAAATTGCCACTAAGTAAAAGGTAATACAGCCAGAGTTAGTGTTTCCACTAACGGGGGTTAACTCATTCCGTCCACAGCTACCGTGAATAGCTCCACAGAGCCTATTAAACTGTCAATGGGGGATCATAACGCGTGCGCCAGAGTGCCGCAATATGGCTGACATAAATCAACTAATTAACCCTCCTAGCCCTTATTAACGACATAAATTTCGCGCTCGGCAGCACACCACTCCAGATATTATGTGGGCTTAATATGCGCATAATGCTCAGCGGCTGATATAGGGGTAAAAGCATGTAGCTGCGGTTGAGCCGAAATTTAGTTACAGCGGTTGAGTACAAGACGATGTTAATAGTACGCTTTATATGCCGGAGACTGTATGACGGAATTTTAACCTAGATCTAGATATTTAAAATCCACGGTTGTTGGTGCACGCCATATTTTAAATATTTGAAATTTGAACCAAGTGTAACAATTGTTTTATGTTTGCCCTACAGATAAGCAGCCGATTATCAGATACATTTATCATTTTAGTCTGAGACAAGTATTACACAGTAGGGTAGGGCGGGGCTAGTTGAGCATAGGTGTAAGTTGGGCAATCAAAATATCTCCGAAACTATACACGGAACGCTAGTACATCGTATGAGGGAAACGCCCGGGAGGAGAACTCATCGCGCCACCGCTAGTGGCGATCAGTCGACCGAGCGTGGCATGCGCATGCTTTGTTTGTTTCGCGACAAAAAAGCAAAAAAGTTATTTTTGAGTATATTTCGTCTGTACGAGTGAAATATTATTCATTTCAAATCAGGTAAGTGTTAAAGGTTCATACATTTAATGTGTTTTTGATATCTATTAAGAATTTGGATTCTATTCATACCGTTTTTTCATAACCTCAATTTTGATTCAAATATTCGGGTCGGGGTTAGTTGAGCAACTGTTGCCCAACTAACCCCACGATTTAAATGCAAAGTAATGTAATGTTTTTCTTTTATTACAGAATGCGGACTTAAAAAAGAAAAACGTCGAGGGGTTCTTACTCTACCGTTTAACAGTTACAGGAGGCTGCAAATGCTGTCGTTGAAGGCAAAAGTGTGAATGCCGCCGCCAAGGAATTCGATGTCAAAAGAATGACTTTGACCAGATTTATAAAAAAATTGGAGTCACAAAGAGGTAGCCCTTCAATGGGTTATGCAACCCCAAGGCAAGAATTTTCTCCCACCCAAGAGGATTCTTTAAAAAAATAATTGCTACAAATGGCATCAATCTTCTATGGATACTCCCCAAAAGATGTTCGTTCGCCTTGCCTACGAATTTGGTATTAAATTTGGAATAAAAATTTCAGCCTCCTGGACTGCATAAAAAATGGCCGGGAAAGAATGGCTGACGATGTTTTTAAAACGTAATGCCGAGTTATCCATTCGTAAGCCAGAACTAACCAGCCTTGGTAGGGCAACATCATTTAATGTTCACAATGTTAAAATGTTTTTTGACAAGTTGGCTGAAGTTATGGACAAACATGGATTCACTGCGTCACAAATATGGAATATTGTCAGTAAACAATTTATAAATAAACAGTTGATTATCACAAAGAATTTTTATTTCATGTCTAGCAAACATTTAACCCATGGTTAGACTAGCATTTGTAACTGCTCAATGTACCCCATACCCTTGCTCAACGTACCCCACCCATGGGGAACATTGAGCATATCTGACTTTTTTCACTTTAACGGCAGTAACTCTTAAGTCTCATATTTTAGAAATAAATTACTATGTATTCTTTCAAAAGGAATAAATGACCTACCCATAAGTACAAATAACCAGCAATTTGGAGTTATCGTTGAGAAGTTATGATCGGTCAAGTGAAAACTTGCACAACTAGCCCCGCCCTACCCTACCTATGCACAGTACTATCAGATTCAAATGCTATTAGGATAATACCTTTTGGAATTGAGCGAAAATTACGTCAACTGCGTGATGACTTACACATACACAGATATTATTTTGCGTTGCTAACGCTACGGACGAGCTCCAACCTTTTGGAATGGAACGAAAAATGACGTTCGCCCTAATAGCATCTGAACCGGATAGTACAACCATATCTTGTTTTATCGATGCTCCAAATAAGGCTCCCTTGAAAAGTTCATTTATCCAGATTTTGTCTGAAGAGATAGAAGCTGACTTATTGGGCTTTGGTAAAGTTTTTACCTCATACTTCAACTTAATTAAACAAAGTAGGTTTGCTAATACACAAATTTTCTAACAGCCTCCATTTAGAATCGAGGTTGCACTTACTTTCGAGTTTTCTTACAGAAAAAAAGCATAATGATAAAGTACGACTTAATCTTTTGCGCCACGGATATTTTCTTCTTAGATCCAACGACATGACATCATTTTTAATTTAATTAAAAATTTACATAACAAAACTATCTAAATTATTAATCCGCCAGCAATGCCAAATAATCGAATAGCTCATCTTTACAAGCACAAACAGTGAACCATATGCGAATGCAATAAATGCTGGCGTTTGGCGATAGCGCATTGAGTGACGTCACGTGCGGGCGCGGGCGTGCAGATTAGGGTTGCCACTCGTACTTTATAATAAAGTATTGTACTTATGTTATTTCAGTTTACTAAATACTTTACAAGAACAATAAAGAACACAAAAATATTTCGCATGAATTTTCATATCATGATTTCTTTGTGATTCTCCCGAGATAATTATTTGATACAAACTGCAAAAAGCAATAAAAATTAGATTTAAAATAAAAAAATTAAGAAAAAAAATATACTTTATTTTGATGATATTATGTTCTTTTTTTCTTAACTATAATAACCAATTCTCAAAAAGGTGGCAACCCTACCCTAGTGCAGATCGCGATAAGGGATGAACGCACGATGACTCAGCGGTAATGGAGCGGCGCACGCGATTGGACGCCCGTATGCCTCGTACTTCTGATGCACTTTACTCATATTGATCTGTGGACCTGAAGTAGGTACTTTGAGTGTGGTTAGCTTAACGCAATTAGTACGATATTATTTAGTTTATGTTTGGTTCAATGATGCAGGTCCACACAAGGTCGTGAAGGTAAATCGGATGACTTTTTGATAAATGGAAGAAGGCCGTCAAATAACGCCAACAATGGAAAATAATAAAACTCAGAGCTTTCGTAAAACTGTCATTCAATTTCACATGCAAATAAGAGTCATGGGCGAGGTAGCATACTCGTACATACATTAAATTTTTATTTTGAATGGTTTCAGTAATACCTATAGAGATGGTGGAGTCACTATATTACCTTAATAATTGACGATTCATAAGTGCATATCTGAGGCATGAATAAAGAATATTTTGATTTTCTGTCAAGTATGTACTACTAATTAATAAATAATGTCCATTGACAAATGTAAAAAGAATTTGCTTTTCATAATACTATGATTTAGGAATTATTTGGATAGGGACAGAATTAAAAGTAGTTTCTTGTTATTTTTTAAATTGCACTAACTTCAAGATTAGGGTGGCTTGAGAACTTTCTGTGACTCTCATTCATTGTTCCAATAACAATACTCAAGGAGTTATGACGCTATTGACTTTCAAGCAATGGCCCATGAAGACTTGGAAATAAGGGGTCGTAGAATTGATACGACATGAGTAGGCATTTTTTGGTATTTGTAACACAATAGGCATTATTTGTTAATACTGAGAGAAGTTAAAGAACATAAAAAATACTGGCATGGAAATAAACATTAACATTTTTATGATCCTTGCATTGTTCGTAGATATCTATATTTTGAAAATCCTTGCTGTTTAAATAACAGTAGTTGTGTTTCATACGTCGATTCCCTATATTAATATAAGAAAATACGCGATATTATACACAGTAACACCTACACTGATCCAATGGAATGGAAGAAATGTGGTAACTTGAATTCAATTTTTGTTTGCGAAAATGCAGTAAGAAAATTATTTGTTGACTTGCAGGTCAGCTAAGATACTCGTAATGTCACAACTACTCACAACTAATGTTTCCAAATCTGGGATTATGTTACATGGTAGCCTTATTAGATTGAAACAGAGCTGCAATCCAGAAACGATTTCTGTTTAAGTGTATTTTAAACTTTTATCTCTGTTATTTCAAATACAAATCAAAACTTTATCGTATCAAACTCTCTTCAACACGGTTTGTTAGTTTTAATTGCTAAGGAACTGAGATAAATCGAAACTAATAAATGAAGAAAGTACGCAAACAAGAATTTCAATTTCCTGCGAGTCGAGATAAACACAGATGGAAGCAGCCGCGATGAAGGAATCAACAAGCAGACTTTATAATATATCTTTATATTCTTGATCGTGTTTTTTATGTTTTGAATCTGTGAAACATGTCATAACATTTTGATATAGATCAGCGTTTTGCCAGCATTTTTTATCCGAATCTGTTCAGTAGTCTTTGCGTGAAAGAGTAACAATTTTCCGTCCATCCTCACAAACTATGTATAATAATATTTATTTTTAAAATCTTTATTGGCAACAGAATTAGAGCACAAAAGGCGGACTTGATGCAAAAAAAAAATTTACTACTGGTAGTTAATTATATTTTCAACCATTAGTAAGAATCTTGATCATTCTTTTGGAAGCTGTATGCTTGTAATGCATAGCCTACGTATTTCTTCGCTGTGGTCTTCATGTTGTTCATGAAATGAGGACTGTGAAATGTACAAAACAATTTCACTGAACAACACGAACAAAGTTTTGGTATTCGCAGACCTCATTACAGCAATCGTTATACCGGAAATATGTAACTTCTGTCATTGACAACAAATTATTAACGCCAAGAGTCATAAATTGGCGATTTAAACGAACCCGACAAACGTATGATTCGGCGCAATAAACAGAATCGTCGCGCTAACTTGCGAAGTGACGGTCGGGCCCAGTAATGGCACATATCATTGCCGAGAGCGCAGTAAAAATGGCAATTTCGCCGGCAAACAAGCGCGTACCCTCCGTGCTCAGTCAGACGAGCAAACGAATGCTCCATCGACCACAAAACGTACAAAACCTAATCATCACTGATATATTTCGTACTAAATTGGACTTGTACTTCTTGTTCGTGTCGAGGGTCGGATTTATACGAGTACATTGATCTATAATCCATATTTTCCAAGTAGGTATTTAGGGATTAAGTAGGTATATGAGTCCTTTTTGCACTGCGCGGGTTGAGTCCGATAGCCAACCGATTTCTAAATCTGGTCCAATGCTCAATTATAAGATTTGATTTATGGATTTACGAAAGAAGTATGTGTTATGTTATTTAATTACCTTTCATAATTGTACAGTAATTTTTTTGTAAGGTTTTGTGACCTCCGCATATTGTATGCGGTGGATAATGCACACTGTGTGCATAACACATACTTCTTTCGTAAATCCATAAATCAATTCTTATAATTTCATCAGTAAAGCAGTGTGCAGCACACTGCTTTACTGATGAACAAGGCTGCTGCGACAAGACCTAGAATCAATACTCTTCATTTTCATCACCGTATCAGCCAAATGCCTAATCTTATGATGAAAAATTGTTATGCTCGTTTTATGTTTAATAATAATTATTTATGATCCTATATCTAAATAGGAATAATCATAATTTGCCTTCAAAAGTTTTTCTCCTACCAAATGCCCCAGTTTCTTCCAGTTAACGTAACTCAGTGTTGTAAACAGAGCGAGCAGAAACCGTCGTATCGCGATGAGTGTCAGTTCCCCGCCCGACACCCGTTGTTCCTGCGGCACGTTCGCAGGGGATATGATGTTTCACTTACCCGTGTCAACGTGCCTTTCATGTTTATTCACACAAGTTTTGACGACCTCGTTGTGGTGCACTTTGGCATTAGCTGTAAGTTGATGTCTCAGTCAGTAGATTCCTTGCTACATTTTAATGCTATTTTGTTTTCGATTTTGTTTGATTATACTTTTCTGCGTCAAATTAAGATATTCTTCATTGAGGTAGATACCTATTTCATTCATAACATTTGGGAATGTAAACATCTATCGGCGTACGCACAGGTTAGTTTCTCTCCAACGATCAGGATATAGCGTCTTAGGGTTTGATCAATATGGTGCTACTGATTTTATTTCTTGCTTCGGTAGTCAGTCACTTCGGTCTATAATTATTTTCTTGTAATAAAAAGGTTACCAAAATTGAAAACATTAAAAAATGCAATATGTATGAATCCAAAGGAATAATAATACTACCTGAGATAAAAATTCACAAAGCGTAAGCTTGCAAGCCAATTTAAATTACTCCCAAACAAAAAGTAACTTTAGACTCAACAGACAAAAAAGCCAGTGAAATGATACGCCTTTAGCAACGTAATAGCACTATAATACACCAAGAAATAACCACAATACATCACACGCCTATCAAGTCGGACCATCTCCTTCCTTGTCAAGCAAAACACATTTCCATCACGTAGTGGTACTCGCGTTACATTACGTTTCTTGTCTGCCGCTAAGCACTACAAAGCAAATGCCATGTCGATCACAAAAGCAAGTATCGATTTACCGATTACACTTGAAACCTGACGGCTGGCTCGGGACGTGTCTTCGGGATATAGATTGTCCCCTTGAAGGAGACGCATCATCTTTGGAATTTAGATGGGGTTAGCGCGTAGGGTCTAGATCCTAGTACAGTATGTAGGTAAATGTCTTTTGACCCTTCTAGGGAAATCTTTTGTTAGTAAGAGCTTTAGCAAAAATCATAGAAGCCGGGTAAATTTTTTACCGGTAGTAGTGATCGCATATTTATAAGGAAATGCAAGGTTTGGATCAATAATTTTGTTACCTACTCAGATTATGCATGGAACACAATTTCCCTAACTCTGCGGTAAAAGAAAACATCGCGAGGATACCTACACAGTCAGATGGGTGTGTAGCCATGATACAATTGGTCTAGTTCCCCTGTTAAGGGATGAGAAGGGAGGGAGGTCAGATGGCAGTGGCTCCATGCAATGTGGACTTGCGATATCCAATCCAAAAACAGGATTTGCCAAATCATGGATCATTGACATTGTGTGATTAAATCGGGACAAAGCACTCGTAGAATAAATGTTTTTTAACATTTATAATACACATCGATAGTAAAGCTAACCCTAAAAGCACTTGAATCAATCCAACCCTGAATGGCAGGAACGTGCGTAAGCACTACGATATCTCGTACGATAAGTTTTTTCCAAGTAGATTAATGGATCTGTCAAAAATGTGTTAGAACGGTCCTATTTCATCTATCTCTTCATGCGACTGAAAATGAATGAGGGTGTCTTAGGATCTGTATTTTTACTTCAAGGCTATGTGAGATATGTATATCATTCAAAAGTAGATAAATAAGTAAGATATATTATATAAACTTTCATTTAATTGGAAATGTAGTGTAGAAAAATGTTTTACAATAAAAATAGAGGTCCCAAATAGGTAGTAAATCAGTACGCCTAAAAGGATCGGTCAATAAGAGGTTTAATTTAATAAATATTACAATGAAAATAATGGAAGGAAACTTTTCCCCTAACTCTATTTGAAAATATTTTACTAAAAGGTCACGAGGACAACGAAAAGATAAATAAATATTATAGCCTATATTCAAGCATTTTTTAGTATGTATTGGAGATTAGACAAAAGTTTAAAGTTAATGCATGCATGAAAAGATAATGTATGTTTTAGTTATAATGTAATCATGCGTAAGTAAGTAGATACGAGTAAGAGTATTACGAGCCTTGTCATGTATGCAAGCCCAAATCATAATACTTAATTTTAGTTTCAGAAATTTTCCAAGGAACGTAAAATTTATGACAGTCCCTAAATTAAACCTACTATTAATTACGAGTCTTGGCATAACCCAACTACCTGAAGATTATAAATAGGAGTTATAATATTGTTTGTGGCTGGGCTTTCCGGTGATTCTTCTAATTCTGCTCCAGAGCTTCCGTGCCAACTATTCCAGTTTGTGCATTAATTAGTTTCGTGAAGATGACAAATGCGCGCTACTGTTGGAATCATTCAAATATAACTTTCACGAAATAGCAAAGGCCTTTGTAATACCTATGTATTTTGAGATTGCCGAATAGCAAAATAATATTTTTTTAGACTTAGTTATGCGTTATGTTGTGAAAGACTTTTTTCCTTCGGTGCGGTTCTAAAAGGCATCACGCCTTAGAAGACTGAGGTTAGCAGAGATTTACATTCCCAAGCCTCGAAACCCGCATAACCGTGTCCCTCAACTTGGGCCTTATGCATTTTCCCTAAGGGCTAAATTTTATTGGCTGTTATAATACAAATCATATAAAAAAAACACTCTTTGCGCACGAGACTACTATAATAAGGATTTACACGGCTGTAATTTTACTGTTATCCTACTCGTATACTGAACAACTCAAGGCCGTATTATCACCAAGTTCAACGACAAATGCTTAGTGGAAACAATAACAGCGCAAATTGTGCGCACACGCGTGCGAACCGCGAGATCGTTGATCCGCAAGTCGTGATCCACAAGCCTTCATCTTCCTACAACTACGAGATGTGTATCTTTAGACGAGTCGAAGTAATTACTTGAGTATAAGACATGACTTAATTTATCGTTTTTATACAGTAAACGACGTTTTTGAATCAAGTAAAAGCTGTCGAAATTACACAAGAAATCAAAGGATCTTCGAGATCAGATAGTCTGGAATCACATTTAGCAAGACTTCCTGGTAAAATGTCCAGCAATGCAATAGGCCGCAGTGGCCGCTTACCATCAGATGAGCTGCGTGTCTGTTTGCCAACTGAAGTACGTATAAATAAAGTAAGAATGCTTGGAAAAGAATTATATTCTTATTTTATATAATAAGATAAGCTCGTTTTATGAATAGAAACGGTTATTTAAGTAATGTCTCAGACTCAAGTTATACTTTGACTCGTCTATAGATGCGAGTGTAAGATTTGTATCCAAGTCTACGCCTACAGCCACCTGTGCGAACAAAAAGTGCCCTTCGCCGGTATCATTACTAGTTATGAAATGACGCGGTTCCCTTGAGCTTAATTAGTGGAGACGTTGGGAATTCTAAACATAATGGTCGGCCAAAGTCAAGTTTCCACAGTTCACGAGTACGTATCAAGATTATTAACCCTCAGAGTAACATTGGCGGATGATTAGTTAGTTTTATAGTGGCAAACCTTAGGTACCTATAATGAGGGGCGAAAATGATATAATATTGCAAATCTACCCGATTAAAATTTTAAATGGCCCTAACTATTGCAGAATTTGCAGATGGTCCACAAAGACAAACAGCAATTTCTATTCTATTTTTTTTAACTTTTTCAAAATATTTTGCAGGATATTTGAGGATATTAAGATCTATGTTAATTATTTATTTAGATCACCAACGATTGTTATATCTTATCTAACTTAAATACAAAACCTTATATCTCGTACACGACGCAAAAACATTCACTTAAGATAATCCACACTATGACAATAATTACAGTTAAGTTATATCAATTGAGAATACTCAAGCACTTAAAATATTTATGGCCGCCAACTTAGTAAGATTAAAGAACATTAAATCACTGTTCATTCAGACAATAATAATTTTAAGGGCGAATATAAATCATGTTCTCGATGAACTTTGCGATTTCTAATGTAAATAAACTGTCGGGAGCCCGAACCGCAAAGTAGAAATTTTATTCGCTGGCAAGACTGAATACTTTAATTAAAAATATTTGCTTGGAGAAAGCAATCTGAAACGTCATAAATGAAATTGAATCCCCTGTAAACCGGGACTCTATTGGCTTAATATAGTCAGCGGTAGACATCGCTGGGTCGATAATATTAGTATTGCAGAGTTATGGCGAGTTAAACGATTTTATTCTTTATACAGTTATGAATGCGTGTTAACACTTAAGAACTTGGGATGAAACTATCAGAAATTATGAATTCAACTGTTGCAGATAAAGCACCACATACACAGCACACACCACTTCAAAATTACTAAACACACTTACTTTATAAATAAAAAAACTAGCTTTTTGCCTGAGGCCTCGCCCGCGTAGAATACACGACATTATCCCGCCTATGCCTATGTCACTCTCCAGCTCCTAATGTGTCCCCATACAAAAAATCATGTCGATCCGTTCGTTCGTTGCGACGTAACACGTAAAATAGGGACTAACAAAAACATTTCTATTTCAGCTACCCCGTGGGAACTGACATAATAATGGGATAAAAAGTATTTCGTTAAAATGAGTTCAGTGGCATAGGTGTGAAATATGTTTACTGTTTTTGTACTAAAAAATCAAGATTAAAAAATAAAGATATTAGAGTGATACAGAAGAAGAGAACACGACAAAGAACTAATTAGAGAGGGCAACATGGTTCTTGCCTCATACGAGTATTATGCTGTAACATTTAAATCGTATAAACCGTAAGGGTATCGCAGCGCTGGTATTACAATTTTTGTTATATTAATATTTACAGATTGATTATCTCGGGAACAAAATGAAATAATGTAAAGATATGCAATTGATATTCCCCGCGTCGAGTCCGTGGATTTGTAAATAAAATAAGAAATCGAATACGGCACTGTTATTGAAACGTGATGTGTCTCGAGTACACGGGATGAAAACGTTATTTCTTGTTTATTGCGGACCTGTTATAATTTGACCGGAAGACTGGATGCCCTGATAACGTCAGTAAAGTCAAAGTAAAGTTCGATTAACCACTTTCATTTTTATAACTTCAGGGTAATATTTACCAATATCAACTTAACAATAGGGTAAGGTGGAGTCATGACTTTTACTTATTGAACATACTTTGTTTAATAAACTACCTTTTTGATACGAAAATAGGGTCTCCAAACAACACACTCCAAACGCATACTTACTGATACGAAGGAAATTGTATTTTACTTTTTATATTTGATTAACTATACCTATTTGGCTTTACTTGCTACATGTTTATTTCTTACTTTGATGGGGAACTGGACTATATTACCCACTGAGACCCAGGTTGTACTGATATGCCTAATGATGATTATAAAATAGACTACATCTAAACTTAAATCCGTGACTTTTCTTAATTCAGCATCTTTAGTAGTCCCTCCATAATGTTTGGCGATAAGATTCTTGCTTTATAATTGGACCAACTCATACTTGGCCCTTTCTTTGTGACAACTTTAATCTGCATACCTGTAACAAAACAAACGTTTATAAATATATGTGTATTCCTTACATGCACTTATGCATAATAAATAATAATAAATATTTATTATTATGCTATTAATAAAACATTATTGATACAATCAAAAATAAAACTCATTTCAGTATTACGAGTATAATAATTACATAAAGTAAGTTCTCAAGTTTGTTATCATCATTATGCGCTACGTAGTCATTTCCTTCCGTCTCCCTAAGGGGCAGCGCAGACGGCACACTTTTTGTGCGAAAGAGTCTGCCGCGGATTTTTCACAGACTCAACGCACAAAAAGTCTGTCGCGGATTTCTCACAGACTCAACGCACACGACGCACATCTTCGATCATTTTGTCGGCGGAACTGTAGGGACGTAGACGCTATGAAAATCGTGCAGAGATTAGAGATCGCGAAGTATTATTTTGTACTTGATGTAACAGACAGAAAAAGACGAAGAAAATTTTGGGTACATCCTATACTTTCGGAAAGATTACTGAAGGGAGAGTTCTATATTAACATTCAATTCTGAACAACACCTGATTTTTTTTTTAAGTTTTATAAAATGTCTGTTATTACATAATATGATGAGTTGCTATTTATTTTAAGACCTGCTTTGACTCATTCAGACACAACAATGAGGAAGTTAATAATAAATATCTCTGGACATTATTCACACAGCGCCATCTAGCCCCAAACTAAGCATTAGCTTGTGCTATGGGTGCTAGACAACGGATAAACATTACTTATATACTTTTTTTTTGTAAATACATACATAATATACATAGAAACACCCAAACCGATACAAACAGACATGTTCATGCACACAAATGTTTGTACCGTGCGGGGATCGAACCCGCGACCTGTGGTGTAATAGCCTACTTCTCAACCATTACACCTAATGGCTCGTCAAATTAGTATTTCGGTTAAAGAAACTTTATTCTTAAAAAGA
This sequence comes from Mecyna flavalis, assembly GCA_949319885.1. Lineage (NCBI taxonomy): Eukaryota > Metazoa > Arthropoda > Insecta > Lepidoptera > Crambidae > Mecyna > Mecyna flavalis. The sequence continues at coordinate 9,490,771 of OX439435.1, read as the reverse complement.
AATTACATAAACACTTACATGAGAACATTAAAATTTATAATAAAATAAATTATTCGGCAAAAAAAAAAAAATAATAATAATACTACCAATTACACAGAGCAATCACTAGTTACAATTTGTTTACAAAAATTTTCTTATACAGAATATTACCAAGAAACAAGTGCGGACCGAGTTTTAATGATTTTACATAATATATGTATTAATATCTATATTCTGCCATAGAAGTATCATAAATTATTGGTCTATTTTGTATTTCATTAATTAGCATCGTTACATCGATGTCTGGCGCCATAATAGATCGCATACGTAGTTACGTCCCACCACTAGATTGCAGACTAAAATGTACGCCAATGTGCGCCGTCTGCGTTACTCCATACAGTTGCATACGTTCCATTTTTTTCGCACACTTTTTGTGCGGAGCGGTGTGGCGCGGCGTGGCGCGGTCTGCCGGAATCACACGGATTTTGTGCGCGCCGGACTTTTTTGCGCGTCGTCTGCGTTACTCCATACAGTTGCATACGTTCTATTTTCGCAGACTAAAAAGTCTGTCACGGATAGTCTGTCGTCTGCGCTGCCGCTAAGGATTTAATTTTTATCCTACACCCATAAGTTAAATTTTTCAAAGAAAAATAAAGTCTGTTACATTTTTATATCATCAGCAATAATTGAATTAAAGTCTACTTAATACATACCTACTTTTAGAGATAAATGCATTTCTCTTGTTAATTACAATTTATTATACTTTTACATTATTAGGAATTAATTAGTCGGCGTTATACATTGCAAGAGCGCGGTAAATCTATCTGTCAATCCCTCGGCTAGTGCGGGGCACCGTACGCGGTGACCATAGTGATGTGTAATTCGATTCTACTAATTATTCGTCTAACAGTCGGCCATCCTGCAACTTCCTTCGTCCCCGAAGGATCCTTCATTCTTCAAATGTCCATGCTGCTACACGTTCTTCCGTAGTAGGTTCGTCTTGAACAGCTTAACTGCAAGTCCTTGCAGAATTTCTTCAGGCTTCAGCTCCAGTCGGCAAATCCAGCTTCAGCTCCAGTCGGCAACATCCAGCATCAGCTCCAGTTATCAAATTCCAGCTTCATTAAGTAAAGACAACGTCTTCAATTGGCATATACGACGATATGACGACACGGTATTTTAGATTAAGAAAGACCCCTAAAGTAGATGCCAAGAGCAACCACTATCGGGAATGATTGTACCTTCGACAATCCTCATTTTGTAACAAGTATCGTTTATTTATTTATTATTCAATTTACCATACTCTCAATAGTTTCAAACTAACAAGTATACTCTTTAATTAATATTAACAATAAAATCAGAGCTATAACAACTACGCGTCTACCGTCGTCGTCGTATCGTCTCAAGTCCATGTCGGCACGTCTCACGGCAGTATAGTATGAGCCACTCACGGCAGTACACTATGCCAATTAAGGCAGTGTAACATCTAAAGCCCCTCACGGCAGTACGCTGTATGCCAATTAAGGCAGCGTAACATCTTTAGCCCCTCACGGCAGTACGCTGTATGCCACTTAAGGCAGCGTATCATCTAAAGCCCCTCACGGCAGTACGCTGTATGCCACTTAAGGCAGCGTATCATCTAAAGCCCCTCACGGCAGTACGCTGTATGCCACTTAAGGCAGCGTAACATCTTAAGCCCCTCACGGCAGTACGCTGTATGCCACTTAAGGCAGCGTATCATCTAAAGCCCCTCACGGCAGTACGCTGTATGCCACTTAAGGCAGCGTATCATCTAAAGCCCCTCACGGCAGTACGCTGTATGCCACTTAAGGCAGCGTATCATCTAAAGCCCCTCACGGCAGTACGCTGTATGCCACTTAAGGCAGCGTATCATCTAAAGCCCCTCACGGCAGTACGCTGTATGCCACTTAAGGCAGCGTAACATCTTAAGCCCCTCACGGCAGTACACCTTAAGCCCCTTACGGCAGTGTAACATCATAAACTTTTTACGGCAATATAACATGAGCTCCTTACTGCAAGTACACCTTAAGCCCCTTACAGCAGTTTAACATCATAAGCCCCTTACGGCAATATAACATAAACCCATCACGGCAATACACTTTAAGCTCCTTACGGCAGCATAACATCATAAGCCTCTTACGGCAATATAACATGAGCTCCTTACTGTAAGTACACCTTAAGCCCCTTACAGCAGTTTAACATCATAAGCCCCTTACGGAAATATAACATTAACCCATCACGGCAATACACTTTAAGCTCCTTACGGCAGCATAACATCATAAGCCTCTTACGGCAATATAACATGAGCTCCTTACTGTAAGTACACCTTAAGCCCCTTACAGCAGTTTAACATCATAAGCCCCTTACGGCAATACAACATGAGCAAGCACTTTGTAATCATAGGCCCTGTAGGCAAGTACATTAGATAAACATCCAATAGTGCGAGGCTTCATGAGCAAGCACTTTGTAATCATAGGCCCTGTAGGCAAGTACATCAGATAAAGAACCAGGTGCATTAGATTTGCCTTGCGATTTATTTGATCAAAGATCAGTTTCCTCGACTATGCTGCCACAACTTAATGTTTGTCACCATTAACAACACTTTTATACCCTCTTTTCCATTTCGCAGAGGATGTTGACAGTACTACAACACCACCACATACAGTACCTTATAAATCTCTGACTAGGCGAGATTTAAATACGGAGGACTCTGGGGTAAATTCGCTGGACGTCACTAACGAGCTGATACCCAAGTTACCCAAATGCAACTTTGGGATATGTGCATCGTAGCCTATATGCCTTTTACAATTGAAGGCTATTAATCTGTTAAGAATCGTAACATTTAGAAGTTTTATCTGACTATTTACACTGATCTGACAGCACTTAATACATGTTTTACACCATGCTCCTCACAAAACGCTGAAACTCTGATAAAAATCGAACAGTACCTTTATCACTCATAATTATTAATTACTCCTTTTGAGTGACCGAATATCTGATCTTTTACTGATAAGTAAACCCATATAAACGGCCATTCGAACCAGTATCACTTGTCAATAAACCCATATTAATGGTCCATTCGTCCATATCACCTGGAAATAAAACCTACCAACCACTGGTAAATAACCCAGTTTCCATTGTGAATCAACCATCATCACTTATCAATAAACCCATATCAATGGTTCATAAATCCATATCACCTGAAAATAAACCCTTACCAAGCACTGGTAAATAACCCCATTTCCATGATAATTCAACCAGTATCACTTGTCAATAAACTCATATAAATGGTTCATTAAATCATATCACCTGAAAATAAACCCTTACAGAGCACTGGTAAACAACCCCATTTCCATGGTAATTCAACCAGTATCACTTGTCCATAAACTCATATAAATGGTTCATTAACCCATATCATCTGAAAATAAACCTGCACCAATAACTGGTATATAATATAACTTCAATGGTAAATTAGCCAGTATAACTTATAATTCCATTTGAAGGGTAATAAATCCATATCACCTGTAAGGAAATGTATACCAACCATGGGTAAATAACCCTGTATCAATGGTAAACAAACCAGTACCATTTGTAACTTAATCCATATAAATGGCTAATAAATCCATATTTTCACCTGTAAATAAACTCAAACCGACCATTGGTGAATAACTCTGTATCAATGGTAATAAACCAGTACCATATTTTGTAATGAAACCCCATAGCAATGATTCATAAATTGATATCACCTGTAAAGAAACCCATTCCAACCATTGGTAATAACCCTGTATCAATGGTAAGCAAACCAGTTTCACTTGTAATTAAGCCCATATTGCCTGGAAAGAAACCCATACCAACAATTGGTAATAACCCTGTATCAATGGAAAGTAACCCAGTTTCACTTGTGAATAAACTCATATTATCATATCACCTGTAAAGAAACTCAACCAACCATTGGTGGCAATATTAAATAAACCAGAATCACTGCACTGGCATCAATGTAATACTACACTGCAATTCCCCAGTTTCATTCCATTGCCAAATAACAGAGATCATACTTTTCCAGAACTTCATTCATGGGTCATTTCATTTAAATTATTCATATAGCCCATGTTCCCCTTAATAAATTGTACCTTTGATTATCATCAGCATATATTTTAAAACTAATTTAAATAATCCTTAACATTTCTTGAGGCTATCTTGTCCTCTAAAATATCCTTTTCATATAATAGCATGATTCATTCACTTTTTAATGCCCATTAATAATGTGACACAGCTTTAGATATCCTCTTGAAGAAATCTGAGATATTTTAACATAATGAACAATATTTATTTGATTGCCTCTTCTTAAAACAATCAGCCTTACCATGGCCCTTATTGTTGCAAATAAAACATATTAATTTCCTTTTCTTAAAATAACTAATTTCTGTTCACAATGTCCATTATACATTTTTAATTTTAATTTGAGTTCACATTATTAGATGTTATTGATACATGCTGAATGCATGTTTTATCAAAATTGGTACCTGAAAGTTAAAACTGAAAAAGAGAACTAGTACCATGACAACCAGTACAAGGGTATTAATAATGGCTTCAGTTATTACTTCATCACATTGTAAACAAGGCATTCCTATGCCAAATTTATTATAAGTACCACTTAAGAAACATTTTTAATTTTAATTTAAGTTCACATTATTGGATGTTGATACATGCTGAATGCATGATTTATTTATTTATTTAAGCTTCATTGCACAATCAAGTACAAAGGCGGACTTAATGCCTCATGGCATTCTCTCCCAATCAATTTATCAAAGTTGGTACCTGAAAGTTATTACTGAAAAAGAGAACCAGGACATGGCAACCAGTACAAGGGTACCAATAATGGCTTCAGTGATGACTACATCACATTGTTAACAAGGCATTCCTATGCCTAATTTATTACTATAAAACTCTACTTTATCTTCGCTTGACAATTTGACACAATTCAATAATTTGTAATAAATAAATAATATTGCTAAAATAGAAATGAACTAATTAGTTTATCTTTCCACTCTGCCCAGCTTATCTCATAGGATGCTTATTGATCATGATGCCACCCCTTGGCATAGATATGACAGGTATAATTTATTTTATAACAGTGTACGCTCATTCAATTATAATGTAATTTTTGAGATGCACTGGATGATAGTATTCTTAAATGGTTGTAGCTCTTTGTCTTCCTTAATTTTCTTAACAGACCTTCCAAAGCATCAATACTTATTTATTTTAATTTCTTTTTACTTAAACTTTGTGCGGTCAGGAGAAGATGCACTTAATTAAGTTGTTTAAGACATTGTTTATGTTAAACCTGACTGATCATGAATTAGCAATTAACATCTTAATAAACAAATATCACACACAAACAACTATTTCTTTTAGTAATTGACATTACCAAAATGTTGCAAATAATGACAATAATTAACACAAAACCAATTCTCAGTTAAATATTAATTAATTGAATAAACTGAATATTATATTTAGTATTCATCATTATAACTTGTTTGTTCTGTTTATCTTTTGATGACAACTATAGTGTCTGTTTTAATTTATTTACACCTAATAATTTGCAAACCTATTTTTACTACACTTATGTGTCAGATATTCTCAATTTGTAATAGTATGGAATAATACAGCTTACCAAAAACAGCAACTTATATAAAGGATACCAAGGTATAGATAATTATAAGTGCAAGTCTTTCTATGACCTTGGGACTCATCAACCAAGACCAAAGATGTCACTTAGTTTATCATCACGCTGAACTTCCATCAATAAAACAAGCATCATTTCGCAATGCTATCACAATTTTATCATGCCTCTTCAATGTAGATTTCAACATTTACAGCAAACCATCAGCAAACCAAACTTGTCGTAACTTGTCAACTTTGCTTAATAATCCAAATCTCCAATTTAGAACAATACACGTCGAATCTTGATTAAAAGTAAGCCATAATACTTGTTATAGCTTAGTAAACAGGTTTAAGCATAGTTTACTTGTTCATTCTCACAGAAAATTACTTTTTAAGCGTCTTCATCGCCATTACAATTCGTGCAACGAGCTAGACATACTATTTTTCAGTTTCGTTTATGCCGTACATTGCAAACACAGTTTACGCACGCGAGTACTTTATCGCACTTCTGAACTTTTAGAGATAAATGCATTTCTCTTGTTAATTACAATTTATTATACTTTTACATTATTAGGAATTAATTAGTCGGCGTTATACATTGCAAGAGCGCGGTAAATCTATCTGTCAATCCCTCGGCTAGTGCGGGGCACCGTACGCGGTGACCATAGTGATGTGTAATTCGATTCTACTAATTATTCGTCTAACACTACGTATGCTTAATTAATTGCTTCATACCGAACTACAAAGCGATAACAATCCACCTGGCATGAAAAGCCGTGTCACGTCACGTGGGCAATGCGTGGGCATTTGCGATATAAATTGAGGCAGCGATAAGCGCCCTTTGACGAGCCCTGTCTTCGGATTAGGAGTTGAAAAATGATAGCTTACGCTGCGTCACAGTGGGCAAGATAAAGCAAGGAATGTTTTCGTGAACGTGGTAATCGTGTGGAAGCGGTTCACGTGGAAGCGCTAAGCGATTTTGATGTTAATCAGGTTAACCTGTTCGAAAAAAGTTTAGACATTTTCATAAAAAATCTTAGGGTACTCGTAAATTGACTCGGAATACAATTTACCTCGAATCAATTTAACGATGTATAGTCTCGTATTAAAAATGATTTATAATTTCCTTCACAGTCAGAAAACTATAATATTATAACAAGTAGAAGAAATTATATTTTATCTAATGATGACTTTACTGGTACTGATCCTGGACTATACGAAAGGGCTCACGATTTGTAATGCGAGCATATGAGCCGGTTTACATTCGCGTGACATAACACTGGTCCCTTGAGTCTGATAAATGAAGACTGGGAACGTTTGGGTGCAGGTCATTTATATCGATGTAATAATTTTTACCACCACAGTTATTGGAAATCTTATAAGTCAAGTAAGTGTTTTAAAGCTATGTTGCAGACAGATCTCTTCTGTCAGTCGAAGTGGGTCGGCTTGACCGAGGAATTACTTCTCACAGAAGACCGACATGTGGGTAGTAGCTTTGCTATGGCGCTTTGTGTGGTAAGGCATACGATCACTCCCCCCGCCCTTCTTCACTATTCCCCCTCTGTCAATTTTTTTTTATACTAGGCCAGCTGATGGTAAGCCACTGCAGCCTATTCCATTGAGGGACGCTTCACCTGGAAACGTCGCTCAATGTGCTGCCAGACTGTAGGCTCATCTGATCTTCGAGCCTCTGATTTCAAGTGTCTTTCTCAAAGGAGGGTAACGCATTTACAGTCGCAGTATTCATGGGTGATCAGATCACTCTTTTATAAAAATGAAGCATGATAGAAAGTTGGAAATTACTAAGGAATTTATGTTATGTCAGTTGCAGTTCATATTTATATAAAATATATTAATTGAAACAAAGCTGTAATTGGAATTCTACGGGAATCCAAGAATAACATCAATATTTTAAACAAAACGGTAATTCCAAAAGTATTTGTTATGTGGTTATACATCAAACTTGTTTTATTTTATTCTCTGTGCCTGTTATTTCTATTTAAAGATACGATGTAGGCATCAAATTACTTACAAAACTGAATTTTTATACTTCCCAGAATTCCAGTAATCTCTTCGATAGCGAAAAATAACAAAAACACAGCCGAACACAAATTTTTGCTTTAGACTAGACAGTTCTAAATTAAAATACAAAGCCCGTTGAACTGCGGTGCCTCGCAAAACGCGCTGGATCCCGCAAAACCAATAATAGGAAGGCATGTGGATGGTGGCATGTGTCAAAATTTACAATTGAAGAGCTTTGCATAGGTTGGGGTATGCAAATTTTCATCGAACTGTGCGCAAATACGTAATGACTATTTTCTTTTACGTGTCATTAAAAATGTCCGTAGCCAATTCCCTTACCTCTCGTTCATAAAAAAAATAAGGTAATGACTACCTTACTCCACGTTAATGATACCTTATATGAAGCTAGTACACTTGAAAAATTTCAACGATCAGAGGAGCCAATGTGGCAGCATATTAAGCGTCGCTTCCTATCTTTCTTGTGCCTCTCAGTGGATTGTGCGCCTGTTTACCAATTGATCTAGAATTTAAAAACATACATTTGGGTAACTGAACAGCGGACGGTAACAAACCAAGAAAAGCAGCAATAAAATTAAAGTCTTAATAAATTATGTAACAGTTAACAAAACTATACCTACTGCACCATGCCAGATGACTTCACAGCCAGAGAGGAAATTAATAATAGAAATTATTTTGCTATCTCGAAACTACGCTTTATACTTCCATCACTGAATCTTTATTGTAATATAACACTGAAGCAATATGGAAACCATCACTCAAACACTGTATCTACCCACCGAAATAGCACAAACACGAATGGCATTGAAACCAATTATAATTTATTAAGCACTCCCATCTCTGTGCAACCGAGTGCCTTAAGAATCCGGTCAAATACTCGAATGAATAAATAAACAATTTTAATTGGAGCAACTCCAAGTACGTAGTGACATAATCGATCAATCAACGCCATAGAAGCAGGCGGTTTAGAAGCGGGCTACTGTTTAGATAAATCATTGTGAAAAAGCCATCGATGGTTTAACCATTTGTGTAATGGTCCGTGCCGTCGCAAAGTAATTAAAACAATTGGTTTGATTTAATCGCTTTCAATTCGGCGCGACATGAATTAAAACTTCCTGAATGTTAAAGCTTTTGTGGCTTTATTAACTTTATTACCCTTTTTGAAGCTGATATTTATTCAGCCTTTTTAGCATCCTGATGGTGAACGGTCACAATTAACAAATTCTTTTGATTCATACGGCGTTATTGAATTTGAAACACATTTTCGGAACCGTTTCGTTTTAACTTTGTATGACTACTGTCGTTGCTTAGTGAATAAATAAATGAAATACTTTGACATTATCCGCAAATGAACCTAATAATGTAGGTACTATGCTAAACTTTTAGTATATCTCACGAACTTCGCGCATTATATTTATGACACCACAAAGTTTAACAGTTTTTTGTAGGTACTATCCAAATGGATAAAGGGCAGGTTCACCGCAATTAAAATCTTATATAATATTTTCTTAACACCTAAATAGACCTGGCTAAACCATGACACATTCCACAAAGTATCTCCATAATTCTATGACACGAATTGAGTTTGTTACACGCATGTTGTAAACAAGAGATAAAACGGAGCATCTGTTGTACCTCACTGAGAGGATCGTGCACAATTAGTCTCAGGATGTTTACTTGCACACATTGCCTATTGGATGTTTACCCCTGCCACTGCGGGATTTACCTGGCTGGATGTTTACAGCAGTGCAGATTACGTGGTATCGGCCGGTAATTGATTGTTACGTTGGCGTTGCGCGCAATGTACGTACTGTCAACAAGTTATTTTCTAGGAAATTCGCCCACTGGTTAGGAGTGCAAAATTGCTTTCTGTTAATTATGGGTTTTTTCGTTGTGAGGTCTTGTAAAATGTTGTGAAAATTAGCAAAATAAAAAAATAATAGTTTAGGAAAAAGTATAAAATTATTGACAAAAAAAACAGGTCTATTAAAATTTGCAGACAAATGCAAAATGTACAATTGTACAGACAAATTTAAATTATCCAAAATAGCCCAAATCCACACATGTTCATTCCGATTGCACTTAGAATCTTCTACGCAGCACGGTGTATGATTAAAACAACAACTAAAGAATGTTTACAAACAGTTAATGTAAATTAAAATGTTTTGAACTGTTGTAAACAGAAGTACCGACGAGCCGTCGAACTCTTCAAACACGGACAAAGTCTGATTTTTTATTCATTCATGTCGATTTACATAGGAAACAGGGTGAAACGCATTTGAATTTCTTATGGGAAATATTCCCTATTGATACGAATATTTGTTTTCTGCTCAATTCGCCGTTCTCAAATCACCGGTGATACATTCACAAACAAGCGCTTGGGTTTCCTCACAAGTTTGTCTTATTTTTTACAATATTTCGTGGGTATAGTAGGATATTCGACATTAGCGATAGGAAGTAAATATTTGAGTCTTTGTTTAATTTTTTTTTAAGAATTTGTGAACAAATATTTATTTTGAATTTGTCGAAGTAATGTCAACAATCCACAGTATCAAAACTGAGAATCAAAAGGATAGGTCACCAATACTTAAAGTGACAAAATATTATTTTTTTATTTATTAAGGTCGCATCACATTGTATTGATGTTTTAAGATGAAATATTGTTTACGCGCAGGTACCTAACCTACATACATAAACTGTTGTCTATGCGTAACTGACAAATTATTTTCTGGTAAAATACTTTAAAATATATAGAAACCTATCAAGTAGCTAATTACCGGCAATAATATGACACTATTCCAAAATCAGCACAATACATTTATCTACGCCACACGCCAGTAAAAGTAAAACACAATGGAATCGTTCTAAATTCGTTCACCCGGTTCTAAACAATCCACCACATAAGATTTATAAGGCTACTATTATGCAAGCATCGATATTTTAAACTAGCTCAAATTCTTTTGTCAAATGTACTACGAAGTGTTTATTTAAATAGATCTCAGGTAGAATCGTTCCCCCGCACGATTTTTTTTCAATAATAAAAACAACTTTGTTCAAACGGGACAATAAGCTGTCTGCCATTCACTCGTTGGGATGAGTTTTTGCTACGTCACAGCTGTTGAGGCTATGAAAACCAGATGCTCCACGTAAGATTTGGTGAAATATAACTACACTGTTTAAGTCAACGTAAACATTAATAAATTAACAGACTGAGACGTAAATTACCAGACGGGCGAGCTCGTCCCTTTTGGGTGTAGAAGGAAAAACTGGGGAAGATTAGTGGGAAGAAGGGCAATCAGAGTTGGTTCCGTGACCCACACACAGGTCTCGCTAATTGCGGTTAAAGTGTTAAAACTTATGAATGCAAATTGCCGGGTATACTCCCAATCTTGGTTCCTCATTTTTTCACCTTACTCAGGGAATGATTCTAATATTCATCTAACTTCAAGGAAGAAGGAACACGTCGCCAAGCGAATTCGACCTCGAAATCCCCGAAAAAATAACACGCGAGAACCAAAACAAACATACTAATCTAAGGTCCGAAGACGAAAAAGGTCGCAAAAAATCCGTTCTTACCCCGGCTAGTTAAATGCAAGAAAATTAGGTATCGGCAGGACGCCACAGGCCGTATAAATGTCGGCAAATTGAGTAACCCTCGTCTACTGAGCGGCCTAATGTGATCCGAGGGGAAAGATGGTTCGGACACACTCTATTTAAAACCAGCATTCAATCTTCTACTCACCATTGTAATTTCTTCTGCTCTACGAAATATTAAAACTATACGAAAATTAAATATTAAAACTTAAAAGCAAAAAAAAATTAAAATATTATTCGAATTGGAAGAAATGCACTTTTTACAACTTGAAACTGTTTTATGGTAAATTTAAATTACAAAATACACAAAGCGAAGGATTTTCACGATGAGGCTGGGCGGAAGAATGTTGCCAATAAAAATCTACATATTTTATTACATTAATAGTGTTACCAACATAATTGTAATGTTTAGCCTTTGCCTCGCATTCATAATACATACAAGATAATGCTTAGCTTGTGGGACTTTAGTACTAGCTGCCAAGGATATTTAATAATTTATTTTGCTTTACCAAAAGCTAAAATATACAATGTTACATAGCACCATAGATAACAGAAACTAGATCTCTATGCATAGCACTTATCAGGCAAAGCACAAAGTATCACTGACCTACGGCAAAAAAACTTTTAAACTTCTTCACTGTAATATTTTCTTTACTATATGACTCTCGGATACACTTGATTGAGGAGCTTACTAAAACCCAATGTTTATTTACTGAAAACTTTGGAAAAGGAAAATGAGAAATCTGGATAGTTCTGCCGCTAACCTTTTGCGCAATTTATCTTTCCGATGGAGAAGATTTATAAGGAAGGCTCTGGCAAACATTCGTCGGAAATAAATTAGAATGCATTCTTTTGAAAACGCTGTTTAATTAATGGCATACTTGAAGTAAAGTGTTTGTTTTTTTAAATTGGATAAAGTAATTGTTTAACATGTTTATTTTGACTAGATCAAAGGTGAAGTAGTGATCCTACCGTCACCTCTTAGATTTCCGACTTTGAAAATAAACATTAGGCGTTTTATTATTTATTTAACTGTACATTTGTAGAAACATTGTTGATTCTGATAACATATGTAAATTTGAGCTTTCTTTCAAATTATTTTAACTATTATCTTACGTCTTAATTATAATGTGATATTTCTTGACGTTAGTGGATATTTGTTACTATTTCTCGTAAAAATGTAGCTTATATCTTAATCAAAATAACACAGGCTACGATTTATACGCAGGCGAAGCCGTTGGCGGAAAGTTGATGAAACTAGATATAGGATTAAATAAAACTAAGAATCTAATAAAGTTTGACAACTATTTACCGAGTTTATTTCCACAAATAAACTGCATCAAAAAGGCATGCGAATTAGTGCTGACATGCTTCTGTTGACACGTGGCAGTGAGATAACTTGCATCTTATAAAACGACACAGTCTGCCTTTTATCCGGAACGTGTGCAAACTTCTTCGTGAATATTAAAATATTTTTACCCCCACCTGCATTATTTTCAAAGTTAGTCTGCATAAAACTTGAAGAATTTATGTTAAGATTTTATGCGAAATAAGTGTTTCTAGGTCCAAGGAATGCAATAATAGCCAATCCTCTTATCCTAGATAAATATTTACAACTTATTTTAATGTAAAACTGTATGATTTGTTTACATGAAGTACAGCATAATAGTTATATAAAGTTTATGGGATGGTCATGGTTATTTTATCGTAGAAAAAAAGAAGTTAGGAAAACACATCAATTGAATATCGGACGATCAATAGACAGGGTCTAAAGTATCAATTAAAATATGTATAAATCGTACGTCATGGTGTACACAAACAAACCTAGCAGTAGTTAGTTTAATGCTCTTAATATCTTCTACACTCATTGAACTACAATTAACTTGTAACTCAATGTCTACACTATAAGCCAGAAACTCAATCTATATTTGGAAACTCAGGAACAGTTGAGTGCCGGACCCATTACAGCCGACTTTTGTTATACGTGGGGGACAATAAATTCATCTCAAATTTCAGCACCTTAGTACCCCACCTGGAGCGAATGAATTTCTGGAAGCGCCCCAGTAATCTCATCCGAAGTGACGACGCCAACGGCGGTCGCCCATCCGAATATTCGTGGCTCTCAATTCAATTTGCTGTAACGCTCCGGGGCGATGAAAAATTTCCCTTTTAAATTATGAATTTGATACCATCGTCACGTGCTTCATCAATTTAATTGCGCAGTGAATTTCCACCTCTATTGAACTGCGCTAATTCGCTTAGTTCTGTAATGTATACTAATGGGGAAGCGGTTTTCCTTAGCGAAGCGAGGATTTATAAAGTAAACTCGCTATGGATACCTCGGTTAAGATGGAAAAATAAGGGATCAAGTTGACTGCTCTAGGAGATTGCGGCTTCCTCGTGAGCGGCGATATAATCTGCAAAGAGCTGAGGAAAGAATGAATTCACACAAGCTTGCCCTAAGCCGGGACCATCTCAAGAATACGTTTCTATGACAGCGTAAGCTTTCAAATAAACCAGGGAATTGACCATTGGCAGATGAAATTCTTTTTAGGACAAACAACTTTAGTTTGTAATCAATTAGTACTCGAAGAAAAGTTTGAATTCCTAAAGACCTTTTTGCTCCTTTTGATCTTTGTAAAAGATAAGTTCTTGTAGTTTGGTATTTAAGTGATAGCAGGACGTGATGAGAATACGAATAATTATTGTTTTTATATTCTTATTTAGGTATAGCATTTTTGACTTAAAATGCCGGCGTGTGACAAAGCCTATACGCTGATACTTCGTCATATTTACGTAATAGTTTATAAATTGATTGACCATCTTATTGATTCATAAGGTCTGACAGTTTGAAAAGCCTTTTGAGCCACATAGTACGTTCAATATCCCAAATATGAGTCCTATTAATGGAAAATTATTTTAACTACTTGTCTTAAACTTTAAATTAGATAAGCTTAGTTTCTTCTGCGTTTTTAAGTATGGACTAAAATCTTAAAGTCATAGGTGCATCGGTATGACCGAAATACCTAGCTATACTGTCCCGTTCAACAGCAAATTTTGAACGCAACTGCGTGTCATTGCAAATCTAATCTGTACACACGATCTCTTCTCATCCATCTATCACTTATTTACAAAGAACGTTGAACGATTCGGGTGCGTTCAATCATAAAATTACATTCTCAAACGGTAATGTAACCTAATCTTTGCACAACCGTACCTATGTGCGATGTAAATAGTGCTACAGACAGCCGAATCGACGTCCTGTTGTTAGCCGATTGATCCAAATCGGTTCCCCGGTAATCCCGAACTGCGACCCAATTAGTCTCGTCAGCGAGTCTTTGTGAGCGGGACTCACGCCTCCCTACTTCTCACTAACAATGTCTATTTAAACGAACAATCTGATGAGTTCTTTCTTACAGCTGTTACCTGCTCTTGAGAACACTTAATATGTTCAAGTTTATAACTTGTGTATGTGTAATAAGTCATACATTTGAGTGATCGTTATTTCATCATTAACAAAAGCCTTACCTATGTAGTGACGGATTCAGTATCGATACGGGTCTACTACATTCTGCCCAGATACCTATAAGAGATTTGACTAGCTGTTGATGCTATGATCGAATATGGCTCGGTGTGGGTAGAAAATATAGAAAATGACAGAAAAACCTATATAGGGAGATAATACTGTAATCTTGAACTCACAATTAGTGATAAACTATTCAAATAATCTGAGACCGTAGTTTAAGCGCTCCCTAATAATTAAATTGGGATATTATCTCAACAAAGGAATATAAAACTGGTAGATTAATAGCAGAAGTTGAAATTAATTAGCATTAATTAATATGTGCTCAAAAGCCAACCAATAATGAGTAGCGATATATCGAATACGATCATATCGATACCTTTGGGTTCATTTGGCGTAAAGACCATTTTGGCCAAATTGAGTTATATATATCATTTTTTTCAGAATTTTTTTCTCTATCGATCTGTCTAGACGAAATAATGAAATTCGCAAAAAAAATGTTTATACGACCCACATTTTTCTTACTATAATGTCTTGCAAAAGGTAAATTCACAGTGTAAATGCCAAATAATTATTTTTTCTAGTATTGTTATGATGTATCCACCATGATTTATATCACTCCTGGGCGTACAAGTCGACGTTAATCGTATATGGTTTTTACGCCATAGCATTGCAAACGTAATCCATTATATCGTTTAAATAAGACGTCGTAAATCCAAAAGTTCAATAGCGTATTGATGTAAAGACCACGTTCATTGCAAAAAGCACTTTACGCCCAACACACAAAGCACAAAACTTAAAAACTAACGTGGCACAAGTCAACGGAACAGCGACAGAAAGAAAAGCGAGATAGATCGATACCTTTGGGTTCATTTGGCGTATCAACTGAAACCTGACTATTCAGGAGAGTAGAATTTTTTTTGTATTTTTAATAAAAACCCATAACTTTTTTGTTTTTGAAGTTATAAAGAAATGACCAATAGGAAAGATTCTTATAATTAGGTAATGTAGAAGGCTAAATGATCAAAACATTTATCTTTCTTCTTTGGTTTCGAAGTTAACCTTGGATTTACGTCAAAAAAAAAATAGTTTTTGCTTTATACAACCCACGAATATTGTTATTCAATTTACTGTGTACGTCGTATATCCAACTTTGGTAAATTAAAAACTACAATTACTGACGTAAAAACCCATAGAGTACATTTTTTTGTATTAAAAGTCAGTTATAATCATAGAACAATTGAAATCTGACTATTAAAAACAATCCTATTACTCTGAAAATATGTAGGAACTTAATAATTATTGTAAGCCTCATGCCTAAATTATGATCGATTTAAATAAAAAAAAACTACCTTTATTCTTATTATGGCATACTGACTGTTATAACAGTAACAGTTTAACAAAAAACATCTTGATTAAAATTAAATAAAAAAAAACATTTTTTTATTATTTAAACATTAATGCACAATCAAGAGTACATAAGGTGGACCTAATGCCAAATGGCATTCTCTGCCAGTCAACCTTTGGGCCAAGCACAAAAAATCTATTGTAGGTAGTGTTAATGGGCTAAAAAGTGATAATAATGCAGTGAACTACAGAATTGTAATATATAAATAACTAAATCCTCAACAAATTAATATAGCGTAGGTATAACATAAATATGATACATAAATAATAATAGTATATAATAAAACCAAAAAGAAAGATTCAATTCAATTCAATTCAATTTTATTTTTATTAAAATTCTTAGAACTATTCTATCAGCTAGTACAAACATTTTCTTAAGATCTAATTAACTTTATGAGCATGAACTAGGAAATCCTGTGTTTCAGGCGAAAATATAAATTTAATTCTAATGATCTACAAATAATTATATCACTTAGTGAAATAGGCAGACACAGTGACAGTGACAGTGAGATGACACAGTTAATGATTGGGACAGGTGGATGACGATGCTAGGGTTTGGAGATAATGTTTTCGGAGAAGGATTTTAAAAGCGGAGGAGCGGGAGGAGCATTCCAAAGTCTAATAGACGTTAGACAAAAAGAGTTGGAGACAAAGCCGGACCGGTACGAAGGAGAAGCTAGAACTGTTTTATTCGAGGAGCGTAGCTGACGGGAATGTGTCGAGCTAAGAAGCTTGAACTTCGAATTAAGGTAAGCCGGAGCGTGTGATCGTTTAGGATAGAAAAGAGAGTAGTAAGAATTCTGACATTACGTCGAAATGGGATAGGTAATCAATTTAGCTTGGTGCGATAGGAAGAAACGTGATCAAACTTACGTAAGTTGAAAATGAACCGAATACCATAGTTATCTAAACGATCCATCTTGTCGAGCAGATCTTTGATTAAGTCAGAAGTACACCCATCCGCGTAATCAATAAAGGGAAGATTAAGGGCTTGAACAAGAGAGATTTTAGTGGGAATTGGAAGGAAATTTTTAAAATCTGTACAGAGCTCGCAAAGTGGAAATTACTTTACGACTCAGTTCACCTATATGTACAGACCAACTTAGTGTGTTGTCGATATGCAGGCCTAAGTCTTCGACACTACTGCAGAAGGGAATAGGTACACCATCAAAGAGGACAGTGGGCAAAGTGTCTATATCAAGCCTACGAATATAGTATACAATAATGGCTTGACATTTATTCGGGTTTACTGCAACGCCAAACCGATCAGACCAACCAGCGATGGAGCACAAATCTTTGTTGACAGCAGCTATGGCAGAGTCAATACCACCTTGAGGGATACCTGTGCTAAAATCGCACCAGCACAATACTGTCTGATCAACCTTCACCGCTTGCCGGCCGCTACGGAGATAAGAGGCAAACCATTGAATTGATAATTGATAGAAGGACATCATGATCGCAATATTATAGGCGTTGGAGAAATCAATGAGGACAAGCACAGTTAACATGCCTTCCTCCATGCCGTCTCTAATATACTCTGTCACCTTAAGTAGAGCTGTGCTGGTGCTGGACAGGGGCGAAACCCAGATTGAAATTGACAAAGAAGATTGTTATTAAAAATATAGTTGAAAAGTTGGGAGTGCACAACTGCTTCCAGAATCTTGGAGAGGAAAGGTAATATGGAGATGGGCCTAAAGTTGTTGAGATTAACGGAATTCGATATCTTAGGGATAGGAATAATGTGTGCTTTGCGCCAAATTGCTGGGAAAACCTTACAGGTAAGGGAGAAATTAATAATATGAGTAATGACTAAGAGTATGTGATCGAGTAGAACCAACACCATAATAGTACGACTGATCTCGTCATAACCAGTGGCTTTGGATTTAAGGGAGACTATAATTTTTAGAATTTGATCCGAAGAGACACTAGAGAGAGTAAAAGAATCTATCTGAAGAGGGGGCAGGGAAGTAATCTCAGAGACAGTAAGAAGTTTTCTGGTATGATCTAAAGAAGAGGAAGTAGAAAAATGTATGTTTAAATCATCGCAAGAAAAAGAAGTACCAGAGAATGAAGCCTAGAATGCTGCACACTGACGGCCTAGAATGCTCATAAGTTGAGTTATGCTTTATTACTATAATTAAGTAGAAGTTTGAATTATTAAGTGTCATAATATAATTTTTGTTTCGGTTTCGGTTTACGTGACAATGTTGTTTTTTTATTTAATTTTAATTTAGATGTTTTTTTTGTTAAACTGTTTAACAGTCAGTACTGTATGCCATAATAAGAATAAATACATATTGATTTCGTATTAGGGTAGCTTTATTTTATTCAAATCGAATATAGTTTAGGCATGAGGCTTACAATTATTAAGTTCCTACATATTTCGGGAGTAATAGGATTGTTTTTAATAGTCAGATTTCAATTGTTTTATGATTATAACTGGCTTTTAATGCAAAAAAACCTACATCTATGGGTTTTTACGTCAGTAATTGTAGTTTTAAATTTACCAAAATTGGATATACGACGTACACAGTAAATTTTATTACAATATTCGTGGGGTGTATAAACAAAAAAAAATTTTTTTTTGACGTATATCCAAGGCTAACTTCTAAACCAAAGAAGATAGGTATGTTGTGATAATTTAGCCTTCTACATTCCCTAATTCTAAGAATCTTACCTATAGGTCATTTCTTTATAACTTCAAAAACAAAAAAGTTATGATTTTTTATTAAAAAAAAAAAAACGTTTTTTGGCTCTCCTGAAAAGTCAGGTTTTGGTTTATACGCCAAATGAACCCAAAGGTATCGATATGTCTATTTATAAAGTGAAAATTAATAGCAAATAGTGGGATAACAAGTTCAATAACATTACACAAATGTTTAATCTATAAGTACGATGACATACACGGAAGAGCGTGCAATGCGAGTTCTTTACCCGCTGCACTACCCACCAGTCCATGTACACCGTCCAATTAATTTTTATCTCAAATCTCAAAGTCACCGCAGTAAGTCTGGTACCGGAACCGAGCGATCTAAAATACGTACAGTCAAAAGCACGTCAGACGTAACACTTTGGACTTTGTACCGCTCTTATGTCGGGGCCATAAGCGCTATTATCGAACTGCAAGTGTATACCGTGATGTGCTGTTGACCGTACGAGTATGAAGTTCCAGTGGTTCCGTGCAAAACGAACGCGCCAACCGACCCTTGGGATTATCGCGTGCTATTAATCATCCCATAGGTATCGGCGGGCTCCTGTAATCCGGATTACGCCTACCGGTACCCACCGGTAATTATTTCAACATCCCATGAAAGTTTTTCGACCTAATGGAAAATTTGATGGCCAGCGTGCGGCGAGCTTAGATGAATTAACTTTTGTTTTATGAGTCCTAACTTGGCTCTTTTAACAAATTTTATCAAACAGTAAGTAATGTTAGTTACTGTTAACTTGTTTTGGACTTGTTAATGAATAATGAATCTTTCTTATCCTACTAACTCTTTGACAGAACGGACTGTTGAAACCTGTTTAACAATGATGATAAACGATTATGATGGTAATATTATGTCGATAATATAAACAAACAATACAATAATTGCGATCAAATATACGTGGGTAGAAACGCAAAGCTATAACCACTATTGCACTAGTATTTACAGATTTTAATCATTCAAGTTGTCCTTTAGTTTTATATGAATCTGACTGCACTGAAAAAACTACACGGCTATAAATAAACAAGTTGTTGCTATTTACAGCCGAGTAACTCGCTTCGGAGGGAGCCTGCAAAGTTTGTTGCTAAAATTACACAAGTCAACTTGGTTAACGTTGTTGGTAATATAAACCCAGTAAGTTGGTCAAAAAATAGATATCCAAGGTTGGTTGCTTCTAACCTATTCACTCAGTAAACTTAGCAAACCTATTATCTATAGTGAATCGAGTCACTCTGTTAACAACAGCAAATTCAATCGGTCACTGCAACAACTAACTTGGTTAAAGAATAAACACAACTGTCGTCACAGCCAACGTGCTTTGTTGTGTTTAGCAAAGTAATTCAGTAGAATCAATTATTTTGCTTCGTAAAACTAGCTAAGTAGCTTGAATATTTTTAATCATGTATATTGGGTAGGGACAGCCAACCTACTTTGTTATTTCTACTCAATTCAAATTGGTATATATAGCAAAGTTACTTGGTATTATCAATCGTGTTCATTGGGTAACTACAATTAATATACTCGGCTATTTCTAGTCAATTAAAATTGGTAAATTTAACCGAGTTACTTGGTATTATCAATCGTGTTTATTGGGTAACCGCAGCTAAAATACTTTGTTGCAAGTAAGTACCAATTTAAACGACACATATTAAGCTAGCGTGTTTTTTTATATCCCATAATCTATGGTTGATGAGACTGTAAAGCTGAACGTCTTTTACTAGGGACAAACTCTGAAATCGCGGAAAAAATCTGCTGTTTCATACAAAAATTAATAACAAAAAAATCACAATGTATGAAACAGCTGATTTATTTCGCGATTTCAGAGTTGGTCCCATAGTAAAAGTTGTTAAGTTTCACCTAGAATTATGGGATACTAAAAAAACAACTGACCTGTGACTGTACGTAAGGCTTAATATACAATGTGAGGTCAGCTCATACTGAAAATGTGTAGTTTGATATGTTGTCGTTTATACCATTGTTACTCACTGTGCAGTAGGCAAAAATTTGGCATGTCGGGAAAAAACCAATGAAACGTTCTGCGTCTGTAGTAAAACAACAGATACATATTTTGCCGACAGACCAACCGTAAAGGAACTGAAAGAAAATGATATACATTAATGTTTGTTTTATTCTTTCTTACACGATACATAGTATACATGTCTGTCGTCACAGATCAAAGGTAACATTTAACATTTCAGGTAACATTACTGGTTAGACTCGTATACTCCTCTTAAATTGTACTTAATCTTAAAAATATGGCTCAATATTTTTATCTTTGCTGCTTTTCTTGCGCGCCTTTGCCAGTTCAAATATTTTTGGCTTGATTGTGGGGAATTTTTCAGTTATTTCGGTAAATTATTGTCCTTTGTACAGGTTGACAAAATCATTTTCTAGCTGTGAACAAATAAATGAAACAAAAGTAAGTATACAAATATTTAAACTAAATCAGTAAAAAAATCTAAAAACTGAACTCTCCAGAAGATATCCTTCCTACTTTTATTTAATTAAAAAAAGTTGTTGTGTATGTCTACTTACGTTTAATAACTTCAATATATTCTTCCAAACTCCATGCTGTGAGAAGATTTTTAACCTCTTCATCCATCTTTTAGATATATCTAAAATCCTGTTTTCACTTAACACTCGCGCGGTAAAATATCTGCAAAAAAGTAGGTAATTGTTTATTTTTGTCACTTCACTGTTATAAAATAGACAAGGCAAAATTCATAATAATGTTTAAAAGTGGTTTTTATGTGAAAATTGGAACAACCTTGTAGGTGTGAGGCAGCAGCGCTTCAAAAGACGTTCGTCACTCAACTATGATTTAAGAGAAATGGCCGAATTCACAGGCTATGCAGCCAATTCCTTGTTTAGTTTTATCAAGTAACAACTCAATTTTTAATTTCATTTCTTCACATCTTAGCCTACTTCCTTCCAAAAGGGCATCTTGCAGTTTTATCTCGTTTTCCAATTTTTTGGCCTTCAAATGGGCTACCTTGGTCTTCACCTAATTCAGTCCATGTTTTGTTTGTTGTAGTGCCAGTGTACGTTCTTTTACGGTACCGCCTCACTTCGGATGTACCTTGTTTATCCTATAATACAATATTGTTCGCATTAAAAAACAAATAAATCTGGAGTACACACATAAAGTCACATCATATCTATACACATAATAAAACAGGAATAATTAAAGTCTGTTCATTGAAGATATTTATGAAAATAGGTTCATATATCATATAAAGGGATAGTCAGATAAGTACCTGTAACGTCTCTGTCAAGGGGCTTCGCAACATAGCTGGAGTGTATGTATCCCAATTTTTGAGATTGTTATCCTTCCTAGGACGGTCGAATTCTTCCATTTGTAAACTGTCATTAGCCTAAAAATAAAAATTAATATATTTAAGGGGTGGCATATTAATGTAACAATCATTTTTACCTTTTTAATAATAGCTGGACTCTCAATATCTTCTTTGTACTGTAAATCCTGCAAAACAATGCAAATCAATCTATTAAAGTATATTGTAACACTTATCTAATATCAATCAATATAAATCAATATGCACCTTCAATGTGTCTGTACCACATACCACCACCACATTTTGGCTTTCATTATCCTGTAAAAAGAAAAATTTGTTACTATTATGATTTTCATACTGTGTCACTTGTGGGATAGGCAGAGAAAACAGACTGCGAAACATACATAACTCCTATGAATATCATTGTAATTATTGCTATATAACATGTTTATGTTAATAGTCTTTATTATTATAATTTTAAAGAATCGAATATAACTTAAAGCACATTCTACCCAAAAATTGAGTACTTTCATGTGAACATAATTTTAACCAGTTATGCTAATCACTGTGATATAAATGATAGGTGATAAATATATTTAAATGACTATTCATGTTTCCTATGGCCAGCAACTTAATCTTTTACAGTTTTCTTCATATTTTCCCATTTCTTTTTTAATACTTTGCTGCACTTAGATTAATAATTAATAATACTCCATTAATACTAGATTAATACTCCATTGCTTAGCAAGAAATAAACATTTTATTAATGTTTGCTTATATTAGAAGTGCAAAATAACATTATAAATACCTGTTAGTTGTGTTCTGGGAATTGAATTCTAATGCAATCTTATCCCATTGCGCTTGTTTTGCCAGGATACCGCATCACTCTTTTTATTTTCAATAATTTTAAAATATGATACATATTTTTTGTAAAACCTCCAACATAATTGTGAAGTTAGGACTTCTTTTTTTGGGTGTATCCATAGTATTCTGAAACAGAAAACGAACCTTTACGTTTTGTTTTAAAAATCAAAGCAAAGATCTTTATTAAAATACTTTAATTTACAACGATTCTATAAAATCTTTACGCTTGGAAATATTTTTAGGTAAGGTAACTCACACTCACACTATTAAGCTTAAATTATAAAATCCACATATAAAATAAACCGTGAAAATACTTACAAAGTAATTCTTTTTGGTAACCAATCCAAATACAGTAGATTCAGACTACGGCGGGATTGAAATACACTTAGAATAATATTAATAACATATTCTAAGGAACGCCATTTTTAAATTAAGCTTCACTAAACATTTCCAATGTTAATTGCCGAGCTGTGCTTATTGACGAATAGATAATTAACTTGTATAATGTTCACGTTTATTCAACCAAACACGTATACACTATCAGTTAATGGCAATATTATTAAAAAATTATGATAGATTCATAGCTCGCGAACGCAGCACGAGAGTAGGAGCGCTGACTGGCTGCACTGAGCAAGTAAAAAGACTGGAGTGGCGCGGCGGCCATTCTAGCCAACTATGATTGTTTAAAATTAAATAACTTACTTAACAATAAATAGATAAGTATGCTCGTCTATTTTTTACCGAACTACATGTTTATTTTTAACCAAGTATGATTGTCTAAAATCAAATAACTTACTTATCAATAAATAGATAAGTATGCTCGTTTATTTTTACCGAACTTCATGTTTATTATTAACCAAGTATGATTGTCTAAAATCAAATAACTTACTTATCATGAAATAGCAATGTAATCTGTCTATTTTTACCCGAACTCGGTGTCAATTTCTAGCCAACTATGATTATGTCTAAAATTAAATAACTTACTTATTATGAAATAATAACGTAAGCTTGTCTATTTTTGCTAGTTTTTGTTAGGGGTAAAATTTAACGAGTCGGTTATTTAGAAATAAATAAGTACTTTGTAAATAACAACCAATCATTTTTAGCAATACTTGCTTCTATAATATTAGCAAAGCTCTATTGCCCATTTTAAATATGTCTTGGTTGAATGCAGCCGAGTAATTTTTAACAGAGCTAAATTGGTACTTTGCTAAAGCAAATTTTTTTCAGTGTGTATTTTATTGAAATGTAAGTTATAAATTAACATACATAATTTCAACATCTTCATCAACTAATGTAAATCTTAATTGCAAACAATATAATTATATCACTTAAATGCCGATACGATTTCTATATATTATTTCTTAATCCAATATCATGTATTATTTACAATGTTAAAATTCCTTGTGGTACTCGAATGTCAACTACAGCGCTGAGCTTTTATTTTCGTCACCAAAACATATCTTCGCAACTACCGCCGTACAGAATTCCACAGAAATCATAACACACGTTGGCACGCTCGCTACATAAAAAAACCAAGCACGCTACGTGATAATTACTGATGTACATAAACAGGTGGTCATTAAACACAGTTACGAGGTGTTACAAGAGAACAAAACAAAACTCGTAAAAAGTGAACAGCCATTAGGCATTTGTAAAGCGCTACTTCTGTGGGTCCATTAGGAAACTGACATTAGAGCTTAGGAGCTGGAATATCCAGTAAATTGCTGAATTTACACATGTGAGCTGACACATAATATTCCTCATGTAATTTAGTCTTAACAGTCCAGTTTGCAAACCGAATTACGTGCGTAAGCGAGTTGTTTCATATGTTAATGTAACTATGTACATTTCGTGTAACACACAAGGTGTTTGGTGGATTTTCGTATCACTCTGAATTCATGAGTTCGTATGTACGTTTGTTTGCGCCAAATTGGCAAATTAAATCTAAATGTGTATGATTGTATTGTTGATAAATAACGGAAACGAGTACCTGCTAATACATAGCATATTTAAGACACGCCAAAGATGGTACATTAGAACAGACCAAAGAAGATCGAACTTGAAGGAAGATCTTCTTTGAAGGAAACATTAGATCCCATACAGTAAAAAATTAAAGGCTTAACAAAAGTGAAATTAAATTTAAAATATTTAAATGCTAAAAGGCTAACAGTTAATACACTTTTATCCACTTTCTAATACCCGATAATGCTTTACTTTCAGCCACACCTGTCCAGATAGTCAGTTTTTTTTCTGCCAAGGTCTCTTTGTTTACGTTCAAATACAAACATTCGCAATACATTTCAAAGTGTGTCAGTTTACGAAGCAAATATTCCATGTGAGGTAAATAATGTATGGATATCTTTGTTTAAAGTGATGAGTCATTACAAGTAGGCGTGGGCAAACAACAATTAAAGAATTAGCACATTTAACCGAAACGCATCTTATCAAACCGACACAAGGTTGTTAGTTGCACAACCAGTTTAAAACCAGATCAAAGATAGACTTTAGACTTATTTTAACCAAAAATCATCACAGAGAACGTAATGAGAATACTTTCTAGCACATATTTTTTATATTATAATACATTTTTATTATGTACTTAATGGTATTTTGTTTAACATGTATATTTCTATTATTATTGTATTGCAATATTAGCATTATTTTCCTCAAGTAATGTTCTCCGTATCTTGAGTACGTACTTACGTAGTATTATTTAGGTACCTTTGAACAGTCAAATTACTATAATAATAGGTTGTGTTGCAGGTAAATTATTTATAATAATTTGGCATGAATAGCCTACGCAATTTAGCCGCAGGCCCGAGGCTGTAGTTGATACTCCTGTTGTTTGATCTAATTTCATATAATAATAACATGAGATAGCAAGTTTTAGTAACAATGATAATGATCACAAATTCACGGTAGATAAAAACAAACAAAACCACTACACAGCTCTATATAAATATATTTGGTACTTATAAGAACTACGTTTAGCATATAAGATAACAAATACATAAATACACGCTCCCACAGAATCATAGCCTGTACTATAGATTCCAGGCAAACGCCACCACCTGATTGCACAAATCTTTGACTCAGTCAAATATGAATATCTCGGGACATTATTAAATGGCTCGGTGTTCCCAGCCATTACCATCGCGCCCCGCAAGGCCTTGTATAATGCGTCTACGTTCTTACCGGTAATGTCAATGGAAGCAAAGGGTCACCCGCCACATAGCCAGAACAAAGATAAAAGAAAAAGTTCTACTACCAACCAAATCGAACGCCTCACCTCCACGTTTTTCGACCCTGTGGCTTAATAGTTATTCCATGACCGTAGTCAAAAGGAATACGCCTTTGAAGAGGACGTCTCACGTTACATCATCAATACAGGCCGAAGATGATAATTATAGAAAAATCGACCGATAGTTATCATGCGATATATTATCGATGCAAATATTCCACGTAATCTAGCACGAGACATCCCGGCTAATAGTCATTTGATTGTCTCGAGCAAATGACCAGTTTGACGAGGCCGTCAAACCATCACATCCTGCGAACCGTCCGCATCGGGGGCACAACTTCCCGGCACCTGCAGCGGACGTCCTCAACCAATGCACCTCAATGCATTCAAAAGCTGGAATTTGGAACCGCAAATGCGGGACGACGGCTCTAGGATTAATTTTTGCGGAACTTTGGACGGCTGGTCGGACTAGCTATTTAATGAATGAACGATAATTTTGGCTGTGTGACAGTTTCAACTCTTCTCGTTTAAGCCAGCCACGACTAAAGTGAAATCGTCAGCAGTGTGCTAAAAGTGGTTTTGAGTATTCGATCTGACTGATTTTACCTACTAAAATTATTCGTATAAAAGTTTGTTAGGTTATTTGGATGGATGTTTGTTACTATTTCAAAAACTGCTGAACGGATTTTGATGAAACTTTACCATCATATAGGTTAATTTATTAGAATAACGGGCATAAACAGTATTGGTAATACTTCTTCAGAGTATTATGTTTTATTAATATGTATCAATGTTTTATCGTCTTCAAACTTTGTAGTATTACAAATTAAAAATAAAATATACCTGCAACCAATTGTATTTTCTACAGAACAACAAAAGCGACCTTAACTTTATTATTGATATGAAACTACTTTCTACTAAAAGTTTAATTCCGTACTCCACAATTTACTCCATCATTTATCTTAAGAAAAAAAACTGTAAAGTTTGGGAGTCCTACTTACGTAGTTCTCAGAATCTGCAACCTACGCCCATTCAAGCAAAGGCATTCATTTAAAATCTCGAATTTGGAGCCGAAGTGGGTCAGTCCCACCGCAAAAGACTAATTTTTGTCCAACTCCTGATAGCCTGAAGCCAAGTTGTCAATTAAATGAACGCGGAATTTGCTCCAGAATGCTCCCCGAAGTTAAACCACGGATGTTACGGTTGCATAAAGAAGGAATTTTATCTTGCTTGGTAAAACTTTGAGACCTGGCGCTTTTAGTACGATTAGGTAAAGTTCGGATACTGTATTAAATATCATTGTTATTCCCTGTTTTCGAGTCATATGGACTTGTGCAACCTATACACGTTTCTTACAAACACAAGTCTAGTTTCTGTATGCCGCTAACCTGACAATAATTTACCCCTCTATTAAGTGTTTTTTAAGACGACCTCAGATGCGCTGGTATGATGATCTGTAGAAGGTGGCCGACTTTATATGGATTGAAAGAGCACAGAACAGAGATGAGTGGCACAATTTGAAGGAGGCCTACATCCACGCGATAGAGAACGACTGAAGAAGAAGATTAAGTGTTTAGATTTTTTGCATGCATTTATCAATTGTTGCAGTTAAGCTGATTGATCGTAAAATTAACTATAGAAGTACTCGTTATTGTCATTTTAACAAGCGATCGAGCTACAACCGTAAATTTTAAGACCTTCCTAGTTTATTTTTATAAAAAGGTGTTTGTTTTTACAGTTCACTATTTCCTGTCCTCCAGCATGATTTATTAGTTCTTGCAGTAAATGTCAACAAAGATAATTTCAGAGACTTTGTCAGCCATGTGTTTGTCATTTGACCCTCAAAAGAAGACAAAGCGAGCCGCCCTGCCGAGACCAATGATCTTGACACCGATCCGCCATTGTCCATAAGGTAACATTATTCAATACTACCAATTTATGACAGGCCAGGGACCATACTGGTAAAGGCTGTCACACAACGTTAGCGATGGGGTTGACGGTAATAAAATAATATCCTGTTCTCGCGATTGTGTAATTTTGGTGTCGAGGTGTTGCAACACTCGATTCATTGATACTATACGGATACAAGGAGTGACTTAGTCGTCAACTCGCGGACGCGAAACTCGCGGACATCCGCGAGTTGGCACCTTTCGATTTTACCTACTTTTTTCGTCGTCAACTCGCGCGATCATGAAATCTGACGTATTAATGTATAGTCAGCTACAAAAACGTTACAACAAATTCCTTATTAAAATAAGGCCAACTAAATATGTAATATAAACCTTATTTTAATGTAGGTATATAATGTGTAATATTACTTTAGTAATAAGGTTGATAATACGGATACTGGTATTATTGTACTAGGGCAACATAACCTTATTGGAGATGTATTTATTTGTCATGCATTTTTTTTTTCATCAAGGTTATAAATACTGCAGCTTTAAATCTTTTTTTTTTCTTCTATACGCTTGGTTCGTCTTAGTAATTAACTCGTAAAAAATCCTTAAAAAATTAATACATCTCCAATAAGATCATGTTGCCCTAGTACATTGTAAATTATCCTTTGGTTTCAACCTGTTTTTATTTGACTGTACTTTATATAGACCCGCGAGTTGACGACAAAAAAAGTAGGTAAAATCGAAAGGTGCCAACTCGCGGACGTCCGCGAGTTTTGCGTCCGCGAGTTGACGACTAAGTCCAAGGAGTATGCTTGGAAACGGCACCTGTAAATTATATATTTTAACATCCATACGTACGTATTCATTACAATTTAGCATTACTCCTTATTTTATAACAAATTAGTCTAAGACAATAACTTTTTTGCATTGAGCAGCAAATTCTATGTATAGAATCAATGTTAATGACAACATCATGTACTCTGAGTACTCACATTATGCAAATTCTTTCCTTGACAATAAGCTATGATTTAGTAATACTCGTATTAGCATGAGACCGCCAGGCGTGAAACATGCCAACTGATGACGTATGAAAAAACAAAAATATTCTTTTCAGATCCCAGTAAATAATTAAGCTTAATATCATGTCAGTTTCATAGGGTCAATGCAATAAGTGTTTTGAAGTTGTTTCTCCGCTTGCATTGTGGTTCAGCCTTAACGTAATGATAAGGTGGCCGGTCGTCTCAAGTTCCCTCCATTTGACGAATCGTCCCCAATTTGTTATGAGACTTTTGGGAAATTCCCATCATGCGCGGATGTACCATTTCTTTTGTTATGTAAATTGGCTCCATCTTAGCGTAACTAATGTTATGGCATAATGGACAAGCCACTCTTTTGATATGTTATTTAAACAAATTTTGTTTTCATTTCGCCATGATGGCTCAGATAATATCAGAAATAGCCGTGTGAGTAAACTTATTATTCAAATTTAAATGGTGTGTTATTTGTTTATTTATATAAAATGTCGTATCACTGTGATTAATGAGGCCATTACTGAAGTTATTATAGCGTATATTACCGAATTATTCAGTTTCATAATGAGAAGAGTTGGACGGTCTGGTCAATAGCCACAAAACGGGCACCAGCTCGTCCCTCATCGGGTGTGAAGGGAAACCGGGGAAGTTTAGTGGGTAGTGGGTCGAAATAGTCCGCCCAAACACGGCGGCGGTTAAATAACTTAAACGCATTCTCCTCCGAAAAAATAACCCGGAGAAGGGTTGACTGGTGTTATGGTGGTGCGTATTCTAATGAAATCGATTTCGTCATTATCTATCCAAGCTCTTTTGTCGTTGTTTGTTGAGTACTTACATTCGGAAATTAAGGGAGCCGAGACTGGCAAAAAAACAATGACACCAGAATAATGTCATAATAAAGACGAATATGTAGAAGGATCGTTTGTCGATTGTGTAAGTATAATCTACTACGAGTCCTTAATACTTAGACTACGCACAAAAAGTCAACAAAGACCTTGAATACGCTGTTCAAGAGCATCAAAGCAAAACATTTCATGAACGATCCATCTCCCTTTGTGTAGGTTTTATTTGTCACGTATCGCCAGGCTTTGTTTCAATAAAAAATGTAACTCGGACACTACGGATCTATTCCGACCACGGTCTCTCAGCCGCAGAATTCACGCTCGCATTGGCAGTGATCTTGATATTTTTTCAAGCTCTTTTTGCTCACGGATTTTGTCAAATGTTTGCTCGTCGGAGCGATATAACCAACCACAAATGTAATGATCCTAGCGCAAAAAACATTGGCCTCACATTCTACGCGTATTAGGGAAACATTCGGTTTGATGGCATAGTGAGGGCCTTAGGCCGATCGATATCTATTCAAGTGAAATTCAATTTAACTTCGTCGGCTAGTTCAAAACATTATTATGTTCCAATAAAACTCGCTGGAAATCTACGTTTGGAATAAAACGACATACCTAATATGAATTTAAAAAAAAAGAAGACACATAAACAAACAAAAACTATGTCATTGCGTATTAGCCGACTTTATTTTGCATACTTATACGTGCTAATTAGATTCGTGCATACATTATATTTTTACATTGA
This sequence comes from Mecyna flavalis, assembly GCA_949319885.1. NCBI lineage: Eukaryota > Metazoa > Arthropoda > Insecta > Lepidoptera > Crambidae > Mecyna > Mecyna flavalis. The sequence continues at coordinate 9,459,915 of OX439435.1, read as the reverse complement.
GACAATTAAGGCAGGCAATATTTTATATCTGTTTGTAACTTTATCGAGCGGATTAGTAATTACTACTTCCAAGCCAAGCGAATGCTAATCCGTTGCCATACCGAATTTGACTCAAAGATTTCACAGCAAGAGAGCTCTTCAGACATTTCTTGCAAGGTTAGTAATTTGTGCTAATAAAAAAGGAATTAAATAGATAAGTGTCGTCAATTGCACTGCAAGTTTAATATAAACCGTGCTTGGTTATGCGCATGAGTCACTTGTCCACGATTCCCATGCCGTACACCGGCGCTTCAAGACTCGTTTGGCTCGGGTCATGTGAACGCGGCGACCTTGCTTTTATAATTGATGCGGACCACTTTTTGTCTAACAGTTTTTCTTATACTTAGGAAGTGTAATTTCATATCGTAAATCGCCATAGCCTTACCTTGTAACAATACATGAGTAATGATCCTTTTATAAAAACTGTGTACCTAAATATTTTTAATCAGATTTTAAAAACAAAGACCTCAAGTTGTTACGTGGCATTGCTGAACAAAAAAATTCATCTTTATATGTAATGATGGGTATTGGCTTAATGATCACGCTTGCCAAATACGGCCTGGTAATCACAAACCTGAGCTGTGTTAGATAAATCTGACACAAGATTTTCCCAATCCAGGAATTTAACCCAGGACCCAGGATCACGGCTCGGTACCTATTTTAGGCCACCATTGAGGCGATATTCATAACATTTTTGCGAACCAAGTAAGATTGGCTCATCTACCGTCATAAATAGGTACTAAAACCCAAAAGCACTACACATTATTACCATATACCGCTGTTGAAACGACCGTAGCAGTGAAAAGCTTTCGCCTGACAAAATTGGTTCGCCACAATTTTTTTTTATTCCAAATACCTAACTTAGCAACACATCTTACAAAACACATTAAATTAAAACCTAACACTTTAGTTTTTTTAACGTTGAACTTCTATCAAACTTTATTTCAATATAATGCTAAGGGAAGTTCTCTTTCAGACTAGTTTTATGGGCTTGGTTTATTTCTAACATACGGGGTGTATTTACGAGCTGATGTGTGAGCATAAAATTTATGACCCACCGAACTGACCTTTGATGGTTTTCGGACGGGGGATGATCGGCTTTAGAAATGCTGTGGACATTGGAAGCTACAACACATACCTACTTTGCATAAACGTATGTGAATACACTATTTATTTGTAATAAAGTGTATACATTCTAATAACTCTCGGACGCCTGCATTTAAAGTGAGATCGTATACCTGTGCATTAAGGTCAACTTTTGAATGTATTGAAATTAGAGTCGATAATATTTTCGTCCTAAACCTACCTCTCGCCGTTGCTAACTACCTACTTTCGGGACAGTTTTTGAAGGCGGTTTTATAGGCAATGTTGCTTCTAGGGTATTTAAACTCGTTGATTGAATTAGATAAACATAATTATGTCCAATAAATACTTTATTTACTTTAGATCCGTCTGTTATTTTATTTTACTTTATTTAAAATAAAACAACATACCTAGACGGATAAAAATCGCGGTTTAGGTATTTACTGCATTTTATAAAAAAAATACCCGACGTTTCAACTGCATAATACCAATCGTGTTCACGGAAAGCAAAGCAGTGTTGTACCTAAAGCTGCTGTTTGTTTTATATAAAAAGTAAAAATTTGCGTAAATTAATGTATCTAACATGCATAAGTTGTGTGTTCTAAAACTGCTTACATATTATATTTACGAGTAAAGATTTTATTTAAATCGGCGAAGTTGTTTAATTTTAACTCAAAGATGGAAACGCGCTAAAATTATAAGCTACGTCGATAATTTTGTTTACTTACTTGTTATTCGAGAATATATAAAAATGATGTTTATTTTGTGTATGTGTCTTTTACTTCGTAATTATTAAAGTTAATGTCAACAGTGACAAAGAGCAAACGTTCTTTTAAGTTTATTCTTACGAAGCAATCGATGTCGTATTGACCCAAAATATCGAATTAAAAAATGTTTTATTAAATGAAGAGAAGATCAGGCAAATCAATCAACATTTTGGAGTTAAGATATTGATCTGACAACATAATTAATAACAATTTCTTGTTTAATCTTCAATCGCCATCAGTACCACTAAGTCACGAAAATTGATCGCCTGTACCTAATTTTTTCGATCGAGAGATCCGACTATAATTACATTTGTAGTAATCGGCTAGCGGTTCCTAACCAAACAGTTTGGAATCATCAATTTTAACAGAGAATGTGAATAACCTTCTCGCGAGGTTAATTTGAGTGCGTGCGTGAATTCAGTAGTATGTCTGGGTCAAAGGTAAACATCACACATGATGAATGTATGCAAGCTATTTATATAGGCGATTATCTGATATGATTGATGTGTGTAATGATGGGTTGAAACGATAACAATGGATGGTTGTATTACTGACTAATTAGGTAATCTGTCTAAGGATATACCACTGTATATGCATACTCATTAGTATTTAAATCTGTGTACAGATATGCCAAATATAGGTGTATGGAATGTATTTCTATACACCGCCTTAGATTCTTAGGTAACACGAGCTTCCCCTAGCAAATAGTCCCAAAATTTCTCCATTGAGTCGAGAAAAAGATACTTTTAAAATAGCCGCGGCACACGGGCCACGTTTCTCGTGCAACCCTTTCACACAGGGAATTGAATGAAGAAATCAGCAGGTCTATTAGACAGCAACAAAGCGTAGGTCTGGTCTCAGTCACGACCGTGTCGCAACGAGCGTATCGCAATGCGCGTGGTGAACCGCACCTTTGTTGCTCTACACTGCATTCAGTTTAAAGATACGATTCAATACAAAATTACATACGCGAAAGCAATCGCATCAGAAATTATAAGATCCGCAGAAGGACCAAGTTCACCGACATTGCCCGAAGAATTGCGAGCCTTAAGTGGCAGTGGGCAGGAAACATTGCAAGGAGGACTGACGGCCGTTGGGGCGGAAAGTTCCTCGAGTGGTGCCCACGTACCGGGAAACGCAGCCGTGGTAGGCCTCCCACAAGGTAGACCGATGATCTCATAAAGATCGCAGGAATCTACTGGATGCGGGTGGCGCATTACCGATCGGTGTGGAGATCCTTGGGGGAGGCTTATGTCCAGCAGTGGACGTCGTTTGGCTGAAATGATGATGATGATGATGAGATACGCGAAAAAGTAGTTGGCTAAAGTCTTCTGATACATTTTTTTATACACCACGAGGGTGGCGTTCAGGTCTAAGGTTCAGCTGATGGTAAGCGGTTACCGTCGCCTATGGACGCGTGTAACATCAGAGGCATCACTCGCTCGTCATCGACCTTGTAATAATATGAAGGGAAAACATAATACTGTCTTCTGTAAGGAAGAAGAGTACTTCCCTAGGCCAACGGTTCAACTGAGTGGAGATCCACAATGATCTACCTCTCATAAAACCACATTTCGATTCGTATACGTTAATCACTAGATAATAATTAATTGCATTTTACGTCGTTTAGTTACTACTTAATAACTAAATCTAAATGTTGATGGAATTATTAAGGTTCATTTTTATACAATTAATTGCTATTCCCAAATGGAAGAAAGTAAAAAATATAAATGCGGGCTGCATTCCTCCATCTCTAAGTCTAATTTTCAAATATACGAGCAAGTGTGCCGTCGAAATATTCAAGTCATCTTTACTATATTACGAGTATGGATAGGCTCAATACGCATTCGTACCAAACATGGATTAGTAATCAAAAACTAATGCTGTACCAAAAATTAGAAACATGCTTGACCCGGGAATTGATCATATAACCCCGATTTTAGAATTGAAATCACAAAACCAACGAGCCGATTGACTATTGCGCTATAGTAAATAATAATTACAAATTTCATTTTAGTATCGCTCAGATTGCTTCAATCAAGGAGGCAGGGGAGATTTAACCCAGATTATGTTATGTACGCCGAATACGGAATTGTTAACATATGCATATGGGGACCGGTCCGGAAAAGGGTCAATGTCACCGAAACAAACAAGATTGCCCGTTTAATCCTACGCAGGGAGGAATGAGATGTATCTCGCATAAATTGAATGGAGGAGTGTATCTCAAGTACGTTTTTTATAAATAAAACGTAAATAAAGTACTTTGTGTACTCGTGAATAAGTCGAACAAAGGATTCACTCGTAGGTATGTCAAAAGTTAGTTATTCCACACAAGAAATAGAGTCACCAGGTTTCCCGTTCATATTATTGACTATTTAGAACTTTTGTTTTATTGTCCATATAAATATGACAATTACTGTTATTACGGAGCCATCGATTTTGATTCCCAGAATAGATTTACTTGTTTGGAATTGTAAGATCAGATCTGTTTTTTGTCGTAAGTACACATATACATTGTACTTGTACATCCAATAAAAAATATAGCGTTATTCCCTGGTTCAATGAAAACACATTTTTGTAACCCTTGAAAAGGGAATTAGACCAATGTATATAAATAAATAAATACATACATTTACAAAACATAGTAAACACACTTATATACAAACATAGATGAGTCTTCATTGTCACTTCAAAAACATGTTATGAAAAAGTATTTCATCTTAATTATTCTGGGAGCTAGCCAACCTGTCAGTTTTCATTCAACGAGACAGATGCGTTGAAAACAACTCGTCAACCGTTCGTACTAATTTGCGTAGGTCCAGATCAAAGGAACTAAATTGTCTAGACGGATGGCTTGACATTGTAGGTACCATAAAATATTAACATATTCCTTCATTAAATGTTTTAGGAACAGGGAAACAAAAGCAAACTGATTGGGAGAAGTCAAGCAGTAGGTAACTAATATTGAAGCACTGCATTTATAATATAGTTTAATATATTATATATAAAATGGGTAAGTACTGTAAAAGAGTTTCTGGACTTACTTAGTAAGTTTCAGTAAGGAAATTATCAATTATGGAGACAGGCAACAGATATCTAAGTAGCAGACTCTTTTGTCAATTCTTATAAAAATAAGACATCGTCGCTAATAGTTGACAGATAAATTAAAAGGAACTCATCAAACAATGAGGGAATTAGCCAAGGGTTATGCATCTGTAACTAACTCTGCGATATTAAAATGCCTGCATTATTTAATCGCTGACGAGACGGCCCGCGACTAGAATGCCTTTATTTTTTATTAGCAACATTCAGAGAGTGGCTTCATTTCAGTTGCATTTCACATTCACAAAAAAAGCAATATATTATTATTATGCAACTTTATCACTTCTTTATTTAAAACATGCCATCAACCAGATATTAATAGAGTTGTTACAAATCTAATGCAATCGCTGTCATAACAGGCGTAACCTCGGCGCGGTGACCATACCTACTAAGGATCTAAATGGAGCATTGCGCATAACCAACGATGTCCTACAAACAAATCGTGGGATTCGTTCGGTCGCCGACAACACGTCATTTGCGCTAAGTACCCTTAATTATTGCTCGATGAAACAGATCAGACAGTTAAGGCCGTTATCCATAAGCAGATATCAAACGTCAATGAAAATCAGTTCCAATATGGCGCTAATAAATTCAAAATCGAATTCGCGATGTTTGATTAAACCATGACCTATATTTGTAAAGAAAGAAAGTGGAATCAATCATTATTATTTCGAATAAATAAAATCGACATAGCGTTTGTTCGTTGCGTTACTAAGCATAATGTTTAAAATAATTTTACTAACTACTCATTACGATTGACAGTAAATTCAATGATTTGCCCTTTGAGATTTAGTGCCAAGTAAAAGAACATATTTTTCTGTTAACTACACAATAATTTAACCAAAATGAATCATCCCAATCATATAATGAATGACTGACATAATTGTGTTTTTATTTTGCATTAAGACAACCGCTTTTGATGCCATATGGCTGCAGTAATTGGCACGTGCTGCCTACCATTGTAACGTGGCATATGACGTTTCATAATTCGAAAAGCTTCATGGCGAATTTGGCCGTAATGCTGCCTCGCCCCTTGCTGACGTGGTTCGAATCCCGCCCCAAAATTGTGTTTAATTGACATTTGTGGTACTTTTGAGTGTGAATGTTGTTCAGCAACATGTAGCAAAACCGACCTGATACAACATTTTTGGCGTTGTTGAAAAATGTAAATTACGCAAAACTTAGCAGACGAATCGATTTTTCCAGGATGTAAATGTAAAAGAGAAAACTCAAAACATTTCCCACGTTTTAGTAGTTTTAAAAAAAAAATGTCTTACAAAAGACCTTGTCCCATGATTGCAAATACAGTAATAAAATACCTACTCGTAAATCAGTCGAACCGTCGAACCTTTTCTCGACCTAGAAGGCGGCAATTGATTTTTATTCCTGTGAAATAATACCTATGTTTCGATCTAGTTTAAGTACCTTGCCTAGTCTTGATCTAAAATATGTTTCTAATATTTGCACATTTACGTAATAAATACGTAAGTTTGTAAACACAAACAACTTTCTGAAGCATACATAAAATCATTATGTAAAAATAAATATATTATTTTCACATGATGATCCTTAGGAATGCTTTTTAATTAATCAGAAAACAATAATAAACTCTAGATATGCTCGTTTTAATCGTCTTATACACAGAATCTGTATAGTTCACAATTACACTTCTGCACATTTCCGAACCTGCTCTTCTATTTTCAGTATCGCTTTGACTGTACTGGTTGCTAGCTTTAATGCATAACGCACTCACACCGACTGCAGATCCATTAGGTAACTAATCAAGTAATCAATGTGAGCTAGATCGTAATGTGTGGCTTGGCGTCAAATCGGAATAGTGATTGAACTGATCAACTGCTAGTTAAGCCAGACTGGTGTGATAACTTATAATTTAAAACGGCCGATTAATGCATTCCTGACATAATGAGTGGCAATATTGTGGAATTTATTGCCATAATCCTGAGTTATGTGTTGTACTTATGATCAATTAGAATACCCGAAATTGTCAATTGTATGCAATAATCAATAAGCTTTTTATATGCGAATTTAGTCGTTTCTTATGCGTGTTTCCTGATCTGATGGGTGACAGGAAAAGTTAATAATATGTATTACCTCTTCACTTCGAAGATACCTCCTTTTTTATCCTAGACCACATAGTCACTTTTAATCAGTGCAAATATGCCATAGTGCATATAACAGGATCGTATCAACCTTTTATAAAATACATATACCGATCGATGCAGATTTATTTTGTGTATTTTAGATGTTATATATTATTTGTTTCGTGAACTTTGTTATTTGTTCGTGAACATGACTCTATTCCATTAGAGTACACTTCATCCAGAAGTATCGCTTCTCAAATCTTTACTCTTTAATTCCTTTAACTTAATTTAAATTTAATTAGTACCTTTCTACTTTAAATCTAAAACCTGAACTTTCAAACACTGACGTTACATCACTCACGAAAAAACAAAAAATATGTATATTATACACTGGAACTATTTTTTGTGGAAAGGTTTAACAATTTAAAACCTCGAGCCTATGGTAACTCCATACAGTGTACGTCCAATCGAAAACCATTATGGCTATCCACAAGCTAGCGCTATTAAGTCGTTACCTAGTTGTCTGTGTTAGCCAATGTCTTAGCGAATTTGGTTAATTGACGCCGTGTCTTTTCCCAGGCAGGATGTAGAAAGTGAGGTAGGTTAGGTATTGTATAAAATTGAAATATTACTGTGGGTGACGTCCATTATCTTGCATAAGATACAGACAGACGGAACCAATCGTAACTAATGTTATGCAGACATGTTTCTCGAGTTGTAGAAAACGTATTTGCCTTTAGATATACATGACAGGTTTTTGTGTTAAAAACATGTGATGTTACTTTTTATAGCTAAAACAACTTTGTTGTTACATGTATCGGGATTTCAGGAAGGACATATTGGTCAAAGAATAAGGTTCAAGGAACTTTATACTGTTAGGCGAATAATTGGTTTACTCGATTAACACATCACTATGGTCACCGCGTACGGTGCCCCGCACTAGCCGGAGAGATTGACAGATAGATTTACCGCGCTTGCAATGTATAATGTCGATTAATGTAAAAGCTTATTAAATTGTAATTATCAAGAGAAAGGTCTTTATATCTAAAAGTTCAGAAGTGAAATCATACCCACGTGCGTAAATAGTATTTGTTAGTACGGAATAAACAACACTGAGAAAAAAAGTATGCTTAATTTGTTGCACTGGTTGTATTGTAATGGCGATGAAAACGCATAAAAAGTAATTTTCCGTGAGAATGAACAAGTAAACTATGCTTAAACCAGGTTACTAAGCTATAACAAGTATTATGGATTACTTTTAATCAAGATTCGACGTGTATTATTCTAAATTGGAGATTTGGATTCTTGTGCAAAATTGACAAGTTACGACAAGTTTGGTTGGTTGAAAATGTTCACATCTGCATTGAAGAGGCATGATAAATTGTGATAACATTTCGAAATGATGCTGGTTTTATTGATGGAAGTTCAGCGTGATGGTAAACTAAGTGAAATCTTTGGTCTGGGTTGATGAGTCCCAAGGTCATAGAAAGACTTGCACTTATATTTCTATACCTTGGTATCCTTTTAAATAAGTTGCAGTTTTTGATACTAACTTTGACAAAGGATGTATCAGCACCTTATGATGTGTACTCAAATTAAAATGTTTCTAATGTGGTAATATGAGCATTGTGATCAGAAATTAATTAATTAAGGAAATAAACATTGCCATGATAAGGCAGATTGTTTTAAGAAGATGGAGTCAAATAAGCATTGTTCATTTTGTTAATCATCAAATAAGTGCAAGAGGCAATCTAAATCAGTGACACATTATTAATGACTTAATGGTACTAAAAAGTGAATGGATCATGATATTATATCGACGGTGGAAAGGCAAACCTTACCAAACGCCATTAACCTAACTTTACAGTAGAGCTGTTTAAAGTTTTGAAATTTGGAAAAAAAATCATAGAAAATCCCGTATTAATCAGAAAAAGATTTGAGTCACTACATTGAAAAGGTATTTAATTTATCTATACAACTGTTTAAATATTATAGCGATAACTCTTTTGATTTAGAATTTAGTGTCGTTTGGTAAAAAACTACCTAAAATCATGTGCAGGTAAAAATTACTAAACGACAACTAAAATAAATATGACGTAGGGTAAAACCTACTAAATATAAAATGTTTTATAACTGGATACGGGAACAAAGCACTAAAGAAAAAAAAAATCAGTTTTCCGGTTCGGGCAAAAATTACCAAGCTCATCTGTCAAGTTAGCAATGGACCATGATTTTTTACCATATCCGTAATATGACATAACGTTGACCCATATTTCCTCAAAACTTTGTGAATTAAAAGTTGTAATAAGTAGTATTCCCTTGATTATTTTCAATTTTATTATATTAATCCTACTTCAACTTAATAATGCTTTGATCCTTTTGTGTTTCATAATAATATAAATAAAAGAATAATGTTCTTAGTTATTGTATATTTGGTTTCATTTAGCACACCATACAGTCATAATATTATAGATACGTACTGTTAAGGATTGTGAAATCAGTCTTGTAGGTAAGTCTTAAAAGTTTTTCTCAATAGGTAATTAGGTCACAATCGTAATCGTAACATAACAAATTCAACTTAACAACATTATGAATAAACCTAGCCTCGATAATGAAACCTTAGACAGTCTTTGTAATTAGGTAATATCTGTGTAATTAGATAATAGCCTCCAACGTAAAAGTGGGAGTACAAAATTGCAGTGAATCGATATTAGGATCCCAGGGGGACTTCAACGCTAAACTGAGAGTTCCAAATTGCAGCGAATCGGTAGAAGAATCCCATGGATTTTGAGCCAGGAATCATAAGAGGCAGATGCTCGTCAACTTTCTCGAACGGGAGGGGCTCTTCTTGATGAACTGTTCCTTCAAAAAGCAGCCCTAAAGGAAGTGGACGTGGCAGAGCCCCGACACTATGACGAAAAACGAGATCGGCTTCAACTTGGCGGACATGCGGCACATATGCAGATATGTCTTCTTGATCAACAGGTTTAATACCGGCAGCGATCACAGACTTGTCCGAGGCACTCCGAATATCGACTTTAAAGCCGGACGCGTCCGTTTGATTGAAGTCCAGACTCTGGCGAACCCTGCTCCAAACCATGATAGGATTTGAAACGTTCCAGACGAACCTGGAGAACCAATTTGCTGCCTTGAAAACCACAATTGATGTTGACCGAAACCATGAAAATGTGGTTCGAGTCCTCAGGCGCAAAGGCAGGAACTCGAAAATTTCCGGAGGGACTCTAGGGCTAATGAGGCAACAACGTGAAGACCCACCCGTTTCTTCGTTCGGAAGAAGAGCTCTTAACCGGGAGATAAATAAACGTGTGCGTCACGATCTCCGGTGCTTTCGATCTAAAGTGCTATAGAGCAAAATCAGCGGTCTAAGCTGTTCGTACAATCTCTCGGAAGAAACCACCTGACGAAGCTGACCACAGCGAGTGGAGAAGTTGTTGCCTCAAAGCCGGCAGTCCTTTCGGAGGTACAGGACTTCTATCGCCGGTTATACGCTTCGCATGCATCTCGACCTGATACCGAAAATGAGGAGTCTAGGGCCACGTTAACTCGCTATTACACTGAAGACATGCCAGAAGTCAGCGTTGGCGAAATCGAAATTGCTCATGGGCAGCTTAAAAATGGAAAAGAGGACGGCGTTCCTACAGAGCTGCTAAAGGCTGGAGGTAAACTAGTACTGAGGAAGCTCCAAAAGTGTGGTAGTCCTGGTCTTCAAAAAAAGTGACAAAAGCCTGTTGAAGAACTATCGACTATTATACCCTTCTAAGCCACGTCTATAAGCTATTCCCAAGAGTGATCACGAACCGTCTTGCGCGAAGACTCGACGAGTTTCGGAGCGGATACGGCACCATAGACCACATCCACACTGTGCGGCAGATTATACAGAAGACCGAAGTGTATAATCAGCCCCTGTGTCTAGCATTCGTGAACTATGAGAAGGCCTTCGACTCGGTTGAAATCTGGTCCGTTCTGGAGTCCCTGCAGCGTTGCCAAGTAGACTGGCGACATATCCGAGTGATGAGATGTCTGTACAAAGCAGCCACCATGTCCGTCCAAGTATATAATCAGCAGAAAAATTCTAGACCATTGCATCGAGGAGTGAGACAAGGGGACGTCATCTCCCTGAAATTGTTCACAAATGCAATGGAGGATAGGAAGTGGCATCAACATAAATGGCGAATATATGTATGTCTCACTTACGATTTGCAGATGACCAACAACAGATGCTGAATGACCTGGCTGATTCTTCTTTACGCATCGGCATACGGACGAACTTGGACAAAACCAAGGTCATGTTCAATGAACAAGTTCTACCAGAACCGATTGCTATTCACGGCGCCGTCCTTGCAGTTGTTCAAAAATATGTGTGGGTACCTTGGGCAGTCGTTGCAGTTGTGTCAAAACAACTTTGAGGACGAGATGAATAGAAGAATACAGTTGGCTTGAGCAGCGTTTGGAAAACAACGTCGAGTCTTCTCATCGTCGATTCCACAATGCCTAAAGGTAGGTTTTTAGTGCGTCCTACCCGTCATGACATACGAAGCTGAAACGTGGACACCTTACGGCACGGCTAGTTAACAAGTTTAAAGTCGCTCAGCGGAAAGAGCTATGCTCGGCGTTTCTCTGCGGGACTGCATCCGAATGATTTGATTCGGCAGAGAACCAAAGTCACCGACATAGCTCGCCGGATTAGCCAGCTGAAGTGGCAGTGGGCTGGCCATATCAGCCGTAGAACCGATAACCATTAGGGTAAACGGGTTCAAGAGTGGAGACCGCGTCTCGGTAAACGTAGTGTCAGACGCCCTCAGGCCAAGTGGAGCGATGATCTGCGCAAGATGGCTGGCAGGAGCTGGATGTGAGTGGCCGAGGATAGATCAGCGTGGCAAGCATTTAGAGCGGCCTATGTCTAGCAGTGGACTATCACAGGCTGATGATGATGATGAGGTGATAGCCATATTGAACAGTCATTTTTAAACATAACTAATTTTTCTATCAAAAGATTAAATTAAAATCTTATATAAATGAAACGCGTTTTACATAAACAGTGGTCAACAACAGTGGTAATAGTCACCAACAATGGTTGCACTGAAGTCTCTGACCCAGGACTAGCAATTCCAGCGGCGGTCAACGCTTGACCGATAATGTTATCAATACGCTTTCTTCTATCCATTGTTATCTAAAACAAAAAGCAATGTTAACAGACAAACAGAACCAAATTACTTAACAAAATACGTGATCTAAATATCAGCAACACAAAATTAGTACTTACCTCGCCATTCCCTGAATGCGCGTGCGTCCTAACCGACGACTTGTCGGGCACTCGACGCTTTGTTTTTTACCAAGCAACGACGCCGGAGCAATTCTTGGTTCGGACAACCGACAAAACTAAGACATCGTGAGTTATCTAAACGCCAATCAGCACTTGATTATTTTCGTGTAAACTTATCCAAATGCCAATAAATTTCATGATTTGGGCAGGTAAAATTTTACCATACGCCACTCGAGCGTATTTTTATGGTAGGGTAAAAATGTCCAAATCACAAACGTTCAGAAAACTCGTCGGGGAATAACATACTAAATCAAACTGTTTATAGAAATTTTGGCTGGCAAAGATAACCAAATAACTTCGAGCAAGTTTTTAGAGGAAAGCAAAAACTACTTAATACTGATTGTGTGAAAAAGACGGTAAGGTAAAATTTACTTAGTCCGCGGTGTAATCTGAAAGTGCTTCCTAAGTACAAAATTTTCATAAACTGCCCAAAATGATGTCGCTAGGTTTTGGAAAAACACACGAATGGAGGGAATTTTGAATTTACCAAGCGCCAAAAAGTTGATCCTAGAAGGATGAAAGTGAGACCAATCGACGCAGAAAAAAAAGACGAATCCAACGGTATATATAACTCTATATGGGCCATTTTGGCGTTTGGTAAGTTTTGCCTTTCCACCGTCGATATGAAATAATATTTTAGAGGACAAGATAACCTCAAGAGATGTTAAGTATTATTGAATAAGTAAAATAAGGATTAATAATTGTGTTTTAAACAAAAGAACTGAATATATTGCAAAGGTAGAATAAATTGAGTGAAACATGGGCTATATTACTAGTCTAGATGATATGACACACACACCACTAAGATGAATTTCTGGCAAAACATAATCACTGTTGTCTGGTAAAGGATGATTGGAAAATGTACATTATGTGCTAAATTTGGACATGTTGAAACAACCTGCTACAAAAAGAAAATAAACACAAGTTTTGTTCTTTCTGAAAGTGTAAAGGGTGTGTCATTGAAGAGGAGAAAGAATCAGTAGAATTACATAAAGTAATCATGGTGGCCATATGAGGCTTATTATAATACACTGCCGTGAGGGGCCTAAGGTGTACCTGTTGAGAGCTGCTTATTATAATACACTGCCGTGAGGGGCCTAAGGTGTACCTGCCGAGAGGGGCTTATTATGTGACACTGCCGTGAGGGGCCTAAGGTGTACCTGCCGTGAGGGGCTTATAATGATACACTGCCGTGAGGGGCCTAAGGTGTACCTGCCGTGAGGGGCTTATTATGTTACACTGTCGTGAGGGGCCTAAGGTGTACCTGCCGAGAGGGGCTTATTATAATACACTGCCGTGAGGGGCCTAAGGTGTATCTGCCATGAGGGGCTTATTATAAATACACTGCCGTGAGGGGCCTAAGGTGTGTCTGCCGTGAGGGGCTTATTATAAATACACTGCCGTGAGGGGCCTAAGGTGTATCTGCCGTGAGGGGCTTATTATAAATACACTGCCGTGAGGGGCCTAAGGTGTACCTGCCGTGAGGGGCTTATTATGTGACACTGCCGTGAGGGGCCTAAGGTGTACCTGCCGTGAGGGGCTTATTATGTTACACTGCCGTGAGGGGCCTAAGGTGTACCTGCCGTGAGGGGCTTATTATGTTACACTGCCGTGAGGGGCCTAAGGTGTACCTGCCGTGAGGGGCTTATTATGTTACACTGCCGTGAGGGGCCTAAGGTGTACCTGCCGTGAGGGGCTTATTATGTGACACTGCCGTGAGGGGCCTAAGGTGTACCTGCCGTGAGGGGCTTATAATGATACACTGCCGTGAGGGGCCTAAGATGTACCTGCCGTGAGGGGCTTATTATAATACACTGCCGTGAGGGGCCTAAGGTGTACTTGCCGTGAGGGGCTTATGCAAGGCCGTGAGGGGCGCACACTGTATTGCCGTGAGGGGCTTAATTGTGCAAGGCCGTGAGGGGCGCACACTGTATTAATAATAATAATAATAATAAAATCATTTATTTCAGATCAAGTATTGCCGTGAGGGGCTTAATTGTGCAAGGCCGTGAGGGGCGCACACTGCATTGACGTGAGGGGCGCATACTGTATTGCCGTGAGGGGCTTAGCTGTGCGAGGCCGTGAGGGGCGCACACTGCATTGCCGTAAGGCGCTTATGATGCTACAATGCCTTGAGGGGCTCTTGGTATACTGCCGTTTGATGATGGTGTCTTTATGTAGGTGGATTTTGCCACCTGAGGCGGAAGCCTGAAGGAATTTTGCAGGGAGTTGCAGTAAAGCTGTCCGGGAGGAACCTACCACGGAAGAACTTGTAGCAGCATGGACATTTGGAGAATGGAGGATCCTTCGGGGACGAAGGACTTGCAGGATGGCCGACTGTTAGGCGAATAATTGGTTTACTCGATTAACACATCACTATGGTCACCGCGTACGGTGCCCCGCACTAGCCGGAGAGATTGACAGATAGATTTACCGCGCTTGCAATGTATAATGTCGATTAATGTAAAAGCTTATTAAATTGTAATTATCAAGAGAAAGGTCTTTATATCTAAAAATACATACAACCTTCGCGCCAAGAAGAAATGAACAAAAAATAACATTGCTTCCGGTGGATTTAAGAATTTTCCATTTTTCTTTTGTTTCATTATCAAACTAAACCAGCGTTGGAATAGTTATGTAATAACTAGTTATCATTCATACTCGTACAAGCAAATTTACTCAGGGGTTATTTCAATTTATAATTAAGTACGTATTCCTGTATAAAAGCGAATTATACATTTACACCTATTATTTTAAAGTTAAATGCAACCATTTATTGTTTTGTAGGCAGATTAAAGTAAGTAAAAAGCTAATAACTAACTACTTATTAAAGTAAAGTAATCATAAATTTGCAAGAACACAAGAGCATAAATAACACAAAAAATTCGTGGGTGGTTTATAACAGCTGTTTTCATGAGTAATTAGTTAGGTTCCTTTCATCTTATTTAGTTCAATCTATTTAATACACCGCGGCAAAATGTTTTTATTTACCATTTACCGTTAATACTTCTTTGATATTAGTTTATTCTAATCCGCTAAATCTAATACCCTTTGCTCCTAATTGCTACGAAAGCAATTCCTAATTTTACTTGTGATTAATTTTGCTAAGAATCTTAAAAGCGGCTTATGTAAGGCAAGATTTAAATTGGTTCTCGCTTTCGAAGCCAAATTAAATAAGTGGTGTAGTTAAAGTTATTACTTTTTAATTGAAAATGAAGCTATGAAAGCTCGGATTTTACGATATTAGTCGATTCGAAACAAAATTCGGTGTTTCGAATAAGGCAGTTTAATACGAAAGAGTACTTACTTTAGAAATTTGCGTTTTATTTAAATTCTTTTTATATTATAAAGGCTAAAGGTTCGTCAGAATGGATAAGTAACAAACGTACTTACTCATAAATTATAAAAAAGTGTTAATTATTTCTTTCTCCGATTGTTTTGTCCCGTCAAGCTAGTCTGTAAAGAATAATTAGAGCAACAGGATTTCTCATGATGTTTTTCGTCACTGTTGAGCTGGTGGTTTATCGCATAGAACAATCCATAGATGCGCGCTGAGTTTTTATCTCATAGATATTATAATATATGTTCACCCAGATGAAGTACATAACAGCTAGTGATCATGTAAATCTGTGTAAGTTTATTTAGTAACAAAATTATAATATGATAATATGTATGCAAATCTAATAATGAACATTAATCTTTGAATATTAGTATAATTTTTCAATTAAAATAAGTACAATTCCTCCTTTTAATTCTTATGCAACTATAAAAATTACAATATATTGCGGCAATGCTAATGGATCCTATGTGATGGTTTACATAAGCCTTTACACGTGCAAAGGGGTTTTAGAATCTCAATAGGGTCCCATACAACCGCGCCGTATCCCAGGAATAGTGGATGTAAGCACATAGCATTAATTATCCCCATAAGGTATGCCTAATCTACAAACTGAAACATAAGCAAATGTTGCAAATGCGTTGAAAGTAATGGGATTTAATAACGAAGATGATGATTGTAGGTTTAGGTTAACAAAACCTACACAAATTTTGCTTGCGTTACCTAAGTTGGACCCTCAAGCGATACAATCATCAATAGTGAAATAGGGTTCAATGACATTAAAAAACAACAGCAAGGACAATTTTAAGTATTTGTTTATTGTAGGAGTGTAGCAAGCCTACTACCCACTTGGCGGTAAGCTTTTACCATCGCCTATGGAAGTTTAAATACTAGAAACAAGCGAAAGGACAATTTTATTGAAGTCTTTTTTATAGTAAGAGAGTAGCAAGCCTACAGCCCATATATATAATTAATATGTATTAGAGACATCACTCGCGTGTGGCCAATTCCGTAATTTGAAGGGGAAACCTAACATTGGCAGGAAAATAAGATTATTCCTGCTATCAATACTATGCCCTCCCCAATTAAACCAGTATAGGCTCTGCTTACGTTTAAAGCTAGAATCACATGAACTTGTTGCGTCATTTCAATCGCTGTCCCACTATAATTGCAGGAAGGGCGCAAGCGATTCTCGACGCAACGGCCTGATTAATTGATGTTACAAAATTTTGTCATAACAGTCGCGTAGAATAACGAAGTGTGCGTCACGGCCGACGTGACCTTAACCTATAATTGAGTATCCTCTCCTTACGAGGAGCGGGCGGGGTTCGCATTCTAATGCCAGCGCGATTGCAATCTGCTACAAATGCAGGGCAAGGCCCGTAGATTACATCTGTGCTCCCATGTGTTTCATTATCCGTGAAATTTATATTAAAGCTCTTTTCCTGTTCATTAATAGCATGGTAGACGCAGGCGGTAGTCGTTTTATGGTTTCTTCGATCTTACCGTTTGTTGAGCAATTGAAGTTATAGGAAGTTTTGAAGGTTTTCATACCTGAAACAAAAAAAAAACATTTAATTAACAAAAAGGCACATATTTTGTGTGGTTATTCAAAATGTGTTAAATATTAATAAAATCCTATCAAAAACACTATTTTTAAAATAGCATTTTTTTATAAAGAGAAAAATATGTTAAGATTTCGCAAACTCATGAATGAAGCCGAATTCAAAAGACACTAAAGCTGACTATGCAAATTTTTCTTCAATCGGGTAGGTCTGTTTGATAGAATAGTTGTAAGGCAACCTGCGTTTGCGCGTTTAGTAATATTTACACTGTTATCTTGCGCTACTAACTGATATTAATCGACGTAACCGGAATTCGGCATGGAACCGTAATACAAATAAGAACAATAGGAAATGTAAAATTATGCGCGTATTTATCAGTACATATATTAATACAAATAGCCTTGATATCATAGCATGATTGCGTGTTTCGCCGGTGTAATAGTCCAGACCAGCCGACATGCGGCGCACGTATAGAACGTGCTGAGCACGGCAACTGAGCGATTTGAATAATTGTTATGTTTAATTGAAGTACGTCAGGTTGATTGCCCATCTTGTTTGTTTAACTTTGAATGACAATAAAAGCGTTGGGAAAATATTAGCCATTTTTCCGCTGATGTAGAGTTTGTTTCAGCGGTTAGTCGTGTGACAGATTAAGTACGGCAATTAGGGACAAAGTTAGGTAAACTGCTTAGGTGGATTACATTTGCCTTCCGCCCGAGGCTTCGCTCGCGTGCGAATTAATCGCGAATGTGAGGTTAAAAGCATTTCATCAAAATCGGTTCAGCTATTTTCGCGTGAAAGCGTAACAGAAGGACAGATAGACCGACATAGTTAATTCCACATTTATAATATAAGTTTGGATTTGGTATCGTTGATATCAATGATTTTGAAGGTCTGATAGCAAGTCCTAAAATGTGATAACCGAGCTTGCTAAATCTTGAATAACGATCTAAGCGTATGTACAACGGTCCAACGCTCGAAAATTAATAAATGAATGAGCGTAGAACATCAGTATTGTTCAGCAAAAGAAAATGACTCGGTTGTAGGTAAGTTTATTACCCAACCGAGTCCGAGTTCGAAACGCTCCGAATTCAAACCAATCAATCAATAACCCTTTTACTATAAAAATAATATTTTTCCCACTTAAAATCCTTAACTACTTTATAAACCGAACGGTACAAAGGAAGTCCCATTGCGCAACAGCGAATCTAAGCGTGCTTTGAGTTTACAATAAGGCGAACAAGCTATAAAACTGTTGTAAACAAATCGCTAAGTAAAACAATACTTTGTTTGATCCGGGCTGGAACCAGGTCAAGTGTGGCCCGGATCAACGGTACTTGGCAATTACGTAAACTAGTTTGCACTATTGAACTAAGGCTCCCAAACTGGCTAGTTTGAACTACATTTCTTGTTGTATTCATTGCACAATTTAATATTTGGTAGACTCTGAAACTGGAAGATTGCATGACGATTCGTATTTATCATTTATTTATTGTGATTGAGTAATTATGTACTTGTATGTATTTACAAAAACAAATTAAGAAATGTATGAGTCTAAGGTCTGGGAGTAGATAGTGCTGTGTAAATAATTTCCAAAGGTAAAAAAACCATAGAAAGATTCTCTTTTCATTTTTGACGTAACATTATTTTTGATATGTACTAATTTAAAAAAGAAATTGGATTTTTTAACTACATAATGTTCCATTTCTTTCGGTCGTAACTTTATATTTCTTCAAGGGTGTTAAAAAATAGTACCAACCGTAAACAGGTCTGGCGCCAGAAATATTTTATAAGGCACTTTAAGAAACAATAAATTTTATAAATATTACATAGGTTTTATAAATGTACAAATTAATATTGAAAAGTTTTTTTTTTTCAGGACAAAGATTTATCCACCTTGCGAAGGCGGGCGGGCAGTTAATTTCAAAGAAAACAATTTCTGTTTTTATAATCTAATCAGGGTTCACAATCCATTAAGATAAAAGTGAAATGGGATGCAATACTTCCGACATTCATTCAGTGTTTTATATTATATGTGAATATTTTTACACGGCTGTAATATTTTGAGTACAATCGTAAACTTATTTTAATGTATGTCCTCTGGAGTATTTTTTCGACTTTATTCGGAATTATTGTCAATGCTCCTTGTAAATAAAATTTTACGTGACAAGAATACCTATCTACATTTTATTCTGAACAAATTGTTTCAAACATCAGTTCTGTATTTTACATTAATACGCCGATATACCGAAGTATTTATCGCTAATATCAATATTTAATACTGTTTTACAAAACTTGTCACTAATTTGTTTTATTTCACAACTAATCATTTTTAACATTCAAGAACTACCATATTGTTTAAAAAATACATAAAAAAATCATTGTATGTCTCATCAAAAAAGTAACCTAAACTATGTTTGTATGCAGTAGGTAAGTACATATATTAATCATTATTTTATCATTATGCTAGATGTTTTCTGTAGCTCCGTCAGCCATTATTCAACTTGGCCAATTACTCGAAAGATCACCTTGTTATTACGTTTTAGTTTGTACCATTTCGTCTTCCATATCTCAACTTAGCCAATTAGTCGTCCATACGACGACGAATGTGCTGTCCCGAACGGTAAAAGTTTGAGGGCCGGTGTATCAAATTGTATGCCGAAATAGCCATAACGTGTCAGCTTAACCTTTCTGAACTGCAGCTCCGGGCAATTTCACAGCGTGACTGGCACGATTTACTGAGAAAATATAGTTTTCGGTATAATTAATCGCTCTCTCTTTTGGTATGTTACAACATTACTGTCAACATTTATGTATGGAACACGGAAATGCAGGCTCAATACGGGACTTGCATATTGCGTAATTAAAGCATCAAAAACATCAGTGCTAAATGATTTTATTGATTTGTGTGAAGTGACACGTATTGTGTGAATTAAGCTGTTGCAAGACTTGCAAGTGAAAACAAAATGACGAATCATTTTGAAAAATTAATGTATTAATTACCAAACATAAATAATAAATTGTTATTGCAGTAAACTATATAGTTCTCAAACATTTGTAAATGTTTTTATAGATACGACAGTGTACGAATTAATTATGTAGTATATACAGAAACGTTTGTACCGTGCAGACTGCAGGCATCAAACCCTCGACCTCTGGTGTAATAGCAACTTCTCAACCATTACATCAAATAGGTCTTCCAATTAGACCACCAGCATAATTCAATTTCTAAGCCTGTATAATTTACTTTCCGAAATAATGCAAACAACGTAGATCTCGCTACAAGAATTTCAAGTTGAAAAAGTGGGTCACTGCACGGATCCGCTCCACTCCGCAGTAAAATCCGAGGATAAATCGCGTCCATTGTCTCCGCAACCGTGGTCCTTCCGGCAACGTTCGCTCTCTTTTCGCTCATTTTTAAAACAAATGAGCTGAGTTTACGCAAATTTTTAAAACATTATTGGAGCTTTTATTGGCGGTGCTGAATATTTATGACAGCCATTGACACGCTTCTCTCTATTCAGATGCCGAAATCGATTCGTTTATAGTTTTTTTTTTCACAATACCACATAGTCTATATCGAGACCAATTGAATACAGTCATTCTAATACTTCCTCCTTTTTAAATGCATTAATTTATTGTTGCAGCAGAATACGGAAAAGAAAGAGATCTTTTGAGGTTACATAAGCAACAATGTAAGACATCTGATAATTTATTATGCCGATTCCAAAGTGGGGTGACAAAATTTGAGACTAGCAGAAGTGTTATCGAATATCAACGTAATCTCAATGTCAACCTAATATTAAAGTCATTGCAACTATGGATATTACAAAAAAAATAACATAAATCAGCGTCAGCAAATGGAATTCAATTGTTAAATGTTTAAAATCGATACCATGTGTATTATGGCATGTTTAGACACTGTAACAATATTTAAAGAAATAAATACACAAAAAAACTGTCGCTTGGGCAAGCTTAGGGAACCATTGAGCAGCATTGTCCTGTGTTTGTTTAGGACGTTCGCCATATAGAACATATTGGGTCAAGATGTGCTGCGGAAAGAAATTCCAGACGTGACGTATGCGAATTTGAATATGTAAAGTCATCAATTGGTTAGGAAAATGAATAGAAAATTATGGAGTTTGGAACCCCATATTGCTTTGGAACAATGTACAGTAAGCGACCCATTAACCTACGCTTATTTCTGTCTAAAATATCTTAATTAAAATAGAAATTTACAATTATGTGATAAACATTAAGCTGAAAATTGAGAGATTTGGGTAAGTTTTGATGATATGCGGCTTATTGTACTTATGTAAACTTAATGTAAGTAAACATGTAGAGAAAATGGAGTAAAAACGTCAACAGTAATTACTTACTTGTAGTTTACATTTTTCTATAGAAACGTTTTATTGGATACAAATTGCAAGGACGAAAATATAAATTCCCGTATTTAATTTGCTGGGAGTAAATAATATCCTCAAGACAAATCGCAAACTCCATCTTTTGTTTACTTTATCATAAACTTGGGGACTGTAACATTATTTGTATAGAATTAATAAGTCGTATTGCTATTTTAGTATGTTTTATAAAATATAATATATTATGTATTAAATGTCTGTTGTACGGCAGGTAAGAACTGATTGTTTGTTAAAAAATATTAATTCCTAGTATTCATAAGTTGTTAGAGTATTCCACAAAATATATGTATACGATTTTGCCTTTAGCGAAATTGTGTGTCAATGTCGATGGACTCACCGCCAAAGATTTAAATCGTTCTTTGCTCACCGCCATTCAACTCTATAAGAGTTTTTCTTAAAAAAAAGATTAAAATGTGATTATTACCTACCTACCTGAGGTTTAAAATGTGTAACTTCTGCATTCTTAACCTCAAAAAGAAGTATACTTTTGGCAAAATATGTAAGAAACCACAAGGAATGTCGAAACACCAATAATTCGTTACAGTATGTCCATGGTATTCAAAAAAAGATAAATCACACGAGTGAAGGTACCACTAAGGTGTAATTTTATAGAATAGAAAGGCTCCGTGTGAGCTTAGGTCGGTAATTATTGGGAACAATTGTGTGCTTTCGTCGCTGTTATCCAACCGGTTTGTTCGACATTGCTGCTCTTATTTACAGGGCTGCAAAGTTTAGAATCGGGCCGAAGTTTCTGTATCAGCGAGACCGTACAAGGAAGGGAAGATAAACGATGCAATACACAATATCCTCTGAACATACGCAGCATGAACTTCGTACTAGGGTTTTATTAGCTTGTTGCTTGTATTCAATACTGTTTGCATTCAATAGGGAGTGTTTGGCTTTGCGTTTGCTGAACGCTTGGTGAATATTCTCTACGCTTTGCTACAATAGCATCATTAGGAACGTATGTAAATGGTATCGTAAACATGTATTGCGCGCGCTTATAACTGAAAATTAAAATCTGCGGCCCGGTTTTAAAGGACAGCCATGATGGTTTTTACTTTTTATTCTCAAAGTGAGTATTTATTAATACACCGAAATACCGTTTGATAGTTCGATTATTCCTGTTCATATTATATCAATTATTATAAAAGAGAATAACAGGATAATATTTCTACGTATGATTATAATTGATTTTTATTCGATTATTCTATAGTAAGTTCCAATTCCAGGGTCAGGCGAAATTATCGAACACAGGCCAGCTCCATTTTGATATCAGCAATTCGCACTTAGCAAGCGTGATAATAAAGCCAGTAATTATCATGGTAATAATAACTTCTTTTTAATGATAGAGGCCTTTGCCCTGCTGTGGGAAATTGATGGATTGTGAGCACCGACTTGCTTAAACTGTGATCAGAATTCAGAATTCTAAGTTCAATTTTTCAGAATTTTTATCAAATCCAAAAGTTGCAACAATTACTAAAATGTTCAAATTCAAGTTTTTTCAAAATACTGCAGTAGAATTAGCATAAACGAGCATGTTACTAACTAATAGTTAACAAATCCTCGAAGCCAACAAGACAATCACTCACAAGCAAGCGAGACAGCTGTCCGCCACTAATAGCAGACGCAAGACAGCCGGATCCAGGCCAGAGCGTGCACCTGCAAGAGATCGATGACGCTTGCCGACTTCCTTGCATTATCAGCGCCGTTGTAGGTATCGGTCTGACGTATTTATCTTTCGAATTAATTTAGCTTGCGCTAAGTCCAATTATTACAAGCGTCATCATACATCATACAAACAGTTCCGAGTAATTTCTTATATAACAAATCTTGATACTAACACGTAAATGTCTTTTATTTTTGAAAAGTAATTTTCTCTTAACCCCTCAATTGATGACTTGCCTTCTAAAGGCAACGCCATGATGGTCGACAATTGATGGGCAACCTTTAGAAGGCAAGTCCTTATCGCCCGTTTTTAAAGTCTGGAATAACTTTTATACCAAGGAAACTAAGCAACATCCTAAAATAAAAGTTGCCCTTGTCCTTTTTCAAGGTCTGATCTGTGCCAAACTTTATTATATATATTATGTATTTTACACTTAATAACGCAGCATAGTCAGGCAAATCCTCTATGTTAATAGCATTATAGATTATAGAGTATTTCAGTCCTGTGAGTTGGTCATTTAACGAGGACATGGTCACTTTGCATTGCGTGTTTGAAAATCTATTTTGCGCATCGACGAGCTATCGATCTTAAGTTCATTGAATTGATGGTTTGACAAATAAACTATAGAGTATACGAGTATAATTTGTCGGTCTAATGGTCAGTAATTGATTTGAGGGGACTTGATTGCATATCGGCAGATGACTTTGTAGACTGCATAACTATGTACCCACTTAATCTCTGGTCTGTGTATGTACCTATCTTATAGTTTTAGGAATGCTGAACGACATAAAAATCACAAAAAAGTATATTTTTTTTATTAAAATTAGTTTTCTCAGTTAAAAGTTACGAGGTAATAGATAAAAAAGCATATTATAGTTGAATTGAATATCAAGTCATTTTTCACAACGTACGTACGATTTGTACTACAAAGGAAAATGTATAAGAAATGGAAACATTGGCTTTTGGAACAAAATATAAAAGAACGTACCTTACTGTATACTTAAACTATCAAAAATAATATCGATCGATATTGGTTGTACAGAAGTATTTTAAAGCAGACAGATCTCACGATAGCTTATAACATGTAGAACCTTTGCGGTCGCTCATTATTAGGACCTACAATCAGTTTTTGTTATAGGGCTGCAATAATTGAATCAACACCAGATAACCTCCAACATTACCATGACACGTATTCCAGGTACGGGCAGGCGAATCACGACCGGCAGTTATCACGCGGCCATTTACAGAAGTTAAGCCATTACAACGGCTAAGGTCCGAACATGTGGCCTTTATGCCCCATACGGGTGGCGCACTTAAATAGTTTTGATTCGGTTCAGTCGGTTTAGCAGGTTCCCTTTGTAGAAGTGCTCACACCTGTAATTGTTACTGGCTGAATGGCGTTTGGCAATCGTGTTTCAAGTACTGCCTTCATAGAACTCTCATTCAATGAGTATTGTATTTGTTTCATTCGGTTATTAATATTTATTCGACTTTTAAACGAATAATTGGTTCAATCGATTTGCACGTCACTTTCTATCAGGTTTGCCGCATGCTCGTCTGCCCGCTATACCATAAAAAAAAACTATTGTCACCAGGTTACGTGCACAGCACTAGCCTAGCCTACTAAGTCTACTAACTTGTAAAAGTGCATTAAAGATATATAAATAATGAGAGAACTCTATTTGCACTTTTTTTTTCGGCGGTCATAATATGTGGGACTCGAGACTAAAGCGTCCACTACCCACTAAACTCCCCCGGTTCCCCTTCACACCCGAAGACGAAGAACCGGAGCCCGCCTTGTGGCGTTTAACCGGCCCATCTCCAGGTAAGTCTATTTGCCCTAATTACTACTAGGAGTAGTTAAAACTAAGCATGCATAGCAATCAATATCTATAGTGTTCATGCTAAAAAATAGCAAAGCAGTAAGTATCCGTCAAAGAATTTTACATTTTAGCGTTCGCTCTTACAGTGGTCATTTGATTAAACAAGTGCAAACCATGCTTCCCAGTAATCGTATCATGGAATCGGATTGACCTACTTATACAATTAATCCAATCTCGCCGGTATAGTGGTCTCGATTCTACGGAACCCATTCAAATCAACAGAAGGGGCTCTTTTACAAATCAAAACCCAGGCAAGCTGCAGAATGAAACCGTATTTATTTTGCTTTGCATTTTTAACTATAGAATGTTTAATATTACGCGTTTTATGATGCATTTAGTAGTAATCCTTACTGATGCACTAATGGCACTGCAATAGAATCCCATCAAGGACAAATCTGCCGTGTCAGGCCTATCTCCGTTATCTCAAAAAACCTAGTTTTGAGTAAACGATTCCTAAAGTTTTTTTTGCATTTATTGCCATTATATCTATGTTTCAAGAGATTTTTCCAAACTTATTTCATATCATAAGAATTGTAAAGATGTACATATTATTGTGATGTAATTATCTTTTTTGTTTTATCTTTATTTTCTATGTTTTTTTCCAAAAACGGAGATAGGCGTGATAGGAATTTCATACAAATCTTGTTACGCGAAGGGCCGTATCTTAAGATACATGACTTAGCCGTGACAATTTGAGTAAGAATTATTTAGCCATACATGCATTTCTGCATTATTTTGTTTAGAGAGGTGTAGAATAAAAGTAGGTTTTAATAAGAATCTTAATTTTAATCAGTCATATTTTAATTAGGAACATAGGTGTAATCAAATAACAAGTATATTATGACAAAACTGGAAATGGTATTCAAATAAACTAAAATGTATTTCTTTTTCATTTATCAACAAAAACATTACCTACCGGTCTACTAAATCAGTCTAAATATTATGTAGTTGCATAAGTCTTAGTAATTACCCCATAACAGTATAATATATAAGTAAACTACGTATCTATCGTGGCTAAGTCATGTATTTTAGTAGACACTTAACTGAGTTTGCCATAATCGCGTCTTGTCGACTCGTCAAGCGTTGTCTGTAACTTAAGATACAGTATTTAACCATAATATCGTAGTCAATCGTAATTTCTTCTAGAGCATTTTTTGGGATAACGGTAAGAGATAATTAAATAATATTTTATACACGGGATAGAAGACCCATAAAAACCACGAAAAACACTTGTTACGCGTAACTCATGTATCTTCAGTTAACTGACATTCGCCTGACACGGCAGAAATGTTCGTTTGATGCTAGAACTCGTTAGTAACAAAATTATTTGACTATACTATAAATAAAGTGATCGACCGCTAAGGAAAAAAATGGTTTTCAATTGAATCCTTATTAACACAAAGCTGTCTTGATCGTTCCTATTGATAAAAAAAACTATACGTAACATTGCAGAATCTCAAAGTTCCCAAATACTTTCTAGATAATGCTATAGTTTAAATAAAGTAAAAGTAAAACCGTGTCTTACATAATCCGCTTTGTCTTAGACACGAAAAGTATGGCAGTACCCCGTTGTTACTTTATAAAGTAACAATTAACTTTGCTCAAGTAAGTTGTTTCTGCATAATAAATATATTTTTACTGTCCTCTTGAAAGAATAAGGGCCATAAATTTCTTCGGAGCAACTTTGTCGTAAGAAACTCGGGTTCACAGCTAATTACTTTGTATCCAGTTAACGAAGTGTTAACTTGTAATATGTATTCAGGTCTTTCGCCGACGTTTTGTAAATTGAGTCACAATCTGATTCGTTATAAACTTTGTCCTTCTTTGGCGACCCCCAACTTTATCCAAGAGATGGCTCGCGTTTGACTCCATAAGTAGATTTATCCGATAGTTAATGATAAAAAGTTTTTGGACTTTTTATTCCAGATGTCTTTTAATCTTAAGTGCATAGACCGTTTTATGAAACAATTCAAAGGTTGGTTTAAAGGTTGGTTGTTTGGTCAATTGGTGTAATGACGTGTTAATTAAAGTAAAATAAACAAATAAATAAATAAAGGTTTCTTCCCAGGAAGGAGAATCATATTCTTATTTAGCTTTTATTCATGCACATTTCTCTATCATATTACGTAGTTAGTATATAATCTAACAAAGCCTAGTATCTCATGTATCTAATTAAGAAATATTTAAAAAATGACATAAATAACAAATGATCTGGCTTTATTATGGTTATAATTAAATAATCATACCAAATACTAAAGCCTGCATATGGGTTGAAGACAAAAGATACGCAAAAGTATTCAATCCACCTGATGGTGAGTGATCCGACTTATCAGGCCATGATTGCATATACGGGCATTGATCGCCATCACTCTATGTGTCAGAAGCGGGTAACATAAATACTTATTATGGTATTTATAAATACTTCATTTGTAATAAATGACTATTAATAAATATGTAATTATAAATACTTTTACCGTAGCAAAAGAAATTATATTAAATAAAAAATAAATTTGTATTATTCCTACCTACTTTTGTATCAATTATTTGTATTTCTACTTTACTGAACTGAACTGAATATTGGTGTGGATAACAACCTTATTCATCACAGTTTGCAGAACTCGTGTAGGAATTATCCCCATCTTTTACAGAGAAAAATATTTCCAACAATGTTTTCGTTTTTAATGCCAATTCCAGGAAAATATAAATCTGAGTAAAACATTAAGCTGCTTTCTGGTTAATGTCAAGATTTATATTTTTATCTTACTTTACAAAAATGGCTAAAAGTTAACACATTTCTCGCTAGAATCGTAATAAAATTCAGAACAATTTATATTTTAAGGCGGTAACGTTTTCACAGGTTTTCTAAAGATATGACTTTGAAAGTAACTTTGACGTAGTGTGTAATAAAGTTCCCGTTTACTCATTGTAACCAATATGGTGGGTTACACGAGTAAAAATATTATTAGTTGGCTTCTTTTGTGTGTTGTTGTGATGTTACGATGAGCGCAACGCTACAACATACTGACTAGTGCTATCACAACACATCACAAATTCTAAATCGCTATGTAGAATCATGTTATTTTCTTCAAGGCGCAATAGGGAAGGTAGAAAACCATTTAACGTGAAAAAGAGTTTATTATGTAAATCAATTTGCTAAACAAGTGTTTTGTCACCGCCTGAACCAACACTTTGATCTTCCCTCAGATCAGAGAAGGGTTTCTCTGATCTGAGGATCTTCCTCTCAAATAGAAAGGTCAGGCTTTAACTCATCTCTGATCTGAGGGCTTTAAGATGTTTATAGGTTCTCTTCTTGATATGTAAAGCTTTGATATTGAACGCATAAAATTCCGTATGTATTTTATCATAAAAGTCGACTTGCAAAGAACTTCAGATATACTAAAACATTCTCATAGGTAGGTGTGGCGTTTCAATAGGTTATTGAAATGTGAACCTTTTCATATTCATTTCCCTCTTTCACGTTTTTCATACTCCAGCAAAATTTAACAGAAATTGATTTGATGGATTGAAAGCATAATGGTGTTCCGTCCCCTCACACAAAGTATCGATAATTATTGTAAGTAAGAAGACAACATCAATTCAATTGTTTTTTAGGATAATCCTTCCTTAGAATATTCCTTAGAATATTATTTTCTAAAAATAAATTGATGTCATAAATAAACAGAAGATTTCGACTAACTGTTGTCGTTTCATCTTATTTCCTTACTTGGCAGATATATTACAAGGAACTTATCTTAAAGCAGTCAATTTAGCACTTATTGAGTACACTTGGATTGAGTTTACATTTTCTATGTATAATATCATAATAAATGTTCTTTAACGAATAAAAAAACATGGGTGATATTTTGCTAATAGTTGATGACACGATATTTCTATCAAATTTTTACAATACTACATATATTATCACATATTTAAGCAAAAGTCAAATTTTAGTTAAAGCACACAAGGTAGGTTTTTTACAAAGGTAAACATATCTGACCTTATCAACATTGTGGTCATGTTATGATAATAAGCGATGTTTTGTTTACCTTGAGAACTTTACACGACAATATTGTACCAACATAGATCGCATAGTACCTAATATTCTGTATTTTTTTTAGTTACAATGTGCGGGTTGTCTGATATATTATTATATATTATGCATTTTAACAAATACGTAACCCTTCAATACCCTCGTGTCTATTTTAATAACTTTCCCCATTACCAAGCATTGCGAAGTTTCAAGTGGTATAACTTCCTCGTCCATTTAAATCGAGTGATTTACCATTTCCCTGTCAACTAAAACAGTCTTAGTCGTACCGTTATTCATGCAAAGTGGCACTGTAAACTATTCCACTGTTTATAACACAAACAACGCTTTACTAAAGTCTATTAATTCATTATTCCAAAACATCTAAAAGCGCAAACAAATTAGCTTTAGCACTTATCCCTGAATATTGTATACGGAGAGAGTTTCGGCCGGAATACGGTGCAGGCTTGTCACTCAGCTGTTCAATTAGGGAACTTCAAGAGGAGTTGAAAATTCTACCATTGTAAGGGTTGCTGTTTGCCAAATATGGAGCCGCGGGAGACACGCGTTTTGAGATGAAAATAGATGCGTTTGTGAAGTATACAGGTTTTAACATTGCGGAGATGGATAATAAAAAAAAACAGTTTTTATAGCAGAATTTGGCTAAACGTTAGGTAATTCAATTAGTCAAATAGTAAATAATAGGCATTATGTATTGAACAGCGACACATTAAACAATATATATTATGATAAGCCTATCTTGCATTGTTTCACTAATAAGTATTCGAGAGATACGATACATCCGGTGAAACAAGGAGTTGGCTATAATTTAATGAATGGTCAATTCAATACAGAATTATATTGCAAGCCAGCTAGAGTTTTGCAATAGGTGAGTTTTGAAATAATATAAGTCGCAATGGAAATGATAAAGAGATAAAAAACTGCCTGAATTTGTAACATAGACCAGTGATATTCTTTAGTAGTCCTTAACGTTTTGAACTCATTTTCACCGTCACACAGTCATAATATTTACAATAATTTAATTCCATTTAAACTCGCCGACTAATCTGAACAAGAATAGAGGGAAGGAACAACATAATTTAGTGGTCCGATAAAGAAGGGTGTTCATAAATTAGAAGAGTGAACGCGTAGTGTAGCTTTTTAGTGGCGCCCTCTAATGGCGTCAACTAAAAATATCCGGCCGTTAGGCTCGTTCGTGGATTAAAATTAGTTAGCAGTAATGTTCCGAGATATTCAGAGTGAACATTTCCTCAGCTTGGGCGGCGAGTGGAATGAATAATGGCAGTGACCTCAGTTCTACGGTCTCGTAATTAAACCTCTACATTATTTTGGTTAAGAGATGTTTCGGCTTTGTCTTTGTTACTTGATCTTGATTGTGCTTTTTATACGATAATAACAGAATGTATGTAGCGATTTTATAGTGTTCTTGTTTATGGTTATAGAATATATTTTATAGCTCCTTTCTTTTTTATTCAAATAGGCCTTGCTACGAACTGTAAAAATATAGTTTGAAAGCCCATGTTTTATGTCTGTCAATATAACTTTCGCTTTTGGATGACGGGTACGCTATCCTAAAAATTCGGTTTCACCCCGTCTTCGGGGACCCTTACAAAGTTTTTGCATGGACGGGATAAGCATTAAACCACAGATTATTAAATAGTTACTATTAAACTTATTACAAGCTTCTCCGTCAAATCATTTTATAAAAAAAAATACAATTAATTTTTTTATTTTTATTAGAGGAAATCATTGAAGATTCGATATACAAAATGAAAGAATTTTATTAATTTTAGTATGAGAGTTCTCTAACATTGCCACTTTCAGAAAAAAATCTAATTTATAAAGTAAGCATCAAGTGATTACTAAAATTGCATGTTACACTTTTAACTACCGGAAAAATAATCTTGTACCTACTACTCTAACTAAAACTTGATTTCGTGCAATGTTAATTTGAAAAAGAGCACGAAATCCAAACTACACTAGCACATTCGTTTTAAACGAGCACTCCACAAAACTCGCTAATGTGTTTCATAATGCTCTAACAGCTAGACACTTAAACGTAATCAAGGAATTATCAAATCTAGCGTAACCGTGGACAATGGGCTGGGTTTGAATGGAGACTCGGGTCGTCATTGCCTACCTATTATAGGTAAGCATTAACGTTGCAATGAGCGCAATGAAGCGTTGACTGAGATAACCGTTACGGTGATGACTACACAAGTTAGTATGTAGATTCTAACAGCAAAAGTGCATAACATCCGGTTAAACAATGGATTGTGAGATATAAAATGGAAGATATAAACTAGGCAAGTAACAAAAGAATGAACGTCAACAATTAATGACTGGTTCGACCGACGCATTTGTAACCCTTCCTAATCTCCCTTTTACCTTATCCTTATCTCAAAGGTGAGCAACGCATCTGAGACTCTACATGCTGGTATAGATCTAGGATACACTTGAAATTAAAGGCTCGAAGATCAGATGAGCCTACAGTCTGGCAGCACATTAAGCGACGCTTTCTGATTAAGTGTCCCTCAATGGAATAGGCCGTAGTGACCGCTTAACATCAGGTGGGCAGCGTGTCTGTCTACCACAGTTAGTAGATTGATCTCTATTATTGTATAGATAACCTTTTTTTTATACCACATCAGCATGTGGTATAAAAAAATGTTAGATACAATAATAGAGATCAGTTACGACTTGCTTCTTTGCCTCCCTTTCATAAAAATACAATTAAATTTAAATAACATAAAATGTAGATATGAAAGCTAAATAAAACATTTCCATTATTCACAATGACAACGTCGAGAGAAACAAATATCCAAATTCCTTTGAAATTATTCATGCCTTTCAGATCTAATAAAAATGAAATCCTAATTGAGTCAAGAATTTAAGGTTGGCACGCCATTAGTTCGACCAATGAATTTTCTGAGAAAAAACTGAAGAGACTATTCCTTTCCGGAACAAAAAATATACAGGAATGTCTGATTAAAATACACCAGGTTGTACACCTTCGCGGGGCAGGTCGTGGTACAGAATTAGTTTCGGATACTCTTTATTTTTCCGCTTTATTTTCGGGCACTAATCGAATTCGGTGCCAGTTTTTCGGCCAGGTAGATGTTGCTTGGTGCCAGAGTTACGTAAATTTCAATTGAACTACGTACTCTTCTCTGACGCAATATTTTTTATCATGCTCCTTTTTCCCAAAGTCAAGTTTAAATTTTCATCATAGTACAATCGACACGTAGTTAAAAGTTACGTCACAATGGCTTTGTAAATATGATGGGAAAATTTCATTGTGGAAGTCATAGATTTATTTGTAGAAATATGTGTCTCCCACAACTTTTTGCGGGAACTTAGTTAAATTAAAAATATCACTCACGCTTTGTGGCAAGATTTTACATCTCAACACTAACTTAATAACCTCAAAAATGTCATTTGATTCCAAGCGGAATTTGGTACTCCGCTAAGTCTATAAAACTTTT
Organism: Mecyna flavalis; assembly: GCA_949319885.1. NCBI lineage: Eukaryota > Metazoa > Arthropoda > Insecta > Lepidoptera > Crambidae > Mecyna > Mecyna flavalis. Next base: position 9,427,070 of record OX439435.1, on the reverse strand, counting down.
GGCATCTCCCCCCGATACAGATGCCAAAGCGAGATTCTTAAGCCGTTATATAGTTATAACTCATGTATCTACCAAATCCCTATGAAGATTTATTTTAATGACATCACCAACGCATAGCTGCCGTGTAAATCAACGGCTTGATCCCGTCGAGTAAATATTATGGAACATCGTACAAACACGGAGCCGTAGTACCTCGCAAACAAATTACCAGACGCACCGCATCCCAAACTTGCGATCGTGTTTGTCGGATTTTATTTGGACAGGCATTACGCTGATTAAACCGGGTTATGCAAGGTCGGAGTTGCTTCTTTTGATTTATTTTGGCACGAGTAAATAACTCTTGCTGAATCATTTCCATAGGTTAAATAAGGAATAAGGATCTCGAAAAATTTTAGAGTATTCATTCATTTTTACCTCATTTACTAATGAGGTAAAAATTAATGAATACAATATTATATAGTAAGGAATTCCTTAACAACATAATATGTAGGAAAATATTACGCAAAAAGTTGCTTCATATTTTTTTGGTTTTAGATTAAAAATGGCATGCAGAAACGCTACTGAAGGCATAAACTGTCAAACAAAATGAACCTTTTAGTTTTGTTTAGCTGTATGAGCATGGCTATAAACAGTTTATAGTATAGGCACTCTCATTCACATCTTGATCAGTTGTGTCTCCGTTGAAAGTAGCCATGTTTTTTTCGCGCACAATAAATGATGGTAAATTCTTTATTGTGACATAATTGGGTCGCTAGCGGAATTCATTAAGAAAGAGTGAAATATCGCATCCCTCCCATCTAATGAAATAACCGGACGGCCGACGAGATTTTTAATCAAAATGACTTACGTTTTCATAGCGATTTAACTTAATTTGAGAAAATGTAAAAGGTTTTTATTTTGTATTAATAAACTCGCAATTTATCCTTCATTGTACAGAATATAGGTACTAAAGTTTAATTGTACCCACTGTTGAATTTTGAGAGCCAATGGCCCAACGTGAGGTGACGGCTGGCACATGTGGCTTTAATGGCTGCACTCAAATGCAGGGATGCTCTATTTCCCCTGCCGTCTCTATTGAGCTAAGTATCTTGGGAAACCGGGGTAAGTGACGTGCGATGGCCAAGTGTTCTTCGTGAGCTAACTTTCAACCTAATTACTGTTGAATTTGATGTAATATTTGGTTACATAGTTAGTATTAAGTGAAAATAAAATTTCGAATGCCTGTAGAAATGTGTCCAAAACTAAATGTTATTTTTTGGACAAAATAGCACAGTGACTGGCTCTATGGGCCTATGGTAATGTAGGAGATCTAATGCTTCCTTAAAAGTGGAAGATCTTCCTCCGAGCTAGATCGACTGTGCTCGGGGACCAAGGTCCAATGTACCATCTTTGGTTTGTTGTATATATACTAGCGGGCTGAAATAACTCTGCTAGCGCGATGCAGGATCCCATACTAATTTGTGTTCGTAAGTCAGCGCCTTCTGTCATCAGTAGAACTGTAAGTGGCGAGTTGCTTGATGTTTGTTGATCGGGCGTAGGCGTCGCCACAGTAATGACCAAGATAAATAAATATTTAGTCCAAAAACCGTCCAGTACAAACATTATAATTTGGTTAAATAAAATATGTTTGCACTGTGTCTGATTCAATTAGTGCACCGGAATCAAACCGGAATGCACTACTTACTTTTTAAAAAGGTGCTGCAGGCTAGGTGAACCTGTAATACCAGTAACTAGAACCCCTACGAATAGTGTTGTATAATCTTTAATATAATATGTAAAGAAAAATCGAGACCTTCGGCTCAATTCAAAAGTCAGGTAAAATGTGATTAGGTACACTGCCTGCCTTGAGAATGTAACCTAAGACTCGAGGTTCATGACCTCTTTAGTCTAGACCGAGGCTTTCATAAGTACTTAAGTTATAAAACCACACCGATCTCATTCTGCCATAAACGTAACAGGTTCAGAAATTACAATTCTTTTATACGTCTAAGCAAAAAAGAAAAGCCAAGCTTAATTATATTATAAGGCAAGAAAAAAAAACTAATCAACAAAAACTGTATCTTTCGACATCTCGCCTTGAAGCCCTCCATTCCCAAGTTAAAAATATAATCGCGAAACCTACGTAAAAAAAACTAACAGCAGTATTATTTCTACGCGAATTAAAACACGGGCTAGAAGTTGATAAAGAACGAATTCGCCGGTTTAATGCTCTTTATATGGAACACAAACAGGAGAAAATTGCTTTCAGAAGACATCAAAGGATCCCCAATAAAACTCACTTATTTGAACAGTTGCTAAGGCGGCCACATCTGCTTGTCATAAAATAGACTGAAATAAACATGATTTGTCGCCATCTATCACTTTGCGTCTAGCAATTTATTTGACACTTCTACATAGGTGGGACGAATATAGGACAAACATTGATAGGACACAACTATGAGATGCAGCATTAAGTAAAGTTAGAGTTGTTCTCCAATTGAAGTTTAGTTTAAGATAAAACAATGTAATGTATAAAATAACCTATTTAAATAAAATCTTTTTTAAGAACCTTTCTTTAAAAAAAACTATATTACACTCGTATTTTTTGAAGTAAAAAATTGAAAAGAAATGAATTCTTTTTTTGTGTCACATAATGTGCAATTTATTGCAAATGTCAAAGTTTCAATATAAATAAGACATGAATTCTTTTTTTGTGTCACATAATGTGCAATTTATTGCAAATGTCAAAGTTTCAATAAAAGGTTTTGTTTTATTTATAAATCACTTATTTGTTATTAATAAAACTTAAAATGTCACCAACAAGAATTGTCACTCAATGTAAAATAACTGCAACCTCTGCATAATGGGCCAGTGATAAACATACAATCGTTGCTTAATGAGTCAGTAAAAAAAAACTATAATTATCAAATTAAATTTTTGTATTTTTTAGTTATAACACTCGACATTGAATAGTTACCTAATACTGTTGTAAGCAAAAAATTAAGATGCAGCCATAGACAAACCGTAAAAGACAAATTTAGAACCAATTTTAGAACGTAAGAAATGTATTTTGTTTCGAACATTAACTCTCTCTTGATTGAGTGGAAGTGTTTATTCAACTGGGGATAGTGACTGTCGAAAGAAATACACAGTTAACTTTAACAGCTCCTAAAACAATTACTATTACTCGCATAATTTACGATAACTCTAAAATTAGCGCAGTATCTGTTGAAAATTCAGATTTTTTAAGAAATTCCTTTATGTATGGCTTCGATTTGCAGACGAGAGCACCCGATGGTAAGCGGCCACTACTTTGACAAAAAGATATTCATTAAATTAGTAATTCAATAAATATGAGTATTTGTAAAAGACAGGATAGCCGAGAAAGTCTGGGTTCTGTTAATGGAACTTACTCAGATATAGCCCATTTTTGAAAATGTAGGTAAATAAACATAGGCAATTCTTCTAGGCTAGTGTGTAATATAGTGGGCCGTCTTCTAAAATATTGTATTTCATTCTACACAAAGTAACAACCCTCAAGTGGAAAAGAATACGACTAAGAAGAACAAACTCAGAAATTGTAAAGATTCGCTTAATTTTTAACAGTTTTCCTTTTGCACGGAGAACAAAAACTTTTTAATTGAAATCTAGTGACTACCTAGATAAGATTTTAAAATAATATCTCTTAAGTTTAAGTTAATTAGGTGACAACTTGAAGCCGTCCAGTTACTTAAGTAGTAGCAAAAGTAAATAAAATTCTGCTGCTTCAAGTTGTTCTATTTGTAGTTAAGTTTGAGTTAAATGGCACAGTTTCGTTCTGCCCTCCATTTTTAGTTGGCAGAAGTTTACTGGGGAGTATTCCCAGCGTTTTGAAAGTGATATTTACGACGCTGCCGTCCGTCTGAGTTCTTAAACTAGCCTAGCTAAGTCTTAGTATTTTAGTCAATTTATAGGGTCGGTCGACGTGATGAGAAGCCAAATTTTCGCGATAGAGGCTAGTGAATGATTAACGAGGATCTTCGATCCTCTCGTCTAACTGGCGATAAAAGATTTAACGGCACCCCAGTAAACTTTAAACACGAAACCGGCATTAGATAGTTCAGCAGCTCTTCGATTTAAACTAATTTACGACCAACCGTTCAACAGAGCTTTTTATCAAAACATACAGATCGAAATTGAATTCGATATTGAGAAACGACAGCTGATTGATTACATAAAGAACAACTGTAACGCCAAATGTGTCTATTACGGACCGAAAAAATATCTTCGACATTTCCTTGACGGGATTCCTCGTCACACAAGAATGGAGATATTTTTTTCCAATAGACATTTCTCGAGGCACCGACGCTGTCCTGGAAGAAAAATTTTATTTGAAACGAACGGCCTGCGAGCCTGCATAAAACGTCTAATAAACAAAGAGAATCGAGTCATAAAGAGCGAGATTCCAAAAAGCGGAGGGAAAAAACAAGTTCGAACGGGCTTCTATTGCATAAATCTAAAAGCAGTCTCTAATTGAATATTCTCTTTGCGTAATGCCATCTTATTTCACCCTTTAAAATAAAATAAAGCCTGAAAGCGAAACATGTAAATTTTATCGTGTCTGGGCGCACGCCGCCCGGCGGAGCGACAGAGATTTTTTGCGAGTCAAGGTAAAGACGGAAACTTGGCTCGTATTTTCCGCTAAAAGTTCCCCTATTGCAATGCTTGTCGAGAAATACTTTTGAGACTTACGGAGCGAGTTATAAAAGAATGGCGTACAGGCCGGGAACTAACAAATCATTGCAGGAACATAAAGAATTGGGCCGGCCAGCGGTACAAGTCACTCGACCATGTTAACATCCTTTCGGGAACTTCCTTATACTATCTACTTATTTATTTTTGTGAAAGCTAACTACAAAATTTTCACGGTACCTATCTATAAAGTTTATCCGCTTGTCGAGCTTGTACGAACAACGCAACGAATACTTTGTGGCCTTGATCAAAATTGCATCAAAGAATAAACTGGCAAAGTGAGATCACCTAGCGAAGTAAAAGGCAAAGCCGAGTTTGATTGTATTCTAGTCAATGCTCGTATTTTCATTTTCTAAGCAGTTCAAGGTACCAACTGAGCCTTTAATTAAAGTGGTTAATAAAATTATCATAATAATTAATGAAAATAAATTACTATGAAGTATGATTATTTAGAATAATATTTAATATACACTCCATATAACTTTAAATTGTTGAACAAACGTGTTATACAAACCTTGACAATGACAAGCACAACAAAAATGAATTTAGGTACGTATTTAAGTTTAGAACGTATTTACTTGCATACATTTTAAGATAACAGTCTAATGATCCATACGGTGCAATCTACCAAATGCAACAACAATCCAGCCAAAATGGACATTCTTCAGTGCAAAACGAATACCTAGTCTGAATCTGAGAAAAACATGTTTAAACAAATTCAAAGAAAAACGTTAACACAATTCCAGCAAACTATAGTCCGCGGTTTGTACCGCTACTGCATTGTCTCGCGACAGTTATCCAAAAGCCCTCGACATTTTTTCCATCACACTTTGAGAATTCAAAAATTACAATTTCACGGTTTTTGCTTACAAATTGTTTCGCGTGATCGCTCTCCGCTTCGGCCTTCCGCTGTTATGGTTCATAATACAGTAGTGATAGAAACGTAATAATAATTGGTAATCAACTCGGTAATAAAAGGTATGCAATATGCATGGGTTGCGGTCAAAATCTATTTGCAGAATTTTAATATTCCCGTTATAGGTATGAAACATTGGCGTGTTATCTTTTCAAAAATATCCGATGTGTGGCCGTTTTGTTGTTCAATTATTTTAGCTGTGTCTGATTGTTGATAATAGGAAAATAATGGTTATTCTCACTACATTAAATATTGGGAAATATTTCACAACCATAAATATTAATTAACTACAATATTAGTTTACTTTAGTTAACTGGATTTTATCGGAATTTGTTAATCAATATCAGGTCCATTGTTTGTATAATCTCTCAACAAAATCAATTTCTATTATGTTGACAGGTTCAGCTTTATAAATTATAATGTCCCTTATACACACATAATGTTCTTTTCTTTTTGGCTCACGATTTTCGATTTACGAATTAGTCTTATCCTACTACTCGTACTATCAAATTGTCTACTACTTTACCGAATGAACAATTCTTGAATCATTAATATTACTTACTAAAGCTGTTTCAAACTCATATCTTAATTAGTAATTTTCAATAAATTCTGAGATTAAAACACAAACAGCTTACCGGAGAACTAAATCATCTGCCAGTATTTTCCAGAAAAGTATTGTTTTATAATTAAAAACTTTATTAAGGCTTGAATAAAGTTGTAATTCGTGTTTGGTGCCAAGAATGGATAAGGCAAACCGCACTGTGGGTTGCAATGTGCCTTTCACTTGGTCGCACGTACAAGGTATAGATAGACTTTGTAAGAAATAGACCATCAGTTACTAAGATGGGCTACGTCGGCACCGGATACTAAGTTTAACATGACAGGCTACTTTCAATTGTCTTGCGACTTTCAAGTCGTGTAAATAGAGAACAGTCGGCAATTAAAAAAATGTCTAAATTATTGTTTAGACCAACAAGTACCTACCAACATAATTAATGTCCCAACGCAGGGTAAAGGCCTCTTTCGTTGTAATCAAGTCATCACTTCAATGATGGGTACTGGCTTAATCACTCGCACAATCGCTTGCCAAGTGCGGATTGGCGATCACAAAACCTAGGAGAGCTGTGCCCTAACAAACTAACTCAAATAGTGTTTGACCCGGGACTTGAACCCCGAACCCCAAGATCACGGCCTCGTACAAAGATCATCGAGGCGAGGCACCAATAGCAAGCCCAAAAGATAGAGAATTTTTTTTAGGTGAAAGTACTTTTTTTTTCAGACACCGCAGAATAGACCCTAACTAAAGGTTAAAAGAAATAATAAATTACATAATATAACTATTTGTGTAATAAATCTGAAAGTCGAAGTCCAAAAGGCCGTAAATACTGTGTGTATATTTCCAAATATTATGTAATCCCAATATCGCCGTAGAAACGTAGTGCTTCTAACCCGCATGAACTAACAATAAAATGGAACACAGAAAGCAAACATAACATTTCAGAAGCGCACAGAGCTTTGTATTAAAACCCAACTATTAATTAAAGCTGTGCTCCACATCACAGTTAGACGTTTAGCAGCGAAGCAACTTCATTTCTTCTCTGGCTATAAAGATTTCCTGTACACGACTGTACTTTGTTTTTTTTTTATGCACATAATATTGAAAAAGTGCGAATGGCCTACTATCAATTCTTAAAGGGGTCGACTCGCAAGCGATTAAAATTCGTTCGGGCGGATCGACTACTAAAAATAATGTTATTTTTTAAAGTAGTCGATTCGCACTTTCGTGCGAATTTATTTTCGTGCGAATCAACTACTAACCCAATTTTACTGGCTTTATTCTATGTATTTACTTTGTGTTTTGTCTGTTTTTTTAATTAATAATACCTACATAATATTTTACTACTTAAAAGATCTGAAATCCTAGGAAAGGTTTATATTTTTTGCAATTGATGAACTGGTTTTAAGCATGGGCGGCATAAAAATGTGAAAAGTAAATTAAGCAAACAAAATATTAAAATAGTATAGAAATTATTTCATGATATGACAATCAAGGTCTAGGACCGGGGTCGGTCAGCAACTTCAACGTCTTTCTTTTCTTTGTCTTTATAATAAGTAGAAATAGAACATAATCCGATCAAGCATGTGCGGTTTGCTGTAATACATTATACACTGTGCCTATTCGTTATTGAATATGACCCAGTGCGGGTGTGCCAACAATGGACGCATGGCTTCCGCCGATAAAACAGCTGCCGACTGAAACATTATACAAAACATACCTCTATTAAATATATCGTAGATAAATCCGATACATACCTCACAATAATAGCTATAATAATGCCATTAGTGTTTGCTCATGTAATGGAATCATCAAATGCCGGAAACGACGGCAGATGATTGGATGGATTCCGCTGTCAATATTATTTTAGCGGCGCGCACAAACAAAGAGCAACCGAGATGTAATAAAGGGTAGATTGCTTGAACGCGAGTACGGCTTACTGGTATTATAGATCAAGGAGACAGATAATCCCATACGCCAGAGGCCAAAAAACTCCATCTTTACTGCCCATCTGCGAATTCAAAATATCACGGAGAAGATCAAACAACAAACCTTGTTGGTTACTTAACGAAATCGCAACGGTCAGATTTCAATCATCACAAACGATATGGTAATTTGACGCGGAGCAACAATGACGCTCGCTTTCGATGTTATAAAAGCAGTTTTGTAACTATGCACCGACGGTTTCTGTTATCGCAAATGCGTTGTTTGATGTTAATAATTTACTTTCATGTTCTGTGTTTCAAAGTTCGACCTTGTAGTTACCACCCCATAGGTGCAATCTAACACCATAACAGCCCAGGTGGTGGTGACCTATTTTTGCCTTCTATTTCTTTCTAGGTTCTTATTACATAATTATAATCGCATATGATAAGTATTATGTACGAATTTAAATAAAATGGTGATTCCTATGTTCATGGTCTAGTCCACGTGCCTTAGCTTCATTTCTTAATTCTAAAGAAACCTATATTCATGTAAAAGTTATTCATATACCTATCTAATATATGTAATATAAATACTTCTGAGTTAATTCTACGTGTTTAAAGTCAGCTTTAAAATTATAAAGCTATTATATTCGCTCTCTCATTTACCTTTTAATTAAATTTGTTTTATCACGGCCTCGTTCGTGGTCTCGTACTTCAAACGATAACTTAACCAAAATGTCAACAAACAAATCAGAGAAACGCCAGTAAACATCAGAGAAATACTCTCGAAGATTGTGCACGCAATTTATTAAACTTTCTCGCATCGATTTCGAGACGAATCTAACCGCGACCATTTGATAAATTGCGTACGGCTCAGTATCGGGGGATCTTTCGTTTCCTTTATAGGTTTTAGACGAGCTTTATGGGAGGCAAGAGGTGCAACGTCCTCAAAGAAAGGTATGACTAGAGTTCCCAGAACCGATTTGCAAGAAAACGGGATCGGTGGGCAAAATATACGTAAATATACTGTATGTGTAGCTGTCTTTGAAGTCTGTTATTCCCAAATTTAGGCTAAACAAAGTCCTTTTGACTTCAAATTTATGGCAGTATAGTGATATTTCAAGATATGAACCAAACTACGAAATCGAGCGAATCAAAGACAGTCGCCTACGCTTAATTCAAAGCCCAAAGTTTGCCTCATTTTCATATTACAAGAAACTTAACCAAATCCTCACTTTCCTTATAATATTATAAATGCAAAAGTATCTCTGTCCATCTGTTTTACAAGTTCCGGTGAAATTTAGTCCAGACATGGATTGGACTTTAGGAAAGAACATAGGCTACTTTTTATCCCGGCACAGTTCTCAATTCTCATCAGAAATAATGTACATACATATGGATACCCACTTATGAGATGTGTTAATAATAGGTAGGGACCGCCGTAAGAAATCGGGACATTCCGACATTATAAAGACATCTGGCAACACCAGGTACGTTTACAAGTCGGCGGGTAAATTGGATCCTTGGGGATTTACTCACGCCTTCGCGCAAACGCGCGGTTCCAAGCGCGTAAAATATTCACAGTCTTCGGCGAATGTGTTTATAAGACGCCGGAATAGTTACGTTTGAGGGAATGTTTGTCATTACCTCGAGCCTTTAAGTCGGATGTCAATGGTATTCCGTAAAGCATTTTTTAATTTCGATGATCTTTTAAAAATTCTTTCAAACGTTGCGATGGGTTTGAAAAATGTGTTCATCTTATAAGACTGTGTAACGTTTCGTGCTTTTTTTTTGAAATTTTTGGTGATCTGACCTAACATAAATAATAAATATAGGTACTAATCACATCAATCATTCAACGTTTCCGAGCTGGAAAGTAGTTTATTTTTCATAGTAATTTACAGGCTATTAAAATATGTATGTATGGAATGTTATCAATATTTATTTATTAGTTTACTTGAAAAAACCGGATACTTATTCCAAAAACGGGCTACGTTTGAATAATCCGTAACCCTAAACCGTTCCCCGATTTATCGGGATTACTACACTTTTCACTCTCACTATGCCTCAATATAAGTCTATAGTTATAATAAAATCAAAAGATATATTCATACATTCTATAATATATAAAATAGGTAATAAAGTCCTTCCTTCCTGAACTAGAAGAGTTTTTTTGTTAGTAACGCTTCGGTCTAATAGTAATAAATGTGCCTTTTTTTTCAAATAGCTCGGGTTTGTGATTCTGCATTTGGCAAGCGTGATCAGTAACCTTTATGTATAATATTTTAATGATACAGATATATAGACCAGTATAATATGACAGCAAAGCAATGCAATATTTCCTTTAAAAAAAAAACAATTGCTCTCCCTATATTCACCATCGTGATATACTGTACTTTAAAGCACCAATTGTGTCAGATTGCTGTCCCACCGACTCTACGATGGGAATCGTCAGCTGAACGATCCTTTTTTATATTGTTTATGTTGTTATACTTTTTCTATATTGTATGATGCTTTTTTATTAATGGTATTGTCAGTTGGATGTTAAGGTTGCAACACGTTTTTGGGAAAATTCATTTTGTAGTTTTATTATCCCATCAAGTGCAGCCACATCGCCTACATGCATCGTAGAGTCGGTGGGACAGCAATCAGACATAATAGGTGCTTTAGAGTACGGTATTTTAAATAACAACTTAGCCACTGCCCCAATGAGGCGTTGTGTTCTAAATAATAAACTAAACATTACTAGCTTGCTCTACCCGGGGGTTTAAATATTCCCTACAAAATTAAGACCCCAAAACAAATAGCTAGAAAGAAAATATTTCCCGCCCGAGTCCAGAATAAATAGTGCCGAAGCAACGTTTGCCAGGAAATAAATTAGGAAAGGGTAAAAAGACTCCCGAGGGCGTCTTCACTTGAGGTCCTCAGGATAACTGCCTGTAAAGTTTTTGCAATTACCACAAATTAGCACGTACTTTGAAGTTACATTAAGTTTGCTGGGGTATTTTCAAATTATTCGCCGAGTAAAATAGAAAATTCTGTCTATTTAGGACTCTTAAATAGACAGGATTTTACTCCTAAATAGACAGAATTTTATATTTTACTCGGCGAATAATTTGAAAATACCCCAGCAAACTTAATGTAACTTCAAAGTACGTGCTAATTTGTGGTAATTGCAAAAACTTTACAGGCAGTTATAACTTTAGGAGTAGATATATTAGACGTGTATTTATTTATTATAGGATTATAAAATATAACGTTACATAGGAAAAACGTTTTTAATAAAAGCGACGCACAATCCTATTGCCAAACGTGTACTTTTAAACAATCTATATTTTTTATACATTCGATTTTGTATCGCTCTGAGTATAGGTATTTTTTTTATTCAAGTAGGTCATATTATCACGTGTGTATAATTTTTATACAGTAGATTCGCATTTACAGGACACGTCTTAAGTTATATTTGAACAGTTGTAATGACTAGTTTTATGGAAAAAAAAAATTACATCATAGTAGGTAATTCAAAGCGTGATAAGATTTAATAATTAAAGCAAAATTCAAAATCGTCAATGCTAAAATAAACTATAGAATCTCCCCAACGTAGCAGGGGAGCAGCGTATTAGTAAAAAAAATGACAAAAACCGATCCTTACATTTGGAATCACTTATGAGATCATAGTTCCAACTTCCAACATCGTTACTTATAGACTAAAAATAAACTCAACACAAATATTATTTCAAAACAATCGACATAATTCCCATGTTAGATTTATCGAGCGATCGGACTGTAAAGTATCGCAGGTATACGGAGTTGGAGTAATTGGACCCCACCCCCCGCAGGGCATTTCGAATTCCTAACCCGGATTGCTTTTAATGACGAGCATATGGGAGGCATTTTACGCCAACCACGACTGAGCTGATTAGGCAACGCAAGAAAAAACAAATCAAGTGTGAGGCGGACTCGCACACCGAGAGGGTTTTGTACAGATCGTTTTTTCTCCTAGTTGCGATTTTTTTACGAGAAAGGCAGGCGAGCCATTGTACCTATGATAAGTGATCAGAACTGTCCATGGACACCTGCGACGAGGATATCACATCCACCACCACCCACCTTTGAGGAAAGATTATGGAGGAATGGAAAGGTACTATTCATCACCAAACGAAGCACAATAGCAAAGCTAATACCAGACGTATGTCTTTTGTGAGTGTGACTTTTTGACTGATAAACAGTATAAATAAAAAAATTATAAATAAACAGTATAAGTAAATTGCAATCGAAATGGAAATTTCTTCAAACTTCCTATTAAGGAAGTTCTATTTACGTACATGATGTAGATTCTTTGGCGAGTGTGTGTAAATGTAGTTGCATTTTTTGAATTTGTAGACTAAGATGTGGTTTTTTTCTCCGGTCCAAGTAATTGCAGACTTGAATACTAGGTAACTACTAACTAATATTAACTTCTACTTGAATGACAAAACGAATCAAAACAGAGAAAAGGTCCGCAGATTCGCCAATACACATTCTCGTCGCTGTGAATTCACCATCATAAATAAAAGTGTTCTTTTCAGAAGATTCCCACATTTCCGAACGATTTCCCGCCGTCAACGAACCACGGAGCGTCAGCAAAACGCATTCGCGAACAAAGTGTGCTCGAGCAGCGAGAAGGCAAAATGTATTTTGTTATTTATTATTCACTTGATGAAAACTGGAAAGCGGAATAAACCGTCAACTCGTACGTGACTCTGCGAGGTTGGCCCATCTCCTAGGAAGCGGCGTATGCTTTCTTGTAATCATTGCTATTGCGGGCGGGCGTTCCGATTTACGTAACCCCCCACATTTGCGTTCTAGTTTTCTGTTTGTTTTTCGAATGAGACGTAAAGAGTTTTTGTGTTTTCGTTGTACGGACGCCAGCACATCAACTTACCCCAATCTGTCAAAAAATCTCAATTGAAAAAGAACTCTATGTGAAGTAAATAAAGCTGAAAATTGGTTGTAGAAATTTGACAGATTAGGGTAGTCTGATGTGCTGTTGACTGTACGTTATATGCTGAGTGTTTGTATTAAGTGGTATTAAGTATCACCCTTAATTGGTTGCTTAAGGTAAAGAATGAACTAGGTTTTCAAACTGTTATTGTCATTAGTAGTTATTGAATCAATGAAGTAATTAAAAATAATCACTAATAGATGCAGCGATTTTAAAACAGGTTTATGTGCTACAATAAAGTATAGTTGAATATGTGCATCCGCTTCCTGGCTTGCTACGATGTTATCATTTCGGTAACAACGTTTCAGTGCAATAACCACCTGTAATTGCATAACATGCGTCAACTCATTACGCTTATATGAACTGCCAAAATATATCGCTGCTTCGTCGTATTCACTTGGAAATAGGTAAATAGCAGTTTTGTCCCCATATTAACTTAAATTGAAAATAATTAGTAAAACAACTTCAGAAACACATAAAAAGTATTCAACACAATATCACAGGGAGACTAGATTAAAAAAAATAGTAGGACCATTTAAAGTATTTTACTCGATGTTTAGTACATTTTGGAATAAGCTGCGGACTTTATACATATTCGAAGTGACAGGCAGGCATAGACTATACCTACAGCGTGGAATTTTAGTCGTTGTTTTCCCGCAGTAAAATCATTCTATCTTAGTAGTAAAATAGAAAAATAAAGTTTTTTGTAGTCAAATCAAAAGTTTTACGATTAGGATAGACGAAACTCGAACCAATAGTACTAGCTGCGTCGCGGACGGCCACCGGCCAGGGTCATTACCCTTCGCGTTTATAAAAAAAAAAATATTTACTATTTACTCACATTTAGTTTACATTTTCCCATCAAAATAAAAAAAAAATCAAAAAAAAAAATTACTTGCATAAATAGATAGTAGGTACTACTGAAGGTGAAGCGTTCTGCTGCAAGCAAACACGCAGTATAGATCTTAGTAAAAAACGTGGTCTTCTTTTCCTCCCGGGATAATTCTCAGTTGTATAGGTATGAGACTATCGGTCGCCTCCGCGGTTTCACTCGCACGTAATACTTTTTGTCAATTATTATCTTACTCATATTCCCAAGATCAAAAGACCCTATGTCATCTTGGGATAGTGTAGCTTTCCAACAGTGAAATAATTTTGGTGAAATAATTCAAATCGGTTCAGTAGTTTCGGAGCCTATTTAATGCAAACAAACAAACAATAAAATCTTTCCTCTTTATAATAATGTGATATAATCAAAATTTAAATTCGCGCGGGCAGAAGTTACTATGGAATTGCAGTTTTTCGTATTATGTATATAATGTATGTATGTATGCTTGTATATAATTATCGTGTGAAACTAAGATCCATATCGATAGAACTTACAGCATTACCTACCAATTGTTTGTGACATCCATCACTTTCATCTACATAATTATTCTGAAAGACTTAGAAGGTATTTTTTCAAGTTCAAAGATGCGATGCCATTGACACGACCGACACGACAGATACAAACAATGAAAATCTCGGAACAATCCAAAAGTTTTTGTGCGTTAAAAACATACATAATAACTATACATTGTTTAAGTGAAAATGTGAACTTGACAGAATAATACCCAGATGAGTATCACTTCAACAAGGCGAACTAATTAAAATAGAATAGACATTTTGCTAAATTGCGGAAAACGTGTCATTAAAAAACATTATGTATTAAATTAACATATGGCATTTTGATTGAATAAAATACAACCTTGGAACGTTAAATTTTAGTTACATTTCTTATTTAAAAAAAAATTCGCCAAAACATATTTACTACAAAATTGATCATTCTAATAATCTGGTATACATACAACACAAACTAAATCTTTGAAAGTATATAAAAATAGGGATACCATCAAATAAAAATTTAATCCAATAAGTTATGATTTACCGGTGTTTTTTATAACATTAAACTTACAGGCTGCACAAGTATTAAATTCAACCGTCCAAAATGTATGTAAAATACTCGTCGTATACAGTAACTTTTAATTCAATGCCATTGAGTTTCATTGACTGCAAAGACAATAGTCAGACATTGAAAATGCTAACAAACAAGACGTAATTATAATGTAATGTGATATTGAAAATAAGTTCCTCGTTATTTTTTAACTTCAAGTAAGGGACCATGACCTGTGAGAAACTTACTTACATATTTTGAACACCATATTTTTATAATAATATGTACTTTTCATTTATTTTCTCATGAATATACTATCGAAAAGTTTCAGTTCTATGTGACAATGAATTCCTAAACTTATATCAGTATGTGTTACTTGTGCTAATTGCTATTGTTATAACATAATATGGATTATGTATCTTATAAACTTGTATACCTATTATTTAAGTTAAGTTTCAGGTAAAAAACTTCATTCATTCAGTCACTTGGCCTTCAAATGTCTACTCTACATTATGTAAATAATGAACTTTGCCCTGTAGTATAATGAACATTAGTATGCTAATACTTTACATAAAGTTATTTTTCAATACTAGATACTTGACTGAGAACACGCATGGGGTATATCTACAATAACTTCCTAACTTATACATCTTGTCGGAAACGGTAAGCGTTAGCACTCGAAACAACATTTAGTAGGTACCTAGTATGAATATTTTTTATCCTAATTATGCTCTATGGATGGGCGTAACTATGTCATAGCTACCTTGAATATTTGTTCATTATTTAAACTCACCAAGACGTTGTCAATATCATGAAGTAAGTTTCCGAAAACAAACCTGAAACAAAAAAGATTGAATTAAACTTAAGACAAAAAAGTACATTAACTTTACTTAATAATAAGTTTACCGTTATTTACAGAAAAATAATATTCAGAAAACACCTAACAGGACCTTTTCTGCCAAGTTTATTGGTATAAAAATAGTAGTATACCTGATTTTCTCGTAACCCAAGTAGCCTGACTAAATTTGTTTAGGTGTTTCGTGAAAAAAGGAATCCCTTCGGCCTCTAAATTATTTACTTGGAGTTTAAAAACAGAAAGGTAACAGATAAAACGTTCCGGCTTAATTAGATAGCACGTTCTGATGTCGACTCGTACCTGAATCGACCTAAAACGTGATCGAATGCTCTCACTTTTCGCCTTCTTTCTAGGGTTGCCTCTTTAAATTATGTGGCGAAAAAATCCCCAAGAACGGACAGAAGCGAGTCATAGTTCTTTATAAATTAATTTCCCTTCAAGTCAAATTTTTAAAATTTTTGCACCACTGTTTCATTCATAAAGTGTGTGGAAAGTCAAACTATTTACTTTAAAGCTATACTATGTATTTTTAGGGTCATAAAATCAGTTATTTAATTTTATTTCTTACTTTTCTAGTTCTCATCATAAATTTTCACATGGAATATATTCATATAGAAGTAAAATATAAATTGTCATAATAACTTTCTTTCAAAGAATACACGTTTGCATCCTGGTCTTGTATGTATTAAGGTTATGCGGTTAAATGACAGACAAAAAGTGGAGTATTTAAGCTACAGACCTAGAAACGACTAACTGTCGTTTCGGACACATTTTATTCGGACACAGTGTCCGAATTGACACTTTTTAATTTTAATATTTTTTTACTATCGATTCGGACACCGCGATATAAATAGCTGTTTTGTACAGTCAGATAAAAAATCTTCCTACGATTTCTTTTCATTATAAAAATAAAGTATCAACGAAGCCTTCTACACGAAGCTATCGGTAATGTTTCTAAAGATGACTGGGTCAAATGTGTGAGGCATGCAGAGGAATTACAGGATCAGGATCTAGCAAAGGCAATTTTAAAAGATAAGAGAATACAGTCTCTGGTAATAAAACACGAAGATGACAGCGCTCCTGACCCGTGGTACAACTGCGATGTCCAACTGGTTGTACCACGGGGAAGTAAAGTTACCCATGGTTCACCCCTTTTTATTGATATTTATTATTATGACCCGTGGTAAAACGGATGAATTATGTCCAACTGGTTGGACCACGGGGATCCGCTCCCGACCCGTGATACAACTGCGATGTTCAATTGGCTGTACCACGGGGAAGTAAAGTTACCCATGGTTCAACTGGTTGTTCTATGATTGTTGTGCGTCCCCATGATCCATCTCCCTGATATACATGATATGTATTACAGGGAGTTGGACCAAGGAAAAAACAACTCACCCTTGATTCAGAATTCTCAGCAAAGTGGATTTTTTTGAACTAATGCGTGTCTGAAAATCTATTAAGGAATGGCGGACAAATGCAATCTTCTTTCATCAAACATAACTTTTCTGGATAACGTAAACTTTTTAAATAACTCCACTAAGGTCATGTTGCCCTGGTACCCTTTGCGGAGAATTCTAAATCAAGGATTAAAGGGGGACAACCACAACAATCATAGAACAAACAGTTTAACCATGGGTAACTTTACTTCCCCGTAGTACAACCAGTTGAACATCGCAGTTGGACCACGGGTCGGGAGCGCATTTTATAACTCCACTAAGGTCATGTTGTCCTGGTACCCTTTGCTGAGTATTCTGAATCAAGGATTAAAGGGGGACAACCACAACAATCATAGAACAACCAGTTGAACCATGGGTCACTTTATTTCAGCAGTTGGACCACGGATCGGGAGCGATTCCCAGTAGTAGGTACAACTAGTTGGACCAAGGAAAGAACAACTCACTCGAGTTGAACTATTGGTAAAGATTTTTCCCCATAGAACAACCAGTTGAACCATGGGTAACTTTACTTCCCCGTGGTACAACTAGTTGGACATCGCAGTTGTACCACGGGTGAGGAGCGCTGTCATCTTCGAGTAAATTTATTACCAGAGGCTGTATTCTCTGATCTTTTAAAATTGCCTTGGCTAAATCCTGATCCTGTAATTCCTCTGCATGCATCACACATTTGACCCAGTCATCTTTAGAAACACTACCGATAGCTTCGTGTAGAAGGCTTCGTTGGGACTTTATTTTTATAACGTAAAGAAATATTAGGAAGATTTTTTATCTGACTGTACAAAACAGCTATTTATATCGCGGTGTCCGAATCGACAGTGAAAAAATGTTAAAATTAAAAAGTGTCAATTCGGACACTGTGTCCGAATAAAATGTGTCCGAAACGACAGTTAGTCCTAGAAACTCCCGCTGAATTTGGGAATATTGTATTCATTCTTATGTTAAACCCTCTCCATTCTGGCGTTAATTGATAAATCTATGAACTAAGGATTAAAGGGTTTTTAAAGATTTGTTATTTGATTTGTTTGGACAAAGTACAATTCGATACACTTGTAATTAAAGGCTCGAAGATCAGCTAAGCCTACAGTCTGGGGCAGCACAATGAGCGACGCTTCCTTATGAAGTGTCCCTCAATGGAGTAGGCCGCAGTTACCGCTTACCACCAGGTGGGCTGCGTGTCTGTCTGCCAACTGATGTAGTAGGTATATTTTCTTTTTGTAGGTTATGATTCGAATTATCGAATCCTGACACAAAGCATACAAATGAATGTGACATTAATTTCGAAAAAAAAAATACCAGCCTATAACCTGCCAGCCCTACAGCTTCGTTCGTCGCTTTCTCACGGTAGCCGCGACACAGATCACCCGAGTCCGGAGTTTGCGTCAACGGGACCAAATCAGTTTACGACTCATAATCTTAATTTAGTACTGCGAGACTTACCGGTACGTGTTTCAAAT
Organism: Mecyna flavalis; assembly: GCA_949319885.1. Classification (NCBI taxonomy): domain Eukaryota; kingdom Metazoa; phylum Arthropoda; class Insecta; order Lepidoptera; family Crambidae; genus Mecyna; species Mecyna flavalis. The sequence continues at coordinate 9,408,276 of OX439435.1, read as the reverse complement.
TTGTGACAAGAGCGTGCCGAGCCTAGCGTTTAGTGCCTAAGCCCTAAGGACAGTGCATTGATTGAAACATTAATTCGGCGAAATTTGTGCTTACGAGCTAATGTTTAATTGCTGACATAGAAAAATTTTGTAGACAATTTTAGACAATTATGAAAATGAAATTTGACGAGACTATAGCGTTAGTGTTAAAAGTATGGTATTAGAGCAAGAACATATTAGTAAGTAGTACTGGTTTTACGTAGGTATTCATCATAATGTAACGACTTTCCATCTAAACATTTATTTAAACAATAAACGAGAAACTATTACGTCTTGTTCATTTTGTTTTAAGAACCTGATAATTTTAGATATGGAAACTAAATAAATAAGCAAAATATATCAATACAAGACATTTATTCCAGAACACACAATGGATCGTAATTAATAGTTATCCATGACACATTTGTACAGACGTAATCTTTATTTTAAACACTTTAGTCATACACTTTTCTAGGTTAGCATAGAATAGAATAGATTTAAGAATATGTCCAATGAATAGATTTGGTTCCAGCTGGATTATCACAATGATTTACTTTAGATAACATGAATCTAGAAATCAGTACACAATTTTCTAGTCTAGCCAGTAGTAATTCACCACTTATCTTTTCAACGACGTCGACTCCATTGCCAACTTACAGCGCCCCCTGTTTTTTTTCCCATGACATCTCCCAACAAAAAACCGCGAACCGGAAATGAAACCTTGTTTACAAATATGTATTTTAAGAGTACTTATAACTTAATTAAAATATATGTTAAACATACAATTCTTTCTTAAAACGTCTTATAAACATTTCCCTCATTATATATTGGCAGCAATGCATTTGTAACATTAATAAATTGTATTAAATGAAACCGGAAGTTAGAACCTTAAAATATAAAGTCATAACAATTGATTATTTATAAATAGTAATAATTAGCTTGATATTCCGCTCTTAGCTCCAATAACTCGTCCATCCTGACATTTTTTTGCGTCCTCGCAAAATAACAATGGGACATCTGTAATAAAAAACAAACATTTACGAGTATCATTATTTTCATTTATAAAATTATAGATCTTTTTTTGGTCAATATGTATTTCCGACCTGCATTTCAAAGTAAAATGCCGTAAAAAATTCAACATTATTCGGCCTTTTTCAAATAATTTATCAATTACAAAAGAAAACGCAGTCAAACAAGCGATATTACTACTTTAGCTTCTATAAGGCTTATCATTAAAGAAACTTTTACTTCGTTAAAAGGGGAAACACCTTTTGATTAGTTATTATGCTTGAAACAACTATGCAAATAATCTTACAAAAGAGTTATCTTTGAAACTAGGTATTAAAACATCAAGTTTATTTGCTTTGACCCACCCCAGAACCTTGCCAGAGAGAAACACTATTTATAACCGGGATGCTACGCGAGCCCAATTAAATTTAAAGGGACATCAAAAATAGGGGAGATGGTTAGATTGTATGTACCACCTACTTGGGACCCGGTATTTTAAAGGGAGTACTTAGGTGGTATTGCCAATACATTAATTTTACCAAAGACGTTTTCGAAGTCATAATTTCGCACTATCAAGCCCATTTTGAACTACAAAGACAGGTTGCGCATCAGCAGTATTATCGAATTTATGATTTCCATTGGGGTAATTCAAATAAAATGAAGCTATAAAATAACCAAAACAGATCAGTGTCGCCTCGACTATTACACAAGTAATTTCCCCACTATTTTCACAGATGACTTCCCAATGCGGAAAATTTATCTAATAATATTCGATTTCTCATCGTCCGGTGATCTTCGAACTGTTCCAAGTGGACAGAGTGTTTATTTATTTGTTATAGGGTAGCCATCAAAAGCACGCTAAGAACAGTTGATTATTATATTTAAAGTATTAAGCTAACTACTAAAGCCAGGCATAGGCTGCGATAACAAGCAATACACAAACAAATTATGTTTACTTTTTCTTAACTAAAGTAAGTATCAGCCTATTAATGTCCCACTGCAGGGCAAAGGCCTCCATCCTTGAAATCAAGTTATCATTACAATGATGGGTACTGGCTTAATCACCACGCTTGCCAAATGCGGATTGGTGATCACAACTAAGCTTCTGCTTTATAGTTATTTGATTCCCTTTATTATTAGTTGGTGACCTTTCGATATTATTTTGAATTTTCAAAGGCTCCCAAACAAAGAAATTGTCATTAATTTACTTCTAACAAGTACCTATTACTTGTATAACCTAGGTATTAGGCGGCATGACCATCCAAACCCTAAACTGTAGCTAAATGCAATAGACTGGTGGCGGGCTACAGCGTCACCGGTCACCCAGCGTGACGATTATGGGCGAATCCTCCGAATACTTGTGAGCATTTGGAGAAGCCTATGTCCAGCAGAGGACTGCGACAGGATGATGATGAAACATTACTTATTTGGTAACTTCCACTGAGTTGTATTACTATTCTTACTCAACAAATAAAGATATTTCATGTTTAAAGGGTATGAAAATATTACACAAGCCAATGAACAACCATTCAAGAGATCGAGAACTCGTAAGGTCAGACTGTCCAATGATAACACTTCAGATGATCCACAGAAAACCATTTATCATTCGTTTGATCAGACAGTCCAATGATAACAGTTTTTTTTTTTTATTCGTCCGATCAGACGGCCTAAAGATTTTTCCCATAGACTGGTCGCCACGAAAGTGGCGGCCCAGAGATTGCTCGTCACAAAGGTGGCGTCCCAGAGATTGCTCGTCACGAAAGTGGCGGCCCAGAGATTGCTCGTCACAAAAGTGGCGGCCCAGAGATTGCTCGTCACAAAAGTGGCGGCTCAGAGATTGCTCGTCACGAAAGTGGCGGCCCAGAGATTGCTCGTCACAAAAGTGGCGGCCCAGAGATTGCTCGTCACGAAAGTGGCGGCCCAGAGATAACCGTTTTCGTACGGTCAGACGGTCCAGATTTATAACCATTCTTCTTTACCACAACCATTAAGGCAAAGAAGAATGGTTAAAGCTTAATACAACCATAATTATGCTTAATCAAAAGTGTACAAGTTACACTATCAATACTAAGTTTGTTTTTGTCACTTAACATTGATTTTCCATTGATTATAATATATTTTGTTTCTAATAACATTTCAAATCTTTAATAATATTTATTATTATTACCCAGCAAATATTTTGATTCGGACCACTACACTTAGAAGTTTAGTCCATTTCACCTAGGAAGTACCGCGGATTTAGAATGAAAACGCGGAAACTAAAATGACAGGGCTGTGTTATTACACAAGTGGGAAAGAGATAGATAGTCAATACATATGACAACTAGCGCCACTGCCAAGAGACTTGTTTCATGAAAACAAGTCTACCCATTTTATTTTTTTTCATTACTAGTTACTGGTTGACAGGAAAAAGAATTATAATAACTATATATTATATAATATGTTTGTCTCGAGTGTGGCAGTTTTACATCAGTTTTACCATATCCATATCAGAAACCACTAAATGTTATGTCCAGAAAAGAAGTTGTTTTTATCCGGTCTGCATAATGTACACATTTTACATGATTAAGGAAAAATCTAGATATAATTAATAAAAATTAGCAAGGTTTATATATTTTCAGTATTTCAATTGCAATTTAACTTTAAAAGCTATATTTAATTGTACGGTTTGGCACAGATGACCTTTGTAAATCTGTCGGAAGTCTCACTTGAAATACAACTCTATGTGATGGGCATTAAACTGAAAATCGGTTGCAGGAATTTTGCCACTAGGTAGGCATCAAATATTTCACTCTTAGTCCGTTCCGAAACATAGTTCAGTGTACTGTTCAAAGTCAATCCCAAATGAAATGTATAACATATTTTAATATGAGATAACAAATAATGTTAGAGATGTCATTATTTCTAATAGAACTACAGCTCCTTTTTATTATTTAAATATTTTCCATGTAAGTATTATTTTGTTGAACTCATTGCTTGTGATTTCTGAACGCACACTTCTTGAGACGTCAAACGTCAACTTATGTCAACATGATTGTGAAGTGGCGTGTTGCTATTGTAGTGATAAGTATAAATAAACAATGCTTTTGCACCAATTATTTAAGCCCAAATGGGACAAAATATTAATGTTAATAGAGCACTTATTTTCACAATAATTCAGTTTAAAAATTATGCATGTAAATATAGTTTAAAATTAATTTTGATTACCAAACTTCAACTTTCTTTTGGTAAAACATTGACTTAAGATTAAGATACTAATATCTCTGCATATCTCTGATACCTCAACGAAAACCAATGACTAATAAATTAGAGAGCTTCGTGATGCATATTTATATTATATCCATATATAACAATGAACCTTCATATTATTAATAACCGTAGAATGTTTGATGTTTGAATTGTTGTTAAAGCTGCATATTTAATCCAATACGAGTTTTATAACAGTCACTATTCATTCCTCCTATCCATTGGTACTACTCATACTTTGTTAAAGTGTGTTTTATCCCAAAGTTCAATTGTTTTCAAAGTGAATTTCTTTTGCAAACGGAATAACGGAAAGTTTGAGAATACAAAAATTAAGTCAGTAACACTAAACACAGAATTTTCCTAAGTGTAGGTAATGCAACATACCTACCTATTTTTAAATTAAAACAAATTTGAAACTTTTATGTGAAAGCTGGTGGCTAGAATGTGAAGGGTTAATTTACAATCACTATTGTATTATCTTATAAATGTATAATAATGAGGAAATTAATAACAATGATGACAAAGTATGTAAGTAGTACAGTTCATAAACCTGTAAGTGCGTTAATTCTCAACAACCTGCTGCCAAAGAAACTGTTCAATCAAATTATTTATAAAATTACCAACATGTGTACAAGAATTTCCAATTAGACAAGTTAAATACAAATTATATATTATAACATTCTATGTGGAAAATGTTTTTATAGTGTTGGTTGAGGCATTTGAAAAATTTTATAAACATTTAAGATCTATCATACATGTTATTCTCGCTCATTAATTTTTAATTTTATTAATTTTACATTGTAACTATTATTTAGTTAGATCGTGATATCATTTTATTGATTTAATGAAAAATTTGGCATACTAATAATTATTAGTATAATATTATGTTCGTTGTTCCAATTTTTATGTGATTACATAATAGTAAATAAATGATTCTTATTCTATTTAGATAAGATTTTATTCGTTTAGCAGACCACACAAGTAGGAACATTACAAAGTACTGAAGTACCTTCTTAGATAAATAAAATATCATGCTCAATATACTTGTATTTTGGAAAATATCTACAATTAAAGGATTCAGAAGTACTTAGGTCACCTTGTATTTGAAAGGGAGATGCCAGTATCATTATAGCCTACTAAAAAAACTCGATATAATAATAACATTTTACAAGAGTCTGTAGCAAATTATAATAATTTGTAAGTGGAATATATAACAACTTCTAATCTGCATTATAATTATAAATTTTGCAATTGTGGAAATAACAGGTTTTCTTTGTGTAAAAAAAAAAAAAAAGGAAAAAGAAAATAGGCTCCTGCACACTAGTTGCATCGGTATGCTTTAACTATTGAATGTTTAAGCAATGTTTCAATAATAGTAAACATTGACTAGGTATCTAGTAAGTTCACAAAAGTTTTTATGATATTAATAAGTACCTAGTTTTGGCCAGCACATGACCATCATAAAATTATTGAACAGAAAGCACCCAGTCACGCTTCCTGAATTAATTTAAGTGACACTTTTCATAATAATCGGAACGAACTTGCCTCGTTTTTGGATGTTGATTAAACCCAGATTAAACCATCACTGGAATCTCAGAGCTGCATTGGAAATCCATCAGTCTCCAGAACCGCCATCATTTTCTTCACGATACGACTGGAATCTGCGGGCATGTTTACGCATCCCACTTCTGAAATTGTTAAAAGTATGGTATTAGAGCAAGAACATATTAGTAAGTAGTACTGGTTTTACGTAGGTATTCATCATAATGTAACGACTTTCCATCTAAACATTTATTTAAACAATAAACGAGAAACTATTACGTCTTGTTCATTTTGTTTTAAGAACCTGATAATTTTAGATATGGAAACTAAATAAATAAGCAAAATATATCAATACAAGACATTTATTCCAGAACACACAATGGATCGTAATTAATAGTTATCCATGACACATTTGTACAGACGTAATCTTTATTTTAAACACTTTAGTCATACACTTTTCTAGGTTAGCATAGAATAGAATAGATTTAAGAATATGTCCAATGAATAGATTTGGTTCCAGCTGGATTATCACAATGATTTACTTTAGATAACATGAATCTAGAAATCAGTACACAATTTTCTAGTCTAGCCAGTAGTAATTCACCACTTATCTTTTCAACGACGTCGACTCCATTGCCAACTTACAGCGCCCCCTGTTTTTTTTCCCATGACATCTCCCAACAAAAAACCGCGAACCGGAAATGAAACCTTGTTTACAAATATGTATTTTAAGAGTACTTATAACTTAATTAAAATATATGTTAAACATACAATTCTTTCTTAAAACGTCTTATAAACATTTCCCTCATTATATATTGGCAGCAATGCATTTGTAACATTAATAAATTGTATTAAATGAAACCGGAAGTTAGAACCTTAAAATATAAAGTCATAACAATTGATTATTTATAAATAGTAATAATTAGCTTGATATTCCGCTCTTAGCTCCAATATTAGTTTCGCATATTCAGGCATTTTGATGAAATTTCGAGGCGCTATTATATTATATTGGTCGAATTTTTAAATATTATACTTTAGAAGGTATATTGGTGTGATTTTTATTACTTAACCTTTGAAGCCATGATGCCCCAAACTAAACAACAAAATTTGGTTCAACCTCAAATATTAAAATAAGCTTCCCCTAGAAGGCACGATGAAAAAAGTATAAAAAAAATTGTTTAATAGGTAAAAACAAACTTAAATCTGATAAAAGAAGCAAGAATAAAAAAGGTGATTATGCATTTCCAAAATAAAAAATACTAATTATTTCAGATATTATAGTACCTAAACTCTGTTGTTCTAATTCCTATTCGGCTGTGGTCCAAACAAGTGCGACATCTGGCAGCCGTGCATCGACCTCAGTACCGGTTTGCTGACTCGCTGCAGTCTGCGCTTGCTCATCTACTTGTGCCTTGCTCGTAAAGTTCCGTATACACCGTGTAAGACAATATAGAACTGTTCCAATACAGGTTCTTGTGTACAGGGTCTTATAGCTGATGGAATGATGATATGATCTTATACATACTACCACTTGATATACGCGGTCCCTCCTACGCTAAAGGAACGGTAAATCAGTGCACGAGTTATCTTCCAGGCTAGAATTAAGTACATACTTCTATTAAAGAATAATTAATAGAAGTATGTACTTAACTTCTTGATCTCCCACAGATTCACATAAGAAGGAAAAGTTAGCGTAATTCTCTTTCTTTGTTCTCTATCTGTCGTCGAAATGTATTAGAATACTTATTTTTCCGACTAATTCACGATTTTGGAAGCATTCCATAAAATTACTGACCGTTATCAAACCGACGGAGGTTCTAACAAATAATAGAACCGTTAACACGGTAATTAACATGTTATCGGGATAGGACGCTTGTCCCCACGCAAATTAACCCGCAGTCAGCCTGCATCGCCTTAACGTTGCTACGCACGCTATGATTCCATTGTTTACATGAGTAACACAGCCGTTTACTATAGCGGTAAATGAAAGTTCTTTCATAAGGCCGCAGCTTTTGTTGCCATTGAATAGGTGTGGTGAACGAATATGTCAGATTGTTCCGCTTTGACCAGACTAGCGTAACGCCATTACACCTAGTATTGCATTAGATATTAAATATTTTCATTTCATGTTTTGCCAATCCATGCGTATACACAAACCAATTGCGATCATCTGCATTATGGTCAATTGAATATTATTTTTTTTATGTTAGAGGGAGGCAACGAGCGGGCGGGTCATTTGATGGTAAGCAATCACCGCCGCCCATAAATACCCGCAACACCAGAGCAGTCACAAGTATCTACGTTGCCGGCCTTTAAGAAAGAGATATGCTCGTCTCTTAAAAATTACCATGTCATATCGAATATCCATGAATTTATACATGTACGTATAATTTTTTTTTGTTTTCGTGCGAATCGACTACTAACCCCATAAAACAGGTTCATGTTTGAATAAAAAAGAAAAGAAAACAAGAACGCTCGGAGGCGGAAATCGACTCGGATGGATATAGGTTAGAATCGTGAAAATGAATATTATTGAGATAATATAACTATTTAGTTTTTAAAAGGAAGCCGAATGGTTTTGCTTCAGCTGGTTTGCATCGAAAATAAGGTCGATGGTCCTAATCCCGACGCGCACCAAAGGATTTTTCTAGGTGCATATGTCCACTAGCTTTGCGGTCACGGAAAACATCGTGAAGACACCTGCACAGTTGACCTTTCTTTTTTTTTTTTTTTTCGGAGGAGAATGCGTTTATGCACCATAACCGCAGGCTAGCTAGACCCACGGCCGTGTGTGGGACTCGAGACCATAAAAGCGTCCACTACCCACTAAACTCCCCCGGTTTCCCCTTCACACCCGATTGGGACGAGCCGGTGCCAGCTTTGCTATTGACCGGCCCATCCCCGAGTCCTAGGAGGCGCCTAGGGAGGGCCACCCGAGAAACTAGGTGGCCCTCAGACTTGGCTCGAGTGACCAACCATGAGTGCCGACCATGGCACGAACCATGGTCGCCAACGAGAGGCGTCCACCGCCTAGCGCCGCGATTAGGTCGCGGCACCTGCACAGTTGACCTGGTAGGAGCTATCTAATTGGTCTAGTTCCCCTGTTAAGATTTACGAAGGTCTGACGGAAGTCGCTCCAATGTAAACTGGACTTGCCAAATCCTGGATCATGGCGCAAAACGCTCGTTTATATAATATAATGAACACATTGGCACGGACATGGACTTGACAATAAATAGGGAACATGCACTATTTTTATTTTTGTCTTCATTTTAAAGAATTCCATGTAGAATAAACCACAGTTAAATTAAAAAATTAATACATTGTAATTTATCGGAAAAAATGCGGTTTTAAATTGACCGTTTTAATTTTCGCGCGAAAACGGACCTATGGTTCCGATGACATGAATGACGTCACTCAAGTCTTGTCACTGCCTCACTAGTCGAGTGGTCGTACTTCACTGTACTTGTTCGTCGCTGGCTTTCATACTTTTGCATATTTTTTCGAGTTTTGAAATATTTTCTTGTAAAAAATTTAAAATGGACTATCTATCAACATCAGGTGATCATAACAATACCACTAATATTCCGAAAAAAACCGTGTTTTATGCCAATGTGGACATTGGTATAAAACACGAGTCAACACGGTCAACACACATCTATTTCAACAAAGTTTCCAAATTAATTGTTTTTGACAGGACCTTCTGACCCAAAACTGAGAAAAAAGTGGTTTCAAGCTGCGAAAATACAAAGTTTAACAACTATGATTTATACATACCGTAGTAATTTAGTCCCTTTCATTTCTACCCTTGAAAACTCTGCACTTTCGACAAATAAAGTTAGAACCATGTCAACACTAACTCTTGGTAAATTCCTGGAGTCTGCTTTGATGAACCCAACTTCCATATTTATTACAAAAACGCAATTAATATTCCGATAAAATAATATTTACTTTTTCAACCATATAGACCGACAAACTTATGTGTTCCGGTGGCCAAAATTGGAACTACGTGAAATGCAATGCAAAAGCGATATTTATTGACAGTTCTATACTGACAATAGCGACGCCGCCATCAGAACAAATAAGTTTGCCGGTCTAACGTCAAATAAGTTGATTGCTGTTTTAAAATACGTTTCGTTTCAGTTATTTTTAATTCGTAATTACAGTTAAAAAACAACATTATGTAAAATAAAAATGTTGCAGTGACCTTTCTTTTATATTATTTTAACATTTTAGTCATAAAATTTTCATAATTATTATATATGCATCTTCCCTATTGGACGGACAATAGAAAAAGCTTTCAAAGTACAGTAATGCCTATCCCAGACCAACGTGTTTTAGTCAAACAATGAATTTTTAAATTATAATAAGTAAAATTGCCTGTTCACACAAAGCCAGACATCTACCCCTTAATAAAGTGTTTGCAGATTACTAGTGCCGCGGCACAGTGTGTCACATAATGATGAACGGGGAATAATTAAAACGTTCTTTGTGTTGTATTTTCATTATGTATGCTACGAATAAATATGCTATTTTTCACTTATTTATACCTTGAAAACGTAGCACATTAAACCTTCTTTTGCAAATGTCATATTCTGTAAAAAATCAGAATCGTCAGATCAGAAAAAATTTAGTACCAAGTCAAACAAAAAAATTGTTCACAAAAATAAAGCATTATGAAATTGAACGTCATTGCATTATGACCAAATTATGACAAGCAAAGTAATCAGTCACTGGCTTTTGAAACATTGAAAGTGTTGCCAACATACAAATAAAAACTCCACTCCAAATCAGAGAAACACGTGTAAAACAATTGACGAATAGACACGCGCGTTCGTTCCACCAGGTTGCTCCTAACTATTCTACCAGCTGTTACGCAACCAGCTGAGAAAACTATTTACATAATATTACAAATACATTTCATCTTACATCACACCGTTCTGTGCACAAATCCGAATTGTTATGGATTACCTAAAATTCATCACAAAAAGCAATTGATTATGACAGACTAAAACTGAGGCTATATTTGACATAATATATATTGTTAAAAATATTTATAGCATCTAGAGATTCTAACAGTATGTAAATAACGTAAATCACAAAATTGCTTAAAAACTAATAACTTATAAATGCTAGAGTCCAAAGTAAAATTCGTAGGTTGGTATAACAGACGAGTTTGACGACGAATCAGGCGTGCGAAGAAATGTAAGTCAAGCCGCCGTAATAAAAATAACGGCATTGCCGACAACAAAAGTAAAAACGTAATCGCCAGTTAAGAACAAAGGCCAATCATAAAGGAAAGGTACGGCAGAAGGCTTGTTTCCATCGGTTCCCACGATGTATGTTGCATGCGTAGGCACACTTGCTCCTTTCATCCTTTTCTGGACTGAAGTGTAGCACGTGCCAGAGAAAGACAGGTATATATTGGTGTTGGTTTGCAACACGCCCGTCCTGTAGGAGCAGGTTTTAAATTGAGGTCAAAACTAAGTTTTCATACTTCGCATTTAGCAACCAAAGTTGCGAAATTATATTCATTAGTTCCCACTTTGTAAATTAAAATTTTGAAAGTTATATATATTAAAATTAAAAAAATATTTTGGTTATTTTGAAAACACGCAATTGAACGTCTTTAGATGCTATAACTACACAACAGATAATAAAATAAACAAAAGAGGATCAATAACGAAGTCAAATAAAACGTCTCAGACTTTACTGCCTCTCGAGTAAACAATACTTAATACCACCTAAGCACTTCAGCAGAAATGATCATTTGCCTTGTCCTCTAAGCTCTGTCAGCCTTGAGTGAACTACAAAACAGACTTGGCAACTTCGATAACTATGGGAATGGAAGCGTCTTTAAAGGCTATTATTGCGCACAGTAAAATCACTTGAACATTGTTTATGACAAAGTGCCTGTGGCAGGTAGACGGCTATTGTGTTCAGACAGTAAACAATCTTCGGGTCTAAGATGGCACAATAACGCATATCGACCGCGATACTACTAAGGTACGATATTGCAGTACTTGGTACATTTATGTTTAAGAAGTAAAGCAAACACACTATTCAAATTCGGTTCGCTAAAATTAAAGAATCCCGTTTACAAGAGTGTGACCTAATTCATAACTTATTTAAGAATATGCTTTTCGTAATTTGAAGTGTCTTTGTGTTCTTGTAATATGATGGATGAGAATATTTGAGACAAAAGACGTGCAAGAAAAGTTTATACTTGAAACCGTTTCCAACTTTACTAAATATTTCTCTATGGGACATCATCAAATTCAAAGCTTATTATCAAAAGTGAAGATTAATTAAAATCAAATAATTTAATCTTTACTATATATAGAGTTTACAAATAATATATTGAACGAAGAATATCAAAACAGTTCCACGGAGATCCATAGACTAGACATGTAAATCGAAGCCGACGTACACTAAACAGCTTTAGTAAAATTGACCAAGCGTGAACGATAAATCCGAAGCAAACTTCAATACCAAATTTCCTGTCGAATAAAGTTATTGTTATGTCGTTTTCATAGCCTGTTGTAGCAAGGGGCGCATTTCTATAGGAGACGGCAGGTAAGCCGTCCCTTGTCAAACTAGAAACGTTCATACCACCACACACGTGTTCGTAGAGACGATAAATCAAAGCAGCAGCCTCACAATGTCACAGACTATCTTAGAGTACAGCTGTGTAATGGCAGGGTACAATAGTTTAGAAAGTTCAAACACAATGGAAGAATGTAGCGTCTGCTTAGGTTCTAAACCTAATTTGCTATACAAGTCAGCGTAACAAATTAATGAATGCGACATTGGTAACATATGGTTAATTGCTGGTGATTGTTTAAAATCTTTTGCTTGTGTACTTTACATTAATCTTTAGCTCAGATGTTTTTTCTTTACCGCATAAGAATCTTACAAGATTTTTTCCCATATTTAAATAGCTTAATATTACCACTTAATCGTAACTAAACAACCTACTCTGAGTCATGTCCTTTGTTATCGATACAAAAACCAGTTCTACCACGAAAAAAATGAAGCTCCAAGCTGACCTGTGTTACTGCAAGTTCAGCCACGTTCCGAATGACGTAGTGTGAGTAAGCCCTGTGATGGTGTGAACGTTGTCGTGGAGTTGAAGTCGACGTCAGGAACCGGAGTGTGCGTGAAACGAGTCGTAACCTGTTCGATGCGGTTGAATGAAGAGTGGCTCAAGAGGTAAGCTACTTTCTACCGGTCGATCCACGCGCTACACGTGATTTTACTATGTTTACCGAACTCTACGATGTCGAATGCAAAAAATAGCTTAATCCTTTGTCTATATAATTTGATTAAACAACTGATCATTCATCATTGACCGTAGGTATATGAAAAAAGTTTTTGTGCATAAATGTATTGTATAGGTACTTTAGGTACTAGGTGATTTACCTACCTACACCATTTTTGTACAAGAATTTCAATTAAAGTGTCTGAAGAAGCGAACATCGAAGATATAGTCAACCCACCAGAAGACAATTTTATTGAATAGAAAATATGTTATTAAAGAAAATGTCATTATTATAGCATAAGAAAAAGTGAATAATGTTTTACTCTTATTTCTGTCATAAAAAATATCAACTCAGGTTATATTGGAAAAGTACGCTATCGTTGGTTTTGCGTTGTAAATAGGTATATTACCTATTATGTACTTATGTCAATACGATTTCACAATCCTACAGATAGTAGGAGATCAGAAGTTTGGACCACAAAGATGACTATAGTCTTTTGTTAAATACCTTTACCAGATGGATTAGAATCTCACATCTACAATTTGGTTACTACCTACCTACCTATTGTTTTTTCATCATCTCATTGAATGCTTTCACAATACATTGTAATACGAGACCGAATTTGGAACTAATAATTAGCAATAATTTTTTTAGTAGTGATTTTTTTTTAGTTCTTTTCTACCTAATAGTGTAAAGCTCTTTATTATTACATACTTGTAACTACTTTATAAGACTATTTTAAAAGACGGTCGAGTATATAGCTGTGTATCCAAATCATATTTCGTAAAAGGGTTCGGGTTTCGTTGAGTGGGTAAATAAACTATACGAATTTCCTGTCTCGGAAATTTGTATCCCCCGGGTCGTAACAAGATTTGATCACATCCAACCTGGAAAAATGCTTCAACTCCATCGGACAGAGAAAGGACAATTTAATGGCTCCTTTCATTTCGACAATATTGTCAACGTAACTCTATTAGGTCAATGTTATTAGTCACTTCCTTCTTATTTTCAATGCCTTAACGTATATTTCCTTTTTTGATAACCTTTATTCTAATTTTACGTAACTGACATACCTATTATACTATTTACAAAATGATCTTAACTTAAACAACTATCATCGTGTTCACTGTTCAATCAAAGTCATACGACGAATTAAATACCACAAGACTTATACGAGTATGTACTCCTCTCAAGAACCTAAAAACAACCTATGTCAACACTCTAAACAACTTTCGAATGTATTGCCTTGATATTTACCAAATGCTAACGATTTGAATACCCAATCATTCACAAAACCACTAATAATAATTTCTTATTTATATGATTACTAACTAGCATCCGCCTGGGACTTCGCCCACGTGAACTTAGGACATCGCGCGATATAGTACTTTCTGTAATAACCATCATCTATCTTTTCTTATTTTATATTTTTATTAATATTTTTTGAAAAAATAATAACCTTATCAACACTTTAACAAGGTCTAAACTGATGACTTAGACCATAAGTTTTAACTTCTGTTTATTCTCTATAGAATAAAATTTCCAACATTTCTTTAAACGTATAGATAGTATTTTGCAAAATTTCAAGATTCGAGTTATGCGGTTTCAGTTGTGAGTTGTATGGGTCAGTCAAAAGTTTCCCTCCTCTTTCATAGTAGACAGATCTCAAAAGACATCTTTACTTTAACGAAAAATCAGCCTGTGAAACCATTTCAATAGAAACCCGATACAATGTTGCTATGGTATAGCGTATGAAGTAAGGGACCATTTTTTGCGAAAGGTGTAACTCCCAACTTGCGTTGCTTAATTCGGACATTGACTTGCTCAAATTGGATAGGGGGAAGAGGGACACAAAGGATCCTGTCCACGCCATTAGGACCCATTGATACAGAATCCCGTGAGATGAAATATATGAGGGGTGTTTGGAAAGCGGCAAACTCGAATGAACCCGCCGTATTCAATTATTTGAGGAGGTAAGCCAAGGTATGTCTCGTGTTTATAGATAGTTGTCTTGTTTACCGTTCGATTTGTCGTTTGAGACTTATGAGCCTTGGACGAATAGTATATGAAATACCGGCGGACTTATTTTTATAAAGATCTTTTTTTTTCAAACTTCAATTTATAATATCTTTAAATCCAGTAGTAGACTTAAATAAATCTAAGGAAATAAGGGGCACCTTAAAAATAATAATTTATTAATAAATATAGAATTTTTAAAAGTTTTACACCATGCAAATCCTCTTATTACAAATAAGTTAGAAGAACATATGGCTTCGAGATTTACTGCCTGATTGTCACTGATGAAGTTCGTACTCAGTAAACAAGGCAAGAGTTTTAGAGTCGTACAATCATGTCGTTAAATCGAGTCGTTTAATATTCAAATATTCAATATAATTTAATCTCTAATTGTAGCAACGTATTGTTCAAAATCGTGTACAGTTAGCACTTTCAATTAGAACCAAGGTAGGCACCGTTCATTTCCAATTCATTCCTCGCTGACAAGTCTAATAGTCTCTGAATTAGGCTTTGGTTTAAAACTGGCTTGTTGAAGTCGTTAATTGAATTCTAAACTTGAATACTCTCGACCTCATTTGGAGCCACAAAAGTTAATTAATTCCGTAGGTCCGTGTGGTCGCTGCAATCCTACGTACAATTAACATAGAAACTACGTTCTTGTCGCGGTGAAACACGATTTGTGTACGTGTAATTGTTTGTCTAGTGATTACTATCCGTTATTTTTTAATTCACTTCCTACATACAAGCCATTTTTATCATGAAAACGGCGTGCTTTATGTATGAAATTAAATTGAACAAAGGACATCAGCAGAAATGGGCTCGATCTTAAGCGTTCGTTCCACTATTCAAAATATAGGTAATTAATATTCGTTACAAGATTTTTAATATTTAAATTCAATTTTAATTAATATTTTTACCCCGGGATAAAAATATAATCTAATAAATGAAAATACTATTGGTTTTGTAGTGCATCCGGTGTGTTATGTGCATAGTGCATAATCCGTCCGGTAGAATAATAATAATGTTGCTAGTTAAGATACTTAAATACTGATTTTCCGATCAGATCCCATACAAATGACAGCTTAGAATAGAGGCACGATAATTTTCTGAAAAAATTATGGCAACAGAAAAGTAAAAAAAAAATCAAATGTCATACAACGTCTGTCAATCATTCGTTTCTGTTTGTTTTGAATAACATATGTGAATAATTTTGTTTTGTCGTTATTGTTGGAATGCTTGGTTTAATATTTGACGACTTTCGCTACGTTTAAATGACGGTTTCAGCTAAAACAAACGACCTAAGCTTTTCTTACAACGGATCCAGTGAACTCGACAATTGGGGTTATTTTTGTAGAAATCAAAATCATCCTATAACTATTTTTTCCCAGGAAGTGGATTTATAAATTGTAGTGTATTTGGAATATTACTTCATTTTCTACATAATAATAGTAAATCGGTAAGTGTAATTCATAAAAAATCAAGGCCCAACGTTCTATGGATGTTCGCCCGTGTCCTTTGTTTCGCATTAATCTTTCGAGCCCCGGATTACCAGACACAATAGAAAATCTATTGTTACGCGGCACCCGAGTGCCGGTTCGGGATTGAGTGGTTAAAATTGTATATTTTCTAATTAAAAATATACCTAATGAAATTGTAATGTGCTGTTCACTGTAACACATGCGATGAACAGTGATCAAACAGCACATAAACTACCTGTTCAGATATTCAATTAAAGTTTTTGTCATTGAAGTACTTACATATAATTATATCAAAATTTGTTCTTAAGAAAACCCTTGCGTCAGCACTATAAATAAAGTTGATATTTTTTTGCTAAAATTTAAGACATCAGTCTATATTATCGAAAAACAATATAGCCTTAGCTAGTATCATAATCTTATTTATTATACGAAAATCGATTACATTATAATCCTTCGAGGTTACAATATGAACCTATAACGAGACTTTAATAACAAACGACATACGCCACGCAACATAAACTCGATATCAAAATGATCTAGCCAGTACACACGACGATTAATCGTGGAACTTCACTCATAACTTCATGGTATAAATGACAATCCCTCATAAATTATGCCATCAAAACGGTCACGTGCGGCATACAAGCTGGAAATATCTGCAATAAACCAAACAGCCGAATTGTTAAAATAATGACTGGGGACTTGGGGAGACAATGAAAATTATTAGATCCCAGGCGTCCCTTGCATATAAATTTTGGCACCCCCGCGATTAAAATGTTCATAAATCTTTCACCTAAATGTCAGCAACACGTTTTATTGCATGTTCGATATTAAGCAAACATAACATTTCAAAGAGATTTTATGAATGCTATTTACTTCGATGTTTTCGGAAAATATTGAGCCTCGGTCAAAATATCGAAAACCTCCGTAAAAGAACTTGATTTATAACAGGCATAGAAATAAAGTTGTAAAACATAACTATCTGATAACGTAGGTTAACTTTTATTTATTTAGAAGTCGTTAATACTATAAAACTTTATGCTTACAAATCGCAAATGTCAGCACGTCAATAATAGGTAAATAAATATTTTTCTTTTTATCAACGTAGCAGTTTCACAATGTCGGTGTTTACCGAATTCATCGTTATTATTTATTATTTTATTATCTTTAACTTCGCCGTTTATGTCTATTTATGTGCATTTAAGAGTTTTTAGTTTTAACTATACTTCAAACATCCTCCAATACACAATATCATTAATTCAAATGTGGTTTTTCCTTCCAATTGGAAGCATAACACTTACTTTACCTTATTATTCCATATTAATTTAACAAAAATATATTATACAGTTACTGCGCGTTCTATGCACGCCAGTATTATAGTTAAACTATATATTAATTAGGTTATCCTCTTATTACTCACACGCGTAGTCATACATAGTAACTACAATTCCATTTTGTTATTGACATTGATGTTTCCTGTAAACGGTAACCCAAGTAAAACAATTCTTAAATAATCTGAATAAAAATCCCATTAAGTATCACAATAGAAATTTAATTGGAGCAGTGATAACTGTCAACTGGCGAGCCCCACTCATATTTCCGGAGGGTTGAAATCCAAAACAAGTTTCATTTACCACAAGCTTGACCCGGCTTTGTTTGGTTGATTAAATTTGCCCTTTAAATACACCAGGAATAGGAACCAAATTCATAAACTGGATGTACGCTATACATCATATCCTAGGGGGATGCGAATGGCTCCGAATAACCTTTAGCTCTATGATTATCGTCTATTCCCACCCTGGGCACGGAGATAAGGGATTTTTTGGTGAAGCATCACTTTTTGCGGTTATCAGCGAAGCCGAACGTGAAATTGCGATTTCTAATCAAGCCTTGCCCACGATTCTTAATAAAAAAAATAGCATAAGTCATCTGATAACAAGAAAGTAGCTGTTTTGATGGTTAGAATCAAGAATATTCAAGAATCAAAATTATTATTAATTTGTTTTAAATGTGAGCACGTAAATAGCACTTAGTAAGCAGAAATACCTTTTCATTTTACTTTAGATAGATTCCACTAGGAATCGTCACCCTTTATTCTGCCTTAATGTGTAGCCTTACGGTAACCTCAATCTCGGTTTGATATCAATATAGTTTAAACTTTAAATGTTAAAATTATTTAAATGTTGAAAGTTTGCAAGCAAATATTATAGAAAGTAACAGTTCACTATGCCTATTCTATATATAGAAATTGTTTATCCGAAAGTAAAACTCAAATCCAATTTGCCAAATCCGGTTTGACCATTGCCATACAATCCAGTTCCATCGCTGAGGTACAATCCAATCAAAGTAAAATCCTGACCTCAAAGCAAAGATTCTTGGAAACTAGAACAAATCCAAACAAAGGACATCTTGGAAACAACATTAGTCTGATCAACAAAGGTAGGTACCTATGTATAATATCTTCGAAGATTTAATGAAGTTACTAGTTGAAAAGTGATTTATTATTGATTTATAAGTTTATAACATATAATATGATATACACAATAATACAATATAAAAATGAAACGATAAAAAAGACGTAAAAATTCAACTATAAAAATAAGTTGCTGTACAAACGATCATAAATATCATGACACATTTATGATTGTTTACATTATTTATTTTATAAAGGGACCCTTCCATTCAATAAAA
Organism: Mecyna flavalis; assembly: GCA_949319885.1. Classification (NCBI taxonomy): domain Eukaryota; kingdom Metazoa; phylum Arthropoda; class Insecta; order Lepidoptera; family Crambidae; genus Mecyna; species Mecyna flavalis. The sequence goes on along the minus strand of OX439435.1, from coordinate 9,389,015 downwards.
ATAATCATATAAATTGTATTAGTGTTGTTTACAAACATTATTTTATTCATTTGGTTTGGACCAAATATAGGGTGCGAGGGGACAAATAAATACATATATTATGTACAATAAAAATAATTTTTTATTTTTATCTTATGTCTTTAAAGAACTATAAATCGTAATGAAATAATCATAATAACATTACGAAACAATCCGAAGACCATTTAATATTTGTAAAGCGAGTAGTACTTGAGTCGTGTGGCACGTACCTACTACAACGTGCAAGATAATTAGGCATACAATAGCTATTGACCATTGACCTCACTAGCTCAATTTCGCAAGACCAAAATGCCCACAATTTATACTGAAGACCAACATTTCGTCATGGAAACAAATTGCTCGCATCGAGTGGGGACAAACCTGGCACGACAGTAGAATATACCAATTGGACAAGAAACAATGGATACTATACTTTATTGTTTTGATGATAAGAGCCATGGTAATCTAGAAGATATTATTCGATTGTAAAGTTTGCACGGGTCAGTTGCGTTTGCATCGAGGTCGCGGGTACCTAAAATGTCAGATGGCCAGATGCTAAATTCAGAATATTCGATTAAACTTGAGTTGGGTTTAGAATAATTAGATCAAAAACTTTGACGTCACGATTCATGATTATATTTGTCGTTTGAACGACTTTTGTATCGATTCTAATGTTTTTAAGGACACGAATTTCTACTACATATTTATTCGTAGTAATGAGTTTAATGCTCTTATTTAAACATTAAGGCACTTATACAATATTTTTGCTTAAAACACAAACAATGAATGTATGTAACTTGAGTGAACTTTTGAAGTGCTACAATTTATTTTATGTAGCCAATATTCTGTTAAAAGGATTAACATACCGTGTTTATCTATATAGTAATTAATGCACGTTTTGTAGATTTTGACATTTGAAGAAGTTTGAGTTGTATGACTTTAACAAAGCAAGTAAAGGTGAAACGTGTCACTAAAATACACGTTATATCCAAAAACCATCAGTCTATTTGACAATGAGAATGTGCTATAAACGCATTACTTACTCACGCAAGAGAAATGCGTCACAATCGTGTTCTTTCTTATCTTCTATTGTTAGTACATAATGATAAAGTTCAAAGTTCACAAACATTAGAACTGACAATTTTGAGCCGCGACTCCATCGCTGACCCATCATTACCGACGAAAGACGCAATCTACATAATGACCATAGCGAATGGCAGTGAAAGATATCACGTAGGAGCATTTTCGAGGCTTTTACATTACGGAATAAACACTTAAAGTATGTATTCAGCTAGGTTTCGTAATGACAAAGCGATCCAGTTTAGTCTTGAGCGTGTTAGTCATGTTAAAATCCCTGTCACTCCTTAATGTTTTGTTAACGAAGAACTAGATAACAGTGAATGAAAGTGTTTAATGTGTTATTGTGTAAGACTCTCCTATACGTTGAGTAAGGCTGAATAACACCAAAGTTTCGTTACGTGGCGTGTGTTACCTATCTCTATTCAGTCGACAGCTAATTGCGTAATCTCGATACGATTGCTTTGTTCGTCATAATGTTACACCAAAGTGGACCAACGATACTATACAAGCTTATCGAAGTCAATATCTTACAAAAATTTGAAAGGCAGTTTACTACGTCAATCGACTTTCAAACCAGTCACGGTATGTTAGGGTAAAATCGACGAAGCGAACTATAAGTTTTAAAATGACCTTCGATCAGCTCAAACGCTTTTCAATTGTTATTTATGAATGCGAAAAATAAGGAAGACTTTGTTATGGTAATGATCCAAAGGACGTTCTAGCCAATGAGCAGTTACTGGTAATCATCATAAAAACAAACTGATTGTTGTTTTGTCGATCGGCTAATAATAAAGTCATTGGAGGCGTCAACACCTTCATGGAAGTTTGCCATTCATGCCAGATGACTAGTCGAGTCACTGTCCCGTATAATTTGTTACGATGTAAAATTGTCATATTGCGTGCTAAGCTTGACAAGAAAAAATATCGACTGTGACTGAAATGTTGGTATCCTCTGATATACTCGTACGTAATATCGTTTCACATGATGATAGCCGGATAACGTAATTACGTCAGATAGAAATGGAACGAAATTGCAGATATGAAGATTACAGCAAAAGAAAAAGTACTAGGTACCTTGTTTATCTGTTTATCATCAAATCAACGAGTGTAGTGGTTAAGACATCGTTAATCGCAACAACATGAGTAAAATGATAGAGGCATTTTATCATATAGACCACGATATCAAAATATAAGAATGTATGGTACCCACTTTATGGTATGACTGTTACATTCATATTATGGACAATACAGACAGGCATTATTTCATTTTTTATTTGTGCTGTTGCTAAAAAAATCTACACCTTTTTTGTACAAATTCTGTGTCAGGCAGACATTAAAAGACTGAAAATTAGACTGTTTTTAATACTTCTTAGACATAATAAGTACCTTTGTTCGTCGGTGCTTAATTATGCTCTCATTACAGCACATAACAATAGTACATTATATTATGAACTACCATAAAATTTACACAAATACATGTAATAATGCGTGTACAAATGTAACAGTATCAAAGTGACAGCGTTACCTAACATCATCAACACTTAAATCTTTAAAAGTATGAAAGCTGTACTTTAACAATAGCGTACCCATATAATGTTCTTTTGATTACAATTCGCTACAGCTAGCATCGCTTTCCCTAGAGGGCGCATTCAAAAGACGCTCAAACCGTGTGCATGCGAAATCTGTCGCACTTATAACAATAGGCTCAAGGTTCAAATTAAGGTCTTCCGATGCGGTCAAAGATAGGGTTGTCGACTGAGAAATTAGAAATCCGGACGCCGTAGAAGATACTACATAATACATTTTCTCTCTCACGATATTTGCTGTTTAGTATAAATTGTTGGCTGGCAAAACTGTTGCTTCAGTCCTTATGTTGTTTCAAAGTTTGTAAACACAAACCAGTGTATGGCGATATTGTAAACCAACATTTTGAGAGCTTGATTTGAATAATTAGCATTCAACAATATAATATTCTAGCTTAACTGTAACCATAACAACAGAATACACCCTTCAACCGTATTTAGAAACCAAAATGGTGAAATATCATGGTTCTTGTGATATACTCGATTACCGCATATCATATTATAACTACTAGTACATATTTATATTGCACCAAAAATTTTATTGTTTTATTTTTTATTTATTTAAAAAGGTACACCGACAGTATACATATACAACATTAGAAACAATGCTTAACTATTAGTACAGGTCTTATACATATACCTTTTATAGGTTATTGTTAGTTGTAGGTTAACATTTGAAATACGTATTTCGAAATATAGAACGGTAAAGTACTGTCAGACAGGATTGAGGCCGTACTAACCGCAACTAGGGAATGCAAATCTCGCGAGATTAGGGCTTAAGCGAGATCTCGCGAGATTATGAAAATCAACACTGCGAGATCTCGCTAAAATCGAGATCTCGCGAGATTGGCAGTTTTGTGTGTTTTTTTTGCAAATAATCACAATATTTGAATACATTAGGAAAAAATTATGATAAAAATCATAAGTATTATAAGATAAACATTTATTTTCACGAATTAAAACAACTTAAAACGGATAAAAACTAGTGATACATTCTACATTTTAAAAAGTGGTCGAAACGTCGGGTTTTGAATTTAAAATGTAGAATACATCGCGAGTTTTTATCCGTTTTAAGTTGTTTCATTTGATGAGTAGTAACCGCATAATTATCAGAAACCACTATTTATTTTTACGATTTTTTTCAATAGATTTTTATGTTTTTTTTTATGTTTGAACTAAGCCAGCACTTGACCACAAAGTTGCCTGATGTTAAACAACTATGCGGTCTACAATAGGGCGCACTTGCTTAGGGGAAACCCGTTAATTCTGGCCTTAAAGAGCCCCATGTTATAATGGATAGGTAGGAAAGACTGACGCAGGCAGAGAGTTCTACTCCCGCGCAGTCCGTATCAAAAAAGACGAAGCAAATCGCCTAGCCCGTACACACGGTCTCGACTTCCTCTTGACTGCATACGGATGGAGTCTCTCAGTCTAGTCGTTCAGTGATGGAACGGAGCTGGCGAAATTAAATCGTGCAGTTGACAAGAACACTCGCCAAAGTGGAGTCTGTAAAAGACAGAGAGGCAAGTAATCCTTTTTCGATGATCAAGGCTCAAACATTGTTTGAGCCACATTGTTGCACGCACGACACGAACGAAACTGAGTGACACCTCCTCCCACGACCGCTACCTCACCCGCACCGAACGAAACCGACAAATCGCAAGTCCGACCGTGTCAGTTGGGGCTTCAAAGAGGTTTTTGTGCTCGTGTACGATCTCGTTAATCTCGCGAGATCTCGTCCTGTTTTTGAGCGAGATTCAATCTCACAAAAAAAGGCCGAGATCTCGCGAAAACGAGATCTCGCGAGATCGAGATTGCATTCCCTAACCGCAACGATATGCCACTCTTGCTACACAAGACGAGCTTGTTTTTACTACCAAGACAACAGTGAAATTCGCTTATGGTACTAAATAGGATTTAAATCCTTGTACTAGGTTTTTTGGTAAGTACAGTCAAGAGTTTTGAAATATATGTAACCAGTATGTTATAAGGGTACACTAGATTATAAATATATTGTAACGTTCTTATACTCGTATTTTACAGATTAGACAATCAATTATGTTGTACTAAATTTTGCATTCATGTTTAAAAAAGGTATAATTATTATTAAAGTATACGTATGTTGACGAATTTACACGCATAGTGACGAGTGCCTAATTATACATGCAGGAGTCCACATAATTTATTCGCAAAAAAAATATTAGTCTATATAAGTACATTAAACATATTTTAGTTTTTCAAGCTGAATAAAAGGTAGCTATTAAAATTTGACTAAGCTTTGGGCAGCCCTATTCCCACAAACAGTCACAGTCATAGACGACGAGCTACACATTAACTTTACAACACAAAACTCCTAACAAAGAAACTAGAGTTCTATCTCTAAATTCAATTATGGCTGACAAAGCGAGCTTACTTGCCTTGGAGGTGAGGCGGTGCCTACATTTCGACACTTGACACTTTCACCGGTCCAGTCACGACCGCTCATCGTAGTTTGTTTGAATCCTAACCAAATCGATATTGGATCGAGCTCGGCGCTTCTTTGAAACCTGTTCGATGGACTTCGATTACACGCGGTAACTTAGTTCGCCGTCTATGCACAAAGAGACTAGATCATATTCAAACTATACTCTTGTGAATAAACATATCTCGTTATTGAGCGCGTCGTCGAAGCGAAAGGTCCCATGTTCAATTTTCAACCAAGTTTTCAGACACAAAAGGAAGTTTTTTTAAATTACTTTTTCTTCATTGTTTCCTAGCTTTTATTAACGGCTTTGCCCATTAATATAATTGTGGTCTGGATCTCGTTTTAATGTACTTAAGCTAAACTTAAATACTTTAATAATATACTTTTAGGTTTCTTTTACACCGTTTAGAGTTTTACGTGAAATTATAACAGACAACAAAATCTTTACAAAAATTCTTTCAATCTTTGTATCGATTACCTTTTATCAAGTGCACTGGAAACTATATATTTTTCTCTTTTACGAAGGTAACGTTATAACTGTACTACAAACAGGATAATTTATAAAAGAAGATAATATTTAACAAATTGTACATTCCTCATTACCGAATAATAGAAGGCCTTTTGTTTTTTTTTATGTGGGGAATGCGTTACGCATACCCTCGGCCGGGTGGTGCTGGCGAGGAGCGACAACACCACCCGTCATCAGAGGGTTATGTGGGACTCTCCTACCCGAGGGGTAGGTATACCCACTAAACCCCACAGTGCCCAACAGACGCCTTAATGGTAGTGTCACAGGAATCGAATAATAAAAGGCCTTGTATTAACCAGAATAATACAAACAGGGCAAGCCGAACCACGAAAACTGTTAAGTTATTTAAATCCATAATTACTTTATTGTGTAAACATGCCAATAAGACACAAACACCATAAGCTTGTGCATGCTATGGTGACATGGATTTAATCTATTGATTTTCATTGTGTCTGGTATCCCGCCGGCTTTTATAATACTTTAGACATGGGGATACGGTCAAACGTGTCGGTACAAAAAATAAGTGGTAATAAAATATGCTAATCCGATGTTATTTACTTCATACATTGCATTAACAATGGCTTTTTAACTGCATAATATTATGCGTATGTTTATATTTGGTCTGTCAATCACTTTGGGTTGGTGAAGTTTAGAGTACTCAAAGATTTGGTTTTTGACTTACGTTACCCCTCAGTCGGAAATAACAATAACCCAGCAGTACCTATTATTCTTCATATAAATTGTAGTGAACGTAAATATCTATAATTACCTGACAATGGTAAATAAATATCTCTCGGGTAGGTATTTTAAGTGAGGTTGAACTTAATACGGACAATAATGCTCCTCTGTATTCAAGATTGAAAATGAGGCTTTTTAAACAGCTATTACAGTATTGGAATATTCGCATGGAGCAATCTAGCCCCGAAATGAGCACAGTTTGCCCAATAGGTGCCAGAAAACGAAAAAACATGTCTTTAAACACCGAGAGTAGATTGATACCAACCATTGAACTACAATTACTAGCGTATATTTTCAACTTAATAACACCAACAGATACAATGTTTTTTTGGCCGTGGGGATCGTACCCGTGGTTTTTGGTGCAATAGCTGACTTCTCAACTATTACACCAAATAATGCGTATAAATGATTAATAACGTTATTTAACTTGCCATTAAAGCCAGACCGAACACCTATTGTTGTGTAATTGTTTCAGTATTACTCTATTCACGGCCAACTACTTACGCTAGTATCAATTGTAGTACGGTAGGTATAAAATGTAAAAGTCGAATCGTCTAATACAATACAAGTGTGTCAGTATTTCGCAAGCGCCGACCGCAACCGCACTAGCTGCCTTTAAAACTTAGGGTTGTCTAGATTTGAGACGAAAACTATTACTTGTATACGAGTATATTTTGTTGTTTAAACCACGGAGATAGATCTCGATAAAGCTGTAAGTTATTAATTACTTATTTTAAATTGCATTAAAAGGTCACATGTTTTGTATGTTGTAGAAACCCTATTCATATTACTGAACAAAGTTTTAAAATTTCAATTTCACTGAACTCGCATGTGTAATATGTGTATAATATGATTCTATAGGTATAAACAAAAATTGATTGCCGAATTGAATGTAGGTAGGTTCTCATGTTCAGAACGACTGCACCAAATTGGATAATTATTTTTTTGTGTTCATCGTCCGGGGTGAGCAGCTAATATCAAATACCTAATTGATCGTAATGTACTTCTGCCAGCCCTGCGGACCAAAATGCACCCAAGTTTCAATTTCGAGGGGTTTGTATCACTTCTTTATTGAAATCTGAACATTAGAGAACATACCGCGACCGCTTTCATACAGTGTACCTATTGTAATTCAGAGTAAAACGTTTAGTAATTGCAGTATTTCATAATGTAAAAGTAGGCTTTATTTTGCATAAAAGGCATTTGTTATTTGCAATAAATAGGAATGCATGGGCCTTCTTTTATTTTCTTTTGGGACTATAATGTGTTTACTTTATATTTCGATTTAAAAAAAAAAATACTATTTAAAAAATCTCAAGCCAAAGAGCTTTGTCTCAATGTGTTCATTGCCTATAGTTACAGTCTGTAGAGGTAGCACTTACTTAAGATTTTTGTATCAAACTCTAGCGTATATTCTTCAATAAGCTAGTTAAAATGACACACGAAAAATTATATTACTAGGTACTTAGTTGCGATTAAAAACTAGTATAAACTTGATCATACAAGAAATAATGTGGTCAAATGAGCGCATGATGAAGATTACGCCCGGAAAACTGTGCTAATGATTCTAATACTACTTGCAGAGAGGTACCAAGATTTAAGGTCCTATTAAATTGTCTATTGTAAGACAAGAGAACCATTGAGTACGCAGCCTTCATACAAAAATTATCACGTCCATAAATGGATAGTCAATGTATCGTCCTTAAATAGCATACCATCATTTTATACAAATTAAATTGTCAGACAAAAATGCAGACCTTTTTCATGGTTCGAATACGGCCTGTTCCAGTATAGAATTTTTTTTTAAGAAGCATGGTTTAATGAGCCATACTTCCATACTGTTAGCTTCTATAAACTTTGACTATGTTGTTCTATGTTTCAGATTTTCACAACCATTGCTTTGTGTTCACAACGCAGAAAATATTAATGATGGTGTTTGTTAGCTAGCCTATTGGATTCTGAAATTTCTGCAACAAATCAAACTTGAGGTCCAGGTTAACTTAAAGTATAATTTTACAGGGATGAACATTTTGATTATGCACACAATACCACAAAAGATTTCAATAACAACAAAAAATGCTCTGACAGTTTTTGGTTCAACCAAAAACTGTCTGTCAGAGCATTTTTCGCAAACGCATTTCAGTAAAAATCCCACAACATTCAAATTGATTATTGAGCACTCCTGTTTAGCCGGACAATGCGCAGGCAAATTGGATTGTTGTGATCCAGGGGAACGCTGAAGATGTTCATAATTGGCTGCCGAGGCTCGCGAGCGAATCCACTCCCATGCCATATTATATCTATGAACAACGTTCAAGTATTCGTAATGGAAATTGTATCTGCAACTGCTATGTTATGCGGCTATGGATGTATGATAATAGTCAGTGTTTTGCATTAGCTACAATGATATTATATACAAACAATTAGCTACTAATGTAGATGAGTACAGTAAATCTGGCATATCGAGTAGGTAAATGATTTTATTAGTATTTCAGGTGGCTTACCACCTAAAAAAAATTGTGAGCTGTACCTTCTTTCAATGTTAAATGCATTTGCCTGTGCCTTGACGTAGGCATACCTAATTATGCGTTGCATTGTAGACTTTGTGGAGGTTCATTATAAAAGTTTCACTAATTTCATAAAACATCGAAATACTTATTATGTAAGTATTTGTAGACTAGAGGGTTCAGGCGACTGGGACCACTATATAACTGGGACCGCGGTCCCAGTTGCCTGATTAACTAATAGCTAGTTCGGGGCTGTGTTTTGCTTTTTCCAAAAAAAAGATGACTCAAATAATAATCTATTTTAGTAGCACAAATATTTTTTTTTGTTATCGTCAAATCATTTCATAATAAATAGCGTGAGTATAAGTTTTACTTAAAGGGACTGATGGCGATTGATATTCCATTTCCTAGGTAGTAGTAGGAGTAGGTGATGAATACTGATATAAACTCTCAACTCGATCGTTTGATTTTAATGGTTAAACGAACAAGAATAACATTCACGGAACATTCAATAATGGGAAACTTATTGTCGAAGCCATTCAAAGTGTAGACTCTAAGTCAATCCACTTTCGGTTACAAGTTCAGTTTCCAATATAGAAGATTTTCTGGCGGCTTTGGCGCTAGTCCCGTACCATTAGGATGTTGGCAAGCCGCCAACGACTCGAGGTGCTAGTATATTTGTAAGCAACATTCAAGGAAGTGAGGAATCTTGGAATAGAACATCCATAAGGAACGAACGCCGCTCTCCGTGATTAATAGCGACCAAGTTTTTCGTAGAAAGTTTTGATACTCCAATTCTATTATTGTCTAAAACAATTAGTAGGAAGTAGTTGCATTCCTCCGGACGTTTTTAGATGGGCATTAATAAAACATGTTCTAGTTTACAATTTGTGATTACTACTTAGTAATACTTTCAGCATTCATGATTTGTATTTACGATTTTAACTTTGTAATTTATGAATATGGCAATAGGCACGGTATGAAAACGTAGATGCTAAAAGCATGCTAATATTGCTAATGGATGCAATAGATTATGTAGGTATATTGCTAGCTATTGTGAAGGATGACAACTATAGCGATAAAGATTTCGCCTGAACTATACTTTCTAAGACATCAACTGGAAAAGTATAATACCTAGGTATAAAGATAAAAATACCTACATAAAAAGGGTACCATCTAGCGGCCGAGTCTTCATACAGAATCAATAACAACGACAAAAGGAGTATAATACTTTAGCAAAGATCTAAGTTCCAATGTAGGTAGTGTAGGTACGGATGCGCTGAACCAAGGCCCAGTTTTGTGCGCACACGCCGCGCGTTTCGCAAACGCGGCGGTATTGACCGACAAACCGTTTGGAGGACACCACTGTTTACTACTCGACGCAAATTTCGCTTGCGCCACTAAATTGAAGTGCGTCATGTGAAACTTGCGCTTTATCATGTCGCGAGACCCACTTAACGCGGGTCGCCACTAATTACTAATTATAGTTGCTTAGTCTTCGCCTTTTTCAACATTATCAACTTCGCAATTCACGCGCCCGAAGTTTATTTACCAATTCGATGTTCCAAAGCTTGTAAACAGGATTATAACGAATTAGAACGGCTTGAGTTTTAAATAACCGCTGATGTGAAAGACGACTGGCTAAAACTAAAAGTTAGTATAAATCATCATCGCTGATCCATTAAATGAAACTATAATAAACGTAATTTATGGCTTAATTATAGTCCACGAAATGTTAAACATAACTCAAGTTTTAATACAAATGCATAAAGTTTTCGAGAGTGATAAATTATAACTTTTTTTATTCAAACGACTAAAATTTGTTAACGAGCCGCTTTATGACTTTTCTCTCGTATAGAGTAATACCTACCATTTGTTTACACCATATTATTTATGTTATAACTTATACGTATTTAACTTTTAAATAATACTGTACATTGTAAACAATGTAATTGACCGTGACTTGGGGAATACGGTCATTGTTTTGTTTCCAACATCAAGTGCATACATACTACAGTGACACAGTAATTTTGCTGCAATCATAGGTAAGATAGCATAAATATTACTTAGGTACGTTTTCTAAAATATAACAGACAACCATACAGAAAGAAACAAAATAATGGAATTGAAGTTGAAGTAGGTTTGCATTTTCCGAAATTAAGTTAAATTACATCATTATTATCGGTACAATTGTAAAATTCACTGGTTATTATGTTTTTCTATAAGAGATACCTATATGTATATAGGGTGTAGGTGTTTTTTTTTTATTTATATATTTAAATGTACATAAGACAATAAGCTGCTAGGGAAGCAACTTTGACCTCTTCAACGTCACGCAACGACCAATATTTTGGCCAAGCGCTGACTGATAAAATTTACACCACCTTCAGAAAGTTCTCGAGTTCTACGTCAATAAAGTACATAAAAACTGACGTGCATATACCCTATTACCGCGTGGCGTGATAAAACAGAGATGTGTGCACCGGCCCACATCGCTGACGCGAGCTGCGCAGGCGACGACCTACACGGATCTTGTTAATATGTGGGACGCAGAACATAATGAGACTATCGCTGGATTTGTTCATTCCGACGACAGTTTCTCACTGTTTTATTGCCGGCTGCAGAATAAAAAACAACAGCTTTCAAACTTTTCAGATGGTAGGTATACCTAATTGTGTTTAATATTTGGAATACTCTTCGTTTATGGGCATTAATCTATTGTTGTCAGAAGATATTGAAATTGTGTTAAAATTTTATATGTTCAATGAATCTGTTGCCGTATTTAAAATATAACAAGTAAACTAACGTACTAAAGAATATTTTGAGGTCAAAAATGATTTCGATAGGAAAACCATTCTCCAAGTAAAAATTACAATACAAAGATGCTTCAATGTTAAAAATCATAGCCATGAAGTTACTTAAAGAGAGATCTGAAGTGTGATAACTAACATTAAATGTATTTTATAGAAACAGAAAGTCTTTGCAATCACTTAACAATTTATAATTACACAAGGTTTGATTTTCACGAGACTTTTGATAGCCTTGACCACATTCATCAATAAACTGCAATAGTAGTCACGCACGACATAAAGTTTAATGTTTTCAAATATTTTGTAATTTTTACACAAAAATGTTTTGTTGTAATAATTATAACACTAGTTCATGTAATTTACATGTGAATTATGTTCATGTAATGTATATCGAATGACAGTAAAAAGGTTGTGGAACATAAGAATTACCTATAGTAAACTAAGATGAAAGTAGCAGCATGATTATTGAATAACGATTCATACTACAACAGATAGAAAAGTACCGCATCTTTCATTCCTTATAAAAGCGTTCTTTTTACTTTGAAAGTCGGAAAACAAACAGTGTCATTTATTTGTCGATAATTTTCGTTAGCTGAACATCAGGCATCGCTTCTGTTTTTGACGTGTTCTCGCAACGTCTTTGAAATTCAAAATTTATTTAAGCCTAAGAATATATAGTACTAAGTCTAAGTGTTTGATAATGATGATGAAATTTCATTACTTTCCTAATCGTTTTACGTTGTGTACATATCAGAAATGGTAATGATAAAATGTTTGAATTTTAAGTAATAATTAAGCTAAATTTCATAATGATATCCTATTGTGCTCCAAATGAGTAGGTATTCAAACTGGTTATTATTCAATAAAAATAATGACTAACTGTCGTTTCGGACACATTTTATTCGGACACAGTGTCCGAATTGACACTTTTTAATTTTAATATTTTTTTACTGTCGATTCGGACACCGCGATATAAATAGCTGTTTTGTACAGTCAGATAAAAAATCTTCCTAAGATTTCTTTACGTTATAAAAATAAAGTCTTAACGAAGCCTTCTACACGAAGCTATCGGTAGTGTTTCTAAAGATGACTGGGTCAAATGTGTGATGCATGCAGAGGAATTACAGGATCAGGATTTAGCCAAGGCAATTTTAAAAGATCAGAGAATACAGCCTCTGGTAATAAATTTACTCGAAGATGACAGCGCTCCTCACCCGTGGTACAACTGCGATGTCCAACAAGTTGTACCACGGGGAAGTGAAGTTACCCATGGTTCAACTGGTTGTTCTATGGGGAAAAATCTTTACCAATAGTTCAACTCGAGTGAGTTGTTCTTTCCTTGGTCCAACTAGTTGTACCTACTACTGGGAATCGCTCCCGACCCGTGGTCCAACTGCTGAAATAAAGTGATCCATGGTTCAACTGGTTGTTCTATCATTGTTGTGGTTGTCCCCCTTTAATCCTTGATTCAGAATACTCAGCAAAGGGTACCAGGACAACATGACCTTAGTGGAGTTATAAAATGCGCTCCCGACCCGTGGTCCAACTGCGATATTCAACTGGTTGTACTACGGGGAAGTAAAGTTACCCATGGTTAAACTGTTTGTTCTATGATTGTTGTGGTTGTCCCCCTTTAATCCTTGATTTAGAATTCTCCGCAAAGGGTACCAGGGCAACATGACCTTAGTGGAGTTATTTAAAAAGTTTACGTTATCCAGAAAAGTTATGTTTGATGAAAGAAGATTGCATTTGTCCGCCATTCCTTAATAGATTTTCAGACACGCATTAGTTCAAAAAAATCCACTTTGCTGAGAATTCTGAATCAAGGGTGAGTTGTTTTTTCCTTGGTCCAACTCCCTGTAATACATATCATGTATATCAGGGAGATGGATCATGGGGACGCACAACAATCATAGAACAACCAGTTGAACCATGGGTAACTTTACTTCCCCGTGGTACAACCAACTGAACATCGCAGTTGTATCACGGGTCGGGAGCGGGTCCCCGTGGTCCAACCAGTTGGACATAATTCAACCGTTTTACCACGGGTCATAATCATAAATATCAATAAAAAGGGGTGAACCATGGGTAACTTTACTTCCCCGTGGTACAACCAGTTGGACATCGCAGTTGTACCACGGGTCAGGAGCGCTGTCATCTTCGTGTAAATTTATTACCAGAGACTGTATTCTCTTTTCTTTTAAAATTGCCTTTGCTAGATCCTGATCCTGTAATTCCTCTGCATGCCTCACACATTTGACCCAGTCATCTTTAGAAACATTACCGATAGCTTCGTGTAGAAGGCTTCGTTGAGACTTTATTTTTATAATGAAAAGAAATCGTAGGAAGATTTTTTATCTGACTGTACAAAACAGTTATTTATATCGCGGTGTCCGAATCGACAGTAAAAAAATATTAAAATTAAAAAGTGTCAATTCGGACACTGTGTCCGAATAAAATGTGTCCGAAACGACAGTTAGTCAAAATAATAAATTAGCTAGCAAAACCACAACACCATCAATGACACCATTCATAAAATATTTATGAAATTTCGTAGGCTTAGATATTTTCCTTTAAAAGATCGGCTTTACAAAAGCAACACGTACTTACATTAACCATTTAACAGTTTTTGCTCCGAGGTATCTAAGCCGAGATGTCTACAAGCCACCACTTTCCACCATATGCCCGACAGAGAAACCAGTTCTCGAGTGCACATTAGTCCACTAAACGCAAGACCTGTTTAATTAACTGCGGCTACTAACATGAAGTAAATTAAAACAATATGGAAAAAATATTAATGTCAGGTATCAAACGCAACGTTCATTAATAATTAGGCATGTTTATATACCTAGATTTAATATAAAGGAAATAATAGAGAATTCAATTAAACATTATTTGTGGCAAAATTTATGATGACTTTAAGACAATGTGGAGACTTAAAAATATTAAGAAAGTTTATTGATATTGACATAAACCCACTGTTAGTAAGATATTTTCAATACTGTTTGTTGAAACTAACAATAATAGACAAAAAGGTGTTCTTAATCAAATGCATAAAAACAAATAGGTACCTACTAGTGTTAATCACATGAAAAGAACCCAAGACATGAAGAACATGAAGACACAAGAAATTAACAAAAGGGTTACTATTAGCACAGTTGTAATACTGTGCTATTAGTAACGTGAACAACACAATAAAAAATTCCTCATGAAATTGTAATTTTGCAGATGTTTACCCCGTCCAAATTTGGTAAGATTTAACAAAAAGTTGATGAATGTGCAAGAAGTGAAAGGTGTAGGTGTAAGCCAGGATCGTAACAAATGGGAGGATAAGACACTAAAGAAAAAGTGCGACAATATGATGTATGAATGTAGAGAAAAGCCTTAACAATATTAAGCATACTTACTTCAAGTTCAGTGTCTTGACAATTCCTACTTGCAAATTAGAAACAGTTTATGTAACCGGAATTTCTTTGTTTAAAGTAAAAAGATAAAAACAAACCTATCTGCATATAATTTAAATATTTCATTTTCAACATTATGTTTCTTTATTGCTTTGAACTAATTAGCAAAAAGTATTGCAGAAATTTAAGCAATACGAATTAAGTGTGTGTCAAAAGTGATGTTTAAGAATTAGTCATGTGTCGTAAACGTATCTCAGTTGAACGGCCTTGCCATGTAAATAATATGTAAGACAATCGCTTACATAACGAGGTCGTCTTCGTTGGCGTCAGTTGTAGCGTGACTGAGACAATTGCCATCACAACTGTTGCGTTTGTTTTCAACTAATTCAGATAATATATCTCATTTGACACAGTCTTCGATTTTAGTGACTTGTTTGATTGCCTAGCCTACTCATTGGAGCACAATGCGATACATTTATTAACCTATCTTGTGACGACTTTTATACTATATTTTCAATTTTAATAGATTCAATAGTTCCAAACGTTAGCATTGCAAAAAAAATGTTACTATTAGGAGCCTGTAGTGTCCCACTGCAGGGCAAAGGCCTCCTTACCCTTATTCCATCTTTTGCGGTCTTGAGCAATGGTGTGCCAGTTGGCATCAAATGAGTCAAGCTCATCTCGCCATCTCCTTTTAGGTCTACCGCGAGAACGGACTCTATGGTAGGTATCCACTCGGTAGATATTTTGGCCCAGAGTTGATCGGGCATGCGGTTGACGTGACCGGCCCAGTCCCACTTCAGTTGTGAAGCCTTCTTTGAGACGTCTGTCACCAAAGTCCTGGAGCGTAAAATTGTGTTGCGGATACGATCTGTCAATTTGACACGCCCTCTGGCAAGCTTCGAGGTCGGACTTTTGACGATTGGTCAAAGACCAAGTTTCAGCACCATATGTGAGAATGGGGAGAATGCACATATCCATGATTTTGCGTTTCAGCGATATTGGAGAGTCGCTTTAAAAAGGTTCTTGAAGGACCAATATCCCTTCCATGCGTTTTCGATGCGTCGAGTAATTTCTTTTTCTTGACGCGATTGGAAGGAGACTATATTTTGACCTAAGTAAACATATTCATGGACATATGCAATCTCCACACAATCCTCATATATTCTGCGCTTGACGCTATACGTACCTATATACTCTCTTCGCTCAGTTGCTCAAAAAAAAAAGTTACCTACGTTAAGAAAGAAAATAATAGTTCAGAGTTTTTCGTAAAATAGAAAAAAAAAATTTTTAAGCAACCAAAGCAATAGGTACCTATTTTATTGTTTAGTAAAAATATTTCGAGGCTTTCGATAATCAATTCTGTTTCAATAAAATTAAAACTTCGAAATTCATTTTAAATCTACAATGGACTGAAATGTGTGTTTGTATTAAGAGCTTATTTACAACTCCTTGTAATATTATGTTATTGTTCAAAAAATTCTTTGAAATTTTATGGAGAAATGCAACTTTCTATTTTCATTTCATAAACCTAACTGTCAAAAATAACCAGTAGCTAGCACTTTTTTCTTAGAGAAAGGCCTTCTTTTCTCTTTAAAAGGATAACCATCCTTACTTGAAAATTTACAACAAACTTAGTTGTAGATAAATAAGTGTGAAGCGTTGAGATCTTTTTCACTTTAACTAGTTTACACGCCTTCTTAATAGATTTATGTTTATGGAGTCGATATCAATGTAAATATATTCAACAGCTTTCGTTCTCAAGGTCGCCGCAAAACTTGCCCTACTTTTTATAACTTTCTGTTCTGTTGGTAATCATACGAATACAAACCCTCTACACTTCTGCCCAATTTATTCCTTATTTTTGAAACTTCTTGATTTATTCTTTGCAAAGCTGTAGCCATTTTAATAATTATGTATGTATACCAGCAGAACATTAGACGCTCGTGTCCGGTAACGCATGAAGTGAATATGGTTACGCAACGTCAATTCATTACATCCGACAAGTGTAATGCTCTAGTCTGTAATGTATAATAGACGCATAGTCGCATACAATATGAATATTACTTCACTCACTGTATGTTTTAATTGTATAAGTTGAATAATTACTCAGCAACCGCACAAAAGACTTCAACGATCTTTGCCGCGCGTCTCGCTACGAAATCGCACTAAGAAACGTGGCTACGATATTTGGCTCGACATATACAAAAGGCAACTTTTGTTAAGTTCATACAAAGTACATTCACAACTCTTCAGTTGTATGCAAAGTTGATGATAGCAATAGAGATCTCACAATAGTGCGAGACGCCTTTCTCCAAATCCGCAACCGGCATGACCGACTAACAGAGTCGTTTCTACTTAATGTCAATCGGTGCATAAACGGTTACTGCAGATTTATGTGCTATTGTTTTTAGGTCATGCGCACCTGAGTGGAATCGGCTGGAAGGGGAACCGCGGCGCCGGGGGGTGCGGCGCGATGATGGGCGCGGGCGGGTGCACGGGGACCGGCACCGGGTGCGCGGGCAAGGGGTGCGCCACCGCGTGGGCGGGCACGGGGTGCGCTGGCGGCGGCAGCGTGCTGTACGGCGGAGGCGGCACGCTTTCCAGCAGGTCGGGAGCCCGCGGCGCCCGCGCACGCCGGCCGCGCCGCCGCCGCGCCGGCTCCTCAGTCTGGCATTCTGCGCTCGCGACACTCCTCTCTCTCTCCGTCTGCACGGCACTGTTCACATTACAACTGGGCGGCGCATCCTGCACTTGCACTATGTTCACACTGGACACGTTCTGTCGGCTCGGCTCGCCCGGGACGCGCACCGAGACCGAGTCCGACTTGCGCAGCGGGGCGGGCGCCGGTACTGGCAGCCGCATCTCGTGGCGGGGAGTGATCGCGCGGTACGACGCGCGCGCATGACGACCGCCGTTCGGCGACTGGAGTGCGAGCGAGGGGGAGGGCGCAGGTGCCCCCCCGCCGAGGCTGGCCGCGGCCGCCGAGCTCGCCAGGGCGCCATCGGTGCGGGAGCGCGCGAGGGGAGGCGAGCGGCACTCGTACGGCTGCCAGAGCAGCGAGGAGAGCGCCTCGGCGGCGGACAGCGGCGGCTGCGCATACAGCGCGCCGCTCATCTCGTCACCGCGCTCCGCTGCCGCGCCGGCGCCGTCACCCGCCACCCGCTCCCGCTCCCGCCCTCGCCACCGCGCACACCTGTCACACACACAATAACCTAACTTTAATTTCATTTTATAACTATTCACAAATATCAAAGAATTGTATTATACTTGTGTTGAAAAATATTTTCGTGCCTTAGTTTTCTAAACAAACATAACAAAACTACATATATAGTCATATACCACCTCCGTGGAATACTTTGTGGCTAAGCCGCTCGGGTATAAAAACACGGAGGTCGTGGGTTCGATTCCGGCCTTGGGTCTGGTTGGTTGTAGGGCTTTTTCAGAGTCCGACTGGCTAGCTACCACCCTAACAGGTGAAATCTGCCGCCATAACAGCTGTGGCTGTGTTCCGGCAATATTAATGTGGGAGCCAGGCCTATACACTTGAAATCAGAGGCTCGAAGATCAAATGAGTCTACAGTCTGGCAGCACATAGAGGGGCGCTTCCAGGTAAAACGTCCCTCAGTGGAATAGGCTGCAGTCACCGCTTACCAGGTGGGCTGCGTGCCTGTCTGCCAACTGAACTGAACTAGTATAAATAATAAATAAAATCTAAGAATGTATACATAATATCAATATAAGAACATGGAATGGATATTTTTCATTTAAAGCTGCGAAGTCATTAAAATAATGAAGTTAGACAATTAAAACCACAGTAAAACATACGCTTATTAAAAGAAGCTTATTGAATTTTTCTTGAAAAAAATAATATAGAAGACGAAAGGAAGCTTCGAGTTTAATTAATTAGTCTCAAAATACTTAAGTTCTAGAAATGTGCATTATATTCATTAACACGGACAGTCATAGGTACTCAAGACGGATACTCGCAATACAGTTGCGTTGTACGATTATAATATGATATGACCGTATCACCCAGTATCACCATAACACAGAATTAATAATGGTCCTAATACTAATCTATAGCAGCCTTAGGGTTCTTCTTCGAACATAATGATACTCGTATTTATGGTACTTTTGTTGTTTCTGATACCCATAACCCAAATTACTCGTAGGTGCTCAAGCTAGTTACTTTGTTAATTGTTAATGTTTATTATTATCTAGGTAATTTGAAGTTCTCAGTCTTTGGGAAGGTGCGTTAGGGCAAAGCAATACGCGTTTTGATATCATGTTATCCAATCTGAAATGGGTATATTATCTATTGATTATTATGAATAACTTCAAAATACTACAGCACAAAGAGTCCTCAACACAAATAGTCCGACCGGTATTTTTGACGCCATCACCCAGTACTAAAACGTAATAACCACTAAAGCGAGCAATTAGTAGCAATTGAAATTAATAACAAAGCATCTTAACAAAGTAGAATAAGAAATCAAGGACGCCGTGAACGTTGGTTTGAAGTTCTTGTTATTATAGTCTAAGATCCCATTGCTCGATTCGGCAACTAATTGTTTTTTGATAAAATAAATTTTAAAATCCATAGAATGTTCCTTTAAAAATGTAGCCGCAATAAATGTTTGTATAATTAATTTTCTAATATAAACTGCAGCTCTATGTTTTTAAATAAATTTTATGTCGTTCTCAAGGAAATGATGTAAATAATTTAAATTGTTTCAAGCTTTCAGTCAATACTTGCAGCTAAATGTTTATATGCAACCTATCGCCATCCCATTGTAAGTTCAATACTCATTTAAAATTGATTTCATGATTAAACCAGATAGATGCAGAACTGAGCAATGGGATTCTGTACTATTAATAACAAACTAAATCTTGAAACTAGTTATATCACCAACGTAATCGTGAAATTACTGAAGCATTACGAAACTCATTGCCTGTTTGAAAATTTCCGACTGTACAGACGACTTGATTAATATTTATTAAATACATAGGTATAGTTCCCACTTGGTCCAAACGTATAGGTAAGTACTGTTAGACGAATAATTGGTAGAATCGAATTACACATCACTATGGTCACCGCGTACGGTGCTCCGCACTAGCAGAGAGAGGACAGATAGATTTTTACCGCGCTTGCAATGTATAACGCCAAATACTTAATTCTTAATATCGTAAAAGTCTATTAAATTGTAATTAACAAGAGAAATGCATTTATATCTAAAAGTACTTACCTATTACCTAGTACCTCGGTTGTCCTACAACCCTAACAAATAAAATAAGAGTAAATGAAGCCATTATACCTTAACTTTAAGGCTCGAATATTAAAGGAGGCTCCATCATGGCAGTATATTGAGCTATGCTTACTGGTAGAGAAAAGTTAGATGTGCTGTATGCTTGTCTGCCAAAGCATAAAATAAAAGAATAAAATGATTACTTAGTCTTTAAGATAGATGTAATTGATAAAAATCAATCAAACAATAATATCTAATGGTATCGCATACAGTAAAAACAAAAACACTCATACTCTAACTACTAAATTAATTATTACAAACGTAATTAAACAAGTTCAAATTATACTCAATACAAAATCATACTTCCAATTACGTTCACATTATTATAGCAAACGACATCTCAATGACTCGCTTAAACGTTTTGGCTTAATTGATGATTAGAGAACATGTAATTAAACTGTTTGTAGTTTTTGTCGTAGATTTGCTATGTAATTTATATATCAATCAAGATCAACAATAATAAAATACGATCTGCTAATTCGTTCACCATACAAAAAAAAAAGTTATGGATTTTAAATGTTAGTAACTTCTTAACCAGTAAGCGTTGCTCAATGTCACATCACACTGTAGGCTTCTCCGATCTGCGATACTTTTATTTCAAGTACATACACAGCTCCCACATTAATATCGCCCGAACACAGGCAGAGCTGTTATGGCGACAGATTTCACCTGTGGGGATTGTAGATAGCTTGCCGGACTCATAAAAAGCCTTTTCCACAGCTACTTGATAATGTAACTAACGACGTCTGTAGTATGGTCGACAAACCCATTTTCATTTCACTCGCACAACATCGGTCGCATAATATCATGCAGACAGAATAATAAGAACAATTATCTTTTGATGTTTCGACATTTACATTAAGTATACTTTTTCTATTGTGTAATCTCGAATGTTCCCACTAACAATTTTCTTTCATCCTACTACCTACGAGTACATCTTCTTTTATATCCAAAACGTAATTTGCGAAGACCCTATTATGTACGCTTCACCTTTGCAAGGTTTATTACACTTTCTTCAGCAGTCACAATTAAACGTCTCATTATTTCTCCGATCAATACAATGTTTGTTAACTCCGTCTGTCTATTGAAATCTTTGACTGCTCTAAGATTGAAATACCTAAATGAAATTAAAGCGTCGTTTGTGATTTTCTTACTTTAAACTCGAATGATTTTGATTTAATAAAAAATGATTCTAAATCACTGTTTAATATCGTCCCCTAATGTGTAAGATTCGTAACTTTAAATAATGTGAAATGATTTAAATCTTAAGATATTACACGATAGTGTGTATGTTTAATACCACCAGTTTCCAGACTCTGAACTGTGACTAAATAAAAAAAATATTATTTAATTTCAAATAAAAAAAAAACACAAATTGGTCCAACTCGGAATTTGAACCAAAGACTCCTGACGCGGCCATACATTTAGAGTGCGACTTACGGAGGTAGTCAATATGCGGTGTTCAACACTAACCAATAATTTACTTTATCTCTCACTAGCCTTCCGCCCGCGGTTTCACCCGCGCGTTATTTCTTTTTTCAAATATCCCCCCCTTCCCCCCACATTTCCGGGATCAAAAGTAGCCTATGTTCACCGGGGATAGTGTAGCTATCCAACAGTGAAAGAATTATTAAAATCGGTTCAGTAGTTTCGGAGCCTATTCAATTCAAACAAACAAACATACAAACAAACAAACAATCAAATCTTTCCTCTTTATAATATTAGTATAGAAGTATAGATTACCGTGCTACGAATGTCTAGCTTTATAACAAAGTGTAAAGTTATCTGCCGTTTTCGCGCTTTTTCTCCTTAATTGAATACTTTACCTGCAACATTGTTTAATTTAGGAAGGAGATTTATTTTTTTACTGCGTAACTTCCTTTTCTTATCCAGAGATTGGACATTTGCATAAAAAGCCGTTCTCTTCTATATTCCTTTAATCCTTTCTGTTAGGAGCGCCTCTGAAGAATAGAGATTTACTCCGACCAAACTTAATATTATGCAGCAAAGCCCGATGTAAGAATAAGCCTTAGACAGCGCGGAAACTTTATGAAAATTTAATATCGATGCAGCAAAAGTCGGGATTTGAGGCCGTTCGGTCTTAGCGAGGGAAACTTGCAAAAAGTATTTATACGTATTCACAGTAATAACCGCACCTACAGTTCTACAATATTGCAGTTTACATTTATTAATACATAAGTAGTTTGCTTCGTTCATCTATTAGCTTTAAGTACCCTGGGGTCCTAGGTACAACTAATAGTTTGAGCTAACAATTTTCGCATTTTGAACACATTATAATGAAAAGTGGAGCTACACTAGCCGAGTGGTTTCAAATGCTACTTTACGTAAACGAGTTTGATGGTTCGAATATCAGAGCGCACCTACGGATTTCTTTTAGTCCCACACACGGCGCTGGTCTTGCAAGCCTGCAGTTACGGCGCATAGAATGCATTCTTCTTCGCAAAAAAAAAGGTATAGGAAATATTTATTATTGATGTGTTAAAACTGTTGAAGTAAAAAAAAAAGTCTAAAATAAAAAGTTCTTCAAAGCTCAAAAGCAAAGCAAGGTACATGCATTTATAAGGGAAGGTGTATTTTGTTTGTTTTGTATTGCGACACGTGTACGAAACATGTACTGAAATAAAGTACTTTCTTAAGTAATCGAAATGATTGATTCGAAGAATATCGAGAATTGAGGATGCGATCAAATTAAATTAGATGTCAATAGAGTATCTTCTGAAGTGTATTTTATGTCTTATGCCTCGATGAACCCAGTTGCTCACTCGATACCCGAATTCACTTTTAAAAGTCGTATTACGACGTAATTTTCACAATTCGACAATTCCCGCTGGACCTGCGTGACTGTCACCCAGTAGGACGACAAAACGATTTTTTCCGGCCAACTGTTAAAACAGCTCGCTATAGCGAAACGAACAATTCTGCAAAGTTATGGATACTAAAATCTAAATTTGGTAAACAGAATGGCGTAACGTCTCAAGAATAAAGATATGGTCTTACTTGATAACTTTAATGCATTCTAGTTTGATACAAGATGAAAATCTACCGCATGTCACAAAGAAAAACTTTGCGGATAGTGCACAATACGCTTTCTCGAGCACGACGTGACGTCCAAGTTGCTCTCATATCAGCTTCACTCGAAGCATAAACTATCTATACTTTTCGAAGCTCATAAAAGGAGATATCGTGGTTACGTCAATATCGTTGGGAGATCACTACGGACGCAGATTTGCGGTGAAACGCAAAGTTACTTTCACCAAGGCCGCGCTGGCGCCGCGACCCCACTCCAACATTATAATCGTATACAAACAAATACGGATTCTGTTATATCATGTACGATTTTGCTGTCATAACTTTCGTTTTAATGTCACCTCCTACATGGTACAATGATTACGTGTCGGGAGGTTCGCAAGACCATTGTCTTTGAACTTGTAAGTAACTGATCGGGCTGACTTTTCTGCAGTACTCTTACATAATTTAAAGTGCTACAGTACAATAAACGAATAAGAGAAGAAGTTACAGAGATATGGAAGTTATGCATCCTTCACCGTACTGTCTTCAGAGTTTAAAGACAAAGACTATTAAATGTTACAAGTTGAATATTTTAAAATTGTCTTTGAGAATTAAAAGTGATCGCCTTTGTAGAGTAGTTTAGCCGAGAACCGGTCAATCACCACAAGGTGGACACCAATTCATTCTTCTTCGGATGTGAAAGAAAACCAGGGGAGTTTATTGGATAGTAAGTGGCTTAGTCCCGAGTTTCACACACGGTAGTAGGTCTCGCTAGTCTGCGGTAATGTTGCTTAAACACCTAAATAAAAGAGTCTTTAAGCTAAAGTGATTCTTAAAATGTGTTGTACTAAAGACCCACTTTATCAAAATAACAGCTCTATTCTCGTATGAATGTGCACCACCACCTTTAGACGAGTTTAATAAAATAGCAATACTAACCAACGTTTGGTAATTACAGGTAATTTCGGCAAAGCACTGTTTTTATTATTAATAACAATAAAAACAGCAATATTAAACTTTATGGCGAACCCAAGTACACTTAGCATTTTAACTGCTAAAGGATAATAAAGAGAGAGGTAAAATCGATAACTACCTACCTACCGATACAAAATTGACCCTTCGGTCCAACGATGATTTGAGATAATTAATATTGTCCCATTCCTGCCCTTCTCCTTCGTAAATCATTTGAATCATCGCAATCATTTGATTCATTGAACAATTTTGAAGCGCCTTTTGGCTTTTGCTTCAAATAACCTTTGGAATTACACGAACCCCTTATCAATTATAATTTTATAATGTGTATTGCAAATAAAATAAATTATTGGAATGATTAAGTTTTTTTTTCAGTTGTGTCATGAATCTCCCTAGGCGCCACCCTGACTTGAGGCCTCTCAAGTCGGGGTACCCGGGGATGGGCCGGTCAATAGCAAAGCTGGCACCGGCTCGTCCCAATCGGGGTTGAAAGGGAAACCGGGGGAGTTTAGTGGGTAGTGGACGTTGTTTTAGTCTCGAGTCCCACACACGGCCGTGGGTCTAGCTAGCCTGCGGTTATAGTGCATAAACGCATTCTCCTTCGAAAAAAAAAAGTTGTGTCATCATGAATAATTTTGGAGCGCTATAAACTTAATTATTACGACGGTTATACAAAATAATATTACATAATATACTGTATTCAGATTAAGTAAAAAGTATATGAAATGAACGTTATATCTCTCTCTCTCCCGCGCCTGTTTGCGGCGCGGTGATTCTGCCAATGTTAAGTGAAGGAGGGAGTTTCTATTTGCGTTAAAACATGGGTGTTATGATGTTTTAACGCTTCATGGAAACACTGGAGGATACTCTCAAGGTCACGGGGGAATGGACGCCATTGCGGTAAGAGCGTCTCATCTACCGATGAGACACACTACACGCAATACCCGTCCATTCAGTCAATTTGTTTCAATTTTCTTATTTATGACACTTCGTTACACTTTACTGAATGAAAATCACACCACTTTTCAACACCAAACTGCACTAGATCACAAATAAAAAGATTTAAAACTAAAAGACGCGTGGACCCATCGCCTACCCTCCAGTGAATCTATCAGTTAAAATTAGTTTAATAAATTAAATGAAGCGCAACCTTTAAAGTACCCTCAAGTCAGCAAAAACAAAAGTCAGAAATAATTTGTTCAAACCGGCAACTTAAAACAAAGATACAAGTTTAAATGTGAATTTAAATCTTTGCTATTGTATGGAAAATAACAATTTGTATTTATAGAAGTTTTCTTTGTTTCAATTTAGTATTTGAGCATGGATAATAGACTTAATACACAAATAGATCGTCACTTTGTAATAAGAATATTGTTTACATACCATTTCATTGTATAAATTACGTAATTTCAATTTCATTGTTTAAATTGTATAAACACAATATCATTATATAAATTGTGTAAATACAATTCCATTGTATAAATTGTGTAAACGGAACTCAGGACACTGAAGTCAAAAACATGAGGCACTATAAACCTCACGGTTCTTGCATAGCCTTGCTTTTACTTTACACTGGGCTCGGATTAAAGCTCTCTCCTTTGTAGACTTATGCAGCCAACTTATTATTTGCCTTCACAATACGGCCACAGCCTAAGTATCCTTACTGCAGCGACTTGTACTAAGAAAGATGGTTATAAATAGAGCTACACTAATGGAGAGGTATTAACCCTTCCCATCAGTCTTTCGGTAGTGAATTTTCAAAAGGATTAAGTGAGTCTTAACGGCATTGCATCAAAATTAATCCCTAAGCTGCTGGTGTTATATAAATACACTTTGTATCCCGATGAAACACTGTGTTGTCAACTCAAATGAAGTGAAGTAGAATGGAAAGTAACATCGAAACGGATAAGTGCTGTGCTCGTATTGTTTTTAAAAGGCATGCTGACTATCTATTTATACATATAGTTATTAAGTTGATGTTTTCATAAAAACAGTTTTTAAAATGTTTACTTATCTACTAGTTTTGCCTTACCTAGAATTTATAATTAAATAAGAGAAATTGCAATTGAAATATTTCGAACTCTGGACGTATTAAAATAATCGTTTACCTACGGACGTATTTTGTAAATTAATCGAAATGGTTCGATATGCCGGTCCCATATAATGTATTATGTATTTTAATAATTGCATTATAGTATTTATATTTGGTGCTTCCGTTATTTCTGTATCAGATAAACTTGTTTCATTATCTTCAGCTATTTCCTTTGCATCAGATCGATATAATAAAATTATGTGATTTTCGATATTTTTGTATTTTATTTATAATGCATTCTCAGTTAATTCAGTAAGTATATTTCATGTATTATTAATTCAAAAAGTTGGCAATACTGTTCAACGGATTATCTTACTGCACGGTCTTAGTAAGATAAATACAATAAATTATTGATTCTATCTGCGACATTGTTACCGCTCGTATTTGCTTAGACTACGGCTAATCCTTGACATTTATAGCTAATGCTATAATAAACAAACTCAGTAAGTAATATTTCAGTTAGATCATTTATTTAATCTTATTGTTATTTGTTTATAGTCTTTGGATTTAGTTTATTGCAAGATTAAATGTATATTCTTACTTAATAAGATCAAAGCATTTCTTTCCTTGCTTTTATTTTTTCACTCATAAAGCCGTATCTTTTTTATGAGGAAATTCTCCCCACCATCTTCTGCCCAAGGGAGCTATGGGATTGTGTGGGATTTCACATGGACGACAATAACTATCAAATGCTAACATAATCCGGAGAAGCTTCTACGCTTTATTTAAGGCGTTACGGAATCTTTATACTGGGATTTTCTTCAGAGAAAATAAATATACTTGATCACACACCGCTGCCTTGCGTTAAACTTATTAGCATATTGGACTTGTAATAAGATGTGTACCAGACAACAAATAAATGCTTCATGTGCGAGTTAAATAGCTAATAATAAATAATAAAATAAATAATATGGAGGATAAAAGGGATAGCTCATACTTCTCAAGCCTACGTTTGAACTGTTTTTGTTGCCATTTCGGGTCGAGTTTCGGGACACTGGTTTTAGTGAACCCAAAAAAACAGCTCTCTTTGTGTAGTCTTGGTCAACTTTAATGTATTTTTTAAATATCTCTCTTTGTGTAATTCTAATAGAACACAAATGTTTCAAGATTATTATTTTAAGATCGGATAATTTATTACTCCTTACTTATTGAACTTTATTTGATTCGTAACGCAGTCTGTCAGCAGATTAAAAGTAACGAAAAAATACCAACATCTTCTCATTCTGGAATTTAAACTCAAATCTACGATTGGTAGAATAAATAGTATTTATTCATTAATTTTTGAAAACAGGGGATTATAAATATTATAAGTAAATCAAGGCTGCATTTAGTCTGACATAAAAACAAGCGGATTGGTCAGGTGTTCGGAACAATTTTTTTATCCCGACCCGGGGATTGAACCCAGATCCTGGGACGTTGCTCAAGCGTCCAGACCATTAGGGGGTTAATAAAAACCTTATTAAATTAATAAAATTCCTATTAAAATCAAATCATGTTCACTATTCTTCTTGACTCCGCTCCGACAGTATCCGGGTCAGTACAAACACGGCCTAAGTGAACGAAAGCTAAACAGTACTGTTTTTATAGCACATCATTTTGGTAAAGCCGCCGTAAGCTAAGGTAAGAATATCGCAACAGGTCAAATAGTTACCGCTCCGCTTTCTCTAAGAGATTGACCGACAGGAAATCTTTTGTCGGTCGTTTGCCCTTTGCCCGTAGGAGACAAATAATGCAAGATAATTGCCAAATTACGTTGGTGAACGAAATATGGCCTAATGTAGAGTGGACATTGTTTTGTTATGCACAGAGCATTCTGGTCATCATGGAATCATGGATGATAGTTTTATTGATATAGAAGAAATAAATAACGCACAACATCACATACGTGCAACTTAACACAAAGTATGTAGCTTCAGCACAGTGTTATGGGTATTAGAATCAGCTGATGGCATTACGAGTATGTTCTTCACGTACGTGAAGTTGTCAGATTTTCAACTACACCACCACCATGCAAGAAATATCTATACTCCATAATTAAATCTTCGTTCTTAAGGCAAGGACGATAAATTAACTGCGTACATAATACAGTCTATTGATAATGAACTTTATTGCAATAATTATTTAAGGTAGTGGATACCATAAAAGATA
This sequence comes from Mecyna flavalis, assembly GCA_949319885.1. NCBI lineage: Eukaryota > Metazoa > Arthropoda > Insecta > Lepidoptera > Crambidae > Mecyna > Mecyna flavalis. Next base: position 9,360,331 of record OX439435.1, on the reverse strand, counting down.
TAAAATGATACAAATCTATCTACTTTCATAAATACGATACCGACAACCACGACGATATCTCGTCAGTATATTACTGCGATTGCACAATCGCTCAAAGTAAGTTTCAACACGCACGCCTAGTACTAACAATGTTTTGATGACTAAATAATAATCGCAGTAAAAAGTATTATATAGTTATTTAACAATAGATTAAACGGTTATGCTGCACACGTAACATGCAATGTGCTCGCGGCTTTGTCCTCGTATTATTTAAAACTGACATAGGCCTATCGTCTACTATTTTTTTTTTATGTCAGAGGCGGCAAACGAGCTAACGGGTCGTCTGATGGTAAGCAAATACCGCGCCCATGGACATCTGCAACACCAGAGGGATAGCCGATGCGTTGCCGGCCTACTACTTTAGGTATCTTGCGGCAATGTCTTATGTGTGTTTTTACGACTAAGAAATAAGACTCTGGAAGACTGCATTCCCACACAAAAAGTTGATTTATGTCAACTTCTTGTGTGGGAATAATTTGTTAATATTTATTCATAAAATCGCAACTCAGTTGGTAGATAGATACCTACCTCCTTAGTTGGTAGATGACTTATCAAATAAACTCATTATTCTAATTTTATTGCTATTAAGTTACATCTTTAGGGGTTCCAACTAAATGTTTACCTGTCAGTCAAAATAACCCCTTTAAAATATACTTAAAGGTACTGCCAGGCAATATAATACGAGTATACATTTTGTTTTTAGAACCCGAGATCGACTGTTCTTTAACTTGACTGGCTTGTAAGAAACTTGTTGACGTAAATCATTAACAATATAACATATAAATTCTACTGTAATTAACAAAGAACACCACGACTTTGCCTTTTAATTCTGACAAGCCGCTAAATTAAGGTCACCTTCGCTATTCACAAGAATGAGGATAATAAATTATGTTATTTAATAACATTAATGACTTATAGTACTCCCATCATGTTTGTACCTAAGTTTCCAATTTAGTAATGTGTATAATGAATTTCATGTCCACACAAAAATGCATTAAAGTATTAAAGTTTATGAACGACATTTCGAAGGTGCGGCCGTTCTGATAAAAGAAGTGTGAATTAATCACTATGTAGGTATACATAACAGTATGACCTAAGTAGTACAAGGTAACCTACATTTGCTTAGCTAAGATTTTCGCAAGGGTTTTCCTGAAGTCTTCCACAGCACTTAGCATTACGCACGCAACGCCCTTCTTCTAAATAGCGTTGTGTAAACAACTAAACATACAGCTCTACATAAATGTATGTAAAAAGGGCTAGATGGCGAATGTGGAAAATCGAATGGCCACGCATTTTTGGTAATAAAATTATAATAAAAATCAACATAATATACCTTTCTGCCATACGGCGATCTTAAAACGTTTTTTAAGTGCTTTTAGTATAATCTAAGTAAACATACAGTTTAAAAAAGAAACACAACGAAATCGCGTTGTATGGGCTACATACGTAGTACTACTACGAACGTAGTTTTAAGAGTTCAGCAGATTCGCGAAATACGCGGTCAAGTCAATTAAAGAAACGTACTTTTCTCAATTGCTTGCCTTTGTGTTGTCTAGGAGACGACTTCTGTTAACTTCATGTGCACTTACAATACCAAAAACATTAGTTGTATCTAGTTTAGATTGTAGTTTTGATGATTTTAAATTGTTGATATTACCTATTACTTATATGTACCTATATTTTATTAAAACCGCGTTCAAATGGCCGACTTTCTAATATATGTATTACACTAAATCAGACAAAATAATTTTCGGTTTGTGCTTCAGTTAGTTTAAATAACGTGTCAGTCTATTAATTAATAACTAATACAACTAGAAGATTCCTAGAACCAAAATGGTATTATAGTAAACAATGTGAATTAATAAAATCAGATGACATGAAGTTAAAAATAACTGTAAATATATAAGCGTAGATATGACAGCCTACTTATCCTATGAAAACATAGTTGAAATGAAAAATCTCAGCTACCTTTTTGTAAGAAATATCGACGATATCCAACCATTGAGTTCATTATTTGGAGAACGAACCCTTTCATAATATTACGAGAACGTATTCAAATAACTTAATAATAAAAGAGAAGAGAGCAGGCATCAAAAATCAACAGTTATTTCAACGCTTTTTTTTTATGTCAGAGGCGGCAAACGGGCCGTCGGGTACTCGGGTCGCCTGATGGTAAGCAATCACCGCCGCCCATGGACATCTGCAACACCAGAGGGATCGCTGATGAGTTGCCGTCCATAAAAGGGGAATCACGATAAATATTAAGTATTTGGCTAGATAAATAATTAATTTTATGCTTTTATACACGTAATATTCTACTATTAAAAGTGAGAGTTATGAGATTTCTTAACAATCATTTCTGAAATGAAACTATGAAATCTATGCAGACTGAATATGGAGTGATTATATTTTTATTTAAATGATATTGCTTGTATTTTATGCGACAACTTTATTCAATGAAAATTAAAATCATTCAAATCAAAATAGTTATTCTTTATTTGTGTAAACTTACATAAAGTATTTAAGAATCTAAAACCTTAAACACTGCTTCATAAAGTAAGCACTTCGAGCCCCACTTAGAATATTTTCTTCCATCATTAATTACGTCTTTGTTGCATAATGATTACACGAAAGCCTCAATGTAACAGAGGGATTTGTGAAAAATGGCTTCTATTACGGTGCCGAATTGTGTTGGCGTCAGCGATGATCCTCTCCGCTCATGAGGATGGATTACAGCCGCGGCCGCGCGAACCGTGACAGATGACGCGGTAATGCGCCCAGTGTCGCCCGCATTTGACGCTCATTGATTATTGCGTCATAACGATCGCTTTACTGAGAGTTAGACTATAATAGGATTGCGGACAGAATCAATTTTCTTTTGTAAGCTGCATTTCAACTTTGGTGTAATGCCTATAACATTACACCAAAGTCGAACACACAGTTTATTTGTAACAAACCGCAAATAAGTTAAGATAATGTGCGTACTAATTTTATACTTTGTTTTAACAGAAAGTTATGTTATATTAAAATGTATTCATAATTGAAATAAAAATTATCAGAAAAACTACGAAAATATACGTTTGCTCAGCACGTCTTCCACAAAAACAATATACTATTTGAATATCGTATCATTGGATTCGGAAGGAAAAAGTGATGAAAGTTTCTTTAAAAAAAATACTATCGCTATCAATGACTAAAGTCCATGTGAGCGAAGTTGCAAGCGGAACTTGCTTGTTGTCTATTACATCTACTCATTACGCACACTTTAACAGCAGCGGTATCTAATTTATCGAGATTGCAGACTTTCCATTTCATGAATATAACGTTGCACATGAAATCCAATCCCATAACTGCATCGGATCGTCGAACGGATATTTATAGAAACCAAACAAAATACACGGAATAAAACATTTAATGTTATTCCTATTTCCATGTTCTATTTTCTTTTCCGTTTTAACGCTTGTTGGGAATTGAATTTACATGAAATAACAAGAGTCGGGTTGTAATATTTGAGTCCATAAATTCCTATTGCGTTGTTTTTGTAACATTTCATTTTTGTTTAGAGTAGAGAGAGCACTGACTTTGAAATAACGCCTAAAATTAATTTCTGTCTTTCTATATATAAATAAGACGTGCAAATAAATGTCACTGGGGTCACCGAGAGAGTTTATTTCATTAAGAAAATGTGAATATCTGTGTTTTTAATATTACACTTTTTTAAGTTAGAAATAAAGGCATTGCAAGTCATAAATATGTATGTAAGTACCTAGATGATATTTGGGCAAAACATTTTTCACGTTGGTCTGATTCCTAAAAGCCATGCTATTGTACTCAGTGCGATTCCCAGGTTAGTAAAAGTATCGTTTGGGTTAACAATTTAAATAGTAGTATAGTTTCTTTATTTCCAATCTGATTTTTTTAAATTTGATTAATTTGGCCGAGTTTTACCTTGCTTTACTTTATTACGTACACTTCTTGAAAGAGCCAGAAACACCCACATGTTTCGGTTTCGGTTGAACTACTATAACGGTTTAAATTGTCATTTGAGTCTAGTTCGAAACTCAGTCTAGCAGATATCAGTTTCTGAATTAGTAGCTCTAGCAACGTAGCAACTCAACTTGAGATCAGATGAAACTTAAGCCAAGTTTCAGACACGAATTTCGTTGCCGTCAGAACCCGGCAGATTAGTAATACATTTACATTCGTAATTACAATTACCACACTTGTAACAGCTCGCAAACGCGAAATAAAATAGAATGCGCTCCCTTTGTGACGACGAACAACAATGGCCCGACGGAACTCAGAATAAAAATGAAAGTGGATTCGCCTGTTATTTTTATAAACTCGACAATCTTGTTTCTTTCTGTTCCGTCCTCATTAACATACGGTGAAGCCCGGCGACAGTAGAGCGAACTTTTAACGCGATTTATGGCAATAAGCCGCGAGTTATCTCAGACTGCTTTTGAAAAGCAAATTGACTTGGCTAAGTTAACTAACCTACTTTTGTTTTATCTATGTTGCTAGTTTTTTGTATAATGTAGCCTAATAAGGACGTCTTGCATGATATGCATATTTCGTTTATCGTAAGCACCGTAAGTATACTGCCGTATGACACACTTAAATTAGTATACTTTTGTACAACGTTATTTTATTAATAAAAAAGGCGAGGTCATATTTTATATTCTGTGGCGAAGGTACCACTAAATGAATTTTGTCATTAATTATTATTGGGGGTTAAAAAAAACCACAAATGCAGGGCAAAGGCTTTCCGACCCTTCTATTTTTAGCAGTCTAGGGCAATGGTGTTAAATGTGTCGAGTTCATCTCGCTATTGCCGAAATCACTGGTATTTTTTATTTTTAAAATGTGATGCTGTGTTTCTACACAGCATCAAAAATTGAGTTCTCCCAAACCATACTATTTTCGGTTTAGATGTGTATTGCAATAAAGAAAAGGTTTTTGCTATGGTAATTAAGTAATTCTAGATTTTTTTAAGTAGAATTTATTGAATTAATTAGTGTACTAACTTTAGAAACAAACATATTGAAAATTAAAAAGCTAAAAGATAAAATTAAATTTTTACTTAAGAAAGGTAATGCGTAAAACAAATTATTTTAAGACTCGAAAATCGGTCAGCATTTTCCTCAACATTTCACTTTTTGACCTAGCAGTAAAATATATCTACATAGCTAAAATTTCATCTACTATATTACAGAGCCGACAATGTTACGCTCATATTTTATTTACAAAGCTCTCCCATTGTAAATATTTCATGATTTGCACGGAATATTCATAAACGTGAGTTTCATCGAAAAATTCTAACAAAAATATAGGGTTCGATGGATTGTGTGAACAACGGACTTTTTAAACTCTTCACATAGTACATTCGCAGTCTATTTATTTGTAACTGTTTTTCAAGTAAGTGACAAGGCATTTTAGTATTCAATTACTATCGCGTTCGGTCGAAATCATAAGTAGTTAAACGTTTCAAAGAGCCTTATTTCTGTAGTAATAAGGCTTAGTAACTATTTAATAATCGGTGTTAAGGCGTTTTTGAAAGTTTAAAATGCTCAGCTACTTTTGGTGTTCACAGTATAAATATTCCAAAATAATGGTCACACCATTAATGATTATCACGTCATTGATTTAACCCCATGTCTCGTCTCTCTAACGTTGGTAAAAGTGGCCGCTTTGCTATCAGGATCATCGATTGCCTATATAAACTATTATACCTATATGACTCAAGACTAAAGAATCTCTAAAGTGTGATAATTTTGACCTCAAGCCAGGCTCATCCCTTTTGGTTGTGCAGAGGAAACGAAGGAATCTTGTGGGTAGTGGGATAACCATTTTCAATTCATAATCCCATAGCCGCAACTTTTCCTAGTTTGTAGTTACGGTGCTCGAAACCTTTCTCCTTAATATGAAAGAAAATTATAGCACAAAGATAGTGGACAAATGCTTATATAAACATAACAAGCTCCATTGTAAAATAACAATAGGCCCGATCAGTAAGCTTAAATGCAAACAGTGATAGTAATTAACTAGGCATTCTCTACATTACCATGAACAATCACAGCTGCTTACATCTAAATGTCAGCGAGTCAAATCGGCATTGGTCTAGTCACGTCTGAGAATCATTCTCACAGCGTAAACGGGTTCTAGAGGTCACTATGATAGACCCACGCTTAGAGTACTGTTTCATGTTTCACTACTTAATATGGCATCCCGTATGTTCAACTTGCTCGATGATGTATGGTAGTGACCAGGCATGTAACGGAGGTAAATTTATTGGAAACGAAGTCGGAATCGGAGTTTTTAAATGGGAACAAATTAAATGACCACCAAAAAACACAATCGTTACCCAAACAGCCTTATCCAAAATAAATATAATATGTACAAATAAACGAAACCTGTACCAAAATATTTCGGGCTATTTAAGTCATGCCTGCACTACAAAAACTTTTCGTAACCCAAAAAGGCCACGCGTGCACCAAATTTTAACTAGCAAAGTTTTGTGTCATTCTTACCCAAATATATCATTACGTTTGCCATAAAATGTATTTATATAACCAAGTATATTAAATTGATTGATAAGATTTGTGTTAGGTTAGGTTAGAACTGCGACCACTAAACGCACGAGCCGAGCGAGCGTAGCGAGCGTGCCGCGGCAGCGGCCGGCGAGTGCCAGAACTGAATTCTACCCATTTTACTTGGTCGGGACAGAGAGAAAAAGATTTTGATTATTTACTATCAATCGTCAAATGGTATATAGTATCGGTAAATCTTTAGAACTTCATTTATATTTTTTGGGTATACAATGATTTTTGTACGCATTACTTTAATTTATTAGGATAAAAATATGTAACATATTTGGATGAAATTTTTAAATACAATGCGAGTACAAATTTGGTGCACGCGTGGCCTTTTTGGGTAGCTCAGCGATTATTCTGACGATACTTACGTTTTTTAGGTTAGCAGACTTAACGTTTATTGGTGATCATTTCATAATAAAATGGGGATTAAATTCTGGTAAGTACCTACTTAGGATTTTTTGGGCGTTATATTTCATTATATCTGGTGGTTGCTTAAACCTAAGCCTTTTTAAATTTGATTTATCGGAATCGGAGTTGGATGCAGAGGCAGAAGTAGTAGCAATATTATTATTGAAGGACAAATAAAAACATCATCCAGTATTTTTTTTGTTTTAATTACAAGAACAAATTAACACAGACAATGAAAAATTCGACATGTTTCTAACTAAACAACAAATTAAATCAAATGCATTTACTCTAAAAATAGTGTATTGCGATGCTTAGACCTCCGACTAAAACCTCCGATTTAAAAGTTTCGGGGTTGAAATCGGAACCGAAAGTGTAATAATAATCGGAAGTTCGGAATCGGAATCGAAGCTCCGTAACATCCCTGGTAGTGACTCTGCCCTATACCCAGTCACAGTTTATAGGGTTTTTGTAATACTGTGACCCAGTGATGGTAGATCATAGAGAAGACATTCACCAGAGAGGAAATGTTATAATAATTTTGATAATAGTTTCAAGGAGTAGTGCCGAGCGTTAAATAATTGGCAAATGCCATTGCCAATTATTTAAAGTAATTACGAGGATTATTCGTAAAAAATTAAGTATTTCTCTGTCCGTTTACATAATTTATATTATCTAAGAAGCTTTTTAGTGAGGGCATTAAGAATACTGTTTAATAAAAAAAAATTATATTGAGACCAAATTGAAAGGTGCTTAAATACATTGTATACATCATCACTAATTAGTATTTACATTGGTATATAAGTATTAAAATTGAAACATACGTTTATTTTTTTACGTTTAATCTACTTGAGGCAAAATTTTCCAAGGACTTTCTTATCACTGACTCGAAAAAAGCCGGAGTGAGGGTCGATTAAAGGATTTTTTAAGGCTTATTTACTTTTCGTTGAAAATCTCGCTAAAACTAAACCTAACAGCATTGTATTACAAAAATCCAATGAAGCGTCAAATCTGAACCAACAACGGCAAAAAAATTGTACGTGCTACGATAACATCGTTTTTTCTCTTAAAAAAACTTGCTACCGATTACAGCGAGTGCAAAAGGATTTAAAAATCAGGAGTGAAAAAGGCAAGCTCTGAGATTTTTCACCTTTTAAACGTTGTATGGGATCGTATTGTTATTTTTTTCGATGATTCTACTTACTATACACTTTTTAAATTAGCGAACGATTTGGAGTAGGTACCTATTCACTGAATTTTTCCAGCAATTCAATCTTTCATTACCAATTTACCATTACCTACCATAGGTTCATAACTTATTAGATAATATAATTACTAATATTATTATCGATAAAACTTAAATGCTTTGGAGGTTTTAGAGTTACTTAAATTAACAAGAAAGTTCCAACCACTCCAAGACTAAGTGCTTTTGAAGTCTTAAAAAATTATATTAAACATTTAAAACAAATACAAGTTACAAATGATTTAACTGGCACTTTAAAACAAAGAGTCTTCATTTACGGAACGAACATCAAACATTGTGAAACCTACACAGATAACGAAACTACAACCTTCAAATACAAGGTGCTTTACTTAAAACCTTTTCGAACGCATATTGTACGAGATATACCTACCTACCTACTATACGTACAAAAAAATATTGGTGCTTAGAACATAGAGTCATGACAACTTAAATAACTATAAATAGTACTAATCAAATTGATAATACTAAAACAAATTAGAATAATGTAGTAGTAAAACCTGGGCCAATCTACAGCTTAGATGCGTAACATTACTGTTTTTGCAAAAACATAAATACCATGTACTTACATCCAAACTGGTATAAACTTACACGTTGATGTTCACAAATGTACGAGTATGTACCCACCGTATGGGAATCGAACCGTTTTAGCAGACTTCTTAGGGTTTACTCCGTAGGTAATCAGTTTTATAGTCAAGTAATCTAAATCTAGGTTTTAAAATGTGTTGTTTATGTTAATAAGCTGAAAGTTTATCCATTTAATTGTCTTCTATATAAACTCTAAACGAACGCCAGAATTATTGCTTTAAAATTATTACTAATTGCTGTTCCATTTCCAATATGCAAATGCTTAGCTAATTGCTAATACGATTTTAACCCAAGATTAAACTGCAGAGAATACCGTTAGAGAATTTTAATGAATGAATAAGTAAATAACGATGTTCTATTTACATTAGTTATTCAATCAAATTGAATTAATTTTGACCTTGTTTCTTTGTTCGACGTATAATGCTGAATGTATGTAATTAACTCGTGTGTTGGTGTACGTATAATTTATGTCTATGTTAATGGATCTTCAGAATGATATACTCGTAAATAACTGTAAAAACTGTCGATGACTGCTTTGGTGTAAGTATTGGTTAAATAGTCGGCTTCTCTATGTACGTCTTACTACTTACTACTTCCATCGCCGCATGGCACAAACATTTCATTTTGTATGCATGAACATGTATGTAGCATTCAAAGGGCTTTATAAATTAAGTTTATATAAACAAAGATATTTATTATTTTATATGGTAAGCAAAGCTCAGGGTTGGTCAATAGCCACAAGGATGGCACCGGCTCGCCCCAATCAGGTGTGAAGGGGAACCGGGAGAGTTTAGTGGGTAGTGGACGCTTTAGTCTCGAATCCCACAAACGGCTGCGGGTCTAGCTAGCCTACGGCTACGGCAATTAATATGATTCGGCTTTATAATTTAAATCTAAAAATATTACTACCCATTTAAGAGCCGAGGATTCTCCTTCACACCCGGGAGGGACAATCCAGTGCCCTTGAATTTTCTGCAGTTTCCCCTAAAATGCTCAGTCTGCGAATTGCGTAAGTAGTAGACGTAACTGAAACAAGACCATTTTTGTCATGCCAGTATTTTAACATCTAACTAAGCATTAGGCACGTAACAGTATTAACGTTTCATTCAGTGAGTACTCGCCCACACCCGGCAAATAAAACGTGCAGCGACGGCTCAATCTTATTAGTATGAGCATTATTTCATTACGCAGGCGGCTACGCTTTGCCGTCTGAATCTCGGACGATTCAGGGCCGAATTTAGGAAATGAATCGTATTTTTCGATATTATGAAAAAAAGGTTAAATAAATTTTGCGTAAATATCTTTGAATATTTTTACTAGACTTTGATTTTATATTAAGAGTTGAACAAAGAAAAATAATTGCGTAATGTCACCGAGTATAATTCGGATCTTATGTCCATGACAAATATAATATTTGCATATATTTATCTATCCAATCATTTTGTATTATTTGTTCTCTATACCCAATATACCTACTACAAATAGGTATTTTTGGTAGAGTTGGAGAAGAAAATCTAAGTATCCCAAAGCAGCTGTTGTGTACTTACAAAAATAGTTAATAACTAGGCTAAAATAACCGAAAGGCATTAATGAATATTGATTTCGCTAGCTAGTGGTTATGGTGGGTAAAAGCATTCTCTTCTAAATGGACAGCAGCACTAACATAGCGTCCGTTTGTCTTAATAACCATAGACCAACCAAAAGCTCCTGCCTCCGGCCCTGCACGCATATACGGCTGACCAGATTCAATTACAAGCAAATTGATTACTGTCTGTCTAAGCTGTGGTTTCATTTCACGTAGCACTGATAATGCACTTGATTACAATAACAATGGGGGCGCTAAAACGTGCCTTGTATGACGCGCTACCTGCAATGCTGACAGACAATAAAACCAAGGCATCTTTGCTCTATGCTACGGTATAATTTAGGCTGCGTCCCCAATAGGCAAACTGTTAGCGGCAGACTGAGTGAGCCGCAAAGTGGCGAACTGAAATTTAAACGTCGCAACCGGTTTTGCTGGGAGTCGGCCGCTCATTGAGATAGTCGGCTCGCGTAAACTGCGTACAGTGAGCGCAAAACTAGCAAACTGTGGACACTTCCTTTGTTATATATGGAAAAGCGTACTAAATCGATAAGCCGCAAACTCAGTCTGCCGCTAACAGTTTGCCTACTGGGGACGTAGCCTAATTCCCATTTTGCAGAGTCGAGAAAGGAGAACATCATCAGCCCGTAACAGTCCACTGCTGGACATAGGCCTCTCCAAATGTTCGCCACACTGATCGATCCTCGGCCACTCGCATCCAGCTCCTGCCAGCCATCTTGCGCAGATCATCGCTTCACCTGGCCATAGGGCGTCCTACTCTACGTTTATCGAGACGCGGTCTGCACTCTAGAACCCATTACCTAATATTTGTTTTTCCAGTAGATGTAGTAGATGCTTTTATCCTAATATTTGTTTTTCCAGTATTTATGCAGTATGAACCTAACTTCATACTGCATGCGTGAGCGGTTTGGAGTTTAACCAGCCCTTGGACCCACGTCAATTCAATCTCTGGAGTTTTCAATAAACACTTTTTGATGTTACCTTATCAAACAATATTATTTAAATTTATACTAATATGTACATATTATAAAAAGGAAAGATTTGATTGTTTGTTTGTTTGTATTGAATAGGGTCCGAAACTACTAAACCGATTTGAATAATTCTTCCGCTGTTGGAAAGCTACACTATCGCCGGTGAACATAGGGTGCTTTTGCTCCCGGTAATGTGGGGGGAAGGGGGGATATTTGAAAAAATGAATTATGCGCGGATGAAACCGTGGTCGGAAGGCTAGTAAAAAAAATGCGACTTCCATCACATTCACGTTGTGCGTATTACAAATGTTATAATATGTAAACACAATTTATTTATCCAATTTATGTTGTAATTACAAAGTCAAGCAATTACCCGAAACGTGGATTCTCCGCATTTGCCGGTACTTGCTCCTAACTGATCGACGTAAATGAAATCAAAGCTGTTTGTTATAACAATGAGACCGGCGAATTTGGGAGCGTGTGGCTGACGTCTGACATTATTAACCAGCTCCAGCTAACCAAACTGACAATTAAACGGTCGTTCGTTTTGCGATAAAGCTAATATCTCATTTGTCTAACGCTGCGAAAGTTATAACTAACATCTGTATCCGTATTTATACTTACCAAATTTTCTAATTTATACTAGGTATATGTATAAATTAGAAAATTTAAAGTTCGCAGAAGAAAAAAAGGGTATTGCTCCTCACAAAAAAGACAACAACGAAATGGTGCACTAAAGAGATTTTGTCCAAAAACGATTATGTCCCTAATGCGTTATTTTGTTCAAAATCTTTTGTAGAATAAGCAGACATAGTTAGTAAAACTTCAACAAGGGTTTAGAAAGTAACCACTTCTGTATATAAAGTTACACTATATCTTAATAAATATCGTCCTGTGTTGTTAAGAATATAATCTTAAAATCTGATATGAGAGCCTACAGTGTGGCAGCACTTTGAGCGGTGCTGCCTAAATAGGTAAGTATCCGTCAGTTAAGAAGACCGCATCAGACTGGGTCGAGATAATATGAAGGCTGAGATCGACAGACGCATACAGCTGGGCTGGGCAGCCTTTGGGAAGATGAAAGCAGATGTCTGGACGTCAAAGCTGCCCCAGTCACTAAAGACCAAAGTGTACAATCAGTGTGTTCTCCCGGTTTTAACGTACGCTTGCGAGACTTGGCCCCTGACTGCGAGTTTGATCAACAAACTTAAAGTCACCCAGCGCATGAGCGCAACATGGAACGCGCGATGCTTGGACTGTCCCTGCGCGACAGAGTCCGTAACGAAGCCATCCGCCAGCGAACAAAAGTGGTAGATGTCGGCTATCGCATTGCAAAGCTGAAGTGGGCGTGGGCTGGACATATGTGGCGCCAGCAAGAAGACAGATGGAGCAAACGCGTTTTCTGTTGGAGATCTCGCTCCAAAAGACCAGTCGGCAGACCACCAGCGCGCTGGTCCGATGATTTAGTGGAGGCCGGTGGCCCCTTGTGGCAAAGGGAAACCTATAACCGGGCTGTCTGGAGAAAGTCTGGAGAGGCGTATGCTCTACGGTGGGCGAAAATGCGCTGAAGAAGAAGAAGAAGACCGCAGTGGCCACTTACCATCAGGTTGGCTGCGTGCTGTATGCCAACTGAAACTACATAAAAATATGTGTAAAAAACATAATAAACACCCTCAAGGATTATATCGATCGATTTCGTTATGGGTAATGTAGCGTTTACAAACCATGTCGTCATATACAATAACGTAGAAACGAGTTACGACGAAGCAGTAAATTTGACGTCACTCGCTCCACACAAATAAAGCCAGGAGTGACTGGGTTACTGATTGTTCAATTGGGGTAACTCTTTGTTGTTCATTAATCTTGTTGTAACTTTTGACTGTGATGTTTAAAGATATTTGGAAATCTAATAATGAACATGTCAAACAATAAACAAGAGGTTTTACAGAAAAAAAGCTCGTGGTTTCAAAGATCACAAATTAATTGAGCGTATACCTGGCGGTGGCTGGAAATATGAAATATTATACTGCTTACATAAATAATTATACATAAAATTAAGTAAATATTTCAATTAGGCGTAAAATAATATCGCCCGAGTTTGTTTTTATTAGCTCCGCCAAAATGAGCAAATATATTATTAGGTACTGGCCTTATACCCGCAGGTTCAGCCGTGTGGAGTAGACGACATTATTCTGTAATAATGTGATATTTTCGCGAGATAAAAAGCCTGTGTCAGCCACTCTTCGGCTCCCAAACTTCCCCATGGCAAAAAACGTCGATCCATTGCTCCTTTGGGACGTTAAAGATGGACAAACAAAAAGTGAAACGGAACCGAACAGAATCCCAGTATATATAGAAATAAGAAATTTTATCAAAATTGGTTCAGTGGTTTAGGCGTAAAAGCGTAACAGCCAGACTAAAGACCGAGTTACTTTCGCATTTATTACATAAGTATGGATATAATGTAATTTGTTCCTGGGTTTACCATCTAATACCGGTATTAACTCCCAAATCCAGGGAGCGCATATTTTACATCTGCAATATGTACAAAATACCGAGGTGAATTATTCAAAAACGAAGTTAATCCACGACCGGCGAGGTGAGGTAGCCGTCCAACTTCTCGTACATGATTTATTCGCGGCTTTGTGAAAAAAGTTTTGTCACGAACGGTCTCACCTGTCCACCCAAAGCTCTGGGGTTCGATAAAACCCCAGACGCCGACAAGTGAAGCCATCAGCAGGGCGGGGTGCATAAATAATTTAGCCGGGCAATCCGACGCTTGTTTGCATGCGGATTATCATATTAAAAGGATATCAGGGTCGACGAACGGCAGTCCGATACAAATGCAAACAATATCATGCAACATTTATAAAGACAAACAGAAGCGGTGCGGCTAAATCACCGGCTCGCTATTGGGCGCTGTATAAATTGATACAGCGAGCGGTTATCGTTTCGGCTGACGTCGCATCGCTCATTAATTAAAGGAATATTTGGCACTGGGGAAATGTTGTGTGTTAATATAAACTTCAAAAGCATATTTAAACGGTTATTTAAACCAAACGGATGTAGCTTCAACATCATTGATGTCTTATTTTGAAGCCCTGAACAATTTTTCTTCTTCAGTTATGTAATATACAAAAAACTTACTTTCTACTGACATGTGTAGCTTTCGTCTTGTTTTACTGAAATTCTACAATTCTGCATTGAAAATAACAATTTAAATGTTCCAACTCACAAGCATTACTATGTATTGAGTCGTAAGCTCTAACTTGAAACTAATTAGCTCTTTTCTCTACGGAGCTCTTTTATACGTCAAGTACAAACGAAATGCGCTCTCAGAATTCAGAAGTGGCTGTCATTTCATTTGCAAACGGGTTTCCGTTCTCATCCCCCATATCAGGCAACAATGCGCAATGGTAATTACGTATACAAATAACGCAAATAATTCGCTGGTACGAGTTTCCTAAGTACCCGAAAACAACGCGACAAGAAATTGCTCTGATATTGCCGCAAGTTTGGGACGCCCGAGTTTTGCATATTTCAACAAACGGAGAAGTTGTTAAGTGCTATGATGCGCGAAGACGCGTTTGACTGTAATGTATTTTGCGAAGAGTGCACAGAATTTAATCCCTAACGGCGATCAGTGAATAGTGTTTTACAAGTAAGCGGCGTCCCGCGGGATCCCGTCACGGCTCGTGATCCTGCATCGATGGGCGGAAAGAAACTGGGACAATGTAAAATGTTTTTGTGCACAACGGAAACAGTTTATTCAGTTCTGCCGGGCGACTGGCGGTAAATAAAACAAGCCGCAATCTCGTCCATTGGGAAGTGAGTTTGTGTATTCTCGTATCGAATGTTTGTAGACTTTGCTTTATGTAACATTATGCTCTAAAGTTTTGTTATAGGAAATAAATAGGCAAATTGATAAGGATTCTTGTTCTGGCTAACGTTAAGAATGAAATTATGATCCTATAGATCAATTATGTAGATAAGTATGTCTATTTAAATAAATGAAAATGAAGCGCTAAAATGTACGAGTATACCCATAATTTAGGAACGACTGCACTGAATTAGATAAAGATTTTCGTTTGTCACAGTCAAGCAAAGGTTAGTAAATGATAACTTTCACCCATACAGAGCTGGAGTTGACAAGTTTGTAATTAAAACAACATTTATTAGATTTTTAAAATATTTCAAATAAGTTGACCTATAATAATGTTTGTGTAGGAATAAAATCCAAAGTCACGTACTGTCTTACTCACAAACGTCATGAGTCGAGGCAATGTTTTTATTTTTAAGAGAACTATACACGTGTTAGCATTCTTGTCTTCAGCCTTCCGCCACTAGAGTGAACCCAATTTGGATGTTTATGAATTGAAATTTACCAACGTAAATAGCAAAATTGGTAAAATTGCGAATCTCCGGAAGAACCGGTCCCCAAAAAAGGTATGTCAGAAAATATTCTAGCACAAAAACGATGCCATAAATTGGAGTTAAGGAGCTGACGATAGGGTTCGGTGGCTTAACAATCCCTTTTGAGGGAACATGAGATCGCAAGCCTGCCCGATAACTGGCTACTGATTTTTATCTTCCTTTCGTGGTGTGCGATGAATCATTTTAGGAGGTGACCTAATTCTTTTCTTCAGTAAAACGTTGTTTTGATGTTGAAAAACATTAAGTATTTAGCCACTTTTACTATTTTTTAAAGGTCCAGCAAAAAGTTACCGCTGATGCGATCACGGTCTGGAACGTTGATGTTGTTTACACAAACCTTTTTTAAGAGAAACCCGGAACGATCTTGCGAATTTATGTACGTAATACATTTTACGGTCCCAACATATGTTTGCGTTTTGCAACATTTTTATTTTGAAGTGGCTATATTTCGCTAAATTCTTCTGCTATATGTTCGTGCAATTTTTTATAGTGAAAAGATATAAAATGATATTATAAGGGAAACTTTCATTTAGTATTTTCATCGAATGAATAAAAGCATGCAATAGAAAGACAGTATTAAAATATCTATCTCAAAATAAATTTTCCTTTACGGCTTCAACGTTTTCATTTTATAATAATAATTATAAATGAAGTGACACGCCTAGTGAAAGCGATCACCACCGCAGCAAACGGATTGGGTTTCTGAGTCCAATGCCCGCTCCGACCAACATAGGAAATTAACTATTTAGAATTGGCTTCAATATAAAGGAGTAGTTGATAAATGATGCTCACAGTAACTAAAGGGACTCTGCTAGTTTGATAGTCAGTAGTCACTGAAAAAAATATTGATATTGTATCTAGCCATTGAGCTATTATTCAGTACATAATATTTCTATGTATCTAGCGCGCAAAAATGAAAAAATACCTTTGTCAGAGCAAAGTAAAACGTAGCTCGTTAGTCTTCTTTCAATTAATAACGTGTGAATTTCACATAATGTTGTCAGATTATTTAACGTGCTTGTCTACCTATTACTGAAGGTATACACGCCTGTAACGATTTCATGTGCATTTCATTATATTTTACACCGTCAATATAAAAAAAATATTTATCGTGCATATGATTAGAAAAGTTAAATAGCTTTCCGCGCAAAGCCATAAAACAAAATTTTCAACCACGCTCTGTCTATCTCTAAACAAGTTGAAGACAGAATAGCTTTTTTTATAAGCTAAAAAAAAACGTTAAAAAAGTTCAAGTCTAATAATTAACAACACTTACCTACATATTCGTTTCTTACTATAAAATATCTTCATGAAAAATGTTATAAAAATATATAACTCTTTTGTAAAATAGAACAAAGAATTTTGTATAGGTAATACCCTAGCATAGTAAACCTGTTTAACAATGTTGCTCCAACTAGTGAAGTAGTAAGGACCTAATAGTCGAGCCAATTGGAATGATAGTTACAGTGCCTGGCGTGGACATGTTTGGACGGAATATGTAAACATTGTGCTGTTAGTGGCGCGTCAGGCGTTAAGCCCCTTATCTGCTTCTTTGTAACGTTAGTGCCTCTACTTAGTATTGTAACGTAATAGGTGTGATGCTGACTTATACTCTGGGAATAGCTTGCGAAGAAAATGAGTTTGCGTAATGTTTAACGTCGGCCGTAAAAACAATGAATGTTTAGTGACACGATAACTTTGGTTTAAACATGGTTTAAACATTTGGGTTAGCTTTTACAGCCCATTACATCTAGTTGACTTTTGTTGGCCATTTTGTTTAGTTGTATTATAACGACTAATATTTAAAAATATACAAAGTAATAACGTCTGCAGGTGCTTAAAAATCAGTATTAACTAATCCATAATCAGACAAAGCTATGCTTTTAAAATCAGATAACAAACATGTGTCATACTCATTATATACAGTACACACGAGTAGTATTCACCCCGAGTATAAATAAATATTAGTATTATCTTGAGGTCTTCCCGTTCTACCCGGTCACTCAACTAACTGCGTAATCAAAAACTATAAGGTAAAGTCACCAGTCATGGACAGTTTAAGGAAGCATTTTTTGGTTTTTCCCTTGTAGTTGGTTCATTATTCAATACAAATTCTTTTGGATTTGGAGGGTAAATGAAATGTTCTTTTCTCAATCATTATTCAATGTTCAATTTCAGTTGAATGATCAGTACAATTAAATATTATTTAAAAATAAAACTCCTACTCAGGCACCAATGATGGACGTAAATGATCCAATGCCGGACCTCCAATTTTGGACATTAATATCCTCGGGGTTTTTGGTGGCAATAATTCGAATTCTCTTTCAAGTTTCAAGTTCTGAAGTATGGGAGATAGATTTTCTGCTGACGGATGAGATATTTTATTCGCATTTTCTCCAATACTCTTATATAGGTTTGGACAGTCACAGAACTTATGGTAAGACTAGAGATAACGACAGGTCTTCAGACGTATTCCGGGCCAAAAAGAAAAAGACAACTTTTACGAAATCCGTTTCTTATTGTATCTATGGAAACATTTCGTGAAGCTGCCTTAAAGTTTGGAGCAAGAGGTTTCCTTATCGTCGCTCTATTTTGCAATTCTTTACTTGATTCCTCTAATTCCTCTTACTTCTTCGATAGTCTTGGCCATTTTTTCTTGTCTGGCCTCGATTGGGACCTATTTCTAGGATGAAAATATATATATTTTGTATTGGGAATATGTGAACCTTTTATGTACACCTAGTCATGGACAGAATTTCCAATATGCCCATTATTGGTTGGAGTAATAATTTACTGCTGATTTATAAAGGAACAGTAAAATACACTTAAGCAGACGTATGCCGTATTAAAGAAAAGAAAAACAATGAAATCCTCTTCATGGACACTCTGTCCATGATTGGGAGCACGTGCTTAAATAATATCCAGTTATGGACACCGGTAAAATTTAATATTAGAATGCCAATGTCATTTCAGTTATAATATAAAAGTAAAGTATTACTATTCATTAATCATTAAATGTCGTGAATTTCAACAACGACGATACACCTAACACAAAATAAAACGTTAAGTGTACCTTATGGCGTCGCGATTCTTATAAGAAATTAAGATTCCCGACACTAAATAATACCGCGTTACTAACAACCGCAAAAAGCCGGCATTGAAATGGCTGTTGGCTGTCAAAAACAGTTGGTATGGGAGCATAAATACTGGCACAACCGATTTGTTTTATTATTTGTAAAGAAATACTTCCAGTTTGCTTAATTTAATGGTAAATTCAGAAAATTGTCCATGACTGGTCAGCGTCCATAATAGGTGCCTTTACTTACATTCGATTTTCTGTTATTCTATTTCTTAAAAATATATTACCTGCCAAGCAAATTGTAACATGATTTTACTACAAACACCTCTAAAATCACGTTACAGTCTAAGTTACTAACCTGCAACATTTGGACGTTCCTGTGAAGTAATTAAGCTGAGTGAATGTAACTCGAACGTGAAAGTCCTAGAGCCGGAGAAAAGTTGCACCGATTAAGTTTAGCCAGGGACCGGCACGTAGCAGAATACACATGTATAAAACTAAAATAAGTTATAACTAGACTTGATTAAACTATCAGGCTATTATTATTATACTAATTAATTTATGAGTATTCGGCATAATCAATAGAGAAGACCGCTGCTATGCTCGTGGTTGCGAGTTCAATCCCCAATCTAGGTCTTAGTTCCAAGCTTAAAACTTTAACAAGACTTACTGATTGCGCAAGAGGAGGTAGCTATAATTTCATTTTGATAATAACATTACAAAAGAGACTTATCAGTGACTCTTTGAGTTAATATGATTACCTATTCAAAATTACATTAATAAAATAAAAATTTTAGTATGTAAATCTTAACATCGTTTAAAAGTACGAAGACTGAATTACCGTTTTAGCTTTACCAAACACAGCGAATACACCATCTAAATTGCAAATTAATGACTTCATATAAATTAATAGCTGTAATTAATCTTCGTAATTGATTCATCTGAGGATGCGCTGTTTAAACATTACATACACCCTTATTAAAACGTTATTTCGTAATTTTGAAGTGTCTAGACGGGAGAATAGTGCTAACGCCTAAGATCGTTTGCGAACTCCAAAGTGCAATTCCTTGCTGCCTTATACGTCCCTTTTAGACACTTTAGCACCTGACACGACTCACAAATTGTATCGGCATGTGTTCAAGCCAACTCCGCCTCGGAACTGTCAAACGTTAGCCAAGTCTTTGAATTTAGACTGAAGGCTTTATACGCTGTGACCCAGTTTTGAAATATATTTTATTCGGATTGTAATTTCCGGTCACTACTTTTACAATTGGATGTCAAAAGCGATTCTTGAAGCATCTGCGGCATTTTATTATACGGAAATGCATTATCGATTTTGTAGATGTGCCTTTTCAGGTTTTTTAAAAATAGATTTACCGTAAACTGTGTGCACTTCAATCAAATGCTAAACAAATAATGAAGTATGATTGGATATTGCAAAGAACGTTGATAGTGTATTAATACACTATCAATGGCAAAGAAACAATTTCCAAACTTATGTAACGGTCCCCATAGTAGGTCTAGTTTTATTATGCCAAGCGTTTGTAAGATGCTTGTCCCTTTTCTCACATTGATTTATAATTGTATTATTTAATATGCAGTTTACCTTCATACCAAATCAAATAGAAAACTATTCCCTTTATTTGAATGTATAATATAATTATTATTTAACCGATTTACAAATCCCAGCTGGCGCAAAATTTTCACCACATATAAATTAGCTCAACAGTAGCTTATCAGTTTGTGGTTGTACGTCAAAATAGATGCCTAGGCTAATTCAGTGAATTTCACGGTCCACAAAATATCCGATACGCTTAAACGCTCAACTATCAAAAGCTTGTACAGGTCAGTAACTCGTTTAAAGTCGGGAATTGGTAGCGTTCAATTCCGAGCTGAAATCGGGGGTAAAAGCGGCACTCCTGGGGCTCAAGACGTCGATTGGTGCTAGTTGGGAACTAGCGGAGCGATCGAGAGTGCATCGGACTACGACCCCATTGCGTGTGCAGGGACGTACTTTGAATTCCAGTCGAAGGAATCTCGTTTTCGAGCTGTTAACAGGTTTTCGTCGACGTCGTTTAGGGAAGTATCTTAGTTGTTTACAAAGATTTACCAACGACCAAAAATGAGTATTGGCCTCTGACAAAAGGAATTTCCACTCCGGTCTATTTTGCTACCTTGTCTCTCGTGTGTAAGCTCTCTTCACCACCCGGTCCTCTCCCATTCTTTCAAGCACGCAGCTTACCTGATAAAGAGCGGTCACTGAGAGACAGCAAAAGCATCGCTCAATTTGCTGCCAGACAGAAGACTATATGGTTCCATGTAGCTCCCAAATTAAAATGTTGCACGGACAACATTTTAGCTATTATTACGGCATATTTCACTGGGTGCTAGTCGGAATATGAAAATGTACTACCTCTAACCAGGTGGTATATGAAGGATTAATATAGCTTCATACAAGATGGGTTACTCTGGAGTATGAGCTTTACTGTAAAGTTCAATATAAATCTGTTTAGCAACTTTTATGTGAAAGATCTATTACATTGTAAAAAAATGCTGTATTGTATTGCTTTATTTCATACAAATTATCACCTGAATTATTTCTTTAAGTTTGAAAATACTATTCTGTCTACCCGCATTCATTTGCGCTATTCGACTATTGAATATTAATGATGTATATTTAATTTAAAAAAAAAACGATTAATTCATTTTTAAAATTAAAAATATTGCAGCCCTAACCCCGGCCCTGTAGCCCGCTTGAACGTTACTACATAGTTTGCGTTCGGCCTGTCTTCAGAGCCGTTCACTAATTGAGAGAGAATGCCTCTTGGGAAAGATTACACGTTTACTTAAAATATTAGGAATACTTGTCTGTGTGTATGAAGCTAATTTAATTCAAGCTTTAGCAGTGTAGTTTAAAACTTAGGTTTATAAGTAATTTCAGTTGAAATGAAATGTCGGAACTATTTATACGGTACTTTGTGATGCTTGTCGTTTTAAAAATTACCTACAATTCAACACACTAAACTCCATTTTAGTTATACCTACTTATATCATTTGGCTCATTCAATTTCATCCTTTCAAACGGGCTGAGCTCAATATCTCTACACTTATTGGTTACCCAAAGTATTAGTTTACATTCAAGATATAAAAGGAATCTCAAATCAAACCTTACAGACTTTACAGTCAATACGAATATTACACTCCACCCTTTTCTTTCTTTCAATATGGTTTACTTAGATTTATTAGTTCTTTCGTCCTATTCTAGGCGTAAGGTATATCAGGTCACCTCATGGTCTCAGGCTTAATGCTCTGGAAAAGTATGTAATGTTTGATTAGGTAATAAAATTTGTTATGATTCAACAAAACAATGTCAAATGCACTGAAAAAACTACACGGCTATAAATAAACAAGTTGTTGCTATTTACAGCCGAGTAACTCGCTTCGGAGGGAGCCTGCAAAGTTTGTTGCTAAAATTACACAAGTCAACTTTGTTAACGTTGTTGGTAATATAAACCCAGTAAGTTGGTCAAAAAATAGATATCCAAGGTTGGTTGCTTCTAACCTATTCACTCAGTAAACTTAGCAAACCTATTATCTATAGTGAATCGAGTCACTCTGTTAACAATAGCAAATTCAATCGGTCACTGCAACAACTAACTTGGTTAAAGAATAAACACAACTGTCGTCACAGCCAACGTGCTTTGTTGTGTTTAGCAAAGTAATTCAGTAGAATCAATTATTTTGCTTCGTAAAACTAGCTAAGTAGCTTGAATATTTTTAATCATGTATATTGGGTAGGGACAGCCAACCTACTTTGTTATTTCTACTCAATTCAAATTGGTATATATAGCAAAGTTACTTGGTATTATCAATCGTGTTCATTGGGTAACTACAATAAATATACTCGGCTATTTCTAGTCAATTAAAATTGGTATATTTAACCGAGCTACTTGGTATTATCAATCGTGTTTATTGGGTAGCCGCAGCTAAAATACTTTGTTGCAAGTAAGTACCAATTTAGACGACACATATTAAGCTAGCGTGTTTTTTTATATCCCATAATCTATGGTTGATGAGACTGTAAAGCTGAACGTCTTTTACTATGGGACAAACTCTGAAATCGCGGAAAAAATCTGCTGTTTCATACAAAAATTAATAACAAAAAAATCACAATGTATGAAACAGCTGATTTATTTCGCGATTTCAGAGTTGGTCCCATAGTAAAAGTTGTTCAGTTTCACCTAGAATTATGGGATACAAAAAAAACAACTGACCTGTGACTGTACGTAAGGCTTAATATACAATGTGAGGTCAGCTCATACTGAAAATGTGTAGTTCGATATGTTGTCGTTTATACCATTGTTACTCACTGTGCAGTAGGCAAAAATTTGGCATGTCGGGAAAAAACCAATGAAACATTCTGCGTCTGTAGTAAAACAACAGATACATTTATTTTGCCGACAGACCAACCGTAAAGGAACTGAAAGAAAATGATATACATTAATGTTTATTTTATTCTTTCTTACACGATACATAGTATGTCTGTCGTCCGTCACAGATCAAAGGTAACATTTAACATTTCAGGTAACATTACTGGTTAGACTCGTATACTCCTCTTAAATTGTACTTAGTCTTAAAAATATGGCTCAATATTTTTATCTTTGCTGCTTTTCTTGCGCGCCTTTGCCAGTTCAAATATTTTTGGCTTGATTGTGGGGAATTTTTCAGTTATTTCGGTAAATTATTGTCCTTTGTACAGGTTGACAAAATCATTTTCTAGCTGTGAACAAATAAATGAAACAAAAGTAAGTATACAAATATTTAAACTAAATCAGTAAAAAAATCTAAAAACTGAACTCTCCAGAAGATATCCTTCCTACTTTTATTTAATTAAAAAAAGTTGTTGTGTATGTCTACTTACGTTTAATAACTTCAATATATTCTTCCAAACTCCATGCTGTGAGAAGATTTTTAACCTCTTCATCCATCTTTTAGATATATCTAAAATCCTGTTTTCACTTAACACTCGCGCGGTGAAATATCTGCAAAAAAGTAGGTAATTGTTTATTTTTGTCACATCACTGTTATAAAATAAACAAGGCAAAATTCATAATAATGTTTAAAAGTGGTTTTTATGTGAAAATTGGAACAACCTTGTAGGTGTGAGGCAGCAGCGCTTCAAAAGACGTTCGTCACTCAACTATGATTTAAGAGAAATGGCCGAATTCACAGGCTATGCAGCCAATTCCTTGTTTAGTTTTATCAAGTTACAACTCAATTTTTAATTTCATTTCTTCACATCTTAGCCTACTTCCTTCCAAAAGGGCATCTTGCAGTTTTATCTCGTTTTCCAATTTTTTGGCCTTCAAATGGGCTACCTTGGTCTTCACCTCCCCTAATTCAGTGTATCCCCATGTTTTGTTTGTTGTAGTGCCAGTGTACGTTCTTTTACGGTACCGCATCACTTCGGATGTACCTTGTTTATCCTATAATACAATATTGTTCGCATTAAAAAACAAATAAATGTGGAGTACATACATAAAGTCACATCATTTATCTATACACATAATAAAACAGGAATAATTAAAGTCTGTACATTGAAGATATTTATGAAAATAGGTTCATATATCATATAAAGGGATAGATTAGTACCTGTAACGTCTCTGTCAAGGGGCTTCGCAACATAGCTGGAGTGTATGTATCCCAATTTTTGAGATTGTTATCCTTCCTAGGACGGTCGAATTCTTCCATTTGTAAACTGTCATTAGCCTAAAAATAAAAATTAATATATTTAATCTTTCAAGCCCCGGATTACCAGACACAATAGAAAATCTATTGTTACGCGGCACCCGAGTGCCGGTTCGGGATTGAGTGGTTAAGGGGTGGCATATTAATGTAACAATCATTTTTACCTTTTTAATAATAGCTGGACTCTCAATATCTTCTTTGTACTGTAAATCCTGCAAAACAATGCAAATCAATCTATTAAAGTATATTGTAACACTTATCTAATATCAATCAATATAAATCAATATGCACCTTCAATGTGTCTGTACCACATACCACCACCACATTTTGGCTTTCATTATCCTGTAAAAATAAATTATGATTTTCATACTGTGTCAC
Source organism: Mecyna flavalis (assembly GCA_949319885.1). Taxonomy (NCBI): domain Eukaryota; kingdom Metazoa; phylum Arthropoda; class Insecta; order Lepidoptera; family Crambidae; genus Mecyna; species Mecyna flavalis. Next base: position 9,335,229 of record OX439435.1, on the reverse strand, counting down.
TTGTGGGATAGGCAGAGAAAACAGACTGCGAAACATACATAACTCCTATGAATATCATTGTAATTATTGCTATATAACATGTTTATGTTTATAGTCTTTATTATTATAATTTTCAAGAATCGAATATAACTTAAAGCACATTCTACCCAAAAATTGAGTACTTTCATGTGAACACAATTTTAACCAGTTATGCTAATCACTGTGATATACTTAAATGATAGGTGATAAATATATTTAAATGACTATTCATGTTTCCTATGGCCAGCAACTTAATCTTTTACAGTTTTCTTCATATTTTCCCATTTCTTTTTTAATACTTTGCTGCACCTAGATTAATAATTAATAATACTTCATATTGCTTAGCAAGAAATAAACATTTTATTAATGTTTGCTTATATTAGAAGTGCAAAATAACATTATAAATACCTGTTAGTTGTGTTCTGGGAATTGAATTCTAATGCAATCTTATCCCATTGCGCTTGTTTTGCCAGGATACCGCATCACTCTTTTTATTTTCAATAATTTTAAAATATGTGATACATATTTTTTGTAAAACCTCCAACACTTATTCTAAGCTCCAACATAATTGTAAAGTTAGGACTTCTTTTTTTGGGTGTATCCATAGTATTCTGAAACAGAAAACGAACCTTTACGTTTTGTTTTAAAAATCAAAGCAAAGATCTTTATTAAAATACTTTAATTTACAACGATTCTATAAAATCTTTACGCTTGGAAATATTTTTAGGTAAGGTAACTCACACTCACACTATTAAGCTTAAATTATAAAATCCACATATAAAATAAACCGTGAAAATACTTACAAAGTTATTCTTTTTGGTAACCAATCCAAATACAGTAGATTCAGACTACGGCGGGATTGAAATACGCTTAGAATAATATTAATAACATATTCTAAGGAACGCCATTTTTAAATTAAGCTTCACTAAATATTTCCAATGTTAATTGCCGAGCTGTGCTTATTTACGAATAGATAATTAACTTGTATAATGTTCACTAATGCGTTTATTCAACCAAACACGTATACACTATCAGTTAATGGCAATATTATTAAAAAATTATGATAGATTCACAGCTCGCGAACGCAGCACGAGAGTAGGAGCGACACAGTCATGAGTAATCGATTCGTGGCTGACTGGCTGCACTGAGCAAGTAAAAAGACTGGAGTGGCGCGGCGGCCATTCTAGCTAACTATGATTGTTTAAAATTAAATAACTTACTTAACAATAAATAGATAAGTATGCTCGTCTATTTTTTACCGAACTACATGTTTATTTTTAACCAAGTATGATTGTCTAAAATCAAATAACTTACTTATCAATAAATAGATAAGTATGCTCGTCTATTTTTTACCGAACTTCATGTTTATTATTAACCAAGTATGATTGTCTAAAATCAAATAACTTACTTATCATGAAATAGCAATGTAATCTGTATATTTTTACCCGAACTCGGTGTCAATTTCTAGCCAACTATGATTATGTCTAAAATTAAATAACTTACTTATTATGAAATAATAACGTTAGCTTGTCTATTTTTGCTAGTTTTTGTTAGGGGTAAAATTTAACGAGTCGGTTATTTAGAAATAAATAAGTACTTTGTAAATAACAACCAATCATTTTTAGCAATACTTGCTTCTATAATATTAGCAAAGCTCTATTGCCCATTTTAAATATGTCTTGGTTGAATGCAGCCGAGTAATTTTTAACAGAGCTAAATTGGTACTTTGCTAAAGCAAATTTTTTTCAGTGTGGGAACTAAACAAAAGATACATATACTTTTTTCTGGAGTATCGTTTTTCTGGTCCCAAGGCAAGCGAACTATATAGATTTGTAGCGCCTATGCTTTATACAGCGGATAAACATTATTTATATACTCGTGCACACAAATCTTTGTATTATTGTCGATCGAACCTTTGGCCTCTGATATATTAGCTGACCTCGCAATGACGAAGATCTTTGCCTACGGCTGAACATTAATATTTTACTTAGTTCTTTCGCCTATAATAAATGGCGTATAAGTTTGCTTAGCGTATCAATACTTTAGTTTGCGCTAGGTATCTAAATATCAGAATAACCCTCTCGGCAATTTGGAGATAGTAATCGTATCTGCGATAGGCGAGGAGTTTGTCGTGATTTACTGCAGTTGTCTCTTCGCTTAACGAGGGAAACTTTTTGCGTCCAAGTACACGGGAATAAATTAGCTAAATTATGCTGGCAGATGAACGACCCTTACTTATTACGACAAATACTTGGTTTATTTTCGAGTAGTGTGGTCGAGTAAATACTTGAACAAATACAGAAGGACATTACGACACAGAAATTGTATCGGTGACTTTTAATTCCAAAATCTTTGGCGCTTTTTCTTTATGTGCTGTGTGTGACTTGGAAATTAAAACCATTGTCCCACTACCCAATAAACTCCCCCGGTTTTCTCTTTACAGCGGAAAAGGTCAGCTGAGTACTACTGTCGAGTACAACATTTAACTTTATTTCGGGCCATGAATATTCTTGTATCATACCAACATTAACATAAATACTTCAAGTATCTATCTATCAAATTTTGTATTTAAGTCTTCTAAGCTACACTGCGTAACCGAAATAGGCGTCATTCTGAATTACTACTAGTTCACAACGTATCAACGCTGCCTGAATATTTGAGACATTTGGTGTCGTAATGCTGGAATTTGATCGCAAGGTGTTTCGATGGACAACATGGATTAAAGCATTTTGCATTCAACTTCATGATCAAAGCCTGTGTCTAGATCGATTGGATCGAGGATAGAGCTAGGAGCATTCCTGGAGTTATGAGGACCTGAGCACAATTTTTAATTTAGATATTTTTATCTGTTATTTGCCTAACTGTACACATTGTTGCATGCTGTATTGGCACTTCAAATATAAATGAAGTCTTTACAGTCCGAATTTTTTTCAGTTAGCAGTAGTCAAATGTTATGACTAATACTATAAAATGACTTCAGAAGTACTTTATGTCACGATGTTTTGAAAAAAAAATGCCTTCAATCAATCGATAGTTTTATTTTTCTATATATATTATTAATTTTGTCGTTTCATTAGATGACAGTAATTTAAACCTAAAGACTAAATTGAATTTGTGAATTTCATTACCTACACAAATTCAAAATTATTTCCCGTCTGACTTTCTCGGGTTTCAGAGGCGACATAGTTCAGTATTCCGTGACACAATCACTTAAGTGGTGACGCTGTGAGACTATAAAATTTCATGCTCATATTCCTTCACACAAGCACTCAAATGCTTTAAGTGATTTACGTATAAAACCATATCAATATTGCAATGTCGCGTTCGATTCTTGAGATTTAGATGGCTAGTAGATTGTTCTATCGATACAAAAACTAGGTCCTCCATAAATGACCCCTAAATTAGAAAATTAAACTTGTATTACAAAGTTATTTAGTAGGTAGACCATGAAAATTAAACTGACTTAATTTATAACTTCAAATGAACGCGAGCTTGGCTAACAACGTCGATAACTTGTTTTCAAGCTTTTGCTTATGATGTTAGAGAAGTTCACAAGATGTGAAACCACTAAAAACTTACCGTTCCTGAACTGCTGAGCATCCAATATACTTAGCAAATATTGCCTTATTTTTGTTTACTAATGAGATAAGTTTTACAGGAAATTTTATAAAATTATCCCCAGGAATATTGTTATTGCTTCTATAAGATCGCATATATGTACTTTAAACATGTGGTTAAACTAATAGTTTTATGAGCTAAATGGGCGTTTTTTTAAAACTAATAGTAATATTTCCTTGCATTCCTACCCAAATGTGAAAACGTCTATGAAAATAAACAGAATTCCACCTAAATATTTCGCAACATGAGAGATGCTTTTTTCGTGTTTTCAAATTACTTACGTAAAACTTGTTAGTTATTTCCTTACACTGGAAACTGTTACAAACATTTTCCCAAGCTCTAAAAATGTTTTAATTAAAATTTTAATTATTCACCAAGGTCCAGTTTTAATAATGATGTTGAATAACTCGGTACACAGCAATGCCATGAATACATTTTTCGTCCTCTTTGTTGTATTCGAAAAAGAAAATAATCTTTGAAAGAACCTTTTTATTTACATCTACGTTATAGATGTGAGCCACTCTTTGAAAATATTGGACATAAAATAGAATAAAGGCTTTCGCTAGAGGGTATTTGAAATTATCCAAATTTGTGTCATTTTCTTCGATAAAAGCTTACAAACAGGATGCCTACAAAGTAGTAAGATTGAAAGGGATTGTGATTTTTTTTCAAACCTTGTAAGTAAATAATTCTATACAACTAGTAATAATATAATATACTAGACTTCCGGACGCGAACGAGTCTATTAAAACTTGAATTTATTTATATTATTATGCACACACATAGCTAGTTATTATGTACTAATCAATTCTTCCCGCGACATATAAATTACCATTTATTCTGTACTTTACATATTTCCTATTTCGCAATGTTTTACGTTTCCATTTTACAGCTGGCCAACCCTCATGGAAAAATTGCCTTTTTTATATACAAGAATATTATTTGACGATAGGCTACGTCCCCAGTAGGCAAACTGTTAGCGGCAGACTAACAGTTTGACAGTCTGCGGATTATCGATTTAGTACGCCTGTCCATATAACAAATGAAGTGTCCACAGTTTGCTAATTTTGCGCTCACTATACGCAGTTTGCAGCGCTACGCGCGCAGACTATCGACTCCCAGCAAAACCTGTTGCGACGTTCGAAATTTAAATTTCAGTTCGCCACTTTACGGCTCACTCAGTCTGCCGCTAACAGTTTGCCTACTGGGGACGCAGCCTAAATCTGTTTACACGTGCGCCATAAAAACAATGGTCTAAAATACTGCTTGCTACATTTGAATCAACTCTGATTAGGATGCGAGACCACGGAGCATTCCTCTAGCTCACAATGAATCAAATTGAAAAATCCCGCGGTCTCCAGGGAGAGAGCAAGACGAAAGATAAAGGAATAATAGAAAAGCGTGCATCCTCTTCTCCAATGATTAATTCCACAACACGACGGACAGCTTTACTCACTTTCATTTGTTTGTCCCTGTTGGTATTGTCTAATGAACCGCCGTTTCCAGAGGGGAAATTTAATTAGACGGTCCGGTGTGGACACACGAGTCTATTGTCGCTGAAACAAGTACTTACTATGGTTGAGAAAATATACTGTTTACAAAAATTTGAAAGATTTATATGCTTAAATGAATAATAAAATTTCTTATTTAATTTAATATCCTTTTAATAATAATAAATAATAAAAATCTTTATTTTTCTCCACAATCAATGCAAGTTTACTTGTGCACAGAGGAAAACACGGATTGTGAGAGACTGGAGTCTGTATTAGGCAAGAAGCCTGTATTACAAAGCTCCAGGTCTCTCCTCTCTTGATGAAGTCGTCAGGCACATTACATAGTTTATGTGTACGATGATGTTACTACAAATATCGAGGAAAATTACAAAAAGATAGATTAAAACATATTTGGTAACTGAATCATACAGCCATGGCGTGAGGGCGTGTGTATTTATGAGTGTGAATTTGAGTGTGTGTGTGTTTGGTGTGTCTGTGTTTGTTTGTGTGAAATTTACTTTAGAATTTATTCATCAAAGTAGCAAAGTAGCAAGAAGTTGAAATATAAACGTTGATAATTCACGCCGTAAAACGGCAATTCTCTAGAATAACAAATGCGTCGAGAACATCTGAGGCAGATTTCAATTAGAAAAGTTGGTTGGATGAGAATTGTTAGGTATCTGGGTCGACGACCGAGTTGGTTTAAAGGGAGTTGTTCAATCCATCATAGGCTGACGTATTCGCTCGACAGTACCTACTGCTTTCACGCTGTCTAGACACAAAGGAACACAAAAGAGAGTCCTAGCAACACAACAGATCACGTATTGTAATAATCCCTTTACACATTTATATACAGAACATTTGGAGTAACTCAAAGCAAATAATATATTGTACGATTATTGCCATGTCGGGCACTATCGTATTAAATAAATGGATCATAAAAAATATCAAAGCCTGGCTTACTAGGCTGGCGTCAAAAAAAGATGTATGCGATTTGAGATTAATGAAATCGGATTTTTAATGAAACTAATTTTTTAAGTAGTTTTAACAAGCTGCGAAATTAACCGCCTGAAATTCGAGTACATTAAATACTATTTGACTGCATCTCTCAGTTAAAATTCATACTAATATTATAAAAAACGAAAGTAACTCTATCTGTTATGCTTTCATTCAAGCCTATAGTATTTGTTTTTCACATACCCGCGGGATAACGACGACAGTCTACGAAGCGGAGAAAGGTCAATAAAAAATAAATAAATTTCAAACCGGTTGAATATGAATTTTGAGAATTGTATTTGGTCCAAAATGCCAATCACATTTTAATTTCGTTTGGGGATCATATTTGTTTCATATCACAGATTCGCCTTTTAGAATCTCAATCAAAGGGAATCGCATGAAACTGACTCCCGTTTCGCAATGTACCCTGTAATTGGGTTTGGTTTTGCAGTATGTTTATGTTGTTTTAATTTTTTTATTAAGAATTACATTTGACATACAATAAATAACAAAATAAAAATAAAATATCAAATTATTAAAAAACACATAGAATTTGTACATCAAGAAATTTCCTCGACGAAATGATGGCCACGTAAATTTTACAATCTGCACAATTAATATTTTACATACTATTTTGTTAGCCTGCCTCACCAATGAATACTCTAAATTAAATATTCTGCCTAAATTCGTGTATAAAAGCCAGTTTTCAATTCACTATTAATTATTAAGCCCCTAGACGCCTGAAACTGAACGAATAACTCGAAGCATGCTAAAAATACTTTTTCGCTTAACCCAAATATTATAAAAATTGTAATGCCCAAGAGAGAAAGCCTCCAACAAAAACGTTGCCCAGAAAAACTCGCCTCTCGTTTAACGTTTTCGTGATAATTTTCACTGAAGTCCTCTTTTATGGTAACTTTTTTTATTTTTCCAGTTTTAATATCATGCGGAATGAAGACCGGCTTTCTAACTGAATGGTTCCAAGCTCATTGCCGCTCGTAAATCTAGAACTGGGGTCCGTCGTATATTACGTCCCGTTTGATGTATTTCAAATCCGTAGACACTATGAAATACCTTGTTGGTCTGTGCCAATAATGCGTTGGCATTCTCGGTTTTGGAAGTTTGACGTAGATTGGATTATGATATGGATAAACCCACGATTAGGAAGCTACCTCCTTTAGGAATAGGATCGAAAACACGTAAGTGACGTTGTCCGATATAGGTAAATGTCATGTCGGTACATTTTTATTGGCCGACAAGGGAACGGTCCTTAGAGTTTTGCGTGAGGCCAAACATAATAGACACCTCTCTGTACATTTTTTTTATATCAGTTAGTACGATTCTTTGTCAGATTTTTCGACCACAGCTCGAATTTGTGATCACCAAGCAGTATTCTGGCGTAGTGATTAAGTCAGTACCTCTACCTACTCATCTTGACGATGACTTGGTTTCAATGATGGAGGCCTTTAGCCTGCAGTGGAATATTTAATAAGCTGATACATACTTATACCTACATAATTTACGATTCGATAACTAGGTATTTATTTATTTTACGATGCAAAAGTGACACGATCGTTAATACACATAGTCTTCAACCTACTTTAAAAAAACTTACAAAGCCCACATTCCCAGTGAGAAAGTCGGGTAGATATTTCACAATTCACAAGTGATGTTGTCTTAGTTTTAGTGAGAGGGTATGAATGGAGTGGGCTGACGCAAATAGTAGAAAGAGGGTACAGTAAGCCATCTCCTCCGTCATCATCATCCAATCCGGGATGTGATAGCCTGCTAAGCTTTCCTGTCTCACTTTTAGCAAAATTTTTAATCAGTGCCGCGTAAGCGGTTATGTGCTGAAAAGCCGCGACGCGCGCATTTTTTGCGGTGTTAGCCCTAACTGGCGCACTTACAAACGGGTCGAAATATTGTTTGAGTGTGGCTTCGGCGTCGCATATACTATATGGCACACACATTAAAGCAGCGCGCAGTGCGTTTATATGAAGATAACGTACTTTCCACTCTTTCTAATATGGCTGACGGTTTCATCCTCCCTAGTGACACTCTGTGTGCACTGCCGGGAAGTTTTATTGCACTCCCGATAGAAGCAAAGAAGCGTTCGAGCGGTTCACGGAGTAAGAGGCGAAAAGTCGCTGACTGAATCTTTTATTCTGTGCCCTGAATTTTATTTAAGCTATTGAAACTACAAAGTGTGGTCTAAAAAGTTCTAGTTCGATTAGAAGTAACTAGTTCAAGCGGAGACGTTTTTGAACTACGTGAATTGGATTTTTCACATCAGTCATTGTTAGTCGGCTAGAAATCTACCTTAGCACACAAGGCTGTTAGAGTTTGTAAAAGTGTTTAAAAAAATAACTATCAAGTTTCTTTCCGGTAACAGATGGTAATTGTAGAGATTAGTTTATTTAGTTTGTAACTATGCAGTTCGATAAATTCACCAGTCAGAGACACTATATTATGCTTCGCTATCAATTTCTGCAGTTTAGGGTGCCATCAGACGGACTGCACCGCAGCGACTGCGCGCAGTCGATATATTCAACTGCATGCAGTTGCTATATACAACTGCTTACAGTCATGATATCAACTGCACGCAGTCGGCTGCAGTCGGCTGCAGTCGTGTGATGTCAATATCAACTGCATGCAGTGGTTCCTTCAACTTCGCGCGGTCACTAGCCGACTGCGCGAAGTCGAAGGCACGACTGCATGCAGTTGATATTGACTTCACACGACTGCAGCTGACTGCAGCCGACTGCAGCCGACTGCGTGCAGTTGATATCATGACTATAAGCAGTTGTATATAGCAACTGCATGCAGTTGAATATATCGACCGCGCGCAGTCGCTGCGGTGCAGTCCGTCTGATGGCACCCTTAGTGTTAATAAACAATTTCTCCTAGCAGATAAATGTATGGTGCGTTGAAACCGTGAAAGCCAATCACTGGCCGCAACGAAGTACGTGGTTGACACATGTCAAAAACAACGTTTCCGTCGCAGTATTGACAGCGCGCATCGCCCGCGCCGTTGACAGTTGACGTTTCAATTAGCCGGCCGGCTAGGTGAAATAAATCATTTTGATATTTTGTTACGCGATAGCAAAAGTTCTTTTTAGAAGCGAAACGTCAAAAAAAAGAATATTTGTTGATATAATTATTGCCCTAGCTATCCCCTAGCCGTTATATTGGCAGCATTGCCTACAGTTATTCTTTTTTGCAATATTCCCGCACCTTCAACACAAGCTCATTTGCACTGCTTTTGAATACTTTTGGAATGATTTATTTTAATAATATCACCAAACAAACAGAGCTTTACGCTTTGTTAATCTGACAACAACAGATTGACAGTTTTGACAAACAACAGTACCAATATAGCGGCTTGGGGACAACATAAGGTGAACAGACTGTAATATAAAAAACAAAAAGTTAAATAAGTTTATCAATAGTAACATCAAAACGTCTATAAGATTAAATTTGAAAAAGGACAGCAGTACACGTATAAAGCTATTTTCTTGAAATGACTCTACTGTTAAATTAATAAAAGTGAGATACGTTTCTATTCTATTATTTTGACCGAATTATTCCATGTTGGAGTTTAATTTCTTTAAATCTATTTTCACAATAATGTTTAAAATTTTGTGGTCGCAAAACATTTAAATAATGCGGAACAGTGTGCTAGGTTATATCAATTAACCAGTGGAGGTGGTTTATTACACGCATTTAGTGTCTGAGCCAAATTTGACATGAAGTCCAAACTGCTAGCTTCTTTCAAGATTTCGATCCCATTTTAAAACAAATCAAAGGGAATCGTTTCTGATAAGTAACATTCATAGGAATAATGGCCTAACATTTGTATACAACCATTGCGTAGGTACCTACCTACCTTTTAGTATCACAGAAATATGTCATTATTTTTTTCCTCGCCCTCATCCCTAAACATTATCTATCACGATGACATTCGAACTTACTTCCCCTGTTCGAGGGTTCCATGATTGATGATGAATGCTAAGATTGCACCTTTTTCCAAAAAGACATCCTAAATATCCATACTTTGCAATAATCACTTTTTAATTACCTCCATTCGGACGTTCAATCATCCTAAGCTGCGCGGCTATCAACAAAATTGCCTATTCCAAAATACTAATTTCAGAATATTAATAACCAAAATGTATCCCATAGATTATGGCGGCATTAATCCAGCAACAAACGTCGATCAATAATAAGCCGCGTCTTAAATATTACGTAGGCGTTCACCGAGCATATTCCGCAGGTCTAATTAATAATGGAACATTATAGAGAGTGTAAAAGCTTGTTTAATTAAATTTGTCTACGTCGCGTGTTTGAAAGGAGGCGATTAACATCTCGCAAGCGTGCGGTGTGCGAAGACGCTTGCCGCAATCGCGTATGTTTGCTTTGCATCAGTCACGAGGTACCTAACCATCTTGGTCCTTTCACGATACCATCACTACAATCCGTTTCCGCGCCCTGACAGCCCCATATATCATGGCAATTTGTCCAAATGTTGCGGGAATTCGCATGGCTTATCGTAGAGTTTGGTGAACCATTGAAAGTCAGATGATTGTGTTCTCATATAAAGTTACTGGAAGTGAAAGTTTTGGGATGTTATTGTATGTACTCAAAAAGTTTTTTTATTTTTATTTTATCAGCACAATGTTCTTTGAACTACTCACTACACTTGAAATTGCAAATAAACGCTTAAATATAAATGTCGAAAAATAGTAATGACAAAAGTTTTGTGCTCTAAGGGTTACGAGCCTAACCAAGGTATACGCCCATGTTGGTTTTACCAACGCGGAGTATTAATTTTTTTAATCCAATATTAAACAATTTTTATTCACATAACATTTGCAAGAATGCCTTATAAGTCATAAATATGCAGTGATGTAAAATTATACAGATTCAACCGATCAGTCCATCAATTCTTTTTATTTCCCCCAATTACCACTTCAAATTCTTAAACGGCTAGACATTAAGAATTGACTAACTGTCGTTTCGGACACATTTTATTCGGACACAGTGTCCGAATTGACACTTTTTAATTTTAATATTTTTTTACTGTCGATTCGGACACCGCGATATAAATAGCTGTTTTGTACAGTCAGATAAAAAATCTTCCTACGATTTCTTTTCAATATAAAAATAAAGTCTCAACGAAGCCTTCTACACGAAGCTATCGGTAATGTTTCTAAAGATGACTGGGTCAAATGTGTGAGGCATGCAGAGGAATTACAGGATCAGGATCTAGCAAAGGCAATTTTAAAAGATAAGAGAATACAGTCTCTGGTAATAAATTTACACGAAGATGACAGCGCTCCTGACCCGTGGTACAACTGCGATGTCCAACTGGTTGTACCACGGGGAAGTAAAGTTACCCATGGTTCACCCCTTTTTATTGATATTTATGATTATGACCCGTGGTAAAACGGTTGAATTATGTCCAACTGGTTGGACCACGGGGACCCGCTCCCGACCCGTGATACAACTGCGATGTTCAATTGGTTGTACCACGGGGAAGTAAAGTTACCCATGGTTCAACTGGTTGTTCTATGATTGTTGTGCGTCCCCATGATTCATCTCCCTGATATACATGATATGTATTACATGGAGTTAGACCAAGGAAAAAACAACTCACCCTTGATTCAGAATTCTCAGCAAAGTGGATTTTTTTGAACTAATGCGTGTCTGAAAATCTATTAAGGAATGGCGGACAAATGCAATCTTCTTTCATCAAACATAACTTTTCTGGATAACGTAAACTTTTTAAATAACTCCACTAAGGTCATGTTGCCCTGGTACCCTTTGCGGAGAATTCTAAATCAAGGATTAAAGGGGGACAACCACAACAATCATAGAACAAACAGTTTAACCATGGGTAACTTTACTTCCCCGTAGTACAACCAGTTGAACATCGCAGTTGGACCACGGGTCGGGAGCGCATTTTATAACTCCACTATGGTCATGTTGTCCTGGTACCCTTTGCTGAGTATTCTGAATCAAGGATTAAAGGGGGACAACCACAACAATCATAGAACAACCAGTTGAACCATGGGTCACTTTATTTCAGCAGTTGGACCACGGGTCGGGAGCGATTCCCAGTAGTAGGTACAACTAGTTGGACCAAGGAAAGAACAACTCACTCGAGTTGAACTATTGGTAAAGATTTTTCCCCATAGAACAACCAGTTGAACCATGGGTAACTTTACTTCCCCGTGGTACAACTAGTTGGACATCGCAGTTGTACCACGGGTGAGGAGCGCTGTCATCTTCGAGTAAATTTATTACCAGAGGCTGTATTCTCTGATCTTTTAAAATTGCCTTGGCTAATTCCTGATCCTGTAATTCCTCTGCATGCATCACACATTTGACCCAGTCATCTTTAGAAACACTACCGATAGCTTCGTGTAGAAGGCTTCGTTGAGACTTTATTTTTATAACGTAAAGAAATCTTACGAAGATTTTTTATCGGACTGTACAAAACAGCTATTTATATCGCGGTGTCCGAATCGACAGTGAAAAAATATTAAAATTAAAAAGTGTCAATTCGGACACTGTGTCCGAATAAAATGTGTCCGAAACGACAGTTAGTCTAAGAATTTGGTTCTTCAATAAATCTCCTCATTAAAGATTCGATCGCTCAAAGCAACTTAAAACATTACCCTTTCTCAACTTCGTTTTTTGAACTTGAGCATACTTTTGGAGCTGATAAGAAAGAGACGATTCATTCTTGTCTTGAAATCTTTAGAAAAAAAAAGCAACTCGCATGATGTATGGCATAGCCTCATAGGCTTGCATGTCAAAGATGTCGTTTTATAATCGATTGCGAAGGTAATCATTCAAAAGAGCATTCACGAATTACTCGAGGTGGTTTAAAGTGTAGGTATGTATTCTATGTCACAAATGTTTGTAATAGTGGTTTACACAGTCACCACACCGATGTACGAAATTGTTCCTACATCCGTCCGACAAACTTTAGTAAAGAAAATGAAACGAAATTTTGAGCTTGACGCAAAATATTATAAATAACTTCTAAATACCACAGTCCAACGGCGTCCGTCAATCTAGCAGTGTTAACAAAACATGGTATGCCGACGATTCCGCAGCTATCTAATCCTGCACCCGAACATTTTGAGCGTAATTCGGGGCTTCACTTCATTTGTAAGGAAAGCAAGCTCGGAGTAAAGTGTCTTGGGGCCGACTTTATTTTCTCTTTGGATGCGCGGCAAAGGCGAAATGCTTTGTTTTTTCGGAACACCCTTCTACGCTCGATTAGTCGTTTCCTCTTTATTCAGGGGCACGTTCGAAAACCAGATGTTATCTATATGTACCTACCGATACTTACTCGGATAAGTGCTATTTACAAAGTGCACTTCGCTCTTAAATCCATAGAAGATCTAAGCCGGCTACGATCGGAAAGACGCTGCCGTAGATATTTTATTTAGACTAATTAGAATACAAGGTACAATTAACTTCGGTAATACATAAACTACCAATACAACCTTCTGGAGAGAATTAACAATGGTTACCGCACAAACGAATGAAATATGTTTTACACACGACCGAATATTTTAGTATTCTCAATATTTTGTTCTTGATTTCCCAATATTATCAAGGAAACTCCCAAAAAACAAGAAACGCAAGAATTACAAAACCCACACAAAGTCCTCCAAAATTTAATGAGCTACACAACCTTTGATAATTCAACAAATAATTTGAAAATATCTTCTCATTGTATGAGAAAATGCAAGTTTCTCCGACTACAGATGTTACAGGTATTTCAGCAATGGGGACGACAAACTTTAGGCAGCGTATACATTTGAAGGTTGAAAGAAAGAGTTGTCTTTGTCCCAAGTTTCACGGATAAGATACAAACTTCGTAGTTCCACCAAAGTTAGGAATTAGTTCCGAATTCTTGGTTCGAAATATTTTGTATTTAGATTATACGTGAGGACTTTTCCTTGCAATCTTTCCATTTTTGAAACGAGGAAAACTTTTTGATTATAAAACGAGACCGACTTACTGAAATTGGTTTCGTCTATATCCAAATAAAACTTTGAGGATACAAGTACACTTTGATAAAATGTTCGGTTGGGCACACCTCAATATATTTTGATTTTAATTTTTACACGACTCAATATGCCTATACAACGCATCATATTATATCCGTATACAAATCCAATAAATAATTAATGCCAATACATAAGCTCCCTTTTAGGCTTTAGGTATCTTACCGATGCGACTTTTAGCTACCTCTCGCCTCTATCATCATCATTTATTTCCTGCCATAAGCCCTTATAGCTTTTTATACCCTTAAATTAGATATAAACTAAACTACTATATCTAAAGTTACATAATGTATTCGCCTCACTATGCAACAGTGCACTTATACGTACGAGTATGAATGAAATGTATGTAAAATGTAAATGTTGCAAATGCAGGCTCTGATAGTTTAGAACAGTGGAAAATGCTAGCGCGATCCCTTGATTTAAACAGAGCGTAAAAGTAAGCTGCAATATTTTTGTAGTTGTACCCCTATGTCCAGCAATAGTAATGTTTCAAAACCTCACACTCGAGCTAGAAGCGTATACGCATTTCTCCCCAAAAAATATTTTTTCAGATATTGCTACCGTCAAAGCGAGCAAGCTTACTGCCCGGCATTCAAAACGATGTAAATTTTGGCATTTATATTTTCTGATTCCATTCATTACACTAAGCGGTTTAAGTGCGACATTCAAGTTACCATTGTTGTATTATATTTAAAACGTCATTTTAGACTGTTAAATTGTAAGCGTTTAATAAATACTTTTCTCTCTTTTACTTTTAATTTAAAATTAAAACGCATTCCGTCTCACGCGTTAACTTTTCATTTTGAATATTATTTCCAAGAAATTGCTTACGATCCAGAAGAAGCGCCCAAGTGTCCTGAACGTTTTGTCAATAACCGTTTATATCATTAGTGAGAGAATTTTATATTCAAAAGCGTCCGCCGTTTGAAAATAGCCTGAATGCTGTCCGGGGATCGATGCTCGCGCCACTTCGAACAATGAGACGTTTGCTAACTTCTCCAAGCACTTCAATGGGCTCATTTGGCCTCTTTGAATAAATGAACGGGAATTTATAAAATACTCTGTTATTGTGTAGACCTGATTTCATGTTATAAGATGAAATGCTTGACTATGTTAACCGCATGAGTAGATGACCTTTAAAATAGACATTCAAACAAAGTCGATTTTGATGCTGTCTACATTAACTTATAGTTACGTTAGTAACTATTTAATAATCTGTACTTATAGTAGTTTCTATGTTTTATGAAATCTTTTCAAACATAGTAGGTTCTGATATCAATGTAAACGTCGTTTTAGATCTAAAGTCTAATAGGCGAGTACCTCCGATTATTGACCATGTTAAAAATAGCATTGACCAGGTCTATAGGCAACACACTTAAAAAGAAACTCCTCGAGAACAAAGAAGCTTTCAGAAGGGCACCAAATTTAGCGTTACTTCTAAGTGAAGTGATTTTCAATAAAGTAGGTCAAGGTCACTCTTCTTGAAGCAAATTACCGGTCTACCTACTGAACTTATTTAAAATACACTCATATTTTTAATTTATTTTCTTGGGTTTTCTATGATCCTCTGACGTGATCACTTTGATCAAAGACTATGTATCAGTTATATCAGTTCATATTATTCCCGATTGCATCCAGTATGGAGCTCAGCATCTGCTTCGACTACTATCCTAGATTTGACAATCCTGGTTATTTCAATGAATTAGTCATATCAGTAATGCTTTGATTTTGTGTGCGGAGGATTGTCTGCATACAAAGTTATAAATATTGACATTTTTTTTATTGCAATGTGCAACATGACGAACAGACCGTACACCTGATGGTAAGCGCCACGTCTGCCCTAAGACAGTTCAGTGCCAAACAGTTACCCTCTTATTACAAAAAACATCGCTAAAACAGGTTTAAAACTGTACTAGTTAGTACAGGTTTAGGTCCGGACTATTTTTTAAAACTTTCCTTATTACAAAGCAAATACCAACATAAGAATAATTTACTGGTACTAACTCGTTTAGTGCGTTTCATTTTACAAGACTTTGTTTTATGACATGTTTTAAAATCTTTAAATAGGATAGTAAAAATAATAATTCTTTATTTATAAATGTGTTTTGTTTATGTGAGAAAAAGTAACATTTATTTTTAATTTTCTGTTCACAAATTAAGTAATTCTTTTCAAAATTTGTCTTTCTATACGTAGAACGGAGCGAAATTTTTAAAGTGTTATCGTTTTGACGTTTGAAAGTTAGTCCATAGTAAAACTAGGGGCACCGGCGGACTTTCTTGGGTCTAACTTTAGTACTCGAAATGAAGTAAAACTTCGTTTTGTAATAGCGTTTGACTTTAGTCAGGAGTTTAGTCAGGACTAAGCTCGGTTTAATTTTTAAACCACGTTCTGTAATAAGAGGGTTACTGTCTGGCACCGCCCCTGCGCCCGCTACATAGAGACGACAGTTATTAGGTCTCATATACCCAGTAATTTCACTAGCTTCAGTGCCCTTTCCCCGAAACACAGAAGTGCTTGACACACATAAAATTTACGTTAATAAATTAAAAAGCATATTTTTTTTCTAATATCACCAAACATTTTTGGGCGGCACAACCCACTTCCGCGTTGAAAGGGCCATGGCCGACCAGGCATCAATAGCCTGCAGGGGCCGTATTAGTCGCGTTGTCTGCCGCGCGCAATCTACATCGTCTCCCCTCGATCCGAGCCAACCCCGCACGTGGATGGAAAGCGAATTTTTTCCTTTTTATTGTTCTTTAATTGCTCTGATTGGTGCGACGGGACGGAATAAAGCCGCGTTTGGAGGGATTTGTAGGCCCGCTCGCGTTCAAACGTTAGCAGTCTCTAATTTGGACTGATTGTAAGCGGCCATACTACTTTTTTCTTTTTCTTTTGGCGTTCGCTTCTTTTTTGTTTATGTATTTTTGGGAAGTACGTTATTGATGATTTATGTCTAGCTACTGTGGAAGAGAATGGACTTTGCTGTCTACATATTATTTATACATTCTTAAGTATATTTCTTTCAGATATTATAATACAAAACACTATAAGATATTTACTTTCTTGTAAACTTAAGTTGTCTTCTTACCGTAACACTATAATACTTTAGTTAACTCCCAGACCACAGATTACACATAAGAATTTCCTCTCAGACATTTCGAGGCGTTAATTTTATCTTGGGCAGTTATGGTTGAATGCTGAAGGATCTAATTAGGGTGTAAATGTATACATATTTTCAATCTGACGTGAGAAAAGAAACCATATCTTCAATCGTATCCGTCGCATTTTCTGCACCACCAAGACAATAATTCAAATATACAATATAAACTTTACGGCATTAAAAATTATATATAAAATTAACCCAAACCAATGCAGTTAATGAAACAAATCTACGAAACGTTGAAACATAAATCCCACGCAGACAAGTGGATAGTTAATGTTTCCTACATTTGCACCAACTTGGTACAACAATTTATCAACGCACCGCACGTCCTGTGCTCACAAAATCTATTAATTACGATGGATTTCCTTTTCTCTCATTGCATAGACTGTTCGACTGTCATTCAACATTCGCCGATGGAATCAATTAATCTTGTGCAGTAGACCGGCAGGAGATTGGCAATGTTAATGGCGAAGCTGGAAGAGATAGAATGAACTACAGCCGGTAAACAGATAGGCAAATAAATATTTGATATCTACTACCTATTTCATATTCATTTATGTAAACGATATGTATGTTAAATGTGGTAGATAAACGCTGCAGACAGTTATTGTGTGTCAGACGAAATGGACCGGCTCGATCGGAGAGGTACCATTCTCTCACAGAAGACCAACGTATTGGTAGTAAGCTCTGTTATTGGGCCTTGTCTGTAAAGCAAGAGTGCCTTCCGCTAATAATGTCAATACAGATGCAGCATCTTATATAGATATGTCGTGGCCATATCGTTGAATTGATCACTTCATGAAATGCTCGACCATTTCGTGAAATGGTTGCATTTCATGATGTGGCCAACTCAATTTGGCCAGATCGTTAAATCGTCTACGTTTCACGATTTTGTCATCCACGTTTGGCCGGATCGTGAAAAAACAAAGCTGTCGCAAATATTTCAGAATGAAAAAAAACCTATCGGAGGCGAAAATCGACTCGGATGGATATAGGTTAGAAGGCTAAGGCGGGAGCTCAGCTCCCGCCTTAGCCTTCGTGGTTATTTTTTTTTATAAACCCGAAAGAAATTTTTAATTTGACTCAAAACTCGATGATCTCTAAATTGACAGTGAAAACATTAAAAATAAAAAGTGTCAATTCAGCCACTGTGTCCGAATCATGGAATTAATTATGGTCCGAATATAACGTGATGAATCTTCAATCAAACATGTCAAGTTACACTCATTCGTTTTTATTATGTCCGTCCGCGGCACAGAACATATGGTCCGCGGCCGCCATCTTTTACATATAAACAAAGCGCTTGCAGCGCCTCTACCGGCACTTAATGTAACTATTTTACGATATTATCAAAATAATCCTTGACCATATCATGAAGTAGTCGCCCGTATAGCTGCCCAAATCGAGAAACGATTTTCAATCATCGATCTGACCAAACCACATCATGATGTGGCCAATAGACAGTTAACTATTTCACGAAATGCAACCATTTCACGAAATGATCGAGCATTTCATGAAATTATCAATTCTACGATATGGCTACGACAGATATACTTCGAGCGCTTTTTCTGGCCTAGGGCATGCTTGCACCATGATCCAGGATTCAGTCAAACTATTACATTCGAGCAACCGCCGTCAGACACCTGTAACCCTTAACAGGAAAACCAGACCAATCGGATCACGGCTATGTAGCCGTGATCCAATTGGTCTGGTTATATAATCCGTCTGTGCTGGTTTTCTCACAATGTTTTTTGTCACCACTGAGCTACTCATAATACGCACACAAAAAATCCATCGGTGCGCACAGAGATTCCAACCATCGAGCTTACACACATGAAACTGCGTTTAAAAATACTCGGCTTCCACAGCTTTAATAACTTTACATTCAATCCTACAAGAAAAAGTTGAATCATGAAATCTTGATTTTTCCTTTTTAAACTCGTGGTATTATCTAGAAAGGTGGTCTTGTAATCAATCCTGATCAGTATTACGAGCGCTCTGATCCGCCGTTTTTCCAACAGAACTAACCATCCGACTAATATTTCCCGAGCAAGATATCCTGCAAAGCTTCCTACCTCGTACCTACGGAGACTAATAGTTTAGGTAAGTGCTACCCGACCATACCTAATTTAGTTTCCTGTTCGTGTGACGATAGGTAGGAAGTGTCCTTATTAGCTAAGTTATCCAGATAGTTTGTTGCTACTATTTCACTTTGATATTTGGTAATTTAGGATAAGATTGACTGCTGTCAAATAAGTTTCTAATAATTTGTCTGTCAGATGAGATAGATACTGTCTATTTTTGAAAATGGCCTTTATGATCATTATCAGTATAAAAATTAAAAAGATCGTGTGATTGCCATATACATATAAAAGTACTACATTTGTTTGACAGATAAAAAGGTCTGCTTACACCGGTTTCGGTTTAAATTCAACATACTACATGCATCCAGATTGATCCAGATATTAATATTATATCTTTAAACGACTGCTTTCAGCATCCACAACTCGGTAGAATCAATAAAATAAATTAATCTGTACGATAAGTCAGTGAAAATGAACGTACCTACCTACCGTTCTCATTATTACAAAATACATTATTGGGTAAATATGTACGGCCTAATGCTAATGCTTCGACACGAATATCCATTTGTTATATCATCATTTTTCACCGTTAAAGACACTGATATAAAAAGGCAAGCGCAAAATTTCAAGGTCCATTTAGCAGATCTGTGGTCCGGACAGAGATTAACGTACGCAGTGTTTCATTAATAAAGGTCTTATTCATCGAATATGCACATAATTTGAGCTCTTTTAAAATACATTAAGAATATAGGCAAGTAAGAAGTTATTACAATTCCAGGCATGTCTTGCTTTGGAACATGAAAGACGAAGATGGATCATTCAGTTTTATCTATTTGATATTAGAGTTTCTGATAAGTGAAGTGAATTCTTTAAAAATATTAAGTGTAAGTTAAACATATACAATGGCGGCTTCTCAAAATATATAATTTCTATATAACTGACAGTTAAATTCCTTTACAGCAATCATGCTTATGGAATAATTAAAATATTATGCGACGTTTGATATTTTAATTGGAACCTTCACTCACAGCAATTATTTTAATTATAATAAGACAGGAGTTCATTATGTTAAAATGTATTTAATTTTAATGAGCTGTGTAAATATTGGAAACGCCAAGCAGCAAGTTTTCCGTTTAAGCTTATATCAATTGAATGGTTATTAGTAAAAAACAGAAAATATTATTTAAAAACTTTCCGCTCATTAAATATACCTATTTTGATCAAACATTATTTCTACTACTATCATACTACTAGTTTTTATTTTCGTTTTACTATTATGTTTACTTAAATCCATGGAAGTTAAATCAAACGTTCCAATCGATTTGTCCGTGAGTTATCCGCATTACTTCAGAAACTGAACAAAAAGCAATTAAAAGAAAATCCAAAGATATCAAAACAGAAGTTGTTAAAAGTTCGCAGCCAGTATCCGGAGGTTGTGGAATTTTGTTTTTGGATTTGGTCATCATTACGGTCAGTGGATACAGCAATTAAGTTTGTTCTGAATCAGTAGGACCTAATTGAGTTTCGACATCGGTAATTCTCTGCGTTTTATGAAAGATCCAATGAATTTAATATAGGGGGCCTTCTCGCTACTGTTTGCTTTAAG
Source organism: Mecyna flavalis (assembly GCA_949319885.1). Classification (NCBI taxonomy): domain Eukaryota; kingdom Metazoa; phylum Arthropoda; class Insecta; order Lepidoptera; family Crambidae; genus Mecyna; species Mecyna flavalis. Next base: position 9,314,163 of record OX439435.1, on the reverse strand, counting down.
ATAAGCAAATAATGTAAGGGTGATTGGGTTACGAAAAACGACTTGTGCCATTTTGTTTCTGAATGGATAAATTACTTACAGACAGCACCAAGTACTTTTACACAGATTTTGCAAGCTACATAAAAGTACCTACTTGTAATGATTTCGTTTTTCTTTTAACCACTCAACGCCGAACCGGCACTCGGGTGCCGCATAACAATAGATTTTCTATTGTGTCTAGTAATCCGGGGCTAGAAGGATTAAAGTATCCCCAAATACTGACCCTTCAAAAATTATTAGTACATTGCTTCCTTACATATATAAAGTATCATTTGTGTCTGGCGTTTAAACATTTTTTTATCTCACAATTTAAAAAATAAAAAATGTATCTGACGCAGCACAACGCTCCGCTAAAATGACATCTTATGTAGAAAAACTCTTCGACATCCTTTTAGCAGGAACAGATATAATCTCACGTAAGAACACTCGCCCTCGTAAGACTTACGTACTATTCCGCCCGATATACGTACATATTTGAGGAAAAAGACGAAAACGATTTCTTTGTTCGGCTGATTCGTTTGTCTTTTGAATTTTCGCCGACTTGGGTATCCCTTGATCATTAAGTGCGCTTGTTAGTCGGCATTTTCCGTTCCGAATACCTTTGTACCGTTTACCGTAACGTAGACGTAACTACATATAGGCTATAATAGTATTTTTAATTATGGTTTACTCTCACTCTTTTGTCGCTAATCGCTTTGGGACGACCTTTCTTAATTAAGTGAAATTTTTTACGGTCGGAAAATATGGCTTCGCAAAAAATTGTCTCGACGTGCCCTTGTGACGTCTGCCACGTACCTTTACTTTAACCCTTTCAATCAATTAACAGTATCGATTCAATACTTAATCATGTCTAAATAAAATAAACATTGGAGCGTCTGTTTGTAATTGGATCCAACATTACACAAGTGAATAACTACTTGAGTAAATCGAATAGAATCGTAATGATTTGCTAAAAAATAGGAATTTTATATAACATGTGGACCTGTTGCTTTATTCTCTAATTCGTTTTATAAAATTCTTTGATTGGTGATAATCAGGCAATTTTCCAAATTTTTATTCCTCTCAAGTAAAGAACAAAGGAAAGATGTAACTCCTGGTAACACCGAGAGGGTCTCTCGTATTTCTTATAGCGGCTCCATAGTTTTCAAGAGGAACATCATTTTCACAAACTAGGTTTGAAACCTTCTTTTTCAAGAAATGATTATTTTGTAAGTGAGTTCACTCATTCGTATACAACAAAACATGAATCTGTAAATGTACAACTGTGACATCAGGTGCCTTTGGCAGGCACACGCCGCTAAGCATTTAATTTTACCACCGTCTCAGACGCGAATGTAAGTAAACGAATCATTATGACAGTAAGATATCTGACGCAAAATGAACGTAAGATGAACGGTCATATGGCTGAACGTGAGATTTACTTAATTAATAACATCTGTACATACACTTAACTAGCCTTACACGCGTGGACTATACGATGTTGTCCCGCAAAAAGATAGTATTTTCCAGGGACAATTTCAGCGTTTATAATTTCCTCAAAATTAATTAAGTGATTTAGGCATATAAAAAAGCCAAAACATTTTAATATAATTAATCGTTTATATCTGTTCCGTGGTTTACTAACTTTCCTCAGTCAACTATACTTCGACAGAGGGCTTGAATAAAAAATATCCCGTTCGCAATTAAAAAATGTTGTTGTTGTTGTTGATTTATGTTTTTTATTCTACTTGTATTTGAATGTACCTACCATTGTAATAAAAACAAAATGAAAAATGAAAAATGTGATTAAGTATTTCTGTATTATAAATAAGCTAATATATCCGGACAATAATTTTCTTTTACAGGGTTGACAATTTTATAAACTAAGGATTTTGCAAAAGGCTTTTACTTTCCTTAGTAAAATCTTTTTCCAAATCCTATGATTACTTGGAGGATCAAGTAATGATTCAATATTAAAAATAATAACATTGAGATATAAAATTACTTTTAAGCGTGAAACATCAATTTTGAACATTAAAAGATTTACTTACTCGTACTTACAACATAGATACAATTAATCATTTTGATACTGATATCAAAACTAAAAACGCGAAACAGGTTTTTCTCGGACATATTACAATAGCTTTTTAAGGAAATAATGGTACTTAAAATACTTTAAATGTAGACATTAAATATGTGAATTTCTGAATTCTTTTGAAGCCGTCCGTTTTTAACCGACTTCAAAAAAGGAGGAGGTTCTATGTTCGACTGTATGTATTTTTTTTTTTATGTATGTCCGTCGATTTCTCCGTCAATTGTGGACCGATTTAAATAATTCTTTTTTTATTTGAAAGTGCATAGTTCCGAGGTGGTCCCATTGTCACCATGTCAGGATCTGATGATGGGATCCCGGGAAAATTAAGGGCAAACCTCAAATTTTATAGGCGCACACTACGCGTTACTTGTTTTTTCTGAAGCCATTTAAGTGTTTGCGTCCTATAGACATCACTTTATGTTGATGAGCTGATGATGAAAGGTACAACTCCTTAACGGTTAGGAGTTAGGGGATAATTCTTTCAGTATTGTAAGAATATGTGGACCGTTATTTGTATTTCATGTACTTTTGCAGCTAAGCTGATGATGGAAGGTACAACTCCTTAACGGTTAGGAGTTAGGGGATAATTATTTCAGTGTTGTAGGAATACGTGGACCGTTAGTTGTATTTCATGTACTTTTGCAGCTAAGCTGATGATGGAAGGTACAACTATGATGATGGAAGCTAAAGGGTACGACTTCTTAATTCTTATGTCCCTCTTGCGGGCTGCATCTTTAGTTGGTCTACTGAATGGTGCTGAACACTTAATGAATACCTAATATTGTCAAATAATACAATTCTACTATTTTACTCGTATTTTCGTTATCAATATTATGAGAGAGTTTTACTCACTCCTACGTATTATTCACACTAAAAATAGAAAAATAAACAAACTTTTAAAAAAAAAAATTAAACCGACTTCAAAAAAAAAAACAAAAAAAAAACCTAAAAACACTGAAAAGCAAAAAATAATTTTAATAAGACATTCATCAAATGCGCTTATTGTCTAAGCCTATTAATAACATTAAATTGTATTTACGTGCTAGGTAGGTACCTACTAATCTGTTTGAAGTCGGTGCCAAGCCAAAGGTAATGAAACATGATACATACCTAATAATTTATGTATTATACAGGGTTACAAATAATCCGCGGACGTAGGTACGTAGTCTGGGTACCTACTATTTGGCTTGGCACCGACTTCAAACAGATTAGTAGGTACCTACCTAGCACGTAAATACAATTTAATGTTATTAATAGGCTTAGACAATAACCGCATTTGATGAATGTCTTATTAAAATTATTTTTTGCTTTTCAGTGTTTTTAGGTTTTTTTTTTTTGTTTTTTTTTTTGAAGTCGGTTTAATTTTTACCAATGTCATAATAATGTTGAATGCATATCGCAATGTTATTATACTTCTAAAATCGTTTATTATGAATTTACTGCTATCAAACTGTATATAAAAATATATTAAAGCAAAATAAAGACAAGGGAAAGAGAAAAGGCCTCGAGACAGCCCTACACGCACTACCTAATAATACACCGGTCCCGACGCAGAAAATAGACGGAGTTTCATTTCACCTGAAGAGGCACCAATAAATTGGAGCGTCTTAATATTTGTTCGTCCATCGGAATTGGGGAATTACGGCAATTTGTCGGGGATTGTCCGCTCTCAGATAAAATATCTCGAAATGATATCGACACATCTGTTCGCCCGAGACGTCGAGACTATGGGGGAATTCACTCGGCAATATAAAAACTATCTTATCCTCATTCCCTATATTCGCTCCGAGTTCATCAATGGACGAACTTTTTAGAGAGGAACTTTTTTACGCTTTCTAGCGAATAAGTGAACAGATTTTTTGTATTTCGAGATTATACACGATGAATTATTATATGTATGTCCGGAAACCATACAAATTGTAATTTAACCAACAAAAATGTCGTACACAGCACTTAAGAATACTTGTAACTGTTGATAATTTGTACTTAGTAAATTTGAAGTGTTAAAGTTTTTTATTCTACAATATTTGGTAATAGCGAAACTTCACAGAATTGTTATCACCAGATAATGTACAACTATTGTAAACGCCTGTACCATGAGGGCCAAACAACGACTGTTGGAACATATTTCCCATAATTACCACTTTATGTCCAAAATTAATTTTCCAAATTGATCTGACCGACATTCCTCCAAAATACCTCCGCGCTTGGAATGCACAAGCCTTCAACAATTTCGTCATATATGGAATACCTAATAGAATCATGTTCGGTTTTTTATGACCTCCTCCTCACCACATGCATTAAGAAAGAAGAAATATAAATATTTAATAAAAGCTAAAATACCACGGGCTTTTAGCCGCGACGTTTCAACTTTGCGACCGAATGTACCGCGTCACCGTTTTATAGTAGGTACGATTGTACGCATAAATAATTTACAAAGAGACATATGAAAGAAATGTGCCGCAAAATTTTCTTTTTTCAAATATACGGTTGATTCTTAAACCTGATATTGTACTTTGACGACCATATTCAGCCACGTTCGTAGGTAGGTACAATAGTAAATTGATAGTCATATTATGTTCTTCGCATATGCCTTTAGGAATTTGCGGAAGAGGTAAAACTAGTTGTATTACGTAGATGCTCATTTCCAAATTCAAGTTTCCCTAAAAAAAGATTAAGTTAGAGAGAAGCTCTTAAAATTAAACTTAAAGAATCAAAAATATTATTCACTGCAAAAATGAAACTACTACTGGCGAATAATTAAAAAAAAGATGTTAGTTGCACAAAATTATCGTACAAAATATTGAAATAAAAAATACGTCAAATTTTTATCAAAATAATTATTTAAATGCCTTTTGGAACTGATAGGTAGATATTTTTAGCATTATTCTAAATTGTTTGTAGTAATCCAACCTCAAAAATTAGTCACCCTAATTATTACCCCGCTGGTTCAAGAGAAAGTTTACTTCGAACACATATTTTTCTTTTCCACTCTTTTACTATTATGTCATTATAATATAAAGTTCATTTCTCCCGTGTTTTATTTACTTCCGCAATAAAAATCGCGTTAAAAGTTTCACAACTAAACCAAGCGTAAGCGGAACTTGGAATTATATTTCTTCGCCAGAAGTTGGACAAAAGATTCTCTTAATAGACTTCCGAAATAATTTGTTGCGTCCCCCTGTGTCTTGTAAACTCTGTAGTAGGTAGTACGAATAAGTAATATTTTAGAATTTTTATCCTACTGTTAGTATAATTTGCTACGATCATCAACAATAAAATAAATAAACGATTTGAAAGCGTTCATTTTCTGCCACTAATAAGAATCGCATACAAACTCGAGCTTTGGATGAACATTGTTCTCTAACTTACCCAAATAATTATAAAAAAGTAAAGTTAGTATCGGCCTTTTTAATGACCCACTGCAGGGCAAAAAAAAAGTCCCATCATTGAAAACAAGTCGTCGCTACAATGATGACAGCTGACTTCAATACCACGCTTGCCAAGTGCGGATTGGTGATCACAAACCCGAGTGATGACACAAACAAGTTGTCACAAATTATGCTTGATCCGGGAATTTAACCCAGGATCCAGGGCCCGATTCTTAAACCACTAGACCATTGAGGAGTTTATAATAATATTAAATATCTCTGCACATTTAGGAACACGAAATACTTGCCAAGTTGTACTGCTAACCTTGTCTATACTGTGGCATTCAGAATTCACAATAATCAGCGCAGATACAGAAAAGCGCTGGGTCAAAGTGATATTAAGTAATAAATTCGGGAGGGCAAGCGCTCTAAACGCTTTCAAATTACCGGCCACCGTAATGGCCAAACTTAATATTCACGAAGGGATCGCGCCGCTCGACATTTTATCCGTCTGCAAATTGTTTCGGTTTTAAATCACTTATAAGCTTGGACACGTGCTGTGTGTGTGCGGTGGATGTGTGGGAATGTGGATAAGAATCCCTCATGGATAGTCCTGTGAAGCTTAAAATAACACTCTAAGTCATCATCATCCCAGCGTATTCCCGATTGCATCCAGTATGGAGCTCAGGGTCCGCTTCGACTATGATCCTAGATTTGACAAGCCTGGTTATTACAATGGAGCGATTGCCATCTGACCTCCGTAACCCTACAAGGGAAACCAGACCTACTTGAAACATAGTCGGGACCAACGGCTTAACGTGCCTTCCGAAGCACGGAATCATCACTCTTTTCAGACATTCAGGTGATTCAAGCCTGCAATGTCCTAACCAAACTGACGAGCCATTTGATGTAATGGTCGAGAAGTCGGCTATTACACCAGAGGTCGCGGGCTCGATCCCCACACGGTACAAACATTTGTGTGCATGAACATGTCTGTTTGTATCGGTCTGGGTGTTTCTATGTATAATATGTATGTATTTACAAAAAAAAGTATATAAGTAATGTTTATCCGTTGTCTGGCACCCATAGCACAAGCTAATGCTTAGTTTGGGGCTAGATGGCGCTGTGTGAATAATGTCCAGAGATATTTTATTTAAACTGGAAACAATCACACAAAGTGATGTTCCCCGCGGGATTCGAACCCACGACCTCCGGGTTTTAGAGCCCAACGCTCTAACCACTGTACCACGGAGGCAGTAAAATAACACTAAGTGATATAGCTTAAGATAAATATGCGGACAACATCACACGCATTGATCTGATTCCAAAGTACTACTGTGTCCCAAAAGTACCCGGAAATTGTAAATAAAATTCAAGTGGTAGTTTTAATCATCTAAATTTATTTTTTCCCCTTTAAAGTAACTTGCATTAAAAGAAATAAACATACGCCAGCGCTTCAACCAGTCTTCGAAACACTTTTTATACGCTGAAATCAGGATGGCCTTTAGCACCTTTGTCGTATTTTCTTTCACCACTGTTAATTGTCCAAAATGCTATCTAAGAAATGGTATTTTAGGTTTAGTTTAGTTTAGGCGAGAGAAAATAGTCACATGGTGCCATATCTGGTTAGTAAAGTGCCTACGTAGCGACAATAATTGAATGTTTGGCCAAAAAGCTACGAATAATCATAACTGTTTGAGCTAGCGCGTTGTCGTGGCGCGCAATCCACGTGCTCTCCACCCACAAATCGGTCAATATGCGGTGTACTGTAGTTTTTGGTACGCCGATGTCTCTGGCTATCTGTCTCACACTCACACAACGATTTTGCATTACATTTTCCTTAAGATTATTGACATGATCGTCGTCAGTTGAAGTGAATGGCCTTCCAGTCCGTGGTAAACGCCCGACCACTGAGGGAGGCCACTATGAATGATTTTTACCTCTCGTATGCCTGAGTTTTCGACTTACACTAATTAACAAACACCTATTGTGACATTTTAGGCGTTTCCGCACAAGAAATTTTATTAACAACACAAAAATTTAACACAAGTTCGTTGGTCAACAAAATCGGCCATAGTAAAAAAACGACGCAACCATAAAAGTTGTTTGTTACAAATGTTAATTACTCACAAAATACTCGAAAGAAGTAAGATTATTTTCCACCGCCAACCAATGACAGTTGTACCAATCTAACACAAAAAGATTTTTTTAAATATCTCTAACACAGCTCTTTGAAATAATAATTTCCGGGTACTTTTGGGACAGAATGTATAGCTTAAACACTTGTGTGTAAAAACGATTATACCACAAATATTATACTTATGTGCAAATAAATATGCAGACACAGTAAAACATGATATGTACGCCTGGTGTACTTCTTTGAATTGATACTTATAACTCATGATTAACCTATTTACTTTGGACCAGCTAAATGTATCTACTATCTGGTTCAAATGCTATTAGGATACGACCTATTGGAGTTGCGTTACGTGACAGTGATGACTTACACACAGTACACACATAGGTAAAATATAATGCCTTGGTATTGGTTACTACGTTACGCGGACAAGCGTAGTTGACGTCATTTTTTACTCAATTCCAAAAGGTATTATCCAAATAGCATTTGAATCGGATAATATTGTTATTCAATATCCTATAATAAAAGATTATAAGCACCTATGTAATTTGTGAGTACATAAAAAGTCTACAAAACGTAATAGGATACATTCCTAAAAATCCACACACGATTTAAACACGCAAAAGAGCAGTAAAAACAACCCGCGTAATCATTTTTACATAATTATAATCCTCTCATAACATACAAAATGATAAAACAAATTAAAAAGTCATTAAAAAGCCTTTATCGTAGCGTCGAGCATCATTAGGAACATTGTAAACAAATACCCTTGCGAAGTTTGGACGGGGTGAGAGGGCACCTACTGCCGCAATTAACATTTATAATAAAATAAAATATTAATATTTTCACGGAAACTTCGTTACTATATTATTATTAAAATATTTATAACATACTAGCGGTCGCAAGCACGGTTTCACCCGCGAGTAATTTTGTTAATTATCCCCTCCTTCCCCCACATTTCCGGAATTAAAAGTACCCTATGTCACCCGGGGATAGTGTAACTTCCCAACAGTGAAAGAATTTTCAAATAGGTTCAGTAGTTTCGAAGCTTATACAACACAAACAAATCATTCCTCTTTATAATAGTAGTATAGATTTTGGTGGCAGACATAAACATAAAAATTTGAAAATTATGACTTACCAACGAACAAGAAACTTTTCAAACTGCTTTTATAGGTTTCATACTTTTCCCTTTACGATCGTATAAGACTGATATCCCACCGTGCTATGAGAGTAAGGAAATATAGACAGTGGGAATCATTTATGCACTATAATAACATCCTGCGTGAATACCTAGCTGGTTGATCGTAAAGACTGGCCGTTGTAAAAACTCTTTACTCATTGTTCATTATTTATTTTATACATTTCATGAAATACTCGGTATTATAAGGGTTTTCCAAGAGACTACAGCATTACCATCAAACGGGCCGTATATTTAAGCCTTATGAAGAAAAATGATATTTGGAAATTGAAAAGAGCAACGGTCGATCGAGCCAGATTCTTCTCAAAAACTAAACAGCGTTCCTAAGCCGGCGGTACAATAATTTTACTACCTGACAATTCAGTTTGGGTAGCCTTTTGACTTTGAATGTCTTCTAAAGACTTGTAAATATTTGATGGTGTAATTTCTTTCTTGAAATAGATCTGCTCAGATACATAGCTGGAAATGTCAATCGAAGGCGATCCGTCAAAACACATTGCTTCCCCATTATTTATCGATCTAGTTTTCCATTAGCTGAGAAATGGAGATACTAATCATTGTGACAAGCCACTAGGAAATCGAATAGTGTCCTGAAAGTTGAATGACCTAATCAATAAAAAGCCGGCGGCAAGCAATCAAAACACAATAGCGTAGCTTGATCCGGCCGGTGCTACGGCTCGTAGCGGCTACGAGCTACGAGCTACCGCTACGGCCGCCATCAAACGAATATTTCCATCGTTCCTTTTGTTATTCCTCTATGAGAACCATTCTCTTTTCCAATCCTCCGTATTTTGCATTATTTTCTTTTTTCCGACTAACGAATCGAATGTTTCATCTGCATTTCCGACGGTATTGATGGAAAATTGTGCAAGCCATAAGCTTTGTCTAGTCAAACTGAGAATAAATTAAAAAAATATTTTAGTAGTTTCGACTCGCTTCACAATGATTTTTCGGTGGGTTTGTTTTGTGATTCGTTTATAAAATTATTTATTGCTGCTCTATGAATGAACTCTCAATATCTGAATTTTATTGCACCTAAATATTTTTGTTAATTATTTTCTGCCCAACAGCCCAACCAAATGCATGCGCACTGCACATTTCAGTCGCACTCTATTCCTATATCCTAACCCTTATAACCAGGTAGGACAGCATTAAGAAGCGGAATAGGCTGTAAGATACGGCAGATGTTATATGTAGCTAAATAAATAAAGTTTGTATCAGCCTATTAATGTCCCACTGTAAGGTAAAGATCTCCATCTTTTACAATAATGAGTACTGGGTTATCACCAAGCTTCCCAAGGATTGGTGTTCACAAACCCGAGCTGTGTTTTGCCGAATGAGTCTGACATAATTTTCGCGAGAACCGGAAATTTAACCCAGGAGACGATACTTTAACCTCTTGACCATTGAGTCATTAAAGTAATTTAGATAAATAAATATTAGTTATATTCACATAAGTAAAATATAAAAAATCAAAGTATGGTCAAACAAATATCAGGTTTAAGGTTTATATGATCACTTTTCATTATTTAAATTGATTCCACATTACCTAGTATTACATTTCACCGAAGCGAAAATCTTAACCCTTATTCGTCGGTCAACATTTTTCTCCTTTTGATATATTGGCTACAGCTTATAAATCAAGTTCAGTGCCAAATTGGGTTGGTTTCCATAAATACAAGCGGCACAATATTGCGAGTTTACGCAGACGCTGTTTCTTGGCGTGCTGTCAGAATGGGAAAAGAAAAAAATGACGGCAGATTTAGCGCAACGGTTAAGCACGATATTAGGCCAAAAGTGCTTGTTCCGATCCACTGGCAATACATAATTTATTTCCATGACGATAATGTATATTTTCTGAAAAGTTACTTGTTTTAACTTTGGGTTAACAGTGGAAAAACGAATGTAAAACGTTTTCTTGTTTTTGTTTTCTAGGACTACATAACCACAATGATGCTGTCTTGTTTTTAAACATTGACAAAAGGGACTGCATCTAAGTTGCGACGGACTGACAAATAAATTATCAACGAACGAACTTTTTTTTATGTCAGAGGCGGCAAACGAGCCAGCGGGTCACCTGATGGTAAGCAATCTCCGCCGCCCATGGACATCAACAATACCAGAGGGATCGCTGATGCGTTGCCGGCCTATGGGGGTGTGGGCCTTCGGCACTCTCACAAACCAGACGAAACACAATAGTGGTCACTATTATATCACGCTGGTGTTATGTGAGAGGGTGGTATTTCCCCGGACGAGCCGGCCCATTCGTACTGTTGAACAACATGGCTCTACCACTATAAAAACTTATCTGACAACGGTAAAACTTGCTACCATTGTCGATTTTTATCACACGATATTAGGGTCTAAGGAATCAGATAACATAGCCACATAGATACTGTGCGTGTCTGGCATTTTGCGCATCTGACATAGGGCATAAACCGACTTAATCAGTAATAAATAATGAAATAAACTACACGCAATACATCAAAAGAGCTCTGAGACGACGTAATACGCTTTAATTTAATCCTAGACCCAAGGCAGTGTAAACAGAACAAACAGACCCGAACTCATTCATTTATTCAAAGTAAACATTACAGCAATAAAACCAAAACAGTAAGTTGTTTGTATCCAAGATTACAATCAATTACGTCATATCATTAACCGTGAAACGTGGAGACCGCTCGCAGATTGCTTTTACACTCCTGTTTAATTTCGCACCAGGAGCGAGTTCACAATATTAATGTTAATTATTAATTACAACGCAAACAATTATCCCGCCCCTTAATTTGGAGACCACGAGGCGGCATTCTCGAATTATTGCGCTAAATACGGGGCCCAATTTATCTTGAATCTCGTCAGGTTCGGCGAAATTTAAATTAAAATGTAAATGTTGTAGGGTAGGACGCCCTCTCTAATTGCAATTCGCGCTCGTCCGTTGTCAAACTTGTCCTGTTTGTGGTCCGATGTCGGCTCGCACGTCAGTTCAACCTATTTTAATTATGTATCTCAGTGAGTTTTAACTGAAAACGCAAATCCTCTACGTAAGCGGATTCAATTAAATCTTTTTGGTTGATTACAGAGGATACTGTTTGATGTTTCTTTCCCATAACACATTAAGGTCGCTTGGAACGCACAGATTGTGTTAAAAGGGTTATTTTATTGACAGACAAAAGCATAAAATAAAATGTTGTTCAAATCAACACATCCATTTGTTTCATAGTTTGACTACAACTTATTGATTTATTCACACACACACACACATCACAGTTGTTGTAATCTGTAACCAGTTCAAATACACCCACGGACAAAACTAAGTGTAGCTTGAGCTATGGGTTTCTGACAACAGCTAAACAGTGCTAATGTTTTTTTAATTTTAAATTGATACGTTCTATATAAACACCCAGATCGATATAATATACATTCCCAACCTTTCCATCAAAAATTTATTTAATTGAACAATGCATATTAAAATTGACTCGACCGGGACTCAGAACTCGAGAAATAAATTATTATTCTTTCAAAAAGTTTTATTGAAAACAGAAATATGGCATCAAGGTTATCATGAGTTTCAAAGGATTAAGAAAACAAAAACGAACTCATTGAAATTCCTTGTAGCTCCTGCTTGAATAATTACTTCAAAGTTGTGACGTGAATAGTAAGGTGGATAAGTTGGTCCTTTCAAGGATCTACGGACTTTGTTGAAAGTGGACACATTGGAGACAATTCTGCCTTTTACAGAACTTATGAGACTATTACAATCGCTAGAATTGAATTTTACGCATGTATTTCCCTGTGAGACACTTCAAATTATTGGTTGTCATAGCTTTTTAAACTTACTTCAAACCTTTGTGTCACATTAATTCACAGGCGATGCTAACTTCTTTTTCTGTAATAAGATTAAGCTAAGTGTTTTCGTATAAAATTGTACTGCCTCCTAAATGTGAATGTAAAATGTAGTCATAATAAATCCAGTCGATTAAGAAATTATCCGAAGCAAAACGACGGAAAATGTTAATAACTTTTTAGTAACTTTCATTTTTTTTTAAATACTAGTATGTTTTAATAATTACCTCCCACATCGTATTCCGGAACACAGCCGGGCTATTACGGTGACAGACAATCGCCTACGCATTAAACACCGAACAAGATTTGACTAATCACGAACGTTCTGCCTACGAGCCACACATTAACGAGTCTTAATCCTAAGCCAATTCCCCACAAATCACAATCCTCTGTTTAAAGCCTCCGCGTTAGTTCCAATTTGGCTCGTTTGTTATACGCCCAGTGCTATTGACTACCGCAATGGAATTAGCGGGGAATCTTCCGTTTGAATTTGACACTACCGCAATCCTCACATACCATAGTCAAACGGTTATTCATTCATATACATAGATACATTTAAACTTGACGATTTATAGCCATGCTTGGTTTGTGGCTTGATGGCCGATTTTTGACTACAGCAGCTTATCTCATCGTTAAAACCTATGAGAAAGTGCAGTCACTGTTTTTTCTCTCTTTTCACTGCTCGATCTAGAAACCACTAGATTTTGGCCTGGTACTGAAACCACTAGACCAAGGAAGTGTTATTAGAAATACCTTGATTTAAAAAAGTTTAAATGATACAGTCTTAAGATAACTTATTTTATTTTAGTTAAGCGTTCTCATCACAATTAGTAGAGAGATCATTCAACATAATCTAAACTGATTCAATGACCGACATGGACATATATTAAGAATTTAATTCCATTGTTTGTACCACGTGGGACAGTCATCTTGTTAATATTGTGATGGAGATATCTCTAAAAGCGACGAGATTACCGGTATTGTGTATTGTACTGCTATACTGCTACTATTGTTATAATTCTGAAACATCAATTTATAGTATGAGATCCCACTGCATGATTCTGCAGGTATCTGTTTTTTCGATGCAACTTATTTTAAATGAATGGTAAGGAAGTATGCAATGAATTAGGGATAGGTTGCCTATAAAAAATTAGCCGCAAGAAAAAAAATTTTTTATTTTTATTTTTAATTCGCTAATAGATATATTACTTGTAACTATAATGTTTTTTTATTGAATTTTACGACATTTAAAAGGTAATGATGTCACTAATTGAAAAAAATATGGTTGCCAGCTCTCAGTCAGCCGCAACGTACTGTTAGGACGAGCCTGGGCGAGGGGGTTTTAAAAAAAACGATTTTGAGTTTTGAAGATTGGCAACCGTCACGCGCCGTGTCCTAACCCAGACTGGCGTACTCGTGAAGCGAGTGCGCCGGCTAAAGCCTAAAATGCTGATCTAGCAATAATATAGGGATGTCAGCCCTAAACCATTCAGATGCGGGATGTAACACTTCCCCCCCATGAAAAAGAAACTTAGGGGTTAAATCCTCAAAGTTTCTGGGTTAAGGCTGGAATACTAAGGTGAGTTTACTTTAAGTTTTCTAAAATATTTATTTATTTATGTTTTAATAATTATTTATTTATTTTACAGGTTTCTACGGATTCTAGGAGGAGGCATAGATTTTGTGGATTCCAATTCTACGGGCGCGCTATCTAATTCAATATTTTCATGATTTTCAGGATTTGTAATTTCAGGAGTTTCGCGAGGCCGGTGAATGTTGCCAATCATATTTATTTTATATTTTTGAAAGAATTTACACATTATTACAATTATCACAATTATGATGGAAAGTAAAATCAAAGTGGAATAATGTGCTCCATATTTTAAAATATGAGGTTCATTAATGATTTCATTTAATTCTTTATTATTGTTATCATTATTACTGGTTTTGAAATTTATTTTATCTAAATCCAGGTGTTTTAGTTTAATACTGGGAGCATTACTTTTAATTTTATTGAATGTTAACAAATCACAACAGGGATCCTTTATGAGGTTAAAATCTAAGTTAATACTAGGTACACTTATATTTAAAACGCTAAAATTAGGTAGAAGGCGTGTGTTTTTACAATAAGCCTTACAGTATGCCGGCACATTCACTATCCCAGTGCCTTTTATGCTGTATTCAATAATTTCGGAATCTACACAATCAATAGATAGTTTACTGGATGCAGATTGTACAAAAATCCATCTATTATTACGGAGTGGTTTCCAGACATCTACGGTTCCTCTAATGAACTCTGTTTTACATTGAACTGGGATTTCTGTAACTATATTGGCTAAGAGGATACTTTCGCAGCTAGGGTTGGCACTTGTTGGGAAAACGTTCATTAATTTACATATATAATTTTGATCGTCTATGTTTTTACAAACTTCCAAAGATTCTATATTGCTATAGTGAGTTTTGTCCTTAGTTATAGCTATATATTTAATACTGGGGATAATTACACTAAATGAGTCCGGTTTACTTGAATTATGAGGTATAGGCAATGGAATAATATTATACAAATAAAACTCTTGAGGTTCTACTAAGGGTATCTGCAATATAAACATAATTTTGTGATTCATGTAATAACTAATAAGTTTAGATACAGTCAATAAAGTATGAATTTTCCGTAAGTCTAATTCTACTGCTAATTCTAAATTATCTGGTAAGTATCTGTAATTATCTGCAAGCTCTTGGTATAACTGTTTAGGATTTATAACTGAGGGGTGAACAATGTTCACAGTACTAAATAGAATCGCGTTCGTTATGTCTTCGATTTGAAATGATAAATAAACCAGGGATGTTTCTAAATTGTTAAACACAGAATTAATTTGGGAATTTATTATTAAGTTATTTGTGATATTAGAAAGGTTTTGATAGTTTACAGAGAGCCTGTCGATAGCTACGTTAAGATTTTCTTCGTTAATTTGAAGTTTATTGAAAGTTTCATTGAATTTACTTAAGACACTTTTAGTCACGAGTATATGTTCTTTTATTAACGAAGCCAATCTTTTCTGGTTATTGTGTACATGATTAATTGCGGTATCATATCTAATGGCATCATTTTCGTCTAATGTTCCAAATATCAGTTTCATAGCAGAACCTACTCCATTTATCCAACCACGTTTAAGTCTAGTGTCTATCAGATGGGTTATTGATGAGTATGCCATCTGAAGTTCTTTAAATCTGATATTTAGAGATTCAAACATGCTAGAACATTCTGAACTATCTGTTGCCTCCATTCGTCTACAAAAATCTACGGCGGTAGCAAGTACGGACCCAACGTTTTCTATATGAGGTTCTATATGAGATATATTTAATGGTATAATTACGCTAAGATGTTTATTAATTACTTTAGATTTTCCTATGTAATCAAAATAAATGCCGGGACCTGATGCTATTTGGGATATATGGTCTGGCGTGGTTGAGACCGACACGCTGAAAGTAAACAAATTAAATGTAAGTTCTAACGTCTAATGATAACTAATCTAATTTATATTACCTAAACTAAGGAGAACTGGGAAAGACGCCAGCTAGTTTCACTTCGTCACAGTGATGTTTGACGTGGCGTCTATTTATTAAAAGAGTAAGGGTATTGTTGTTGTGAACAGCAATAACCTTGTATGGTCCTTTCCATATGGGTGAAAGTGCTTTACGCAGTCTTACATGATTTTTTAAATATACAAAGTCTCCCACTTTATATTTAATGGGATGAGTCCTGCTATCGTAATAACCCTTGGATCTTTCTTTGGATCTTTCAATGTTTTCAGCAGCCCGTCCCCAGGATAATTTAAGTCGGTGTTGGAGCATCCGGACGTAGTCGGGGTAAGTAGTGAGGTCTTGGCTATAAATGGAATCAGGAATAAAGGTCTTGTGCCCGAACAGTAGTTCGTAAGGGGTGAAGTTTGTGGTACAATGAACAGCTGAGTTGTAAGCTAGGATAGCCGTGTATACGTAACGAGGCCAATCATCTTGGTTCTCGTTGATATAGGATTTCAGGTATTCCTTGAGAGTGGAGTGGCTTCTTTCCAGAGCTCCTTGAGTTTGTGGATGATACGGAGTGGACCATATCTGTTTTATTTTGAGAAAGGAACAGGTCTTTTTAAAGAGGTCAGCGGTAAAATTTGTGCCTTGGTCGGTGAGAATTGAAACTGGGATACCAAATAGGGAAATGAAATGGACCAGACAGTCGGTTGTTTCTTCGGAAGAGACACTACGTAAAGGATAAGCTACCGAGAATTTGGTAAGATCATCCTGTATTGTTAATATGTATTTAAGTTTTGCGGGACCTGATTCGGGAAGTGGACCTACAATGTCCAGGGCTATCCTTTGAAAAGGGCTAGTAGAGGTGGTGGTTATTTGCATGGGCGCCTTGTTAGTTCTTCTAAGGGCCTTGTTCTCTTGACAGGGAGTGCAGTTTTTAATATATGATTCTACGTCGCTTTTCATTCCTTTCCAGTAATATCGTTCTTGGATTCGACTTAGCATTCGATTGCAACCCAAATGGCCGGCAATCGGGAGGTCGTGATTTTCTCTTAGGATTTTCTTTATTTCGCTAAGGCTTGGATGAATTATATTGTTGTGGTAGATGTTTACTGTAATATTAGTGTCGTGGAAAAGGTAGACAATGATGTTGTATAATTTAGCAAAGGAATGTTTTTCGAATGGATTTTTAAAGTCGGGTAATGCGATTTCGATAACGTCATCTGTTGATTCTAATAAGTGGTTTCTTACAGTTTTCAGTGTTTGGAACATTTCTGGGTAAGTACACTTGTCAAAGTGGTTCACCTTTGGATAGATGAGATAAATTGATTTATTATTAATGTCAGGGATTCTTTCGAATGAATATAGCTGTTTTTCTGAATACAATATTTCCTTGGGGTCTGTAGCTTGTTCAAGAATTTCAGAAATATAAGCATTGGACTCATCTAAATCGATGGATGTAGGGACTAGTAGGATTTTAGCATGAGATTTCAGGAGAGATTGATTATGTTCTAACACCTTTGTGTTATAATTTCTGTTTTTATTACTGATTTCTTTCAGGAATTTGGAGTAATCATCACCGAGGGCTACGTGGTCTGGACTTGAAGGTAAGTTGGGACTTAGGTTAAGTGTTTCAGGATCTTGCAGGGGAGAGTCAGGCGTTGGAAGGAGCAGAGGTGAGGTATCTTGATTTCCAGGTGGTGGATCGAGAGCTTCCAGGAGTGGCTGAGGAGATGACATAGGTAAGTCTGATTTAGCAGGTTGCGGGTGCAGAGATGGAGGTTGAGAAGGTAAGTTTTTGGTTTTAGGATTCAGAGTTACAGGTGGAGCTTCTCGGCTCGTAGAAGGTTGGGGTTCAGTGACCCTCGGGGACTCAGAGCGTTGGCTTACAACCTTACCTGCTGCATCATGATTTAGAGGACTGTAAGTTATGAGGTCATCGTCTTCTTCCAGCAGGTCGATACAGGGTAAGCTGCTACTGTCAGCGTTGGAGTCAATAGGAAGGTGGACACCTAGATCTTCTAGAGTTAGAGGGCTAAAGGGAAGTGGTGATTCAACGTCTTCGTTTTGTCTTACAGGTGGAGTTCTTTCAGGTAAGTGACCCCGCTCAGGGTTATTAGGATTAGTAGATACAGTGGGTTCAGCGCGGTTGATGGATTCAGGGGAAATAGTAGAATCAGTGGACTTAGTAGGTTGATCGGTTAACAATGGATTTACAGGTTGGCGGGAGAGTGCGTCGGCAGCAGAGTTGAGTTTGCCTTTTCGGTATATTATTTCGTACTCGTACTCTTCCAGTTTGAGGCGCCAGCGTTGTAATTTACTGCTGGGGTCCTTATGGTTAAATAGCCATTTTAAAGGACGATGGTCTGTGACTATTTGGAATTTACGGCCGTACAGGTAAGGTCTAAATTGCTTTGTGCCGAAAATTATAGCGAGGAGTTCCTTTTCAGTAGTACTATAATTTGATTCGCTCTTATTGAGGGTGCGAGAAGCATATGCGATGGGTTGGTCCTTTCCAATAGAACCTTGGGAGAGTACAGCGCCGACGGCATGATTGGAAGCATCACATGTGAGTATAAATGGTTTAGAGAAGTCGGGGTAAGCGAGAAGTGGAGCGGACGTGAGCTTTTGTTTCAGGACATCGAATGCCACCTGTTGTTGATTTTCCCAATTGAAGGGGGTATCCTTTTTAAGAAGTGTTGTTAAAGGTTTGGCAATTTTAGAGAAGTCTGGGATGAATCTACGGTAGTAGGAAACGAGTCCTAGGAATGACTTAATGTCCTTTGGGGAATTAGGAGTTGGAAATTGGACAACCGCTTTTATTTTGTCCGGATTAGGCTTGACCCCTTCGGTCGAGATTATATGACCGAGGTATGCGACTTCGCGTCGGAGAAATTCGCATTTATCCGGTTGCAGTTTTAGGTTGAATTTTCGAAGTCTTTGAAAAACTTCAGCTAAGTTCTGGATTTGAGAGGAGAGGTCATACGAATACGTGACGATATCATCGAGATAGACGAAACAGCGGATGCCTTGTAGGCCAGATAGAGCTGTGTTCATCAGGCGCTGGAAAGTGGCTGGCGCGTTCTTGAGCCCGAAGGGCATGCGATTGAATTGGAAGTGGCCCTGAGGCACATTGAAGGCCGTTTTCTCGGCATTATTTACTGGTATCTGATGAAATCCAGACGCCAGGTCTAGGGTTGAGAAATATTTACTATTCCCGAGTTGATCCAATATTTCAGCTATTTGGGGAATTGGATATGTATCACCTATTGTGATATCATTTAATTTTCTGTAGTCGATAACGACACGCCATTTTTGTTGGCCCGATGCGTCAAGCTTTTTGGGTACTACCCAAATTGGAGAAGACCAGGGCGATACGGAGGGTTCTATGATTCCCTGTTGAAGCATTTGATCAACTTGTCTATTCACTTCTTGTTTGTGGACTTCGGGGAATCTATAGGTTTTTGTATGAATTGGGACCTCGGATGTAGTTTTAATGTCGTGCTTTATGGCATTAGTATAGGAAAGTTTCTCATCAGGGAGATGGAAAATATCAGAGTAGTCTGAACAGATCTGGAAAAGAGCTTGGACTTCTTCGTCATTGAGGTGGTCTATTCTTAATAGATCTAGAACTCGTTTGGTTCTTTCGACACTGTTTTTCTTTTCAGGTTCGGAGTTGGAATAGAAGACAGGAGCCGCGTTGGAGTCTGTCTTGGAATGGATTGAGTCGATCGAGGTAAGTATTAGGTTAAGGTCTGTTTTCAGGTTCACAGGAGATTCGGAGGTATTTATTACTGTAAGATTTACTTTCTTATTTTCTTTAACTTGAACGAGACAATTGGAGATTAGGAGTTCATTGGATGGGCTCTGATCTAGGATGAGACCTTCTTTGAGTTCAGGATTGGAAACTGAGCATTCTATTACCTTTTCGGTGCGGGCTGGAATAACGTAGTATGGATTGGTGAAGAATAACTTTAGTTTGTGTTTCCCTAAGTTCAGAACATCTTGTGTGAAGTTGATGTTGCTTTGGAATTTGCTGAGGAGGTCGTTACCAACGATGCCATCGTAGGGGAAGTCTATATCTCCCACTACATGGAATTTATGTTTGATGGAGTCTTTGGAATTATTTGGATATATGATCAGGTCGAGAGAGCCCAGTGTTGGGACAGAGTCATCAGTGGCATTAAATCCTTTTAATTTAAGTATTTCCTTATTGAGCGGAGTATGAGATCTGATAACAGATTTTTTGAGGAGGCTGATTGAAGAACCTGTGTCTACGAGGAGTGAGAGAGGCATGTCGGCGCTTGCAGTATTTATTAAAACATGTGGTAACGATCTCTTCGAGGGGTCGAATGAAATTTCATAGACTTTCGTGTCATTTATGGAATTAGAAGTTGTCAAAGAAGATCTGGACTCGGAAACAGTGGGTTTGGAATTTGAAAATGTGACGGACGTAGTGGATTTAGCAGTGGCCTTCTCTGAGGCAGATACAGAGGGTACAGCGGATACGGTGGGTCTCTTTGTTTCAGAGGATACAGCGGATACGGTGGGTCTCTTCATTTCAGACGATACAGTGGATGCAGTGGGTCTCTTTATTTCAGAGGATGCAGCGGATACAGTGAGTCTCCTTGTCTCAGAGGATACAGCGGAAACAGCGGGTCTCTTTCTTTCAGAGGATACAGTGGATACAGTGGGTCTCCTTGCTTCGGAGGATACAGCGGATACAGTGGATCTCCTTGTTTCATAGGATACAGCGGATACAGTGGGTCTCTTTCTTTCAGAGGATACAGCGGATACAGTGGGTCTCTTTGTTTCAGAGGATACAGCGGATACAGTGGGTCTCCTTGCTTTGGAGGATACAGCGGATACAGTGGGTCTCCTTGCTTCGGAGGATACAGCGGATACAGTGGGTCTCTTTATTTCAGAGGATACAGCGGATACAGTGGATTGACAAGCAGAGGACGCAACGGATGCGTATGTCCTCTTTGGGCTTGTCTCATAATTTTTAGAAGTAGTAGGTTCATGAGTAGCAGTAGTTGTGGTGTCCTTTTTCTTAAAGAAGACGTGGCGTCTCGAGTGACACCCAGTCGAGACGCGATTTAGTTTAAATTAGAAGCGGCGGTATAGTCATGATTTGGTTCGTCAAGGTCTTCGGTCTCATGGTCCTGAGTAAAGTTTACCCTACGGATAGGGCCTTGATTAGGATTTGACTGATGTTGATTCCTGAGTCTATTGTTATATTCCCGTTTGCGGCAATTCTCTATTGAATGCCCCGGGAATTTGCAATATCTACATATCATGGTGTTTGAATTAAGACCACCCGGAATGGGTCTATTAGGGCCCGTATTTGACCCGTATGGGACCAGAGACCTTGACTGGTTAGAGTTAGTAGAGTTAGCATATGATTGAGGGGCTCTGCGAGGTCTTGGCTCTGCTGGGATATTTCTTTTGTAGATCGTCTGTTGGATTCTTTCCTCCGAAATAGCAAAGTTTATAGCTTCATTTAATGTTTTAGGTGATTTGCACCTGACGATACATGAAATTCGCGGGTGTAGACCCATCAAAAAGTGGTGCAGAGCCAATTCCTCCATAGCTGCAGTACGACCTGGGAGTTCCTTAACCTTTGTATTAGACAAAGCAACTTCTGTAAGAAGTTGTGACAAGTAGGTTTCGATTTTAAGAGAATATTGGCTGACATTCTCAGATGGGAGTTGTTTACTCTCCTGTAATTCGGTGAGAAGATGCGAGTAATGTTTTCTTTCGCTAAATTGTGTCTTAAGGAACTCTTTAAGTTGCTCCCAGTTCGCGAACTCCTTGATGGAGCATGCCAATTCAGCTTTTCCCTGAAGCTGACAAAGAATGTACTTAAATAATATTGGTTTCTGCGCGTTGCTCGCGAGTTCGTAGGCATTGTTACAGTTTATTATAAATGAATTTAAAGTGTCCCTGCTACCGTCGTAGGGTTTAATAAATTTTAAAAGAATATTTAGTTCCAGGCTTATAGTAGGAGCCTTCTGGGATTTAGTGCGAGATTTCTTTTCGCTTGGATTAGGGCTAGAAGGCCTTTCGTCCTCAGTGTCGAAAGGCAGGTCCACATCAGTAGGCGGAACGAGCAGTTCCGTGTTTTTGGTGTCCGGCATGATTAAAACAATGGAAAATTAAAACAAAGAAATCTAAGTTGAATGATTAAGCAAGCTACCTAAACGAGATGTGGGCGAACAAAGGATCAGACTCACAATAACAATGTTGCAGTCAGGAATCGATACATTGTAGCGAGGCGATAAGACGGCGCGGCCCGACGACAGCGTTCCCGCAGCTCGGTTACTATGTTGCACTTCTTGTTACTGGGCGATTGCGCAATCGGTGTTACCTCTTTGTTTCCAGGAATGCGAGTGATGCTGTGATGATGGTAAGTATTCTTCAGGGTTGCGGATAATGCTCCAGGATATGGTAATGCTCCAAGATATAGTAAGTGCGTTTCAGGATACGGCGATGCTCCGGGAAATGGTAATTACGTTTCAGGATACAGCGATGCTCCGGGATATGGTAAGTACACTTCAGGATACGGCGATGCTCCGGGAAATGGTAAGTACGTTTCAGGATACGGCGATGCTCCGGGATATGGTAATTACGTTTCAGGATACAGCGATGCTCCGGGATATGGTGAGTACGTTTCAGGACACGGCGATGCTCCGGGATATGGTAAGTACGTTTCGGGATGCTCCAGGACGTGGTAAGTATACGATACAGCGGAGATAGTAAGATGCGGCGATGAGCCTTCCCTTGTACTTTGATGTTGAGTGCTGACGGCCACGGTAAAAGTCAGAGATATCACTGATTCACGTATGAAAGTTTCACAGGGCACTTGCACGGCACTAGGAGTACAGTATATAGTTCACTAACTTTGATTTAGGAGACGACCGAGGATCTCTAATTTTACAGATCCCTTTAACGCTGCCACCAAATGTTAGGACGAGCCTGGGCGAGGGGGTTTTAAAAAAAACGATTTTGAGTTTTGAAGATTGGCAACCGTCACGCGCCGTGTCCTAACCCAGACTGGCGTACTCGTGAAGCGAGTGCGCCGGCTAAAGCCTAAAATGCTGATCTAGCAATAATATAGGGATGTCAGCCCTAAACCATTCAGATGCGGGATGTAACAGTACGGTTGCCAGCTGTTAACAGTTATATCAGTTTATACTCACCTGTTTTATTTTTTTAAATTTGTGACATTATTATCTTTCAAATGTCGTTAAATTCATTAAAAAAACATATGGTTGCCTATTATACTAGCGAATTAATAATACAAAAAATATTTTTTTTTTACTTGCGGCTAATTTTTTATACGCAATATATCCCTAATCCATTACATATTTCCTTAACATTCATTTAAAATTAGTTGTATCAAAAAGCAGATACCTGCAGAATTGAGCAGTGGGATCTTAGACCATTAAGTTATATACTTTCTAAAATCGTGAATTAATCACTTCTCATTCTCGCAAATAACTTTTAACTATTTTAAGTCGGGTCGTACTAAGAAGATATCTCCAAATTAAGCGTCCCGGTAAAGATATAAACGAATCTTGCCACTCGCCAATTTCGTTTAATCCCCACCGTAGTGGCAATTTGGAGCGTCTGTCTTACAGTTTACTTGTAGTTAAAATTCGCTGTCAACTGGAAGCGCGCCGATCCGAGCGGTAAATCTGCCTAATTGCTTCGTCCACGAGCCTTTGTAACTGAACCGGGGATCGCGGGATTTAGGAACTGGACTCATCCACTGGCGATGGGCAAACAGCCGGGACAAACAACGCCAACTGTAAGGGAACTGCTCTCTGTGAAACTTTCCACCGGCAATTGTTTTGCGATTTTCAACTTGCTAATTTTGTAATGCAATAACTTTCTGCTAGTGAATGGGACGCTCGTTATTTGTTTTAAGCAATTTGGGGAAATGTATACGCTTATACATTTCCCCAAATTGAGAGAATAGTTAACCGCTTATTAATTTCTTAGAATTATATTTTTTACTACATTTTGGTTAATTGTTTAAAAATAACTTACGATAGTGTTTGCTAACAAAATAAGTCAGTTTTATAAATCCGGAACATAATTTATTATCTGATTGATCTTGTACTTAAAACTAAATAAGATTAGTTATTACTGAGTTGTATTTCATAATCTCATATCGTAATAAAATATGTATAATACTAGTATTATTCTTAAATAAGTACTTACTTATTTTAATCATTCCAAATATCAAAGGGGCATAATTTCCCATTCAAGACGCGTCAGTTATTGTTTATGAACTTTACCACCACACCGGTACTCGATGACCGCAATCTAAGTCACGTTTCATTTGTTTTTTATTATAAATCGCACCCGCGTCACTGTTCAATGAACTAAATAAGCGGGCATGACATTTCGCGCGTTTCGTGGTAGCAGCGCGCGCGTCCTCCCTCCACGCAATTTCAAATCGCACTGCCGGAGTTTCCCAAGCAACACATGATTCTGAAACAACCCTCGGGGTAACTCGGTCGAGAGTGCAGAACCTTAACACACTGACACGAGCCGCAACATAATAGCAGTTCGTTAGCATAACCCCCGCTCTGCCCTATGTAAATAACTGCCCTTCAATTTTTACTGTTTCCGCTCGATCGGAAAATGTCTTGCCACACCATTTGCCGGCTAAATTGCAGGAAATAACAAAAAAAATCTACTGATTGTCGGCTAGCGGGATAAAGAAATTGCTTTGGACGTAAATCGAGCGACCCATTTAGCTGCCAGTCTACGTTGTTTATTTATTTATTAGCTGTTTTGGTACTTGAAGTTATTTAGTCTGACATTCGGAACGGATGCAAAACAAAAAGTATTTTAAAAATAAACCGTCGAGGGTAAGATTGAAATGACAACATTTTACGAATAACATGTCTAAAATAAAATTAGACATGAGAACATTTTAATGTAAGTATCCGTTGTAGTTTGGTGTTAGAAGACGCTGTATAAATATTTTGCATGGAATATTAATATTTTTTTAAAAGTCTATGTACATATCTCTGATTGATAAAATAAATCCTATAAATATGTTAATTATGTATCGTTCGTTATCATCTCGTTGCAATATCTTTTGCATGCATCATTGCATATTTCTGAATTTCGGTCAAAAGCTCGAGCCCGGACAAATTGCCAAGTCAATTATGTAAACATATTTTAACTTGTAAATTATTCATGATTACACGTTTCTTTTCACTTGGGTCACTGTTTTCAGTCTATAAAAAATACATAATATATGTAAAATAATATTATAATAAAAAATATGTATTTGAAATTCCTTCGAAATGTTTCGTAAAATAAAAATATATGGATAGTGCTCCACAGAATTATAAAACTCATTTTATTTTCCTCTTACTTATAAATAAAAATTACTGACAATTTTACTAACGTAATGAATTTTTGAAAAGTGTATCTGTAAAACCTTAATTATATTGCTCGAACGAAACGACATTATACTCGTACTCGTAGTCGTAATACGTTACCGAAGCATTTTGAGGAGTTGAAATGTCATCAATTACTCAAAAGTCATCAATCTTTTACAATGTAATTTTATACTGAACATGACATTTGACCAATCATTAAAATTATAGCTTCCTATTTCTGCTGCGTGATGTATTATTTTTTGCGCTCTCCATAACAGCGAAATTCAGATTAGACACAACTAACTATGGACCTAACATACATTTATTTAAAACATTATTAACTGTACGGCATTGAAAACCATTATAATAATACTTTATGTAAATCACTGAATCAAATATTTCACGTTCCACATAGGTATTCGCGTAAATAACTTACATTTTCGAACCCCAGCGAAAACCGCTACCTCGGGTCAATCGCGAAGTTAGTTACGTAAACATATTTTAAGGTGGCGAATGTATTCATATCACGGCATAGGTGGAACCGCGACTAAGTAAATTGTGTACGTGCTTGGACCGGTGCCGAATAGGGCGACCGCAGCGGTTGCAAGCCACAATCCACGTAGCCCAAGTGCCTCCTGACTACATTCGTGCTATGGTTATATGCGTAACTCGGCCAAATTACTAAGACATCTACCTCAAATTTCGCGAAAGCGGTAGCGGAAGCGGGTGACACTCGCTAGCAAACTCGTGGATTGTCACCGCTTGACGCGGGCTGTAACGAAAGCGGTGCGGTCCTGCCCAGCGGTGACCGCCGGACGCCTGGGTGCTGGCATCACCCCGCCCCGCTTCCGCTCTCGCTTCCGCTAAATTAGAGGCAGCGGCCAGTAACAGTGTTCAGTTTTCGATGTCCAGTTACAACGTGGGCGAAGTAGCGGCCAAAAAGGTTCTAAATCGGAAACCTTTCGAAAACAACGTATGGCCCGGACCAATTGCCAATATTCGGAGATAGAGCAGGAAAATTATGAGAGTTGTGGTAGTCGAGAGGTTTCTAGTGTCGGTTCACATGCTTGAGGTCGATAGTTTGAAGCTCAGAGCGTACCTCGATTTTTATACAGATGTAGTTTTGAACATACTTAAAAAATGTCTAGATAAAAGTTTATATCAGTTTGAACTTAGAAACGGTGTAAGTAAAACACTTATGTTACTTACGCGCTTTATTAAAGTTTAAAGCGATATAAGCTAAGCAAGTATATAGTTACATTAATGAATGTACTCATTGCCACTTTAGGCTTCAGGTGTTTTAAAGTCTCTGTAGCCTAAAAGGCCTGTAATGGCATAATAAGACTTTTATGAAAGTATATGTGTGTTTTTACAGTAGATAGCACACATACATCCAATGGTAAAATAAGAGGTTTTAAAGGATGTGTGTTACTATAGTAAACACCACACATACATACTTGTACATCCATCCAGTCTCCAGGGACAAACAAACCGACTTTCCACTAAATCCATCCCATAAGTAACTGAACAAATTGACAACTACTCGTCCAAACAACTACTTAAAACGAAAAATGCAAACACCCACGTACATTATGTCGAGAATGTTAACGGACAAACTTAACTTGTCCCAAAAGTTAGGAGATGAATATCACAAAACTTGGGAAACTTTATCACTGAGTAGGTATGTGCTAACGAGCGCAGTTTACGCGACTTCGTGAGACGTCCCAGACATGTTGCCATTGTAGATTGGGATCAGTCTGACAATTTTTGCACAGAATCGCGTCTCGTAGATACGCGTCTTATAATTTCACATCAAAAGATTTGACGGGCGCATGTCATATTTTCGGATCAAAAGTTATCCCACCAAGGACAAAAACATCCATGTGATGAATATTTGTGTTTGTTTTGTGTCCAGATGTTTTTTTGTATTAAAATAAATAATATGGTACATTCGCTGTTTATTATAACACGAGTGCTCACTACTACTACTAATTTGATAAATTAAGCTCTTTCTTGAAAAAATTCTAGTATTCCAATTACTGTTCTTCTAGATTATAACTTAAATTACTTACATATTTTGAAGTCAACATTACGCTTACTTTAAAGCAATTTTAATTAATAATAATATGTAGGTACATACTTACGGGTAACATTTATATTTTATAATGATACATTGTCTCATGTCTGTGCTTGTGTCATTAAGGTATAGACTGTGATAAAAATAAAAACCTTTAGTTATTTAACAAAATATATTTTAAAATTCGCCATAATTAACGTTTTATATTCATCCAAAAAGGACTTTAAGCCCAGTCCTGAATATACATTAGGATAAATTCAAAGTAAAAAATATCTGCGAAGCTCTGCCTTAAACTACAATTAGAATAAAGAACTCATGAATCTTTAATAAAATATTTAGTTTGCATAACCGTTAACATTGTATAGAAGGAAAAAATAGTTTTAAAAACAAGATCTTTTTGGTGGTAATGAAATGCCAACCGGCTCTCGGACTAGAACTATCTACGTTTACACATGGGACATATTACGTTCTCTGCGTTTTAAGATTTTGGACGAGGAAATTTCGAGCTTTTCCTGGGCTTGACTAACACTACACGTTTATCAGCTTTTTGGAACACCGAATGGAGAGCGAAGTAAAGTATCGCTTAAACTGTGTAGCAGGCATGATTTTGGTTAAACCTTTTGTTGGAAAACAGCTTTAAATGGTTTTGAAAGTTAAATCATAGTCACTAATGTTATAAATACGATTTTGATGAAATTTGTTGCAGACAGATAGACCCTGGGAAAGAAAATAGGCTACTTTTTATCCTAGAATGATGCTCAAATCTTGCGGGATTATTGATAGGAAAATGGTTACATTTAAAAATCCGAAATTTCACCCAACCCGGGAAGTGAACCCAGGATCTCGAGACCATGGCCAGGTACTAAAACCATTAAACCATCGAGACGTTGACAACAACTACTTACAAAGCCGCAATTAGGATATGTAAGGCATAGAACTGATCCGATCTCCGAAGTAATTGAAGGTCCTTACCTACACCCTATGGATGTCCTTTAAGGGGTTTAGTCGAGACCCATTATATATTCGGAGTTGAAAGCGGCAATTGTGAAGGTTAGCATAAAACAATAACAATCTATAGTACACATGGAAACTGTATAGCGATTAAAACGACGCTCACTTGTCAAAAACCACGCAGATCTTTACTTTGTATTCTATTAAGCATTTGGATAATACATTTTAGTATATCAAAATATTTAACCGCAATATAAATTCTAGCAACAAATAGTTTCTGTAATAGGTATACTGTACGTACAATCCATGTGATGTTATATTTAAAAATATGGCGTGGTTTTTATATCGGTCTTCAGTTTTAAAGAGAATATATAATCTACATTCTTTAAAGCTTGTCTCGTATTTCATCCCTTAAACAAAATACTAAAGTTTACTTTACATAATAATGTCCTCCTAGCCGAATTTTCGGCTACGGCGGCCGATCTTTTACGATCAGCCAACTACGCAGGATATATTATAGTGCACAAGTGAGTGCGCAAGCACAGGTGCACTCCCTATTCCCTAACTCTCATAGCACGGTGGGACAGCAGTCTGACACGACCGAAGAGAGATCAGGCGCAGCACCAACAGCCTAACGTGCCTTCCGAAGCACGGAATCATCATTCTTTTCAGACATGCAGGAGACTCAAGCCTGCAAAGTCCTAACCAAACTGGAAACATTCACACAAAGTGATGCTCCCCGCGGGATTCGAACCCATGACCTCCGGGTATTAGAGCCCAACGCTCTTGCCTATGTTTACCTACTATAGTTTACTTTTACAAGGTAATTGAACTCAGGTGAACTAACTTTCCCTGGCTGTGGGAAATGCGAGATCTACACAAGATTTTTTTGTAACTTTATTCACTGCATCCAGATAATCAGATTTCACATATCTCACGATATTTTACCACAAATAATATGTTGATTTTTTGATCATCATTATAGGGTCATCTAGCACCAAACTAGGCATAGCTTGTACTAATAGCTGCCAGACAATAATTAAAATTACTTACACATTATATATGTCTATGTACAGACATGTAATGTGTAAGTAATTTTATGTACAGACCTTAGATAAGGTACAGACAGATCAGTACAACAGATCACACAAATGTTTGTAACGTGCAGAAATCGAACCCGCGACCTTTGCTGTATTAATTTATGAGACCAAATAGAGGGGTTCATCGGAATTCGGATACCTTTGCACTGGTTTTAGATGAAATCCTATGGAATTCTAGTTTATGTAAAATCCACGACCATGAACTTTGTAATATACATTATGCAATCTATGTTTTATAATTCAAGACTCTCAGTTTAACATGCAAATTCATAATTAATCTTTACATGAAAGCGCGCCGCTTCCGAATTGTTTTCAATTTGCTGATCCTGACGTTATTCTTGCAAGCAAATGAGGTTATTTTCTCAAATGAAACTGCCGAATGAAGGAATGTGACGACAGAAACACAACAGGATCTACTTACATAAATACATACTGTAAATACTGTTTCCAAGCTTTCTAGCTTCTAGATCTTGCAACCTATAAAATAGAAATTGTTAAGATGCAAATTTTATCCTGGCGCCGCAAATAATGTCAACTTTAACCAGTTATGCAATACGTTATATAGGTCACAAGACTCACAAGTAAGCGCATAAACACAGATGCACCGCTCAGTATGCTATTAAAATGTAGGCTATTCTAATCTGACCTGACCTTCTGTATTGCTTAACTTAGATAATTTCCAGTGTGGTATTATTGGCTGTTTAATAGTCACAAGGCTGGAACCAGCTCGTCCCACCCGATTGGGTGGAAAGGGGAAGCCGGGGGAGTTTAGGGGTTAGTGGGACGCTGTAGTCTCAAATCCCTCACACCATGTTAATGCCTTGGTTGCGTTAAAGCACTAACGCATTTTCCGAAAAAAAAGGTTCAGTAGTATTATTATGGGGAGAAAGAGCATGTTTTTGCTACGCCAAATGCCGCAAAACTTCAGTTGGGTCATGTTCATTACTGGTGTATGTCTAGTCTGTTAAGTCATATTGTGTCGTGTCACCTATTCCACTCCGCTAACGCCGGAGCATCGGTAAGGCGCTTCGATTGTAGTCCCCACATTAAATTATCATAACGCAACATGGCCATTGGGGCAGCAGACTTAAACTGTGGTAAAAAGATTTTAACGGTGTGAAAATACCAACCAAGTCAAGCTGAGAGTTGAACCTACTAACTTCAGGTTTTGACTCTAGTGGCAAAAACAATTTTCCTATGGAAGCGGTTCACTTGTTAAATACCCTCTTCTCAAACTCATGTCATGATCCTTTCAAAACAGACTTCAGAATGCAAATAATTAAAATTTTATTATGAAAAAATAATAATAATCAAACCCATTCCAGTCGCGTTAAATCGTAACCTACAAACCCGAGACAGGCAAATAAAAGGTACAATAGAGTAAGTAGTATAGTATGTTTCTTCAAAGAGGGTGCAACAAAATTGAGTTCGCCATTGTTTTATCACTTTTGTCAGCCCCGTATTTTAATGAGATTTTTTACGATGTCGACTGTTTGCTTTAGAACAAACATTCTGAATCTTGTCTGTGGCTTCGGAATTTATTATAGGAGTATTATCTGGTGTAATCATAGTACGTTTATACGTTATAAAACTGTGATGTTTGATATCAGTCAATGAGAAGTTTCAGTAATTAATTCACCAGCAAGTTCAAACATTGCTAATTATATTAAGGATTATTTAATTAATAATTGTACTAAACCCTAAATCCCAGTCCTAACCTAATGCAATTCGAAACGAGAGTTAATATACATTTAATACCTATTATACTCAATTTTATTTAGTTGAAACACTTAACAAAATTACAATCATACTACAAACATGGCGCATTAAATTACTATACGAGTACATAGTACTATAATGACTTTCGGATACAATCAATTAGTTACAAAACTGCAAGGTAATAATGCCTTTCTTTTCAATAAAATAGCAATCATTCAGGACCACTTCAATCAATCATGTAAAGCGATCTGCTTTGATACAAACGGTATGAAACTAGAAAATATCATTACGAATCTCGACGAAATCAATCATAGTAGATGGGAATGGAAGCTTTTCGCGACGCAAATGATATTAGACGACAGCAAGAAGAAAGAAAACTCATTAGTAAAGCGTCGAGAATAGGGTGCTTGAGTGATGTTATTAAGAAAGACAATAACGGTTGCAAGGCTTAGCATGAAAATAAAGTTTCCAGCTTTGTCGAGATGTCCCAGTTTATTTCGTTGAGAACTGCCGACGATGGGTTATACTTTGCTCTGGGACGTTTCATCAAGATTGCGATGTGGCATTCGATGGGCGCAATGAAAATTGGTTTTGTTAAGTCAACTGTTGTAATGTAGATTTAATTTTTATGTAGCTTTGTCATGGTGATGGAGGTAGGATTTAGGTGACAAAAACGTAATCAATAAAGTGTCATCCAATATCTTATTTGTAGAAACCACTCATTAGCTATATGAGATAAAGTTTATTGTCTATCACATAAACTCTCTGCATAAGGTATAAATTTGAATTTGAGACTTAATTAATATTCATAAAAAAATCTGCATTTTTTTAAGAACAAGTTCAGCTTTATTTCATTACTTATTTATACATATATAAATTACCCATGTATTAACGATAATTTTTATACATTTTTTAATGTAATAAATACATCAAAATAATTTTGATAGAGATAAGAGTGAGAGATACGGAATAGAAGGTGCACTATGATGTATCTCGCGAAATTAATATTTGAAATTACTTACGTACTGTAATAGAAACTCGTACAGTCTTCTTACAAAAAACCAATCTGCCGGACTAGAGGTACCTGTAAAAGTTCTTTTATCCAGCGTTTTTAAGTGCTTTCGTTATAAAGCTAGTGCAAAATAGACCGATCTATCACTATCCATCAATTCATTTGCATGGGGTCTGTGTCACACTTTCAACCTTTACCGGCGGGACTACAAAAGATGATTTATATCTTTTTTTAATAAAATTACCAGTAAAAATATAAAGATTATCAATCTTATTTCAAACTGATTGGATTTTAAATTGATATGTGTAATTCCTCTAACGGTAACGGTAATGGTAATTTGAAAAGTCTCAATGATATAGTGGTTTAAGAACCGGGTGATCTTGCGGTCCTGGGTTCAGTTCCTGGGGGTCAGATTATAGATTTACCTATGATCCATTTGTCCATTATTTATTATTATGTTGGTACTATGAAAGATCTCAACTGTATAAATACATTTAAAAATAATTTTAAACTTGCCAAAGATAATGCCAATACTTATATTAATAAATCCCTCTAGGAACGATACAAAACAACAAACAACAAAAAATTAAATCGCAGTTACAATCGCTACCCAAATCTATTTTTAAGTGCCTAGTGATCAACATCTAAGCTAAATCCCGAGCCTTATAACGCTTTGTTCTCAGTTAGAGGCATAAAGTACTTCAGATGAATGGTTTGGGGAAGGGGTTTGGGTGCAGGCTGTCTCCTTCTTGGGTGAAAAGAAGAAAACGGGGTATTTTAGTGGGCTGTGGAACGAACACTGACTGTAAGTCACCTTTAATCTCGCTAGTAGGTAATAACCTATCCTATATACTCGTATATGGGGATTAAAATAATTTTCTTCTGCAAAAAATAATGATGAATAGATTAGACAATAAGATATTTCGAGATTGTGAGAAATGAAGACCTAGCCTGAGTTGATGTTAAGGAATGAAAGTACTCGTATATCTTTGGCCTTGTGGTTGTACTGGAACTAGACAGGACGAAGCGCATCCAGCAAAATTAAAAACATGGTAACACATTTTACTTCAATTATAAATAATGGAACTCATAAACGCTTTTATTAAAACGACCTCCCCGTCACAAACCGATAAACACCCCGCCACTCATTGCAAAAATGGCGCCACATGTTTTAAATTAATGAATGAATTGGCCGTGATAAATGATAGCCGACCCAAAACATCATTCACGTCCATTAGCCTAACTAGTACCTAATTGAAGTAAAGGGGTGCAGAGAAAGCTCCACTTAACAATCTGCGGGCTTTAAACAATGCAAACTTTAGACAAGTTTGAATGTATTGTGGCCGCGATTTTGTCAACAGGAAAATGGCGGACCCCGAATGTCGTTTTCGGATATTTATGACCGCGACTCGACAAATTTTTGCATCCTTTTACCGCCAGTGCCGTGCTAGTACGCAAAGGTAAATAGTACAAAATAAACGGCTTATAACGAATGAACATCCGCTGTAATTCAACGGGTAGTTTTTAAACGAGTGGGGTTCTCATCTGCTCCGATGCAGTATCTTTTAGATTTAAATTGCACCCCTTATGCGCTCTTTCAATACTGTAATGATGCATGCATTTAAAGCTGCACGCTTCAGCTGGTTTCTTTGAATGAATAAATTAGTTCGTGATACATACATAGTTGATTAGGCTGCGTTTTACCTTTGGAATCTAAATTAGTTCATACCAATTGTGAACAATATAACTTCATTTAATAGCCTAATTTAATATAGTTAATTTAATAGATTAATGCACTAACAACTCATTAATCATCATCATCCCAGCGTATTCCCGATTGCATCCAGTATGGAGATATACTATATTTCTCTATGTATGCTCCGTCCGCTTCGACAATGATCCTAGATTTGACAAGACTGGTTATTACAATGGAGCGACTGCCATCTGACCTCCGTAACCCTTACAAGGGAAACCAGACCTACTTGGAACATAGTCGGGACCAACTGCTTAACGTTCCTTCCGAAGCAGGGAATCATCATTCTTTTCAGACATTCAGTTGATTCAAGCCTGCAATGTCCTAACTAAACTGGAAACAATCACACAAAGTGATGTTCCCCGTGGGATTCGAACCCACTCACAATACAAACGAATTACAACTTATAAATAAAATCTTTAAACTACACCGGATTAAAATTGCGGTTTAAAATAAATATCTTTAATACGCAACATAGGTACAGATTGCAATCAATGATGATTTATTTACTCTGCAACATTCATAAGCGTAACTGGATCAGATACAATACCAACACGCTGTAATAAAAAAATACTGAGACCAAACAGTGCCTTAGTTCGTACCTGAAGTTTGTTTCTTGGAGGTGTGACGCTCAATCGTCGGACCATTAGGCAGCAACTATTGAGCACAGCTATTTATTTCGCATCGCCAACGTAAACGGCAGTAAACCTTTGATTTACTATATTCACTATCATATACTAGATTTCACTTCAGAATAGTATTTATGCGGTGCAGTCCGATACTTTTACTCAAACAGTAATAGAATAACATTTTTCATTTGGAAATGTGACTATTTAACAACTTCAATATTTATTTATCATTATTTTTGGTTCAAATGTAAAAGAAAAAGCACTTTTCTTTATTGGCCGGCCACGTGTTTTTTTCTGATAGGCTTTTTCCACCTACTTATTTGGGAACCAAATCGTATTTGTTCTGTACCAAATCACAATTGAGAGTGATTTTCATTCCATTTTAATAAAATGCACGGAAAATGCAATGGCTCTATGTTAGCCATATCCTATTTGCACACCACAAAACAAAATTACCAATCTAAATATGCGTTTGTATTTAAGTAAACACAAACAGATAAAACTAACAGAGGTGCATTAATCAATCCAACAATTCCGAAAGGTAACTAGGTTAGCTTTTAATTCTTTACCTGCCGATTTCTAGCGATAACACAGTTACGTTTGTATTTAGGATCAAAATGATTTTTTTTTATTTATTTTACCAGGGCCCGATCCGTACATTGTTCTAATTAATCATTGCTTGTACTATGTGTGCCAGACAACGGAAAAACATTACTTATATTGTTTGTAAATACATACTATTATACGAGTACATACGAACACCCAGACCAATACAAACAGACACAACATTTATGAGTAAGAACATAATATTTATGCACACAAATGTTTCTTGTGTAGTGGTCTTCTCCACCATTACTCTAAATTGGTCGACACTATGTTTCGGAATACAATCTCTACATAGTATTAGATAAAACTTTGTGTTGTTATGTATTACCTACACTTACGGCATCGTAGATAAGTGCCAACGTAAGCACTGACCGTTGCAACGTAAAACAAGGTAAGCATTCTACCCAGGCAGGTGCTACTCGGGCTGTATTTGGGAATTGGACCGTACCCTAGCAAGATTATCAATGGGTATTCGACCGTGGGATTGTTTTTGAAGCTTCTCCACTGGCACGCAAACTTGATAGCCAATCGAGACTGCTTTGAAACTAGGACGACCACATAAACAATGTGGTCGTTGACGTTGTTGGTCACCAATCTTAGTAAAAATAACAATATCAAATAAATCAACTTTTTTACTCACTCAATGAATTTTAAAAAACTTACAAAACAAACATTATATAAGTAATGGTTGAAAAGAATATATCAGTTAATAACAGAAAATGGTTGGGATAATAATTTTTAAACAGGTGTCACGCTTAGCTAAGCTTAATTAATGATTGAAGGGAATATTTTATTTCGATATGGCTTAGAACGTAATAAATTATTTGTTAATTTTATTTATCAGTTTATGTAATTTCTGGTTCTAATAATTTCACATCTTTGAGACACATTCCAAATAAGCTTATATTATCTGTGCCATAAATCAGTCTAACTGTGTTTTAATCGTGAAAGAGTCCACAAACGATTCTTAGGCATTGAACAAATTGGAAAGCGAACAAAAACCGAAGTGGATTTATTCTTCTGATTCTGCTCAATGTTCACAGGAAACGCCCGTTTAAACTTGTGGAAAATTATGGTTCCTATGCACAATGCTGGCAGATTTTACGGTGCAGCTTTAACCAATGGAAGTAGTGCCACAGATAATATTGTGCTAAATGTTATGCCTATTGTGCTAAATTGCGTGCACTTTGTGTTCATTTCAGCTCAAGCAACGATCAGTTGCGTGTGCGCAAAAGCAAAGAGGGTCTTGGTGGTGTCTCTCTTAGGGTCATATTGTCGCGAAAATTACATAAGTAAGGACTATAAGCGCTGAAAAAGATACACTAAGCTATGTATGATTGTACCAAAATTAAAAAAGTAAATTCTTGCTCGATGACAATTAATGTTTGTCTAAAGATTTAAGTTGATCATAATGTTGAGTCCCTGGTTTCAATTGCCGAGTTTTTTTTTTCTTCGTTAGACAGAGCTAGAGATATTTAAATAAGACGTAGAAAATTAAATTTCATAAATTTCAAGTAAACTATAATACATATTCATATAACTGCCATTCGAAAATGGATACGAAGTGGCGAGTAAAGAACTTGTATTGACAGAGAGTGTATTAGTATAATTCCCAAGCTAGTTTTTGTTTACGCTGGCTTCCTAATTTTTAGTTCTCTCTACTAACACTAAAGTACTGAGACTGTGGGTAGCTTAAGAACTTTTTAAAACCAGTGGCTTTGGTTCTTTATCTTTCCCTTTATCATTTATACTATACATAGATATAAATAACAAACGCACGGTACTCGTGAGGTTTAGACTCGCCTGTTGAGAGTTAATCGGCAGTGGATTGGATGCACTTAAATAGTATATTTATTCCGTTCAGCGTGTGCGCCGAGAGACATTCGTTTAAACTTGTGCAAAATTAGAAGTGCGCGGGTAAGTAATGAATAGGTACAGAGCGCACGTGCGACCGGCGGCCATTAGTTCCCGTATCGCCGCCGGTGTAAATCTACTGCCAAGCCGCGCCCTAAATCTAACCCGTAATTGGCCTTTGTACAAAACACTGCAATTATTGTGAAATGCGATTTCGCTTACACCTACGCGGGCATGGTCTCGTGCCGCTCGTATTTCCACCGCCTTACACTGAAAAAAATTTGCTTTAGCAAAGTACCAATTTAGCTCTGTTAAAAATTACTCGGCTGCATTCAACCAAGACATATTTAAAATGGGCAATAGAGCTTTGCTAATATTATAGAAGCAAGTATTGCTAAAAATGATTGGTTGTTATTTACAAAGTACTTATTTATTTCTAAATAACCGACTCGTTAAATTTTACCCCTAACAAAAACTAGCAAAAATAGACAAGCTAACGTTATTATTTCATAATAAGTAAGTTATTTAATTTTAGACATAATCATAGTTGGCTAGAAATTGACACCGAGTTCGGGTAAAAATAGACAGATTACATTGCTATTTCATGATAAGTAAGTTATTTGATTTTAGACAATCATACTTGGTTAATAATAAACATGAAGTTCGGTAAAAAATAGACAAGCATACTTATCTATTTATTGATAAGTAAGTTATTTGATTTTAGACAATCATACTTGGTTAAAAATAAACATGTAGTTCGGTACAAAATAGACGAGCATACTTATCTATTTATTGTTAAGTAAGTTATTTAATTTTAAACAATCATAGTTGGCTAGAATGGCCGCCGCGCCACTCCAGTCTTTTTACTTGCTCAGTGCAGCCAGTCGTCAGCCACGAATCGATTACTCAATGTGTCCTGCGTTCGCGAGCTGTGAATCTATCATAATTTTTTACTAATATTGCCATTAACTGATAGTGTATACGTGTTTGGTTGAATAAACGCATTAGTGAACATTATACAAGTTAATTATCTATTCGTAAATAAGCACAGCTCGGCAATTAACATTGGAAATATTTAGTGAAGCTTAATTTAAAAATGGCGTTCCTTAGAATATGTTATTAATATTATTCTAAGCGTATTTCAATCCCGCCGTAGTCTGAATCTACTGTATTTGGATTGGTTACCAAAAAGAATTACTTTGTAAGTATTTTCACGGTTTATTTTATAATATGTGGATTTTATAATTTAAGCTTAATAGTGTGAGTGTGAGTTACCTTACCTAAAAATATTTCCAAGCGTAAAGATTTTATAGAATCGTTGTAAATTAAAGTATTTTAATAAAGATCTTTGCTTTGATTTTTAAAACAAAAGGTAAAGGTTCGTTTTCTGTTTCAGAATACTATGGATACACCCAAAAAAAGAAGTCCTAACTTCACAATTATGTTGGAGCTTAGAATAAGTGTTGGAGGTTTTACAAAAAATATGTATCATATATTTTAAAATTATTGAAAATAAAAAGAGTGATGCGGTATCCTGGCAAAACAAGCGCAATGGGATAAGATTGCATTAGAATTCAATTCCCAGAACACAACTAACAGGTATTTATAATGTTATTTTGCACTTCTAATATAAGCAAACATTAATAAAATGTTTATTTCTTGCTAAGCAATATGGAGTATTATTAATTTATTAATCTAGGTGCAGCAAAGTATTAAAAAAGAAATGGGAAAATATGAAGAAAACTGTAAAAGATTAAGTTGCTGGCCATAGGAAACATGAATAGTCATTTAAATATATTTATCACCTATCATTTATATCACAGTGATTAGCATAACTGGTTAAAATTGTGTTCACATGAAAGTACTCAATTTTTGGGTAGAATGTGCTTTAAGTTATATTCGATTCTTTAAAATTATAATAATAAAGACTATAAACATAAACATGTTATATAGCAATAATTACAATGATATTCATAGGAGTTATGTATGTTTCGCAGTCTGTTTTCTCTGCCTATCCCACAAGTGACACAGTATGAAAATCATAATAGTAACAAATTTTTATTTTTACAGGATAATGAAAGCCAAAATGTGGTGGTGGTATGTGGTACAGACACATTGAAGGTGCATATTGATTTATATTGATTGATATTAGATAAGTGTTACAATATACTTTAATAGATTGATTTGCATTGTTTTGCAGGATTTACAGTACAAAGAAGATATTGAGAGTCCAGCTATTATTAAAAAGGTAAAAATGATTGTTACATTAATATGCCACCCCTTAAATATATTAATTTTTATTTTTAGGCTAATGACAGTTTACAAATGGAAGAATTCGACCGTCCTAGGAAGGATAACAATCTCAAAAATTGGGATACATACACTCCAGCTATGTTGCGAAGCCCCTTGACAGAGACGTTACAGGTACTTATCTGACTATCCCTTTATATGATATATGAACCTATTTTCATAAATATCTTCAATGTACAGACTTTAATTATTCCTGTTTTATTATGTGTATAGATATGATGTGACTTTATGTATGTACTCCACATTTATTTGTTTTTTAATGCGAACAATATTGTATTATAGGATAAACAAGGTACATCCGAAGTGAGGCGGTACCGTAAAAGAACGTACACTGGCACTACAACAAACAAAACATGGACTGAATTAGGGGAGGTGAAGACCAAGGTAGCCCATTTGAAGGCCAAAAAATTGGAAAACGAGATAAAACTGCAAGATGCCCTTTTGGAAGGAAGTAGGCTAAGATGTGAAGAAATGAAATTAAAAATTGAGTTGTAACTTGATAAAACTAAACAAGGAATTGGCTGCATAGCCTGTGAATTCGGCCATTTCTCTTAAATCATAGTTGAGTGACGAACGTCTTTTGAAGCGCTGCTGCCTCACACCTACAAGGTTGTTCCAATTTTCACATAAAAACCACTTTTAAACATTATTATGAATTTTGCCTTGTTTATTTTATAACAGTGATGTGACAAAAATAAACAATTACCTACTTTTTTGCAGATATTTCACCGCGCGAGTGTTAAGTGA
This sequence comes from Mecyna flavalis, assembly GCA_949319885.1. Lineage (NCBI taxonomy): Eukaryota > Metazoa > Arthropoda > Insecta > Lepidoptera > Crambidae > Mecyna > Mecyna flavalis. Next base: position 9,273,808 of record OX439435.1, on the reverse strand, counting down.
AAACAGGATTTTAGATATATCTAAAAGATGGATGAAGAGGTTAAAAATCTTCTCACAGCATGGAGTTTGGAAGAATATATTGAAGTTATTAAACGTAAGTAGACATACACAACAACTTTTTTTAATTAAATAAAAGTAGGAAGGATATCTTCTGGAGAGTTCAGTTTTTAGATTTTTTTACTGATTTAGTTTAAATATTTGTATACTTACTTTTGTTTCATTTATTTGTTCACAGCTAGAAAATGATTTTGTCAACCTGTACAAAGGACAATAATAATTTACCGAAATAACTGAAAAATTCCCCACAATCAAGCCAAAAATATTTGAACTGGCAAAGGCGCGCAAGAAAAGCAGCAAAGATAAAAATATTGAGCCATATTTTTAAGACTAAGTACAATTTAAGAGGAGTATACGAGTCTAACCAGTAATGTTACCTGAAATGTTAAATGTTACCTTTGATCTGTGACGACAGACATACTATGTATCGTGTAAGAAAGAATAAAACAAACATTAATGTATATCATTTTCTTTCAGTTCCTTTACGGTTGGTCTGTCGGCAAAATATGTATCTGTTGTTTTACTACAGACGCAGAACGTTTCATTGGTTTTTTCCCGACATGCCAAATTTTTGCCTACTGCACAGTGAGTAACAATGGTATAAACGACAACATATCGAACTACACATTTTCAGTATGAGCTGACCTCACATTGTAGGTATATTAAGCCTTACGTACAGTCACAGGTCAGTTGTTTTTTTTGTATCCCATAATTCTAGGTGAAACTGAACAACTTTTACTATGGGACCAACTCTGAAATCGCGGAAAAAATCTGCTGTTTCATACAAAAATTATTTTTGTATGAAACAGCAGATTTTTTCCGCGATTTCAGAGTTTGTCCCATAGTAAAAGACGTTCAGCTTTACAGTCTCATCAACCATAGATTATGGGATATAAAAAAACACGCTAGCTTAATATGTGTCGTTTAAATTGGTACTTACTTGCAACAAAGTATTTTAGCTGCGGTTACCCAATAAACACGATTGATAATACCAAGTAACTCGGTTAAATATACCAATTTTAATTGACTAGAAATAGCCGAGTATATTAATTGTAGTTACCCAATAAACACGATTGATAATACCAAGTAACTCGGTTAAATATACCAATTTTAATTGACTAGAAATAGCCGAGTATATTAATTGTAGTTACCCAATGAACACGATTGATAATACCAAGTAACTTTGCTATATATACCAATTTGAATTGAGTAGAAATAACAAAGTAGGTTGGCTGTCCCTACCCAATATACATGATTAAAAATATTCAAGCTACTTAGCTAGTTTTACGAAGCAAAATAATTGATTCTACTGAATTACTTTGCTAAACACAACAAAGCACGTTGGCTGTGACGACAGTTGTGTTTATTCTTTAACCAAGTTAGTTGTTGCAGTGACCGATTGAATTTGCTATTGTTAACAGAGTGACTCGATTCACTATAGATAATAGGTTTGCTAAGTTTACTGAGTGAATAGGTTAGAAGCAACCAACCTTGGATATCTATTTTTTGACCAACTTACTGGGTTTATATTACCAACAACGTTAACAAAGTTGACTTGTGTAATTTTAGCAACAAACTTTGCAGGCTCCCTCCGAAGCGAGTTACTCGGCTGTAAATAGCAACAACTTGTTTATTTATAGCCGTGTAGTTTTTTCAGTGTAGCAATAACATAAACAATTTGTTCCTAGTAACGTACAGGCAAGGCAGAGAATGTAACATCCATGCTCGCTCCGGGATTTCGAGAGATTGTATCGCGTTTCCTGGAAACCAGGCGTGCTTCTGCATATTTAAATGTGTTAATGGACGAACGTTATTATATTTAAGACCTACAAAAACGTAAATTGATAAAAGTATGATGAGAGAACAAATGCTGAACGGTATCTGTGAATAAAAGTACCTGCATATAAAACGTAATGCCTAGCTAATGTATTTAATTTACTTCATACTTCATTACGTTTATAATTATCAAGAATCGTAATAAAGTATTTTGTCTAGAAATACTCATTGCTCATACAACAAGTTTTAAAAATACATCAACATTTGTTATTATTTTTTTTGTAGTTTCGAATTTATTTCCGAGGCGCCATCAAAAATACTCAATACATTTCCCAGACATATCGAAGCCTAAACAAACAAAATGTCAAGAAAATAAACGAATAATGAATTATTGAGTGACGAAATAATCTTGAAAGAAAGACATTGCTGTCGAAAGTAATATGCGAATATAAATAAAACAAGTGATCGTCGGAGAACAAAAGAAGTTTTAAAAACGAAACAGCAAAAACGATTATTGTCAATCGTACTGACATTACTTCTTCGCCCAGTGGACAAGAAAATACAAAAAAGCTTTTAAATAATTTATTGTAATGTATATTTTTTATAACATACAACGGCTCTGCCTAAAACTTCTGACATTGTTTTTTTTTTTTACGTTTGATATTTTTACATTGGTCCTACCAATAAACTTCACAATATTAAGCGTAGACCCATATGTTTATTTAAATAAACACGTACGAATAAGTGACCAAACTTCCAGATAAATGACATAATCATTGTTTTCATTGCAAGCAAATCAATTAACACCATTCAGGTTAAGGTTCTTAAGTCTGGTTGATGATTTTCAGGGATTTACTGCTAGTCAATACCTACCTTTGAAAAGCAGGGTATAACACTCCATTGTTGACATCAAATCATCCTTACAATGATATTATACTGGTGTGGTGATCACTAGTCCGAGCTGTATCCAAAAAAAACCGATACAAAACTCGATCCGGGAATTGAAGCAAGGGCCCCGAGTTCAGTTCAGGTCAGTTAGTTTATACCATAAAACCAACGAGGTGTTCCTTAGGCCATCTCATTTTAAACATTTATTAAGCTCAAAAAAATCTTTAATTGACGTTTGCGTCATGAATGTTGTAATCTACTTATCTATCCTAACTCGATATGCAGGTATCATGCCGCATACCTACAACACAAAACAAATCCACCATGTCTACTCATTATATTCGTCGGAAACAAACAACAGTGATGATGGATACCCAGACCTCATAAGGTAATGTATTATTCATACGCGGTAATAAATCACAATTGTACACCCCGCAGGTTTCCACGATTCCCTTCTCAAAATCCTAAGACCATTATACAAAATTCAAACGCTTGTCTTAATACTAACGGTGAAAGGTGACAAAGTTGCCACCTGTGAACTTTGGTAGCCGTTTCCTTGTCTCTACGGACAGCTTTATAATCCAAGCTAATATTTTTAATTGAGAAGTTTGTTGGCAAGTGCCGCGACAAGATCAGAAGTGCTTTCCTGTTAAAGTGGCAATGGAATAGATTTGCTGACTCAAGTTATATCGTATGTCAATACGACAAAACTTTAAACTGTTATGGGTGTACTCAAACTATGACGCAACAAAGAAGTGGTAATAGTATTTTTTACAGATATCAGAAACAAAGAAAGTGCCACAAATTATTATAGTGAAATATTAATAATTATCCAGTCAATCACACAAGTACAAATGTTTATCACACAACTGTTTGTCCCGGGAGGATAAAGGGATTTAAAATCTAAAAGGATTTTCTCAATAATTCGTGGGCAGACTTTAGTGTTTGTATATTATTTGAAATCCGCTGTTTATTAATATCAGTCAAAACGCCACTTTGAAAATGGGTCTCGTGAAATATCTCCTTACTTAGTAAAGTGTACATTTAGAATTTTCTCTTAAGTTATTCATAAGGCTGATTTCATCACAGCGGAAAACAGGAAATTAGTACATTATTTCGTCAGATGGAACACATACACGAGAAGTAATTTCCTTTACAGTATCAATTCATCTTCAAACTTTTTTATCATTCTTGCGATAGGTATGTGTGTATTCAACGAAGATGTAATTCTGTTTATAGGTAGTTTATCGAGCTACTTGACCGACAATAGTCTTTACTTCTTAAAACCTGAAGGTCGTGGGTTCGATTCCCGCCTTGGGTCTGGTTGGTAGTAGGACTTTTTCAGAGTCCGACTGGCTAGCTACCACCCCCTTAGGTAAAATCTGCCACCATAACAGCTCTGGCTGTGTTCCGGCAGTATTAATGTGCTGTCTCCCACACTCTTCCTGGTGAAGTGTCCCTCAATAGAATAGGCCGCAGCGACCGCTCACCATTAGGTGGGCTGCGGTTTGACAACTGACATAAAATAAAAGTAATCCATGCTTTGACTGCCTCAATAGCTCATTTGGTACTGGTGCGTAATAATTTACCTATTCGTTTTACTACTACTATTCCGACCATTGTCATTTTTATTATTGTGATCTTTTATCAAACATTAGCATCGTCAATTCACATTAAACAGAGCGCGAACAGGAAGACCTAGGTCATAACATTTAAATGAAGAGAGCGCCATTTGCGAATATTACACATTTAAATTCATAGAAGCTCCTCGCAAAGCATAAATACAGATAAACAGGAATAGCGTTTAGCGCACAGACTCAGCTACACAGCCGATCACAGTGTACGTCCCAACTAGAAGATTAATATCGGTTACCAACTTCCCGCTTCGTACGTGTGAACACAAAACTTTGCACCAAATCTCTAGGGGGAAACAATAAAATTCACGGTTCGACGCCGCAAGAAACGTAGCTCGGTGGTCTGGCGGTCCAATAAATCTGATCGCAAGTCGACCAAGCCGATACTGGCTGGCTTTGATCTTGTCCCACACGATTAAACATTATCTTTAGACGCGAAAACCTCTGAACATTTATTATCCCTGTTTCAGTGTCGCGCGTTTCACTCGCTGTGAAAGTAATTTAATACTGCAAGATGAAATTTTGTTCCTTTTTAAGTAACTTCTTGAGTAGCTAAATAATAAATGTCTAAGTAACTTTAATACTACTTCTTTTTCGGAATCTTTACTGTATTATTTTCTTAGTCAGATAACAAACGACCAAGCATTTTTAATGTAATTCCTAATTTTGAAAAGACTTAATCATGACATTGCATCGTCATTAAAATCAATCCAGTCAAATTACTTAAATTATGCAACACCCACAAGTTTACTATGAGGAAATGTATGCTGGAACCATATCGCCTACACATTAAACGATTACTAAGTAAAAGGGAAAGGAGTTATAATTGCATCGTTATCGCCTGTGGTTTTCGCCCACCAAAAGACGTTAAGCAAGATGGAAGATCTCAATAAAATATTATAATGCTTATCCCGTCCTGTTCATATATATATGAACAATATAATATGGAAACACATCTGGCTAAATGCTTTACATGCGTTATAAAACTTCCGTGCGATACATTAAACTCTAAAGAGTCAAATATTATTCAGCTTATATTCACTGAAGATAACCCAATGGTTTTATAAAAATAAAAACCCATTGCATAAGTGACTCAGAATATAATTATACTAGCCTTCCGCCCGCGGCTTCGCCCGCGTTAACTATAGGACGTTATCCCGCGGGAATATCTTGTAAATTGTAGCCTATGTGTTATCCTTATGTATAAGCTATATTATTGTAAAGTTACATTAAAATCAATTCAGTAGTTTTTACGTGAAAGAATAACAAAAGTTCATCCATCCGCTCCCCGGCCGGTACCGCCGCAACCGCTATGTCCCTGCATTTTAAATCTGTAATATCTTCGAAACTATTCATTTAAATTACATGATGTAAAGGGCCATATTGATCTATATTACATGCACAATTTATTTATGGTACTTTATTGGATAAGGATTAATACTGTATTGCTTAAAATCACTTTTTCGTAAATAAGCCATTATTTTATCGTAATAAGTAAAGGAAAATGGTTATTGTGGGTTATCCCTAAGAGATAGACATATACCATCGCGGACTTTTTTGTAAAACTTTTTAAGGTGTACAATAGTGTAGTACATTATTTTGATCTATCTCGTAGGGTTCAGCCAGCGTTTGCAATGTAAGCGCAAAAAAATGCGATTATTTACGACCTTAAATTAAAAACCTCTAAAATTATCAGTGTTTCTCTACTATATTATGCATGTATTATACATATAAACCTTCCTCTTGAATCAGTCTATCTAATGAAAAAAACCGCATCAAAATCCGTTGCGTAGTTTTAAAGATTTAAGCATACAAAGGGACATAGGGACAGAGAAAGCGACTTTGTTTTATACTATGTAGTGATACCTATTGTCCGCAATTGACATCAAGCGCACCCTAAAATAAAATAAAAAACAAGAAATGCCAGTATTACATTAAAAAGACTGACGACGACATTCATAATGGACACGTTTGCCTCGCGATGATTGATACATTTCCAAGGTATTGTATAGAAAACCGGATTATACAGATTGCAGGTAACATATCTAGTTACCCCATTCCACTATTGATCTCTTTGCAAAGTACAAATTCTTTACAATCAAAACCGAGCAATTAAAAGTAGCGAAAAAGTATCAAGCCCAACTCAATCGATCAGTAACAACACAAACCGACACCGTATGAACATAGATGACGTAGCTGAAGTTCATTATGTCCGCATTAGCATTGCGAAATTGGCTCTATTTGTACGCAAACTATGGCCGCTCGCTCTGCGGTGGACCGAATTCCCCCCAGTAATGTATTTCAATCCAGGCTTCATTTTCACGAAACCGAATTTCCAGCGGAATCCATTTGGCTGATGCAATATGACAAAATAAATCTTTGATATTTCGCTTCACTTGACTTTAATAATCTTAGTCTTTTGGATACATTGGACGTTAAGTGATGTCGAAACGAATGTCAATAATTCGTTAATGAACTATTTCTCTCTTTCATCCCTCTTTTCATAATACGGACATCTGAAAAACGAGTTCTTAATTTAAATAGAAAAAATTTGTTTTTTTCTCTTTAGCAGGATACAACTGAGCTGTAGACAAAAAATTCAGCTTCATACATAACCGAGGTATTTACGGTTTTACTCGCATATTAAATATTTTAAAATAAAGTAACGTAGGTAAGTAGGTAACTCACGAGCAAAATTAAGTCGGCGTATTTTTATTAATTTTTTCAGTAAAAATCTGTTCTTAAAACAGACCAGATGTCGAAAACATAAAACGACATAAGAAAAAACCATTTGCTGCAAATTTCCTACTCAGAATTCAAAGTAAAATTCCAACAAAATGTAATCTTCCATTCACGTCTAAGCCTCGTACTTGGGACTTCCTTATAGAACGCATTAAAAGCACTTGCCAGTAATAAAGGTTGAAAATATGAGGCTTATAAGGCAATAAATAAATAAAACATGTATATAGCAAGTAGCTACGTTTTGTGTCACCATAACAATGATTCGTATAAATACAGTCTACTTATAAGAATCCATTGTATTGCTCCGCTAAAAACAAGCAAAATGTTTTTTTAGACATGATGTCTCTTATGTTTTTAAAAAATGCCTTATACTATATACATTATTTTATTATACTTACACTCGTATACATATTTAGCTTACTTTTAAATGAAATTCTTAATTTGATGTTATAATGTTATAGTGATAACAGCTGATTTCAACTATCATTGCAGGGCATACATTTATTTTAGTGAGTTCACAAACATACGTGTCGGTATAATATCAGTAATATACAATCGGTTGGGTATCAAATTTCACTGGACCGTGTGCTTGGCCGTCGTGTTAACGACGAATCCTAACTATTTTATCACCGAAACATTCAATATGGAAATAAAATAGATTAAGATACTGTCATATTGCTGCCACAAACTCATACATAGAAAGTTCACAAAACACTCAACGAACATTCCGTAAATAAACAAACATTCGAATAAGCAAAAGCGATTTCACCGAAATGAAAATATAGACGAAAAAACTGTACAGTCACTGGCTCTCAGTAAATTGTGAGAAGAAAACCAAACAAATGCCCCCGCCGCGAAAATGGGTCGCTTTCCAATTGACAACGCATGATTAATGGCTTCCTAACTTCGCATAAATCACGCGGATGTTGCGGTATCATATCTGAGATACGCTCGGAACTGCGGTAATGGAAACTGGAAATTGATACGTAAATATCGGAAAAATAATTTGAAACTCGGACTCCGCAATTTACGATACCGGTATTATTATCTCTACTGTACGTCTTTCAACCTTTGATCTTGGGCTATACAAGATCATTAACCCGGCCTCGGGGGTGAAAGAGTCACCTTCTCTATCACCCACCGGGGTAATTCCTGTCCGGCGCGTCCACGTCGCGGGGGTGGGCACCCCTCACTTCAGTAAGCCGGAGTGGGGTGGTGGCAGAGTTCGGACAGGGACCCAGTTCCGCGGGGTATAACGCGGCGCCCGTGCCCAGGGTTACGGGTGAAGTCCTCAACGGCTGAGAAGGCGGAGATGGAAGGCATTGGTACGGTGGATCAGGCGGAAGAGGCAACGGATCTGGGGTACCGTAGGCGACAGTAAGGTGCAACCTGAATGAGTCGGCAACTCCTGCAACCGACTCGACTCTACACGTGGTGACATGTCGCCCCTGTGGATACAGTCGACGAGGTCGAGAGGGAGCCATAGATGCTGGGCAAGTTTGTGGTTCCAAAAATTGCGTCCCAGGCGATGCAGTGTCTGCGGAGAGGACACTCTGCTCGTGTCTGCAAAGGTGCGAATAACAACACGGGGAGTCGCAGTCACCGGTTATAAGCCACGCGCTAATGGACGTGTGCGCGGGCGCCAGGGGTGACTCTCGACGGTGGGATAGTCCATCGTGACTAATTGACTAGTTAACGCCCGCCAAAGCTGGGCAGCCCCCGGACAATAAGTTACTAGTCCGTCCCCCATCTTGCGCTCCTATAGGTGTGTGGAGCAGCAGGCATGTCACAGTGCCTGAAACAAGTTGGGTAATTGAGGCACCTAGCACAAAGACAAATATAAATTTCAAACCAAAAATAACACGATTTGCCACCTGGAATGTAAGAACTATGTTACCCCGATATGTTGCACAAGGAGACGATTTACCGATGGACAGGAAAACAGCCAGAATTGACAGGGAGCTACTTCGCCTTAATATAGATGTGGTTGCACTACAGGAAACACGCCTCTCAGACGAGGGCAGCCTGCGGGAGAGTAATTACACTTTCTTCTGGAAGGGGAAAGACGCAGAGGAACGTCGCGAGCATGGCGTTGGATTTGCAGTTCGCAATAACTTGGTTAACTGCTGTGAGCAACCAATCTCTGTTTCGGAGCGATTAATGTCCATCAGATTGCTGACTACTTCGGGGCCTGTCACTGTTATATCCGCATATGCCCCCACCTTGAAAGCGCAGCCAGAAGTCAAAGACAGTTTTTATGAACATCTCAGTCAACTCATAAGTAAAGTTAATAATACAGACAAGTTATTATTACTAGGAGACTTCAACGCGAGGATTGGGCAAAATGCTGGTGACTGGCCTGACTGTATTGGTTCGCATGGCATCGGCAACATGAACGAGAACGGCCAACGTCTTCTCGAGTTTTGTAGTTTTCATTCGCTTTGCGTCGCTAATACTTACTTTCGGAACAGACTTACACATAAAGTATCTTGGAAACACCCGCGCTCAGGTCACTGGCACCAAATCGACTTCATTATAACACGACGACGTGACCTACGCGATATTCTTAATGCCCGCACTTATCATAGTGCAGACTGTGATACAGATCACTCTTTAGTGTTGGCCAAGACTCGCCTTATTACCAAAAAGATTCACTCCAAAAAGGTAGTTCGCCGTAGGGTGAAGTTGAACACAAAAGCGATTCATGACGATGTTCTCTATATGCAGTTCAAAGATAAAGTCGAGGGTAAACTGACTCACGAACAGCTATGCAGCACTCAAAATGCGGAAGCTATGTGGCATCTGACCAAATCTGTTCTTACAGAGACTTCCTTTCAAACCTTTGGGAAACAAGACAGTGCTCAAAGTGACTGGTTTACGGACAGTGAGAGTGAACTGCGTCCTTATGTAGAACGAAAACGGAACGCTCGTATTAATTTGTTACACAATCCTAATTGTCATAGTTTAACGTCCGTTTACAAATCTGCAAAAGCAGATCTCCAACGAATATCTCGAGAATGTGCGAATCGGTACTGGAATAGACTTTGTGAATCCATACAGCACTGCCGTGATATTGGTGATTATCGGGGCATGTATCAAGGCATAAAGACTGCCACTGGACCGACAGTGAGAAAGCGTGCAGCTATTAAAGACCTTAATGGAGATCCCATCACAGACAAATTCCTTCAACTCGATAGATGGACTCAGCATTATGCCAATTTGTACTCGGAGGAGGTGAGCATTGGTCCAGAGGCTCTAAACGATCTGCCAACCTTTCCTGTCATGTCAAACCTCGACGATCCTCCTACTGTAGATGAATTCAAGGATGCACTTAGGGAATTGAAACTGGGTAAGAGTCCAGGGCGCGATAATTTACCGGCTGAAATTATTAAGCTCGACTGTGTATCACCGGCATTATACCAAATTCTTTTGCGTTGCTGGGATGAGGGTACTATACCTGAGGATATGAGAGATGCGGACATAGTAACCCTCTACAAGGGTAAAGGCGATAGAGGAGACTGTAATAATTATAGAGGAATATCACTTTTGAGCATCGCCGGCAAAGCTTTCGCCAAGGTAGTTCTGAGAAGGCTGGAACATTTGGCTGCTCAGATTTACCCAGAATCACAATGCGGATTTCGGCAAGGCAGATCCACGACTGACATGATATTCACTCTCCGCCAGCTCCAAGAAAAATGCCGCGAACACCAAATTCCTTTGTTCATGGCTTTCGTTGACTTAAATAAAGCCTTTGACACCGTAAGCAGGGAGGGTCTATACGATGTATTGGTAAAGATTGGATGTCCACCTACTCTATTGTCCTTAGTTAAAGCCTTCCATGACAATATGTGGGGCTCTGTGATTTTCGATGGTGATGCGTCTGCACCTTTCAGTGTGAATCGTGGTGTAAGACAGGGATGTGTTTTGGCGCCGACACTTTTCGGGATTTTTTTCTCTGCTCTTCTATTAGTAGCCTTTAAAGATTGCGATGTCGGAGTTCATCTGCACACGAGAAGGGATGGCAAATTATTTAACATCGGTTTATTAAAATCTAAAAGAAGACGCTATGAAGTAGTTGCTCGAGAACTTCTTTATGCCGATGATGCTGCACTAGTCGCTAACTCAGAGGAGGAACTGCAGGAGCTTGTAACTAGGTTTGGTCGCACTTGTCATCAATTCTCGATGAGTGTCAACACCAAGAAGACCGTGATTATGGTACAGGGTACAAACCAGTTACCAAACATTACCCTAGATGGCGCTACGTTACAGGTTGTGGACAGTTTCTGTTACCTGGGCTCTACCACGGACTCCAAGCTTTCTAACGGCAGAGAACTGGATACTCGCATTGGTAAGGCCGCGACGGCATTCGGAAAACTCTCTGCACGTGTCTGGAAGAACAATAAATTAACCATTGCCACGAAGGTCCTTGTCTATCAAACATGTGTCCTAAGTATTCTCCTGTACGCATCAGAGACCTGGACTACTTACTCCAAGCAGGAGCGTCGACTTAATGCCTTCCATATGCGGTGCCTGCGATCTATTCTAGGCGTTACGTGGGAGGACAGAATGACGAATGAATCGGTTCTCTCAAAAACAAACTGTAGCAGCATCACAGCAATTTTGAAACAGAGACGACTCCGTTGGCTGGGCCATGTCTATAGAATGGGTCCCGACAGATTGCCGCGTGAGGTCATGCTTGGTCAAATTGCTGACGCCAAAAGATCTGTAGGCCGTCCAATGTTGAGATTCAAGGACTCCTGCAAGCGCGACATGAGTTCATTTCAAATCGATCCTGACACCTGGGAGAAACACGCCAACATGAGACCAGAGTGGCGTCATGTTGTAGCCCTTGGCATGTCACAGCATGATAAGGCCTGGCTGGGACAGCTAAAGAGGAAGAGACTTCAACGCAGTGCCGCGACTCCCCTTGACTCTCGATTCATCTGTGACAGGTGTGGCAAGAGGTGTCGTGCTGCCATCGGACTTTATAGTCACCGGAGACGTTGCACCCCCCAAAATTTACCCCCGTGATGCTGCAACAATTATCTGCAAAGATGCTGTGGCCAATGATGACGTCTTTCAACCGCTCCTGTAGCTGAATATTTTGTGCTTGTGACTTCTTCCACCATCAAGATCAGGAAGGATGTAATAGCCTAGTGACTTAGACGACGCTTCACTTGCTTGAGGGCGAAGGTTCGAATCTCGGCGCACACCTGTGAATCCTACTAATCCTACTAGTCCTACTAGTAATATTATAAATGCGAAAGTCTGGATGTTTGGATATTTGTTTGTTCCTCAATCACGCCTAAACGGCTAAACGGATTTCGATGAAATTTAGCACACGTATAGTTTATAACCTGGATGAGGCCATAGGCTTTAAAATTCCTACGGGAAACGTCTCATTCCTGCGGGAATAACAATTTTGAAACTACTGAACCGATTTGTATAATTCTTTCACTGTTGAAAAGCTTCACTATGCCCGGTGAACGTAGGGTACTTTTGGTTCCGGAAATGTAGGGGGGAAGGGGGGATATTTGAAAAAAGAGATAACGCGCTGGTGAAACCGCGGGCGGAAGGCTAGTTTTCAATAATTGTGTGTATTTTTATAGCTTGGCGGTGACGGCGGTTACAGAAAACATCGTGACGAAAAGTGCAGAGTCAGATTAAAACGGCAATGCAATCATGATCAAATTAAATATTGAATTTTATTGCTGTAATATATAACAATATGTGTAAAATGATTTATAATTGTTAATTTTGTAATGTTGCCTCGCTTCTTTTGCTTATAAAAGTTATTTACGAGCAATTTTTATAACATTGTGATAAAAATGAATGAATGAGAACACCAATGAAGTTTTTATCTCAACGCATATTAAATAACAGATAGCGACCTATAGGGCAATAATTTCCCACTGACGATATGATGACAAGCAGTATCTTGTTAAACTCGAATAATAGATGCGAGTAAATAATGAATAAAAAGTCCATTAGTGCTATCGTGATATGTCATTAATAGTACCTAACCATAGATAACATGTTTTAATAAATGGGAATACAAAATAAGTGCTTGTGGTTGTGAGTATTGAAAAGTGAAGTATAGAGCACATAAACCTTTCCTAATCTGTCAGATTTACACAACCAATTTTGAGCATTATGAATTTAAATCTAATTAAGATTTTTGGTGGTTAGCGTAGACTGATTTGCTTTTTTTGTAATAAAACGTCGTCAAACATTTGAACATTGACTAAATCTTAAAATTAGTCTAAAAAATAGAGAATAATGAACTTAATAATTCTGACATTCCCAAAATTAAATTATAGATTTAACAAATTTTATTAGTCGTACTCGCCTTGATGGCACACAGTTGAAAGTGGAAACAGGAACATAAAATGGTTAGCTCTGTCTTGTTATTGGATTGATCCACGCTACAAAGGGCCAATTACTGGGATGGCGGGCTACAAGGTCAATTTACATCGGCCGGTTCACTTGCTCCAATGGAATTTGATGGAAGTCTATTTAAAATTTAACTGGCCAGGATTTATGTTGGGTAACTGGAGTTCAGCCCTGGACGCAACTAAACAGGGACGCGCTACATTCTTTGGGAAAATTAATTATAATTGTTCTTTTGGGGACCCTTTCTGAAAGATATGATATGCAAGATGATAATAATTTATTACTCCATTAAACAAATCATCACCATAATAATGTTATATTTCATTTAATAGCTAACTATAATAAATGCGCCTAAAATTCACAAATTATAATAAAATTATGTATTTTTGACCTCTAAATGTATAATCATTTTTCTGTTAAACCTGCACTTAATAAAGCGATCTCCCACAGTAAAATCCTAAAGGCCAAAAGTAAATTTTACAGTTCGCTACTCTTACTAAATAAAATAATAAGTAACCATTACTAAATAAAATCTATGTATTGTAATCATGCACTTGTACTCAAAGCACCAACTTGCTTTCACAAAACTAGTTCTTCCAATGTTTCAATTCAAGTTTCAAACATAATAATACGCAATATATCTTTGGCTTGGTAAATAAATAGCCGCAATAGTGTTCGGGGAGCACAATCACTCTTTTAACGATCATCTCCATAGCTCTCCTCGGGTCGCTCCATTGTTCATTGTGCCGCGAAGAATTCATTCATTTGTGCGAACTGCGAAATGACGGCCGTGCAATGTGTCGATATATCATGTCTATTGTTTGAGCACGCGCTCCGATGCATATACCTCTAAACGATTTCTATAGTTTGCTTTCTGTATATTTGTTGCTGCCTCGGTGGCCCATAAAGTGACATTTAACACGAAAACGGCGCGCAGGTAATGAGTTCGGCTCGCGACTTCGCGAGATGGCACAATGTTTTTTTTCGGCTGTTTGTGTTAGGCAAAAATGTTAGACAAAAAAGAGGCAATAACCATAATTAATTATTCGGCACAGTAGAATTTTATGTCTTTCTCTCTCTGTTTGTGGCACATCCTGGACATGAGAGCAGCTGTATACAGCCAGGCAGCCATATAGACTTCGGCTAGTTATGTGACATCTAGCGTACTGTCGCCTGTACGCCTTATATATTCTGTGCCTGTACCTACTTTTTATTTTCAATTATGATGTCACCCAAATCCTATCTACTTTTGTTACGCACAAAGGTTGGCCTCGACTTCGTAACGCCTGCTTTTGTATTTTTCGTGTGTTTTTTTAATTATAGCTATTTATTATAATTTGTGAGAGACTCGCGGGTTACAGGTTTATGTAGCGAAATAATGTTCCAAAATTTTATGCCTCGCAAACCCATGTTAACATTGTAGAATTACGATGATATTAAAGACTTAATGAAATGAATTGTGACTTCAAAATATCGAATTCAAATTAGTGCTGTTATGTAAGATCAAACGTTTGATCAAAAATTAAATGCACCAGAATAAGTGTAAATAATTAGGTACATAATCTCTACAACATTAAATAAATTATTTTATTTATTCAGAAATAAATCTTAAAGAAAATATAATTCACAAACTGAACCTTATTCTCAAGAGAATAAAATGAAATTTAAAAATGAGCTCGATAATCAATTTAGATGTTATTCTAAAAGGTGTGTTGCCAATAGAAAATGGAAAATTAATTCAGGCTTACTTCACTCTTGAAACAAAAGCTGGTAAAAGCCAATCATCAGCCAACCATCTCTATTCGACAGAACATAATACTGCTACTACCAGTGAAAATATTTCCTTGTTGCATGCACCAAAACAGCAACTTATAATTATAAGCCACGACTGTATATTGTATTAGGACACTTCAATCAGTCTGCTGATCTGCTAGTCACAAAAATAATCACGCAAGCTAAACAAGTCTCTAATCGGCGCAGTCAGAATGTAATTAATATAAATAACAAGCTTGAACGTCAATTCCAATCTACAATTTTAATTTGACATGTCGATTACTCTACAGCAATCATTATCACGCAACGTAGATGTCACGCAAATAATACTTAAATTATTTTACCTTCACTTGTACAAATTATATAGAGTCATTCATCATCATTTTCATCATCAGGAGGACTTCATTATTAAATGTAAATTTAATATGTAAGTTTTCATTGTTATACTAATGTTTTATGATAGTGATCAGTTGGTAAATACAATTATCTATCATTCGCGACAAACCTGATGTAATCATGTCACATTACGCACGCAAGTTTGCCACTAACCCTATCATTCACAATTAAAATTAATTTAAACAGGGCGTTGAGCAAACAATCGTTATTAATTATACTTAGTTGTACAAATGGTACGTGACCAATCGCCGACGCGGCCTCTTTCAATTATGCACCAGACAACGTGATTAATCCCATAATTAAAGCCGCAATAACGACCAGCCGGCCGCGCGACGTTAAATTAACAAACAACAATATTTTATGAGTGGTTTTAAAATTAATACTTTTTTGTGAGAGTGAAAATTGGAAAATCCACTACAATATTGAATTTCCACGACTCCTACTTAATGCTCGCATACGTGAGCTGGCTGTAAGACTTCGTCTGAATTTATCAGAATAAATCGATTGAAATGTCAATGTTCATTGAGACATAAAGGTGAAACAAGAGCAATATATTTCCTTATGTCCATGCGCGATGGTGATATCATCAGGAGATCCACTTGTTTCTTTAGCTGACAAATCGTCTTGAACTCGAATATTATGGTCACCAGAACATAATGTACTAACCTGTGCTCATTATATAAAATGTACCCATTTATTAAATGCAATATAATAATAATATGTGACTGAGCTGTGTAAAAATATTACCAGAACAATAAGTCAGCACTTATTTTCTCAAGTCGCCTTTTTCAATTTGCTTTGAAGTCAAATATCGCACGCAACGAAACGAACTTAGTTAAAAAATAGATTATTCAACAAGCTGATTTCCTCTGCCTGAAGGTCGTCTGTAAGAGATAAGAACACCTAAATTGTCCTGTTTTGTTTATTTATGCAACCAGCGCGACGGACTTATCTTGTATACGTCTCTACTAAATTTATTAATGCTCAGGAATGGCATTTATTTGTAAAATATGGTAAGTACCAATAAGTACATTATTCTCGTTACAAGCTGTTAAGTACCTAGGTAATCATTCGGAAACGCAACATTTATCCATAAAAAACATCGTCTCTCTTAGGTTTCATTATTTTCAATTACTGATTGAGTGAAGGTACTATTAATTGTTTACACCGTTTATCAAAGTTTTTAACAGCTATCTTGCTTCCTAGTTCACTACATTTAGTTTACGAACTTCAATAAACTATCACAAACTACCGAAATCGCTTTCTCAGGACCCTTTGGTTCTATCTGAATAATCAACTTAGCATCTTACAATGAGTAAATTATTTGAATACTGCCCCACGACCACTATTTATGTAGTACCTACTGTAGCTTGAACTTGAAAAATACACAGTCATGTGATGATATATTCTAGTAAACATTTAACAAATCGCCCATTTTATTCAATAACGAAATAAATTGATGCGTTATGGAAACACTCTCGTGTCATATTGGAATGTGAAAATTGCGCCATCTATCACCACAAAAATATTTATCAAAATAAAATATATTTTAAGCTTCACTCTTATTGGAAAACACATTTTGTATCCAAACTTATCAACGGTAATATTGCGACGTAGAGCGATGTCATCGCTTTTTCATAATTGAGAGATTTATGGGATATGCGTAATTTTAATGATATCAGAAACGAATTGCAATTACTAGGCTATTTAAAAAAAACTGTTATTACTAAAATGTATATGTACTCACACAAGTGTGCACTTAATGACAGTGGGTAGGGGCCAGGGCACATTGAGTAAGTTTGACGGCAATTGGGGTGGAAAGGACCACGTGTGGTGGACATGCCCTAAGACACAACCGTGGAAGCCTATGTGCGTCTTTAGGCAGGTATGATAATGTTTATCATCTGTATAAAAATCGAAAAGTAGTAATAGTAGTGTTTACAGACACAATATTTGAAATAAGACGGTAAGCTTCCCTTAATAACGTAGGTACGTCATATTTTCAGTACAAATAGTATTTCTTGCTAAATTACTATGATAAATTCTCTTATTCATGCACAAACCAATAATAATTTTGAACGTATAATGCCGTCCGAATAACTACAAGGAAAAAACAAGAACCAGTGTAGCAGACACTAAAATTTTGAATATTCAATAGGTATTAATTAGGGCTATAAATATATGACACTAATATTAATTAATATTAGTTCTTATAACACGTGTTACTTTGAATCTTTAATCAATTTTAAATGGAATGTCAAAATAAGTATTTCACCCAACCAAATTTCAAAACGTTCTTACTTATAATTTTGCTTTACTGTAATACGAGTAATGTGCATTATTGAATACGAGCATTAACGTTGCGAACACATAGTAAAAAACAAAATGACTTGTTAATAAAAAATAGTGAATTCGGACTAAATCCGATGCCCTAGCACGGAGCCAAAACTTGGTGAAATATTTCAAGCATTCTCCGTTTTAAATTGGGTCAAAAGGCAGAGGCACTCTGACCCAAATTTTATGTCGGCAACTGTTACATAAAACATAAACATGTTCATATATTCGATCGTTTTTCTGCAACCTGATGCAAGTTGCATAGATAACAGTGTGACGGGCCACAAGGCCAAGACGGGTCAATTACTAATCAACCCGAGCAATAGACTTTTCAACCGAGTAATTATCAATTACGACGTTTAACTCTTGACCACGTTTCTAATCCTTTTGACGTTCTAATTTAACCAAGCACTGTGTTCTTTTCTAGCAAATATGATCTTCGTGGTTTATATTAGTATAATAATTATAATAAATATATAATAAATATTGGACATATTAGTCTGCCTTGTGGGGATGGAACACGGTGCAATAAGCTTAAAAAGTGTAGAGACTATAACGAAGTAGTTTGTAGGTTTCCTCACGATATGTTCCTTTACAGGTAAGTAAGAGACATGTACGAGCAAAGACTACTTAAGCCCTGTAATGAACTCAGTAATACAGGTGAGGATTGAACCAACGACTTCCTTACCTCCATTAGAACTATACAAAGAAAAAATCGTAGCACTCTACTCTCGAAAGTGTGTTTTATGTAAATAATGTGCAGGACATAGTCGTCAATTTATCAGCGGCATCATTATTGTGACATTTCTTTTACACGATTACTGGGGGGTTAGAATGCAATGAACCTATGCAAAAGTATTTCTTTTAAATATTTAATTCATTACATCAAATAAGCTCTATTATTTTTCAATGTAAGCCTTCACTTAAAATTAAATTTAAAAGATCCTAAAAGGGTTTACAATGGGGATCTTCACTTGCAATTCATCCGTTTTAAGAATCAGCCCTTGAGATGCGAATTGAAGTGGTTTGAAGTCCTTGTTCATTGCTAAGTAGCGGTTACGTTTATTTTGAATCATTTTTAATAATTTCGTTCATAATTAACAATTGTGTTGCGCTCCATTCACCATCAATTCGTCTATTCTATAAAGGATGTTATAGTAAGTAAACGAATCGTGTATGTAACTGTATGTGTATGTACTCTTATTGCGCTGCCATGGGCATTAGTTGGTGAGTCACTATCTACACTCTGAACTTTCATTACAGAGATATATACCTTTTAAAGGTTTAAGATAATACCTAGAGGGTGCTAGTTTCAAACTGGCTTTTTTGTGGTAACAACTTTTAGTAGTGGTAGTCATGCTGTTTTACATGGAATAACATCTGTCGTCTTATAATGTTATAAGACGACAGATGTTATTCGTTTTAGTGGCATCCTTAAATCATCTTTTGCAAAAACGGTTATACGGGATTGTTTATTTCGTTGTACGGATTATGCGTAATATAGGTACTCAAGTTTCCTCTGCGGTTCTCTACACAGATAACAAGCTATCTATACAAGAAGGTTACATCTACATATGTAAGTGGAAAAGATCTTTACATAAACTCATTACTATTAACAATAAATACACTTAAATTGTTTTTCTTTTTTATATTAGATGCCCCGCAGCATACGGGTTGTGAAAAACTTTGTGTATTTATATTATTAATATACCTACCTAAGAAAGACATGTTATTCTAGCTTCAAGTTTTATTGGTAAATAACTTCAATCACCCAAAACAATTTAAATATTCTACGGGTCTGTTTTCTAACCGAAGTTTTTTATTATAAAAAAAACAAATGACTGCTACGAGCACGTAGTTTTTTTTTATGTCAGAGGCGGCAAACTAATCACCGCCGCCCATGGACATCTGCAACACCAGAGGGATCGCTGATGTATTGCTGGCCTATGGGGGTAATGGGGGTGTGGGCCTCCAGCACTGTCCCAAACCAGACAAAACAAAGTAGTCACTATTATTTCACGCTGGTGTTATGTGAGAGGGTGGTCGGACCCGTACTGCCCCGGACGAGCCGGTCCATTCGTGCTGTAAAACAGTATGGCTCTACCACTACTAAAAGTTGTTACCTCAAAAAAGCCAGTTTGAAACTAGCACTCTCTAGGTATTATCTTAAACCTTTAAAAGGTATATATATCTCTGTAATGAAAGTTCAGAGTGTAGATAGTCACTCACCCACTAATGCCCATGGCAGCGCAATAAGAGCGTAACTATTTTCACTGTAATGCCGAGTCTAAGGTATGCCTTGCACATTAACGCGACATTTACACCTTGCTTAGTTATCGTTAATACGAATCTCTCTTAACACTACCATTTGTTTTTGAAAAGAATTTAACAGGAGGCGTTTAGTGACCATTTAGTTTATACTGGAAATGGTAATTATGGAAACTATTGTCCCATCGGTATTGACATGATATCTTTGAAAATCTCATAAATTCAATGATTCTGTGCTTTTTAATCAACGAATTTAATTTATTTAATATCGTTGTTTTTAATTGGTTATATAACACACCGCACAAAGTGCAAGCTTTAACAATCGCATGTGTCATACATTGTGATTAATATTTGTGTGTTTTGTATGTCTGGATGTGCATTTATATTTAGGTATTGTTAGACAAATAAATTGGTTCACTCGATTAAAACATCTCTATAGTCACCGCGTACGGTGACCCGCACTAGTCGGGGAAATTGACAGATAGATTTACCGCGCTTGTAATGTAAAATGCCGAATATTGTAAAAGCATATTAAATTGTAATTACCAAGAGAAATGCATTTAATATTTAACAGTATGTACATAGATAATATTTGTGGTACCTTTGTTGAATCTGATACCGATAAAACAAGTGCTCAGTGCTTGCTTTTAATTTCGACACTGTATAGTATCAAGTCAAACCATAAGTAAAGTGTATTGTAATAACACGATATGCTTTAATGTTGAACGCACGTTTTCTACCCTAAACTACTATGTACTAAAGCAGACACTCGATAGCTCGGCGACTTTTAACTTGGCAAGGTGCAGATAAGACGTGCTCACACGAACATTGTAGGCTCACGAGGTCTCCACACTTGACACAGGGATGTTATGGATATGACATTTCGGATACGGATATAGGAATGATTTTTATACCAGATACGGATATGAAATTATTTTGGATTATCCGTTAGTTTCGGATAATTTCGGTTAGGGATATTAGAATTTTAATAAAGGTCAAAAGTGAAATACTAATATGTAGCTAAAAAAATAGTTTTATTTATTTGGTAGGAACTACAATCAGTCTGTGTTACAGCTATTTAAATAAAAATGATAATACAAAAAAATTCAATGTGTGACCTAAAATAAAAATGTGATAATAAAACTATTACTTAAAATTATAGAGTCATTTCGTATTCGATATTATCCGAAACTTTCATTTCGGATTCGGTTACGATTACGGATATTTTTTATATCGGATATCCGATAGTTTCCGTTTTCGGTTACGGAGCTCCCTAACATCCACACTTGACACCAACGTGACACTCGTGGGCCGTGGCCCGGCCATTACCGGTGGCCCACATCGCTAAGAACGCTTTTCCCTTAAACTAAACTACATTGCAGATTTTTTAGTGCTGACCTACTGTCTTCCTTCGTGTGTTATAAAATTGTTAACTTCATTAAGCGAACCTACTTAGACATCTGTTGAAAGTATAATTTTGTTGAGATCGTTTTCTGTGCCTAGCTTTCTTTTTTATGTCTAGCGTTGGATGTTAATGCTAGTTTTACGTTTTACCAATTTAGTGGTAATAGGTGGTCAGCCGGTCTCAGTTTGATGCCATGCTTGCAACTCATCCGAGTTCGATCAAGATTTTTTATTGATCTAGCTGACCCGGTGAACTTCGTATCACTTACCTCTTAATAAAAACCATATTAATTAAGACCCTATTTTTATTTCATAATTTTTCTCATCGTTTAAACCTTCCCTGGACTTTCACGTATATTTTCAAGACTAAAATTAGTCAAATCGGTTCAGCCGTTCTCTATAACAGTCATGTGCGGGTAGCTGACAATATTAAAACTCTTGTGCCTCGGAAAGTAAGTAAATTCCGTCTCTACATTTCGCCATAATTTAAATTCATAAATTATTATACATAGGGATTAACATCACATAATTATTTTATTATTTCTGTATAATTAATAGTGACTATCTAATAATAATACATTCAATAACATTAAAAACGAAAATATAGAGTTACTTAATTCTTAAACTAGCATTATGCTTAAATGTCATGTACAAATATCTAGCCTGTTCTATCAATAAGCAAATACCACTATATTCATAAACAAGAATAACGTACATTTGTACCGAGCTTGCCTGAGTAAACGAACTGACAATAGTCAGCCGTTACCCAATATCCTGAATTTATCTAACGCCGCGCCCGTCCACACTTACGCACTGCACCACCCAAGACGCAGTTTGAATGGCTTTGTCTGCAATTTAGATAGGTTGACAATAGCACCCACTATAATCATCATTCACCACAACGTGGAGGAACTCGCTTACTCGCGCAGACCAAACCAGTCGCAAACCTGAGCTGAGACTCGCCTCCAGTCAGTCACGCGCCAGTCACCGACGAGACGGGTGCGCGTGCGACCATTCTTGCGCGCTTTCGAATTCGTAGTTCTCCAAAGTGACACAAGTGTTGTGCATCAACGATACCGAGTATCGAAAATTCCACTTCAATTCACAATACCCGTGAAGTGATGTGCGGTGACATGTGAATACCGTGCGTTACTGTTGCCAAACGGAGTTTGCGTTTTTATGGTGAGGAAATGTATTTAGTACTTTATGGGTTCGTCGACGTGCTAAATGCAGCAAGGCTGCAATAATAAAAACATATGACTTACACTATTTTAAGTTCTAATATAATAACAATAACACCTAATAAAAACGTGAAATTAAAGCGTTCTTTCAAAGTGAGAGCATTGTTAAACTACAGTATTTGCATTATGTTTAAATAACACGTGCCGTTTATCGGTTTATAAAATGTTATCTATCACATCATTTCGTAAAGTAATAAATACAGTAAAAGATTTTGCACTTATTTAAAAAACTATAAAGTTAAAATACTTTGTCAGTCTACCCAAAAACGGGACCTAACAAGATAATAAACAATCTCCTCAAGTTGCAACTAAGAGTTGTCATTCAGTCCTAATAATTATGTAAAATCTGCATAGATTACTATACCTAATACTGCATAAAATAAGAATGTCTTTTAAAATTATCCGTTTACGGACTAGAGGAGGTAGCTAACCTACTAAAAGAGTTAGTCGACGAGACACTAAGAGTAGTTTCACCTCTAACATAATATCGCTGTTCTCAATGCATATTAATGGAAACCGCATAACAACTCCTTACGAAGCAAGGAATGTAACAATGTGGTTGCGACACTTCCTGGTATGAGAAACAACATCACTGACCGTGCCATACTAAAGCAAAAATTAGTAACACAAATGTTATGAAATAAGTTGCAAATTCAGGCTCATCTAATCGATTCAACAATTATAAATTTCTCGAATTATCTCGTATTGTGCAAACTATTTGATCATTCCGATGAAAATGATAAAGCAGTAAAAAAATGAAACACTAATGAATAATTCATATTATGTAAGATATCAGTCGCTGGTAGGCAACCTACGGACTAAACAAGGGCACATATGTTTCTAGGCATCTTGATAGCTGCGTCAGACCTACTCTGAGTTATAATTCCATCAATATTCAATTTGCGGCACGGCCTTGCTGATTCAATGTTTACTTTTGACACAATGTCAATAGTTATTAAAAGTTAATAAAGTGCAACATTTTAAACGCAAGAATGTCTAAATATGAAAAATTTACTTATGAGTACAACAAAGTACGAAAAAGCTTTGGTAAGCAACCATTGTTCCAATCAGTGCCGCCCCAAATGCTAGATTCAATATATCCTGACGTTAAAGAACAAAAGCTCTACACCCTACGAAACCCGGTACATCGTCACGTTCAAGCGACTTTGCCTCAGTCAGAACACGATACAAACACAAAGCAATTGGTGACTCACGAGCAAGGCATAAATCATATGGAAGGTGGTTGGCCCCGTGAAGTCCACGTCTATAACGAGGAACATGTAGCAAGGCATCGCCGACGTGTTATGCACGACGACAACTACATACACACCGTGCTAAACTTAGCACCCATGGTGCAACATTACGTTGATCAAAACAATGCCATTGATATGTACCAAACATACTTCGCGAACATGAATATTCAAGAACCAGTTGAAAAACATAGTATTCGAGTAGCTAATGTTTTTCGTGACCCTTTCCATCGCGCAATATCATGCATTGCTTGGACAAACGAATCGAATCCAAAACTTGCCGTCTCCTACTGCGATAGAATTTTGACTACAACTTCAAACATAAACAAATTCAACACGTGCTATCTATGGGACACAAGTGTACAAAATGAGCCTGCGCATACTTTAGAACCAAGTTATCCATGTTGGCAACTTGCGTGCTCCCCTAAAGAACCCGAAGTGCTTGTCGGTGGACTGGAAAACGGAACTGCATGTATATTTGATATACGCGAAGGAACCAAACCTCTGGCTTACAGTTCCATTTACAATTCTCATCGCTGTCCTATTACTTCTTTACTTTTTATCCATTCAAGAAGTCAAACAGAGTTCTTCACAGGCTCTCCAGATGGGCAATGTCTTTGGTGGGATTGGCGAAATCTTTCCCAACCTACCGATCAGTTACCAATGTCTATCAAAATACATCCCGGTGAGAAACCAAACCTGGGAAATTCTGAAGGTGTAAGTGTTTTAGAATTTAATCACGGATTGCCTACAAGATTCCTTTGTGGAACTGAATCGGGCTATGTTATAAATGTCAACCGTATGGGACGAGAACATTCTGAAAAGTTAACTTCATATTGGAATGCTCACGTCGGCCCTGTACGAGCGATACTTCGCAGTCCATGTACATCTAGAATGTTTTTAACGTGTGGTGATTTTTCCCTCCGCATCTGGAGCGAAGAGGTACGCACTGCGCCCATAATAGTTTCGAAACCATATCGTTATCAAGTCACTGACGCAGCTTGGGCTCCTTTACGATACTCCTGTTATATGTCAGTCTGTGCTGGGGGAACATTTTATTACTGGGACTTACTCCGGAAATACAAAGAACCGGTAGTAACCATGCAAATATCCAAACACGAAATAACTAAACTGGCTCCTCATGCGGAAGGGCATCACGTAGCAATAGGAGATAATGACGGATCTGTCTTCTTAACTGTATTGTCTGAAAGTATGACCTTGCCAGGTAAAAACGATAAGGTACTCATGCACCAGTTGTACGACAGAGAGACGAAACGTGAACACATTCTGGACAATCGCATAAAAGAAATTCATTTAAAGCAACGTGCGGAAGAAGAGGCTGCAAAAGCTAAGGAAACAGCAGTCGCTGAAGAAAGTCCAGATGAAGAAGACCTTATCCAAGCCGCTGAAGATGAATATTTTACAATAGTTCAACAAGAGCTGCAACGTATTAAATCTATTACTGGAAGTATTGATTCAGTGAAATAACTCGTATTTTGAATATTTTTATTATAAATGCATGACGTACTCTATTGTCTTTGACCTTATTAAATCTTCGATGGAATGGAACTTTAAAGATTCCAAGTATTGCTTTTTGTGTCAGACACAGAACCCTGATATTTCCATAGTAACTGTGACCTAGGATAGTGAAAGGCAAAGTATCAACATACCTGAGCAGGTAAATCTAACCCAACGCATAATAGCAATACAGACGCTTTAGTGATTTAACTCTCGGCGTGCAAGTTTCTATAGATACGCCACAAATAGATTTGTAGTTTTGTATTGTGCTCGATCGCCTCGATCACTTTATTAGTCCCACACACGGCCGCGGGTCTAGCTAGCCTGCGGTTATGGTGCATAAACGCATTCTCCTCCGAGAAAAAAAAAAAAAAGATGTTTACCAATTTTTTTTAAACCATTAACGAATATACAAAAAAAAACAAAAAATCAAAGAAAGTAAATACCTACAGAAATATAAAGAACATTGTAGATTTTGATTATTCATTGCACATCTTATACCGGTAAAGTTACTAGTTTTTATCACAACTAAAGTGATATAATAAAAAACAAATGTAGCTAAAAACAAATACACTTAAATGGGTAAAATCTTTAATTGACTTATTTTTAAACAAGTTTGTGAATCTATTCTACCCAAGATTTTTACAAGAAGACTATTGCATACTTCGGGATTAAGTAGATAGATATGTGAAGGCAAGCCATGCATAAACAATATTAATTGTTAGCTTTAACAAACCCGTGTCTGCTTATAATAGGTTCCCTTAAAGTTAAACAGACTCATCCCGGATGTTTTGTGCGGTCGAGAAGCCCGCATGTTTCCCCGGGCAGATCCGGCAAACGGGGGCCATGACCGACGATTTATCTTACACAACAACAACTGTATATTGACCTCTCAGATTTCATTAAAATTCCCCTCATCCGTATGAGTTGTAAATGAATGGGAAGGGCGAGGAAGGCCTCATTAGAATGGTAGCGTAAATTACTCGTACCCGTGAGTTGCGTGAATACAAAAGTGCGTCACCGGCAACTTTCACCACAACTCGATCCAACCAGGCGCACGCGCATACACCGTGTGTACTATAGCGTTTAACGTGGTTTTATATTACAACGTACTTAGGCTAATTTCAAATACTTTCTAGAACTGACGACAAGACCTAAAATATCGTCTATGTGTAAATATGTATAAAATAATTTGATGCCCAAAATAATAAACAACCAACAACAAAATTTTAAACCAAAAAATAATAAGCCATACTAACGAACTAATTTTAACTAACGAATTAAATAACACGATCAATAATTGACAGATATATTTTTTATCCAGTAATTACGCTTAAGTCACAATATGATTGATGAACATTCGTAATTCATGAACCCACGTACTAAAGTTTTCTACGCGACTTTCTTACAAAATAAACATACCAGTAGTAGGCGTTATAAACTCAGTTATGTTGTTAACTAATAACCATACAATCGTGTACACGGAATACGCCTGTGAAACTATCGCTAGGCATGCAAGTTAATTAAATCACGAAGAACGTACCTATTACAATATGCATGCTTTCAGAGCCAATGATATCGACCAAAGAAGAAAATAATGAAGTTTTGGGCTACTTTGTAATGATTGCTCTTGGTTGTAGGTACCACAGATTACGAGTAATACAATGATTGAAAATCTTAAAATAAAAATCTTTGGTTTGATAAACCTTAAGTTTGGGGTATTTATCTTATAAAATATTTTTTTAAGGATGAAGAAACAAGTGCAAGTAAGAGAGTGATAATGGTTTGAAGCAATATGCTTGTAGCAACTATGTTCATAATATTATATTATTAAAGGGCAATAAAGATTATGGTCTTCCAAACTGACAGGTAAGCCAGCCTCCATACAAATATCTTCATAGCCCTTTGATTCTTAAGAGTAGGTAAACATATTTCCAAACGGGCCTACCGTACATAATGATATATTATTTTTGTTATGTGGAGCGAATGAGATAAATCTAGTAATTTGTGTAGACCGATGACATCACATTTGTCTACCTTGAAAGAGTGGCGTATGCGTATGAGGTCATACGGCTTGTGAGCTAAAATCAAAAAGATTTTTGCTGACGACTATGAGTTACTAGTTCTTTCCAGTGGCTCCACTTGCATGCTTTAATTTTGGTACACGCTTTTAAAGAAAGTTTAATCTCACTTCCAAAATCTTTAAATCCTACTTCCATCATCTCCTTCCTTTGTCCCAAGCCAATTTTTGAAGTGAAAACTTCTTTAGCGGCGTTGTGCACTTTTTTTGTATGGGGAAAAAATGTTAAACTCGCGTCAGGATTTATGTGTCACGTGACCTGATCGAAAATCCATATAAAATTTGAAGTCCGGACACGTGTTTTCTACAAACTTATCTGTTCCGGTGGCCAAAATTGGAACTACGTGAAATGCAATGCAAAAACGATATTTAATGACAGTTTTAAATAGACAGTAGCGACGCCGCCACCGGAACAGATAGTTTGTCGGTCTATAGACAATAATGGTTTTTTGTTCAATTTGACAGCTCATTTATGCAAAGAAAAGTGCTTCTTATGTACATCAGGAGTAGAGTAAATAATTGTATTAATAAGAACTGATGTTGTTTTCTTGAGTTTTATTCCTTTAGCGTAAGGTATATTTTTCTTTGCATAAATGAACTGTCAAGTGTGACCTCTTCTACTATTATAGCCGCAGTGCGGTCGCTTCCTATATGCTTCCTATGCTACAAAGTGACCACAAAGACCTTAATTTGATATCCTGCAAAATTCAAAATTTAATTGCCGTAATAAAACATTTAAAAAGTTTGGAATATCTTTATTCGCCGGAATTATATAACAGTATTTTGTGGAAATTAACACCACTTCTCCGCAGTCTTTGGATCCGCTATGCTGCGGAGCATGCATCAGGTCGTATGAAGTTGGAAATGCTGTCCGATTTCCTGCGACAAGCATTGAGCTATTATTACTACGTAGTACATAATATTTCTATGGCGACAAGAGGCTCGTTCCCACACACAGTTTGGCTTGTTACCCCAAATTCCCAGTGAACATCCTCGAAAGCGACATGTTGATTACTGTAACACGTTACCACTCGTGTTATTAACGATTCGGGAGTCTGCGGATTCTGTAAAGGGAATCATTTCTTGGCCGATTGCTCCAAATTCAAAAGTTTATCCGCAGATTCCAGTATGCAATTAGTTGTAAATTCCAAACTTTGTTTTCGTTGTTTAGAAAATAAATAGTTGTCAATCAAAAAAGTATGACATTGACGGTTGTCAATCATTTTATCATCGTATATTACATGGCGTTTCAGTGTCACAGCAAGGAGTTTCTGATAAGTCTGAAAAAGTTTCTGATTACATTTGAGAGATAAACTTTTTAATGTAATATAAATTGTCATGTTTGTGTACGATAGCGCAATAAATAAATATTGTATTTTACCACATAAATGATAGTACTTTTATACCTCTACCAATCAATTAAATCCCTAACCATTCCAAAATACATATCAAAAATGCACAACGTTAATATTCAGGTTTTCACTTCTGCCGGCACTCCCGGAGTGCAACCCGTCGTTTTTTTTAGTTTTAAATATATACAATTGTGACATCATTTTAACTCGTCAGGTTTAATGTTTCACAATGGGAAGGTTCCCATTGTAAAACCAAAAGTACTAGGAATTGAGAAGTTGCAGGTGCAACTTCTCAATTCCTAGTACTTTTGGTTTTGCCTTACTCATAATACTCATAATCATAAGTCAGTCACGTTTAATTTAAAAAAATATTTTAAAATAGGTATTTGTCTTGCACATTCTTGTAAACACGATTTAAGTTGTATTATTTTCTAAACAGTTTGTAATATCATGTAGCGCTTACGTGCCGTACGTGTTTCTGGTGTTTCGGGGGTCTCTGACAAGACTGAGCGATGTGGTGGAATGTGAGAATGTGTTAATTCCCACGATTCTATTATTGCACTATGTTCCGGTTTAATTGTTTTTATAAAGCAAGTGTTATTCGTTACTATAAACCACTAGAACGTGCACTACGGACTGTTATTTTAACCTACATCGATCACTGATCAAACTTGAAACGTATAAGTTACTTTTAACTAATTATACCTAGTCTGCATGTACCATATTGATCAACCAATAGCAATCAGTCATCATTGGTCTGCTGTGAGATCTATTTAGAGGTACAGCACAGTCGCTGCAATTTCTCGGAGAGCATCCTGTAGGGTCCCGGTAATCATGCTCGTTGAATGATGGTTCCATGCTATCTATTGCTTTGCAGCAGTACGTGAGTCTTTTTTTTAGCATCCAGGCAGCCCCTGCTTAGCGGGTTGTCTGTCATTCAAACAGGTGCTTGTGATATGAAGCATACTACAAGACAGGACAGTTTGAGCAAACGTGTTAGCAAAAATACCTACTTCTTTCGTTTGTTTGCGTCTGTCGATTTCCGTCCACATGTGCATGTGTTGGCTTTTAGTTCGTTCTTGTAACCTTTAAACCTATAACTATGAGATGCTAATAAGTAGGAACCTCTCCAGCTTAGCTCTAAATTATTATTAAATTGAAAGTATATGTACATGAACGAATAATACTACATTTGCAACTTAATCACACGAACACATACACATTTTTACGTTTGAGTAAAGATAATGTACTTACAATCGCAGCCCTTGTAAATTTGGAGTTCGTCGTCTTTTAGGTAATTTGATTTGCGAGTTAGTCTGAAGCTACAATTGAGTTATACGTTATTGCATTTATATTGTCGTTTTATTAATGTAGAGCTTAATTTAGAGGCGCGAACTCGGAGGAATAGTGTTGAAGTTAGCACAGCTCAAAGAGCAAACATCCTGGACTTATGCCTGATGTGCGATAGTAGATAGTACATGTTTCATATGACTATTTGAATGTAGATTAATTATTATACATAATAGGCCATAATATTCCTTAGCCTGGTTGATTTATTTGGTATGTTTTGTCCAACTCTATTATTCAAATAAACTAAGTTAATAACATCGTAACAGACATATTTTAAAGCATATCTTTAGTAAGGAAAATAAGTTTTAGAATATACACGGGGAACAGCCGTGGTGGTAATTTGCATCAAGAATGTTAATGCAACATGTTCATAATTTGTTCGCAATTTAATCTGACCCAGATATTAGTAAACAGCTCGGATTGGTTACGAATCATTAATAAGACAATCAAGAGCAAACCTAATACAAAATAATTAACAATAAATTAGGTATTAATATAAGAACACATTCATTTATTGTATAAATGAAAAAAAAATTACATTTTCTTCGAAACTTTGTAAGGTCGAATTATTACCTAAACTTATGCCTTGAGATTGACTCTATTTTTAAAATAACTTAAGTTCTAACAGACTTCATTTATGGTCTCTTTTGTCACGGTAATTCTCCACGATCAAGGTAAAATTAAAAACATATGTGCGAATAATCCGGCTCGAAACTCATCGACATTTCAAGGGTAATTAAAATTTAAAACGCGCTACAATGTATGAGTGTACCTACTGCCTACAACGAATACTGCAAAAACTGTATAAGATCTAAGACTACAATATTTTAGAGATCGTACTGTACCAAGCATCCGTGCCAATGGATTGAACTATAGCAATTATGCCTTGGCCTGGTCAATAGAGGGAGGGGGCGGCCATTATTCAAATAGCGACATATGATTTTATATCCAAAGCTATATTCGTAGCTACTTTTGAGTAACACTTAATATGGCTTTTTGCCTTCCTGTTCACGATGTAAAAGGCCTATGTTTACTTTATGTTTAGAAACCATGAGTTCATTAAGCGATCGTGCTCTCCTAAAAGCATCGCAGGCTATGGTTGCCTTCAATCAAGTGCGCTTGGAAAAATCCGTCATTATCATTGGAACAACATTTTTCTTTTATTTCTTTAAACATCATAACTGAACTTAATATATATTTTATCTGTTTAAAAACTCTTTAATATTTCTGTTTAAAAGGTGGACTTGTTACAAACAACAAAGAAAACAGCTACCTAAATAAAAAAAATACACACAAATAAAAATATAAGCTACACTTCTAAACCACGTCGTGGACTAATGGGTGAACATATACAAAAACTGCTGACAAATTAAGATCTTCCTTCTTAGCACATAAATCGGTTAAAAACATTACGATCTAAAATCATAGTATCGTCATAGCAATAAAACATAAACACACACTCAGTTACGCATGTGGGTGTGAAACCTCGGTGGCTCGCTTATCGAATGCCAATGTCAACTAATTTGCAAACCCGTCGTACTGTTATGTTGGTCTGGAGACCGCTGGACGGCCATCTGACCCACATCTCTACGAATGTGATAATTACGCGAAACTTTGAACGATGTGCACATTAGCGAACGGGTCAGCAGGCTGCGATGCATTAAAGTTTGTTGTGTCGTTGACACGCTTAGTTCTTCTGGCCACAGATAATAAATTATTATCTGTTTATATTATTTACCCTAGATGCTTGTGACATTGACCTTTAAGTTTTTACATTATCTCATTATCTTTCCTAAGAGTCAAAATTTGTTCTAGTAAATAAATTAACTTCTGCAATATTATGTAAAAATATATTTCTACTAGATAAAACAAAACATAAGCTTGATTGCCTTTAGAAAGGCCAGCATAAACACAGAGCCATTGTCGATTTTGAGAGCTTTTCTGCAACAATTGTTCTCTCTTTTGAATGATGCTTCTCCTTTTCATAGTTTTACTGTCAAACTCCTTCTCTTAATGAAATTTTCTACTTTAATTTTTAAGATATTTTCTAGCACAAACATTCTTACAACACAACAATGTGCTTAGCGCTGTAAGTAAACGCATTTTGCCGATATTGTCGCTCTTTAACTTGCGCCATATTAGATGCTACTAGATTTTTCTTTGACGCGTTTTGATGACCAATAACGGGATTATTCCCCCTTGTTCCAGTAGCGTCACGATGGGCGCGGTGCGATGACACGCGCGGCGCTGGTGGGCTTCGCTCTGCTGCTGACCGCGTGCGCGGCGCGCGCGCAGCTCCGGCCGGCCGACGCGCCGCCCGCTGTCAACGACACACGTGAGTGAGTCCTTACCAACACAGATACCTAATGTTTGCTTCTGTCTTCTTTTCACCCGAATGGGACCAGCTGATTCAAACTTTGTGGCAATAGCCACAAAACTAGAATCAGGTTAATAAACCGGTTCCTATCATCCTACCCCTTATTCCATATTCTTGCAATGGTGGGCAAGGAATCGATTAATGCTTTGGCCCTGCCTGCAACGTAACATTGAAACGAACAATACCATCTTCCAAAAGCCACTTCGCGCACGTATTTTGATACTTTTTTACACGTATTTCTTATAGGTTATTTTCGTACCATACAACTTCTATGCCATATGGAGAAATAAATTCAGTATGCTAAGCTCTTGTGAAAACACGCCTGATATTACCTACCCATAAATCTAAAGCCACATTTACGAATGTGACGAGGAACTATAGTACAGTTCCTCTTATTGTCTTTTTTCATGTCCCATGCAAACAAAGCAGGAAGTGCGAACTATCCTGTTGTTGAGATTATGATCTCTTGAATGAATAGAGTATACTATATTCAGTCATTGCATATTGTATTGCGTATATTGCGTCCACACGTACATATGTATCTCCTTTACTTCCTTAATTCCATGGCCATGTCGATCGTACTCAATGTGACTTATGTTATTTCTATGTGTTATGTGGCGGTCAAAGTCAACTTCGTTTGTGGTAAACTCCATTGCCATAACATCAATAAGGTTTGACGGGTATTACGGAACGAATTGATTGGATATGTGAAATTATTTGTAATTTAAATCCGTAGCCAGAACACTTAAAGTGTGATAGTGTGACACACAGATGTGTTATTTTTGTGTGAAATTATGCATTCAATTCTCTCTGAGCTTCTCTTGCTTGGCTCTATTTAATCTATTAATGTATCTTTATTAGTCAAATCACGTCCGAATCTTTAAATATGTAAAATATTCAGCTGTTGGCTCCAATTTACAAATTGAAATGTCAACCCAAGATTTTGTATGTTTGCTATAAATACAACAACGTTTTTAACTTAGGAAGTTTCACTTCATGAGTTTGACTTTCTTAAGTTTACGTACACGTAACGAAATATATTTTTATTCATCCTCTCTTACTCGGAATTGTATTGAAACACTTGTATAAACAGATGACGTACACTTATAATGGTATATATTACTTATCGACACATTCGCGATCATTATAATACGATGCATTGTTAAACGAGTTTACATTACCTATGTAACTGTTTAATCACAAGGCCTTTTCGAAGGATTGTACGTACTTTAAATGGCAATCTACTCCTGTATTTACATTGACATAGACCTTGTATTTAAGCGTGAACTTTTTTATTAACACATGAACCGATGCCACGGATAGCGTGCAAGTCGAGTTTATGGCACTTAAATCTGTCGACGTATTTTTTTTAAATAACCGTCATTGAAGTAGGCTGCCGCATGTTCGCTGGTTGTATCTAGAAAGCTGCGAGTATTGAATAATCGTGAAGTCAACGACTCAATAATACATAGGAAGAGTACTAGTTCGAATGTAACGACTTGTTCTTTCCGGAGTTTCGTTTCAACATTCATCTTTCTCTGCTGTCATGCGGTAAAAAATCATATCAGTCGTACGTATCTACAGGTACATTTTCATTATTAAGATCGATCAAGCGAATCACTTGTCATAAGTTAACTGATGTTCCTGTCGACGATGGATTATGCGGACCTAAAAGATTTTTACATTTGTGCTTTGATACTCTTTCAGAAATATTGACAAAAAATATTTTTCAATATATGTAATATTTACGTAGGTATACGGCAGAAAAAGAATTGAATGTAAACAATACGTATTATCAAGTCCCCAAAGTCCCTACAACCTTTGCATAGTTCGAGGTCTACATAGAGCTTTGAAAAATGTCCAAGGATTTAAATGATGTTGGGTTCGTTCGTTTTCAAAATCCTTGTTTCTTGATTCGATTATCTCGTGTGTTGTTACTTTGTATTCTACGAATAGAATATCTGCGTATGCCTAACTCATAACGCAATCATCCGTGAGATCTTTAATAATTATGTCTTGTTCTGAGCTAACGCAATTATTCATTTTATTTGCCTCAGGCAGAAATAGTCTTGCTTAGTTATTCTCGGTCATTATTACAAAACTCTCAGAAGCCAAGGCTTCTGAGGCGTCAAATATCAAGATATTTGACGCCTTATACCTAGTTTACTTTTGTTAACTACAATATAATTTTGTTACAAAAAAAAATAACGAGGGCTAGTGAGGGAATATTATATTTTATACCACTTTTTTTTTCAGGAACAAAACTTTTATTATACATATATTTTTATAGAAAATAGGGCTTTCAGTCAAAGAAAGAAAATACTTTTCAGTAGTTGGCTCACTGAGAGGTTCGATATATGTGATTCGATACCGACCAAAATTAAGTTTTATTTTAAACGTTTGCAATTTCGGAAGTCTTCTATTTAGATATTTGTTCAGATTATAGATATC
This sequence comes from Mecyna flavalis, assembly GCA_949319885.1. Taxonomy (NCBI): domain Eukaryota; kingdom Metazoa; phylum Arthropoda; class Insecta; order Lepidoptera; family Crambidae; genus Mecyna; species Mecyna flavalis. The sequence goes on along the minus strand of OX439435.1, from coordinate 9,238,524 downwards.
CTACCTAATTGTGAATTATGATACTGAACAAAAATTGTAATAACAAGCACCTTTAATGTTTTGTGAAACATTGGATATTTCTAACTTAATATCGTCTGAAGTAAATCTAAAATATAACTAAGCATATTCAGTAACTTTCTTTCGTTCGTAATAGCCCTTTGTGTTAGATTTGGAAGGCTACAATTTACCGTTTAACTTTTTATGTAAAAAAACTACAATACATTTTTAACCTTTCGACCCCATTGTAGCCTGTTATAAAAAGTTGTGTGTGGAAAACTCTCAAAGAATATAAAGCGACCACTTAGGCCCTTCGTACACAACGCTACGCAAGTCTCCGATACTAATGTTGTATACTACTTTAGTATCGAGTCGCGAGTATCGAGTAGCGCACGGTCCGTACACACGGCGACGTGAATTGCCTATCTATATATTTATAAATGAATTGCCGTTTTTTAGTCTCGCTAAAACTCGAGAACGGCTGAACCGATTTGAGTAATTTTAGTCTTGAAATATTCGTGGAAGTCCAGGGAAGGTTTAAACGATGAGAAAATATGGAAAAAAGATAGGGTTTAAGTTAATATGTTTTATATTAAGAGGTATGTGATACGAAGTTCACTGGGTAAGCTAGTTCAGTATAATTATATAAACAAGGATATTTCTCCACCTCAGAAACAAATTTAATATTCAATAACTGCTTCGCCATCTTGAAAATCGCCGCGACTTAAGTAGCGACGACTTCGGCAGGCAGGTATCGTAGGAGTGGCGCGACGCGAGTCGCGCGACGAATGTCGGCGACGCGAGTCGCGTCGACTAGTGTACGAGCCTCAATGGATTTGTATGGCGGTAGTCGCAAGGCGACGCAAGTCGCCGAGTATCGGAGACTTGCGTCGCCTTGTGTACGAAGGGGCTTACGTAAGGTAGAATAGGTAGGCCATTCAATCGCTCGGTCCCGTTAATTGAGTGCCAGCTCTGTAATCGCATATTGCGCGCGCTTTCCCTTTGGAAAGTATTGAACCGTTGCACTAAATCATAATATTAGGAATGGCCGATACAAATCGTATATAGATATTAAATCGTATATCAGGCCAATATCGTAAAATCCGATATCGCTGCGTATCCAAACTATATATTTGGTGATACACGATATTGCTGGATCGATGCGATGCGTCTCGATTTGATATCTAGCTCGATATCCAAGACCTATCGATAAAGGATATTAAATCGTATCGCGTTGCGATACGAGCTAAAGAAAGGATTTGTGAGTGAGTGAAATAGCATTAGTCGTGTTTTCGTACAATTCTAAACCTTATTTGTATAAGAATAAGGTTGTTTCAATACTTTCTTGTGTATTTTGACACATTTTTATTAGACCTTATTTTGTTAGCAATAAGATGCATTTTCGATTTGCAATTTTACGTAACTCTCACGGACCTTTGTCCTTGAACTCATAGCATTGGTGATCCATTTCTAACTTTTGTTATTCTATTAATAGATTCGATGGTTGGTATTATTAAGTTTATGTATTTCATGCTTTTAGTTACTACTAATGAGTTCGGCATTAATAAACATCGTATTTAGAAGTTCTAAATACGATGTTTATTAATGAGTACTTACTGAAACACAAATAACTAAGTAAATACTATTAAAGCATCCTTAATACACCTAAAGTAACTAATCGAGTCAGTTTTAAGAAATAAATCACAATGAAAATATCGTGTCATGATACAGTATCTAGTTTCAGAACACATCGTTTTATAGGTTTAGTGTAACCAAATACAGTCCGATACTCCGATACACCAATATATAGTTTCACAGTCCGATACTCCGATACACCAATATATAGTTTCAAATAATATATAGTTTCAGAATCCGATATCAGATATCAATATATAGTTTCGATTCGGTATTGTAAAAATCCGATATTACCCACTACTACATAATATTGAAACATTTTACTACACTTCAATATCAAAGTCATGCTTTCATAATGACGAGCCATTTGGTGTAGTGGTCGAGAAGTCGGCTATTACACCAAAGGTCGCGGGTTCGATCCCCGCACGGTACAAAGATTTGTGTGCATGAACATGTCTGTTTGTATCGGTCTGGGTGTTTCTATGTATAATATGTATGTATTTACAAAAAAAAAGTATATAAGTAATGTTTATCCGTTGTCTAGCACCCATAGCACAAGCTCATGCTTAGTTTGGGGCTAGATGGCGCTGTGTAAATAATGTCCAGGGATTATTTAATGTCCAGGGATTATTTAATAGATCCATCAACGTGAACACCAATTATTATCAACAAGCATAAAGCTCCTTTAGCATTTATTATTTAAAAGACAAATATCTCTTCTTTGTGTTCAGATTTATTTTTTGTACAGATTCATCCTTACTCTTTGCATACGTTTTTCAAACACTACACTGTGTTTACACCACACGCGTTTAATCGTTAAAGAAATGAAAGTATTATCGTTTATCTTATAACAGCTCTGAAATAATAACATAAAATTGTACAGAACATGATTTGTAGGATAACTTAAACGATTATATTGCTTCCACACTCAGGGAAAGCGCAGCCCGCAGTAATAGTAGAAATTTATAGTGATTGCTAAGCAATTAAGGAAGTTTCTATAAGTGGTCCGCTGGTCTCCTTGGTCGATTTTATTGCAATTTTACTCAGCTACTATTGGACGGTAAGCGTGACTTAACTTAGTTATACGCATTATGAAGAAAAGTGATAAATCTTTAGTACCTACACAAACGTTTCTTATTAAGACTAATTATAGGTATTTTCGTCACCAATGAATTTCGTCGTATGACCAGGGCTTTGTCCCGATCTAGTCGGTGTCAAATATGTAAATTTGAGATGAATAGCATCATGGTTACATGGCCAGAATTTTTTGCTTTGCTTTATTATCTCTTAGCTAAATGGTAAATGCGCATACAGAATTCCATAGGTGTCCATCTCGATTCAAACCGTCGACTCCGCGAATTGGTTTTTGTAACCTCTCTGCTACGTATATTTATCAAATAGGTACTCTGCGATATTTTCAAAATTGATAGCAAGAAATAGCATTGAAATAAGTTTCCAAATACATTATGTACTTCACAAGCTGAAGACCATGCCAGTAGTTTGTCTTGTGGTGTGACATTCATGTTTATAAATTCTTTGATAATATTTATCTTGTAAGCATAAACTACATTTCACCAAGTTTGTCTATTTGTCCAGCGGCATTCTCTAGACATGCTCTCCCGATTAAGAGGACATGTTTTTGAGACTTTTGGTTGTAGCTTCAACTTTAGACAAGCTTACCTCATCAATCTTAGTATGAAATGCCATTAGAGGTTGTTCTTCCACCATTCTGTATTAAATTCTACGACACCAACCTATTGACTTGTGTCTCTGTCTTAGAGGCAAACATTTCGCCAACCTTATAAAAAACATTTCTATGCCTTAGGCTTTGTCTTTTGTCCTACTTCCCACAGTGTAAGGTAAATATTTCTTATTTTTTACTCGCCCAATAGAATATCGATGTAAATCACTTCGTAACTTTTTATGTCACTACAAGCGTAGGCGTGGTGAAATTTAACATTCACTACTCGTAACGTCACTTATTTGTCGCCAGTGTAATAGAGTGAGCTCACATCGATACATACATTAGGTACTACGCCTAAACAACGCATTTGCATAGAAATGCTTATGTGAGCATCGATATAGTCCTTGGAACCAAATAAACTTTAATTAATTGGTAAATGTAGTCGCTAGTACAGTACTTACCTTAAAAAATTCGGTGATGTATATAAACTAATCATAAATGTAGGTGCAAGGACAAAAATATGTATCTTAATAAAATAATCAATTATTTTTTTAAGCTGTAATACCGTCAGTCGTGTCCACCTACTCTGACTATAAATAGGTTGAATAAATCATACTGATCTTTTGTGCGTAGGAATTTAAAATACCTATCTTCATAAATTGTATTGATCATAATTATCATGATATTTAATAATACTGACAGCGTAGAAATTACCTAAAGCAGATAAATTCATTGCTTGTTTCTTTCGTCGTTTTTGGATGTGTTTCTTTTCTCTGTGTTATTAGAGTGGAATCAATGAATCAACTTCGATTCGTCGACAAAAAAAAACAATTCGATTATATTGCACAATGAAATTAAATAATAAGGATATTATTTTGGAGTGTTCATAATGAGCAGACAGTAGACACAAATCCGCAAGGGCTTCTACAAAAACCTTAGAATAATAACATAATTATTCTAAAACTAAAACTAATATTATAAATGCAAAGTTCGTGTGATTGGATGGATGAATGGTTGAAACCTTTTCACACAAAAAACTAATGAAAAGATTTAGGTAAATCTTTTCAGTAACATTCCTTAGATACATCAGAATTACACATAGGCTACTTTTTGTTTGTGTTATAACACCACGCGAGCAAAGCACCTAGTAGGAATAGGAATAATAAATTTGTAGTATCAGACACCAGCTAATCGCTAGGCTGTATAAAAAAGTTATTGTTTTAAATTGACCTAACATGAAATTCTCTCGCGGTCTTCGATTAGTGTATAACTTTTCCACACTTTCAAACTAGTTCATGGTTCACCCATTCCATGTTCCTTTCAAACATGTTCTTTGATCTACGAAATTCGTCTTGCCGCAATAGCTTGAATACATTACACGCTCAATAATATCTTATCGCATTCCGTGTTGTAACTTTCATTACTATCGCTATCGTAATCATTGAATGCATTATGCATTCGTGTTTCAGGATGTGGCGCCGAATGCGTGCGGTGCGCTGCGGACGGATGTGTGAAGTGCGCCCGACTTCTCGTCTGGCCTGGAGGCACCTGTGCCCAAGACTGCCCCTCTGGGACGCGCGAGTCCTGGGCCCATGATGACCACCTTATGGGCCGGATCTGCTATCCCGCTCACACTTACAATGAGGTACATTTTCTTTAATTAACTGTTACGCATTTCAACCCGTTGATTAGGTACATATCAATTCTTTCTGTCTGGCCCAAAAAGTATAATTGATTAAGGTTTTTTTTTGTAACATTGTTTACGTACGCGTACCTACAAATGTGATTATAACAAATGATAAAAGTCAAAATAAGGATGTCAGATGAATATTATAGTTTGCTCAAGAATTAAAGAACAAGTTTGGTATATTAATCGTTTGTAGGTATCCCAAATAGATTCCGTGAGGTACCTGCCACATAACATTCAACGTTCTCGCTGTTATTATCGTTCATAAATGAGAGGGGAAGATAATAGTCGTATTATATCATAGCATCAAACTGCAAACGTTGCCCTTTAGATTAGTGTATTGGGGCGCGCGAGTTTGTCCTGGTTCAGTAATATAACCGTGTTGTGATTTCCTTTTCGAAGAGTTCTACGTGAAATTGTTTTCTCCTTTATGTAAAAAGTAGATTTAGAACTAATTTAATCAATTTTCCCGCTAATGGAATTATCCTCACTTTTATATGAATATCCTTTTTACATCATATTTACATCAACCTTCAACTTTTGGGTTCCTTAAATTTTTACATCTTTAACCTGTCACAATGTTTGTATGGATGTATGGAATGTAAGGAAAGAAAATAAAACAAACCAACTGAATAATGTCAATCTGAAAGTGTTTGGCTACTAAGATATTTTTCCACAGACAAATTGACAAAAACAACAGTCGTAATAAAATCTTCTAGTGCCAATAGTAATTTAACTACTTAAATATTTAAGTAATAGAAACCGTGCCTTCTGCACAAAGCAGTAAATAGCATAGCTAATTACTTCAGATGAGTGTATGTTGTCTTTCGACAACAGTTGCTCCTTATTCTATCTTCCTAACACAGTAAAATCTGACGCCATAATAACTTTGCCTGTGCTTCTATTTCATATATTTTATGTAGAATTTTATATTTCAAAATGATGAGAAGGTCGGCAGTGAAGTAATCTTGAATTCTTTACAATAATCGCTAAAACTAAGAAACTTTCTGCGTGATCCATAAGATGAGTGACCAAAATTTATAAATTTTATTTCGCTACCTTAGTTCGCCAGTAATTTAAACACGAGATAGGCCTGACTAGACTTTAGTCTAATCAGTAACGTATTACTCAAGTTCTATAGTCGAAATAGTTCGAAAAAGTTTTTCCAAAATGTTCGACTGTTAGAGTTAATCGAACTATGTTTCATAAACTCCGACTATAGTCACTCGACCAAAAATTAGGATCTTTAAAAGAATTAAGCCTATAATTTTTATGAAAGTAAGTATACTATGTGGGCTAAAGGACTTGCCTACAAAAACTCTTACACACTTGTACCTGTAGTTGCGTATCTACAGGTAGTAGATAAGATGTTTTGAAAGTTTTAATTAATAGATAGCCCTGCTGTGATGCAATATGTTTGATGCACAGTAGCAGCGAGCTCGGTACGCGGCGGTACGGTACAGATGAGGCAACCGTTGAGTCATTAAAAAACGTTAATCTAAAGAATGCTCGTAGATTACATCAATCTTCGTAATCGTATTTGCATGTGTTAAAGTATTTTGAATAATCTTGATTATTTTATCTAGATTACAACAGCGAATTTATCACTTTGTATTGCTAAAATGTGTTAAGTTTTATACTGATTTTCTGTTCGACTTTTTACAATTTACCTTTCATAACATCTCGAATATTTCGTAAAAGGCATAACGCAATGTTGCTTATTTAACAAAAAGTAAAGGCTTAAGAAAGCGATTGTTATAAATATAAGTTGTTGAAGTAGAACACATGGTGAAGGTGCATCTCGAATGACAGTTATTTCTGTCTGATACCAAAAATTCTAACAGCTGTTACCCGCCAATCTGTTCAGATTAATGTCCAGCACTCACTTTTCGCCACAGATGACAGGATCTTCTAAGGTTTAATAGGTGTTAATAAATTCCATCGTAGGTACTTTTTGGAGAAGGAATAGAACAGCCACAGATTTATTCTGTCCACCACTACCTAGCTCTGATTGTTATTTTTTACACTTACGTGTGTGAATAGGGACATAACTTTCTTACGGGTTTCTCAAAATTTGAATCGGGAATATAAAGCTAGCGTGATTAGGTGTTTATCATAGAAATGGAGATCTTGCTAAGCATACCTAACTTTAAAGAAAAATAAAAGAATATCATGGGGATCATGCTTTGCTCGTTTACTTAATGCGTAGACAAACCAATATTTGTTCAAACACATAAAATCGCGGCCATACTAACCGACGTCTGAACCATTGCACCGACACTTCCTCTTTTTATAAACACCACGTCTCAACCATCTTACCAAACCGATCTTCTTTTTTAAACACCACACGTCTTTTGTTTCACAGATACTAGTAGGCAGCGCATGCGGCGTGGCAGCGTGCATAGCTCTCGTGGCGGCCGGCGCAGCGTACGCGCGGTGTCGCACGAGCGCACGTGCGCAGGCGCAGCCGCTGCCGCAGAGGCCGCGGCATGACGACGACACGCGCCTCAGAGAGTTCCACAAGCAACTCGACTGTTTAAGAGTATTTATTTAAATTTACCAACGCTTTTTACACCCATTCTTTCAAAACAGTACTTGTCAAGCTTAAAGTTAAATGTAACAGGGAAACTCAAAAAATTATATAACAAAATGTAGAGGAATATATATTTATTTAGCTACTGACACTAAAAATCGAATCAAAATGTATACCACATTGCTATTATATAGCTGTTGAGCATTTAAGGGTGAACTGTCAGCGATTCCCGTGTTTCCTCGACATAAAGATCTTGAGCTTGCACAAGCTAAGCCCTGCAAAAAGCGATGCTCGTTTTTGTTAGCGTTTAGAGTTAAAATGACTCTACATACTACAAGTATACCGTAACAAAACGCAACACAGCAATATTCATATTACAAAAAATGAACTGGTTTAAAATTGCCAAAGCGTGTTACCAATTTGATGCACTCACAAATGTGTTGTGTTAAAATTACGTAAAAAGCAGATTCAAATAATGTAACAAGCATAGTATTTTTAAATAATATATTCATTTTATTTTTTTATGTTATTTCAGCCACATGCATACACCTTGCTAGCGATTTTGAACCATACGCGCAACCAAGTGAGAGAACTTTACCAGCTAGGCAATAATGATGCTGCCATGGCATACAGGTAAATAAAATTATCTTACGATACTATCTACACACCTTGCAAATATGCAACATCTCAAAAGTAATATAAAATGTAAGTAAATGAAATATCTTTGACAAAAATTTCTAGAACCAATATCTACTCTGTGGTGGGTGAGCCATGAATACCGCGAAAACGACCAGAGACTAATGGTTGGGCGATAAGATGCGTCCATTTTAATTATTTCATTTAGGTCAAATTCAACCAAGTTGCAGGCTTGACTTTGGCTTGAGCTGGTATCAGCTGGTCCCAATCGGGTAAAAAGGGGAACCAAAGGAGTTGAGTGGGTAATGGGGTGAAATAGTCCTGAGTCCCACACACAGCAAAAGCCTCCAAAAAAAAGCTTAACTTTGGCTATCAATTTTATACTTTCGATTTCATTACAAGTACCTATAACATTTTTCACACTTGTTATAGTGATCTACGAAACGTGGTCTACGATTGTTCATTATAATTTATGGACAGCCAGCAACATATATTAAAAAACCTATCCTAATCTAATTTTGATAGTCTGAATTACAATATAATTCTATGCAATGGATATTGAGCTGAAAATGGGTTCTAGAAATATTACAGATGTGTACCTACGTAACGTTACAAGATATTTCAATCTTCCTAAGTATTTCATCTCATCCAACGACGCACCCAATAACAAAGCGCAGTGCAGGGGCTTCTGTTTATTGACTTTACTTTTTATGGTCTGTGTTCTTATATTAGCTGCATCTGCAACGAAACATCATTATACAATGCACTTGCTAAGCAAGTAGGTACAATGTCTTGCTTGTACCTTTCATTGATGCAATTTACAAGCAATTGAAGCTGTTAAAAATAATTTGTTTTTAAGTAGGTATAATCCGATATGTCAGACTTACTTAATATTAAAAAAAGCTTTGTTTTAAAAATGATATCCATACTACATAAATATCTTCTATATCATAGGTTTCACTCTAATTTTTAGAGAAATCAATGTTTAGATTACTCAGAACAAAAATCAGTAATTAATAACACTACTTTAATATTAATAACACTAATTTAATATTGATTTATTACTCATAAGTCATAACCATTGAATAAATATGTAGATTGATGTTGTTATTTTACTTTCAGTAGTGTTTTGAGCGATTTGGCGAAACTCCTCATTCTACTTAACAAGCAACAAGTGCCAGTGGTACCGGAAGAATGGCCGAGGTTGGCAAGTTGGGCAGAAAGGTAAAATATTTTTGTTTGTTTTTTGTTTTGGGGCAAACAAGCTCGGTCATCTGATGGTAATAGCAATATTGTTTTGTTGTTTTGTTAGAGGGAGGCACTTGGGGCACCTAGTGGTAAGTGCTCACCGCTGCCCAAAATATATGCTTAATTGACTCAAAGTTCGAATAATATTCCCCTTAATTCACTGAAAAATACCCGTACCTCGTAGTCTCAAATATGGACAAGTGTCTATATTTGAGACTGAGGAGTATTGGTTGTAAGTTCTTTGTAACAGATTCGAAAGCTTTTACTGGTCTACAATATTTATTAAATCCTTGCTAATATCAGAATACCTCATATACTATAATAATTTACGTTCTTCTTCTTTTCTATCAAACCAACCTACCTAGATTTTTGTTTGAAATAGCTGTTACGTATCGGACAAAAGGTATCTATGCTAAGCGTCCCAGCTTCTAATCAAATAAATCTGTCTAGATTTATAGTCATTCCCACCAGGATTGTGCGTAAAGAAACAGTGACCTGTCTGGCGCAATCTTTTGGAAGGTCACCTATGCCAGACAAAGTCAACTTTTGTGTATTATTTACCCTTTCTCGGATTATCCTTAAAACAAAACCACGCACGTATTTATTCTTGCGTAATGCAATGAACGGCTTAAAAATTTTGTTTTGCAGGATTTTGAAGAGGTACAGCAGAACGACTGCCAATCAGCCACAGCAAGAGGGACAACTAGTGAATTTCCTTCCCGCTCCCCCAAGCCAAGGCTCCGATTCAGAAACAACGCAACAGTCCTTCTCAACTTTCAAGCCTCCGTCGTATTCTCCCACCTCTTACGATAGTAATATGGACAAGGAGTTGGAAAGCCAGTGCGAGTGGAGTGACGCAGGCCGACCTCCAAGCTACACGCAAATAGAGAGGGAGAGAGAGACGATTGTTCTCTCTGACCCTTGGGAGAGGAGACCTATAGTAAGAAGAGAGAGCGTATGGTTGGAGGACGAACTCTTCGAAATGACAAGACGACCTCAAGACGAACTTACTACCGAACTATAATGCAATATTTTATATAAGTCTAGACAAGACAACTTTGCTTAAAATGTGTGTAAATGAAAGCACCCGTTATGCAAGCAAGTTTTAATGAACTACCAACTTGGCGACATATTATTTCCCAAGTCAGATAAGTACAAAAAAATCTATGCAGTAGTTAATTAAGTATTATTATTGGTGCTTTATCTGTACGATGTAGGTAAGCAGTAGAGTATAAAACTTACACTACCTACTTATGTAAAATTTTATAAATGATAGATAAAATTAGATTTATAAATTTACCATTCCGTACCTGTAGGTAGACTTATTTATAAGTACTTTTAATAAGTTATTTTATTATTGTACAGTATATGAATGATGGTTAATTAAACAACGAGATAAATTATAATGTTGTACATAATAGATATTACTATCACACGCATGTATTATTTATGTTATAATTACAATAACAAATTTTTTATGCAGTACGTACAATGATGTAAAATTTAAAAAAATATATTTATAAATGACAATTATTAATAACCTGGCTATATCGACATCTCGTGCTGAAACCTCAAAAAAGTTTTTTTTTTTTAATTCGAATCTGTAGTAGAAAGAAGTACTGAAAAAATGTTTATAGATGTAGGTATATTTAATACTGACTATTGTTAAAAGTCGCTATTACGACGAAAAATTTCAAAAAGCCCAACTTTATAATTTCTATGTGGCCTAATGAAAAACATTTTGGGTATTGTTGTTTTATAATTATAATTTATAATACTATATAGGTTATAGATAATTTAAACCAAAGTAGTAATTAGATCTCTAGTCTGATCCGGATAAACTTTTCATTCTTATCATTTCTAACAGTGCAATAAAGTAAAACCATCTACTTAAGTAAATTCTTCATCATGGACCGGAGAACTTTATGCATGTTTGTCACTCGAAGTTTTTTAAAGTAAAGATGTGTTTTAGAAAATATAAGAGTTCGCCGGATTCCCGTCACAGATTGACCTACCCAGTTCCATCATGGAACTAGTGTCAACGAACCGAATTAAATAAATCTCAGGCAACTCATTCTAAAAGCCTCGATGGTCCAATGGTTTAAGTAGGTACCAGATTGTAAGTAATCTCGTATCTTAGCAGCGCACAAAAGGAGAGTTCATGCAAGTATCATAGGAGCATTTTCAATTGCTAGAAGCTCACACAAGAACATATTAGTATTGCGCTCAGTTAAATAATAAAATCCCCGCATTTATTGTATCGTAATAGTAATATCACTCTCAGTTTACCTACATAACCAGTACTTAGACAATTGTACAATTTGATTACCTGCGTGATCAGGCGATTCATTGCTATTACCTACCTACATTCTACATGTATAAAAATCAATCCATAGTCTTCCAATTACAACGATTTGATTTATATGAATCTATATTATAGTCTGAATAAGTATGTGAATTCCGAGATTTTTATGTAATAAAGACATTAATTTTCTCTTAATTTTAGTTTTCTTTGTTCGCCAACCCATTTTTGCAGAGGGGTCGGGGAGAATGCGTTTAAACAACTCAACCACAGGCTAACGAGACCTGCGACTTTTGAAAACAGCGTAAAACGTCCCCTACCCACTAAACTACCCTGTTTTCCCTATACGCCTGAGGAAGGAGCTGGTCGTCATGAAGTCAACCGGTTATTCTAATCCATACCAATAATAAAAATGCGTAAGTAACTCTATCTGTCACCCCTTTACTCCTGATATGTTCTGAACCAGACTAAGAATAGTCTTCGGAAAGGCCAAGGCTGCTTTTTATCCTGAGATAATGCACACTTCACTCACAGTGTTTAAATGTGTCTTTTTTTGCGTCGCCACGGATCGACGTTATTTTTGATATGAGGATAGTTTGGGGGCTTGGAAGTAACTTGGTTACTTTTTTTTATCGCATGAAAATGTCAAATTAGCGGGCGGAGGGCTGTTTTTAAATAATCTCCATCTCACAAACATGTCCCCAACCCCAAAATAATGTTTAATTGTCCATTTACGGTCCATCAAGGGTCTTAAATATGAAAGTAGTAAAATTGGTTAAATTTTATTCTGTTGTTTCCCCTTGTTCTCCTATTTGTTACGTAAATAAAACATTTAATCGTTTAAATAAATTATATTAAATATTTATATTTTGATGATAGTATTTCACTTAACGAATTAGAAACATAATAAATTAATAAAATTGTTTTTCTTAATTCTACATTAAACTTACGGAGCCACCAGCAGCACTTCATTTGTAGGCAGGTCGTGACCAGATAATAATAGGTCTTGTTCATTTTCTGATGAAATACTTTTCTGTATAGATTGAGATGAACCCAGGCAAGTTAAGGGAGAAACACGGTGATTTGACAAACTACAGCTCGGCCCCAAAATTTCTAAAAGGTTGTCATTTCTCTGTCCTGATGCTTCGGCCTTTGGAACAATGTCTTCATTGTTTATTTCGGATCCAAATATTTCTTCCAAACGCTTTTCTAGTAGCTGCTCTGCTTGAAAGCTTGAATATGAATCGGACGGACTTCTTATGAAATCCCCCTGACTGCGGTCTTCTTTTTCATCGCATTCAGAGAGGTCGGTTAGATCTTCAAGGTTATCTACAATATGTTCTAGCTTTTCATTAGTCAATATTTTTCTTCGGGGCATGCTGAATCTAAACAAAAAATATGTTTCAATGTCCAAATTAATTAAAATTAAAAAAAAATACACCACATCAGTTGGCAGACAGACACGCAGCCTACCTGATGGGAAGCGGTTATTGCGGCCTATTCCATTGAGGGACACTTCATCAGGAAGCGTCGCTCAATATGCTGCCAGACTGTAGGCACAGAATATATAAATAGGATTCATATCAAATAATATTCAATATAAAAAAACAATTTTATAAATTGTATACCTAAATTCTTCTGTTTACAGGCAAATTTTAAATAAGATACACGAACGAATAGGTATTACATTCAACTGATGCAAAGGATAAAAAAATTATAAGAACACAATTGCACAGTCACTTATACCTACCAAACTATTTGTTAAACAAATAAACAAAACTTCAGAACTTCATCAAAACATGTAGTAAATCTATATTTTGGTTAATGGCTTTCACCACTACCTTAGGCCTTTAGTTTCACTTCTCATAATATTATGTAAAGTGTTAAATGGATAATAAAATTATACCAAAGATTTTATTATTGTATAATTTTAGTGATGGGCCGGTGAGAAAAAATTGTGCATTTCAACGATTTGTCAACTTTGATAAGGTACTCTGTGCAACTTTGTTTGATTGACGAGGAAAAGCTCTCAGAAAGCAGCACAAATTCTGTTACAGCAGCTGACAGAAATGACAGCTGTTGCCGCTGTGCTGCCATTTTAATATAAAATATAATTTTATAAAATCTATCTAAAAAACAAATAAGTAATATTATATAAATTATGTTTTTCGTATTAAATAAATAAATAAAATAAATAAATAAATAAATATCTCTGGACATTATTCACACAGCGCCATCTAGCCCCAAACTAAGCATTAGCTTGTGCTATGAGTGCCAGACAACGGATAAACATTACTTACCTATATACTTTTTTTTTTTGTAAATAAATACATATTATACATAGAAACACCCAGACCGATACAAACAGACATGTTCATGCACACAAATGTTTGTACCGTGCGGGGATCGAACCCGCAACCTTTGGTGTAGTAGCCGACTTCTCGACCATTACACCAAATGGCTCATTAATTATTAAGGGTTAACATCGTTGAACTAACAAAACAGTTTTATTTTTTCGTTAACTAATTAATTAGAAACTACTGGCCAGGCCACTGCGCGACCTATTTCATTAAGGGACTCTTAGGCAGGAAAAGTCTGTGATCTGGTGGGAAAGGGGGTAGCTACAGTACAGTCGGACTCTGAAAAAGTACATACAACCACGTCCACCAACAAAACCCAAGGCGGGAATCGAACCCACGACCTCCGGGTTTTATTCCTGAGCGGCTTTGACTGCGACTGTTCCACTGTATACCTAAATGTTCTTGTTACTAATACTTGTTTGTGGTATAATATTCGCTACAAGGAGGAAATGTGGCATGCTGAGATGGCATGTTTTTTCAACTTATCTTTTTTTAATCTTTCGAGCCCCGGATTACCAGACACAATAGAAAATCTATTGTTACGCGGCACCCGAGTGCCGGTTCGGGATTGAGTGTAATAAAATATTGCATTGCATTGAGTGTTGCGTGTTTTTTTATGGCTAGATAATAATTATGAAGAAGCCAAGCTTCAAGATCAAGTTGGTTCGTTTTCACTAAAATTAATTTGGAACTTTGGCATTTTAGGCCCTTTAAATAGCATGGAATTCTTGTACTTGTATTGTATGTGGTGTTTACATAGAATAAATTTCACTTATTCTATGGGTATTTTTTGTATTGATTCTGATTTATTCATAAAATAAATTATTGCATGGCTGTATAAATTAAATTCTTTGGATATTATGAGAGCGAGCTATAATGAAACAAACACAAAACGTCAATAGTGTCATGTCAAAGAAGTGTCAAAGTCAAGTCAAATGTCATTGGGATATTTTTGTCGAAAGTCGAAGATTATGATTTAATTTTTGCAAAGTTTATTAAAGTCATTTAGAAAGCAAACAAACCTGCCTAGTCAAATTTCTTAATAACCTTAGACTGTTGCTTATTCCTAAATATTTGCGTTTATGTAACTGCACAATTTATTGTGGTAGAAAAATGACTGTGTGGTGTGCTGAAAACGTATTTGTTAAACATTCAATAACGGTAAATTCTTGAATAAATATTGAATGACTACACGGCAGTATAATGTAATATGACCTTTAAAATAACTTAATATCCACAAACATATACAGTGGAATCGATGGTAGTAAATTGAATGCTCCTTTCATAACAGTCGAATGTTGATGAAACCCAGATCAAACAGGCTTTGTTCTGGGTAAAGCAGTGCTTATCAGTTTAAGAAAATAGCGATCCATTTTCAGTGATTCTTGTTTGGTCTTGGTGAAATTTCTCCTGGGCAGTTTTACTTAACAAACCAAATGGTAAGCAACTTTGATACTACTTTAATTTAAAATCAAATATTATGTTACAATTATAAATTATGAATTGAATGGTGTTTTCTCTATGGGATATTTGAAACAGTACATTCATGCATTCCTATTCCTTGTCTAACTACCAATTTTATTTTAACATAGTTTCTGAGGTCTATCTCGCCCTATTTTTTAACATAAGTTAAAAGTAAATCACTGCATGTCTTTTTTATGTCTCCAAAAAAATATCATGAAACATTATTAATTTTATTTTCATAAATGCAAATAATATTTTTTGTCGTAGACTCGAAAATATATAAATATGATGTTTAACAAAGTTTATTTATGGATAATTATTTAAGGTTATTTATGAAAATTGACTAAATAAAATTTTGTGATCACATTAAGTATCTTATCATGATATACTAATACAACATAATTCATGTTTCACAGATACAAATTTTATCTAGTTTTTTTCTTTACAGCTTTCAAGCACAATTGAAGATAATATATTGAGATTTCATACATTTTATTCATCATGAAGCAACTGGCAGCATGGTTAGTCACTTTTATTATTATGTTAATATAAGTTTTTATATTATTTAATCAACAGCTCCGGCATATAGTGCTTTTATAGCAAGGTAATGTTTTAATAGAAGGCCAGTAATATTATGGATAAAACTGTAAAGACAGTGATGACAACAAAAGTATTACCAAGAAAGTTGTAGTATAAAATAATGCTTTAACATAAAAACATACAGTTAACTAGAATATGTATTTTTAAAGCAATACCTGCTTAATTAGATAGCGTGGTTTTGATTCCTGCCTAATACATAGAAAAGAGGTTTTTTTTTCTCTAGATCAGTTGGCGGATCGGGACACAAGCCACCTGATTGTAAGCCACTTTGGCCTATTCCATTGACGGACATTTCACCAGGAAAGGTCACTCAATATGCTTCACACTCTAGGCTCAACTGATCTTTAAGTTTTTAAATTCAAGCATACTGACTTCTACATTAATATTGCTGCAGATTTTACCTGTGTGGATATGTGATTTCATTTCTACTATAATTATGTAGGTACATTTAAAATATTATATTACTACTTCAGAGATAAATATTATAAATAATTTACATTTCCAATTTTGCCTTGAAATTGTTTAACATTCAGCAATTTTTAAACAATATAAAATCACACCAAATGATGTTGATGTTAAAAGTACCTATTTTTAGAACCACTCTGTTTCAACAAGTTTAATTACCTACATGGTAACTGGTTCTGGAGATTTATTTCCAATTGCCTTTTTCATTTACAACTTTATTACATTTACAATAACTAGTTTATTGAGACCTGTGATAGCTTTTTATCATTCTTGTGTTGCATTAAGATAATGATACTATCTTATTGTTAACTGGAAATAATAAATTAGTCAATCAAGTTATAAAATGCAAGGTGATGTAACTGTGTATATACTTATAAAGGCCAATGTTGGCTTTATCTGTCATGGACACGAGGCAATCACCTTAATAATTAAAACATCTTCTTCCTCCTGCCCTGTTCCCAATTTATTTGGGGTCGGCGCAATATGTTCTTCTCTTCCATTCATCCCTGTCACTGGTCAACGAGCTATCCACTCCTTTCTCTTTCATATCATCTTTCACGCAATCCATCCACCTCTTTTTCGGACGTCCTCTTCCTCTCCATCCACTAACATTCATATTCATCGTTCTTTTCGTAACGTGCCTTTCATCCCTTCTCATCACATGCCCATACCAAGATAAACGATTCCCTTTCATCTTTTCTATCACAGGTGCTACTTTCATACTTCCTCTTATGTACTCGTTTCTTATTTTATCCATTCTGGTCACTCCACACATCCACCTTAACATTCTCATCTCTGCTGCATGCACTCGTCTTTCATCCGTCTTCTTAACGGCCCAGCATTCAGATCCATACAATACGACAGGTCTTATCACACTCTTGTAAATTTTGCCCTTTAACTTTAAGGGCATGTGTGGATCGCATGTTGTTGCAGTGACCTGTCGCCATTTCATCCAACCTGTGTTGATTCGGCGCTTGACGTCCCTGTCAATATCACCGTCGCTTTGCACAAGAGACCCGAGATACCGAAATTCGGAACAGACTGGTAAGGACTCTCCGTCGAGTTTTATAGGCGAAGAGCTAGAGAGACCGCCGAAGTCACAGAACAAATATTCTGTTTTGGTTCTACTGACTTTCAGGCCAACACTCTCCAGTCTTCGCTGCCATTCCTCCAGTCTATTCTGGACCTCTAGGGCCTCTTCGGCCACTAGCACAATGTCGTCGGCGAATAGCATACACCAGGGAGCCTCTTCCTGTATGTCCGATGTCAGAGCATCCATTATCATAAGGAAGAGGTAAGGGCTCAGAGCCGACCCTTGGTGTAAGCCTACAGCCACATTGAAACTAGTACTAGTACCGACTGCGGACCGGACTTTAGTACTGCATTTGCTGTACATAGCCTGAATCAACTTCAGATATTTCTCAGGCACACCTTTCTTCTTAAGGGCCCACCACAAAATCTCACGGGGGACACGGTCGTATGCCTTTTCAAGGTCAACGAACACCATATGCAAGTTTTTATGTGCACTTCTGTATTTTTCACACATTTGGCGAATAGAAAAAATGGCATCCGTTGTCCCGCGCCCACGCATAAAACCAAACTGGTTTTCAGATATTTCACTCTCTTCTCTCAATCGTCGCTCTATTACTCTTTCCCATACTTTCATACTATGTGATATTAACTTTATTCCTCTATAGTTATTGCAATCCTGCACATCTCCCTTGTTTTTGAAAATGGGCACCAGTAGACTGTTGCACCATTCATCAGGTATCGCTTCTTCTTGCAACAACTTATTGAAGAATAAAGTTAACCACTTCCATCCATCTGCTCTCAATAACTTCCATACTTCAACTGGTATTTCATCTGGCCCCATTGCTTTTCCTTTTTTCATACCTTTTATTGCCAGTTCAACTTCTTCCTCAATAATTTCTCTTACCATTCCTAAATTTAATGCTGTCCTTTCAATAACTCCATTCCAATCATTTTCTTCATTCATGAGCCTTTCAAAATAGTCCTTCCACCGCCTTTTTATACTATCATCATCCGAAAGCACCACACCTGATCCATCTTTAATGCACTTTATATGTGTCACATCCCTCGTCTTTCTTTCTCTAGCCTTTGCCAGCCGGTATAAATTTTTCTGCCCTGCAGGACTGTCAAGTTTTGTATACAGCTCATTAAGAGCTTTTGACTTGGCTATAGCAACTGCTTTTTTGGCTTTTCTCTTCCATTCATTATATTCATTCTTCTTCTCTGCTTTCAAATTTCTATTATTATCATAAATTTTTTGCCATTCCTTAAATTTTCTTTTTTTCTTTTTTAATGCCGTTTGTACTTCTTTCGACCACCACCATGTCTCTTTCTCAATCACGCTATTACCTTTTGTCTCGCCCAAGATATCCTTCGCCGTACTTCTCATGCATACTGCCATCTCCATCCAACAATCATTCACGCTTCTTTCTTTCATATCACCCATTTCAATCATCTTTTGTACAACTAATGTTCGGTATCTAGACGCGTACTCTTCCTTCTCTAGCAGATACCATTTTATTTTGGGGGGAGGCCGTTCTTTTTTCTTACCAAGTTTTGTAATCATTTTTATGTCCATGACCAAGAGTCTATGTTGGGAAACCAAATCTGCTCCTGGTATTACCTTACAGTCCCTAACGCGGTTGAGGCTATTGCGTTTGACGAGAAAGTAGTCTATCTGCGTCTTATGTTGGCCACTTTTATAGGTAGTCAAGTGGCCATCCTTCTTTTGGAACCAGGTGTTTGCTACAGCTAGGTCAAAAGCTAAAGCAGCTTGTAGAAGAGATTCACCCTCTGTGTTTCGATCTCCAAGCCCCCAACCTCCGTGTACTCTTTCATAACTTTCATTCATCCTTCCCACATGTCCATTAAAATCGCCACCTATATAAACTTCCTCATGTGCCGGTATATCCATCATTACTTTATCAAAGTCTTCCCAAAACTTCTCTTTCACACTGTCCTCACATCCAACCTGTGGTGCATATGCACTCACGACATTCAACATTATATCATCCAACATCAATTTCACCACAATCAATCTATCATTCACCCTATTAACATCCGTTACGCTTTCTTTTAGTTTGTGGTCAAGTACCACACCCACACCATTCCTTCTTCCATCACTACCACAATAGTAAAACTTGTACCCTTCACCAATCTCTCTTGCCCTCGTACCTTTCCATTTCGTTTCCTGTAAACATGCCACATTTATCCGTCTTCTTTTTAGGACCGCGGCCAATTCTCTGGCCCTTCCCGTCATTGTCCCTACATTCCAACTAGCATACCTCACTCTTACTTCCTGGACTCGCTTCTTACGTTGCCCCCGTCCGGACTGAGACAACAACCCTTGTCCACTTCCCACAGGCGCCGGGTGCTGCGCCTGCGCGTCGCCTGCAGGGGACGCCCTAGCCCTGTCGCATATTTCGTTCACACTTTCCATATTGCAAAGGGTTTTGGCTAAGAATTTTACAGTCGGCCGCCTGCCTGACACCAACCCTCCTTGGGAATGCATTTGTTGGTGGGTTTCCTGCCACCTACGGGTGCCCTCAGGTGTTAACAGATATTATTGACACCGGGCGTTTCCCTCTGCCGACTTCTACGGCACCCCAGGGTTGAGATGGGGCTGGTACATTCTAAGTTTTTCTATCTCTCCCAGACCAGCATGGAAGATACTTCAGAAACTAATTAAAACATAATTATTTAAAAATTATAACAGTTATATTTTGGCTCTTTCTTGAACATAAAAGAGGGCTTTGAGAATTCTTATGAAATTATTGTGACAAATTTAATATAAAAGGTCATGGCACCCATAAAGTGTGTTTGCATGTAAATTCCATTTCTTTTATTTTCTTCTTTGTTTCTGTATATTATGGATTGCCAGAGACACAAAAAGTAGTGTCAAAGTGACTAGTTTACTTTATACTATGTTTATACTGAAAATTGCAGATTTTTTCACTTAAAAAAAGTGGCTTATTGTAAAACTTAAATGAGAAATAGCATCAGACAAAAATACATACCACAAAAAAACAAACATTTAAATTGAGTACCTACTATTACATGATGCATCAAGTCATTTGAATATGTATAAAATAACATTTTAAGATCACCTCTTACTGCCCTTAACTGGTTCAATTACGTAATTTTTAGAACAGTAAGTTTATCTGGAAGGTGAAATTAATGACAATTGATTAAACTAGAACTATTCATTTGTCGAACGATTTTGTGTAATGGTTAAGAAGTTGGCTTTTATACCAGAGGTTGCTGGTTCGATCCCTGCATGGTACAAACACTACCAACATTGGTGTGCATAAACATTTTTGTTTGTCTATAAGTACCTTTTGTCTGGCACCTATAGTACAAGCAACGCTTAGTTTGGAACATAATATAACACAATTTTTGTTAAATAAAATTTCTGCTTGGCCCAAAGGTTGACTGGCAGAGAATGCCATTTGGCATTAGGTCCGCCTTATGTACTCTTGATTGTGCATTAAAGTTTAAATAAAAAATAATAAGATAAATAATATCAAGGGTTTTATTCATAATTCAGGTATCAGAAAAAGATCAGTTCGTACGACAAGGAAGAATGGGAGACGATGGTGGAACAGCTGCTGATGCGTGGGACGTATCGGAGAAGGATAGTCGACTTCTCGTCTCACGCGCGTTCCTACCTCATCGATGTAGACCTAGTTAGAGGTATGGTCATTTAAAATCATTCGTCCTTTAGGGCCAGTTTCGCCAATGTTAAATAGTTTCCAAATTGTCAAATATTTTAGATGCAGTGTCTTATGGCAATCTTAAAAAAAAAAGAATCACTAGCGTATATCTGAAATACGTCAGTTAACAGGAACTTATTTAACAGTGGTGAAACTAGCCCTTAATGCTTTTATTTTAACGAAGGCGGAGACGCGTTGCGATACCGCCTTGTTTACAAATATGTTTTTACTAGCATACGTAAAGTACCTATACTTGGATCTCACCAAAGGTTAAGCTTACATACCTATACATAATGGTAGATATATCAGACTCGGAGAAAAGTGTCAATTAACATACCCATTAATTGGACACACTTCTCCAAATCTCTTTTACTATACATGACAAGCTACATTACACTGACCTTGATTCTACTGTACGTTTCACAGATTTATTGTCTTTAAATATGTACGAAGCTTAAATATATTAGATAATACTTTTGAGATCAAACTTTTTAAGGGAAAATAGCGTACAATATTTGGCCAGTAGGACCACTTGGTCTTTTCAAACTTGTCATCTTTACCATTATTATCCTAGCATTATTGTCACTAGCGATCTAGTCAGGGTATACTTGCACGATCATCCAGGATCTCGCAAGTCCAGTTATTGGTAAGTCCATGACAAGTTTACAATTCCAGCATAAAACAACACAACAATATTCCCCAGGCTCATCGTTCCCCAAAGCGAAGCCGACGCTGGGCATGCGGCGAGTGGTGTGGTTCGCCTTAGTTCGCTTGGTGTTCCTGCCGGGGCTGTTCCAATGGTGGGCGCAGCAGACGTCGCCGGCCTGCGCCAAGTTCCTCCTCGCGCTGTGGCTGATGCAAGTCCTCAACGTCTCCCTGTGTCTCATGGCTCCGTCGAACTTGGATGTGGACGTATGTATGAGACTAATTAAATGTATAGAGTATAGTTGTACAGTCAGCGTCATATAGTTCGTGATACTCAGGGTACTCTAATAAATAGGCGCAACCAAAAAGTCGATAATATCGGTACAAACAAAGTTGTCTTATTGTTGTAAACAGTTTTGTCGCTCAAAAGGTCGACACACTTAAAATGTCATATAAATCGGTTCAGTCAAACTGCCATAAATATGGTTACAGTCATCCCGCCAATGGTATCCAAACATTCTAAGTGTTCAAAAATATGGAACAGATTAGAAAAATAAGCTAGCATGAAACCTCATTACGCAATCTTGTGTTTGAATGTAATTCTATTATCTGTCAGTGCATGTCAAATAACCATCGTGAGTCGTATTGATTTGTCATTTTCTTTCAAACCTTGACAACATCAAGAAAGAAAGAGACAGTGCAGTGAAAGAACAGTAAAATAGCTAAAATTGGTTTATTATGCGACTAGCCTTCCGCCCGCGATTTCACCTGCGCGTAATTTCTTTTTTCAAATATCTCCCCCTTCCCCCCACATTTCTGGGATCAAAAGTACCCTATGTTCACCGGGGATAGTGTAGCTATCCATCAGTGACAGGATTATTTAAATCGGTTCAGTAGTTTCGAAGCCTATTCAATTCAAACAAACAAACAAACAATCAAATCTTTCCTCTTTATAATATTAGTGTAGATTTGTTTTTTATGAAGGGTCAGTCTTTTGTATGTACGTTCGAAACACGTTCGAACGTAACTCTAAAACTGCTCAGTTTATCGTTAATACGGAATGTGTTAATTTCAGTTAGGTATACAAGTAAAATTAAATACGAAATATACCTAATAACTCATATTCATTAACATTGAGGTTAACATCTTTTCCTACCTAGCTGTTTATTGCTTATATTTTTTTAACATACATAATTATCTTAAGACGTATATGTAATTATCTTAAGACATATCGTCCGTAACTCCGTACTGAAATACTGGAAATTCAAGCTTCTAGTTTTGGCTAAAACGAAGCTATAGGGGATCGAGAATGGCCTGCAAAGGATGGTACGGCCGTGCCGGTTTTTTTGCTCGACTTGGTCCTCACCACGGCCGTGCCCCCAAATATCATAAATGGCTATGCAAGAAATTCTGAAATTCCATCCAAAACAAAAGAGAAGTCTATGACGTCGTATTTAAAATGAAAAGGACGGCAGTAGTTTCTATCGCTTTCACTTTGTGTTTAATTTTTTAGATACTTATTGATGATAAAAATAATATTTTAAATATTATAGCAGTATGTAAGGTTTATTTTTCTAATGTGTTCCATATTTTTGAACACTTAGAATGTTTGGATACCATTGGCGGGATGACTGTAACCATATTTATGGCAGTTTGACTGAACCGATTTATATGACATTTTAAATGTGTCGACCTTTTGAGCGACATAACCGTTGACAACAATAAGACAACTTTGTTTGGACCGATATTATCGACTTTTTGGTTGCGTCTATTTATTAGAGTACCCTGAGTATCACGAACTATATGACGCTGACTGTACTGTCAGATGAGGATCTTAGGAAGCCAGTTCTCACACTCTTCCTTTACCAGTGTTAATTTATCGATAGACTATTAGGGGACATCCAATTAGTATGTAAGACGATTTAAGGAAAAGTGTGGAGGTCCATGTCTTAATTTTTCTTACACGTTGTACAATTTGTTTTCATCATAAAAAAAATACACAACAACAAAACTAAGGTTAGAGCTCAACACAGCTTCCGCTTCAACGAGATACGTCGTGACGACTAATGTTTTACGAAAGAGATGGCGATTGCCCAACTGCGCATCATAATAAATAGTATTTTACATAGTTCTAATACCGTCGTGAAATTATGTAAAATGCATTGACTTTGCCAAGTGTGATAATATTATTGTATATTTTGGACAAACTAGAATTACTCTTACCAACTATAAAAACCATCCTGCAAACCTTACAACGATTACTCTTTCCTCTATGTTGTATGTCAATTCTCACGAATGTACACTGAGCCATATATCAAGCTATACAAATCTATCAAAAATTTTCAATCCAAATAGAACTTTGTGCGATAGACATTGAGCTAAAAATTAGTCGTAGGAATTTGGAAGATTTGTACTTGATGTGTGGTTCACTCATGTGATGTTGTACTCATGATCTATAAATAATTCCAGGCTAATTGTTGGTTAGTGCCGCTTGGTTTGATGCTGGTGCTAAGCGTGGTGCATTCGCAAATCGTCAGCACGACGGAGATGGAACTGGCTAGAGTGCGCCCTCGCTCCACGTACAGAAGGAAATTACCAAGGTATTTCAGGTAAGAAAGAATTTATAATAACATCTAAATTGTATAAAGCTTATACGAGTAGATAATGACGAATGATGAATTTGTACTTTTTTAAATAAGAAGCATGTATTAGAAAAAAATATTTAAAAATTATCAATTTAACAGTATCGCAAAAACAGCCGGTCACGTGACATTTTTATCAGTGATACGTATTCAAATATTTCAAATAAAACAAAAATGCCAAAGA
Organism: Mecyna flavalis; assembly: GCA_949319885.1. Classification (NCBI taxonomy): domain Eukaryota; kingdom Metazoa; phylum Arthropoda; class Insecta; order Lepidoptera; family Crambidae; genus Mecyna; species Mecyna flavalis. The sequence goes on along the minus strand of OX439435.1, from coordinate 9,213,700 downwards.
CGTTTTTATAGTATGCGCTACATACGCTCAGGTTTTGCATTTCGAAAGAACGAAACTCCTAAAGATCTCCGACATTATTTGTATCAGACGGGCGCGGTCAGAATGCGAGGGTGGTAGCGGCGGAGGATCAGGAGAGAGCGGTGCTACGTCCAGCCAGAGCAAGACTCCCTCCAACAAGCCCTCTAAGTTCAGACGGAGGCAGTCGCGAACTGACGTTGTTGAGAATGGACTTAGGTGCGTAAAATGTATATTTTGAGCTATACCATCCATAATTATCTTCGGTATGGGCATGATCAAGATCATTGAAAAAGATTTGGTTATTCAACTATAATATTTTTTACTTTTAAATTAATTCCAAAGGCTTCTGTGTGCCTTATTTATTATGTAAGAGATTAAAGACTTCTTTCTCGTCTTATACATATTATGTGATTTTAGCAATAGTATAGTACGAGTATACAGATAATGGAATGTCTATTAGTCACATTTCCTTTTCGACCATACTTGACATTATGCCTATTCCGATTTCATAGCATTTGTTATTGCTATTACAAAATGCTTTCTGCTTATGTGTCATAATAAAAACTGCAAAAGCACTTTTGTTTTAATCCTCATTATAGAAAACGCAAAAAGGAGTCCCTAACAAAAGAAAATATAGGAAAAAATTTAGAACCACCAATTAAAAATAAACCAATGATAAAAGTAAAAGTAAAAGATTCTGATGACGAAGACTATATGGCGTGGAAGAAACCTGATGTGACAGCACCGATAGTCACGTTTACCCCTCCCCCAGACGACGCCACGCCTGGAACGTCGTTCAATTTCAAACCAAATATACTAACAAAGAAACATCTAGAAACATTTAATGTAAGGCAGAGTCATCAAATACACGTTGCAAGAGCCATATTCGCTGACGGTGATGATGGCTTTGAAAGTCTTAATGGATACAATTCGAACGGTAGCGACGGAGAGGCTAAAGCTAAAGAATTAGATGAACAAGAACCTACTAGTAGTAGAGAAGTTAAAAGTGCTAAACTCGATCCTGCAAATGTTGATAGTGATAAGTCAGTAAAAGAAGTTCCTAATAACAAAATAGATGCAACAAATAAAGATAATGTTGAAAAAACCAAAAAAGGGGAAGATGAAAAGTCTGTAGATCCTGAATCTGACGGTGGTGCCCCCACAAGTAGCCCAAGTGCTGGAAAAAGAATTGGGGTTAGATTTAGAAATTCTTGGGTACAAGACAGGATACATAGAGAATCAAGTGATGAAGATTTCACATCAGTCAAAAAGAAACAAAAGGTAATGTAACATTCTATTAAAAACACTAAAATATACTCACAGACATTGTACAATTGCTGTTAATTTATTATTATGCACAGATACGTCATGTACAAAACACTTATTAACCAATAATTTTTTACAATATTAGGTAGATGGAAGGAATTTTCAGCACGGCAAGAAAGGTAGCTATAGGCCATTGCGTTTGAGATGGAGAGTAATCATTAGCTATTTGTAACACGCAGTCATTGCTTCACCCATTGCATTACAAACTCAGTGTACTGTACTAATGTATTGTGTTTGTATAGAAATTAGACAATTACCAGTCGTCGTCATCCGACGGTGAATGCTCGGCTTCGGCGCCATCCATCGCTCTCCCATCGCACCATACCATGTCTGACTGGGTTGGGCAAACAACTAACAGTAAGCACATCAAATTTTGTTCGTATATTAACAAAATCACACATTACATTCGAATTCTGAAGAAAAAATGTTGGGCCCAGTTTTTAAATTAACTTTATTATCAATATTTTTAAAGCGGCATACATATTCAGTAGAGATGGGAAGAGACTATTCGCCGACTAGTCGGGAAAGCCGACTATTCGGCACCATTCGCCGACTATTCGGCATAGTGTTTTACAGGTGTTTCATAGTGTTTTACAGGTGTCTACGCGAGCAAAAGTCATCTAGTGTTGTATAGTTTTTTAGCGATTGAGAGGAGAATTTAGAGTTTCTTGCTGGTTCTTCTCAACTGTCTGAAGCCGGTGGTAGAGCTATTCTGTATCATTGACGATTCATTAGTTTTTTTTTAGTTTACTTAAATAAACACCAAACAAATAAAAAAATTAAACAAACACGGCAGGCCATGTTCAACGGACGCCATGCGGAGCAGAGTGATGACGAAAAATCCCGAACACCTGTAGACCGCGTGACTTTTTTGTCGATATTTTCTGCAGCAGAACGCTTCCTTCACCTTTAGTAGTACTATCGATTCATGCAAGTATTTTTTTATTTGTTTTTTTAAGTTTGAAGGGAAAATGGAAATCAAATGTAATTAAATATGTAGTTAATCATCATCTTTTTGATAAGCGCGAAGGGCAATTATTCCGGGCCAGTGACTGTCCGCTACGCAGCTAGTACTATTGGTTCGAGTTTCGTCTATCACAATCGTAAAACTTTTGATTTGACTAAAAAAAAACTTTATTTATCTATTGTACTACTAAGATTGTACTACTATGACTCATTTTACTGCGGGAAAACAACGACTAAAACGTCACGCAGTAATAGTCGGCACTGCCGAATAGTCGTTGAAAACCGAATAGTCGGCTAGTCGGCAAATACTATAGTCGGCCCATCACTAATATTCAGCTTTAACTTTTACCAATTACGTTTCAATAGGTATCTTTAGTTTTACGCTCTCTATTTACACAGTGATTTTGAACCTACACCCGTAGATAGGTATTAGTAGTAACTAATATTTAAAAACCACATTGGCCACATTTTTCAGAAATTGAATGTAAACCTGCTTGGAATATAATTTTAATACGTGAATGTTGTACTTTGGGCTACATTAGGTAATGTCTTAACAGGCGAAGAGAGCAGTTATGGATCGCAATCTGAGGGTGGACATTCCGACGTTGAGTTCCACTATGCAGCCGACAGTTCTTGGGATCCATTCGCTTTACTTGATCCAACTAGTGACACAGGTAAAAATATTTTAATTTTTAAAAATTAACCGTAATTTTTTATGTTTATTCTATTTACAATATTTATAGAGAATACGTAAGAAATCCTGAACATTCCTTATGGCCATAAGCCATTACACCACTGCTAAATATCTGATAATTATAATAATCAGGTCAATTTGATTAATCTTGATAACAGCTAAATTATCATGTACTTAAATATGTCAGTGGTGAAACTTAATAATATCATAGTATTTTAGCGTAGTCGCATCCTTTGTCTGATTTCTATACATACTATAATTATGTTTGCTTTGTTTTAGGCTAGATGGCAATATACCATACATCTAAGGTTAGGTTAATTTTAATTGAATTTTATTAGGCATTGTTAACACAACGCCCGTCTGGCCCCAATCTAATAGTAACACAAACATAGCATTTCCGCTGTTGCCCCGGCGCCATGTTGGACGCTACTCAGCATAGCTCTAACGCCTGTAGCACACTGTAGCTAATGCGTAGCGGTCGCGTAACAAAACGGAATATTTAACGCCTTTAACGCACACATAATAAAGGTGTTATTATTCCGTTTCGTTTCGCATTCGCCGCAGTATGCTGCAGGCGTCAGGCCTCTGCCTCGATATTAGCGGGAGCGGGGCGGTAGAACGCCCGCACGCATTGGCACGGGCGATCACCGCTTGATGCGGGCAGTCACGAGCGGTGCGCTCTTGTCAAGCGGTGTACCTACGTCTGCTTGTGGGCTTCGCCCACCCGGCTTTTGCGACATACGAGGCAGAGGCGTTATCAGTGGTGTTCCATGCTACATAAAAATCTGAGTACCTAACTTTAAGTAAACATTAAGGTTCTTTCAAATTAGACGTTTTGTGTCGGACGGCTGTGGTACGGTAGCCGCGCGTTTGCCGCACCGCGTACGGACGGTCGTTAGTTTTCATACAAAACACGCGGTGCGGCAACAGTACGGTTGACGTCTTGCTGTTGAGCGTTCGTGGTACGGACGCCGTACTGTTGCCGCACCGCGTGTTTTGTATATAAACGCGCGGCTACCGTACCGCAGCCGTCCGACACAAAACCTCTAACTTTAAAGAGCCCTTAGAGTTACACGAGATTGTGCTGTATCTAAGGTTAGTGTAATATTATGGCACCGTAGTGAAGTGCACGATGTGGGAGCGCGGGTCGACGCTGCGCGCGGAGCTGTCGGCGGTGGACATCAGCTGGTACGTGGTGGCGCGCGCCGAGCGGGCCATGGCGGCCGAGGGCTCGCTGTGGGCCGGGCTGGCCATGGCCGCCGCCGTCGCGCTCATCCCGCCCGCCATGAGCCTCGTGCAGGTATGATCTGAATCAACTTCAACTGGCTTGTCTGAACAACGTGGAAGTAGCTGCGCAGAACACAAATGTATAAACCGACAAACTTATTTTTAGTACTGTCATTAAATATCGTTTTTGCATTGCAAAAACTGACATTTCACGTAGTTCCAATTTTGGCCACCGGAACAGATAAGTTTGTCGGCCTAATCTGGCTTGTCTGGCGCAGCCGCCAAACGACGCTTGTTAGCTATTCAGACAAGCCAATTAAGTTGACGTGGACTATACATCATCATCCTGTCGCAGTCCACTAAGCTGTATGTCGCCAACATACCGCCAAGTAGATCTCTACACGTTCGCTACAATTTAAGGTAATAGCTCATCACCAGCCTTGCCAAATGCGGATTGGTGATCATAAAACTGACCTATGTCTGAGCAAACTGACACAAATTTTGATTGACTATTCACTATTTTTTTTGAAGAAGTCTGTTTTGCAAACTTCCTACTTCGATCTTAGTATACACAGATACATAAATAATTTAAAGCAAAAGAAAATGTGTAAATCCAATACGTAAGTAAGTAGAACTGGTAGTAAATATTAAACCAAACTTCCACTTAATTTTGTTTAACATACGATCTTTCGAAATTAAAAATCACTTATGACAAATAAGTTTGAATGTTTTATTATTTGTAGGTAGCAATAGACCAGGATACGAGAACGGAGGAAGAGTTAGCGGCGATGTCACTACTTATCTACATTCCTTCACTTGTGGTCAACTATAGTCAAGGATCTGTATTCTCATTATTGAGTGGTGCTTTTGGAAATAATATCTGGTAAGTATTCTTTATTTATAAAGTTACTATCAAATCAGGTTAAGAAGTTGCAGAATTGCTTTTAAACTGTAATAAAATAGGTAATTTTCTTAAATTGGTGCTGCTGCTGTGCTGCAAAATGCCTACGTAATCAGGCTGAAAATATGCGAACTATCCTGAATTTAATATAGCGAATGACTTCGCGAATATTAAATATGCCATCAATATACAATATGGCGAATTAGATAGCGGCCAAAACAAATTATCATCACCCTTTACTCACACTTTTTCATAGAATAAAATATATCTAATGTTCTCCAGGGAAATATCGACGAACACGCTTTCGTGCATCCTTCGCTTCGCACTAAGCGGACTTGTGTTCTTCCTACTGGCCGTAGCCGAACGAGCGTTCAAACAACGCTTTCTATACGCCAAGCTGTTCTCCCACCTCACGTCCGCACGCCGCGCGAGGAAATCAGAGCTGCCGCATTTCAGACTCAACACCGTCCGCAACATCAAGACTTGGCTCTCTACGCGATCTTATTTACGGGTAAGTTTAAATTTCTACTAACTTCTCGATGGTCTGGTTTAAGTCCGCGGCTGAGATCTCGGTGCCCTGGGTACAATTCCCGGGTCAAGCAAAATTTTCGCACTAGGCAAGCGTAGTTATTAAGTCAGTCAGTCATTGTAGCGGTGAACTGATTTTAATAATGGAGTTCTCTGCCCTGCTGTAGGTGGTCGATCGTATCGAAGGTCTTGCCGACCTCCTTTTGAGTTGGAAGAGTCAAAAATTACAATTTAATTGTTTTGATAAAAAGCCGCAGCTCCAGATTCAAAGAGCCGCAGATTCACATCCAAAGAGCCGCATATGGCTCGCAAGCCGTAGGTTGCCGACCCCGAAATACTTATGTATGTCATCGATCACTAATAAAGAACTAGATACACAATGCCATGCAAAAGTCGCCTCAAAACGGTCGAAAATCTAGTTCTCTCTCTTTCTCGCAAAATTCTAGATGGAATAATGTAAACTCAACCTTACGTGCAATGCGTGAAGTTGTATTTCGCAAAGCTATTACGAGTGCTCGCGCTCGACGAATCACAGTGCGCCAAATACCATAAAAATTTTACGACCTAGGCTCGCCGCAAGGACAGGGAACGGGGTGGAGTCGAATTGTTCAAAAGTATTTTTTTGTTTTTATTGTAAATATTGGTATGGGATTTTTGGAATGGGTTTTTAGTTTTAGTTACACAGTCACAACATTTATTTATTAATGAAATAAATATACACAGATATCATTAATTATGTATTTATATTAAAAATTGAAAAAAATAATAATAACATTAAGTGAGTCACGCTCACAGGTCACACTTATACTATTTTCACACCTTTATATAAATTATATTATAATAAATTTATTTCAGAACTTTAAGCACCACAACATACATTAATACAATGATGAACATTTGTAACATAATCCTTTGTATTTCCCCTCCTCATTAAAATTTCTATAAGGAGGGCCCTCTTATATCGACTCATATGGGATAAACTCCAATAAAATCTCACATGTTAAATTTATTACATCCACTAAAAATTTAATTTATTATAATATGTTTGTATAATATTTACTTTTAAAAAAGTACCAAAGTCTTATTAATAATAAAAAAAATTTACAAACAATAGCGTCTCCACGGATTAATGGAACCGAGTAAACGAACATAGCCCAAACAATTTAAGTGGGCTTGAGGTCTTTACAATTGAGTTGCGTTATAACTACTGGTATTTATTTCAATTTAATTTTTAAAAATGATATTACGATGATTTTTTAATAAAAGTGATAATAATAATTAATGATAATATTAATACTTCCCGAAAATATGAAAGTCCATCCTTTTTTTTCGTCTTGGATGGGTGATTTTTGCACTTTTAAAAGGAACATTTAGGCATGTTTATTGTCGGAGCGTTCGAATGCTACTAAGATAAAAGTCCACCTAAATGTTGATTTTAGGAGCTCTTTCGGTGAGGACACTTTTGGCCGCTGATTGTGTATCTAGTTCTTATTAGTGATCGAAGATGTATGTACATTTTATTTATTTTTAAGTAAATGTATGTTTCCATGTGCAGCGTCGCGGGCCGCAGCGGTCGGTGGACGTGATCGTGTCGGCCGCGTTCATGCTCACGCTGATACTGCTCGCCTGCGTCAGCGCACAGCTGCTTAGAGTAAGTCAATCAATCATATTATTTTAGCTGATTCTGCCTGCCGGTATATTGAAATAGTGAAAAGCTACTTAAGATCAAATCAATGCCTCTGAACTGAACCTTGAAAATTTTTTACAAAGCGCCATTTAGCCCCAACCTAAGCATAGCTTATTCTAGAGTTGCCAAAAAATTTATAGACATTAATTTTATTCTATTTGTAAAAATACATATATCATATCATATACATAAAAAAAACGCTCCGTCAGATACAAACAGACATGTTTATGCACACAAATGGCTGTTTCCGCTGACCTCTGGTAGAATAGGTGACTTTTCATCTATTACTTACAGAATGTATATGATATCGTTTGATATTTATAAATTAATATTCTAGGAATCAGTGACCCTCGAAAGGGGCTGGCTCCTTGAAGCGATGGTCTGGAGCTGCTGCCTCGGCATCTACCTGATGCGCCTGCTCACGCTGGGCAGCAACGTGAACCGCAAGTACCGCGGCTGCCTGTCCGCCATCATCACCGAGCAGATCAACCTGCACCTCGCCATCGAGCAGCGCCCGGAGAGCAAGGACCAGCTGACGGTCGCCAACAACGTGCTCAAACTGGCTGCGGATCTGCTTAAGGTACATTTCATCATCATGAACATCATCATCATCATCATCAGCCTATATACGTTCCCACTGCTGGGACACCGGCCTTATCTCAATTGTGAGATAGTGTGGGCCATACTCCACCACGCTGGCCTAGTGCGGGTTGGTGGAGGGATGCGTAAGGCAAGTGACCAACCTTAATGTCAGATGTTATCAAGCCGCCAAATGGCCTCTGACTAGGCTTGACGACTAATATTTACATTATAGTAAATATCAGTCTAGACACTAGACATGGGCCTACTACTGGACTAAGCCTTCCTTTGCGCCGTCTTCGGCGCATCCAGCTTCTAACAGCCATCTTGCGTAAATCGTCACTCCACCTGGCCTACGTTTACCGAGACGCAATCTCCACTATAGAACCCGTTTAGCCCAACGGTTATCGTACATCACTCACTTCCCATTTCGCTTAGCCTTTTTTTTATATTTTGTTAGACATGTAGACAGTATGTTTAAATGACAGTATGTAAAATTTAATTTATTTTATTTTCCTTTTCAGGAACTAGACGCACCTTTCAAGATATCTGGAATATGTGCTAATCACTACTTATACACAATCACTAAGGTTGTGATCCTTTCGGCGCTGTCGGGCGTACTCTCAGAGATGTTAGGTTTCAAATTAAAACTACACAAAATCAAAATAAAGTAACAAGTTAACTCGTTTACTCACATTCATGCAATAATTCCATACTTAGTTTAAAATCATACATATAAAAATTGCTGAACTGTAAGGAGTTCATTTATTACTTCTTTTATTAGCCGATACCTACTTAATCCCAACGAAACAAAACGACTTAAATTTAAACAAATATGTAGGTATTTAGAATTAGTGAATTCATACATAGAAAGTCACGATTTATTTTACATTTTTCGCTTATTAATAATAGTGTAACAGATTTCGATGAACTAGATAATACAATAAAAAGACAGTGTTAATATTACAAAATATAACTCATCTGCTGATATTGTAGTCGTCAGTTAAGAGTTAACTATATGATTGTGATACCATGTATTAAAATAGTTTAGTACAAAATTTTGTGATGCATCATAAAATACTTTCGTACAATCATGTCTCCCGCGCGCATACCTTAGGAGGTGATTACCTTTTGCATTCAGATTATCATAGAAAATTCCGTTGGAACAAATACAAAGCTTTTTATTTTGTTTATATTTAAATTATATGACTCTAAAGTCTAATCTGACAATTTGCAAATTCAGCCTTGGAATTACAAAGTAAAGTACTACATATGTAACATTAGGTGCCGTCATAAATAAACGTATATTGTAAATATTACATCATTCACAACAATTATTATTATCAATTTTTGTTATAGAATATTATCTTAGACCATTTAGTCAAAACGAATAAAAAAAAGATGTAAGCGACAGTAAATCTTCATATTATTTATGTATGTAGCTCAAAATACCTATATCTTAAGTTTCTACATATACATGAAATTTACATTAAGTCGAATGAACGTAATTTATCTACCTTTACCGCCCTTCGATCTCTTTTGATTTTAAGTCTGTACACAATGAAATAATATTCAAATATGAAATCACAAACGTAAGATTCGTACAAGATATTAGGATGTAAATGAAGTATTTTGTTATTTAATTGTTAAATTATTGATTTAATCTTAATAGCGAATTGAGCCTTTATGTAAATCTTTTAAATTTATCGAATTTATAGTGTATGGTTGTAGAGTAGAGGTGAAGAAATTAAATACACTCGGCGGCAAAAATAATCGCCCACTTGGCTTTTTCCATACAAACGTGGTCACTTTAGCGTCTCATAGATAGAAAACTATTTGCAGCTGTGCAATGATTATTACGTCAACGGAGAGGCCAAACGCCCAATTTTTGAATCACAGTTTCAAAAATTGCCAAAAGCCGCTCAATTTTCTCAAAAAGAAAAAACGTTTGGCCTCTCCATTGACGTAATAATCATTGCACAGCTGCAAATAGTTTTCTATCTATGAGACGCTAAAGTGACCACGTTTGTATGGAAAAAGCCAAGTGGGCGATTATTTTTGCCGCTGAGTGTATTAATATATTTCCATAACAGGTCCAAATTGCATTACAATAACATAAGTGTATTCTTATATACTGTTATAATTAAATTTATGGAATTTTATAAAATATAACTTCTGATCACATTATTTTATCAATAGTAAAATAATGTCGCTTGTGAGCAAAAATGAAGAAAATGATCTGACGGATTTAGGCTTTTTTATTTTGTATAAATTTATTGCTATTATGGAATTAAATATGTACGATCAAATGATTAACATGGTATATCGTTAGCATGCATATATTTTTTACTTTTATTACGTTTATTGTTCTGATCTCATTTTTTCATAAGTAAATTTTTTCAAATCATAACTAGCTATTTTAAACTTTTAGAGTAATTCCGTTTTAGACATAATATTAATATGAATTCTTCACAGCATATTTAATAGTTTTTTGTCAGGTACTTATGTGTGCCAAATTATAATAAAGGAAGCAATATTTGGTTTACGTAAGATTGTCCTAGCTACTTTTCTAATGGTAACGTTATTTTATTTTTACCAATTTTGAATCTGACAATCATCCACATTATATATTTACATCACGAATTCTGTAATAGTTTGCATAATTTGCTAGACCCTTTGATAATAATAGTATACCTACATAATGTGTGAAGGCGTTGAGGCTACAGTGCTTCTTTTAACGAACACTTCGTTATAACCATATTATGTTTTTACAAAACGTGTGTTGTATTCAATGTCATTGGTTGTATTATAATAATTTATTTAAAACAAATTTTATAAAGACAAATTATTCTAGTTATTATGTCAAATGCCATTAGTTGTATGTTTGTTACATTGTGATAATTGTGTAATTATAATAAATGTGGTGACTGTACCATTGGTTTATACAAAATCATCGCGTGTTATACTTTGTATCTCGTTTTGATTTGTGTTTTAACAATAGATAACTTTTAGTCTTGATAAGTATGTTAAAACACCATTTTACGTGTGTTAGATTGTTTATATTTTGGAAACAGAAAATAACGTTCCTACTTATATGCTATTTCTAAGTAGTTGTTTTAATATAGTTTTAGAATTAAGTATAATATGTGCGTTGTCACTAAATGATTTTAATTTTTTGTTTATACCCAAGACATGAGTTGGATTACCATAACATCTGCCATTGTACGTTGCCATGTAAATGTCTACTTATACTAGCGAGACAATACTATGCACATAAAAATATTTAATGTAATTGGTTATTTTATATTTTTTTCACATTTGTAATAATATGTAAAAAATACCTACTTATTTTAATGGGACAGCATGTTCTTAACTTTTTTTTTTCAAGATTATCATATTGGTTAGTATAAAACAAAAGAAGTTGCCTGAGATAAAGTCGATAAAATAGACCGTTGTACCTACTTTGAAATATGGTCGTATGGTATGATTTTACGGTGTTATTTGTTCACCCTGAAAATAATTTACGTATGATTAATAAAACAACAGCTAAAGAACATACGTTGCTAAAATGTTAGCATATTATTATTGGTTAAACTCTTGACTCTGGTTACTCATACAAAAAAAAATGATAACTTTTATCAGCTGAAATAAACTTACTGTCCTTGTTACAAAATAAACAGCTTAGGTTCAGCTGTCATTCATGATAGTCAATCATTAACACCGAATCGGCAATTATTTTTTATTAAAATACTTTGATTGTAAATAATGTAGGTAGCCTTTTAATTGGTGCATAGTCTAGACTAGAAGGTAGCAGGGACATAATGTCCTGAGAGGTTCTGAGTTAAATATCTTTAGATACCGATGCAACAATGTTGCAAAAGCATGAAACGCAAAACAAAAATAAAGATGTACAATATAAATTCTTTTGTTTTAATTTTTAATGTCTTGCTACATAGATAAATATTCTCTAATTATTCTCAGTCATACAGCCAGCCCCCTAGACAAGCGGCATTTATGACGTTCGTTATAGCTCAATTTGCGATAGCGAATGTACTTAAAAAAAATACTTTCAACACGTGACTTTTCTATGGCATCCATGGAAATAATATTGTCTATGTATGGCATCTGTCAAATCCATACAAATTGGACTTGGCGAACTTCGCCAGCTATGAAGCGATGTCATCTTGTCTAAGCCCCCAGGTCAGCCGATAAATAAAAGACACTTTTCTAACATACCATTTTATTAAAATAACAAAAAATAGCACATTTTTCTCAAAGTAGTCCTTAAACTTTTAATACATTTGAATTGTCTCCTTTTTAACTATTTTATTGTGCTTTTGCTGAATTAAATGAAAGTGGGCATGCACAAAATAACACAAAAACCGAATATAAGGAGAAATAGTGCATTATGCTATCTAAAGGTTTCCTCAAAGAAAATAATTCTTACAATAAATGAATCTAATAGAAAGTCTTGTGGTGATATCAAACATGAAAGAAGTCAAATACCAACCAATGGTAAAACAATTAAAACCTCTATTTACAGATACAATTTCATAAGTCAAATCTAAATATAAATTATATACTTAACTAATATAACTGCAAAGAACTTGGCAATCGATTTTTACTTCGCGATTTCTCATCATTAATCTCTGCATCGAATAGCAGACATTATCTTACAAAATATTTTGTAATATTCGCTATACTTATGAGTGACCTTGACACTATCTCCGTAGTCACACTAAACAATAAAATCACACCTCTTATTGCATAATTCTTCTTATGTTTACAAAACAAATATCATTGTTTACTTTTCTTAAGTAGGATCAAAAACCATTGTCGAGATTTATTGATTAAGGCTTCACTCTATACATGCTGCACACTTATCTGATTTGGCACTTCCAAATTATTAGAAAAAAATATATTTATAAAATTCATCGTGCAAGCCGTGTAATATTAAAAATACTGGTTTTTGTCTTGATGAATTCTCGAATTATGATGTGCTTTACCTAAAAAGATATGACTATCAAATAAAAATATTGATTAGTGTTATATCACTAGTCTTTCAGACTATTCAACGGTTTTTAACAATTCAAATAAGCGTGTAGCATAATGCGTAGAAACATAGCGTAAAGAAATGGAAATAAAAGTAAAATGGAAATTTTCTAGACAGTTAATGAGATGATAGCTACAAGGTAGATGGATGTAGTTAGTAGGGGTATGTCTCAGTCTCGACGGCGGTCGCGCGAGGACGAGCGGTGCGAGCGGCTGCGGCGCGCCTCGCGCTCGCGGCCGCGGGACTTCTCGCGGGACCCGTCGCGTTTGCTTCTACTACGAGATCTGCTGCGTCTGGAACGTTCACGAATATTTCTATTAGAAATACATACAAAACTATTTATTACCTATATCCAAAAAAATAAAGGAGACCACAAAACTAACTTTGCAAAGCTTGTTAACTCTTTTTTTTACAACGCAGCAAATATTGATAATAAAATAATGATTCCCAGGAGTGACCTGGACTGAATTGACAGATTCACACAATGCCGTCTAGCCATTTGAACGAAAATAATTTAATTAAGGTTGCTGGTGTGAGGTTTGTTGGGAGGTCCTCAATTGTTCTATTTTTTAGAAGATTCTAGATAATAGATATTCATAATCGTATAATATTGCGACTCCCAAACAGGGTTCATATTTCGAATTGTTTCATCCTCCAGATCTGGATCTACAACTTAAGTGCAATTAAATAGTATTTAAAAACTAATAAGCTATAATTATAAGGTGACTCGCCTCCTCTCCCGCTCGCGGTCGCGGTCACGCTCGCGCTCCTTGCCGCGGTCGCGCTCGGCGTCCTTGGCGCGGTCGCGGTCGCGCTCGCGCGCGGACTCGCGGTGGCGGCGCGCGCGGCGGTCCAGCTCGCGGCCGCCCACGTAGTGCCGCCGCCCGCCGCCGCGCTCGCGCTCCGACGCGCCGCGCTCTTCGCGACGCTTCTCTACTGTCTTCTAACAATTTCAAAAAAAGAAAACATTAGGCTAAGTTCACATGACCGCGCGAAGCCGCGCGTCGCCGCGAGATTAGAGCATTCACGTGACTCATCCAGGGAGGCGATTTCACCGCGTGTCTTTCCGCGCGAACACACGCACGTCGGCGAGATACTGGGGCTCAATACATTGCGTCCACGAGCATCGCGCGTTAAAATCGCCGTTCTGGACAAGGCTCATTTGATTACTATGGGCGGCCTATTTATAATAATATAAATCAGATGAATACTACAAATGAGCATCAAAACTGATTTATCTATAATTAAGATAGGAATCAAATAAATAGAAAGAAAATAAACAGATAAATAAATATATGTATATTGCACAACATCTCTTACATTGACCTGACCTCAAAGTAAGTTGAATATGCACTTAATTATGGGTATCAGAAAAAACGAAGGTACCACATGACAAATAAAGGTTTAGGCGCATTTGGTCCAATTCGCAGTTGGCCAAACGTTAAAAAAAATGTCCAATTCGCACTCGGTTGGGCCAATTCATGTTATTCGCGGTTGGGCCAATTCGCAGTTGGTCCAATTCGCAGTTGGTCCAATTCGCAGTTGGCCCAATTCGCAGTTGGGCCAAAATAGGTAATGTTTTCTAGTTTGCAAGGTGTTTCTGAAAATCATCTATGATAATTTCATAATCTAAGGAAAAATTTATTTCGAGCGTCTCCGTGCTTCGGAAGGCACGTTAAGCTGTTGGTCCCGGCTGATATTTACTATATGTAGATATTAGTCGTCAAGCCTAGTCAGAGGCCATTTGGCGGCTTAATAACATCTGACATTAAGGTTGGTCACTTGCCTTACGCACCCCTCCACCAACCCGCACTAGGCCAGCGTGGTGGAGTATGGCCCACACTATCTCACAATTGAGATAAGGCCTGTGTCCCAGCAGTGGGAACGTATATAGGCTGATGATGATGATGATGATGATGAAGGAAATCGACTCGGATGGATATAGGTTAGAAGGCTAAGGCGGGAGCGAAGCGAAGCGGAGCTCCCGCCTTAGCCTTCGTGGTTTTTTTTTTTTAAACCCTGAACACCTTTTATAATAATATTCTATGTTGTCTTAAATTAGTTAAGCCTAGGCAAAACTAGTTTGTCCTGAAATCGGGTTTGGCCGGTAACACAAACATTACAATATGTGCTTAGATTATTTGTAATATGATGATGAATATAATATATATAGTACATTATATACAAAAAAAATGTTATTTTGTTTAATTTTGGAAATACACTTTTTATTTTAGTTGACGAGCCATTTGGTGTAATGGTCGAGAAGTCGGCTATTACACCAGAGGTCGCGGGTTCGATCCCCGCACGGTACAAACATTTGTGTGCATGAACATGTCTGTTTGTATCGGTCTGGGTGTTTCTATGTATAATATGTATGTATTTACAAAAAAAAAGTATATAAGTAATGTTTATCCGTAGTTTGGCACCCATAGCACAAGCTAATGCTTAGTTTGGGGCTAGATGGCGCTGTGTGAATAATGTCCAGAGATATTTATTTATTATTATTTATTTATTATTGGACCAACCGTGAATTGGCCCAATCGAGAATTGGACTAACTGCGAATTGGACCAACCGCGAATAACATGAATTGGCCCAACCGCGAATTGGACCAAATGCGCCTAAAGGCAAATAAATACTTAAATACAGATAAACATCCAAACACAGAGTAAACACAAATGTTTATCACATAAGTGTTTGTCCTGAGTAGGATTCGAACCCACGATCCATAGCCCATAGGGCAGGGTCACTATCAAATGCGCCATCGGGCCAGTCAATAAATCTAAAGGTTCAATTCATCATGTCTAATGTTAATATAAAAAATTTAGGTCAATGCAGTAGTAGAATTTAAAGATTGGGTAAATTACCAAAATGTTGTTCAGTCTCCCAAAGTAATTCCCTGTGTTTTACCTTCAAATCTGCGAGTTTTTCACGTATAGTGATAAATCCGAGATGCAATTTCCCTCCAAAGTGGTCAGCTAAACGTCTGTCGTTGTCATGGATACCCAAATATGCTGAGCACACTTCGCACACTCGTAATTTCTGTTGTTGATATGATGACGCCGGCATGGAATTACGATATTCTTGCTCAGCGACAGCTTTCTTTTTGCGTAACTCATCAATCTAAAACAAAAAATTTAAAGTTAAAAAAAAACTCCAAGTCTTTGAATTGTAATAAAAATAGTAATCAATCAAGAAAAATCAACTATCATACTTCTCCCATGAGCTTCACACTTTCTTCCACCATGCCCTCTTCTCCCAGAGCCTCAGCACGCGCCAATTTCTGACCAATCTGTTCGGCCAATTCGTGCACCGCATTTGCTTTCTCTGTCACTTCTGCAGACAACTCCTCTTGGGTTTCAGCAAGGCGCTGCTTGGCGGCGGAAGTGCGCCTATCGCAATCGGCGATAAAAGCCTCTAAGTGTTCTGTTGCCTTTAAGATATAAGTCAAAGTATTTATTAAACTGTCAAATAGAAATAATTGTCCACCAAACTTGTTTTAAATCCTTTGACCATCTTTAACAGCTAAGTGATTTCTTATGTCATTGTGTAATCAAAAATCATAATTTCAACTAAATATATTAATGATTTCCTTTCGCAGAAACAGTAGTAGAATACAAGTAGGTTTACTTGAATAAAATGCCACACGCTACTTCAATTATACGGCACTTAGGTGAAACATTTGATTTTCAAGCTTATCACAATGTGTGACTAATTTGCAAAAAGTGAATTCTTAATCTAGAGAATAAAATATACTCACATCAATGTCATAGAAATAGTCTTTGGTTTTGGATGCTAATTCATAATCCGCACGCAGGGCCAGATCGTGTATTTTAGGACACTCACCTAAATCCATTCGCTGCAATAGAGATTAAAATAAAATAAACAACATGTGTTCTAAATAAACAATAATGGCATTAGAGGGCACAATACTTGTAATTAAGTTTATGCACATATGACATTAAATTTATTATAAATTCATAAGTGATTGTTTAATAAACAGATTTATAAGATAATTATGACATAAATACACATAAATCCCATCATAGTAAAAAACCAACTGAAGATTGTGTAATCAAATACATACAATATCACCATGCAGCAGCAGACCAGGTTCATCCGTCATGGTACAATGTGGTGGTACAAAATACTTACAAATTTAGAGGAAACACACCTCCCGTATAATTGATACTACAACAATTATTATTATACCGATTTAACGACCAAAAAATGCTTTGTAGACATAGTTATCCTGATCTTATGTTTATTTCAATAATTTACAATTTGACAATAATAATATAATATTATTATGATCATAATGAAAGATATCTTTGTTCAAATCGTCTTTATAAAATGTATAAATGAAGATGAATGGAGGTATATGTGGACTGTTATCTTCTATAATATAGAAAGAGAATGTTATAAGAAAATACCCAATAATAGCTAAGAGATAGATTTAACTAAGGTATTTTGTGATCTTTTTCATTTCAAAAATGTAATCAATATTTTTTTTATGTTAATATATATTTTATATTACACTGAGCATATTATTCAATGCATCATATTAGGTGTTGAGATTATAGCCGATTTCAATTCTGTTTGGTATGTCAGAAAAAAAAACCAATAGTTAAAAGTGCTATTCATCTTTGTATTGTCCAACAAATTTATTTATATATTCAAATAACATTTAATTTTAGGTATCAAAATGTTTAAAGAGATGCCTTTTTATGCTTCTCATGCTTGGTCAAAACACATTACTTAGTCCCCATTAAAAAAAAAGTTTGATTCTTTGCAATTATTTTCTTTTAAAAGTTAAATGAATATGTCTTGCTATGTAAAAGCAGAGTTTGTATTACTCCATTTTATTAAATTTATGACTTTTTATTTTATTTAAACAATAATAGACTGGAATTTTTCATATTATTTAAGTAATTACATGCACATACTATTTTCCAGTAATTCTAGCCATGTAAATAGCGCTGTACGTACCCAATGTAGTAAGAATGAATCACATTCACACCTGGCTAGAGAATTTGTCACGTTCCTAAAATTTACTGTACTCACCGAAGCAGCATTAGTAACCGATATGTGCCTTATTAAATTAAATCCTGCTTAGCAGTAATAATACAGTCAGCTAACTATAAATGTTTTATACGTACATCTTGGTACTTACAGAACAGCCTAACTCATACAATCTATCCCTCATCTGTTAAGTATTGTGATGAGCAATAAAGACTAGTGTTGGGCATTTTCTGAAAAGTATATTTCATCACAGTTAATGCCACTCCGATGAAACGGTTTCCCAGACATACTACAGTATAATATGGCAGAATGACAATAATTACTCATGTACATCAGGATTGACTCAATGCATATAATACTTCAATGCTTGTCATAACCGCCCATCCTAATGTACATAAGATGAGAAAAGAAATAAATTCCCAAATAGATACTCTGAGAAATCATTAGCATTTTAATAATTATTTAGATAATTAAAATACACATAAATATATTAAATGCACATTTATGTAATAGTCCAATTATGTATAAAGAAATTAAAAAGCAACAATTCTCTACTAATTAATGAAATCTCAGACCCACAAACTGATTCTATAATGTACAAAAAACAAACAACTCTTAACCACTTACCGTAGATGATAAAATTTCGTGAGGACAACATTGCAACAGAAATGATTTGCAAACTGCATCGTCGTAAAATTTGACCCCATGTTTATCGGTTTCACCTGCGAAAATCACGGAAATTTAAAATTTTGAAGTAAATGGTGGTCTAGAGTAAATGAAAAATGATGATTTGATGCTAAAAGTGCACCACCACTACTATAATATTCAGCTACTGTAGCAAAATTCGCTGATAGTTTATGAGCACTACCACTGATTGAGGGCCGATTATGCCAACAATATTGCGCGTGTGCTATTAATTGACTTTTGTTTTATGAGGGAAAGGAATTTGTAAAAACTATCTGCATTATAATAATTTAGCCAATTGCTATCTGTACAAAAATAGTTATTTACCATTACGAGCTGTGCCCATCAATTGATCCAACATCGCCCTCATTTGCTCGTGTGCAGACATAGTGAAGCTTTTTATTGATTCACCACTTTTGGAATGAGCAATATTTCGGACATTTAAAACTGCTGTGAAAGAAAATTACTTTCACCAAATAAATTACTTCATTGGATAAGGATATTCCGGCAAAAGCCAACCATCAGAATTTTCTCCGTACACCAGAATCAAAATGGTGGACCAAATCACCTAGTGATGGTCAACTCGAGTCACTAACTCGAGTTAACTCGAGTTGGGCTTAACTCGAGCCAACTCGAGTTGAATTTTCTCCGTACACCAGAATCAAAATGGTGGACCAAATCACCTAGTGATGATCAACTCGAGTCACTAACTCGAGTTAACTCGAGTTGGGCTTAACTCGAGCCAACTCGAGTTGAATTTTCTCTGACTCGAGTTTGAAAACCGACATGGAGCGAAGTTTGCCGATCATTTGAGACTGTTTATTCTTATCAAATAAGTGTCACATTTATGTAGATTTGAGGTTAACTTTAAAGTGCCGGATAATGTTGTAGTTTTTCGTGTTTTAAATTCCTTTTTTTTACTATTAATGCTAAGGTCAGGGAATAAATTGGTAAAATCCTACTATCCTACTAATATTATAAATGCGAAAGTCTGGATGTTTGGATATTGTTACTCAATCACGCACGGCTGAACGGATTTAGATGTTTGGCACACGTATAATTTATAACCCGGATTAGGACATAGGCTATAAAATTTCTACGGGAAACGTCTCATTCTCGCGGGAATAGCAATTTTTAAACTACTGAACCGATTTGAATTATTCTTTTACTGTTGGAAAGCTACACTATCCCCGGTAAACAAAGAGTACTTTTGATTCCGGAAATGTGGGGGGAAGGGGGGGGGATATTTGAAAAAGGGATTACGCGCGGGTGAAACTGCGGGCGGAAGGCTAGTTTTAAATAAACCATAACTCTTCCATCTAGTTAACTCGAGTTACACAACTCGAGTTCAACTCGAGTTACGTGAATTTTAACTCGAGTTAACTCGAGTTCTGTTTATTCCGAGTTGGCCCATCACTAAATTCACCAAACCCACCCAAAAAGTCAGGGTTGCCAACTCTAAAAAATATTTATCCCTAAACCTAAGTCAAAACCCCCTAAAATCACCTCAATTGCTTGAAAATCCCCCCAAAAATATTTAATAAAAATATTAACAATTAATTAATAAAAAATGTGCAGTAATATAATTTGTTTTTACTCTTCTTTACTAATATTATAAAGAGGAAAGATATAATTGTTATTGTCATTGTCATATTTGTCATAGACAACATGGTGGAATTCGTGTTTTATTTTTATTCAACTCTGTACTGAACTCTTAATAACAAACAATCGCACTAGATGTCGCTAAGGCGATATGTATAAAAATGAACATGATTCGCTGGATTGGATTATCCCAAGGCTATGGAGACTATACTCACCTTTATTTTGCTGAATTTGGAATAAAAAAAATATATTTAAAGTTATAAAAATCCCTAAAAATACCCCTAAAAATATAACACCCCTAAAAAAATCCCATCTCACTTATTTACCCCCTAAATCTGGGGGGAAACCCCTAAGTTGGCAACCGTGCAAAAAGTACTCTGTGCTGTGAGTGTGACCAAACCCAACACACGTCACACACATAAAAACTAACACACACTGAGCGCTAACACAACAGTATGAACTTTTACTTGCTCAGTGGTATGAACACCCAACCCAATGAACCAATGTTGCCATCTTGTAGATTTTTTTTTCACTAGTTCGTCCCAAAAATCGGCATTTTTTAACAAAGGTTCCGGCCTTTTTTTGATTTATGTACTGGCAACACTGCGCTGGTGTGTTTATTTTAGTGTTGCCACTTCAGTAATTTTGTCACTATATCTAGTGAATTTTAGGAATAGACAGTGATATTTTGAAAAAGAAAATCACTAAAAAAATATTTGATGACCTAAAGCGATATTTATCGAATGTTGTGTTTTGGGTCCGGGTTAAAGTAATATACACCACCGAGAACAAAATACCTATTTTGGAACGTAGCTATAGACTGCAATCCGATTCGCGACATTTGGCGCTATAGCCCGCTCTACACTTAGCCCGCGAATCGCGCGCGAACGCCGCGAAAGGGCGCGAACGCTAAGTGTAGAGCCGTTTCGCATATTCTTCGCGGTTTCGCGCTTTGTTCCCCAATTTTTGTCGGTTTTTTGGTCCGCGTCAAAGGGAGCGCGAAGCGCGAACGCGACGCGAACGTGCATGACTCCACACTCGCAGTCCGCGACGGTCAGTATCTATACTAATATTATAAAGAGGAAAGATTTGAATGTTTGTTTGTTTGTTTGTTTGTTTGTTTGTTTGAATTGAATAGGCTCCGAAACTACTGAACCGATTTGAATAATTCTTTCACTGTTGGATAGCTACACTATCCCCGGTGAACATAGGGTACTTTTGATCCCGGAAATGTGGGGGGAAGAGGGGGGGGGATATTTGAAAAAAGAAATTATACTTCAGAATTCGTCCTCAATATTAGTATAATGTACACTTGTAGTATCGCTTTTATGTGTTTCCACTTAGCACACAATTTTAGAGTATTTATATAAAAATACCATTTATTTTAAAAAATATATTAAAAATTTTATTCGTTACATACATACTTCCGTTCGTATTAATATTTCTGACACATCCGTTTCCCGCCAAATTACCATCGGCGCCACCTTTCCTTTGCCGCCATTTTCTATGAACCTTCCATTCGCTATTTGTGCTTCGCCACAAACGCACGCAAACGTTACTCAAAATTTAAATGTTTTTCTTTTTTAAATTTGAAACTGTGTTAAAACATGTGATACGAAGAATCCATCAACTGGTTATATTGTTCAAATTCGCACTCAGGACTGCCAGCAGGGCTTTCCACGCGAACCCCAAAGTTTTATGCACCAGGACGCCAGCTAGTGGCTATCCGACGCTAAGACTAGAACAATCTACCGCTCAATTTTCAAATTCGCACTCAGGACTGCCAGCAGGGCTTTCCACGCGAACCCCAAAGTTTTATGCACCAGGACGCCAGCTAGTGGCTATCCGACGCTAAGACTAGAACAATCTACCGCTCAATTTTCAAATTCGCACTCAGGACTGCCAGCAGGGCTTTCCACGCGAACCCCAAAGTTTTATGCACTCAGGACGCCAGTTTGTGACGATCCGACACAAAAACTTGAACATAGCGACGTGCCAAACGGCCGAAGGAGACATCACCAGAGCCGTCACGACACGCGCCGAGCCCTGCCACAGCCGCCGACCGCCGCCGCGACCGCCGCAGCCACAGCTACGATTCACGGGCGGACAGGTATGAATTCTGAATTATTCATCATCCTCGCCTCGATCTTAATCATTAATCGATGACGAACTGGTTTCACAAATTAATGTGCAAACTTCACTACTAATTATCTAGTTCGATAGACTTATCGACTCATAGCAACACAGCAAACGAGTTGACTCGTGAAAACGACTCTCTCGAAGTTAAGAGAGAACGATGAAGTCGAAGCAAATACCCTATGGTTATAATGTCCAGTTTCGACGAGGTCCTGGCGTGTCAGCTCGGCCAAACACGACCGTGGATTATTCCAACGCCCGGTGACCACGACACGGCCCCGGGCAGGACCTCCTGGAAAAACCCGCGTAAGCGGTAAGTAGATCAAAAGGGTTGACTTGACTATAAAATATTGTGCAGAGTGCCGATGACTCAGTTGAGTCCCCATATTATAAACATTAGTTTTCTTATAATTTAAGCATAATGTCTGCTTAATGGTGAAATATTTCCGTGTATCGGGCGGGGATCGAATCCGCACTCTGATGTCCGTTTTCCGGGCACAACTATCCGCTCGGATATTTAGTACCTATAACCGGTTCTATACCGCTACCGACTGAGTCTCGTCAGTGACATAGCAGAGCGCTAATGATGTGTGTCCGAGCTGATTTGAAGGTATTTGTGTTTATAATTTTTTTCTACGGGGTCGGGGTACGGTAATAGTATCAACCAGTAATATAACTCTCTCTGTCCTTAAAAATAAATGCCTACTGCCGCGCGGAACGTAAACACGCATAGGGCGCCCACCTACATTATTTTAATTAGGTACTTCTGCTTGCTTTGAGGTTCTATCTAGTTTTGATGTTTTTTGTGATGGTAAATATTTTTTATTTAAACAAATAAAATACATTGTGAATAAAATGGGAATTGTTCAATAAAAATGCAGGTTTTCTATAAGTAGATTTAATTAAAAACCATGGTTATAAGAATATGTTTTGATTTAAGTCTTTATACCTAATAAATCAGTTTTATGCGACCGAAAAATACTTGCGCCTCGACTGAGACGTTTTAACCCACTTGTTACTACCGTCGTTTTAAAACAACACTCAAGATAAATAAATATAAAAAGATTTGTGGGTATTTTTGATAGTTGTATTTATTTTACTAGAGTTGTCTAAAAACAGCACCAATTTTCCGAATTTCCAGTAGAAATAGATTTTTATTTTTACTTTTCCAGAATTTTTATTTTTTTATTATCCACATATTAAAAAATCCACAAGTTCGGACACTAATTATATGTCAGTAACATCCGGGTTAATTTAATAGTATAAAAAATCAACATTCTTATACAAAACTTAATCATAAATTGTTTTTGGAAACATGGACATAAGTACTTGTACTTATTTTTATAACAAAAATCGCACGCTCGCTGTTTAAAACAAGACGCTGTCCGTTTGTCACTGCGGCTGTGCGGCACATCCGCGACTAGTTGCACCCGGAGCGCACCCCGAGATCGGAGGCGCGCAGGGTGTCTCGCGCGCGCCCGTTTGTATGAAGTTGGACTACTGTATATATCATTACCGTGGTCGGGGCCTCCGTCCTTTGAAACGAGTTATCGTTGCAATGATCGGTACTGGTTTAAACACCACGATTGTCGAATACGGATTGGTAGTCGGGAAAAAACCAACACAAAGTTATCTCAAACCGTGAATTAAATTCGGGACGCTGAAATCGCACCCCGGTGCTTAGACCATCGAGGCGTTTTGTTTCAAAAATGTTGAATATTATTTTTATTTGACATCGAGAAAAGGCATATTTTAAATGCCTTAATATTAAATATTTACTTTATACTCACGTAAAACACGTCGTCACATTTTCATATAAAAGTACTACGAATTCAAAGTTACGATTCGGGTTGTAAATTGCTCATTAACGAGATTTATTATAAAATTCAAACGATTGGTTTATGCATGATTCTCATATAAGAAAAAGACATTGAATTAATATGATGTGTTTTTTAAGAAGAATGATTATTTCATTCGATTTTTTTAAGGACTTTAAGTACATACTAAGAACATAATCACTCCACCAACCCGCACTAGGCCGGTGTGGTGGAGTGTGGCCCCCACTATCTCACAATTGAGATAGAGGCTGCTGATGATGAAGAACATAAGAAACATTACAATAATAAATAAAATATCTCTCCAGAGAGAAATTAAATATCGAATTATAGGACGTAGTCACGTCTTGGTATTGAAAAATTAATACCGGTCCATATTGCTGTTAATACAGTAAGATACGTTCCAAGTAATTGGAAAGAATATTTTTCATTTTTTTAAAACAACACAACGATGAAAACTTTTTTTTGGTTAAATAATTTTTTAATGATAAAACTTGAATACATAATTATTGTATTGATTAAGATTCATTCATGGACACGATTGAATGTCGTTTATTGTTGGGAGAGAATATATTTATAAAAAAAAAAAAAAAAAGAAAAGCCTCTCAAAAAGGGATGCCGAGTCGACAGATGGTCACATTTAGTGGTCGGAACGCATAACTACAAAATATAGGATAGTTCCTTCTTCCCCGTACATTTCGTTCCGGGCTGGTCAGGGTATACTTGCACCATGATCCAGGACTTGGTGGGTCCAGTTATTGCATTGGATTGATTTCCGTAACTGACCTTCGTGATCCTTCCTTAACAGAGGAGTGCGACCAATTGTATCAAAACTACTCAATCATTATACTCACGATGTTTTTTCCATCACCGCTGAGCTCGTGGTGAATACGTACATGGAAAAGTCCATGCGTGCCAAGATCCGAACCATCAACCTCGCGTATGTGATTGGACATTTGATACCAATCTGCTATCACAGATCTTAATAAGAATATAAAATAGTATGATTTATATTAATTTATTTTGCAAGAAATGTTTTGCAATGGTATAAAACATAGCAACTATGTAATTCTTATTTTTTACGCCCATATTACGGGTAGAGAATGTTTTTTCGGCATTAGGTTCGCTAATTGTATGTACTTGTTTCGTGGTTACTTAAGATATTTGTTTCTAAGCTGCTGAATGACACGAGTATGCGTATCGGCATGTAGAACTACTCTCGTTATAAATAACAATAATACTTCGGGTTGCTCGAGGTTATTTGTTGGTAAGACGTGTCAACGTTAAATGTAACAATTATGCGTAATGGTTAGAGGATTATCAAAATTGGATTTATTTTACTTTATTGCTTCTCATTTTCGCACAAAAAACATTCAAAATACATCGTCAATGAAAAAGTAAAGAAGCTTGTAGCACTGTATTCTAAAGGCAATTTCTCATATTGTACATAGCAATACCATATGAGTGAGTATAATGACTAGTAGAATTGTTATGATCATTATTGAATTCCAATATCCTTTTGGAAAATGTCATTAAAATTAAATAAAACAATTTACAATATGTATTTATTTTCAGGCAAATATATTGTTATTTGCCAGTCGCCGCGAACTTATTCGTTAGTACAAAGAAACCTGTCACTATGATTAAAAGCAACATTGTAAATAGCTATATTTTATAGAATATTGTTACGTTGAATTTGGAAGGTGCATACAAGTTATGCAGGTAATTTATATTTTATTTCTAAAATGCTTTGAAAAGCGAAAGTAGCAACTATAAATAGTTATAAAGCTGCTTTAACGTAAGTTTT
Organism: Mecyna flavalis; assembly: GCA_949319885.1. Taxonomy (NCBI): domain Eukaryota; kingdom Metazoa; phylum Arthropoda; class Insecta; order Lepidoptera; family Crambidae; genus Mecyna; species Mecyna flavalis. The sequence continues at coordinate 9,187,637 of OX439435.1, read as the reverse complement.
ACGGGCAATATAGAATATTAAGTTGATCACTAGAATTTTCGTAGAGCATTTTATATACGCCCCAGCTTACAAAACTGAATTATAATATAACATGAAAGGCAGAATGTTTTTGTTTTTGTAGTTTTTTCAGGGTCATTGTATATTCTCATAAACACCTGTCATTAGAAAAATGTTCTGCTTCTATAATTTTGTTTTTGGAGACAGTTCATAGAATTCAAATGGAGACAGTTCATAGAAGTCAAATAGAGGGAGTTCAAATTCAATTAGTTTTTACATGTTTAAATAAACATTACTTTGACAAAAATAAAATTAGTGATTAAAACGATATCGTTCGGGATCAACGCAACCTTTTTATGAACTTACCCTTTGTTCTAAAGATACCTAAGATAAAATAGATTAAGCTAAAAATGCTTCAATGATACAGTAGACATAATAAAATATGTCTGTTTGTAGTAGTATGTCTGTGACCTGGAATGTTGCCTGGATTTCGAGAACGAGTTAGTCAAACTCCCATACACGACCATCTTTTACGAGTGATCTATATAATATAAATATTATATCAAAAGTTGTACTAAATTTACTAGACCAGAATTTACTAGATGTAAGAGAAATAAATAAGACGTCATGATATTTCCTGACTATGCTCTAAACATCTACAAGTGTACATTATACTAATATTGAGGACGAATTCTGAAGTATAATTAATGATTAAACGAACTTACCTTAAGTGAAGTTCAATCATAATTATACGAAGAATTCGTCCGAAGATATTAGTCTCCCTCCCACCCTTATATTCATTGAATCAATAAAATCCCAGCAGGAAATATCAAACGTTGCAGTCCACTACTGGACATGCCCTCTGCCAGTACTTGCACGCTTATTTCTATTCTCAGCTTCTAGCTGAAGATATCAAACGCAACTCTAAACTAAATGAAGGTTCATAGAAAATGGCGGCAAAGGAAAGGTGGCGCCGATGGTAATTTGGCGGGAAACGGATGTGTCAGAAATATTAATACGAACGGAAGTATGTATGTAACGAATAAAATTTTTAATATATTTTTTAAAATAAATGGTATTTTTATATAAATACTCTAAAATTGTGTGCTAAGTGGAAACACATAAAAGCGATACTACAAGTGTACATTATACTAATATCTTCGGACGAATTCTTCGTATAATTATGATTGAACTTCACTTAAGGTAAGTTCGTTTAATCATTAATTATGCGCGGGTGAAACCGCGGGCGGAAGGCTAGTTGTTCATAAAGAGTTACTTATTAAGGGGGAATAGAGTCATCAGCTTTATCGCCGATCAGCGCCATCACGTGAAACCGGAAGAAATTAATTTTTTCTATATTTCATAATTAAAGTACGCTAACGCGCATATTGTTAGGGACGCAGCAACAGCTACTTCGACGTCCATTTCATTCAAAGTTGCGAACTTAACTGTGAAAATACCGCGAACCATTGCGAGTGTGGAGTCATTGTTGAATTCGCGGCAAGTTCGCGGCGCGAATTCGCGCCGTGATTCGCGGGCTAAGTGTAGAGCGGGCTTATGAGCGCGCCCCGCGCGCCCATTCTCCGTTCCCAATGTCCGTTCCGATCTATTTTGTATGTAGCGCGCTGACATGACAGCGCTCACAGCGCTAAATATCGCGAATCGGAACGCGCCTTTAGACGTCTTTGTTGGCTAAACAGACTTAAAGACCGACAAACTTATCTGTTCCGGTGGCGGCGTCGCTACTGTCTATTTAGAACTGTCATTAAATATCGTTTTTGCATTGCATTTCACGTAGTTCCAATTTTGGCCACTGGAACAGATAAGTTTGTCGGTCTGTAAAACAAATAAAATACCTTAGAGTAGAACACATGGAGATGCCCTAAGTAGGTACAAAACGTGTATACCTAAAGTTGGAACACAAAATGGCGCCACCAATGATAGCGCCCGACCGTAGTGCAACCAATATTGTATATCGATATATTTATCGATACAAGTTTACGTGTCGATCATAAATGCACATATTTTGAAAATCTATAAATAGTTTCTTATTTTCCTATCACAAAATAATGATGATGCAGTTACAGAACAATAGGTTAGTTATATATATTATTATGGAAATTTCAACTTCACATGGTTAATAAACCTATTACATTTTTCCAAAAATCCTTACCAGAAGATAAAGTGAAGATACTGTACTGTATCATACTACCATCACGTAATCTTGTTATGTAGAGAGTTCTGTAAAACCAGTTTTCGTTGTAGTGTAGCGAGCAAACGTGCCTTATTTTATGTCGCGGATTTATATTTTCCCCACCTATTAACTCTATCTACCTATTTCTTCTTTAATGTTCCACTTACAGGAAATCTGCAGAAATATACCATTGCAGAATATAACTATCTAAAACGTATCGATACATAAATATATTGTGCCACATCACTAGCTGGAACACAATATGGCGAAACCGGCACGCGTCAAAAACTGTGTGACGTCACTAAAAAGTGTTGCCAAAATGGGTACAATGCAAAGATATCTGTCTCTTTTTTCATACGCAACAATCACTTAGATGAAAAGAGATAAGTATATATTTGTAAGGCAAGTGTCGATTCTATGTATATTCATATAAGTAATTTTTTGTATAGATCAATAGGGCATCTCCATAAGTTCTACTCTAAGTAAAATACAAACAGCTGTTTTGCAGTGTCAAACCCAAATGTCAAAACAAAACTGTCAAATCAAAGGATTGCTGGATGCTGTTTTATAAATTAAACAATGATTTATTTTGATTGTATTCGTTTGTTTAATATATGATTCAGAAAAATAGAAATGGCTATGTCTATAAAAATTTTGTTGCCGATTATTCCTCAGAACTTAAACCAGTTATATTTTAAAGGAAGTGTTTGTGAATCGGGTCTGAACTCGATTACTATTTTTATATCAAAATTTTGCGAAAACAAGCCACTAATTGGAAGAAATGATGACAAAAACGATGTTATTTATGGATATTGGTGTACGAGCAAATCATCTTCATATATAAAAAAGTCTAAAAAACATTACAACAATTTCTTAATATTGGATGACAAGCTTCAAGTTAACACATTAACAATCAGTGGAAGAAGTATTGAAAATAAGGATAAGTGTATTATAGTCATTTACGATTATGATAGGATTCTTGAATCCGAAGTGCAATGGGAATACTGTGATAATCTATCTAAATTGAAACATTTAGTCCACAATGAGAATAATCACACTTTAAGCACTGCATGTGATGAGGTGCTATTCAAATGCCCATTTTGGCTCACTTCTTCAATGTTCATCCAACATGTAATAAATTATTTAAATGCAATAAAATGGTTGCTGAGCACTTTAAAAAAGGATAAGAAAGTAAGTTTATAACTTCATAATTCAAATTATAATAATGTTGAAATAAGATTGCTTACATATTTGTTTCAAAATAAAATTAATGTATGATTTTTTATGCTATTTAATTAAGTTGGTAGACAGGTATGCTGTTCACTTGAGCGGCCTCTTCTACCACTTTAATTGAGAGACATTTGACTAGGAAGCATCAATTTATGTCAATACTTTGAAAGAGGCAGCCTTTCTCGTAGACACAACACATAAACAATTAATAGAATTTTGTTACCAAAGTGTTAATTTATAATACTTATCCCATTTTTTTTTGTATTTCAGATATCCATAAAACAAGGTAATCTTATATTGGCTATTTTGATGGATTTGTTTTTAGGATACCTTGCATTACAATACATAACACAAGACAAAATGGAACTCAGCACTTTATTAATGGGTGTTTTAGAGGTATGGTTTTAATACCCACATTTATATTGGCTTGATATATTTTATTGAACAAAGAAAACAGCCAAATAAGTATTTAAAAATGAATAGATCCATGTTCTTCTTTTTTTATTTTAGAAATTAATTAATATGCTGTATTTATTGTTAAAATGGCTCATGGGTGCACCAGCTGGACTTAAGCTGAATAATGCATTCAACAAAATGCTAGGAAAATACTTTTCTTACCATGTCCAACTGTGGTGGCTGTTCTTAGGTAAGACAAATAAGTTAATGTTATCCAAAGTAATATTTAAACAGTGAGGTACCAATACTCCAATACCTCCCAACAACAAAATAGCAACTTTATAGAAAACATTTAAAAGATATAGGTACAATGAGATTTGGATTTTTTTCCTAGTGAGTTAGACAAATATGTCAAAAAGTTTTAATTATTGAAATCTAGAACTTTATGTGATCAACATTAAGCTAAAAATTGGTCATAGGATATTATAAAATAAATACTAAAAATATGTTTTATTGAAACCAACAGTATTTTATTACTGATAATGATTGGTAATAATTTTTCTTTTTCAGATGTTACTGGAGAAAAATTGGACATAATACTGCATTTATATCATTATTTAGGCTACTTAGGGTTCACATTTCAAGCTGCAGTAATATCTGATATGATTTGCATAGCAACATTCCATTCATATTGCATTTATGTTTATGCTGCAAGGTAAAATATTATTTTGACTCAAATGGAGTGGAATACATACACCTATCTGTAAAATTTTATATTATATTCCTCTTATTTTATTTAAATTATAATAATAAATGAAAATCACTAGGACTAATTTGTTCATTTATAACTTGTAATATTTTTTTCTTGTAAGACTAGTCATTTGGCGTAATAGGTGAGAAGTCGGCTATTACGCTAAGTGGTCGCGGGTTCGATCTCCGCTCGGTACCTACAAACATTTGTGTGCATGACATGTACATAATTATAATGTATCGGTGTTTCTATTTATAATATGTATGTATGTATTGACGAAAATAAAGCATATAGGTAAGTAATGTTTATTCATTATCTGGTACCCATAGTACAATCTATGCTTACTTTGGGGCTGGACAGTACTGTGTGAATAGTGTCCAGTGATTATATATTTATTATTATTTAGTTTCCCTGTTGAATTAATTACTTTCGTAAGGTTGAAAAAATCTTATATACTTACATTTTTTTTCAGAATGTTTAATATACAAATATCAGGATTAATTGCTCTGTTAAGATTCTTTGTTGGAAGAAAATATAATCCTCTTCGAGGTGGAATTGATTCTTGTGAATACACAAATCAAGAACTGTTTGCTGGCACAGTAGCATTTACAGTTTTGTTATTGTTACTCCCTACAACCCTGATGTATTATATTGTTTTTACTGTGGTAAGTTGTTTTTTCACTTTAATTGGTTAAGGCAAGTATAATATCGCACGTCTTGTACAGTTCGCCTATTATAGTGGCGCAGTGTGGGTGCCGGCTGCCTGGGGCGGTCGGTGGTTCGGGGTTCCAATTCAAGTAATTTTGCCGCCCTGAGTAAGCCAGTCTCCCAACCACGCAACCTGCTGTTATTGAATATTACGTACCTACCTACTACGCTACGCAGCGTTTTTCACTGTGTTCAAACCCGCCATATGAAATCCCTCATTGAGGTCCATAAAATACGCGCGGCGTATCCCTGTATTGTACACCGAATATTTGAACCACCTTTGCATATCGTGTCAAATTCCTACAACCAATTTTCAGCCTAATGTCCATCGCATAGAGTTCTATTTCAAGTGAGACTTTTTGACATATTTGTAATGGCGCTCCTTGTACTATGGGAGTGCTCCAAGGATCTTTAGTAGGGCCGTGCTGTTATATATGCTATGAGAAATAAACAATCGTTTGAAGAAGGGACATGTGAATTATTCTTTATCAAACAGTTCATTTTACTTGTGGCACTTCTTCGATTCTCTAAAACACAAAATAGGTATGTACCTACTTAAAAACTTATATTTATATTTCAGTTTCGTGTGCTCTCCTTGTTGGTGCAGTACGCTTTGGCGAAATTAATATACTTTGTACACACTCTTCCTCTGTATGTCAGTGTACTATGGCTGATACACTCTCCTAAAGTAGCAGGTAAGTTAAATTGGATTGTTTTTAATGGACCCTCAATCCATCCGCCTAGGGGGTCAGTTAGGAATTTCATTCCTAACAAACAGCAAACAGCTACTGTCCACGTGGGTGATCAGTAAGGAACATAACCTAAATACTTTTTTGTAGTGTTTATACGATAACACGGTGTGACAGGTAGGTATCGGCAAGGTATCGTGGAAAGACGTTAAAGATAATTAAGCCGTCGTTGCTGAAATCTGGTAGAAACCTCTTTGTTAAAATTGTCATCATCATCGGCCCAGAGCAATGGATTAATATACAGGGTGTCCCAAAAAGAGCGTGCCAAACTTAAGGAGATGATAGACTAATAGACGTCCGCCCGCGGTTTCACCCGCGCGTAATTTCTTTTTTTAAATATCCCCCCCTTCCCCCCACATTTCCGGGATGAAAAGTACCCTATGTTCACCGGGGATAGTGTAGCTATCCAACAGTGAAAGAATTATTCAAATCGGTTCAGTAGTTTCGGAGCCTATTCAATTCAAACAAACAATAAAATCTTTCCTCTTTATAATATTAGTATAGATAAAATCACTTTAGTAAACTAGTATCACCATTTCAGAGATATGATTGATGTTTATTTTAAAATCCCCAATTTTGACCCTACCTCTTGTTGCTGTGTGTACAAATGAGCAGATATTTTTCTTATTCTTCTTGTCAAATATTCTCGAAGAAGTGATCTATCTAAGGGAAGTTAAATTTTCTTAATTATTTTAAGGGAAACTTGAGAGAGAAAATATTATTTTATTAAATTTTTATGAACAAAAATAATTCCTTCAACTTTGGCCTTCAGTGGTGAAAAAAAAAATGTACTGGCCTGCTGCTGCACATTACATAAATAATATGTAATAGTTTTCATCGTTTTTGCTTTCGAGATTCGGTTGATCTTTAGAAGCAACTACTCTTCAGCACTTTGGTGTTCAGTTCATCATATTTTAACAAAAATGTGCATTAACCACGCTTGTATATTTTCAGGAAATGTTATATTAGAAGTGGATAACCATGAAGTTTCGCCTTTGATAATTCGTATGAAGTTATTGAATAAGTCAATCTTTTACTTAATAAAAAACTTTAGACCACCTGTAGAAGTACCAAAGCCCCTTGTATGGACAAACTTTTTATCAAATGTGTTTATTGGAAAACAAATAATCTGAAATAAAATTCAAAAATAAAACAAGCGTTTTTTTTTCACCTAATTTAATTATGTTCCTCAGTTTTTTAATTGCGCACAAAATAAAAATTATTTGGTCACTGCACACGTGAATGTATAAATGCTTAGTAATTACTAGGTACTTAACTATTTATTTTGCAGAAAACTGGGCAACATTTAGCAATAATTATTATTATTTATTAGATTCGTATTTATTTTATAATATCAAGCTATTGTAAATCAACTAAACCTACAAAAGTACAGTCAAGTTGTGTCACGTAATAAGAGATTTCACAATCATTTTATTTATGACCTGTTGAACTTAAAAACGAGGCATTTTATTGCTAGCGATGAGAGCGATACTTCGCGCCTATCAAGTCGTTAAGCAAAGAAAGACAGTCATGAATAAATTGATTAGTGATCTTTAATATAGCTAATGAGCACATCACAGATGTAAGATACCTAATAACATTCTTATTAAAATTATGTATTCAGTTGTAGAAGCCAGGCCTCATTGGGATTATACTTAGTTGTATTGATATTATAACAAATTTACCTGGAACAATGTGGACTAGTTTCTAACGTATCAACAAAGGCAGCAGAACAATAAAATATTTGTTGTAATAAATTTTGTAAACCTTATTTGAATAATCACAATAATATCAGAGTATCTTACTAGTGAAATCTCTAAACTAAGCGGGTAATATTAATATATTATACTGGTTATCATTACACACAGTATCTAGGTTTATTATAGGGCAAGATTTAGTTGTTATAAACAAGAGATCGTGCTTGTGTTTAATTTTTGAATACATAGGCCTATAATATAATGATTGATCATACAATGTTAGATAGAAGCAATATGGTGATGTTAAACATATTATATTAGTAACATCATGCTGGAAACAGATGAATGACTAACAAACGTTTGGGCGCATTATGTCCAATTTGCAAAATGTCCAACTGTCAAATTCTCAATTGGTCCAGTTCGCGACTGGTCCAGTTCGCAATTGGTCCAGTTCGCAATTGGTCCAGTTCGCAATTGGTCCAGTTCGCACCTGGTCCAGTTCGCGATTGGTTAAGTTCGCAATTAGGGGTGATCCATATTGTAAGGGTGGTTGATGTTTTGGTAACAGCCAACTTGAGAGTGAAAAGCATATTATACTGGTGTTTGTTTAGTCGTTGTTTTCCCGCAACAGAACGCTTCACCTTTAGTCTCTCTTCTTAATCGATCACCTTTAGTAGTACTATCGATTTTTGCAACTTTTTTTTTATAAAGTTTGGCGGGAAAATGAAAATCAAATAATAGTAAATAGTGAATTATCATTTTTTTTTATAAACGCAAAGGGTCAATGATCCCGACCGATGACCGTCCGCGACGCAGCTAGTACCATTGATTCGAGTTTCGTCTATAATCGTAAAACTTTTTAATTGACTAAGAAAAACGTCATTTTTCAATTTTACTACTAAGTTGGAATCACTTTATTCTGGTACTTGTAATAAAACATCATTTAGTCTGTGTAAAACATCTATAACAAACATTTAAACAACTGTTATTTGAATTGGTCATTTTGAGAACTGGACCATTTGCTAATTGGACAATTTGAGATTTGGACTAAGTGCGAATTGGACAAATTGCTAATTGGACAATTTAAGATTTGGACGTTATGAGAATTGGACATTTTGAGCGCGCTGGACCTTTTGCGAATTGGATATAATGCGCCCAACCGCTAACAAACACAGATTATTTATTTACTAGCACAACTGAGTAATTTATAATAAAATTTAAGCCCAACATACAATCGAGACTCGAGTCCATGTGTTCAACAATGCAATCATTTTGTATAGAAAACTGAGTAAACTTATTAAGGACAAATGTTTATTATTTTCAATTCATCAAAATATTACACAAATTATTCATGTTAAATACATGTCTCTATAATCTACCAAATTTTAATTACCAAATCACTTAATATATGTATTTTATGTACATCATATGTATTACTACTACATATTATAAAAAATCCATATATAAATAATGTAGTTATGTTTCATAAAATTTTAGATTGATAACAATTTCATACGTACCTCTTTATCTACTATATACATAAGATTTTCCAAAACATTTTTATCCACCAAGACTCAACACAGAAGGTAGTAAATTAACAACAGAAATCTTGAAAAGATTTCTTGTATTTTTGGTAATTGAATATTGAATTGTTGCGAGGTAATAATTAGCTAAACTATAATAATAGTATAATTATTGTGGAAACAAGAATTAACCTAGAAATAACTGATTATCTTGTTTTATAATTACTGCACATTTGTACGTACCTACTTCAGGAAAACAAAAGTTATGGCTATGTTAAAACTATACGCAAAATGGATGTCACAAAATATCGGTGCCAAATAATATCTTTAGACGTGACTACGTGAATAACAATAAAATTCTACCATTATCTGTAGTGCTAGGTCTTCGGTGGGAAGGCCAAAACTTTTACATGTATTTTATTTACCAATCCTTACCTATTTCGTTACCATCACAGATATTAGTAAATGAGGATAACGTGACTTAAATCACAGTAAACGTTTGACAAAATTAGCAAGACATATCATCAAGTATGTAACAGATAGCACATACATAAGTTTTGCTTGATAGTGTGGTACTACGCAAGCGAGGAGCTGCGCGCTGCAGTGAAGAGTAGACGCGGAGAGAGTATCAGACGGTTTATTAGTTCTTGAGTACACACCTGTAGTCCTTATTGACGTCGGAACTAGAGTTTGGTGAATGCTCCTTAGGTCTAACTGTACCACGACACGATGCTAACTTTGATTCCAAAGCCTACAATGAAGAAAAGTACATGATATGAATGAGTTAATATTAGTATGTGAAAGAAAATTAATGTGCGTTAGCCAACACCGTAGTGCAATATGTAAATAAATACATATTTACAACAAAGTACCTATTTCACTTGTATGTAATAACCTGAGGAACATACTTAAAAGCTATAAATTAACATTTGGATACATAAATCAACCGAGTGTAACATTGATCAGTTGTAATACCAAGCATTTTCCTATTTACTTTATTCTATTTGTCTTAGCTACAACATCATAACATAACCTGTAAAAATTAGAAATAAACAATTTCGAGTCATAGAAAAATAGTGATATGGAAAATGTATAATATGTATGTACACTCAGGGGCAAAATTAACCGCCCCCTTGGCTTTTTTCATACAAACGTGGTCACTTTAGCGTCTCATAGATAGAAAACTATTTGCAGCTGTACAATGATTATTACGTCAATGGAGAGGCCAACGCCCAACTTTTGAATCACAGTTTCAAAAATTGCCAAAAACCGCTCCATTTTCTCAAAAAGGAAAAACAATAAACCGAACTCAACGCTCCATGAGCGTTGGGCCGTTTGGCCTCTCCATTGACGTAATAATCATTGTACAGCTGCAAATAGTTTTCTATCTGAGACGCTAAAGTGACCACGTTTGTATGAAAAAAGGCACGGGGGCGGTTAATTTTGCCCCTGAGTGTATTAAAATCTAGTTAAAGGTCTAGTTATACACTGTCTTATCCTCGATGAAGGAACTTAAACGCAATGAAATTAGACGTGAACTTGGAGGATCTTGACGTTTTTATTGCAGTGCTGTATTTATAAATTAAAATGAAAATAGCGAAGTATGTAAAAGGATTTTTTTGTTTTAATTAAAATTAAGTAATTACTATTCAATTGAGTGTCACCATCACTCGCGCCCACGATTCGGACCATGCCGACGATTCGAACGCATCGTCCGCGCCGAATTTCATTTGACGGGGACTATAAAATCAGCAAGATTTCATTTAAAAAAATATATTCGTTGCATTCAATGTCTTTAGCGCGTTTATCTGGAATAACCATGCATTCACCTCATAGGATCACAAGTGTTCAACATTATTACATTTACATGTACACCATTTAGTTTCCGAGAAAAAAATGCCAGACTGGCAAATACTTTACTGCAACTTTTTTAAAAATTATACTTTTAAGTAAACCTTTATCTTAAGTTTATACAATAACAATTAACTATCAAAAGTAATACTAATGTTGCAAATTAGTAAAGCTAAACACAGATTCAGAAAATACTCTGCTGTATTGGCTAATATTAGTAAGCACTAATAAACACTGCATACTAACTACAAGAGCACTACTTATTTAAATCTATAAGTTTCTTTTGGTTGTGGGAAATGATGTTGTACGTCGCTGGTACATCAGTGGAATGAAATGGAAATTAATGACGCGGTATGTGCCGCCTCATCCAAGATACACTAGTCGCGGAACAATTCCCGGAAACATTTATTGACGGTTGGAAAATTGTTAATGCAAATAATAAAATTTGTTAATTGGGATAAAGTTTGAGTAATATAAATGAGGTGTATAGCTTGGTGCCCTCTTCTTGCTATTTTAAGAGATGCTCATTCAACTTAGTACTAAAGGAGATCATTTTTTTTGGGCCTTTTCTGAAAGTGCCGGCCACCAAAAAAAAATAGTACGTATCGATAGAACTAGCCATTTGAAGAAATAGTTTATATGGCACGAAAGTTGTAGGATCGCTCTGAACCAAGTTATACAAGTTCTAAGATTCACTATTTTCATAGTATTTTATTGATTTCTGAAAGTGCTGGCCAACAAAAAATAATTATTCATATTGTTAGAACCAGCCATTTAAAGCAATAGTTAATATGGCACGAAAGTTGTAGGTTCGCTCTAAACCAAGTTAACCAGGATCTAAGATAAACTTTTTTCATACATTTTATTGATTTTTGAAAGTGCCGGCCAACAATAAATAATTGTACATATTGTTAGAACTAGCCATTAGAAGCAATAATTAATATGGCACGAAAGTTGTAGGATCGCTCTGAACCAAGTTATTTATACTAATTCGATTTTCATCATTTTCATACAATTATCGACTTCTGAAAGTGCCGGCCAACAAAAAGCAATTGTACACATTGTTAGAACTAGCCATTTGATACAATAGTTACTTGGCACGGAAGTTGTAGGATCGCTCTAAACCAAGTTATATTAAACAGGAATGGGCTAAGGGTGGATCCTTAGTGGACTCCGACAGTGGTGGGTAAGGGTTTTTTGTCCCCAACAGCGGTTCGAACTGTAGAATATGAATCGCGGCACATATTATAGTGGATGACGTCAACATAAGCCTCAGGAACCCTCTTGGATCGCAATGCACACCAGATTATCGCACGAATAACACAGTCAAAGGCCTTCTCCATGTCTAAGAACAGGAGATGTATAGGCATATCTCTTGTTTTGTATCTCTCCATGGCGACCCTTAATACAAAAACGGGATCCATGGATCCGGGGTAAAAGCCATATTGACTCTCCGAGATCGAGCAAGAGATTTGGACACTTGCTACATCTTGAAGAGTTCTTTCTTTCCCCGAATCTCCACGTGTACTAAGTTGTTCCACCACCAAGTCTCCTTGTCAAGCTAACGTCCACCCTTAGACGTATAGCAAGCACCACCTTTGCCGCCTCGATCATGGCGGCTTGAATCCTATCCCAGTGGCTCTAGACTGGTTCACTGTCAGCTCCGGTGCACAGTGGGTCCGGCTTGAGTTTAACGCACAGATCCATGACAAGTGGACAGTTTTGTGCAGTGAGACTGAGCCCCCAGTATGAAGTAGAATTGAAGTTCGCCACTTTTTCAATGTGTTGACAACTGATAAGATTAGTTTTAGCCATATTAAACATAATTCTATGTTTCCCAGCACTTTCAGAAATCAATAAATGTATAAAAACTAACCCTCAAATCATCGAACTAGTATAACTTGGTTCAGAGCGATCCTACAACTTTCGTGCCATATTAACTATTGCTTCAAATGGCTAGTTCTAACAATATGTACAATTAATTTTTGTTGGCCGGCACTTTCAGAAATCAATAAAATGTATGAAAATAGTGAATCTTAGAACCTGGTTAACTTGGTTCAGAGCGATCTTACACCTTTTGTGCCATATCAACTATTGCTTCAAATGGCTAGTTCTAACGATATGTACCATTATTTTTTGTTGGCCGGCACTTTGGGAAAAGGCCCAAAAATGTATGGAGCCTGAATGATCTCCTTAATGATTATATTGTTTTAATGATTACAAGGGCAAAATTTCCACCAAATAGATGTTGTTAATGATTCTAAGTTTTAATGCTTATTACATTTTTTCCTACCAATTGAGTGCTTTGTGATTTTAAATGTTTATGAAATTATGTCAATCCAATTAAATTGACTAGTTATGTCAATGGCTTTTTCTATAAAGCTAAATTACCCTGTTGCTAATTTATTTGTACAGCATACAGTATATAGATTTTTTTGTTAAGAAATAACTTTATTTACAGTGATTTTATAAAACTAAAATTTTAACTAAGTACACAATAAATATTGTATATTTTGTACAACATAGTTATTATCTATTTTTATGATGTCTATCATCAAAAAGTTTGCTTAATTTTTGTCTGATCTTGTCCTCTTTTTGTAGCAAAACTCAGAAGGTTTTCAAGTCCTTCTCTGGACCGCACGGCAAAAGATCTCCTTAATTTTCCATTCTCGCCTTGTGCTGCCCTTGTAAAAGGTGTCTCGGAAGCTCTCTGCTGTGTGTTAGGAGTTTTGTGTGGTAGATTAACACTTTTTTCAGGTCCGGAGTTTCGGCGGTAATCGTTTCTATATTGTATAGGCTCATATCTTTGGTTGCTTTCGCTATCCCCCTCAGCTTTCTTTACGCAGTCCTCAGGCGAAGATATTTGGTGATTACCCGCAGCGGGTGCCGCGCATGAGCATTTTACCTTACCACAATCATGGCAAAGAAACCTTTCAAGCTGTAAGCAATAAATAACATGCATACTACTACACACAACAACCATGCAATCTAACATAACTACAAATTTACTAATTATTTATGTACAGTGTTCATGAAAATAAAATAACTATACTTTTTTCAAATTACTTGGATAAATCTGTAAAGTAAATAACTAATACACTGCCAAGTAAAAATACTTTACAAAAAACTTTTTACTTTCTAAAATATGTCAAAAATAGTATGTCAATTATCTTTGGACATAATAGGTTATACATATTAGACAGATATTTGGCAGATGCTACACCCAAGAAGCATAATTCTTATACAAAAAAAGATCCAATCTGCACAATATTATACACAAATACATATGCCTACATTCAGAGGCGGATTATCCTAAAGGCAAAGTAGGCATGTGCCTAGGGGCGCGACGGTACCAAGGGGCGCGCGGGCAGAATTGTAAAATTAAGAAAAAATATACAATATGTATAGCATAAAATTAATTGCGCCAGTAAGTTAACCACCTACTTAGACAATAAAAAATAATTATTTTTGCCCACAACCTCAATTCGCTTCAATTTATAACAAAAGATTTTCACGTATGGGACTGACTAAAACTTACGCCTACAAACCTTGTCGATGGTACGACGCATGATCTCTGATTGAAGTTGGAAAGATACAACCGCAATGTTCGTCGCGCCGACTGTAAGTGAGTATCGGACGTTCCTGCTTCTAAAATTGCGGGGACGAGAGTGCGGTGCGGGGGCGGGAGCTAAGCGATCAGGCGCGAATTTTTGTCGTCGGTTCATCGATCACTATACTAACTCGCCATTACACTGAAGACCCGCCCGAAGTCAGCGTTGGCGAAATCGAGATTGCTCTTGGGCAGCTTAAAAATGGAAAAGCCCTTAGAGAGGACGGCGTTACTACAGAGTTGCTAAAGGCTGGAACCCGTACCTACTGAGGGAGCTCCAAAAGCTTTTTAACGCTGTCCTGTTCGAAGGGAGAACTCCAAAGGCGAGGAGTAAGAGTGTGGTCGTCCTGTTCTTCAAAAAGGGTGACAAAAGCCTGTTGAAGAACTATCGATCCATTTCCCTTCTAAGCCACTCCTATAAGCTATTCTCAAGAGTGATCACGAACCGTCTTGCGCGAAGACATACAGAAGACCGAAGAGTATAATAAGCCTGTGCTTAGCATTTGTGGACTATGAGAAGGCCTTCGACTCGGTTGAAATCTGGTCCGTTTTGGTTCTGGAGTCCCTGCAGCGTTGCCAAGTAGACTGGCCATGTCGACCGCCTCCGTGAAACAGTGGCTAAGCCGCTCGGGTATAAAAACCCGGAGGTCGTGGGTTCGATTCCCGCCTTGGGTCTGGTTGGTGGTTGGGCTTTTTCACAGTCTGACTGGCTAGCTACCATCCCCACAGGTGAAATTTTTTACCATCAGGTGGGCTGCGTGTCTGTCTGCCAACTGATGTGGTATTTAAAAAAAATCCAAGTGATGAGATGTCTAAAGCAGCCACCATATCCGTCCAAGTATAAAATCAGCAGACAAATCCTATACCACATTGCATCGAGGAGTGAGACAAAGGGACGTCATCGCCCCGAAATTGTTCACAAATGCAATGAAGGACATTGTTTAAGAAGCTGAACTGGAAAGGACGTGGCATCAATATACCTACCTAAATGGAAAATACATCTCTCACTTGCGATTTGCAGATGACATTGTCAAAATGGTGGAGACGCTGCAGGACCTACAACAGTTGCTGAATGACCTGGCTGATTCTTCTTTACGCATCGGCCTACGGATGAACTTGGACAAAACCAAGGTCATGTTCAATGAACATGTTCTACCGGAACAGAACACATACTCCTAGCACCGTTGGGGTAAACGAGTTCTAGAGTGGAGACCGCGTCTCGGTAAACATAGTGTAGGACGCCCTCAGGCCAGGTGGAGGGATGATCTGCACTGGCAAGATGGCTGGCAGGAGCTGGATGCGAGTGGCCGAGAATCGATCAGCGTGGCGAGCATTTGAAGAAGCCAGAAGATATGTCCAGCAGTGGACTGTTACAGGCTGATGATGATGATGAAAGTACGAGTTATTTTTAATACAGGGGCGCCGATGAGATGCTTGCCTACGGCGGTCTCAACGTTTAATCCGCCTCTGCCTACATTGAAAAAGAATTTTATGAACAGGAACATTTTCTAAAAATTGCAATTAGCATATTACCTTCAATAAAGGGAAATTATTTATATATATAATTTTATTATAAAAATTTATTGACCACAAAATAAGGGTACAAAAGGGGGACATAACTAAATACATATACCTATTTTTTACATAATTATAGCAATACATAATATACTTACATAAATAGTTATAGAAAAATCCTGCTACAAAATAGTGTACAGCTACCTAACAAATTAGCTAATATACAGTGCTTCACTTAATAGCATCATTAATTAATATACCAGGTATTCTAATGTGAAGAGTGCTACTATAATTATTACAACAAGTTTAAGTAATGGTGAAAGTATGTTGATTTGACTCACCCCTACTTTACGGAGGAGGTCCCCTACAATATTTATTGCTGATACTCTGGATGATGGTGTCATAGCATTACCATTGATTTCACCTATAAATAAAAGTAAGTAAGTAAGTTATCATGAGGCCATATTAAGGTTTACAATCAAACTGTTAAGATAATAAAGTCTAATATCATACGCTTTTGTGGTGATGAAATTGATGTCTGTGTTTCTATTTCAACATGGGTTCTAGAGTTGCTAAGTATCCCATTAATGCCTTGAGTTTCATTTACTGCATCCTCTTTTTTGTTTGTTGGGGGAACTAGTTCCATAACTTTTAATTCTTGTTTCAGATCTGTGAATAAAAAACAGGGTAAAAATATTTTTAGTTTATTTATTTTATTACTCACTAGCTTTGGCCAGCAGGTTTGCCAGTGTAGTGTTAAAAAAAAGAAATTTATGGGTTATTCTGATGTATAAAAGCCATATTAATGTAATGTAAATTTCTATCTTAATTTGGCAGTTTGTAAAAGAGTAACTAAGAAACATTCATCCGTTCATCTTTACAAACTTTGCATTTATTATTTTAGATTAAATTCATACATATCCTAGGAGATACACACATTTCCTAGGAATTGTATACAATTCCAATATAGTATTAGGAAATGTATAAAAAGAAGGCTTTCTGTAATAAAACATGTGTTTGATAAGGTGTAATGAATAATAACTTTGGCAACTTATATTATTAGTGAGATAACAATGTATTAAACGACCGGAGGTAAGAATTAACAATTTACTATTTATTTCAGTTACCAAAACACTGACATCTTAGATGTTTTACATTTCAGATTGCTATTTAGAAAATGTATAGGTTTCCTAGGAAATGTGTCTAATATAATTTATTTCACAGATTTCCAGGCAATTTTAGGAATTTCATACAATTCCTAGGAATTGTATACAATGACGGATTACATACATTTCCGTTAACAGATACATTATTTTAATAATGTATTTTATCAACAAAACCTACATCATTGCCTTAAAATGTAGTTTTACATACCTCTAGCTTCATCTGTCGCCCTCTGTAACTTAACTCTTAAATTTTCTATTTCATCTACTTCACTTTCTAGAACAGCATTTCTTTCATATGCTTGATTTAGCAGTGTTTCTATGCACGATACTGACTCTGATATAACTCTGAAAAGTTTAAAAATACTTATTAATAAATTGGAAAAACTGTTATAAACAACAGGGAAAATCTGTTTTACGTTGAAAGAAAAACAGAATGTCCAGAACATATTATTTTATAGAAAACCATACCTTTGACCTCTTTCTAAATCATCATTTTTTTGCTCTAATTCTCTAATGTAAGCAGCTTGCTTATCTTTCTCTATTTTTAAAGTCTGTAGTTCATTTTCCAGCGCATTGGTTTCATGTTGACTCCTCTCCAATTTATTCTGCAATGTTGTTTTAAAAATAACATTATAAATGTAAAGCCAAATGGAATATTCTATTCAAATGTTAAACGAAACTCAGAAAATAACAAAAGATGTGTTAATTTATTCACTATTTACAAAATATTCCAAAAATAAGTCTATTAAATCTCACCCTAAGCATTTCAATTTCACTTTTTAACCGCTGATTTTGGTATTCCAGATCTCTGTTTTGTTTTTCAACTTGCATCAATGATGCTTCCAATTCCTTTTCAAGCTGCGCAGAGTTCTCTGTGTATTCATCTAGCTCTTGTTGTATATCGTTGGCCCTAAATTACAACAAACATGAGTCATGAAATAACAATCACTACAACAGGTTTAGTGCATTCTCAAGGAATCAGATGGCAAAAAACTAATTTACTTACTTTTGCTCGTAGTATTTGGCCTGTTTTTTCCAGTAATCCACTGAATCATTATCCGATTGTCTTGGAGATTCCATTTTTGAAGCAAAAATCAACTTTCAAGTAAATAATTTTCAAGGATGTTCCTGTATCACAACATCACAAGATGAAATTACAGGTCTCTAAGCAATTGATAAACACTTGCATCCACAAAATCTTACTGGGATCGTTACGAAACAATTTTGTCGTGAAATTCTCAACAAAGTGGCCGTTAAAACGCAGAATGGATTTGTGTGACACACACAACTTGTCTTCTCAAAACAAGTTAAATGCCAAAAATAAAATGGCGATCCGCGAATCGCGATTGATTGGATTGAGAATCTATGGGTTTTATAGACCGACAAACTTATCTGTTCCGGTGGCGGCGTCGCTACTGTCGATTTAGAACTGTCATTAAATAACGTTTTTGCATTGCATTTTACGTAGATCCAATTTTGGCCACCAGGGGCCTTACCATGAGCATTTAAGAAAACCATCCAATCGCAGTGCAGTTTTCGAGCAGGGCAGAATCAGGCCTGCTTAAAATCATACTATGACCCCTTAAAAAGTGAACGACTATTGCACTGTTTGACATGAAGGTGAACGGTTTCTTTTGTCTCTGGTCTTTTTACCGTTCAATCGAATTCGTTCGAAAATCCATTGAAGATTTTATTTTCGTTTTACCGGTTTTTAAATTATGTTTTATAATACGAATGCTCTAGTAAAACCGCGTTTTTATGGGTTTAGATTACTTTATCAGTATAATTTTCTTGATTTACAGTAGTTTTCAATAAGTGAAGCAATAACTATGAAAGAGCCGTGCGTGCCGATTATTCCTTTTAACCTACTTAAATTTTTAAACGTTTCTGACACCAAAATAATACAAATGTCAAGTGTCAAATGCATTTTATTCTGTAATTCTGAAAAAGGCAAAAAAATTAACTTTTTCCGTGATTTAATACGATTTGGTCATTGAAATGCATGTTCTTCATTGAGTATAATACAGTGATTATATACATTGATTGAGAACATGGTTATCAATTTGAGAATACTACGATTTTTTGTTGAATTCTTTGACGAACCACTTTAGATGTTATCTTTCATTATCATTTATCCCCATTGAACACTTCCATGTTCGTTTATACTTTCGAACTTTGACTGAAATATTCTAAGGATAATTTCTGGAGCATCCGAAGATTATGTGGAATGCAGCAGCACAAAGGCTCAACTCTTCAGTTAATATTGTTAATTATTAAGACTAAGTACATGAATGATAGAATATCCCCCCCTTCCCCCCCATTTCTGGGATCAAAAGTACTCTACGTTCACCAGAGGGGATAGTGTAGCTTTCCAACTGTGAAAGAATTATTCAAATCAGCTCAGTAGTTTCAGAGCCTATTCAATACAAACAAACAAACAATCAAATCTTTCCTCTTTATAATATTAGTATAGATAACATGAAGTGATTGTAATATAATTTTTTATTATAATTCCAGTGCTGGGTAGACCTGAAGGCCAAGATTGAACAAAATAATAATCATCAATGATGCTTATAGAAGGACCTTGTGTTGATGAGCTTACGGAAATGATATGTAAACAAGTAACAATGTAATTTATTTATTTATAAAAACTTTATTGACCACACAAATTGGCTACAAAAGGCGGACTTAACACTAAAAGCATTCTCTACCAGTCAACCTTTAGGAAAAACAAAATGCTTGAATCCGGCAAAGAGCAAACTAATTAATAAGTAATTATCTTCTGTCTGCACTTATATTTGCTTCTATCATACTATAGTATGTGACAAACTTAAAATCATTCATGTTTTTATTACAGAGTTCTACTTAATCAAGAACATTTGACAGAAGCACATTCAGTACCTAACTGCCAACAATGGCATAGGTTACTTCAGCACCTATTGAGCCATTGCCACCTTCTGCCTACAGCTTCGTGAGTGTCTGGTTCAGCATCCCAAGTTGGTGACATCACCCTTTTGCAGAGTGGATATCCAGAATAACCTAAAATAAAATATTATTTAAGTTTCAGTTTGTACTGTGTGTGCCTGTGTTCTTGTTAGATACAGTTGAAGGAAGGATACTTCCGTTGTTGTCTACTGTTTTTAAGGTGTTTTGTAAGTCTATTAAATCAATGTAATTATGCTAATCTTATTATTTATAAGCCCATTGTGTTCTTTTGTTTAAGTTTATTAAAAAATGTACTTAATTATAAAATTATTTTGAAAAAGTATAATGGTTTTGATTTTTATAAATAAAGATAAAAAATAATATAATTCATGCACGCAAATGTTTGTACCCTGTGGGGATTGAACCCGCCCTCTGGTGTAATAGCCGACTTCTCGACCAATAACATCAAATAGCTCGTCACTTAGTAGGTTTAGGATGAAAATACAATAATAAATATTACCTAAAAACCATAAAGCCTTATTAGTGCTCAGCTTTCCAAGTGTGGGCAAAGAGCATGGTTTGACCAAATGAAAGAATCTTGATTAGCACTGGGATTGCTTGCATCTACACTTCTAATTTTTGCATATTAGCTTCTTAGCATTGCAAATCTGGAAATATAATGTTTAGATTATTATTATTTTACCACAAGTTGTAATGATCGAAGTTCTAAATACTAAAATCACAGTTCACTTCTTTATTTGCTTACCAACTGGACATTCAGGCTTTGTAAACAAATTAAATAGACATAAACAAATTAAATAGACATGCTTGTATCATAAACATTCCATTTCGAACGGGTCACTTATTTTGCGAAGGCGACGTAGCTTATTTCTTCCATCATAATGGAATTCTGTTTCCAAATACTTAAAGAATTCGTCACACTTCTACAAAAATAGGTGTAAATGTTTTAAAATAGGTTACTTTTTATTTAAACGCTAATTTTACTTTCAATAATCCACTTCTTATCAAAAGATACTTACGTTTGACAAAAATACTGACTCCTAACCGGGGCACAAGAGACTCATGAACATAAGCCCGAAAAGGTACGGAACAAAATTCGACGACAAAATATGAGATTCACTCACACAATCACAAAACAATTCTGTTAAAGCTACTCCAGAGTAGCTTTTTAAGGATCGGTTTATTTGACGTTTCGGACGTTCAAAAGACGCTTTGCTTGACATTTAAAGCCGCTCATGGTACGAAACGTCCATACAAAAAAAAGGTGAACGGTTGTCAAAACGTCAAAGTAAATTGCCCTGCGACTGACCTGCCACAGGCCTGCTTTAAGGTTGTCATGGTACAATAAAGCAGAGCAGTTCAATTTAAGTCCTGCTATAAGAGCTCATAGTAAGGCCCCAGAACAGATAAGTTTGTCGGTCTGTATAAAAACCATAGACTTAATATATAAAACTCACTGACTTTTAACGATTTGGCAAAGAAAAATTTTTCATGGAACCTATTTTTTTCTTACAATTTTTGTTGTAGTGAGTGGTGCCATGGTTGGTGGTGCCTTGTAAAATAAACTCCTTGAAATAAACATTATTAACTTGCTAAAAATTATCTTGCTAAAAAACTATTCTTTAGAATTGTTCTAAGTCTAGCAGTCATAGTAAGATCATCATAACATACTATAAAGATTTATGGATTTAAGTAAACAAATTAAAATTATTTTAACGTTCTTTTTTTTTTTTTTTTTTTTTATTATATGGACTCTATCCCGCGCCTGTTTGCGGCGCGGTGATTCTGCCAATGTCAAGTGATTTTAGGGAGATTCTCCTTGCGTTAAAACATTGGTGTTAAGATGTTTTAACGCTTCATGGAAACACTGGAGGATACTCTCAAGGTCACGGGGGAATGGACGCCATTGCGGTAAGAGCGTCTCATCTACCGATGAGACACACTACACGCAATACCCGTCCATTCAGTCAATTTGTTTCAATCTTCTTATTTATGACACTTCGTTACACTTTACTGAATGAAAATCACACCACTTTTCAACACCAAACTGCACTAGATCACAAATAAAAAGATTTAAAACTAAAAGACGCGTGGACCCATCGCCTACCCTCCAGTGAATCTTAACGTTCTTCATAAACGCATTCCGCATGACGTTGATAATAGCTGTCACTGTCAGTCCAGTTGACATTTGACATTGAATAAACACACAGTTGATGCGATTTGGAATTTTGGATTATGATATGAATGCACAAAAATTCGTCAAAACTTAGTAATTGAGAAGATCTAGTATGAGGCTTAAGCTTGAGCAACTTTACCTTAATACATTCCGAGTGTCTAATAAGTGCAAAACAGTGTTGCAATGCCTAGTAACCAGCGATATAATTTCTGAATCCTTGTTGTTATTGACTGACGTGTAATGTTTCCAACAGCGGACACTGAAGATATCGTACAGGTCACGTCATTAAATAGAAAACCAGGTGTTTCTAGCGATGTGCGAGACTCGCCTGAAAATACACAACTTGCTAAACAACAAAACAACAGAGAGATAACTTTAAACATGTTGATCAAAGAAATGGTATTCTGTATAGCCCTTGCTCTAACAACGTACGGAGCACTTCATAATTCGTAAGTTAATGTAAAACTTATTTACTGTAATGCATTTACGCATTTTTATTACTTAGTCTGCATAAACTAAGCTATAAATAAGTGTTGATAACTAATATTTCTAATGTTCGTTTTTAATTTTATAGGCCAACAAAAGTGTCCAAACATCCTCAAGCAGTGAGGTTCTTTAGCCGGGATTCTGGAGTGACTGACTGGTACAGGGGGCAACTGAGCAGTGCTCTCTCTTTTGTGTATAGTGTGGATGTGTCATTTGTGATGTATTATGCTCCATGGGATGCAGAATCACAATATGTCAGAGGTGAATTTGAAAAAGCTGCTGCAATTTTAGGTGATCGGGTAAGGCCTGTTTTATTCTTTAGTATTTCAGTATTTTTTTGTCCTGGAACACAGGTTTGATACCACTCAATTTCTTATATTGTTGCCATCATCAGACAGTGATTAAATCTTTAGATATTCTGCTGAATATTATTAACCCTTTCAATGCCAATGTCTGATATATCAGACAAACCATTTTCGTGCCCACCACGCCAATGTCTGATATATCAGACAAAAAAACATGATCAAGAAACGTTATATTTTTACTTGCGTGAATGAGTTGAGTATAACCTAATAATTTTTTGGATTTTTTTTTTTATCGTCGTGGCGTGTGGGGCACCATTTTCGGAAAAAAGCGTGGCGGGGAAAGGGTTAAACATTATCTATTCATTTTCATTGCAGGTGCATTTTTCTGCAATAAATTGCTGGAATCCTGGCAGTGAATGCAGACTGCAACACAGCAAGATACCATCATGGCCTATTTTAATGGCCTATACTGTAACTTCTAGAGGTGTTCTTTACAAAGGTACCTACTACCTCCATTATTTATTTTCCACCTAAGTTCAAGCTTACCTATAAAGACAGAACAAAAACATGAATAACTCCTTCCAAAAAAAATCATTCTGCTACATAGGTAAAAAAATTAAAAAATCACTAACATTTATTGTTCATTTAAACAATTCTGCAATATTTTTTTTGTTTCATTTTATGTGGTTTACTTTTAGGTCCCAGAGATGCTCATAGCATGGTGAAATTCCTAGAGTTGGTAATGAAACCATTGGAGAGAGTTTCATCTACAGAAGATCTAGTCACTTTATTATCAATCTGTGATGTGGGTACAATATTTATTAACATATTATTATGTGGGTGTAGTATATAAGTATACTACATACCATCGCTTAGCTAACAAAACCGCACAAGTTGAAAAATTGGCCATGTAACGTTTTATCCTTAAAAAATCTATTCAACTAAGTAAAAAATGTTATATGACCAATTTTCAACTGTCGCTGTATTGTTGCTGACAATATGGTACATGTGTTCAAACTGTATGTAAATGGTGTAATGAAATGCTTTTTTTTTCTACAGTATTAACTATCTCCTTGTTAATTTAATGCCTGAGTTTTTCATCATGGCAAGTCAAAGGTCAATGTGTTAGATTGTGATGCTCGATTATTCTGAATAGAATGTATTATGTGTGCATGTCTTAATTTGCTTTGCTTTTATGATTTATGAATAAATTCCATGACTTCTAGACTGCATCATGCATCTCTAATATATTTACCTCGTTTTTGCAGGCTGTTGCAGTTGGTTATACACCACTAACTGATACTTCAAAGTTTTACAATATATGGTACTATGTTGCACTAAAGGCTCGTGAGTTTGATTCTGTTGGTGAAATATGTTTTGCTGTTGTAACAACATCGGATTTAGCTGTAGAAATAGGAATTCAAAGTGTACCAAATGCTCGTCTTATGCTATGGAATGCCACAATGGTAGGTTCTGTTTTATCTTTTCAGGCCCGTATAGTTGCCAAGTGGTGCCTTATCTCAAATCTTATTATAGCATGTAATGTAAAATTCAAAGAATCCTAATTATGTTGAATTTGTAACAGAGAAAATAACGTATTTTAAGTTGTTAAAACTGGACTCAAAGTATTCCCTAAAACTTACCTATGTTCATTACTTCCTTTGACCAGTTACCACACAGAATAGTAGATACAAGGTTTTGAATTCATAAAAATATGTTACTCTTGAATGTTACAGTGTAAACAATTTAATGTAAATGATACTTATCTGCACACTACTGAATTTGCAAATCAAACACATTAAGACAACATAATAAAATAAATTAAGTTAAGTAGGTCTAGGTTCTGCTAGCAATTGGTTAAACATTTATTTTGTGTACACATTCTGAGTTATTTTAGTACAAAATGTTGTCTTTTTGCATGCTTTCAGAATTATAATAATTTTACGATGACTTTATAAATCTGTGCATATTATATCACATGAGCTTAATTAAAGAAGGTCATAAGAATAAAAAAATAAATTGTAACATATCCCTAATTGTTTGTAACTCCTCTTTCCACTCTTAACAGAGTGGTAGTGGTTGATAAAACAATGAATTGTCGCATATGTGCTCTCAAAAGTTACCTCCCTTTGCCTCCTTAAGTTTTCTCCAATGGCGAACATTTTCGGTCATAGGAGTCTAGCTTACAGATTTGGTCCTGCCCTAAATCACGATCCATTTTAACCGATTTTACGGGTAAAATGTCCATAGAACTTTAATATCTGTAATTGCACAAGTGAAAATAGATTTTAACTTATTGAACTTACCATTGTAATAGGAATATATCACTGAAGACGATCATCGACCGTGGAATGAATCTTCTCTTTTACAATGGGTGTTGGAAAATTTCATGCAGCCTGTTGGAAGAATAATACCAATGTGGAAAAAGGCGTTTAGTTTTGAAAGATATGCCGACGGAAATCCAATATTGTTGCTATTTACACCCCTCAATCCATTATATGAACAGTTACCTTCTTATGCTTTGGTAAGTTGACATGTCCTAACTTATTAAGCAAGTTTATATGTTCTATCGGGCAAAAGCAACCATGCTGACCTTAATGTATAAAATGAAAATGGCAATTTATTTTCAGCTACGAGAAGTTGCGATGGAGTATTACAATTGTAAAGGAAACGATAGTTACCATTGGATATATGAACTAATAAAGTTACAACAAATTCAAAGGTTGCTATATCAACAAAGAAATTACGATAAATATTGTGAAGAGTTAAAACTACGGAAACCGGTTCAGAGAAGTACAACTTACAAGAAAGAAATAGTGTCGCACAATAACAAGTATCCATGGTACAATACTACACACAAGACACAAAAAACGGGATCATTTAGTTTTCTATGGAAGCAAAGACAGGCTATATCGAAGGTTTTAGAAAGTGCTGATGATGAGTCTGAAATTCTGTCTACAATAGCGATGTTACAACACTGTGATTCAAAAGTAATGCCAGCCGAGAAGGAGTTCTATGATATTTATGAACAGTGTGAGAAGTATGAAGAGAGTCTAAACCCTGAAGAAGATGTAGAAAATGATCAACAGACAAAGTAAGATATTATTTTTATGTTATAAAAATATCCTGAGATCATAAATGTCATTTACAACAGTTTCAAACTATCAAAGTGGTTGCCATTAAAACTAAATAGAAACATGCCTTACCTTATGGTTAATAAATGGTTGTTTTGTAAAAATTAAGCCGCGAATGTGCTAGTCACCACTTACGGTATTTTGGGGGAGATGGGAGAGGGCGTAATTGACAATAATATTTCTCGTTTGATACTCGTAAATCTCAGAATAAAGTTATAAGTCGTGTTTTATTATTAACACGTTCATTACCAGTACGATTTTCATGATGTCTTCTCGGATGCCGCCTACATTTTACGGTAGACTCGCCAGGCGAGTCGCCGGCACTGGAATATAAGATTTACGGGCGAGTCGGTGGCACTGAACGTGTTAACGATACACGTCGGTACACCATACGTTACGTAATACGAGAAGGGGCAGGCGTTTCAGCACTTACCACTGGCAAGCAAGACCTGCGGCTGCGTGTGGGACTCGCGACTAAAAATGATGGTCCAATTACCCACTAAACTCCCCCGCTTCTCCCTTCACACCCGGGAGGGACAAGCCGGTGCCTTCTGTCGATTTTGCCGGCCCTTTCTTTTCCTCTCTCGTCCAGCGGCTTACCATATCGTATACCTCAAAAGGAGACTAGCACTTGCGCGCAGTTTAAACTAATACATTAAAATTATTAAATAAATCCATTTTCTTTTAGTTTGGAGACGTCAATGTTGCCCAATGAAAACGATCCGTTATCTTCAGAAAATCTTGTACTAGATAATTCGCAGCATTTCTGTAAGATTTGGAAGTTCGCTAACGAGCTCGGGCGACCCGTGGCCCCGGCGAAGGTGTCCCGCGGCGGCGACGGACGGAACATATCGCATATTGACGGACTTGCGTGTGAAAAGAACTTCTCCTTGCATATTTTAGCCGTCGATAGTGTTCGAAACCACCATTTTGCTGAGTTCCTAGGTTTGGATATTGTAAATAAAAAAGATATGACTTCTGCGGTGATTTTAGATACTAAAGTAAGTTGAATCATTTATGTTTAAATAGTACTCATAGTATTGAATTAACATTAGAAATAACACGCGGTTTATTAGACGCTACAATAAACGAGAAGGCATTAAATTTGTATGAATCCAATCCAACGAATTAAACTATGTATCCAATTCACATTCTTCATATGTCATAAATATAGCACTGCAACACTGTGATGTTATTTTTCAGCTTGAGACACAATACTTTCTTTCTGAGGAGTATAGTGCCAAATCAGTGAGAGACTTTATTTATAATTTTACACATAAGAAGTTAAAGCGTTCGTTGCGAACGCACGTGAAGAACGAGCATACACATTACTTCGGGTCAAACAGTGACTTGGAGTCGAAGGGGACCAATGATAGCACAGTTGAGATCATAGATCTTACAACACACAGTTTTAGAAGGATAGTGAGGAGACCGGGGACTGTAAGTAAAATTTAATAGAAATAAAGTTCATTAAAAGTTACTTCCTTAACTAAGGAACTTTCTGCCTATTACATAAATTGGTGGCGCGATTTTAACCTTGATTTTTGTCAGACCAATTTTGCTGAGAGTTTTGTCGACTATTTATAATATAGTGACTGATTAGATATAATTTTACAACAAACCATCTCTACAATGAATAAAGTCATAATATGATCGACAAACTTCACCATGATGTTGGTGGTGACAAAGCCAGTGGTGATGACTGGGAATAGACCTGATGTTGGTGTTATACGGTTCATTGGTTATGGCGGAATATTTAAACTCGATTCAGAAATAATTCAAGTCGAGAAATTGAGTTGGATGTAGGTATCACAAGCGGCGTTGTGTTGTGTTTTCGAGGTGTTTGTTTGCGCAACACTATCAATCGCACGCAAGCAGGGGTACAGGCGGTCTTCGCTTGACAGAGAACGGGTCTATTCGATTCTATGCAAAACATCATTACATCATGCCCCCCCCTTCCACTCCCGTCCCGCTGAAACACGCGGTACAGAGTCCGGAAAACATCTTGACGCTCGTTTGTTGGGGTGGGGGGAAATTCGCGCATGTGCACTTGCGCATGACCAATAGCGCACGCGTCTCCTGTCGCCCATATACTTGTGCCCAATTGCGTACGCGCATCTCAAAATTCGCGTTCTGCGCAATCGCCACCCGATTTTAAGATGTTTGCTGGGCAGCCATAATATAATCGCTGGTGGCGAGCATTAGGATGTCCGTCATAATTGGTTCGTATTCCGCTAGGTGAGCATCGTGTGCGTGTGCGGCGGGTCATGCGGCGCGACTGCCTCAGCGGCGGCGGGCGCGGCAGCGCGTCTGCTGCGCGCGAGCGGCGTACCGGCCGCCGCCGCGCGTCTCGACGCGCGCCGCCACGACCTGCCCTGGCACTACACCGTCACCTACTACCCGACTGTGTTCGTTTTCGCCGCCGACGGGTGAGTCTAGACAAGTGGTTATTTTAAGAGACCTTCTTAAATCATACTACTGAATCATCCATTATTTACTGAACTCATTTATAAACCAATTTGGTGAGTGAGAGTGTCAAAGGCCGGACGCCCCCTTTTCTTAACTCTTCCCCATGACCCTATCCCCATTCCCCATACCTACCTGTCTCCTCCCTCTATATACCTTTAAAAGCGGGCAACGTACAGTCAAAAGCACGTCAGACTATACACTTCGGACTTTGTACCACTCTTATGTCGGGGGCATAAGTGCTATTATCGTACTGCAAGTGTTTACCGTGATGTGCCGTTCACCGTACCTTAGACCTAGTCTCAGGTGTCTATGGTACTGATCACTTACCATCAGGTGTCACACTTAATCGTCTTCCTCCCTCTCACATAATTATTTTAACGAAAAAGTGATCATAAACAGTTTTGATTTGTGACCTTCCTAAGCATCGATTGATGTGTGAATGTTTGTCGTAGTATGCGCGAGGCGGAAAGCCGCGCGTACCCGGCGGGCGCGCGCGTGACGGCGAGCGGCCTAGTGGCGCTGGCGCTGCGGCTGCTGGGCCCGCGCCACCACCTGCGCGTGCGCCTCGAGCTCTGCGCCGCCGCCATGGTCAGTATACACCTACAAGCTTATCTGGTACGGGGGCGGCGTCGCTACTGTCGTTGTAGTACTGTCATTAAATATCGTTTTTGCCTGACATTTCATATAATTTTGGCCACCGGAACAGATAAGTTTGTCGGCCTATTGGTCGGTTTTAAGGATATAAGCATGCAAAGATTTTCTTTTAAAGAATTTAAAAAGTGAACGATATTTTTTGAAAAACAATATGGCGGATCAGCACGTAGGCCAAAATCTCGAGTAAACTACATTATTTAAAACTGATTTGAGTGAATAGTTAGATAGATAGATACTCTTTATTGCACAAAACACTTTAGGACAAACATGTTACATATAATAGCTGTATAGGCGGACTTATCGCTAAACAGCGATCTCTTCCAGTCAACCTTAGGAAAGAGGAAAGTATGAAAATAGATTGATTGAACAGAATAAAGGGCAGTGCAAGACAGAGAAAGAAAATATATAAAATATAGTTATAGTATAGTTTGACTGTTTGTTTTTACCTAAGTACCTTTGTTGTGTTAGGTAGATTTTTGGAATCGGTATCAGGCTAACCAACATACTGACTTCAAAAGTAATAGTACCTAATTATGTACTTGTACATTATTTGTACATTAAATTACATACAAAAGACGTGTTGTTCATTTGATGTTTAAAGTCGGTTTGATTTTTGCTAATCCATTAAGTTATGTCTTAATATTTTATTGTCCTTTTACCTAAGCGCTTGTTCACGTCAACGCGCGAGCGCAGTGCTCGCTACATAGCCGCGCGCGCGTTTTGTACGTGAACACTTCGATACTACGCCATATGTTTAATATTTCGCGCCCGCGCCCGCGCGTTCACGTGAACAAGCGCTAAGTCATATCTTTTAAATTTAAGGAAAAATTGCTATTTTCCGACCGTATTTGCTGTTTTTCCACTCTGTTGAAACTCTCCCGAATATGATGATAAATACTAACATAAAATATCTTCATTTGAAAATAGGCAATCATTTTACTCCTATCAAGGTATTGATGAAAAATGCTTGATCCACAGATGGCAATCGAGAAGAAAACATGTCTGAGAGAATTAAGAGAACACGTGACTACAGTTATAGCTAGAAATCTCAAGTACTGGCGGCGGACTGAACACAGAGAACTAAGGGACGCACTCTTCAAAAGACTACAGCACTTACACCAAGTATCACTAGACCTTAGCACACTCCACATCTCTGATCTTCATGAAAATAGTAACAAACAGAAGACTTTATTATATTCCCTTAGTTTATTATCGAATAATTGGAACATCGACGCTTCACTATTAGGAAAAAATGTTTCTTCATCTGGAAATAGTTGATATTTATTAATATTTTGTAAATAGTGTACATTGCTCATTTATAAAGTAACTATGTTATTTATTTTTAGATCTTAAAGCGTTATTAAAATGTTGACTAAAAGTCTTCCCTTGTTTCATTGCTCCCTTATTTAGACTAGGTACAGAGTCCGACAAACATCTTGACGCTCGTTCGACGGAGTGGGGGGAAAATTCACGCACTTGCGCATGACCAATAGCGCGCGCGCATCTCAAAATTCGCTGGCTATTCCACTTATCCCACCTAGCCATCCCACCTGGGTGGGAAAAGTGGTTTTTTTTCACTCTTTCCACCCGAGTGGGATAAGTGGAATATAAGTTCATGCCACTTTTTCACTTTTCCCACCCAGGTGGGATGGCTAAGTGGGATAAGTGGAATAGCCCAAATTCGCGTTCTGCGTAATCCCCAACCGATTTCAAGACGTTTGCCGGGCACTGTACAAGGATGAAAGCAGGGCACAAAATGTTATTTGAAATGTTTTCTTTGACATTTTATCTCATTTTAAGTATTTGTAGCATGTAAAATGAAATTGGCAATCAAACTCTGATTTGATGAAACTTTTTATTATAAAAAAAATCTATTAGAACTCGACGTCCCGACCGAAGAAGGAAAGCGTGTTCTGCCTGGTGCTTCTGCGCCAGCCACGTACCAAGTTCAATATCGTAGACACGGCTTTCTTCACGTATGATTCTGTAGAAAATTATTCTAAATAGAAATAAAGCAATAACATACTTAGCTGTATGCAGCTAGGTTAGGACATACAATATATTGTGACGGTTTAGTTTATCGTGAATCGTGATCATAAACTTTATCTTGTTAGATAATTAAATCTAAAAAAAAAGGAATTGTAGAAAGAAGGAAAGGAACTGGCATAACGTGTTAAGTGGTGTTAATTTGGGTGTCTGGGTTCATAATGAGGTCAAACCTGATTTTTAAAATGCATGTAGGTATATTCGTAACTCGTGTGTAGCCTGTGTGATACAATACCTAGTGACTTGGTAAAGTACCTAAGTATAGCTGATTTGATCTTAGATTATCGACAATGATTATATTAATGATTAGGTAGTCATTAAACAGTTTTTGGAGCTTGTGTCGCTGAAAATAATGAC
Source organism: Mecyna flavalis (assembly GCA_949319885.1). NCBI lineage: Eukaryota > Metazoa > Arthropoda > Insecta > Lepidoptera > Crambidae > Mecyna > Mecyna flavalis. Next base: position 9,155,677 of record OX439435.1, on the reverse strand, counting down.
TTATTAGTACACAAAGGAAGGAACATATATAATTAATATGCATACTAAACAAATAATACACAGGCATAATGCGTAAACCATAATAAAGATAATCAATTATCTATAAATAATATCAGATAATTACGAAATGACAATCAATATGTCTGGGAATTTAATCAATCAATCGATTTTGACAATTATTTTAATAGAATTTTAAAATGATATGCTTTTTATGGACATTTCAGTTTCAGGCACATAGCCCACCTGATGGTAAACTGTCACTGCGGGCTATTCCATTTAATATTGTACGAGCGTTGTGTAAGTAGATGTTAGTATTTTTTTATTAATATAACATTTAAAACAAAGTAAAATGTCACTGGCATTGTTTGATAAAAGTTACTATTTACGAGGTAAAATACCCTACAAACAGCAGGAGTATACAAGCTTGATTGTGACTGTGGGCTCTCTTACATTGGACAAACCAAAAGGAGTATCAGTACGCGAATAAAAGAACATATCGCGGATATGAAACACCGGAGGTCAACGAAGTCAGCAGTGTGTGAACATGTACTGGATAAGCCCAACCATTACATTCGCTTTGATAAACCCCAGGTCCTTGCCAGAGAAAATCGCTATATACCCAGGATGCTACGCGAGGCCATTGAAATTAAAAAATATCCTAATTTCAATAGGGAAGATGGTTGGAATGTACCACCTACTTGGGACCCAGTATTACATCTAATGGGTTCCAATGGACATCACAATACTGTGCAGCTTCAAGACACCATCAGCTCCTACTGCGTGGATAGGAACGTATTGAATGATAGTGAAGACGACGGTTGCTGATTTTTCTAAAATAATTATAAAGTGAAGGTAGAAATAGCAATTTAAATAACTGTTTGACGCATAACACCTGAGTCATACCGTGATCACGGCTACTGAAAAGTAGTCGAAACGTCGGGTTTAAATTTCAAAAATGTAGAATATACGCGAGTTTTCATCCGTTTAAAGTTGTTTTATTTTAATGAGGTAAAATATTTTTATTTTTTAGGTATCTAATCAAATCATAAAATAATTTCAGAATAGCTACTAGGTCTATTCATACCTACCGCTTACCGACTCAAGTGTAAAACGTTACAAAATAATGAAAGGTTCAATGTTAATCCCTTAGGGTAGTTAACCCAACAGGATGACAATAAAGTGATAACCCTTCGATGTCACTCACCAAGAGTAGCGCTGTCCGAGTAGTTAGGGAACATTTGGTGGTAGGGTCTCACGAGGTAGACCAGCTCGACGCCCACCACGCCCGACAAATAGTCGCTCAGTGTGCCCGCCACGCGGCGAGAGTTGTGGCTGCTTTGCCGGACCTAAAGTTGCAAAATATTTATGACAGATTAGTTTAAAATATCCTTTTTTTTTTTAATTAATAGACTAGACTCTATCCCGCGCTTGTTTGCGACGCGCTGAGTGATTCCGCCAGTGTCGAGTAGTTTAATTCCTACCAACGTGTTTTTTGCGTAGTTTGACAGCAGCTGTGTTCATTACATTTAAAATTGAAGCCTCGATTCAGATGTTCAGCACAGGATAGAAGCACTTAAGGAAAATAAATGCTTTCTAGTGAACAACGGAATGACCTTTAAACGAATAGCCTGTTGGTCTAATGAGTTGATGTTGTTGCAACTTAACTAATGAGTTGAGCCTTAAGTCTGCCACATGAAGGTTACCTAAAGGAAATCAAAGCTTTCGATATCAGAGAAGTCACACGTTTTCTGGCAAAGTGTCCCTCGATATCATAGACCGGAGCGGGCGCTAAACAATTAGGTGGCCGTGTGCCGGACTGATAAAGCGTAGAAAAATTATCTGACCTCGTAAAGACGTCCATCAGGCATACGTGTTTGCCTTGCAGTATATTCACCAATGTCTTGAAGAGTGCGGTAGTTGCTGGGCTGGCGGACCGTGTATCGCCACGGGTACAGAATATATTCCTATAAACAATAACGAACAGTAAAAATACACAAGAATTTAAGTACAACATTTACCTACATTAACTTCCCAAAATAAATATTTACTCAAGCAACTACGTTGGAAATAGGTAATCAATATTTCGCCTCGTTGCAATGCGAAACTTTAGTCGCATATGGTAGGATAATTGATGCCCGGGTGGATCTACGAGGGCGGTCAAATGTCATGTCCTACGTGTTTACTCAATAACCATTCAATTTATATTTCAATAAAACAGTCATTCGGTTCTTATATAAGTAATGAACAAGGTTTTTATAAATTTACGGCTATAAAGAAATAAATAAAAACGTGATTAATAAAATATGCCCAAATATTAAGATTTTTGCCATGTCCGAAAAGCACTACTGCTCGTTCAATTAATTATATTAAATCATCATAACTGTTTTGAGCACACATTTTCTAAGAAATATATATTACGTTTATAACACTACCGATTAATAAAAAACAAAAATAGTTATTGAACCATTTAGTTCTCTAAATATTGGATCAAAAAAAGTTTACAAAATTAAGTCATTGGTCAGCGCAGTTCTTGTTTTCAAGATTATCGCAACTTTGAGACATAAGGTAGAACACTTAAGTGTGTGACCAGACACCCCGCCCTGCTCCCCAGTCGATCAACGCACTTCACCGCAGAAAAACGCACGTTGTTGGCTCTGATAAGTTTTTAAAGTTCATTCTACAACAATTGACACTTCTATAGTCATTGTTATTTCTCTATCTAAATTCAATTTATATTCATGCCTACGTTCTTTTGCAACAATTTAGAATAAAGATACAAGTGTTTAATAACGTAATCATAACATTAACTAGCTGCCACGCCTTTTAGACGTGTTTCGACTTGTCCTTTTCAAATTCATCATTTGTCTGAACGTCATTGTTCTAAATCTTGATGAAGGTGACAATGACGCTGGTTGAGAATAATGACAAATGTTGTTTATGACAATGACTTGCGTTGAGAATGATGATTTTATTTCTTTTTACAGTAATATTTCCTTGATATCGCTATGAAACTAACCTATCACGTATTGCTGCTACATGCTGATAGTCACCAAACAGGCGACCTGCATCAAAAAATAAGATCCATCACCAAAACCCTTTCTTCTAAAACATGGGCTATTAGAGAACCCACAATGCGAACTACTGACTGAAATAGATGCAATATCTGAAACCTGGAAGGACCTGGACTGTCAGTCTTTGTTTGGAGATCCTCATGCTCAGAACTATTTCCTGACAGAGCCCATGACGAAGAAAAAGAGCCATGTACTGAGTACATGTATTGAGGGACGAAGTTCGGGTCGCTATCAGGCGACTAAAAAGCGGAAAAGCTACAGGAAGAGATGCCATACCAATTGAAACCATCAAAGCATCAGGGGAGTATGGTGTCGATATCTTTCATACCCTGTGTAACAAAATTTGGGAATCAGGAATCTGGCCCCGAAGTGGACTCACACAGTCTTCGTACCTCTACATAAAAAGGGCTCCACTAAAATATGCAGTAACTACCGCCTAATAGCCTTAATTTCACATGCAAGTAAAATTCTATTGCATATAAATCTAAGGAAATTTCTCCTAAACAGGCTGGTTTTGTGAAAGGGAGGGGTACTCGTGAGAAGATTCTGAATGTGCGCCAGATCATTGAAAAAGCCAGAAAGTTCAACAAGCCGACCTATATTTGCTTTGTTGACTTCTCAAAGGCGTTCAACTCAGTGAGGTGGCCAGTATTTTGGGAGACTCTCCTGGCTATGGAAACACCTAAACATCTGGTGCACCTTTCTTGGAAGCTTTATGAAGAAGGAACAGCATCGGTGAGAACGAACGACGTGTCACTTTCATCCAAGTGCCGGGGTCCGTCAGGGCTGCATTTTATCACCATTGCTGTTTAACACCTACACAGAATTCATTATGAGAATAGCACTCGAGAATTGGTCAGACGGAATCACAATTGGAGGTTATAGAATTTAAAATTTGCAGTATGCAGATGACACAACCCTATTTGCAACAAGCATCGGCAATATTAAAGATAATCCCTGTTGAGTAAAATGGAGCAAGTTAGCCTTGATATCGGTCTGAATTTTTTTTATATGGGAGCAGTCTGGATGACCTCACTCCACCTGATGGTAAGCGGAAGTGAGGTCCAAATAAAATAAAAATTAAGGCTGACTGGCTCAATAGAACAAAGTACCCATTGAGCCAGTCACCCTCACCCTGAAGGCCTGCTTAGATGCCGCTTCACGCCCCGCCTAAAAAGCCCTGGATTATAGGAGGAAGGAAACACATGAGCCGGAAGGGCATTCCATGACCTAATGGCACGGGGCAAAAAAGAGGAACTATACCTCTTGGTACGGGCCACCAGTGTCTGGATGGTATGGGGATGGCAACGCAGTCCGGCGCGTGTTGTTCGGGAGTGAAAAGGGGAGGACGGGATGAGTTGGAATAACTCTTCAGAGCATTCCCCATTATAGAGACGGTAGAGAACACTAAAACTAGCAACGTCTCTACGTAACTGAAGAGGTTCTAGGGTCTTAGTCACTTCTTGATTATCGACAATACGGATATCACGTCGTCAACCTGTCGAGGGCCTCCAATAAGTACTTTGCGGAACCATCCCAGAGATGAGAGCAATATTCCACACACGGGCGAACCTGTGCCTTGTATAAGAGACAAAGCTGCACCGGAGTGAAAAATCGTCTCATACTGTTCATTCCGAGTTTACGGGAAGCTGTTCTGATGACGCTCTTAATATATTATTCCCGTTGGTTCAAGTTGCTACGAACATCGATGCCAAGGATGCTTAGGCTATCCTGTATTGGTAAGGGCGTGATCTGAAGAGTGGAATGGGAAAGAAAAGGAGAAGATTTGCAGAAAACAAACACACCTGTCAGGTGTTTTCTTGGCATTGAACTCGATGAGATTGCTGGCAACCCATTTGGATATGCGGTCCAGGACCTCGTCAAGCTCGGCGACAAGAAGATTCCTGTTTTCCTCGGTTTCGGTCTGTTTAGCCGCAAGTCTTCCGAAATATCGTGCGTGGACAGTGCTGTCATCCGCATAGCAATGAATATTACCTAGTGATAACATGTCATTGATATGCAGAAGAAACAAAGTCGGCGACAGGCATTGAGGCACTCCGGAATTTATTGGGAGGAAGCGAGAAGCGCGTCCATCACGGAGGACACGAATCCTGCGACCCTCCAGAAATCCCGCAATCCAGTCGCATAATAAGCGAGTTGGCAGACTATATGCCGGAAGCTTGGAAAAAAGCGAGCGATGCCAAACACGGTCAAAAGCCTTGGCAATATCCAGGCTAATAGCCATAGATTCACCATGCTTCTCCATATCCTCCCCCCAGAGGTGCGATACGTAAGCTAGAAGATCACCCGTGGACCGTTTTGGTCTGAAACTATACTTTTTTTTTTTTTTATGTAATAGGGGGGCAAACGAGCAAGTGGGTCACCTGATGTTAAGTGATCACCGCCGCCCATAAGCACCCGAGACCCCCTTAGGGTCACAGGCGCGTTGCCCGCCTTTAAGGGTGGAATATGCTCGCTTCTTGAAGGTATTTATGTCGTATTGGCTTGGAAACACCGCTGCGGGAAGCTGGTTCCATAGAGTAGTCGTGCGCGGCAGAAAATGTCTGCAGAAACGTACGGTAGTTGATCGCCACTCGTCCAAGTGTTTTGGATGAAACTGCATTTTGTGGCGGGTTGTACGGTGGTGGAATTTAGCAGCAGGAATTAAACCAAATAATTCCTCGGAACACTCCCCATGATATAGGCGGTAGAAGATGCACAGGGACGCAATGTCTCTACGCAATGCCAGAGGATCTAAGCAACCGGCAAGACTCTCGGCACCGACAATCCGGGTTGCTCGACGTTGGATACGGTCAAAAGGAAGAAGTTGGTACTGTGGTGCTCCGGCCCAGAGATGACAGCAGTACTCCATGTGAGGCCGAACTTGGGCTTTATAGAGTTGGAGGCGATGAGTTGGAGTAAAATACCACCTTGCTTTACCTAGGACACCTAATTTTTTTGAGGCAAGCTTAGCTTTTTCTTCCAGATGACCGCGAAATTGAACGTCGCTCGAGATATCGACGCCGAGAATCCCAATGCTCGGTTGTTTATCAAGAGGAGTGCTCTCAAAATCGAGGGAAACGACAAATTCGGTTTTTTTTGCGGTAAACGCACAGACTTGTGTCTTTTTCGGGTTAAATTGGACCAAGTTAAGACGTCCCCAAGAGGAGACATCTTTTAGGAAGGTCACCATCTGAGACACAAGTCCGTTCCGACTTTCTATCACATGTGCGCTGGAAACATTCGCACGGCCGGTGTAAGAAGTATCACCCGTACTGTCATCCGCATAACAATGAATGTTACTGGTTTGTAACAGGTCATTGATATGCAGGAGAAACAGTGTTGGGGATAGCACACAGCCTTGCGGGACACCAGCATTTACCGGTTTTAAGTCACAGCAGAAGCCATCAACTACAACCTTGATGCTACGCTCCGCTAGGAAGCTGGCGACCCATTTGCATAGTTTCAGTGGCAGACCATATGAGGGAAGCTTCGACAACAATGCCTTATGCCACACCCGATCAAAAGCCTTCGCTATGTCCAAACTGACCGCCAGCGCTTCACCTTTGCTTTCAATTGCTTCTGCCCATCGGTGGGTCAGGTAGACAAGGAGGTCACCAGCTGACCGTCCACGTCGGAATCCGTACTGACGGTCACTGATCAGCTGGTTTTCCTCCAGATATCCTAGGAGCTGCCGGTTTATGATGGTCTCCATAACTTTTGAAAGCAGGGAGGTGATCGCTATAGGTCTGTAATTGGCGGGATCAGAGCGGTCACCTTTTTTTGGGATCGGATGTACTAAGGCCGTCTTCCATGCGGTCGGCACAACCCCCAGTGAATATGAGAGTCGGAAAAGACGCGTTAGAACTGGTGCCAGCTCGGGAGCACAGGTCTTAAGCACGATAGGAGGAATGCCATCGGGCCCACTTGACTTGTTTATGTCCTAGGAAAATAGTGCTTTTCGGACATGTTTTTGTGTGAACATAATGTCATTGAGGGAGCTATTGCACCGCGGGATAGTAGGCGGTGGGTTTCCCCCGTCATCTAAGGTGGAATTAGATGCAAAAAGAGAGCCCAGAAGATCTGCTTTCTCTCTTGCATCGTGGACCAATTCGTCACCCTCCTTACGTAGCGGCGGGAAAGATGGCTTACTGAAGTTCCCTTCGACAGCTTTGGCGAGAGACCAGAATGCACGAGTTCCTGACGGAAGGTGAGCCAGTCTCTCCCCAATTCTGCCGATGTGTTCAGCCTTAGCCCTGGCCACAACCTTTTTTAGGGACCTGGAGGCAAAGTTGTATTCCCTCTTGTGTGCGCAAGCATTTGGATCCTTCCGTGCAACCGCTTCGGCCCAGGCTTGGTACTTCTCCTGCTTAAGACAGTGAGCCTGTTTGCAGGGAAGGACAAACCAGGGCTGGGACTTACCGCTTATTGGCACCATTGAGCTTGGAATAAATAATTCCATGCCCTGAAGCACCACATCAGCTATAGCGTCAGCAATTGCACTCGGATCCTCATGCGAGAAGCAAATTTGCCCCCATGGATAGGAAGAAAAGAAGGCCCGCATCCCATCCCAATCTGCTGACTTAAAGTGCCACACACGGCGGCAGCCCGCTGAGCGAGGCCGCAGTTGGCGCGTGAGTGGCACCTCGCTCCGAATCAGGCAGTGGTCCGATGACCCGAGTGGGGCATCAACGGTAACCACGTAGCCATCCGGATGGGAAGTCAGCAGAAGGTCCAGTAGAGAGGGCGCATGACTCTCTACATCTGGTATACGGGTAGGGGATGTGACCATCTGTTCCAGGTCATAGGCCATGGCGAAGGCATACACAGACCTGCCCGCGTGGTCAGTTTTTTGTGACCTTAACCATTCTTGGTGATGGGCGTTAAAGTCCCCTATAATGGTCACAATCGCAGACGGGACCTGTTGAAGCAGGGAATCAGTTGCCGATTCCAAGTGCTCGAGAAGCCGGTCAGTTTCCGCTTCACCGGAGTTAGACCTATAAAGGCACGAGTAGAAGCGCGGGTGGTCGTCGCAATCTACTCGCAACCAGATGGTGGATAGGTCTCTACCTTCAAGGTTGCCCAAACGGCGGACGCAGATATCGTCCCTAACGTACACGCATACACCGGCGTGAGGCACAAATCTGTGCTCAATTTTGTACCCGGGGTAATTGAGGTATGACGTGTCCGCAGGTGACGATATCTGAGTCTCCGTTAGGAAGAGCAAGGCGGGCTTTTCCGTCTCCAGGTGATGATGGACGGAGTTTAAGTTGGAGTGAATTCCCCTAATATTAGTAAAATTCACTTTGAGCGTAGGTGGTGGTGCTGCAGGAGTATTGCTCTTCCCTCGTTGGACAACACGCGGAATTTTGCCCTCCCCAGAGTACGTAGGGCAGCCTGAGTAGATCTCAGGGAGGGATTCTCCGGCACAGGTTGCGCCGGTACCCTCCTGGGGTACTGTACTATTGAATGCCGCTTCCATGTTGTGGGGGAGGGGGGGGGGTTTGGGCCTCCGGCTATCTCACTCACCAGACGAAACACAATAGCTAGGCTATTATTATAACGCCAGACTTCTGTGAGACTGTGGTACTTCCCCGGTCGAGCCGGCCCATTCATGTTGCAGGCAAACTGTCTGCAACGTGGCTCTACCACACCTAAATACTGATACTGATGATACTGTCGGTCATGTAGTAATGATCTTCTAGTTAGCGGACAAGTTGGGTGGGAGTTGATTATCCGCTCAAACACCTTTCCAAATACAGAGGTTATGATGGCTATGGGTTTGGTACCTGCTTGGTACCTATACTATTTGGACACAGTTCCAAACCAACGATTCAATCATCCAAGAACTCGACATCAAACAGCGTCTTTCTTCCATCGTCCAATGTCGTACTCTCACTTTCTTTGGACATATCATACGTCGAGAAGACATCTGTCTTCATAGATCTCTATGGAGCGACTTGTGGTGCAGGGGAGAGTCGAAGGCGCTAGAGCGCGCAGTAGATCACCGATGCGATGGACCGACCAAGTCAAGGCTACATTCAATGGTCCACTCCATGAATGCACAAGAAGAGCTACAGTACGAGATGAGTGGTGGCGGATTGTAAAGGTTGCTACCACCCCTGATGTGACGACCACTCTGCCAAGAGTGTGACGACAAAGAAGAAGAAGAATATAGATCAATGTGGCCCTTTAAAGCATGTAATTTAAATGAATATTTTCGAAGATAACAGTTTTACAATGCAGGGACATAGCGGTTGAGGCAATAATATAGTATACATCAGAATAACACAGGCTATAATTTATAAAAATCGTTAGGAAATTATATAAATTAAAAACAACAGATTGTTACTAGGTACTCATGATTAAAATCATGTTTCCTACAAAATTGGGTTTTATTCCCGATATTTCAAAAACATTTATAAGTTTGTCATTGTTATCAACACAGGTCATTGTTCTTTACAGAAATATCATTTTCCTAATACGCAGTCATTATTCTGAACGTATTTTTTTCTTCTTTTGTCAATATTTTGATTAGTATAGGTCGGATTTGTGTGCTTTTAATATACAATTGCTTAGAATCTTGAAAACTATAGATCCTATATTGTACTGAAGCTCTGCACGTGGGTTGATAAAAAATCTAAATTTTTTATCAAAAATAACATTCTACGTAGATCCACCCGCCCCATCGAGGCAAAGTTATTGGGTTATATACTTCTTGAGAATGATAGATCCGATTCGTGTCTCCACACAAGTCTTGTTAGCAAGTCGAGGCGACATGACTCCAGCTTTACTACTTACATTCCGCTTTGTGATGAGTCTTCCAATTAAAAATATTTTCAGCACTAAGTTTTCAAAGCTGAAATTAACTAAACCACGTTTTACGGGGTATCGGGACTAGAGATGGATGCTCTTATTGTGTGAATTTTTGAATTTATATAAGGTCACATTTTATTAAGGGGCAATATTTTATAAGAAAATCAATTTATGTTATACACACACAATGCATGATATATTGTTTAAATATTCCTAATAGTTTCATTTTTAACGTTTTCAAACAAAAAAAATCTAATATTTTTGGGAACAACCTGTGTATGAGATGAACTTTGCATGACCCTATTTTCATTGATGAATTATTTAAAAATGGCTTCTATTTATCGCCGTTCTCTTTCTTTTTAATCGATCCTCTCTCTTTGCAAATGTCATTTTAAAGCGGTTCTACTTATCGCCGTTTCTTTTTCTCATTTCATTCAATAAGTGTTACCCTGCACACACTACATAATACCCTAATATTGAATTTTTAAATTTTATTTTGAAATATGACTTACCATCACGTTTTTTCAAGTTAATTTGGACTAACAATTTATTGCACTCGTTATTTAGGTATACGAGTATCATTAACGATGTCTAATAAACGATGTTAAATACAAAGTGATCGATTTAAATAACAATGTGCATTAACTTGGCATGTTTCAAAGTCAATATTTACAATTCTACTATTTAAAAATTTACTTACTATTTACAACAATTGTTGAATGTGCCAAATCCGACCTCCATTTGCTACACACAATCTTACACAATCTGGCACGATCAACACAATGCACAGCAGTTAAAACCTCCCGGTCACTCGTATATCATAGCGTCAAACACACTTACGATTCGCGCACTCGTCACTGCTTTACGAAAATATTCGACGAACTGAACGACACTCCCTTGTAGTCCGCACCTAAGAATGTTATGTAGAATATGTAGCGCATCCGGACGATACGACATTTATTTCCATTTTCAAAATAATTATTACTGGCCAGAAAAACACAAGAAAAAAATAATCAAAATGTTGTATGTAGTATCCGCTGCAAAATAAACAAAATTAGACAGAAGGCATGTATAGTGATGTTTCGGCGGCACTTTGTGCAAATGTCGACACTCCCGAACCTGGCCTTTCGACTTGCCTCTGGGCGGCTTCTTTAAAAGAAGGTATGACTCAAGCTGGCCGCTAGCGGCGCTTGAGACGACTCACAACTACGACACACAAACAGATCAGCCCCCAGCATTAGTGCTGTGACCAAAAACTCGATACAATACTTTCACACCGATATTTTTTTACTAAGAGGATTAATCAAAGCATTATAGAGTTTGCCAAAAATAAATAAATAAGATACACCCCGATGGTCTAGTAGTTGGTACCGTGTTGAGATCTTGAGGTCCTAGGTTAAATTCCCGGGTCGAGCTAACTTTGTATCAGTTTTTTCGGACACAGCTCGGGTTTATGCGGACAATAAAGTAATTTATTTTTAGCTGAAAAAATGAATTAACATGTTAGGGGTTTAATCAACTATGACATTTGAGCATAACAAAAATAATAATTTGTTTAATTTATCGTATTATTACTTTATTAGCAATATCGTAGTAGGTAGTTTGTTTTTTAAACATAGAAACTAAATAATTTATCGAAATATCTTCATTGGTACACAACACTAGTGTCCTTCCGATAAGTTTCTTTTGGCAATTTTAGTTATAGTCCAGTCAACGAAGCTGTAACTTTGCCATTTTAGATGAAAAGCTGAAGCTGGTGCCAAAATTTTTGCTAAAGACTCCGTAATAACATACTAAAAATGCAGGGTCGTGAGTCACCGGGGTCATACGAAAACAAAAAATATGGAAAAGGGTGAAAAAGTACTTTTTCCAAAAAATCTCGAAAACTAACAAAAATATGAGAAAAAGTTTCAGACAAAAGATGTAGAGAATTACTTTGTCTACAGAAAAGATTATTATCAATTACGCGTATCGCGCACCGTTTGCTAGGATATCGAGTACAAAGTGCACTTATTGATGTAGAATCAAATTAATAAAAAGAAGACGGAAATCTCTTTGAATGCACAAAAATAATTTTTAATTGAAAAATTTGTAAAAATTCTATTTAAACGAAAAACATTGTTTGTGCACTTTGTACTTTGTACGCGATTTCCTAGGAAACGGTGCGCGATACGCGCAAATTGATAATAACCTTTTTTGTAGACAAAGTAATTTTCTACGACTTTTGTCTGACACTTTTTCTCATTTTTCAGTTAGTTTTCGAGATTTTTAGGAAAAAGTATTTTTTTCACCCTTTTCCATTTTTTTTTTTCGTATGACCCCGGTGACTCACGACACGACCCTGCATTTTTAGTATGTTATTACGGAGTCTTTAGCAAAAAATTTGGCACCAGTTTCAGCTTTTCATCTAAAATGGCAAAGTTAGAGCTTCGTTGACTGGACTATTAATTCGGTCGCGCGCGAGTCTTCAAATGCGCTATTGTTTTTGGGATTTATGCGATTATCACGGTGTACTTTGTTTTGTAGTGAGGAAGAATTGATTGTGAGAAGTGTAGTGTAATTAATCCTTCTAGCCCCGGAAAACCAGACACAATAGAAAATCTATTGTTAAGCGGCACGCGAGTGCCGGTTCGGCTTTGAGTGGTTAAGTGAAAATTTCGTACTATTTATTACGGTCGCAGGTGCGACAGCGAACGAATATCTACAGTGTTCGGATTTCGATGGCTCGGTCGGTGGGATCAACGCATTTTATTACATCGATAATTTGTTAGTGCGATGTAACGTTTGTGCGAAAAATCTTATTGCGAAAAACCATACAGCGATTGCTCATGTCACCCTAGCTCTGACGCGACAATAATGTGGTTAAAATAAACTGAGTGTGTGCATGAGGGAACTATGAAGCTGGCGTTTCAGAAAACTTTGCTTTTAGCGCACGAGGAGAGAGTCAATTCGAGCTCTCCGACATGGTTGGTATTAGAGACCACCACACAACGACGACAAGTAGGTAAGTACTTAGCATGGTAGTCAATCAATGAAGTCACGAACAGCTGAGAACACGTTGTTTGTGTCGATCTCACACAAACAACACTTGCAGTTTTAGTGCGCAAGTGTGGGGAAGTAGGTACTAAGTAATTAGTGCATTTTAAATTTTATGGGTACGTTCAGTCATAAACTATCATAGTTATTGGCCGTAGTGCCAGTTTGCGTTGCGCGGAGCTGCTATTTGGTTACCGTATAGGTAACCACTTTTAGACCGTAAGTGGTCATCCTCACCTATGCTTTTATAAGAAATTCTACATTTTGAAATGAAGACAAGGTTGAACTATTGTAAATTACCCTAGATCTAGCGACAACTTCCCACGGTGGTAACACTAATGGAGGCCGGCCATCAAGTGTGAGCAAGAGCGCTATAGCTAAAGAGCGAGAAGGCAAGTAGAGAGGCGGGAAGACCCGCAAAGTAGTTCCATTGAGTAAAGTGGTTTGACATTGACTTTTCTAGTATCGATAGTAAACAAGCGTATTTCACGTAATACACAGGTTGTAGTATTTGACTATTAAAGCAAGATGAAAGTCTTCGTTTTTCTCGAAAACTATCGTATTAACAAAGAAAATATACTGTATGAATATCTGTTATTTTTAGTGTAGAATCAATTTTTAAAATATTGCCCCTTAATAAAATGTGACCCTATATATATTTTATTATTATATATTTTAATAATTTTTAAATCATAAACCAATAAAAGAAAAATGTGTCCTGCAATAATAACCTTTTTAGGAGTAAAACTGGCGTCCAAATGTATGGCCAGGTGGATAAACTCGCCCCGTCGCCTGAGGTACTCGCGGATCGCACGCGCTTCGCTCGTGGAGAAAGGTTTCGTGCCTGGGTAGAATTGCGAGCAACGCTCCGGGGTTTTGTGCACGTCGTCTAAACAAATAGAATGGCAGTTATTATACTAAAATTTTTCAGATCGAATCTGTCCAGTGTGACAGCTCTTAGGGCCGCTTACGGGCCACACAACACAGCCACAAAAACACAGAGCCGACTTGTGTAGGCCGATGTTCAGTATACCTTAATAATAATGATCAGTACGAATAAAGGGCCGGCGCTTAGTTCATATACCTACTTGCAACTAGCTTGTTTAAGCGAAGGTAGCCCATGGCTCATAACAAAATTCAGTCAGTTCAATTGATCCTGCACCTCCATCATTTAGCAAAACAGTCAATTATTAGATCAAGATTCAAAATATTATGTATCATCATTTCTGTACTTATTTACCAGTATTTTCCACACGTGAACAAGTTATCACGTGCCATAACAAAACGTCCGCCTGATCCACCGACTGCGGCTACGATTAACTTATTATCATTTATCATAATTAATGATCTTCGCTATCTATCTTATCAGGGGACGACGCAGTGCTCCCGCCAAGACGAAGACACAACAATTAATCATACATACTTTTTTAATACTATTTCAGTTGGCAAACAGGCACGCAGCCCACCTGATGGTACCTAAGCGGCCAATGCGGCTTATTCCATTAAGGGAATCTTCACCAGGTAGCGTTGCTCAATGTGCTGCCAGACTGTAGACTCATCTGATCTTAGAGCCTGCGATTTTAAGTGTACTGGCTCCCACATTAATTTCCCATAGTAATATTACTCACTTTGCATTGAATTTCTATGACTTTCCCAAAACGCATGTAAAAATGCGATTTTTACACAATCATTGGACTAGGCTGTGCAGATTTCCTCACGATGTTTTCCATAATCACCAAGCAGTTTTATTAACTGCTTGGTGATGATGATGGATACACATAGCAAAATCCATAGTCAAGGTTCAAATCATCGACTTCACGCATGTGAAGCGACCTTTGAAACCACTCAGCTATCACCGCTTCTTCTTCAGCAATTTGTAAAAAGGGGGCAGGAAAGTTTTTGTACAAAAAAAATACGTTGCACAGACTAAAACATGGCCGAAAATATCCACAAATACACAATGTACCTTCCAACAATATCGAATCAAATTCTAGATACTAATAATGTTAAGTTCAAAAGTATTGTATTAAGCTGTTTATTTTCCTAATAAAGAAAATAAATAAATATATACTTATTCTTTCTATTTGTGCATCCTGCTCGTTTGCCAAGCTCTATAACATTCAATTCTAGAAGCTTTTTATTTTCATTCTCTAGCGAATCGAATGGTTCCAGTTGGTACTGTAGAGTGGTCTCGAGACCACGTAGATAAGTTGTAATCAGAACCACGGGTTTTAAAATTACCTTGCCAATGATAAGCGAAGTTTCGATTAATATTAGTACCGAAGCACGTCTCCGTTTCTGACTCCTTATCTAGATTCTTTCTCCAGGAGCTAGGACAGGTTCCATTCCTCGCAGTCGCATTTTTCGACCATAACAACGAATCCACGTGACTGTGCATGCGCAGTTTTTGAATAAAATGAAGGCCATCGGGATTTGGCATTGGTACTAAATACCTGCAAACGATAGAAATTCATGTAGTAATAGTACAGTCAACAAACATGTTGTAGAGTGCGTGAGCAGGACCGTAAGCGATTTTTTCAAAAATGTGTTTAGGATGCTTGATAATTAGGGAGTAATCATGTTTAGGGCCCACATTTAAGTTTTTCGCTAATAACTTTAAAACGGTGCGCAGTAGAGAATAAAATTTGATTCAAATACTCATTGTTTGTTTTTTATTCGTGCAGTTTATGTGAAAAATTCAAAGTAATGTTATATTTTGTAAAGAAGGTCTTTTTGAGTCGCTAATCGTATCGGTTAATGTAGGTACTCGTATGTATAATCGATAACTCCTCAGGGTACTTGAAAATGACAAATGTTTATTAGGGCTTTATAAGACGTGGGAAGGTGTACCTAAACACACACTTATCATATGATGAAAAGATTCTTTTATTATTGTTACTTTTATAAGGATAGGAAAAAGGGGAAAATAAAATAAAAATAACCTACCAATTATAATCATTGAAAAACGGAGTTTGATAGTTAGTGTCATATAGAAGCTTATCAGCCAGCTCGAGAATTGCATTTGGAGCTCCCCACACTTCTCCGTTGAGGGCTGCAAACACAATCATCATCAAACCATGTAAAGTCAGGTCCTCCAAAAAACAAAAAGAATAATTTATCTATTTTCAGCAATATATTTTAATAAATAAAAAAAGAAATTCTTTATTCTCAAGAAATTTATAAGCCGAGATACATTATACTATAACTCCCACACTAGGCTAAGCCTGTCTTGTGGGGGTCAAATCAAATTGGATATCAAAGTAATATTGATAATATTGGTATATTGTAATATTACTAAGATAATTTGGTATTTTTTTCTAAATAAAAATCCTATTAAATACTCGTAGGTATATTATTGTTCTAAGCATTATAATCTATAGTGGCACCGGCATATTTGAAAATAAAACGAGGCCATACCGTTGAAGTTGGATTTATTGTGGAACGCATGTAGAGTTTTATTACGTTTTTACTTAGAATATATTTTTATTCATACTGAAAGCTCCAATTAGAAGTTAATATCAATACATTATGTGTTTGTAAGGGTTAACTTACTTTGATTCTAAAAAAAGTTTATATTTTTGGGGCATCGTGAAAACTACATCATTCATTTAACAACCAATGTTTATAAAATTATGATTTAATACTGTCAGTTGGTCACTTTGAATAAGAAGTTAATCCAAGCCGAATGTACGTACCTATTACTAAATAATAATCTGACACTTGGATTAACGATAATGTTTAATGAAGAATCGTTGGTTTAGGGCGAGTCAAACCGATTAAGTTATGGTAGGTAATTTCATCCAATGGAGATTATAGGTACTGTCAAGGAATGCATGCTGTGCACAGTCAAGGTTTTCACACTCCATATTTTTTTTGTTGGTGGTAGAGCTTTTTCAGACTCTAACTACCACTTCAACAGATTAAATCTATTACCATAACAGCTTTGGATGTCGAAGCCTTACGCTTGAAATTAGATCCCGGGGTGACGACCTGACGTAACCAAAACAAGATTCAAAAGTAGAACCTCGGAGTTTTAGTCTATTTCACACACTTGAGGACGGCCTCATGCGTGTTAAATGGTTCTAGTTTCCACAACACGTCTGGCAAGTTCAGTGCTTATATCAGCTGAAGGCTTGCCCTCACCAGAGAAACCACATGGGCGATGGCTACACGGACACTGTAATGTAACTGTGTAGGGTTTTTCGTGGCCGTTAGTGGTAAAGCCGCAAATGAAAGAATAGGTAAGATTAACTGCTTATTAAGAGTGATTGTAGTAGCAGAGTGGTTATAAACATATGTAACTATTCATGCGTAAATCTCGGCACGCACTTATATACGTCTATGTATAATTTTAATAAAAAAAAACGGTCGCTTCTTGCTAATTAAGAACAAATTAATAATATCTAGGGATTTGCATGTCTATTCAGGCGTTTAAAACTGCGATTAATCGTGTTAATCCCTTTTAAATCGTGAAGCATGCGCTTTGTTCTTTTCACGATTAAATAAAATAATATGTGTGTATGTTGTCCCTGGAAACTTTAAGCCTGTTAACAAAATTCTGATATTATTTCTATGTAGTCACAATGTTCGAAATCGGTAAGGAGCCAAAAGACTGCAAGTGAACTACCAACACACGTTTTTCATATTTCGTTCTTGAAAAATCATCATCATAAATATTTATCATCTTTTAAGTGTGTGGTTTTTAATTAGTTATTTTTTTATACCAATCTCGCTGATTTGACGTGATATCCCAGATAGGCCAGGCGCTATATCGTATAATTAAGAGCAGCCCCACAGACTTATAAAAATCTTTCATAAGTACTGGAAAAACAATACTACATATACTTACCTCCAAAAATAAGTATGCCTGGCTTGCTAGTAAACATATCGCTTCGTAGTGTCAGAGCAACTATACTGCGATTTTCGAATGTATTTGGTTTCATGTAATACACCGTCGCGAGTTCCTTGTCATCACGCGCAATCCGTTTAGCTTCCTCCATTACGGTGTTATAGTCGATGTACCCATTATACCTTAGGCTGGACCCCAAAGACCTTACGTTCCTTATTTTAGCTCCCGATCTGAAAATTATTAGGTATAATAATAATGAGATAAGTCGAGGAGGACTCAGTGTCGTAAAAACGCATTCCTCAATATACAACAAGAAGCTATTTAAGAACTAGAAGTCTATGTACAACATTTTGAGCAAATAATTTAAAGAAAAAAACGAGTAGGTATTGGAAATTGGTCTTTTGTTCAAAATCACGTTAACTTACTGGCGGTAATTTCTAGGAGGAAACAAAACTATAAACATAGCACCGAAAAAATACATAATGGCTATTAGGTAAACTTTGATCTGTAAAAGCATTTTGTTTATTAAATATCACAACTTGATCATGAGTATCTTCTAAATAAAATTACAGAAAATTGGTGATTAGAATATAAATAATTATTGTTCTAACAGTAAATAGTACAAACTGTCAATGTAACATC
Source organism: Mecyna flavalis (assembly GCA_949319885.1). Taxonomy (NCBI): domain Eukaryota; kingdom Metazoa; phylum Arthropoda; class Insecta; order Lepidoptera; family Crambidae; genus Mecyna; species Mecyna flavalis. The sequence goes on along the minus strand of OX439435.1, from coordinate 9,137,263 downwards.
TTTTTTTTATCTCAGTTTTATGTTTAATTGATTCAAGTCAGAACAGTACGTAGGTTTTAATAATAATTTCAAAGAAGAGATGATTTTTAAGAGCATTAAACCAAAAAAGACCGTTGTTTTTATAGAAAGTAAAAACTCGGACTCCATAAGTAGTCGAATTTGGCGTTAAAAATATGGAAACAGGGAAACTTTTTTTGGCAAAATTTTAATAGTCAGCATTCACAATTAGTTTTATAGCATATAACTTAAACCCACTAGCCAATTTTTAATCACTGAAACATGCAGATTTTTTCCAATATCCAACCAATATTAATGTTCACGTAAATAAAAGAGTCTATTTGAAACTCTTTTACAAAACAATTTTGCGTGTAATGTACATCTGGCCATCATTTTAAGCATTCTTTAATTGTAGAAGAATTGATTTGCCACAAGTTGTCAAAAGTGCAACATGCGATGTCAAAATATTGAATTTTTATTAACATGAAAACTTGTATAATTTTGATAATATTAGGTTTTACACAAGTAGGATTTTGTTCAGACCTATCTAATGTCACGTACGACGATAGTTACCCCGTGTGTCCTGTTAATTGTAAGTCCCTACGTCCTTTATAGCATAAGTTTTATATGCGTTATGCTTACCAGGACCTGTTGCCCTCTGCTGACCTGATATTAACGTCTCAAATTGTTCATAGTTTTTCGCAGGAAAAGAGCACTCACAGAATACACGAGATGGAGAACCAATTTGGAAACAACGCCAGAATTCATAGTAAAAGTTTTAGATGACGAGTTGACAACTTCTATTACAAAACCGATTGTAGCAATTAATATTCAACCAGTGACTAAAAGTGGAGAAAAGATAATTGTCGGAGGAGTTAGAATTCCACCAATCACTACAACACATCATGGAACTGATCAAACAAGGGATTACACACGTTTTGTACCACCAACTACAGTGCCAATAAGTCGAGTAGACGAGGAACTATTTTTAGCACCTGCTCCCCTTTCGAAATCTCTCGATAAAATTCCACCTATAAAACCAAAAGGTAAGCCACAATAAATATAATTATTTTTTTTGTGAGAAATGTACGATAAGAATATTTTATTAAGCATTTTAATTTGAAACTTTATACAGGACGCAACTCACAGCGAGATGAAAGTCCACCAGCAAGTCCACAATTTCTAGCACGCACCCCAACACTTTACGCCCGTCAATTTGCTCCAATAGCGCCTGTAGCCTTTACACTTAGAGCGACACATTCTCCTCTTAGACCCACCACTACATTTGTAAGTATGTGTTGTTTTAAACTTTTTATGTGATTATTGTTTTTACTTTATAAAAACGTTTTGCGGTTCACTAGAGACCTCAAGAGACTATAGAAACAGGGCCGACTAGAACGCCGCCTTTTATAGATCCCACAAGAACTGAGGTCCCAGTTGACGATGAATACAGAGGTTTTCAAAATATTATTGACGTGGACGACAGTTCTAACTTAATACTTACGAGAACTACTATGCAAACAGAATACGCACCAAAAAGAACATCATCCGCGGAATCTTCTTTTGATGATGAAAACGAACATCATGAAATTAATTATGATGATAACAGAAGGCTTGATAAAGACATAAGGAAAAAGGATGAAAAAGTTATAGATAAGGCTGATAAAGAACCTGACGCTTTATACAATATGATGTTTTATAATGACGAAGATTCTGAAAGCATTAGTAAAAAAACTGATACTTACCAAACAGAAATCTACGATGACAAAGATAAATTTCACGACATTATTGGTACGACAACAGAAAAAGTAGAAATAATACATACAACAATGCGGAATGTTACTAAAACTACTACTACCACCACAGATGTAGATTACACAAATGAAGATGATGCAGACGATAAAAACGTTACCCATAAGAGTTCCTTGAAGCAAGTGCTTAGTGCAGTAACGTCAACCATATCAAAGGACAAAATTAGAGGAAAACGAAGACCAATTTGTAATCTCCTCAAGCTTAGACAACTTAATTTTAATTCTCCCCGTACATTACCTGAGGTAACTTTTAGCATTTCTATTCAAGTTTATTTATTTTTATCAAATAAATTGTTATTTAGTAATCGTCATATTACAGATAGTGGCACAAATGAAACAATGGGCAGAAAACAGTCCTGTAGCGAAATGGGAAGATATTACTCACGGAAATTTAACTAACATGGAAAACCCTATCTACATGATGATTGTGGACGATCCAAGTAGCGGTCAAATAATTTCAGCTAAGCAAACCGTAATGATTGTAGCAGGTATTTAATTTTTTGTCAGTACCTATATGGTGATGATGACAACATTATATTTTTAATGTGTCCGAAAGGCTCATTTGTTTAAGAGCTTGATTTCTGACGACTGTCATGTGACAATAAAATTTGATAGCCGCAAAATTAAGCCAGGTCAAGTACCTACCTATATAAACAGGCGTCTATTACTTAGAAGAAGGGAAAGGTCTGATTTTATGCCAAAATGATCAAAATCATTTACTGACATGACATCAATGTATTGTTTACTATATTGATTTTTTATGATGGCTGTAATTATCTGATGATGACACCACGCAAATTTTTATTTTTTTAGGAATTCAAGGCCGCGATCATCATGCTGTGGCAGCGGCGATGTATGTTCTGTATCAGCTCATCGAAAGAAGTGATGCCCACACTGACTTACTCACCAAATATCGTTTCTGGATTATTCCAGTCTTTAATCCCGACGGATATGATTACTCTATGACATTTCCCCATGTGAGTTTTTAATCACAATATTTTTAAAATGAAATCTGCATATTGTAAAATCAGTTTTAAGTTGATTCCTGTAATTTTATTATTTGTGGAAAAAAAGTTGAGGCTTTTAACGGGTTGAGCATTTTAAATAAAAAAAAAATATTCAGATTCAAAAATATTTGTTTAGCTTGTGCTTTTATTCATGATATGTAAATACGTATAATAAGTGTGATATACTTAGCGAAGGGAATGGTCGAAGAATTTGCGTCAGAATTGGGACATCTGCAAGAGTCGAGATTCCTGCCTCTCTTGCAATTTGTACGGACTGCGCTGCACCGTGCAACCATGCTACGGAGTCAATCTTGACAGGAATTTTGAATACCAGTGGATACCTCGTTAGTAAAACCATCAATTTACTTAATTGGAATCAAGTTATTACTTTTATCATGTTATGTATAACACTATTCTTGTGAGGTATTAAATGAAAAAGTGGTTATAGACCTATAAACACGTTATAAATATAATTAGTAGGTTGGGGAGGAGGCCTAGAGAATCTTCGCCACCTTCTGTGAGGAGGTGCCGATTTGCTCCAAAAGGCGACATAGACAGGAGACGGTGAACTATTTCCCTACGCACCGTTCTTCTTAGAGAAAGCCAGCCGGCACAGGGAATTGCACGAGTCCCACAGAGACATGGCTCGCCTTCCCCAGGCGAGTTATGGTGTCTAATAGCATTTCCCCTTCACAAAAAAGGGTACGGGGATACGTTAGGTACGGTTAGGGACGTTTCGATGCTCTCAGATGTTCCTATCCACCCTTACTACCTACCACCCTATCCACCTCACAAAATTTGAATTGAACCAAGGACCCCGAGATCACGTCCCGGTAAAGCACCACTAGACCATCGAGGAGTTAAAAAATGCTACTTTAAAAATTATATTTTATAACGTGTTTCGTAAAATGAGCAAAACCTGAAAATATTTTGTTCAGAATAACGAGCAGAATCGATTAAACCACTTTTTAATATAGGTAACATTTTTTAAAAAATCTTTATTAAAAATGTTGTCCTGTCTATTTATTAATAGGTAAAGCCGTCACGTGCGCAAACAAACCTACCGACTACTTTCGCGACAAAGCGTCGATGCAGACGCAAGAAAAGATCAGAATTTCTAGTAAAACTAAAAACAGCACAAAAAACTTTTTAATTTTTTTAAATGTATTTTTTCGTTCAGAATTAATTTAATTGAATTATAAATCATTTGGGGTGTCTGAGGTTTTTCTCATTTAAGTTAACACGTTGTTTAACTCTGCCTACAGCAGAGGAGTTGCGCGCGGAGCACCCGTGCGGCTCGCTGCACGCGGGCGCGCGGCAACTCAGCGAGGCGGAGACCTGGGCGCTCACGCACTTCCTGCACGAGCAGCGCACACCGCTCTTCGCTTTCATTGCCTTCAAGGAGGGGGAAGTTCTGGTTAGTGTCGTCAAACTATATCAGTCGGCAAATAACCAACTTTGCCTCTGAGGCTTATTCCATTATGGGACGCACCGCACGCCCCACAAAAATGTAGATGACGAAATGTAGGTGCCTCTAGCCTAGGTGACCTACCCTTAATATCCAGCATGGCTAAAATAGTTTGTACCTTATGCACTTGTAATACCGACGAAAACCAATAAATATTAGGGCTAATAATGTGCTTCCCACATTGCCATAGTCAGAATATGGCCAAAATATTATGGTAACTAGCTAGTCAGATTTTGAATCCTACCTCCACCTCTTAGATCAAAGCGGGAATTGAATCCTCTTGATTAAGACCTAATTATAAATAAAGGCAGAGCTGAAGTCATCAGTCGGGTTACAAAGCTTTTTTTACACATTAGAAAGAACTTTAACATTAATAAATAAATAAAAAGTATCAATAAGACGTATTGATATATTTATGTACGAGTATAATTTATTTCTTTTCAGGGTGTGATGTATCCTTATTCCCACACGAGAAAATTGAGAGCATTTGATCATGTGTATGTAAGTAACGATTTCACAAACTTAGGGATTGTTTTGATTACAGTAAGTTTTTTTATTATACCTATTTGTACATTTGACTTTGGACTGTCGAATCTGATAAAATTCAAAACAAATGATTATCTGATTTGTTATTATTAATGTAAGCATATTTCAATTGTAATCCGTATATCTACCTAACACAAATAAAGTCCCTGACATGGCTAGTCTTCTTTTTTGTTAGAGATATGTGTATTGTGCGGAAAACACAGACCTGTAAACTGTTTCTCAACTTCACTTCACCGATCAGCTAGTGTAAGCCAAATGATCTGTGAAGTTTAGAAATAGTTGTAAAACAGCATTATCTACGACGGAAAGACTCTCAGTTCAACAGTCTCACTATGCATTCTCACCACACTAATACCACCCTCTCATATTTTTGGTGCACCCGCAGCCATTTTATATGATGTTTCAGAGGCAACGCGCATCGCGTGCGGCGTCGGCCGCCTACAGTATCAGCGGGCGGCCGTACGTTGCTGGGCAGACGTCGGAATTTCTGCGTCAGTAACACTATTTCCTAAGAAATACTTAGTTATCATTTTTGTTTCCACTTATCTATAATTTTATTTAGATATACACTACTTAAAAAAAAGTTGATAAAGTCGACGCGGAATCTAAATTAGATTCTCCTCGACATACGATCCTCCTGATCTTAGTCAGTAAAATCAATTGTCAGAAAGATTTATATGTAAAAGTATTTTGATTTTAATGACGCTGCCGTACACGTTAAGTAAACGGTTAGGCTAAAAAATAATTTTAGAAAAGATATCTCATTATTAAAGCAGCCAAATAGGCGATACTTAGATTTTACATCTTACAATGTTCTCGATTTAATATGTATTAAGGTTAACTGTGGTTCCAGCTAGTGCTTATAATCATAAATACCACAAAATTATTTCAGAATAAGTTCTTAGGTAGTATGTGATATCAAAATACGTCATTTCGTTATTAAAAATGTCGATAGATGAAGGGGTGATCAAAGCTGTAATTGTTTGTTTTGTTTGTCATATTGTAATCATGTTATCTTTTTCTGTGTCAATGTACTGTCTATTCTTTGTTATTTTTCCTCATGTTTTGGCCAATAAATGTTTCTTTCTAAGTAAATGTGTAATGTATGGTGTTATCTTTATGGGTATCCATCGGAAAATCGGTTTAGTGCTGTATTAGCAAATTTATTTGGATGAAAACCTTAGTAAAATTGATTATAAATATCATTGCCGATGCCGATAAGATTAGACGGTATTGTTTTCTCTAGTTTGTTTTGTTTACAGCGATGTACGCGGGCGGTATTGAGGACTGGGTCGATGGACATTTGGGAATCGACAACACCTACACTATCATGATGTTTCGGCCCACAGATTCTTACAATACGAAGCTTATCACAGAGGTTATTTTTTGTTCCCTACCAATATGTTTACTTATTAAGGAATTTGATCGCAGATTAATTATGTGATACCTTTTACATATTATTATCTATATAATTATTTTAATCAATGAAAGGTCAGATTTCTCATGTTTTGTTTCAATTTATTTTCATAAAGTGCATTTTTAATTCAGCAATATGTTTTGACTGCAATAATACGTGCAACGAGCTTATTTTACTGAAGTTGTGGTTTCACGTTGCCTTTGCTACATATTTTACACACAAGTTCGACTATTAGTGTGATGGTTTACGCGCGACCTCTAAGCTTTTTCTTCTTTGCGGATGAGCATGCTGCATGCATCAGCTTTGAAAAACTTTTTACTTTATCAATGCTAAAGACCGCCAACTTTTCATGCGTGGAAGGAGATTTTCTCCTTTTATTTAATAATTTTATTATCACAACTATGTACTGGCAATAGCAATGACATGTGTTCAGAAACTGACTCAAATGTGCACCTTGTATTATTTTATTGCACGTGACTATAGGCAATGCATTGTTGCCGATAATTCCAATTACTTTACAATGTCAGTTTATGATTCAAGATATGAGGTTCCTATTTACAGAGTTGTCTATAGAGTTACTTCATAACTCCGTGCATCAGGAACCTGTCCAGTGCATCAGATCGTGAGTTAGGGTCCCACCAATAATAAACATTCTGTTCTGTTTTTTTTTGTACTTCAGAAAATACGTTTTTAGAACCATCGTCGATTCGGATGCCTATAACAATCTGCCAAAGTAGGTGCTTTGGAAGCAGATAAATGTTTGTGATGTATCTAATTGTTTTAGTCCTGTGGCTCGAATTTAGCGGAAGCGGGAGCGGGCCGGCGCGATCACCGCTTGGCGCGAGACGTCACGAGCTGTCACGAGCCGTGCGATCCTGTCAAGCGGTGACCGCCATGCGCCTGCGTGTTGGCCCGCTCGCGCTCCCGCTTCCGCAAAATTCGAGGCAGAGGCCTTTTATTTATATTTTTGTTGCAGCGTGTAGTGCATGAGGCTTATGCAGCGATGGACACGTTGCTACTACAAAGCGTAGAGCCGCTCGGGCCGCCGGCAGTTGCGCTCAAAACAGTCGGCGGTGCATCGAAGTTACCTCTACTGAGCCCCGTCGTTTATCTCATTTATGTTTTTATTACTGTCTATTTAAACGGATTTATAAACACACTCTTAATAAATGAATAAGTATTTATAATTTAATCGTTTCCTTATTTGATCATGTATGCAAGCTTTTCTTACGTGCCAATTTTGGCTTGATAGTGTTTATTTAGATGACTACAGTTGGCCTATAGGAGGAAACCAACTCCTTGGTTTCCTCCTGTCCCTCAAAGTGAGCGATGCTCCCATCGCTCAATGAACTGTTACACTTTAGGCTTCTCTAATCTCCACAAGGCTGGCACCGGCTCGTCCCAATCGGGTGTGAGGGGGAGGCCGGGAGAGTTTAGTGGCTAGTGGACGCTTCGGTCTCGAGTCCCACACACGGCCGCGGGTCTAGCTAGCCTGTGGTTATGGTGCATTAACGCATTCTCCTCCGAGAAAAAAAAGGCCTCTCTCCAATCTTCGAGTAGGTACCAACCACCCCGGTGCACACCGCCCCGGTACCGGGGTCGTTGGGAAAAAACCTTTCAACTTTCAGTAAATAGGTATGTATTTACTCTGATAATAATATACGACCAAATTAATATTAATATTGCTGCAACACAGTCAAAGCTATTAGGGCGGCGGGTACCTACCTATGTATATTGTTTACCTAATATTACATAATTAAATTATATTCATCGATCAGACAGCAATAGTAGAACATTTAGTTTGTAAATTAGGCATTACTGGGAACAATAAATAATTTGTAGATATTATTTTTTTATATATCTTAATAGATACCTACTTAGGATTATTCTCACTAGTAAGGTAGATATCGTAAAGTTCATTTTGACTACGAGTAACAGCTTACCAAAGATACCGTTGTCGTGAAATTACGTTTTAACCCTTGTTATATGTATTTATTACCGACGGCCTACTACTATTCGTAGTTGTAATGATTGGGAGGGGCGGTTTTATACACCAGAGCCAGCGGGTTTAATCCCAGCACGTTACAAATATTTGTGTGGATGAACATGTCTGGTTGTGCTGGTTTCAAATTATTTTATTTTATTTTTACTCATTATAACGAGAGCCGCTTGATAATTGGCGGTCAATACTACCATATCTACAGTCCAAAACTTTACAATGAAACAAAGAAAAAGTTAGCCGCCATACCTATTTGATTCCGAAATGGACAAAGTCCACTAACATTTAATTTTCCGCTTGAGATAGACTCTTTATTTCACAAAACATAATAGGGAAAACATGTGAAATAATATATTGTAGCTGTACAATACAGGCGGACTTTACGCTTCTCTAATCTTGATTTAGGTAAAGGCAATACGTTCAGCTTGGTTTCAAACCAAGCATCACCAATAAACAAAATGTACGGTCAACTGCACATCACGGTATACACTTGCAGTTCGATAATAGCGCTTATTCCCCCGACATAAGAGCGGTACAAACAAGGTACAAAGTCCAAAGTGTTACGTCTAACGTGCTTTTGACTGTACAAACCGACAAACAGATTTAATTTTTAGATTTATAGTATCGGCATTTAAGGATTATTTTACTGATAAACACTGGAAGAACTGCACGCGTCGTTTTTACGTTGCGTCGTCACACATGCTCAATTTTATAATACATGCAATAAATAAGGTTTAAAAATTGATTACAGATTATTTAAAATTATAGGTAAAAGGATAGATAAGCTGATAGGTATATCTATTCATTTGAATTCCGTCCAAGTTATTTCCAGTTGAATGTATACCTACCATTTGTTCTACTTTTGGACAAACTTTTTTGTTAGGAAACATGCCTTGTATACGACACGTGATAATTATAGAGGTGTTGAATGATAATATTTTCGTTGACATTTTTTTTCAAGTACATATTATTATATTATTGTTTCTAGTGCAATTAAGGCTAGGTAGTAGTGAAAAATCTGCACAAACACGTTCTTTGAAATAATTTTTGAAGTAGTAAACAGTGAAATTAAAATCTGCGAAAATCATGAAACATTGTTGTTGAGGCTTTACTCTGTGGAATATAACCGATGGAAACACGATTTGATAAAGTTGACTCAATAAAATAAATTCACAGTTACAATAATTAATTAAAAATAGCAATGGGCAGGAATTTTTTAGGCAACCATCGCGCGATTTGTTTTTTAATACATAAAATTTAATAAAAAAATGTCTCATCTAAATTACAGATGGGTGAAGGTGGTGTAGGCTCCGATCTTCTACTAATACAAAAATGTATCTTAAATAAATAAAAAAATCTGTAGACAACTTTCAAATAATGATATTAATGCCTAATCCATCTTTTCTACTTGATACTCGGACGACATCGTATGTAAGGTAATCCCTACAATCTGCCGCTGTATAATTATGATTATTATTAGTAATCAAAAAGAATAATAAGTTCCTATAGCCGCTTAGATAATATGATTACCTTAATCCGGAGATTGTGTTTTGACATTAGCCGCTTATTTAATTAATAAATGCCCTAAGGTGTCCTAATTGAATTCTAAAACGTGGGATATTTACCTGAATGTAATTTTTATCTACTATTTTTAAATGTACTAGGTCTCAATTTAACGATTTAGGTACCCTGGGTTGAACTGAAAATATATGTATGCTAGAATTTCATAGTTAGGTTAAAAAAAAGGCACTTATAAAGTGTCATAAACAATGACGCTATCCTTTTAAACATTCCTGGGCAAATTGTTAAGCAATTGATCCTATGCCTTCCGGCGCGTACCTACAAGATCTTTCTCTTGTGCGCTCTTCTTAGCTGTGTAGTTGATTTAGTATCTAAAAGACACTATCTGACATCCGGCCGATTTTTTATTTTGTGTTAATAATAATAAAAATCTCTTCGGATTTATATTTACTGCTTTATTAAAAATAAACGCTGCTGCTGTTACAATTTTTATTTTTTGAAATATCGATATTCATTGACTCTTTTGTGCAAGTGGTTTATTTTTCCTGTTTGTCATGCATTCATTTCTAACACGTGTTACTGTACCTTCTGACACGACTGTAGTTTGCTTGGAATGAATGAATACTTGGTTTGATCTAAGTGGTTACTCTCCTTGGACGCTTACTCAAAACAAGTTTGTAGTAGACGTTGGCTTATACATAGATAGACCACTTATTACCACGGTAGCTTTAAAAGATGGAAGTCTGCCTAGTCTTATTCACTAAACCCCAAGATTCAAACGTGGGGGGTAGGTAAGCTTATGAGCTAAGCCATAGCTCCACTTAGTTTCTACTGGACGAAATAGTTTATTAAGTTCATAATACTATGAAAACAAACTCAACTTCTCACTCATAAATTATTAATACACTAGTTTTCGTGCTTGCTATTTAAAACTGTAATTACTAGTTATAATAACATTAAAATACAGACTGAAATATATTCTGTAGCTAACTTGATAATACTAACTAAACAGACACAAATCGATTTGTAAACAAATGAAAATACATTTAAGTACCTACATTGTCTTGAATAGGTAAAACTGAACATATCTAATACTAGGTAGGTACTTCTGACCGTACTTAAATAGTAATACACGGTTTTGCATTGAGACACTGTCTGCTTCGTAACTAATGTTGACTGCGTTAGTAAATCATTGAATAAATACAGTGCGGTAACCTTCGTTAATATAATTATAACATAATTTGCAGCATATAGAACAGAGAATGCTGATCTGATTAGTTCCCCGTGCTTGCGAAAGTGCTAACGGAAGGACCTTTAGATTCAGTCTAAAACGAACTTGAAAAAAACAAGTTTAACTGTGCACGCGTGCAGTTTGTGCCGAGCTAACGCTCTTATAATATTGCATAACAAAAATACATTCAAAATAAATAATACGAAGTATAATTAACGAAGATTAATAAATAATAATTAGGTACTTCACAGGTTTAAAATTACTGCTAATATTAAAATTCTAAATGTATCTTAATGATGAGAGTGATACAAGACTGGCATAAGGTTACTATGTAAATTGCTAATACAGTGTTTTCAAGATACACAATGTTATTTATACTTACCACAAGTGTTATTATGAATAGAAAAGTGAATTAAGGCAATATTTTTACTTACCAACTCTCTAAGGTCCATGAAACTGGAATGAAAAAGTTTAAAAGAGTCGACTTTTTCTGCATTTACACTGAAAAAGGGTGAAATGGTACAACAAGACATCTTATCTTTATTTAAATGCAGACAAAGATATGAAGAATCCACGTTCGGACGTTGGCTAACGGCTGATAGTATTTTATATAAAAACTGTGGAGAGTTCGTCCGAGTTCTCAATCGCGTATCAAATGTGACCTGGTCTTACTCGCCACCAGACACCCGGATATAGTGGGCTCATGAAAACCGGGTGCATAAAAAAGTGGAAGTAAATGGTTTAAGAACTTTTTGAACGGCTCAAGTGACTAAGTGATTCAAAATGGTGAGAAGTTCTTCAAAAGTTACTACGGATAATTTTCAGTGTTCCTACACAATCAAAACTTATATTCGCAAAGCCTCGGGCTAAATTAATTGAATATTCGACTGCTTTATCTGTGATTGTGGTACATAGTACAATCTCTTTTAACTTGCCGTGATTCATACGGACCCAAAAGCTTTTATCGATATCCAAGGATATTAAATTATATTTACCAGCTGGATTATCGAACTATTTTTTAATGTGTATGAGTTTTTACAAAAAAAAAACTTAAATTAAAAGTGTAAAAGTCTTAATTATAATGATTATATGAATCAAGATTATTATTTTATTTAATCCTGACTAACTAAACATTAATTAACTATTAATTTAATTATTTGCAGAGTAACCAAGAAAGTAATTCAGATAATAAAAACCAGGGAGACACGAAACCTCCACAAAATGGACAAACGCTCGTTAAGGTAAATACTTTTTTACTTATTTTTTATTACGAAGAATGTACATAACTTACCTACTTTAAAAATATTGGTGGACAATGAAAATTTTTATTTTTATCGGGTTTCAGGAGTTAAATTTTGACTTATTGAATTTATTTTTATTCAATTTAAAGATGGTTAGCTTTTGAATATAAAAAAATAATTAATTGTACCTAACAAAACATAGAGATTAAATTATAAAGGGATGGTAAATTTGTTTACCCGTGTTGGTAATTTATAAATACGAAAGTCTGCGAGGATTGATGGATCTTTAATTACTGTTTCACGCATTTTCACAATTACAAGTAGGCTTTAGTTTAATGTAGTCAATGGAGGAACTTGTATTGTACCTACTTATAACTTCTGAAAAACTTCAAAATAATAATAATACAGAAATAAGAAGAAAAAAATAAGAAGGCTCAAATTTTTTAAGTTACACTTAAACGAGCATTTTGAAACTACACCCTTGTGTTTGATGGTGTTGTCCTTAAAAGCTTAGTGTTAAAGCACTTTAGGTATAAATTCAGAATACCTGAAAATATGTATATGTATTTTTTAAGTTCATTTATATTATAAACACACTTAAGAAAACAAAGCGAGAACAATTTCAGTTGGATAGTAAGAGTAATTGCGAACCTGGTGCTTGTATTTACCAATGAAAGCTCTATACAAGGCGAGCTTTTGCTGACCTGCCCAAAACCACAGGATTGTTGATGAAAAACTGATAATCTGCTTCAAACTTTTTATGATACGTATTTTTAAAATAGTGTAGATCAGAAATGGATTAACTCGCAATATTTTCATGTTTAATTCTGTTAACTGCATAATTTGTCAGTGCTTTTTAAAAGACACATATTAATCAATCAGGCAGCATATATTTTGTGTCTCTCAAGAATATTTTCTAGCAATATCAACCAATAACTCTTACTTGATTCAACAGTAAAATAATGTATGTAAATTTTAATAAATCTAATGGCCCAAAGTTTTGTGTATATTTTGCGATCATAAAAAAAACCGGTAAACTGACCTTGACATAGTAATTGACCATGTCCATGTGTATGTAAATATGTCGTAGTAGCTAGTCGATTATATAATTCTTTACCAAAATAAGAAGGTCACATTCATTCTTTTAATTTCAATAACACTTGATCCGTCATGTTGCACACATTCACCTTATTGCTATTTCGATGATTAGGTACTACTAAGTGACCATGAGATGCTACCAGACTTCCAATCTATTTACATCAGTACATTTTAGCGAGTGTACCTACCATATTTCGGTAGCAATTAATGCCCTTTTCCTGATTTGTTATTTAACGAAAATCTCTCTAACCATACTAATCCCTTTTTAATATACATATCAATCAATGCGTATTTAAGAAACTCAATGTCTTTTACGCTTTCATGTTTAAAACACAGAACCAATTTTGATGAAATTTAGTAAAAGCTAGGCACAGGTGCGGGTGAAGCCAGGTCGTCTCTACTAGTGGAGACACTGGTGGACAAACCGGAATTAATATAAATAATCCATTGCAGGATAAGATCCCCAAGAATGATACTATTGTAAGATTTTAAAAATCTAACCTAAGCTAAAATTCATCCGTTAAGTTGTAGGTGTGAATTTACATTATTTTATTTTATATTTTGTACCACGGACATTGCATTGTTTTCTAAATACCTACTATATAATTCATTGTACATTTTAATTTTCCTACATTGATTGTCACGTACGAATATTATCCAGATATGAACCTCCATGGTTACTTTGTATAAGACATTTAAATACTTTTTGCTCAATTGACAATAACTATGATGACACTGGCCGCATGAGTATTATATAATTATTTTTTGTTTGAAAATTTTATGTTCTTTTGTTTCTTTTTAAGCGCAAATTATGTTTGGTTTTAATTAATAGTTTAATAATTATTACATATATTTTACAGCTTTTTTTATTATTAACCTAAGTAAATTACGTACCTACTAATATACCTAACATTTTGGTCATTGCAAACCTAATCAATCACCCCCGAACGAAGAACGACTTCGAAAAAAATACCATTTGTAAGTCTTGTAATAAAATACCTAATGTCTTTAAATATCAATGATAACTTTGTTTTTTATTGACATTTACATATTTTACAATTTAATGAACTTTCGAGCTAATAACCTGACTATATTTTCATGAATAGATCAAAATAAATGTGACCAATTGCAGTTGGCATAAAAAATGTTCAGGAAAGAGGACAAAGGATAATAAAAATACAGTGTCTAGAAAATTATTTAAATATGCCACAAAACTATCGAACCATTTTTGTCCGTGACGGTTCGCTGATATGAAAGATGACCATAAAGATAAAGCTAACTTTATCATCCCTCGATCGATAGCACCACATAACATACATACGTCTTCAAGTACCGAGTAGTTACAAATTAATTTATTGTTCTTTTATATTTTTTTATGTAGACATTTCGATATCATCTACGCTGTTATAAATGTTAATGAACCAGATAACTATCGATAGCTGTCATAACAAAAGTGACTCAGTTTTCTATCAATTAATTACTTTCGCCGTGTGGACAATGGGCATCACAGTAGTAAACAAATCCGTTCAAACTTGGTAGGTACCTATGAGGTATGTAGGGTCTTATACAAATCATGTAAATGATATTTCAAAGAGATATCTTCTATTGAGTGGGTTTTTAAGTCATCAGCATTGCATTTTAAAATAAAAGCTGGGCCGAAAAAGTTAACCGTGGAACACCTAGGTGAACCACTTTGGTGTTCCACGGGTCAGAAAGGTTTTTTACCAGGTTACAAAAAAGCTGTATTGTTACTCACGTACAATTAATCTTGTTTAAGGGAGATGAACCGGAGGACAGCGGGCCCGAAAGGGCTATGTGGGGCAATCAGCTGGAGTTCCTCATGTCCTGCATCGCCACCTCCGTGGGTCTCGGCAACGTGTGGCGGTTCCCCTTCATCGCGTACCTGAACGGTGGCGGCGCCTTCCTGGTGCCCTACATCATCGTACTGTTTCTCATCGGCAAACCTATGTACTACCTAGAATGTGTGCTGGGACAATTTAGTTCAAGGAACTCTGTCAAAGTTTGGGCTTTGGCTCCTGCGATGAAAGGTTGGCAAAGTTCTAGCATTATCAGTTTATTTCAGTTGAATATTTACTATGAAACTGTCCCGAATAGTTTGTCATCAAATATGCCGAAGTGCACTACTTTAGTTGTAATCACGTGTAAAAATGATACAATATCAATGATCAAAAACCGGCCCATGACAGCAATATGAATATTAATTCCTGATGAAGTTTTTTTTTAAGCTTAAACTTATTATAATTTTAATATCATTATAAACAATTATCCTAACCAAGCTAATGAGGTGTAAAAAAAATTTTTTTTGAAAGTATTTAGCCACTCGTGCCTAAATTATTTTCATTAGCAATGATAAAGATTTTCTCGATAAAAACGAATACAAGCCAGGCGGTATTTAAGTTCCCAATCATTTGCTTGCTATTACGAGTATAAGCAATCGATTGTCTCTAAAAGAAAAAATGATGATACGAACCCTGAAAATTGAAAGCAGATAAAAAAATTGTTACATAATTTGGTACAGTCGTTTTAGAGTTATGTATGGTGCACATGTGTTTTGACGATTCGCTGCTGGACGAAAATGGCTCACGTGTACTCCTTCATAGAAAATTTATCCAGACTTGATATCCACAAGTGAATCAGAAGTCACTTATTTTTTGACAAAATAACAGAAGAAATATCTGACATACATTTCAAAGTAGGTGTTATGGAATTAAAATTAATATCTTCTGTAATCGAATACGCGATCACCGGGGAAGAACCCCAATGTCCTTAAACATACTTAAATAACTTAAATAAATATATACATATAGATATACAAATATAATATAGATAAGTATGTTTAATCTACATATAATTATGAAAATGCATAGCCGAAACGTACCTTATAACACGGGCATTCAGAACAATGTTTGTAAACAATTATTTTCGCCCGTTCGAAGCCGCTTGTATCAAATAAAATTTAAAGAAAGTCATGAGTATGTTTCTCTAATCTGTATAGTGCTTGCTATTTGGTCATGGAAAGATTGTGTAAGTGAAGGTCGTTTAACATGGGGGTTTCAGACCTCATGTACCTATGCTTATCTGTCGAAAGACAACCACTGCTGGGCAGAGACCTTCCCCAAAGATCTCCAAGCAGATAGATCGCTGCGCAACTCGCATCCAGTGGATAAGGATATGACCTATGCTCATGTTATTTTTAGGTACCGGCTATGCGCAAGCGCTGACGTGTTTCTACATCCTCTCGTACTACGTGTCGATTATCGCGCTGTGCCTGTACTATTTCTCCATGAGCTTCTCTTCAACGCTGCCCTGGGCGCTCTGCGATGAGTCCTGGACGGACTGCGTGCCCTCCGCCCCCGGACACAACGTCACTCTCACCGAGAATGCTACTAGCAGCGCCGAACTTTTCTTCTTGTAAGCATTTTCATTTTTATTTTCTTACATGACGATGGCATAACATTGAATTGGTTCTGCACTCTTATTCTCTTTAGATAGGGTTTGAATGTAGAATGTAGACCGACGTTCGCAATAGAGAACTGTCGCCATAAGCGCTCTGATTGTGCTCCGGCAATACTCATCGAGCCACTAAAAGAGTACATTTGAAATTAAACAATTACCTAAGAGCCTAAAGTTTGACAGCACATTAATCAAAATCTTGGTGAAGTGTCTTTCAATGGCATAGATCGGCTACTAATCATCAGGTACACTGTAGCAGATGTGCCATCTTATGTGGCCTTTAAAACTATACATACTCGTACTACTATGTATGAAGAGGTTGGCCGTTGATAATATAAATCCAAACCGGAACAAATACTTGTATTAATCTATCTTGAGTAGGTACTTTAATTGATTTTGATATTTCATAACAAAGTGTTAAAGTATTATTTTGATCACCAATTGTTACAGATAGCTATCTGTATTGTATAATATTTTAGAAGGTAAATTGTAACGCCTAGCAGCTGCTATACAATGGCTGCAAAGCACGTAATTTGCTCCCATCGTATTGACCGTATTGTTGTACGGTTGTACATACAACTGTTACAACAATCACCTTTACAAACAACTTTTCAAAAGTAATTTTATTTTATATCTTTAACTAATTACTTATCACTGCCTAAAATTGATATTGCGATGGTTCAGATTACAAAATACATATGTGTTTCTGTTGAATCAGATATAAATTATATGTACTTATGTATGTAAATTAATATCAGTTAGACATACTCACGTACGGAATACAAAGACAATTTGCTTGGTGGATATTTTAAAAGCATATTATTTTACGTTTACATTGCATACTATGTCTCTATTATTTACGGCTATCATTTTCTTGTAGTATAGTAAAATTGAGCAAACATATCGTTTCTAGACAAAATGAAATGGAACTAACGCCTAAAAATGTCACACAATCTGGTATACTTTATTAACACCTATAGCGTATTTATATTAATGTCTCTTGCAAACAAGTGTTAGCCTAACAATCAGAACTACACCTACATAACACATTGCTCCCTAAGTGACCTAATACGCTGTGCGTGATTTTCCAATATCAGATTTATAAAAGAAGCATACTTATTCCTTTTGACATTTCATAAATTTTTATGGGTCATGTACAAAAATATAACTCTTTACTAGGCGATCACATACGACTTATGAGGCCCAGCGCAGCGCCTAATCTTTGTTGGAAACGTTTTATTTATTTGCATGTTCTTGTTCTCGTCAATAGCCTCTATGATACTTAAAATAATAATATGCCAAATACATCATAGTAGCGCGTGGTATAATAATCAAAGCTGAACAGGTACAATGAACTATAGAGTACCTACCTAACAATCTAACAACGATTGTCATTTGTCAATGAAATCAAGTGCCATTAGTGTAATCAATCGGAGATAATCGGCCTACCTAATGAAGTACCCACTCACTTGCTTCGTAATAACAATGTTAAGCCTATAACCAGTTTTTGAAATATATTTTATTATTATCCTTAAAACTGAACTACAATTACGATATTTTGCATAACAATTCATTAATTACAGTCATTAACATTCTACAGCTTGCGGAAATATCTTATACTTGTTGTCATTGAATTACAGGAGGACAGTCCTGAGACAATTAGATGGCATCGAAGATGGAATTGGTTAGTAGAAATGTATTTTTTTAACTATTGCAAATCGGTTTCGATATCGAATACTAACTTTTACTTTGAAAAAAGTAAAAGTTACATAAAAATATCTCATTATGCGTTTCTTACATTATTGTTGTGTTATCATATCTTATAATTATGTTACATCGTATCCAACTTTCATATTATGGATTATATTGATCACAAAATGCATCGTTCAAGAACTCATGAAGTAAAAAGCTTTCAGACATTTAGTCGTACACTGCTTTAATTTCTTTTGAAAACCCATTTTGCATTTACGGTATGAAACATACCAACATAGCAAGGCTAGACAAGCATGGACTTCAAATACTATATATAGTATTTGAAGTATTTGTATAAGTATATTTCTTTTTTAAACTTCATAATAGTACTTTTATTTCTAGGATTGCCGCTGTGGGACCTGACGCTGTGCCTGTTGGCATCATGGGTGATCATCTTCTTGATCGTGGCCCGCGGAGTGAAGAGTTCGGGCAAAGCTGCCTACTTCCTCGCTATCTTCCCCTACATCGTGATGATCACTCTTCTCATTACGTAAGTAACACCAGCGAATTATTAAGCAAGCAGTAAAACTTTTAATTGCCTTAATATAAAGGGAAGTTACAATTGCTTTAGGTGTAGGTAATTTTATTGCTGTGAATATATGAATCTTGAATTTAGGGGTAGAGTGGTTTAGTTTTAATAAAACAACTTTTAAATATCTTTTTTAACAGCACCTGTCTTCTTCCTGGTGCTGGTACCGGCATCTTATTCTTTATTACTCCACAATGGGAGAAAATTCTTGATCTTAATGTAAGTATTGAAATTTATTAAAATTGCTCACACATCTTCCTGCTTTAACTGTCCATTTAATAAAGAGGTCTTCCTTTCTTTTTCATTTGCTCACTGTTGAATAAAAGCGTACGAAAAGTACTATGTTAACTATGAGAATTAGGTCAAAAGAAATCATTGATTGCAGGTGTGGTATGCAGCAGTCACTCAGCTGTTCTTCTCTCTATCTGTATGCACTGGTGCCCTCATCATGTTTTCCTCATACAATGGCTTCAGGCAAAATGTGTACAGGTAAGAGCTATTTTCATCATGTTAAAAATATATTTCTTATTATAAGGAGACTGTTTCATTCTTGTTTTTTTTCTAGGTAAACAAAAAATCCGTTAAAAACATTACTAATTTGTAGTTCTTTTCTTCAACAGGGATGCTATGATAGTCACTACTTTAGACACCTTCACCAGTCTACTCTCCGGTATTACCATCTTCGGAATCCTCGGGAACTTGGCGTACGAGCTTAACCAAGACGTTGCAGACGTTGTCGGCTCAGCTGGTACTGGATTGGCCTTTATCTCCTACCCTGATGCCATCGCAAAAACATTCTTACCCCAGGTAGAACCTTGTTTTATTTTGTATTTTAAGAAAATACTTAAATATGCAGAGTATAATAGAGTGAATTAAACAAGGTAGTAATAGTATCAAGAACCAATGCATTGTTTAGTGCTATATCTAGATATCAATATTTATCTACATTCATGCCTTAATTAACGAAAACTTTATAACTATCTATTTCCGTATATAAAAAGTTAATTAAAAGTTCTAAATAAATAAATATCTCGACATTATCGATATATCCTGCGTAATAGGTTAATAGTAAAGATTGGACGCCGAAGCCGAAACTCGGCGGGACAGACATTTGGATTACGCAAAAAACAAAATGTTGTCAGAGGACCCTGGAGCAGTTAAGCCTGATAAAAGCTTACTATAGAAATCATTTCAGATAACTCAGAGTGGAACATTAGGCACTATTTATCAGGCAAATGATCGTAGTTGTTAATCACGTTAACCAAAAAATGAGCATACCTTTTCCCTTCGGAGGAAAATGCGATCTTGGGACTCAAGACTAAAGCGTCGCCCTACCCGCTAATTTCTCCCAGTTTCCCATTTCCACCCGATGGGATTAGCTGGTTCCATGCTTGTGTTTATTAACTAGTCCATCCCCGGATAAAGTTCGCCTCGTAACTACAAAATGAATTTGTTGTCTATTCCAGCTGTTCTCAGTTCTCTTCTTCCTGATGTTGTCTGTGCTGGGCGTGGGGTCGGCCGTGGCGCTGCTGTCGACCATCAACACTGTGCTGATGGACTCGTTCCCGCTCGTCAAGACCGTCTACATGTCCCTGTTCTGCTGTGTCTTCGGCTTCCTCGTTGGACTTATTTACGTCACTCCAGTAAGTACGAGTAAAGGATAGTACCTACATAATTCCTATATGTATCATCAATGATCTTAGAATGGGACCTTACGAGTATTTCTGTATTAATTCTGCTGTAATTTTCTTAATAGCGAAATTACCTGACGTTTTTAGTTAGTTTTGTAATACACACATCTTTTTCAATCCATGTGTATAGAAAGTGTGTTCAGAAGATTTAAAAAGTAACTTATCATTTTGTAGTATACCTACTGCATTTTATATGTCTGCCTGAAACTATATTCGAAGAATATATTCGAAGATTATATTATCAAATAATAACGTTTAGTTATAATAAAATATGTTTCTTTTTAAGGGCGGACAATACATCTTGGAACTTGTTGATCACTACGGCGGGACCTTCTTGCCGCTATTCAGTGCCATTGTTGAGATCATAGGCGTCTTCTGGATTTATGGTAATCATAATTTTTTCCAAAAATATAAATCAGTGAATCTTAATCTTCTCTGTTATTTTTTTGTTATTGTAACACTTCTTCCTTTAACACCTCGTTGATCTAGTGGATTAAGTGCTTAACCTTTCCTATGCTTAATTTCCGAGATGGTCAACTTTTTCGGACAAAAAAATGTTATAACGAAATGAGCTGATTTCACTGCTGAATTCTCCTTCTCTAAGACGTTTTCTTCTTCAGGTCTGGAGAATATTTGCCTGGACATCGAGTTCATGTTGGGACTGAAGACGGGCATCTTCTGGCGCTGGTGCTGGGGCTTCATCACGCCCGCGCTCATGATCATCGTCTTCGTCTACGCGCTCATCTCCTTCGAGCAACTTCTCTTCGGCGGCGTCTACGTCTACCCTACGGCCGCTTACAGTATGTTACCTACCAATATAATTGATGACTGATTGAATGTAATGGTTGACAAGTCAGTCAGCTCCTCGGATATCCTACAAAGTACAGTCCGTGTGTGAACTCCGAAGAATGGGGAACTGGAGGAAGCAAAAGGGTTATTCATTTCTTATTTCCAGCTTACCGTAATTCCAGCTCATTACGAGCTCAACCTCAAGAACGCCTCGATGATCTAGTGGTTTAAGTACCGAGCCGAGCGAGATCTCGGGGTCCTGGGTTCAATTCCTGGGTCGAGCAATCTTTGTGTCGGTTTTTTCGGACACAGCTCGGGTTTGTGATCACCAATCCGCATTTGGCAAGCGTGGTGATTAAGCCAATTCCCATCATTGTAGCGATAACCTGATTTCAAAGATGGATGCCTTTGCCCTGCAGTGGGACATTAAGAGGCTGATACTTTACGAGCTCAACCACACCTGCGTTGCGAGGACGCACGACTGTTTTCGTGTTTTGCTTCCTTACTACTACTCTACCTACTAAATTTCATGGATAATAATTAGATTAAGAAGAGGACTAATGCAAAAGATGCAATCCAGTCTGATACAAATAGTTGTGTTGTGAACATAAAACTGTTTGAGCAGCACACTAAAAATATCTTTGTAGGATCAAAATACCTACATATAATGGAAACGCAGTAATATTATGTATTTTACTGACAAACTTTATAAAACTTACTTTTGGTTTGAAACATATGACAATTGATATGTAATTAACAATTCAGTTGTCATCCATAATACCAGTAATCGATGGAGATAAACATCAAAATAACCATAAGCCTTTAATTTATAGACTATGATAATAATATTATGAAGATAATTGAAAAAGTCACAGATGTAATGTTTGGATAAAAACGGAATGGTTTGATATCATGTTGTGAAAAGAAAATAAACTTGACAGAAATCGTGACAAATGTCGTGAGTTCGTGACAAAAAAAAAAGATGAACGACGATGACATATTACATGAAGCAATGAATAATTAGTTTGACGAGCCATTTAGTGTAATAGTCGACATTTAATGCAACACACAAAACTACTTAGTTTAATGGAAAAAAGATGAGCACTTCAAAAAACATTTTTGAACTTGAAATATAACATACATGTAACAGATGTTTTATTGATCAAAACTACTGATTGAGTTTCCAATATCTAGGTAATTCAACACCACATATACACACAAACATTATTGTTCAATTATTTCTTTATTTTTTTAAAACAATGCAGTCATTTGCACAAGAAATAAGGGTAAATAATATCCTTTTAGCTAGTGGTCCGTTGCATAGCACGGCTCGACCATCGCCGTGGGGCGGGAGTGTCCGGGTCCAGTACTCCGGGTCGCTACCGCAGCCCCCACAGAAAGGGAGGCTTGAGGCTTGTTTTCCACGCTTCATATCATTCCCTCATTAAGATTGGAAAGGTTTGGCGGAGACCTTTGATACCTACATTAGTTTTAATATAAGTTAATAAGAATCAAATACTATAGTTCTTTCCATTTTCCAGTTTCCGGATACATGATGCTAGCAGCTGGCGTTGCCTTCCTACCTATTTTCATAGCTGTCACCATTTCCAAGAACAGAACCGGTGACTTTGTTCAGGTAAATATTAGTATTTTTGACATCTTTCCCTTTTGGTCTAATACGATTGAGCCAATGCTCGAAGGTTTTTGTAACAAAAATTTTGTCGATCTTGTTACGACATTTCTCAGAATCCATTACATCTGAAATAGTTTTAAACCTTCGATATAGATACACACTCAGTTGGAATTTTAATGACAATATCATAATAGACAGAATATTAATATAATGTATTTATTTGATCAGATAATATATAATTTATCAAATTTTATCAAACCCTCGATTATCTATTTGCCTACTTTACGTTTAATTTACAATACCTCTGTAAGTCAAGCTAAATGGCGGATAATTATACTGATTTTGTTAGATAATATTAATTTATTTTATATTAATGTAACATAAAATAAATAATCAATCAATTATTCAGTGAACGCAGAAATCAATTAAATCTATGATGAAGGGATTTGTGTGCAAATACAAAATAAAATAATACTACTCGTACTTCCCGTAAATGGTACCTAGTATTCATTCCTTTAATTGAAAGAAAAAAAAAGAAAAAAAATGTTTAAGTATTTAACACTAGGAAAGCGGACCCCGTGCCCCGTAAGGACGCAACCGGGATAACGCTAGGATGATGATGATGATGATTTTCTTTTTTAAATATAAAGATTAACTACTAACTACACTGTAGTAACGAGTATAATATGACTTTTGTCAAAGTGACTGAGTGACTGAAACACAAGCAACAGTTTCTCACCGCGGAGCAAATAAGTATTAGGTCTCTACCTAATACTTATTTGCTGCTGTATTCTTTTCTATAGAGAGTCGTAACGCGGTGTGGAAAGGGCTTTTCATTGTGGCTGTTATACAAATGTATTCCATTGTCAGTAATGTCAATCCTATTTATTATAGTTTCAATACGCTAAGCTGTAAAGATGCAAGAGATAATAAATATTTTTTTCCAGTCGTTGAAGAAAGCGTTCCGTGCAAAGGAGTCTTGGGGTCCTCGCTCGTCCTCAGAGAAGAGGGATTGGGTACAATTCAAGATGGACGCCAAGGCAGAGAGACAGAAGATGGCGCCGTCCCGCCTGCGACACGTGTGGTTCATCCTCACCGGAGGGTACAGGCGCAACTTGTAGAAGCATTGCAAGCTGAAGTAGCAGCATTCAAGCTGTGTGGAGTGTGGACTAGTCTAGAGATCGCGAGTGTAGTGCATTACTTATAATAGTCATTCTGAATTCGACTTATTCCCTCTTATTACAAAAAACAATCGTTAAAACAGGTTTAGATCTGTACTAGTTAGTACAGGTAACAAGTCCGGACTATATTCCTTATTACAAAACAAATACCAACATAAGAATAATTTACTGGTACTAACTCGTTTAGTGCGTTTCATTTTACAAGACTATGTTTTATGACATGTTTTTAAATCTTTAAATAGGATAGTAAAAATAATAATTCTTTATTTATAAATGTGTTTTAGTAATGTGAGAAAAAGTAACATTTATTTTTAATTTTCTGTTCACAAATTAAGTAATTCTTTTCAAAATTTGTCTTTCTATACGTAGAACGGAGCGAAATTTTTAAAGTGTTATCGTTTTGACGTTTGAAAGTTAGTCCATAGTAAAACTAGGGGCACCGGCGGACTTTCTTAGGTCTAACTTTAGTACTCGAAATGAAGTAAAACTTCGTTTTGTAATAGCGTTTGACTTTAGTCAGGAGTTTAGTCAGGACTAAGCTCGGTTTAATTTTTAAACCACGTTCTGTAATAAGAGGGATTTAGTTATTAGAACGGTGTAATAATTGAATCATTATCCCTATTGTTGGATATTGGTACCTATAGTATTTTTGTGTGATGTTACGACGTAAAACCGATAGGACTGTATTTTGTAACTGTTTCTAAAGAATTTTATTTTCGCGTAGTGAAAATAAGTAATTATTTTTCTAAAGAATTAATTTATCGTCACGTCATCTCTGTTTTTTTAAAAGTTGCACTACAATTACCGTTTTTACATGTGAAATAAAATGGCGGAACATATTCCTCATACGATTTACGACCAAAGTAATGTTCCATACGTATACACATGAAATCTATTTATTTAAACTTCATTCCAAATAGTATAATAAGTTAGTATTTAAAGTCGCAATAATAATTCGTGGCTGTGTAATTTATTGTATTTTAGTAACTAAGATTCTGTTGATCTTTTAAACAATTTAAGCAACAGCTTTGTTATGTATTATACTGAAGTACCTACTTTTATATTAATATTATGTTATGTACTGACGTAATATATGACAATTTTATAAAATTCGTAAAAGTGTATCAATTATCCAACCAACAATTCACTGTATTATTTTAAGATTAGTAACTTAGTAATTATTCAAAAAAATTAAATAATCAAGATTCTTGATTAATAGTTAGAAGTTTTCACGAATCATTAGAAAACAGGTACTAAATTAGCAGTCCCATGAGCAATTTTATGATATAAAATGATGTCAATTTATATACCAGGTCATTTTACCATAAAACCTAGCCTTTGAGAGCCGGATTACGTAACATATGTTTGTAGCGTCGGATTGTAAAGAGCGCCTAGTTGAAAGCCTCATGAAGCAAAGACAAATCTTAAGGCACAAAATATTCTTTATTTGGTTTAGAACTTCAGTGTTTGGGTTACGCTCCAACACTTTGTTGCAGTATCGTATTAGCGACGATATGTGCAAATATGTAAGAAGCGAAACAATGGCATACAAGTACTATGCAGTTTCGAAACAACCTTAGATAAGAGTGCATCATCCCTAATTGTTTTTGTTTCCGCTCTTCATCGTCATACTGTGTTCCTGCTCGGTCATTAACATAACCACATAATAGTGGCTCATGTAAGTCATCGTCTGAACGTTTGAATAACAATGATGTACCTATGAAAGACAATTATGAATACGCCACATTACATTATTAAAATTCTATATTTAGCTTTAAGACACTTCACCTGCATTACAAGTTCATTTCATTGCATAAATCCGTATGTTTGTTAGTAGACCGTTATATTTTTTCTGACATGATAAACCTCTCGTAGTCTGTCAAGGTGAAGGTACGACACGCAGTATTTCCTACTTTCAAATAAAACTCGAATTGAAACTAAAATATCAGTGCGTACCTACCTAAATTTTGGATTTTGGTATATTCAATTAGTTGCATTATGGCTAACCCTATAAAAATGGTTATTGAGTATGTCCGTGATAAGTATCTATTGATTAGCCGGTCCGTACGATAGGACGAATCTTTCGCCGAGGTCGGATGCCGTACGCGCACGATGATAAAACTTTATATAAAACCTCCGCGGCTCGCGCCCCACTCCTTATTATTTATCCGCGCGATGCGCGGCTATCAGTGACTGTTATAGCAACTTGTTGATTTCCAAATAAACTTTTAAAAGTTTGTGTTCCAGTCAAAAAAAAAAACATAACAAGATGGTGAGTTTATTTGTGAGCATATTTTTAATGAATACAAAACCATAGGTCTACCTAACCATACCTAGCAGAAATATAGCTAAATACCTACAGAAGAAGTTAACAGAAAATAATTTCTGTATTTATTTAATTAAAAAAACAAAAAAATGCGACGATTAACAAAGTGAGCTTAATCTGGTGTCTGTAGGGTCTTGTTATGTTAAGGTTGCGAGGTAGCGTAGGATGTTATTGGTTTAACTTTCTCGGAGAAAAGTCGTGTCTTACTTTTTGTCAATGAGGAATCGGGATACCTTCTGACCAGCAGAAAACTACTTAGGGCGACCGATGTAAAGACCGCCCAACAGTTGCACCACAGACAAGCATTCTTCTTACCACATAAAATATAACTACTCACCATTAGATCAGGGAATAAAACCCTGAGTTTTGTGTAGTCAGATACTTCTGGTCCAAGATTCTTTAGCCGGGTTAGTACATTAAAGTACATTTTCCAAAACGATGGGAGCAATCACCATCAGGTGCTAAAATAATTGAAATATTCGTGTAGCTACATCAATTACGAGTTGTAAAGTAACCACGAATAATTTTGTGCTAATCAAGGTCTTAGCATTGATTTGTCGGTCAAGAGTAGACCTTTTATTTGTATACAAACATAATGTATACTTAGCTACATATGTTAGGTGCACGATAACACAAGTTATTAAGCCAAAATTCGTCTATCAAGTTAATCCTGGTGTCAAATCCGAATAAATCAATACAACTTATGATATTATTATTAGCCTGTGATTTTATTGATTGGTTGTCTGAAATACTGAGGCTTTTTTTTTGACTACCACATATTACACATAGTAGATACTTAAATGCGCAAAAAACTGATAAATAATTTCTGAAGGTTAATAAGTGTTTGCTAGAATACTGGTAGCTTGTTAGATTGAAAGATATCATAATTGTTAATAACAAACATGTTGTTTGGTTACTAAGCGTTTTAAACAAGTACGGTTAACGTGTAAAAAATCTAAAATAAATATGTACATAATTATGTATCTATCATGACTTTGTTAGAAGTAACTATAATAGGGATGCAATTAATAAACCTTTATTTAATAATAATATAATGTTTTCACACTTACAAGTCTTACAACAATAACTATTCTAACAGGTTTTAGGTATTTATCTGATATAAAGTTTAACTATTTTACTTATTCTACGTAGATTTCAAATTCATTCAGAGAACACGAAAACTAATCGATTAATTTCTTAGTTTAAGCAAAATTATGTTTTTTGTGAATGGTCTAGGACCTAGGTTAATACTACGAGTATTATTAACGATGCGGACAAATGATTAGGCACGGATTTGCGCGTAACATGTTTAATGGGGTTAGTTCCGCTATGGTACTGTACCGGTATGGCACCCTCGCAAAATACCTACCAAAAAGTCCCGCTATGGTACCCTTCAGATTTTGGGACTGGTGAGAAGAAAAGTTTTACAGTGTTTCATAAAACTGACTAACTCGTTAAATTGGGAATAAAATATAAAAAAAAAATAACCACGAAGGCAAAGGCGGGAGCAAAGCTCCCGCCTTAGCCTTCTAACCTATATTCATCCGAGTCGATTTCCGCCTCCTTTTGTTTTTTTTTTATTTTGTTTCTTAATCAAAGTCATTTTTTTGGGACAAAATAGTTAGTCGCCAGTTAATTTGTTTATCGCCCGATAAATAATAAGCCATAATATATCTTTAATAAAATCATATTAACAGTTGCACTTTTCGTTTCAAGTATACCTTATATTGTTTGATGTAGATTTAAAGGATAGGTACCATAGCGGGACTTTTTAGTAGGTATTTCGCGAGGGTGCCATACCGGTACAGTACCATAGCGGAACTAACCCGTTTAATGTAGATTTGTACGAGTACCTATGTACAGTCAAAAGCACGTCAGACGTAACACTTTGGCGTATATACAGTCAAAAGCACGTCAGACGTAACACTTTGGTCTCTAGGGGGCATAAGTGCTATTAATGAACTGTAAGTGTTAACTGTGATATGCTGTTGACCATACGTACCTACGCTACTTCTTTGTAAAAGACTAAAAAGATGCTCTTACATTTTAATAAGGAATAACATACCCCATAATATTATTAGCTCGAGTTTGTTACACGAAGTAACAGAAAATAATCTCAAAACTCAATGTCATGTGTACAAACCAATTTTTACCGGTTACTATAAAGTATAAACTAAGTGATACTCATAATTATATATGCACCTAATAATCACCTGATAGCGCTAAATACTAACAAAATTAAATATCGATATCTGTTTAAGATAATGAGATACGATCATGGTACTGTTATTAAAATAATGAATTTAGGTACTTTTTAGGTCGAGTGGTTCTTAAGATTTATTTTTAATTTTAATCATAAGTAGGTACCTAATTGAATGTGATTCAATTAGGTACCTACTAGTATGGATGATATTATACTTATTACGGATAGTTAAAATCTTAATGAGACGAGTGTTCACTATTCGGACAAATAAATTAGTTTCCTAACTACCACCAACTTTCGTAACTATTTCATTTTGTACCAAGACAAATTATACGATCGACAAATAATATCTATTTGATTTCGACTATGTCTAACTTTTAGTTATTGATACATAATCAAGTTATATATTGAATATTGATTCATTAAACATATCGAATTATTAATAGATAGATGATATTATTACAATCCGGCTATTACAAAAGTTTGTATAACAAACACACATTTATTACCCTATTTTTCAGAACGGAAAAGACAACGCAGCTTTTGCGTCGGAAGATGTCCCAAATACAAACGATGCCAAATCTTCAAAAATAAAAGAAATAGATCAACTAAAGCAGCCACCCGAAATTTTGAAATTGCCGTTAGATTACCAGGTACGTAAAAAAATCTGCTATTTTAATTCTGTAATTGGTCTCAGTGACAGATACAGTCAACAACGCACTTAGTCTTTATTACTATTATAATGTTCAATTTCTGTTGGTGACTGTACGGCAAATGATTGACCCAAATGATTCTCTAATACGGCTTCTCATTTGTCTAGCTATATGTTTGTCAGGCTTTTTATCTTCCAGCCGAATATTACCATTACCAGCAGTAGGCATTAACATAAAAACCGAAGTATGTAGATACTCTAGAAGCCTTACCTAATTATTAATATTTTTGTACATATTATAGGACGTTGACCCTGAAGATGGAAAACCACAGCGCGTTATGTGGGACAACCATATTGAATTCCTGATGTCATGTATCGCCACATCTGTGGGCCTGGGCAATGTGTGGAGGTTTCCATTCGTAGCATATGAAAACGGAGGCGGAGCGTTTCTAATTCCATACATAATTGTCCTATTTCTAGTAGGAAAACCAATGTATTACTTGGAATGCGCTCTCGGACAATTCAGTTCAAGAAACTCTGTCAGGGTCTGGTCATTATCCCCTCCAATGAAAGGTACGTCATACTTCAAATGACAATAACAATACAATCTAATCAATAAGAGCTATTACCTCACTTTAATTAGCCACTTACCTCGAGTACTCGATAATAACCACAGATTTGAAATTTAGGTTATCATGATACTGAATAATACAAGTATCAGAAGAGTATAACTAAACGCCTTGGTGGTCTTGGTTTGGTTAGCCCTTTGGTATGACCTCGGAGTTCAATTTCCGGATCGAGAAATATTTGTGTAATAACCAAATCGCATTTGACAAGGGTGGAGATTAAGCCAGTAGCCATTATTGTGATGATGACTTTATTTCAATTTGCAATCCTGCATTTTTTATACAACGTCTGTTGACAGACATTCTCGCAGCCCACCTGATGGTAAGCGGTCACTGCGGTCTATTCCATTGAGGGACACTTTACCAGGAAGCGTCGCTCAATGTACTGCCAGACTGTAGGCTCATCTGATCTTCGAGCCTTAGATTTCAAGTGTAATGGCTCCCACATTATTATAGCCGGAACACAGCCAAAGCTGTTATGGGCGGCAGATTTCACCTAGCTGTTATGGCAGCAGATTTCACCTGTGGTAGCTAGCCAGTCGGACTCTGAAAAAGCCCTACCACCAACTTCCCAAGGCGGAAATTGAAACCACGACCTCCGGGTTTTTTTATACCCGAGCGGCTTAGCCTTTGTTCCACGGAGGAAAATGGAAAGCCCTGGGACATTACATAGACTGCTATAATTTTTTTCATAAATTAAAATACAATTTTCGTTTCAGGAACGGGTTACGCGCAAGCCTTAAGTTGTAGTTTCATTCTGACGTACTACATGTCTATCGTCGGGCTATGTATTTTTTACTTAATCATGAGCTTCCAGGCAGAGCTACCCTGGTCTTACTGTGAACCCAGCTGGGATAATTGTGTGCCCTCCATTCCCAACCACAACATCACAATAACTAACATTTCAATCAGCAGCGCCGAGCTTTATTTTACGTGAGTAAAACTTATTTTAAACCAAGTACCTAAAAGTAAGTCTTCCGATTGGACCAAATATAAATAAATCTGGCTTAAAGAATGAGCTGATAAATACTGAAATCATATAGCCATGCCGTGCTATTTCATTGATTTCAGTAGGTCTAATTAACATGTACTTAACCAACAATTTATTATTCTTCATTCTCTCCGTAGACATCTCAATCAACTCTCGCTCTGTCAGAAAGAGATAAAAAAAAAAAGGTATGCCACGTGGCTGCATGCCAATTGAAGTTATAAACAATAAACATTAATTAATTTTTGCGAATCATTATGTTAAGTAAAGAACAAAGTTTTTGTTTACAGGAGGACGGTGCTCCAACAGAATGATGGTCTAGAACACGGCCTTGGTGAGTTTTTAATTAGATGTCTTTTTGAAAATACCTTCATATACGTGTATATTAAGTAAGGAATTCGACAGATTATCTATTTGTTATAACAACTCAATTATTTTTTTTTCATTTTAATTGACTCAGCCTGGTACCTAATATGCAGGATACCGGCACCGCGTTAATCTGCACTCCACACATTAACTGTAACATATATCACGGTGTCATGGTCTCGTCAGTGATCGTGGTCGTCATAATAGTAACACTTCTTTGGGTAAAATGATTCTCCTCATGCGTTTCTCTCTACATTTAGGTACGGAGAGTAACGTAACGATTTTTACCAAAAAAAAAAAATTGTAGTCTTAAAGTTTCAAAGTTGTTATCAGTTTGTCATTAAAAATATATTTTTAAACACAGGAGCTCCAGTTTGGTACTTGACATTGAGCCTCCTCGCCGCGTGGGTGATCATCTTCATCATAGTGGCACGCGGGATCAAGAGTACCGGCAAGGCGGCTTACTTTCTCGCACTTTTCCCCTACGTGGTGATGATTACACTGCTCATAACGTAAGTCACTTTCTTGCTTGACTTTTAGAAATCATTGACGTTAATATAATAAGTTAGAGCTAAATGCTTCTTGTTATCAAAGTCACGAATATTAGAGGAGCCTGCAGTGTGTCAGAATATTGAGCGACGCTTCTTGGCTAAGACTTCCATAATGGAATAGGCCTCAGTGGCTTCTATCCATCAGGTGAGCTGCGTGACTGATATATCTAGCATAAAAATAACGAAATAAGTCCGTCGACTGAATCATAATTGTTTTATACATATTTATCTACGACTGGTCAATCAATCAATCAAACGAACAAAATGTCTTCTTCCTTTTTATACAAACACAAGAGAAAGTTTCCGCATATACGAGTACCTACTATGTAGGTAGGTACGTAAGTTGAATTAGCTAGGGAAAATCAAAGAACTCCTAAACCTTACTTCGATAAATATCATAATTAATAAATGTGATTAAAAGAACCATTTATGTTGGTAAAATTTTTCGAACAATTTCTTTTTTTCAGCACATTAATGTTGGATGGCGCAAGTCAAGGAATACTGTTTTTTATTACGCCTCAATGGGAGAAACTTCTGCAACTGGAAGTAAGTATCTAAAATTATAATTGAATATATTTCCCCTTTAGATTTACATAGAAGGCTTCAAGTGTTGTGGTAATAAATAAATTTTCCAAATCGGTTCAGTAGTTTCAGAGCCTATTCAATACAAACAAACAAATAAACAAATCTTTTCTCTTTATAATGTTACATACGAGTAGTATACATTGTAAAATCCCGTGTATATAAGCTACTTTCATCATTGTCAGATAAGTTCTTGATAATTTATATTCGTCTTACGCCCTGTTGCAGAAACGTCCATTAAAGTTAATGCTTCATTAAATCTAATGCTGTCACTTTTCGTTGTCATGAAATAAAAAGTGACAGCAATAGCTTTAATAAAACATTAACTTTAATGGACGTTTCTGCAACTGAGTGTGAAGGTGTTTTTTTTTTAATGAACAAGTAAACATCATCTCGGACAGATAAATATTATCGAACTTATGTGACGCCAGCAACGATATTAAATTCGTTGGACGCCAGTGAAAATGGCTTTTATACTATAAAATATATTATACAAAATATTTGTTTATGATTTTAGGTATGGTATGCCGCGGTGACACAGGTGTTCTACTCGCTGTCAGTGTGTACCGGGGCCATCATTATGTTTTCTTCATATAACGGCTTCAAGCAAAATATATACCGGTAAGTTAGCACTACATTGCATTCATAATTATTGAACCAGATGTGTCATTTGTTCTCATCGACAAATGACATAAGTATTCATATGTAAATGGCTGCCAAGTTCATTAGATGATCCTGAGTTAAAATTGTTTACAAGAGGTCGTTAAACATTATTTAGTAAAAATAAAGCAAACAACTGAAAATCTTCAGCAGCTAACATTTTTACTTGGCTAGTTTTCACAGGCTTCGGTAAACAATTTATCTTGTTTTTTTATTCGCAATTTGTAAGGTAAACTCTGATAAATGCACTTTCCTCCTATTTAATTGAAAAAATATTTAATTATACAGAAACAGTTTTTTTTTTTTTTTTTGTTTTGCTATAATCGTGCAATCAGTCGTAGACTATGAGCAGATGTTTGGTGTGCAGATTGGCATGCTGAGTTCATCCCCACCAGGACGCAACTTTTCAAGTTACTTCATGCCTTCTACCGAAGGTTATCTAAGTTCATGATTTTACGTCTCTTTAGCCGCCCCCCGACATCTTGAGTCGTAAGTTGCAACGCCAGCTGATTTGGATGGTTTTTCAGCCTTGTTTTGTATTTGGAGCTATGGGATCTGATCTCTTCCTTTACTGTTGCTATATTTAGGTACTTGTGCAGTTCATCAGTCTTTATAAACCACGGAGCATTTGCTATGTGCTTTAAGATGCTATTCTGAGCTCTTTGCATTATCAGGATGTTGGAGTCGCAGGCTGACCCCCAGAGCTGGATGCCATAGGTCCAGACTGGCCTAAGCACAATATTGTATATTAAAAGCTTGTTGTCCACAGATAGTTTCGAGTTTCGACCTATCAGCCAGTTCAGCTGTCGAGATTTTAGGTTTAGTTCGTCTCTTTTGGTGGCTATGTGCTTCCTCCATGTTAGTCTGCGATCGAGGTGCATGCCCAGGTACTTCACCGATTCACGTTGGGGGAGCTGGTTACCACCCATTTTCACTGGTGGGCAGTCTTCTTTTCTAAGTGTGAATGTAACCTGCACTGATTTCGCTGAGCAGGTTTTGATCCTCCATTTCTTGAGCCATGAGTCAATGCTATTCAGGCCACATTGCAGAGCATTTGAGGCTTCTTTGGGACATTTGTTTACGGCGAGAACCGCAGTGTCATCTGCATAAGTTGCAACAGTAACTCCTGCTGTCTGTGGTAAATCCGATGTGAATATTGTGTAAAGTATGGGGCCAAGGACGGAGCCCTGTGGAACTCCAGCTTGTATTGAATGAAATCCTGAAGTGGAATCATCCACCTTCACCTGGAATATTCTTTCTGATAGGTACGAGTTCAATACATTGTAGAAAATGTGGGGTAGCAACAATTTTATTTTGCACATAAGACCCTTGTGCCAAACCCTGTCAAATGCTTGCTGCACGTCAAGGAAGGCAGAAGAACAGTATTGTTTTTGTTCCAGTGATGTTCGTATAACATGACATACTCTGTGTATCTGCTCTATAGTTGCATGTTGCTGCCTGAAACCAAACTGGTGGTCGGGGACTATATTTTTTTCAGAAAGAACATTAAGCAGTCGTTGTTGCAGGACCTTTTCCATGAGCTTGGACATAACAGGTAACAGGCTTATCGGCCGATACGAGGTTACTTCGTTAGGTGGCTTTCCAGGCTTACGAACCATTATTATTTGGGAAACCTTCCATAGTGCTGGAAAGTACCCAACCCTCATAATTGCATTAAAGAGGATAGTCATGTACACTAATCCTTTTCTCGGAAGTTCTGTGAGAACCTTCCTGTCAATAAGATCGAAGCCAGGAGCCTTTTTGCTGTCCATTTCTTTGATAAGCCTACTTATCTCTTGGGGTGTAGCTGGTTTTAAGGGCAGATCAAGTTGGAAGTCCTGTTTAAGGATGCTGTCTATTTCAGACTCATCAGCGTCCACATCAGCCTCATTATTAACAAATACTGTAGCTAGATGGTTTGCGAAAAGTTCTGCTTTTTCTAGGTTTGATCTAGCCCACTTGTTGTCTTCTGTCCGGATTGGAGGATTTGAGCGTTGTGGCTGATTGAATTTTTTACAGGCTCGCCACAGTGAGTAGTCAGTTGCTTTAGTAGCAGTAAGCGTCTCAAGATAGGTCTCAAGTGTAGCATTTTGGTTTGCCTTTAAAGTCTCTTTCAACTCCCGTATAGCTGTGTTCAGTGCTCTTTTGTCGTCCGGATGCCGGGTGGTGTGCCAAACTCTTCGCAGTCTTCTTTTGTTTAGAATTTTTTGTCTGATATTCCATGGGACGATGTTTTGTCTCGGTGACTGATTGGAGATTTCTGGTGTAGTCTGCCAGCATGCCATCTGTATTGTCTCTGTGAGTACCTGAGTGGCGTCATCTATATCACTTGCCGATTTCAAGGGTATTTTAAGATTCAGTGACTGGTCCACAACTTCCTGAAATGATTTCCAGTCTGTATGTTTGTTGTAGAGTCTCGGCCTCTTCTCTATATTAAGGACGGTAGTTGAGCTCACGGTCAATATAACTGGAACATGATTTGTGGAGCTGTCCAGGCAGGAATCTATAGACATGAAGAGCCTAGACATTCCCTTCATTATAAAAAAGTCCAGGACATCAGGAAGTCGATTGGGGTCAGTAGGCCAATGGGTGGGCTCTGGAGTGGCAATGGTAGTCAGACAATTTATGTCTATGCTTTTCTTAAGTTCCTTGCCTCTAGTTGTGGTTAGTCTACTTCCCCAGTGAACGTGCTTTGCGTTCCAGTCCCCCCCCGCAATGAAGCGTTCTCCCAGGGTTTCAAAATACTCTCTGAACTGGTCTGCAGTTATTTTGTGTTTTGGTGGACAATAGACTGAGGAAACGTTAAAATCTCCATTTTTGTCTCGAATAGAGACAGTGGTCGCTTGGATGTGCGCTGTCCTGAACTGAGGCTGTTCATGATGTCTAATCGATGATTTTATGATGACGGCTGATCCTGCATGTGCAGTTCCATCGGGGTGGTTTGTGTTGTAGATTTTATAATTTTTAATTCGTACATCACTTCTTGCAGTGAAGTGAGTCTCCGATATCAGTAGCACATCTAATTGGTGTAGTTGTAATAAAGTTTCAACATCATTTTTGTTGGGGGATAAGCCATCTGGGGAACCCAGACTGCTATTTTGAGCGTATTTACGATAATTTGTTCAGCATGGTTGTTATGAGATTCAATAGAACGCTCATTTGTTGTAAGATGATTTCTAGTTTTTCTGATTGTTTAACGAAAATTTCTTCAATACATTTCAAAGTCGTTGAGTGTGGGTCTTTATTAGTGGTAGCAAAAGTGGTATGTTTTGTTTTGTGCCCTGCAGCTTCAGCATACGTCTTATCTCCTTTCGTAGGCTTTCCATCTTCATCATCAAGTCGGATTGGCTGAGGTGAGGCTTCTGCATTGGATCTCCTATTTTTAATTTTTGTAAACCTCCTGTTTGCTACAGGTGATGCTTGTGGTGGGTCATCGTTTGGTTTGATCATGACAGCTTGTTTATCTTTTCTTTGGTTTAGTGGTTGTTTATTAGTTTTTCTGGCTAGGATTTCCCTGTACACTTCACATCCTTTATAGTTGGCTGGATGGGGCCCATGGCATAAGGCACAAAGAGCAGGTGTTTGTCTGTCTTTCTTTGGACATTCTGATGTTTTATGAGGCTTAGCACATTTGACACAGCGGTAGGGTCTCATGCAGTAATTCTTGGAGTGTCCATACTGCTGGCATCTTTGACATTGGACCACTGATTCTTTTTTCTTTGGATCCTCAATGCTCACTATCTGGTGGTATATGCATTTGACATCTTTGGCTAACTTGTTGTTAGGTCCATTTTTGAGATTTACAAAAAAAGTTGATGTAGGCTTTTTGTCTGGACCGTACTTTGAGTTAATGATCTCGCCAATCACTTCATTTCCCGTGCTTTCAAATGCTTCTTTTATTGCAGCAATGGGTGTTGAGTGATGAAGGTTTTTGATGACTAGACGGACAGATCTTTCGCCTTTGGTGTTGAAAGTGTGACCTATTAGGTTATTTTCTCGGACTACTGAGATGAGGTTTTTGTATACTGCGACATCTGAACAGTTGATTCTTAACTGGTTTTTGTTTATAATTCTATAGGCGAACTGTGATCTAGTAGCAGATGACTCCAGGAGATCAGTCAATTTGTTGACATCCTCTACACCATATAAAATTATTGGGGGTGGTTTGCTAGTCTTTTTTTGTTTCTGTTGCTCTTGGCCATCTTCAGTCAGGTCTATGGGTAGTCCACTAAACCTGTTAGAAGTTTCTAGTCTATCTGGGGAGGGTGTGGGTGACAATCTTCTCTTTTTATTCGTTCGTGAGTAGTGGTGAGTGGTATTTGGAACTCTTTGCCAAGAAGGAGGGCCTGCTTTTTGTAGTTTATTAGG
Source organism: Mecyna flavalis (assembly GCA_949319885.1). NCBI lineage: Eukaryota > Metazoa > Arthropoda > Insecta > Lepidoptera > Crambidae > Mecyna > Mecyna flavalis. The sequence continues at coordinate 9,099,556 of OX439435.1, read as the reverse complement.
ATTCGGAGGGTTTTCATCTACTTCTTCTACTATGCTTGTCTTAGTGGTATCCCTGAGGTCAACCATTGATGAGCACCTTGGTCTTGGATTAAACAAGCTGGGGTGGAATGCTTGTTGCACGTATTTTTTCTTTCCAGTAGCATTTACTGCCACAGAAGCCTGGTCACCCGCTTCCGTGTAGTCTTCGGTAGCAGATTTCACACCCTCTGGCCCGGGTACCAGAGAGCGCCGGGGGTTAGCCGGATCGCATGACAAATCAATCTCGTTATCTGACATATTCATAGAAGGGGGGGGGGTGGGACTATAGCCAACAGCGCTTTCCCAAGGTGCTGCTGCCACTCTTTTAGGAGGTATTTAGCCCCCTAGGCCAGTGGTGGCCTCTTCTAGATGACTAGGTAAGAGGTTATGCCGCCTCTGACTCGGCCGCCATTGCCTCGTCTGTTTTCTAGCAGGGAGCACCGTGGCATAGTGTACGCTACGCCACCGCCGTTAGGCGCGAGCAGGTGAGGTTGACAGTTGGGCCGACTAAGATGTTAATGTCGTTCTCCCCTTATCTCCCCATTTAACAAACAGAAACAGTTAACAAACAAAATCTAAAACTCCCCGCGATCCACCATCTCTTGCGCGGCTACATTGTGCCGAGGGGCGAGGCGCACTTTTGATTAATATCTTTAAAACAGGGACGCCATGATCGTGACAACATTGGACACGTTCACGAGCCTGCTGTCGGGTATCACGATATTCGGCATCCTGGGCAACCTGGCCATGGAGCTGAACACCGAGGTGGACCAGGTGTTGGGCGGCGGCGGCACCGGCCTGGCTTTCGTCTCTTACCCCGACGCTATTGCCAGGACATTCTTACCTCAAGTGAGTTGAAGTTGCAACAAATACTAAGTAAACATGCAGCGCTGCAAAGGATGTGCATTACTTAAGCGGTATCCCTTAAGTAATGTTTTAACGGTAAGCCGCGACGTTTACAAAATGAGAAAAGCTGTGGTAGAGCTATGCTGCAGACAGCCGAAATGGGCCGACTTGACCGGAGAAGAAACCTTTCGCAGAAGGTCAACGTATGAGAATTTAATAGCTTTTGCTATTGCGCTCCGATTGGTAAATAAGAATGCCGGAGGCTTTTTCATTCCTTCCCTCATCCTTTCGCCTTTATACATATTCCTTTAAAGGCAGGCAACGTACCTTAGACCTAGTTGCAGGTCTATGGGCGGTAGTGATCACTTACAATCAGGTCTCACACTCGCCCCCTCTTTTATAAAAAACATTTTTAATTTTATTTTGTTTATTTAAAAACGTGTGTTGTATATTCCAGTTATTCTCGGTGCTGTTCTTCCTGATGATGACGGTGCTGGGCGTGGGATCGGGCGTGGCGCTGCTGTCGACCATCAACACCGTGTTGCTGGACACGTACCCGCACGTGCGCACCATCTACATGTCCGCTATGTGCTGCATCGTCGGCTTCCTCACCGGCCTCGTCTACGTCACGCCAGTGAGTACATAGATACTGTCGATCTAATATGCAAACCTTATTAAATACATACAAACGTAGAAGCTACAGGTTATCTTCCTAACTAGTACTTTTTTTTTCTAGGGTGGTCAATACGTTTTGGAGCTGGTTGACTACTACGGAGGAACGTTCTTGGTGCTCTTCTGTGCAATAACAGAGATTATAGGTGTCTGCTGGATCTACGGTAACTATACATTACGATTGTTAAAAAACAAAAGTAAAGTAAAATTTAAATAAGTACGTTTTAGCACTAATTCGTTGATGTCTTTTGACTTGTGTAACACGTTTCTCCTTGACCTTACAAAACAACGACTTTATTACAGTCAGTAAATGGTGAAATTAATTATTTCATAATAATCCATCTCAGACATGAACGACACTGACTTTTCTTTGATAACTTAGAAAATTGACTACTTTTAAGATAACTCACAGAATAAACATCAGTAACATATCTATGTGTTGATACTTGCTCTTAGTACTATAAAAATTGTTGACTACAACAGAGTGAACCTCTCAACGGAGATATGGGTCAGAAACGACCACTAAACAATCAAAACCTTACTTAGGAATTAATAATATTTATCCTCATTAGAATTAAAATACTTTAAAGCAAACATTTGTAACTAAATGTAAATACATCTCCAATAAGCTTGTTCCTAAACCTACTTTCAGGACTAGAAAACCTGTGCCTAGACATAGAATACATGCTGGGGATCAAGACGTCGTTTTACTGGCGTTTCTGCTGGGGCCTCATCACCCCGGGCGTCATGCTCATCGTGTTCATCTACGCGCTCGCCTCCTTCGAGGACTTGGTCTTTGGAGAGGACTATGTCTATCCCCCGGCAGCATATGGTAAGTCTCTGCTGGACCTCATCGCCCCGGGCGTCATGCTCATCGTGTTCGTCTACGCACTCGCCTCCTTCGAGGACTTGGTCTTTGGAGAGGACTATGTCTATCCCCCGGCAGCATATGGTAAGTCTCTGCTGGGGCCTCATCACCCCGGGCGTCATGCTCATCGTGTTCGTCTACGCGCTCGCCTCCTTCGAGGACTTGGTCTTCGGAGAGGACTATGTCTATCCCCCGGCAGCATATGGTAAGTTTCTGCTGTGGCGTCATTTAAATATGCCTAAACACTATTCACACAAGTGAATCGTGAAGTCGCCGTCAAGTCCAATAATGATATAATGCTCACAAACTTAGCGCTTCGAAGACAATTTACTCTCTCGAGAGAGAGAGCCTATTATCTATCATAATAAAATGTTAAGGGTCTGGAAAAGTCAAATAATTGCATTCCTAGGAAATTTTTACACAGCGCACATGACGTGAATACATTCGAAAAGGTATTTTTTCTTTAATTTATGGTTTACCTGTAAATCTAAACTGGTTCACTAGCCATAGGAATGACGATAAAAAAAATATGAACTAAAATATTTTATTTCTATTATTTCAGCTGCTGGATACTGCATGTTGTTGTCAGGCATTTTATTCGTGCCTATTTTTATTGCAATAACATTGTGGAGGAACAGACAAAGCGGCTTTGTTGAGGTGAGTTATTTTATAAGTAGGTATTAGCATTGTTGAGATAAACATACAGGTAATTACTTGTAAGTTATGCCAACAATAAACTACTTTATTATTTGGAAGTGTTAGGTGTAAGGAAAGTAATTTCATAGAAACTGATTACAAACTGAAATAGATAATAATTATTCTCTATTTCAGTTTGTAATACACTTATATAATTAATGTGTTTGTAATATACTTATATAAATATATAACAAACTAGACTTGACTTCCACCCGTGGCTTCGCTTGCGTAGACTATATCTTTATAAAGTAGCTCTATGTATTATTCTGATGTATAAGCTGTATTATAGTAAAGTTTCATTAAAATCCATTTAGCAGTTTTTACGTGAAAGAGTAAGAAACATCCATCCATCCATATTTACAAACTTTAGTTAGTCTTAGACAAGGTCAATACTTTTTCTATTGATTACAATAGTTATAGTATAGTATTGACCAAAGCTAAATTATAAAAAAAAAATATTACCTTATATAACAGAACAGAAAAAGATGCATACCTACTTCTAATTTACTGGTCTTTGTACCTATGATAATAAAAAAATACAACCAGGTGTGGGCAAAAGGGACAAATAACACATAAAAACACGGAGATCGTGGGTTCGATTCCTGCCTTGGGTCTGGTTGGTGGTAGGGCTTTTTCAGAGTCCGACTGGCTAGCTACCACCAGTAACCCCCACAGGTGAAATCTGCCGCCATAACAGCTCTGGCTGTGTTCCGGCAGTATTAATGTGGGAGCCAGTGCACTTGAAATCAGAGGCTCGAGGATCAGATGAGTCTACAGTCTGGCAGCACATTGAGGGACGTTTCCAGGTGAAGCGTCCCTCAATGGAATAGGCCGCAGTGGCCGCTATTACCATCAGGTGGGCCTCGTGCCCCTGCCAACTGACCTAGTAGGTATAAAAAAAATAAAAATATAAATTGAATGATGTATTTACAGACGTTTAAGAAATCATTCCACTACGCATCATCGTGGGGCCCCCGGTCCACGCTGACCAAGCAAGACTGGGTCCAATTCCGCGCCGAAGCCAAGCAAAACCAACAACTTCGCAGGACGACTTGGCGCAACCACGTGTGGAGGATACTCACCGGCGGGTACAGGAGAGGGCTGAGCGTACCCCTCGACGTGCCCGCCGACCATTGAGCCGCTCGCCTAGTCTTACTCAGTGTTGCCAACTGCTAGCGTTACCAAGTTGCTAATTGAAGCAAATTCTTCTCACAAAATTTTGCTGAATATTTTTTTGACAATAATTTTCATTTCCATATTAAATAACATCGAGCTTAACTTTTGAATGGGTTGAACAAATAATACAAGGTAGAATACGAGTAGAATATGCGCTTCTAAGTATCAATGGTTTAATAGGTACAAGAATTTATCTCGCCATAGCGCAAAATAAAGCGGGGAATTGCCGGCCAACGCCGACCTATAAACATAACATTTACATAATTATGATGATATGACCACAGTGTCAACTGTCAAGTTTAATATTTCTTATTTGTTTCGCGACTCTATCTGTGCCACAAAGCAAGTATTTGCTTTGTGCTCTGTACCCTGTTCTATGTATCTCAATAGCTCTGAAAAAGGAAACAAACTCGATTGCTACGACACTGTTCATTAAATGAATAAGTAGCTAAAAAGTTACGATACAGTTTTTAAAGAGTTGCTAAGTTGGCATCACTGCTTACTCAAGAGGGGCTGTGTTAGGTTTCACATCGCTGTTTCCAGTCTACCTCATACCGTGGTGGCGCCCCGACACAAGTCCCATGTACATAATGTGTAAATAAATTATTAGGTTAAATTATATACGTTATTTATAATGAAATGCAATGCAATTAAATTGTGCTCAAACAAACAAATTGTGTTTCACTTTTATGTACGTTGTTTTTTATTTAAGCATTAAATAAAATTCCTTTATAATCAAATTAAATGTGATTACACAAATGAATCTTGACAATATTATATGCACTGATAGTCTCTAATAAAAAAGTGTTGCAATTACTCAACAACAAAGTAGATGTTTTAAGCGCGGTGAAACGACACAAAATATGTCAGTATACGCATAATGTGACCGAAATTCACACTATGCGTTAGCTCCAGTTGATAATGCAGGGAAAAATCCAAGGTTGAAAAACAGCTGGCCGAAGAATAACCTTATGGCTTAAAAACTACAGAACGTGGTTTAACCTGAGCGTAAGATTCCTATTCCACGCAGCTGCTGTTTCAAGAGTGAAAATTGTCCTAATGTTAGCCGACCTTAATACTTGAATAAGACGAATGGTTATTGACCAGTAACATCCAGTCATTTATTGGTCATGAACAATATATTATTACACAATAGTCTTTTGCAAAGTAACAATCTGCTGAGCTATCTCAGTCGAGCTTTTAACAGTGCGCGCAACACAGAGTTAAAGGATATAGAAACTGAGTCTAAACGGTTGGCTACATATTTTCCGATGTCCTAATCATTCTCTCATCAAAGGTCTCGATCAAAAATGTTTAAACTACGAGTATGATTGTGTTATGTGTTACTTATTACCGCCGGCAGAATATAGGCAAAAGCACATCAGCCTCTATTCCATTGTGCCTTTAACAAGACTTTTAATAATATTAACTACTACTCGTATCGTATGTGAGTATTGTTCATTATGTTAAAACCCTCTAAGAAATACATTTTGCATGGAACGAATAAGAACTCCATTCAATTATCTTCTTGGTCTTAAGTTTACTTATAATAATTAATTACTTTATATTGTGGAAGACATCATTTTTTTAATAAAAAAGTTTCAGCTTGATTCGCTTGATAAGCTTTTACTTGAGGTTTTTGTCACAAATTCCTACTACTGCTGTTTATAAGACTAGCGGTCGCCTCCGCGGTTTCACCCACGCGTCATTTCTTTTTTCAAATATCTCCCCCTTCCTGGGGAAACCTAGCTACACTATAGCTTTTCAACAGTAAAATAATTATTCAAATCGGTTCAGTAGAGTCGGAGCCTATTCAATACAAACAAACAATTCTTCCCTCATTATAAATTATAATATTAGTATAGATCAAGCACGTTCTAGATATAGATTCTGCCAGGAAACACAACAGCTGCGCGTACGTCACTAAATGAATGTCCAAATACCTAGCGCCGTCAAAATGACAATATCAAGTGATCCGGAAAGATAAATATTATCAAAGTTATATATTGACTATTCTAGCTTTCTAGACGATAAAAATCTTAATGACGAAGATTAATAATTATTATCATGCAAGTTGGAGGCCATTTTTTCACCAGGGTGACACGTGTCTGCGACACATCTGGTGAATTGCTGAATCAGCGCCAGCACAAGTTACCATACACGTGTGTTAATCATGATGCTTAGTTTATTTGTTTCTTTGTTGGAACTCCTAGATGACAGAAGAATCAGTCTGTCCGAGAATATTCACTCTACGGGCAAGCAAACTTGTCTTAAAAAAACCAAAATCTAAACACAGAGATTACAGAATTACCTTCTTGGGATAGTAATATCGTAATATCATTTATCGTTTAAGGACTGCCATTTTTTTTATTTAATCGAATAATGTAAACTAAGTACCCGTATGTTTGTTTACCAATTTGGTCCGCCTCATGTCTAGCTCTTTAAATAATAATTCCAAAATCTGGCTACAGCATTATTATTACTCATACTTCTTAAACACATCAAAAAATTTAAATAGTTCATAATATTATTGTTGAACTGAGTTATAAAAATACCTCAATCAATAAAAGTATGAGAAGTGCTTCGACATCACTACATAGTATAAAACAAAGTCGCTTTTTCTGTCCCTATGTCCCTATGTATGCTTAAATCTTTAAAACTACGCAACGGATTTTGATGCGGTTTTTTTTTTTAATAGATAGACTGATTCAAGAGGAAGGTTTATATGTATAATACATGCATATTCCCGCGGGATAACGTCCTATAGTTCACGCGGGCGAAGCCGAGGGCGGGCCGCTAGTTTATTTATACCCTGTGGTCTGTGGTAGGTACGTAATGTGCCGTTGTGGTCATATCTGTAGCGCGGTCAAACACCGTAGCACTGCGGGTCCGTAACGTCAAACGTGTGCTAGTTCGTAGCGCTACGGTATTCTCGTAGCAAAGAGCTTGTGAAAACTTCTCAAAGCTGATACAAAAAATAAAGACTTTCTTGACGAGAAAGAATGAATAAGACAAAAAAGTTACCATCACTCATAAAATAATAGTTACATAATAATTTAATACATGTTATATGTATACGTTGGTATCCTACTAATATTATAAATGCAAAAGTCTGAATGTTTGTTTGTTACTCAACCACGCCTAAACGGCTGAACGGATTTAGATGAAATTTGGCACACGTATAGTTTATAACCCGGATTAGAACATAGGCTATAAAATTCCTACGGGAAACGTCTCATTTCCGCGGGACATTTGAAAAAAGAAATTACGCGCGGGTGAAACCGCGGGCGGAAAGCTACTCTAGTTTTATACACATGTAAAAGTTTTTTTTTATGGTTTTTTTTTTATTTTCCATAAGGTCGGTCATCGATATAAGAATGGTATAAATACAAAGTGCGCTAAGTAGACATTACTTTGACTACGCTTCCTATTAATTACGCATGTCTTCTTAAGTTCATATTAAACATGAATTGCAAATTATAGAGAAAGTTCTCATATACGTTACATTGTTATAAATTACGTATTAGCCTGTATCGATCGCCAGATACTATCAGGCGTTATTATACAATCTAAGTATCCTGTACCTGGCCATGAAATTTATCTAATCCGCAAATTAATTTGATCACTAGGAAAAATTTATGACGGGCAAAATTCTTATCTTCGGCATGAAACTCCGTTCGCGCCTAGGAACTTATATTATATACAACTAAATCTTATTGCACGTCTCAAATTATTTTATGATAAGTAAATCTAAATAAAATAAATAAATCCCTGGACATTATAACATTACCCCTGTCTAGCTTCGATATAAGCACATCATGTACATGTATGCCCTCTTCTTTTTAAATGGTATTTGCATATTATATTAGGAAACATCCAGGTCATTACAACCAAACAACTTCATACATAGTTCATACATACAAATGTTTGTACCTTGCGGGGATCAAATCCGCGACTTGAAAGAAAAATAAATGTAACACCTTAGTACGTAGTGGCGTATCGTGTGGGTGTCAGCCGCCCGGGGCGGAAAACAATTCTGCCACCCTTTTTTTCGCTCCTCCAGTTGGCCAAGCGGCCCACCTGATGGTAAGTGGTCACTGCGGCCTATTCCATTAGGGACACTTCAACTTTGTGAAATTTTGCCGCCTACTCAAAAGTGCCGCCCGGGGCGATCGCACTGCTTAGTACCATATCTATGCAAAAAAAAGTAATTTTATTCGATTACACCAAATGGTTCATTAAAATTTATGTTTATGTTGTGGCCATATCGTAGAATTGATAATTTCATGAAATGCTCGACCATTTCGTGAAATGGTTGCATTTCGTGAAATGATCAACTGTATATTGGCCACATCATGATGTGGTTTGGACAGATCGATGATTGAAAATCGTTTCTCGATTTGGGCAGCTATACGGGCGACTACTTCATGATGTGGTCAAGATTATTTTGATAATATCGTAAAGTGCCGGTAGAGGCGCTGCAAGCGCTTTGTTTATGTGTAAAAGATGGCGGCCGCGGACCATATGTTCTGAGCCGCCGACGCGCGGACGGAATATGTAATACTAAAAATGAATGTTTATGTAATTGACATGTTTGATTGAAGATTCGGACACATAGATTTAGTATATTTTTTCTTCGGACACAGTGGCTGAATTAACTTTAATGTTTTCACTGTAAATTTGGACATTATCGATTTTTGAGTCAAATTAAAAATTTCTTTCGGGTTTATAAAAAAAAATAACCACGAAGGCTAAGGCGGGAGCAGAGCTCCCGCCTTAGCCTTCTAACTTATATTCATCCGAGTCGATTTCCGCCTCCGATAGGTTTTTTCATTTTGAAATATTTGCGACAACTTCGTTTTTTCACGATCCGGCCAAACGTGGATGACAAAATCGTGAAACGTAGACGATTTAACGATCTGGCCAAATTGAGTTGGCCACATCATGAAATGCAACCATTTCACGAAATGGTCGAGCATTTCATGAAGTGAGCAATTCAACGATATGGCCACGACATTTATATCCGTTTTTTCCTTTCCATAATAGTACTCGTAGAAGAGCGTTGCTCCTACTTCCTTGTTGTAGAACAGCCTGTTCTTTCTTCAATTTGTAGACATCTTACTCGTACGGGTTCTAGAGTGGAGTCAGTGTGTCAGTGTCTCGATCAACGCCAGGTGGAGTGACGATTTGCGCAAGATGGCTGGCAGGAGCTGGATGCGAGTGGCCGAGAATCGATCAGAGTGGCGAGCGTTTGGAGAGGCTTATGTCCAGCAGTGGACTGTGATGGGCTGATGTTGTTGTTGTCGACATCGTACTCCCAACAGAATTAACCATAATTATATAAATGCGATACGATACGGGACTCTGGAAACGACTGACAAGATAAAATTCTATCTTCACCTCACCGCTGAGACATACCTACAATTCGATAATTGAATACATTCGAATCTTAATCCTTACTTACAGACGTTAATTACCATGTTACTTATCATCAAAACTGACTATTGTCAAGATGATGATGCGGAAATTGTTTATCATTCATGACGACCTTCCAGCTCCTAATGAATAAGAATAGAAACACATGTTTGATAAACTTTCGCGAAGTCATCTAATTTTTGCTTATTAATTATAAACTAATTAAAGATTATATAAAACCTTATTAAGATTACACGAAGCGGTACATTACATTTTAATATTTACATTACTTACGCCTAATTCATAAATAAATCGAACTGTAGGTATATCTGTCGGTTCCATCCACTTATTTGTTTTAATAAAATAAAAATCATCTTACTTCGTTATACTAATTATTATAAATGCGAAAGTTTGTGAGGATGTATGGATAAATATTTGTTACTCTTTCACAAAAAAGGCACTAGCGATTTGATAAAACTTTACAGCACATGGAGAAGTTTATAACATATAGGCTAGTTAGTATTTCTCTAATTAACAATATTGAGGCATCCTATAACGCAATATATACTAAAAGGATATTAACGTTTTAAAAAAAAACATTTATTAAAACGTAATATTTTGCTCGGTAATTTATTGGTTTCATACATAAGTAATGCCGAATTTTTAAGTCGTTGAATTTTGATTTGTTTCAATTTGATCAAGATTGATTTAAAACAACTGCAATAGGCATTTACGAGTATACTTATCTTACTTATTCTAAGTAAATAATAAAATATTATCGGCGCCTACTCAATTGAGTGGAAAATATCTATCAGTCTACTTTATTTCCCACGATAGGGCAAAGGCCTCCATTATTGAAATGCAGTTTTGCGTAAACACAAAATAATGTCTACTGGCTTTCGCTTGCCAAATACTTAAAGGACATCACAAATACAAATTTTGTCCGACCACGGAATTACCTTCATTAAATAATAAAAAAAATAAAAAACAATTAGTAAACAATTTCAAAACTAAGATGCTACGAAGAAGACAAAGTAAGACAAAAGAAACGAAAGAATTTAATCAAGGTCAAAGATAGACCAAAATTTGGTTTTGAAACCTGTGTACTACGACCCAATTATTATTATCGGAAATTGGTTTCGTATCTCTCGCAAAACCGTATAATGTATGCATTGATGATGATAAATCACACTTTCAATCTTGAGCCACGTGACGGGCGATAACTTTTTGTTACAAATAAACGAAAACTGATATCGGAGAAAGTCGCGGGTGAATTGTAATATCATGCTACCCAAACATACAATTGTGTACAATGAAATTAAAGGTTACACATAATCCGTTTACACAACATTCATCGACTAGATAAAGGGTTTAAATTCATCTTTTTATATCATCTGATTATTTATCGACGATTCGCAAGCAACATATTACCGATTTTTAAATTTAAAAAAAATATAACGCACCGTGAAATTGCAAACTCTTTCTTATTACAATACATATTGTAATCGATTGATACATTGTGATCGGTAAAATGCGGTTCACAATGTAACAAATAACTCTGTTTTAACCGCCTACACGTAACCGCGGCTAAGTCGTTGGTGTATGTCATGGGTAAGATACCCGCCTTGAGTCTGGTTCTTTGGTAGGACCTTTATATAGAGTTCAATAACTACGAGTAGGTAGCACAGGTAAATCAATAGCCATAACAGCCTGTGGCTGTGTTTCAGGAATATAATTGTAGGAACCACAACAAGAATACTTTAAAATCAGTCTCGAAGATCAAAGGAGCTTACAGTGTGACAGCGCATTGAGCGATGCCTTACGATTAAATAGGCCGAAGTGACCGCTTACTTTCAGGCAGACTGCGTGTCTTTCTCTCAATTGATATGACATAAAGAAAGAAAGAAAGCTTGCTTTGTATAACCATGATAGACCGACTAACGATGATTGTGAATTGTAATCAAATAATTTGCTCGATTAGGTATGTACCATGCCCTATCGCATGCAATAGAGTTATGGATAAATTCCGATTTTGACAAATAATTAGGAGTTTAGCACAGTACATAGTTCAAGAAACCATCGTTGATTCTAAGTCCTTTAGGAAAAACGTGAATAAGAACATTAAAGCTATATCCAAAGTATGCAATGTTTTTTGATATATTTTAATAAAAAGAAATGGTTGTTGTTATCTACTATCTGTCATAATATCTTGGAAATGGCGCAATGGTTTATAACTTTATACTACTTTTTGCTTCAGTAGAAATCAAAGATAAAGAAAAAAGATAATATCAACCATTTATATACCATTTTATGCTATTGTTTTCAAAATAAACCAAGAAAATCAATGCCATCGATAACTATTTCTTCGTTTTTATTGATGTTGGCTGTACTTACCCAATTAAGTACTATCATAAAGATAAAATCTACCGATAGATACCTCTCGCTGATGTTAATACGTAAAACTAAAGTCTAGCATTCATTTCAAAAGCGCCTTTGGCAGCGGGCACTAGGTCCATCCCACAAAATGGTATAAACATTTTATAAAAATTATTTAACTCGTATAACTCCTTAATTAGTTAATTATTCAAAATCAAGTAAAGTCAAATTATTTATTATGCAATTTGATTTACAATTAAATTCTTTTGCACGTCTTAACTTTTTTATCCTAATAGCAGTTCGATGTGAGTGGTCGGTTGAGAATAAGTGCCACAAAAACTCAACAGTTAGCCTTTTCAGAATAGAACACACTTACAATAATTAAAACTACTATATTTTTTGATTTAATTTACTGTCCCTAATGTTTTACGTGCTTTCCATATACATATAACTTTTTTTTATTATGAAATGTTTATGTTTATATTTTTATTTGTTTGTGTATAGGAGGAGTCCAAAGAACAGAATGGAGAACAAGTTAACAAGGCATTCGACTCGGCTCCAGAAAACAAGCAGGACCTAGAAAAGCATGCCCTAGAAAATAACGATAAGGTACGTAAAAATCAACGTGAGTTTTATAAATGATTCTTTATTACTATACAGTATGACAGGAAATGCGAGGGACATATTTAAACCTCAAATAGTTCATGCTTCCATATAACAAAATAAGTATAAATCAATAAAAACTGGTAAATATCAGTCAATAACCTTAGTAGAAATTCATGCATACATAAATTATTAGGATAATTATGAAAAAAATTAAGGATATATTTTTTATAGCGAATTGGACTCTAAATCGGATTCTGAACACTCTCCTTAAATATGTCCCTCGGGTTACCTAACACGCTGTATATTATAATAACTTGTGAACTGCCAGTTATTAGCACAAAGAAAGCTGGTGAATGATTAATTATAATTAAACGATTGTTAATAATTATTAACAATCGTTACTTACCGTAAATCAAAATCTAATACAAGACAGTGATAACACCGAATGTCATCACATCAGAAATTACGAAATTCTAACCTATTAACTAAAACGATTTTCTCAAAGCATACTGATAATAATTATTTATATTTTATCAAAACAATTGCAACATTTGTATACAAATATTCCGTTGCAGCGCGGACATATTGAAATTCAATCAGTTGAATGATAAGTATATACTCGTAATAGTAACTAGCGGCCGCCTTCGCGGTTTCACCCGCGCGTAATTTCTTTTGTCAATTATACCCCCTTCTCCCCACATATACCGGATCAAAAGTACCCTATGTCACCCGGGGATAGTGTAGTTTTCCAACAGCGAAATATTATTTTAGTATAGATTCAGGTTTTACAGATAATCTGGGGGCACGGCAGTGCCCCCGCCAAGTCGAGCGCGAAGCAAACACTGCCGTACCATCCTTTACTGGAACCATTTCGCCGCATTTTCAGGCCCCTATTTGAGAACCTCTGGATAAGACCAGAACGCAGAAATTTTCGTCATTTAGTAAGCTATAATCACATACTTAAAATCCAAAATTTCAAGGCTGTAAGTCATTTAGTTCCGAAGTTAAGCGAAAGCAAAGTTTCGCATTTATGACAGACACTCACTGACTCACTGATGATCATCAAAATAGAACAAGTACTTCCCATAAACTCAGAGAGCTGAAATTTGGTACAGAGTTAGGGTTTAATGGCCACATAAAGGGAAAATTATAAAAACTAGTACATTCGAAGATCTGGAGTACCTGGTGACCCTGATTAGAAAACACAAGAGCCCAACCAAACTATTAGAGATCGACATAAACCGCCTTTACAAAAAATACTCAACTTGGTGAGCCGCTTCATTTGGTGGTGGTGGGGGGATGGGAGGGGAAAGGGGGATGGTAGGGGGAGGGGGATGGGGGGAATGGGGTTGGGAGGGAGATGGGGAGCGGGATGGGAGGGGGAAGGGAGATGGGAGGGGTAGGTGGGCGGGATGGGGATAGTTATGGGAGGGGGTGGTGGGGGCGATGGGGATAGTAGTACCTTATCAATTCTAGGGAGGTGGGGGGGATGGGAGGGGCGATGGGAGGGGGAATGGAGTTGGTAGGGGGGATAGGAGGGGAAAAGGAGATGAGAGGGGGGAATGGGAAGGGGGATGGGAATGGGAGGGGGATGGGAATGGGTGGGGGATGGGGATAGTTATGGGAAGGGGAGGTGGGGGGGATGGGGATAGTAGTACGATCGAGGTCTCCCGCGCGTGATCACTCTTGGAAAAATATACCGTGCACGCGCATCGTGACTTCTTAGGAGCGGCGCTTGTAAACGTGAAAATACTGCACAGGATTTTAGCCTTTAGGGTGATCACGCGCGGGTGACCTCGATAGTACCTTATCAATCCTATAACATGTATAGTTTATGAAATCCCACCAAAAACATTCTGTAAAAAACTAGCCAAGTCTCGATGGAGCTGCTTGTTTATCTCTAAAAAGTAATGAAATCTAGACAAAGTCGTGCCAAGTCTAAGGTTCCTTACTGCGATTTCTTTATTATTATTATAGTTAATGTTGTGTGACTTGGCCGTTGAAGGGTACACAAGGGTACAAAACCAGGTAAATTGACTTGTACCCACTAACGTATTCAGAATGCTCAACGGAAATGTTTAACTTGAACATTCTTTATACGTCAGTACGTTGAAATACGCAGCTTTATTAAGCCTACAATTGACTGGTTATTGAATCAACGTTTCCCAAGTGGCAATTTTCCATCGTCAATGGGTAGCGGTTCTGGCGACAGATTGTTGCAATGGAGTATTGGAGCACCTGGTTTTGTACCCTTGTGTACCCTTCAACGGCCAAGTCACACAACATTAACTATAATAATAATAAAGAAATCGCAGTAAGGAACCTTAGACTTGGCACGACTTTGTCTAGATTTCATTACTTTTTAGAGATAAACAAGCAGCTCCATCGAGACTTGGCTAGTTTTTTACAGAATGTTTTTGGTGGGATTTCACTTCTTTTTGTAGGAATATTTGGAATGAGACGTTTCCCGTAAAAATTTAAAAGCCAATGCCCTATTCCAGGTTATAAACTATACATGTTATAGGATTGATAAGGTACTATCGAGGTCACCCGCGCGTGATCACCCTAAAGGCTAAAATCCTGTGCAGTATTTTCACGTTTACAAGCGCCGCTCCTAAGAAGTCACGATGCGCGTGCACGGTATATTTTTCCAAGAGTGATCACGCGCGGGAGACCTCGATCGTACTACTATCCCCATCCCCCCCACCTCCCCTTCCCATAACTATCCCCATCCCCCACCCATTCCCATCCCCCTCCCATTCCCATCCCCCTTCCCATTCCCCCCTCTCATCTCCTTTTCCCCTCCTATCCCCCCTACCAACTCCATTCCCCCTCCCATCGCCCCTCCCATCCCCCCCACCTCCCTAGAATTGATAAGGTACTACTATCCCCATCGCCCCCACCACCCCCTCCCATAACTATCCCCATTCCGCCCACCTACCCCTCCTATCTCCCTTCCCCCTCCCATCCCGCTCCCCATCTCCCTCCCAACCCCATTCCCCCCATCCCCCTCCCCCTACCATCCCCCTTTCCCCTCCCATCCCCCCACCACCACCAAATGAAGCGGCTCACCAAGTTGAGTATTTTTTGTAAAGGCGGTTTATGTCGATCTCTAATAGTTTGGTTGGGCTCTTGTGTTTTCTAATCAGGGTCACCAGGTACTCCAGATCTTCGAATGTACTAGTTTTTATAATTTTCCCTTTATGTGGCCATTAAACCCTAACTCTGTACCAAATTTCAGCTCTCTGAGTTTATGGGAAGTACTTGTTCTATTTTGATGATCATCAGTGAGTCAGTGAGTGTCTGTCATAAATGCGAAACTTTGCTTTCGCTTAACTTCGGAACTAAATGACTTACAGCCTTGAAATTTTGGATTTTAAGTATGTGATTATAGCTTACTAAATGACGAAAATTTCTGCGTTCTGGTCTTATCCAGAGGTTCTCAAATAGGGGCCTGAAAATGCGGCGAAATGGTTCCAGTAAAGGTTGGTACGGCAGTGTTTGCTTCGCGCTCGACTTGGCGGGGGCACTGCCGTGCCCCCAGATAACCTGGAATAGGGCATTGGCTTTTAAATTTTTACGGGAAACGTCTCATTCCAAATATTCCTACAAAAAGAAGTGAAATCCCACCAAAAACATTCTGTAAAAAACTAGCCAAGTCTCGATGGAGCTGCTTGTTTATCTCTAAAAAGTAATGAAATCTAGACAAAGTCGTGCCAAGTCTAAGGTTCCTTACTGCGATTTCTTTATTATTATTATAGTTAATGTTGTGTGACTTGGCCGTTGAAGGGTACACAAGGGTACAAAACCAGGTGCTCCAATACTCCATTGCAACAATCTGTCGCCAGAACCGCTACCCATTGACGATGGAAAATTGCCACTTGGGAAACGTTGATTCAATAACCAGTCAATTGTAGGCTTAATAAAGCTGCGTATTTCAACGTACTGACGTATAAAGAATGTTCAAGTTAAACATTTCCGTTGAGCATTCTGAATACGTTAGTGGGTACAAGTCAATTTACCTGGTTTTGTACCCTTGTGTACCCTTCAACGGCCAAGTCACACAACATTAACTATAATAATAATAAAGAAATCGCAGTAAGGAACCTTAGACTTGGCACGACTTTGTCTAGATTTCATTACTTTTTAGAGATAAACAAGCAGCTCCATCGAGACTTGGCTAGTTTTTTACAGAATGTTTTTGGTGGGATTAAATTTACCTTATACATGACTATAAAACCTGTCTATCCGGGGACTAATTTCCTTGCAAAGTTTAAAACATGATAATGTTATTTTCACAAGTGGGGTACTTTTGCTATAAAAACATTAAAATGTAAGAGATTTTACTACTTTTAGCTTTCTGTAGGTAATGGTCTACAGCTTCTGAAGTTTGTTACCTTTTTATTGCTGATCAACAATCAATTAAGTAGTTTGCAGATGAAAATTCTTGATAAGTAAAATCTCATCAGATTATTGTAGTTAGCTTCTTCGTGCTTCTAATCCTGAGAAAACTTTTTTATAATTTTATAAAAATATCTCATACAGGGTGGGGGGACCATCTCTTTTGTGTATTTCGTTTAGTAGTAAAGACTTCAGTAAACGTCATTGTTTGCTTTAAGGCCCTTCGTACACAAGGCTACGCAAGTCTCCGATACCATTACCATTAACCATCACAATGGCAACTACAGCTATAATTTTTGACCGATTTTATTTTTGCGCACACACAATGGATTAAGGACATTTTGACATTAGTTTAGTGTACCTACACTTTAAATTATGTTTTATCGGCGGAAACAATAACTTACCCAGTAGAATTTATTCTTATCAAAATATATTGTCCCATTATCTAAATGCGCTTCAATCCCATTATTCGGCCAAAAACCTCTTCATGCAGGTAAGCGTCATCGCTATTGTGTTGGATAAACTATTTTGCTTTCCGTCTAAGTTTAGGTAACTAAAAGTTTAGTTAACATACTATCAGAAGCTGCTTTACCGCTTCATTCTCCATGTTAACCAAGAAAGAAAAGAAACATGACATGTACATACATACTACGATGACTCCTAGCTTTTTAAAGCAAATAAAAAAAATTGATTTTGATTTTAATAATATAGGTACCTCAACATGAAATAACACTCTTGTTGAGGTACATATATTGAAATCAATTTTTTTGGTTTTTTTTTTGAATTGTATATCCTTTATTGACAGAAAATTAAAGAAGACCGAACAAAAGAACGACCAAAATGGGACAATCAGATGGAATTCTTGATGTCATGTATCGCCACCTCAGTGGGCCTTGGCAACGTGTGGCGGTTCCCGTTCGTGGCCTACAGGCACGGTGGGGGAGCGTTCCTCATCCCCTACATCATCGTGCTCCTCCTCATCGGCAAGCCTATGTACTATCTTGAGACCATGCTCGGACAATTCAGCAGCAGTAATTGCGTCAAAATATGGGCTCTCTCACCAGCTATGAAAGGTTTGTGAAACATAATTCAGAAAGATATCCTACCTACAACTTTATATGGAGCAATTAATTGCACGCTCGGAATCAACCCCATTCCACTTATGAAATCTGCCTCTATTCATATAATTAAAGCAATGATTGATCAGAAAACTTAAAAATGAATAATTCGCACAACCGAGAGCCTATTATTATTTCTGATACAGCCAACAGAAGTTAAACAGAAAAGTAACAAAATAAAACTGTCGTAAAAAGTATAAACACATGTGCTATTACCAAAGTAGAGACCAAAATGAAAAATAAGTTCCGAGTGTTTTAAGACCTCCTGTAGATAGATTATATTTCTTACATCTTACAGGTACCGGCTACGCTCAAGCTTTAGGAGCGAGCTACGTATTATCTTACTACGTGTCCATCATCGCTCTTTGCCTGTATTACTTGGCTATGAGCTTCAACGCGACACTGCCATGGGCCGTCTGCCAGTCGGAGTGGGATAACGAAGAGAGATACTGCGTACCATCCGGACAATCTGTTATCCCTGGAAGGACTGGAAACGCCACTAGCAGCGCTGAATTATACTTTACGTGAGTACTACGCTCACTGGACATGTAATCTTTTAATTTTTGCTAATAGCATTTATAAAGATTAAAAGGATAGTCTAATAGCCTAATTGAGTCTTTGAAGAATTAATATTTGTAATTCATTTCGATAAGACGATAATATCTATAAAAAATGAAAATCATAGTCTTTTTTTAGTTGGATAATTGTATGATCATTCTAAAACAATTACTTTTTGCTTTATGCTATTCTTACTCGCTCTAAAAAAATTATTATTTGCTCTAAGAATCTACACAATGTTCTTTTACAAATCAACTTCGAAAAAAATAATAGTTGTTGTTAGAAAAGACGTGTTTTAAAAGCTAACTTTAACCCCAAACAAATAATCTTGTGAGCGAAACTGACTTTGACTTAATTTACAGACAAACAGTGCTCCGGCAATCCGATGGAATTGACGACGGAATCGGTCAGTAGCTAATATAATTATACATATATTATAATTTATTGCACTACCTAAGTAGTTCGTTCGTTGTAAATCTTAATTTACAACGATCTTTAACCCTGTAGAAACACTATCAAACTTATACCAAAACACTCTAACGAATCTCCTTCACATAAATGTTTCAACTTATATTCCACAATAGACGATCGACCCATCAACTTTTGGCGTTAGCAGCCTCTCCGACGTTTTTACTAGCAAAAACTATAAAACTGTCCTCATTTATTCGATAGGCGCACCGATCTGGGATTTGACCCTGTGTCTGTTGGCTTCATGGGTCATCATTTTCATCATCGTCGCCCGTGGTGTCAAGAGCTCCGGTAAAGCCGCTTATTTCCTGGCGCTTTTCCCTTACGTCGTTCTGGTCATTTTGCTTATCAGGTTAGTGATTATGCCTTTGTTCTACAAAATAATCTGTAAATTTAAATTAAGTGCTCTTTTAAAAGCATATACGTTAAATTGATATACCGATATTTTTTTTTCAATGTTTATTAGGAAGAGGCCTCCTCCAGAGGGAAGGATGTTTTAAAATCTATTTAGGGTTAAAATGTCATCTACAAGTAGAGACTAGACAGAGAAACGAGAAATAAAAACAAACGAGAAAATTTTGTTGATTTAATAAAAATATTATGGACTTAAAAAACAAGGTTGTGTTTTTATATTTACAGAGCAGTGACATTAGAAGGTGCAGTAGACGGAATTCTTTTCTTCCTTACTCCTGAATGGGAAAAGATCTTGGAAATCGAGGTCAGTTAAATATCAAACATTTTGCATACATTTGTAAAACACTCTTTTTTAGACATGAACAATTAGATTTGGTACCTAACAGTAGTTTAAGATGACAAATTAAAATTACCTTAAATGATCAATCAATCAATCAATCAAATCATTTATTTGTCAGACATGATTAAATTCATGTTTGATCTAACCGAGCGGGTATCGACGTTTGCTGATTTAGATATAGATCGCCACACCTGATCTCCATAGAATAGAGATATTCGCTGTGTATACAACTAATCCATTATTAAGTATTTCTTTTTATTTTGTTGTATTACAGGTATGGTACGCGGCTGTGACTCAGGTGTTCTTCTCCCTCTCAGTATGCTCGGGCGCCTTGATCATGTTCGCTTCATACAACGGCTTCTCGCAAAACGTCTACAGGTGATAAAAATATCTAAGCAATACATTCATTTACAATCGCCCCTCTAACTTTATACAGGGTGGGTGAGTTCTAGGAAATTATTAAAAAAGATAACAATATTAATAATTGTCTTTTATCATTTTTATTAAGTACGTAGATACACAGACAACTTGACAAGTAATTTATAGGCATACCTCTATACTGTAGGATGGTAACCAATCTTATTTATTTATTTAAACCTTATTACACAAAGGCCGACTTCATGTCATGTTGCATTATCTACCAGTCCCGATAGTTCGTGAAAACTGTGCGTTTGCTTTAAGAGGCATCACACAGCAGATATTATTACCTATATTCGGCTATTACTTAGTAGCATATACCTACGCATATATTTCGAACCACAAAACAAAACGTGTTCATCATATCTTATCTTATAATATTGCTTTATTCTTTCTTAATAGCGGCCCATCGTTTGATACTGTGGTATTCTATTATCTTCTCCTAATACTTTAATCCAAATAAATTAAAGGGTAAAAATAATTGATATATATATATTTAATCTACACAATCCGATCACGTGTCTAACAGATAAGCATAACATAGGTAATCATGCTATAATTGGTTGAAGCTACTAGGGTATTACACACCATGAATAAAAAAAACTAAAATTATGATTCTATGATAGATTCATGAAAAAGTAAACAAAGAATAACAAATTCCATTCATAAAAGTGAAAAATAAATTTAATATTTCAATTTTAAAATTAATGTTTTTTAATCTGTCCTTCATTTGACGAAAACGCTGTACGCCATGTTGGCTACCGATGTGACGTCACTCGACTTGTAAACAAATAACCTCAGTTTTTGTAAGTACTGTGTTTACTGCATTTTCTATTGTTATTTTGAAGTTTCTTAGTTATTATTATCACGTTTCTCGATATTCCGGCCGGTACTAAAATATAATTACATCGTGGAAGACGGTTTTGTAAAAGCAGAAAGCACTAATCTTCCACGGATAGATACATGGATGGTGGCGAAATTTTTCGCTTGCAATCCCGATTTCTGTTCTGCGGAATTGAGAAATGTTAAAACGTCTATGTAAGTATTGATATATTGCCAATTTTTGTTTAATATAATATTATTCTTCATGTCGTTTTCCAGCTACACATAAATTTCAAACACTTTAAAACATAACCTATGAAATATTAGTTTTGTAATGTTATGAATATAATTTCGCATGTATAAAAGGTCTATTATATTGCATACTTACATCATAATGATATTTACAGAAATAGTATTTAGTCTTTCTTTGTGGACAATGACTTCGGATCTCTTCATGCTACTTTCAACATCGTATTTCTCATTTTAATTCTGTTGGCACATGTATCCATAACTTTCCCGGCGTTTTAACACTTGTATTCTTACATTTAGACACAAGACCCCAATGATATGGACTATAATTCTTTATTTATTGGCGAAAATAACTTTATTCCCTCAGTAAAGCGTCATGTTTACACTGCGAGTGACGTCACAGCATGGCGGCCTAGGATTTGAGGCGTTTTCGCGCTAATTTTTAAATTGAAAAATGAAAACTCGTTTTTATTAATTATTAGGTACATAAAAAATATATTTCTATTTTTTCATGCTATTTTATCACTAAAGGATTAATTTAAATTACTTTTTTAATGAGGCTATAATACCCTAAGAGCACGGCTTTCATCCAACATGCAAGTCATGTTGGATGAAAGAGAGAGAGGCAAGTCATGCATCCAACGGTTACTGAAATGACCCTGGGAAAGCATATAGGCTACTTCATTATTTAGATTTCTGTGGCTACTTCATATCCCGGAAAATTATAACATATTTTCGGATGTAGGTACCTATGTATATTTAAGAGGGCCAAGTCACGCGCTAGTTTTTCTAAAACATTTGTACAAAAACAATAATTTCAATTATTTTCTTTTCTTCCACTTGGTAAACAAAATGACAATGGTATTGGGCACGTGGGCAGTTATACGTGGAAGCTCTTATAAGGAGGCCAGGCAAAATAATAGTGGTAGAGCCATGCTGTTTTACAGCACGAATGGCCGGCTCGACCGGGGAAGTACCCTCTCACATAACACCAGCATGAAATAATAGTGAATACTATTGTGTTTCTTCTGGTTTGTAAGAGTGCCGGAGGCCCACATCCCCCATACCCCCATAGGCCGGCAACGCATCCGCAACGATCCCTCTGGTGTTGCAGATGTCCATGGGCGGCAGTGATTGCTTACCATCAGGCAACACGCTGGCTCGTTTGCTGCCTCTGACATAAAAAAAAGAAATAATCAACTTCTGGTAGTAAATTTTGAAATTGATCCCGTTTCTTATGCGTAGTTGTTTTCTAGGGATTCGATGATTGTGACCACGTTGGACACATTCACCAGTTTGATTTCTGGCATCACTATATTCGGAGTGTTGGGTAACCTAGCCCATCAACTGCAAGTCGATGACGTCGGCCAAGTCATTGGGTCAGGAGGCGCCAGTCTCGCCTTCATCTCCTACCCTGATGCCATTGCTCAGTCGCCTTTTGTACCTCAGGTAGCCGTTACATTTTTGTTTTTCACCATATTTATTTTAGTTCACTAGTATTCCAACCTCAAAATCCTCAAATCACACAATTAATGACATAGATGTTATGCATGGTAATCAAAATCATCAAATTAAATGTGGATTAAAATGACATATCTATCTAAATAGACTTATGTTGAGTGAAATAGAGTTCCCTAATTTTTTTTAACATAAGTTCTGGATTCGCGCCCTAATTATTCAGAATGCATAAAGAGTAATAAATAAGCTGTTTAAGTCCCACCTACCTCATATACCTACTCAGCTTGATTTGAGTACCTGCCACCTGTGTGATGTTGGTCAAGCTAGGAAAAATTGTAAAAGAATTACTTCGCTAGCCTTCCCAAGATATAGAGATTGAACTACCCTATTGTCAAATCTTGGGGCTGAAATATATTGAGATGAGAACTCTTGGTAAATTAAAGACGCCCAACAATATTGTCTTTTTGCCTCTAGCTATTCGCCGTGCTATTCTTCATGATGATGGCAGTTCTCGGAGTCGGATCTGGCGTCGCCCTCTTGTCGACGGTGAACACAATCCTCCTGGACACCTTCCCCCGAGTGCCGACAGTTTACATGTCCGCGATGGCTTGTGTGGTCGGTTTCCTGGTCGGACTTGTGTACGTCACACCGGTAAGGAATGCAAATTGTTGTTATCTGGTAGCAGTAGCAGTTATGGTAATTGCCAATATTATTTGATGATGCGCCTATGTTAAAAAATATTATTTATGATGATAAACATTGTGATTTTATCAGTAACAAAGTCTTTGTACAATTTTCTTAGAGTGCAATTGTCTTAGTGCAATTTCCTTAAAGTGCTTAGATGGCAATTTTTAAATGTTTTTTTTTATTGCAATGTGTTACAAGACGAACAGATCGTACCTACACCTGATGGTAAGCGCCACGTCTACCCTTAGACAGTTCAGTACCAAACAGTAACTAAGCATTTACTTTCTGGCACTGCCCTGCGCCCGCTACACCGAGACGACAGTTATTTTCATGTGAAAATCATATAGGTAGGCTACTTTAATAAAATTCGATTTGTAGAGATCATCTACTAACATGCATGCAGAAATTCAGACGTTAAAAGTAGGCAACGGGCAAAAACAACAATGGCACTTAGGGCCGGTATTTCAATGTAACCTTATCTTATTGCTTAAGTTAAGTATAACATTTAAGATAAGTATTACTTTTGACAGGTAAAAGTGTATGACTTTAGTGCCGCTTAACTTTAATCCTATAATGAAATACACTTAAGTCATACTTATTATCAATCCCGGATTAAGATCAAGATAAGTATATATTGAAATACCGGCCCTTAATCATATTAATTTAAGAAAATGTGAATATCTAAACAATTGAAGTGTTATTAATTAAAATTACTTTTATAGGGTGGTCAATACATTCTTGAACTCGTGGACTATTATGGAGGCACATTCATGAGACTTTTTGCTGCAATTGTTGAAACTATTGGCGTATTTTGGATCTATGGTAAGTTTGTATAGTAAAAAATTGGTTTGGCAGAGTTTACTGCCAAGCCCCAAAGTCCAAAAGGATACCCCAAAACACACGGCTCTTTTGTTAAATTGAAATCGACTAACCCGGGTCACAGAATATATACCTCGGGTTCAGATTAAAAAGGATTTCATTGTCATAATAAAAAAATATCGTTGCTAAGCCGAGTGCATCTTTGTAAAATTGAATTACATAAATTTCAATAAAATTATAGTGCATTTAAACTACCACCCACGAACCCTCATCGGGACTACGTGCCACGATAATTCTGCAATAAGTCCCTAAGCAATGTCCATTGCGATAATAAACTATACTTGATCAGAAACTGATTAAAATAAATATCAGACAGCAGAATTGATCTGTAGATATCCTTACATTCAATATAGGTACCTACCTCCTTCTATTTAAGGCCCACATAATAAATATACCCACCTAATTAGTGTGCAAGAATCCTTAATATTGTATATACGAGTAGGTATCTAACGATTATAATCCTTTGTCTAGTTATAATGATTAACAAATCACTACTCACTAGTAGAATTTGGGAAATCGGCCCTAATTATATTCATTTTATTTTACAGGTTTGGAAAACATTTGCGTTGACATCGAATTCATGTTGGGAATGAAAACATCCTTCTACTGGCGTATTTGCTGGTCTATAATCACGCCCGCTATCATGATAACAGTTTTCATGTACGCCATCATTACAACCGAAGCTTTGATCTTCGGAGACAATTATGTCTATCCACAAGGAGCGTACAGTAAGTACCTAAAATTCGTAATAAAAGTAGTTAACACAAATATTAGATTCAATTTAGTTTACGAGGTAAACTTTTGACACACTAAATCAACTGTAAACTTAATTTAATTACTTTTAAAAACACTTCCAAATTCTTTTGACTGATCTAAAAAATGGTACAAAAGACGAATATCTATGCGCTTGCCAGCATAAGGCTGCCTGTCCACCGGCGCTGAGCGAGGCAGCGGAGCGGAGAAACGGAGATATATTAACCCATAGTTAATATTTCTCCGTTTCTCAGTATTCTGACTTCGACCCTCTACCAAACATCGTCTATAGGCGGTGTAACCAAGATCTCATTGGTTTGATTTTCCAGTCATGTCTTGCTACCCAAAAGTTATATCACTTAGAATATATCGGTAGCCTTCTCATGGCATGTCTTTTAAAATTTTTACTTTCGTTTTAGTCGCTGGTATGCTGCTGCAATACGTTGGAATGGCTTTGATACCTATATTCATCGCAACCACTCTTATTAAATATAGAAGTGGTGACTTTGTTGAGGTAAGTTATTTATTCCAACGCACCTATTTATCATTTTTGGAAAAGACAATAAATTATTCAGTATTATTTAGCAACCTTACGTCAAGTCAATTAAAGCATAATGTTGAAAAGATTTTCAAACACCTTTTAGTACAAATTATACAAAAACTTAAACCATTATGGATCTAAAAACTCTTTATCTACCATATCTACTTAAGTAATTTGTACCACATACAGTTCGTGAAAACAACAAATACTAATTTCCTTAATTTTCTTTCCCAGACTATAAAGAAATCATTCCGTAAAAAAGAAAGCTATGGCCCTAACGAAAGCGAGAAGCGTGAGGGGTGGTTGGAGTTCAAATCAAAAGCGAAGGCCGACCGCAACTTGAAGCGTCAGAACTGGTTCCACCACATCGGACTAAGCCTCATCGGTGGCTATCGGCGGTAAACCTAAGCCTAAATTTAGTATGTAACACGTGTAAATAAATATTTATTACTCATACAATATAATATTAACTATAATAAATAATTCTTAATAAATAATATTTTTTTCATTCTGTCCAAATTAAGACCATATAATCCCCAATTTCGCCCTTATTGAATAAAGGATCGCAGGATCTTACGTTGCGTTTGTTACAAAGAGCAGAGGATATTGAAAAAGATCTGTAAAAATAAAATTTTATGATCAAAAACATCTGATGCCGGTTCTGCCCTGACATTTATAATAAATAGTGTATTTTCTGTTGGCATGGCATGGCAGCTAGTACATAATATTTATAAACAAACATTGATCTGATCTTAAAGTAAAGTACTTATCTACTTGTGGTATGGTTATTTACTAGGTAGTGATGTATACAACAAAAATGTATACTAATTTTACTATAAAAAAAAACTCTAGATACAAAAAACGAACACAAACTCTAATCACTTATATGTTAGTAATAATGTCCTCCTAGCAAAAGTCATTGCCTCCTAGCCGAGTTTTCGGCTACGGCGGCCGATCTTTTACGATCAGCCAACTACGCAGGATATATTATAGTGCACAAGTGAGTGCGCAAGCACAGGTGCACTCCCTATTCCCTCACTCTCATAACACGGTGGGACAGCAGTCTGACACAACCGAAGAGAGATCAGGCGCAGGACCAACGATTTAACGTGCCTTCCGAAGCACGGAATCATCATTCTTTTCAGACATGCGGGTGATTCAAGCCTGCAATGTCCTAACCAAACTGGAAACATTCACACAAAGTGATGCTCCCCGCGGGATTCGAACCCACGACCTCCGGGTATTAGAGCCCAATGCTCTAACCACTGCACCACGGAGGCAGTGTAAAAGATTGCTTTTTGTGCCCTAAAATAGCCGAGCAGCGGCATTTGTGCCCCCTGTAGTTTTTGAGTAATTGCAAATGCCGCTGCGGTAACGTTTGGCTAATTTTGCATATCTTCCGAACTGCTGGACGGACGCACAACGTAATTCAACGAAGGACTTATTCAAACTTAACAAAAACGGCTAACAATTGCGGCTAAACAGACCGAAACCGAGGAAAAGAGGAATCTTCTTGTCGCCGAGCTTGACGAGGTCCTGGACTGCATTGCCAAATGGGGTGCCAGCAATCTCGTCGAGTTCAATGCCAAGAAAACACAGGTGTGTGTGTTTTCTGCGAAAGCTTCTCCTTTCCTTTCCCATCCCACTCTTCAGAGCACGCCCTTACCAATACAGGATAGCCTAAGCATCCTTGGCATCGATGTTCGTAGCAACTTGAACCAACGGGAATATATCGAGAGCGTCATCAGAACAGCTTCCCGTAAACTCGGAATCCTGAACAGAGTGAGACGATTTTTCACTCCGGTGCAGCTTTGTCTCTTATACAAGGCACAGGTTCGCCCGTGTGTGGAATATTGCTCTCATCTCTGGGATGGTTCCGCAAAGTACTTATTGGAGGCTCTCGACAGGTTGCAGCGACGCTATCCGTATTATCGGTGATCAAGAGGTGACTAAGACCCTAGAACCTCTTCAGTTACGTAGAGACGTTGCCAGTCTTAGTGTTCTCTACCGTCTCTATAATGGGGAATGCTCTGAAGAGTTATTCCAACTCATCCCGTCCTCCCCTTTCCACTCCAGAACAACACGCGCCGGACTGCGTTGCCATCCCCATACCATCCAGACACTGGTGGCCCGTACCAAGAGGTATAGTTCCTCTTTTTTGCCCCGTGCCATTAGGGCATGGAATGCCCTTCCGGCTCACGTGTTTCCTTCCTCCTATAATCCTGGGCTTTTCAGGCGGGGCGTGAAGCGGCATCTATGCAAGCCTTCGGGGTGAGGGTGACTGGCTCAATTGGTATGATCTATTGAGCCAGTCAACCTTACATTTGGACCTCACTTCCGCTTACCATCAGGTGGAGTGAAGTCATCCTGACTGCCTCTTTATAAAAAAAAAACTGTGTATACAGGGTGTTCGGAAGAACGTTGAACATACGATAATGGGGGGTAGTTGGGGTGGTCTGTTAACTAACTAGCTCAAAAGATATCACCTAGGTCTCAAGAATTTTTTTAATTATTTTTTTTACAAATTTCTATAATTTTTCGGTTTTGTACCTTTAAACCCGTCTAACTTTTTTTTTGATGACCAGTCCAAATAATTTTTTCATTATTGGAATCTTAGTGATTGGTAGGTCCCTTTAAATAAACAGTTGTAAATTGCACATTGCTAGAAACAAAGTTATGGGCCCTCAAACATAAAATAAGAGTTGAAACAAATTTTGAATCTCAACTTCGCGTAGCATTTAAAAAATAAATAAAAGGGATGGATGACTTCTGATTTGTTAAAAACATCTCCAAAGTGTGAGCTTTATAATGATATGTCGTTTGTTTTGATATCTTTTTTGTAACCAAAATTATTCGATGTTTTCTACCCAGGCGGACCATTTCGACGACAATCTACTTATGTGAAAACTTAAATGTTTTGCGAAATTTGTCAATGCAAAGGTCAAAATAACAAATTAGTGGGATAGTGACATAAAGAATGTAGATTTTTTCTCACTCTTGCACACATAAAGGCTATCTTTTCTCTCTTTCACTTTTGATTCTGTCACTTACACTGAGTCGCCTGTTCCGAAAGCGAAAGAGAGGAAAGATACGATGTAAGTGTACTAGAGTGAAACATTATTATTATTACCTTCTTGGGAAGCGTCACTCGCCGCGCATTCCACACAGAGTGAAAAAGAGAAAAGATAGCCGTTATTTGTGCAAGAGTGAGAAAAAATCTACCTGCTTTATGTCACTATCCCAGTAATTCGTTATTTTGACCTTTGCATTGATAAATTTCGCAAAACATTTAAGTTTTCACGTATGTTGATTTTCGTCGAAATGGTCCGCCTGGGTAGAAAACATCGAATAATTTTGGTTACAAAAAAGATATCAAAACAAACGACATATCATTATAAAGCTCACACTTTGGAGATGTTTTTAACAAATCAGAAGTCATCCATCCCTTTTATTTATTTTTTAAATGCTTTGCTAAGTTGAGATTCAAAATTTGTTTCAACTCTTATTTTATGTTTGAGGGCCCATAACTTTGTTTCTAGCAATGTGCAATTTACAACTTTTTATTTAAAGGGACCTACCCATCACTAAGATTCCAATAATGAAAAAAATATTTGGATCTGGTCATTAAAAAAAAAGTTAGACGGGTTTAAAGGTACAAAACCGAAAAATTATAGAAATTTATAAAAAAAATAGTTAAAAAAAATCTTGAGACCTAGGTGAAATCTTTTGAGCTAGTTAGTTAACAGACCACCCCAACTACCTCCCATTGTCGTATGTTCAACGTTCTTCCGAACACCCTGTAGTTTTGCTCGGAAACTAGAACACTAATTATTTAATTTCAAATTCAACGGCACACTACGTTCACGATCAGAAGTCCCCTAGCCGCTATATTGGTACTACTGTTTTTCAATACTTTCAATCTGTTTCTTGACAGATTTACAAAGCGTAGGCAATGCTGCCAATATAGCGGCTAAAGGACAACTTATGGTGAACAAAGTGTAGATTCGAACTTGTCGCATTTTTTGCTTTACCAAAAGCATGCATGCACGTAAACATACATATTATGCACAATCTTTTTCTATAAATAAGAACTTTGTTTTAATATTATGGGAGGTAGGTATAATAAACAAATAAAAGAAGAATTTCAAACTCCAAAGTTTATTGTTTAAAGTATTTCATTACACAGAGAAGTATATTTCATACATAATAAGAATATGATAACCCATCCTTACAGTCTATCAAACTAGGTAGGTTATTATAATTAAAATAAAGATATTTAAAGTTGAAGTAATATTATTTATACCTCCACTACATCTAAGAAAAATTTTTAGAATAGTTCTGCTACAAGAAAAAGCATATTTATGACTTATGTTTAGATTTCTTCTTCTTTTTGCTTGACTTCCTCTTATGCTTACGTTTCTTTTTCTTCTTTTTGTGGTCATCAGAACTGGAGTCGGAATCGCTGTCACTATCGCTAGCAGCACGCTTCTTTTTCTTTTTATTGCGTTTCTTCTTCTTCTTACGTTTACGCATGTCTGAAGAAGATGATGACGACGAATACTCTGATTCACTAGATGACTCACTTTCTGACTCTGCTTTCTTTTTTACGTTTTGCAAATCCAATTTGATGGTTTCATTCTCAACTTTGGCTTTCTTCGATTCTGTAGGACCCATAGGAGATCCCGACCGTTCTCTTTTTTTGCCAACTTCTTCTTTGGTGTCATTTTCTATTTCTAAGTGTTCATCATAATCGGGTTCGAATTGAGCTTCATCTAATGTAGACTTTTTTCTCTCCCGTTCCAAATTTTGCGTTTTAACATCCACATCTTTATCGTGGTGTCGACTTCGAGAATCTGAATTATGATGTCTTTTATCTTCTCTTGCACTTTTGTCATCTTTTCTCTTTCCATCAGATCCTGGACTTCGATTACGATACTTGTCAGTAGATTTACTACCTTCTAATATCATGCGGCGCTCACTTTTGGTAGATTCTAATCTATTAAAGGCTTCAGGTTTTCGAGTTCTATCTTTTTCAACAGTCACTCTTCGATAGGGTTGTTCCTTTTTAGGTGTTTTAGACCGCGACTTTACTCTTTCAACTGTACTGTGCACCACGCGAGATTCACGTGGTCGTCGCACATCTTCAACTTTCCCACCAAGTCGATCTTTTACGGATAGCCTAGGGGGTGGCGTTTTAGAAGACCTCCTTTTCTTGTCATTTAATTCAATAGATCTTTGTTCTACGTCAGTCACAGGGACAGTAATTTGAATATTATTCATAGGGCCTTTAGTCTGCTCTTCACCATAGAGTTTGCCGCGCTCGACGCTGACTTTTTTTATTTCAATAGGCCGCAAGGAATTTATTGCCTTAGCAAATATAGCATTTTCAGCTCGTTTTATAACATCAGATGTAACTTTACCTCCGTCATCTTCCTCTTCTGGAGAAGTAATTTCACCTGGTTCCTTAGATTTTTCAGCACTTTCGTCATCTACTTCCCACTTAGATAATTCTGGTAAAGGTGCTAGCATTTCTTTACTTTGGGCTGTCGTATCAATATCCAATTTTAAATCTAACTCATCAGCATTGGCTTGAAGTTCTATTCCATCAAATGGCTCTTCTTTTTCTTTATTCGATTCATTAGTATGAATGTCTTTATTGTCATTTTGTTCACCATTTCCGTCAGTTTTCAGATAGTTTTGTATAATCTCTTTATCAATAGCTTCTGCAGCTTCGTCGCCATATAAATCATTTTTAGTATTCTCTTCTTGTTTAATATTTGGGGATTGTACTGTATTTGTTTTATCATTAACTTGATTTTCTTCGTCAACGTCCATTGCTGGTTTCTGAGTTTCACTGTCCAGTTCTTGTTTTGTCTCCTGCGTCTCCTCCTTAACATCACCTTTGTCTACATCTTCATCTTTTTTGACACCATCTTTATCTTTCTTATCCTTTTTCTCTCGCTTCTTTTTCTTTTCAATCTCCTTTTCTTTTTCCCTTTTCTTCTTTTTCCTGTCTTTGATTTTCTTTTCCTTGTCTTTATGCTCTCTATTTTTATCAGAAGATTTATCACGAGTCCTATCTTCTTTTTTATCGCGTCTGCTATCTCTATCGCGAGATCGAGGTCTCGATTCGCTACGCTTTTTATCGCGTACTTCACGATTACGCTTAGGCGAGGTACGACTTTTCCTATCAGGAGTAGATTTTTCGTGGTCTCTATCTCTTTCGTAATCTCTATTCCTCTCATAGTCACGGGGACGCTCCTCACGACCTTCTCGGCCTTCGCGAACTTCCCGTCCTTCACGGGGCTCACGGGGTTCACGAGGTTCGCGACCATCGCGTCCTTCGCGCGTTCGTTTCTCTAATTCCCTAGGTCTTTCTGGATCGCGATTTTCATTATAGCGCTCACGTTCCCGGGCATCCCTTTCCCTGTGTCTTTCATGCTCCATATTCGGGTTACGTCTTGGTCCACCTCTATTACGAATATTAGGACGGTATCCCGGTCGCATATGTTCTCTACCAATACCACTTTCATCTCTGTACCCGTCACGATAGTTGGGATCGACATAATTCGGCGGTGGTTGTTCCCTGGGATCAGCACTAGGTGGCCTAAACGGAGCACCGCCATCGCGATAGTTGTGAGGAGGATTGTCACGATAACCTCCTTCTCTGTACGGGACGTTCCTAAATGCATTATCTCGAAATGGTGGTCCAGCACCTCTGAAATTAGGATCCCGATATGATGGCGGACCCGGGGGGCCTGCATCCCGAAACGGCTGTCCCTCTCGGAAAGGCATAGGTCCTGGATCCCGATAAGGTCTAAAATTATCACGATAACGTGGTTGATCCCCTACATGCACAGGAATTTCACTTTGAACATTAGGTATTGGCAAATCTCTGAAAGACGTCGAACCTTCAGCATAAGGCGGTCTATAAGAATCTCTGAAATTAGGAGGAGGCAGCCTCTCCCTATCCATTAAGCCTGGTGGTGGTCCAAAAGATGGCTTTTCGAAGGGTGATGGCTCAAACCCAGGAACAGGAGGTTCCACGCCAGGGGGAATATCTTCGAATGGCGGAGGATCATATCGACCCCGGTAACCAGGTGGCGCATCAGACTGCACCGGAACATTGTCAATAGGAATCAGTGGTTTTATACCCATAGGTGGATATAACGGTGGCGGAACATTGTTCCTAGATCCATACCTGAAAATAAAATATTGCATATTAAAAATATACAGCGTGGAATTTTAGTCGTTGTTTTCCCGCAGTAAAATGATTCTATCTTAGTAGTAAAATACATTAATAAAGTTCTTTTTTTAGTTAAATCAAAAGTTTTACGATTATGATAGACGAAACTCGAACCAATAGTACTAGCTGCGTCACAAACGGTCACCGGCCGGGGTCATTGCCCTTCGCGTTTATCAAAAAAATGATTATTTACTATTTACTCACATTTAGTTTCCATTTTCCCATTATAATTTAAGAAAAAATTTCAAAAAAAGTTTTAAAAAAATTTCAAAAAAAAAAATTCAAAAAAAAAATACTCGCATAAATCGATAGTACTACTGAAGGTAAAGCATTCTGCTGCGGGAAATCAACGACTAAAAAAACACGCAGTATACAACTTTAAATTGAAAAAGTCGTAGGTGGATCAAACTTTTTAGGAATTAGATCTATTTTGATGTTTGAAATTAAATTGAAAAATTACTTTTACTTATTTGTTTGATTTATTTAGTACACAATCACAACAATTTTAAGTCCTCGGAAAAACTCAGATCTCAAATTTGAGCGGAAAGCTAAATCTGAGCAGTTTTAAATTATACATATAATTTATATTCAGAACAATTTTAAAATAGGTTGATTAAGAATGAATGTGCAGGCCCGCTCAACTAAAGTACAAGTAAGCAATTGCGTACCGTAGATAAAAACCTCATCATAAGGTTTTATTCATTAAAAAAAGGTGGCGTGATGATCTCATTAATTGAGATCGCCTATGACTGGCCAAAACTTCTATTGGCAGAAAACTCTGAAAAGTTTTTTGGGGGGCTGTGCACACTAGCGGGGATGATCCCGCTAGTGTGCATAGCCCCCGTATGTACATACATCCTTAAAAAAAAATACTATTTTTTTTCCGAGGACCCACCATATTTAATATTTCTAGCTTCATAATATGTAATAATTTCAAACACCTAAATCGGGCCTTTATACCTCACCTGGCATTTACTAACCAGATATATCTAGTTTATTTTCTTTTGTGAACAAAAGTAGGTCTGTTCGTAAAATAATATATTTAATGTAAAGTTATTTTTATAAAATCAAGTGATAGCACATATCACCAGGAAGCGTCGCTCAATGTGCTACCAGACTGAAAGCTCATCTGATCTTTGAGCCTTTGATTTAATGTGTGCAGACTCCCACATGAATACTGCCGGAACACAGCCAGAGCTGTTACCATCAAGCAGACCAAAGGCAGGAATCGAACCCACGACCTCCGGGTTTTATATCCGAGGGGCTTTGGCACAGTTTCACGGAGGTGGCAAATATAATCTAAAAATAGTCTTGAATACCCTTATATGATAAAATGCCGTGCGAATGGAACTAGCCAAAGTGTCTTAACCTTATACCAACATTTTTTGTACACCAAATAGATTTAATTAATTAATTATTAATTAATTATTTTCAACCTTAAACAAGATTTTTTATATCTTGTTGACACTTCTGGCTTGTTATTTAAGCCTGAAATACCAAAAATTTCTATAATAAAATTTTCTACTAAGACTCAGATGAATAAAATCAAGCAGCTTGAATTTATTCATCCTTTTAGGATTCGAAACTAGATTTGTTTTATTTAGTTGCGAAATTATAGTAGGTACTTTGAGATCGAAATAAAAATATATTTTCTAGTTAATACAGGTTCAATTAATGTTTTGTTTGTCTAAAACGATTACGCCCATCTGATTGAATGTAAATATTAATATTATTATAATTTTATTATAATAATGTTAAATCCTTTTCGGCGATGTTGCTTTTTCTGCATTCGGAACTACACATTATAAAAACATTGAAATTTTTGGTTGCATTCGTCCCAACTGTTCTCAAATTATGAAAAAGTAGATGGCAATATTTAAAAATGAATTGATGACATTATTATTTTATTCCTCCTTACAATTTAAGTAGGTATGTCAAAATGTCACCAATCAAAAGAAACCCAACCACATTCAATTGTTAATTTTAATTCACTACAACACTTTGTGAATCCTTAAAATGGATCCTTTTCAATGTTGCAAAATTAATATATTTGACTACTAGGTATTTGTTTACCGCGCTTAGATCGGATCAAAGATTTAACGTTACACTGGGCGAGACTGTCGTTTGACATCAAAATAGTATTTGTACATTATCCTAAAATACAACAGATCACTTGTCTTGTTGTTTCTTCCTAGTAGGTACAATATTACCATTATGGCTCGCAGTAATTACAGACGGAAACAATAACAACTCAGATATTTCACCCTCCACATAACCTGAATCGTAAACTTCTTTAAAAAGGACAGTTATGAGCTTTACGAAAAAATGAAGGTGTCATCTTAATGACATCATATCAAGCAACTCCATTTACTAATTCTATATCTGAATTATTATCTGAATTTTGTAAATCTGAGGATCTGCTTTTTTGATATCCAAATATTTTAACAATCTCATAATATTTTAAGAATCTAATATTATGCGAACGATTGACAGCCCTTTCACGGCAGTCCAGTTTTGCAGGATCCAGTAAAAAGCTTCTTTTTCTTCACTTCACTATCCCACAAATAGTTATTTATGTGACTGTTGCATAATGAGGGTCATTAAAATACGAATGTGGTTTTATGAAACGAACGAAGTGAGTTTCATAAAAGGATCACATGAGTATTTTAATGCCTAATTATGTAAAGTCACATACATAACTTTATCTTCAT
Source organism: Mecyna flavalis (assembly GCA_949319885.1). NCBI lineage: Eukaryota > Metazoa > Arthropoda > Insecta > Lepidoptera > Crambidae > Mecyna > Mecyna flavalis. The sequence goes on along the minus strand of OX439435.1, from coordinate 9,063,821 downwards.
TCATACGATAAATGTCTATTTTAAAGTCAGGATCGATGTGAAACCGCGTGGAATATAATCCGTAGTACCAGGAGAGCAGAGAAGAACAAGAAGCTGGCCCGTTACTAATTAGTGTGGACCGGCGCAGTCGCTTGTTAACCTAGTTAGGCCCTGCCGGCTGCAGCTAGCTCGCGTCTTTCAAACTCTTTGATTTAATGAATAGTTACGCTGCGGTTATGCTCTCCTGGTACCTTTGAAAATACATCAAGATGTTTTGCTTACATATTATTATGTTAGCTTCAAATCCATTAATTTTTACTTTTTAAGAAGACGTTCGAAATTTGAACGTAATTAAAGTATCGGTTACCGATACTAAAATGTAAACATTACGATGCAGCCACAGATACTTATATCTAAATGTAGGGCGTTTGCTCATCGCTCCTGACTATAAAATAGACATATTATGGTATGGATGTAGATAAAACAGTGTTCCGCACGCGGGAAGCCGTGTGTGCATTTTAATATGCTCCCGTTTAGTCGCACAAATATTAAAAAACACTGCTATTTTAATATTTGTGCGACTAAACGGGATCCCGCTTTTTACTGGACGACGGATCCAGTTTCTAGTGACAAAACCGAATGACACAATTCGACCGGATCGGGTTTTTGCAGTATCCCGCATGCGGGATGCTCGTGTGAACGCTAGCATATAAACACATTCGCCATCAAACGGGATCCTGCAGAAAACGGGATCCTGCAAAAAACTGGACTGCCCGTGTGAAATAGATGTGACTGTAAAAAATGTAATACATTCAGTTTTAATTTATTGTACCGAGATTCGTGTTGATATTCAATTATTTTTATTTTTTATATTATTTTTAACGAATGAAATTCAAGTTGATACTTGGCATTTTGCTTATTTGTCAATCAAAATTTCTGAAGAATTGCGTGTCTGTCAATTTATCAGCAGAACAGCACTCTTATGGATTGTATTGTCTTCTTTCAAGAGTTGAAAACTTAGTAACAGCTACATCTGTAAAAAAAAGCTTGTAAGTCTTCATAAAATCCATCAGAAAACGCTGTAAAATTAAATAGTATAATAAATAGCAAGAATAGCAAAGATATTACGAATATAAAAATAAACTTCATACATTCATGCATATATATTATAATATTCAATCCTCATTCACATTAGCTGTGTTTGTCGACATACAACAGCAGCGACAACAGGAAGCAGAAATGATTTAATATATTTTACATATCTCTTGCTCTGTAAGTAGTCACTTACTTCCCTGAATGCCGGGGTGTATGGATATCATTACAGCATAGGTTTTTGAATTTGAAAAAAGAACTGTCATACTCATACTGCAAGAAGAATAATTTTTAAAAAGTTAGGTAATTTTTTTTTCTCTCGAATCGGAATCAAGACAATTAATTATATTAGAATTTATGAAGATTTTATTTTAAATATCGAACGATTTGTTTCGCAGTCACATTGTATGTTATTAAAAATCAAACTGGCCAGCACGATTTGACGCGCTTGCGTGCCATAAAATCGTGAAGAGTAAAAAAGGCAGTCGACTAACTAGGCGCGAAAGTAAATTTTTTTCGTGTTTTGGAGTTCTTTCTTAAAAGTTGAGTTTTTTTACTTACCTCACAATCGATATGTAAAGCAGAGTGTTTACCTCGGGTGTATGCATCAATTGCATACTCGGGCTAATTAGCGCCCTCGCTGCGCTCGGGCGCCAAAAACCTCGTATGCAATTGATGTCATACAGCCCTTGGTTAACAATCTACTATTAAATATGTAATATCATACAACACAGCATTCATTCATTCATATCTTAATTATTTCTGTTACCCTGAAATATTACTCTAATGGAATTTGGCGGTACTGTCTTAAATATACTTAATACCATCAATTATTATGCACACATAATAATAAGTACTGAAATGTAATATTACCAAAAGAAAATAGTTCTTTTCAATTACTAGTCAATCAATAATATTATAACAATTTAGTCTAAATTATTATCTAAGAAATCTAATTTCTCCACTGCAACGCACCTTGTCAGACCACACGCCAAATTTACTAGTCTTCATGATGAACCACGACTGAAAATACTTGAAAGAAAAAAATACAAAAATTACATTAACTCAGTATTACATTATAACAGATACAGTACAATTTGTTTTTCATTTACTTACATATTTATTTAAAGTTCTTTGTAATATATTTGCACACATTTCCATTAAATAAATTGGTTCAGATTTTAAATATACATTACAAATAAAAAACGGTTTTAAACTGTTAGCACAACGCTTAATGTATAAAATGAAAAACAAAATAATAGTTAATCATTTATTTAAAACAATATCACAGCAATATCACATTTAATAGAAATATACTGATAATGAGTTTACGATTTTCCAAATACTTATTTTACCTCTAAAAACTTTAACAAAACCATTGGCGATATAAAATACAAATAGTAAGTAGCTCCATACAAATCAGACAAACATTATATTTAAATAGGACGTTCGCAAATTATTTGTGTAAAAGGATAGTTTCGCTTTGTTTCTAAAGACTTATTGTAAAGTAAATTGAAGAAATATCACAGTAGATATTCTATGAACAAATCATTACCCTTATTGCTTTTACACAATTTACAGTATAATGAAACATTTTATAATATTCAAGGACAAACTTTGCCGCTATCTTCTATATGTTGACAACGACAAATATAAAAATTACAATATCTGAATAATAATAATGAATAATTTTAATAATTTTATATTGCGTTCAACTACTATTAACTCTTAAATTTAATGGTTCGCATTACCTAATCTAAAGCTTTACAATAATATTCTGTTTCCCGGTGACCAAAAGAAAACAGAAACTTCTTTAAGATTTGAGTTGAATTAAATCAAGTATTTTCAACAATCTCTTAAAAGAAGCTAACTAAATGACAAATTATATACCTAAATATTTGTCCAAGTATAAAATAGAGAATTAAAAAAATATAATTTAACAAAATGTCATTACAGGAAGTGAAATGACACAAAGCACAATCCGCCCTACTTATTTGTTTCAGATAGTCAACAGTACGACACATTTTTATATATTTTATCTACATCCATACCATAATATGTCTATTTTATATTCAGGAGCGATGAGCAAACGCCCTACATTTAGATATAAGTATCTGTGGCTGCATTGAAATGTTTACATTTTAGTGTCGGTAACCGACCCTTTAATTACGTTCAAATTTCGAACGTCTTCTTTAAAAGTAAAAATTAATAGGTTATTTCGATTATCGAATTAGTCGATAAGTAATTTTATGTTCCATTCCTATACATTTAATTCGATGCTGAAATTATAACAATCGATTTGAGAATCGAAATCAACTCGAGTCTAGATTGTTTATGGATTTTAAAAACTACAAACGTCATTTATTCAAATTGACCTACAAATTATGACATGATTTTGTACTAATTTGCTCATCGATCCTGACTATAAAATAGACATATTATCGTATGAATGAAGGTAAAGTTATGTATGTGACTGTACATAATTAGTCATTAAAATACTCATGTGATACTTTTATGAAACTCACTTCGTTCGTTTCATAAAACCACATTCGTATTTTAATGACCCTCATTATGCAGCAGTCACATAAATAACTATAATGAACGTGCTCCGTATGTGGCTTGAAAATCAGGTGCCATCGGACAATAGAACTAATTACTAAATTATGTGATAATACTCAGGGCATAAAAGACTAGTGTTTTACTATATAAAGTAAAGCTCAGGAACGACGACACTAAAGTTTATCCATAATCATAGCTGTTTGTATGATATTAATGTAGGTAATCGATACATTCTTGTAGCGTAGGAATTCCTAAATATAATAGGTAATTCTGTTCCATGTCCCAAAAGATACAAGTAAGTAAGATACATACAATTAAATAAATAAATTACCAGTATCAATTCACAGGCTGGATTGATACCTCCAATAAATGCATTTATTTATTTATTTAATAGGTACAGCATTGTTAAACAAAGGACAAAATAATGAAAGTTTTTTATCATATCAATAAAATAACAATATCTTATCTTATACAAAATCTTAAAGATGATAAAAGAAACTATGTATAAAGATATAACGATAAATAATGATTACTGATACAATTAAAATTTCTAAACTATGAATGTCCCAGAGTCTTAATGAATTTGTCATTACAATATTATGGGGGGGGGGGGGATATTTGAATAAGCTACTCATTTAGACATGGCTGCCCGGCGCGCGTTGGCCGAGGATGTTTAATTACCATCCATCTTTGTGTGACATTGATAACTATGTGTTGAATTTTTTATCGCTCTAAATATATAAGGCTGCGTCCCCAGTAGGCAAACTGTTAACGGCCGAACTGAAATTTCAAATTCAGAACAATTTTCGCACAGATGTCATCGTATTGACAGCATTGATGTTACACAATTTTTGACTGTCAAAATGTATGCAGAGAAATGGCGTTCATTATTGCCGGCGCCGCCAACTTAGAGATGTTCATTGCTGTCATCTTTCGCTTACAATTAATATCGATTGTATTTGTAACCGAGTAAAATTTCGAAAACATTGTTTCGTTTATTACTTTAAACGTAAAATCATATTATAAAAAATCAATCAATTAAATTAAAAGTAGTAAAGCCTTGGATAAAAAATCTAAATGTGAATGCGATTCGAAAATAAGAATACTTTCATAAGGTTACTCAATCTTGCAGTATAAATCGACGTCTCTAGAAATGTTACAGTAACACAATATGTTGCAAGTATTATCCTCGATTTTACAAATTATAGAATCATATTTGATAGACAATAGGAAAAAAACAATTTTCACGATCCAAAATCGGTGTTCGTATAAATGCGAATCGACTGCACCTCATCACTAGTGACAGCTGTCATTTTGAAGGGAGTCGGCCGCTATAAAGTGAGCGCAAAACTAGTAGTAGAAGATCCGAACTAAGGTCGATCTTCACCGAGTTGATAATAGAATGAAACTTATTTTATTATGAATTTAGCATATTAAAAAACATATTAAAAATGGGTTGCCTAAAAAAATCCTGAACCGACCAATTTTTCTTTTTTTTTTAATGATTTTAAACAAAATTTTGCAATAACAAGATAATAAGAAAATTATGTCCTTACTTAACATACAAAACGTATAGAATGTGCAGCCGTTGGGTTTTCTATTATTTACGTGGGGGGACTACTGGGTTGTCAGGTATAAACACGTATGTGTCGATACCAGTTAATTTCACCTAATTGGATAATAGTTTTTTTTTAATATCATCATACGCGCTATTTTATTATGAACACGTTGATATATGTTTGTCTGCAAAAAATTGGGATTTTGTTAAAAATTTTTTTTTTAAAAACAATTAAACATACTCTGGTCAGGATTTTTTTAGGCAACCCATTTTTAATATGTTTTTTAATATGCTAAATTCATAATAAAAAAAGTTTCATTCTATTATCAACTCGGTGAAGATCGACCTTAGTTCGGATCTTAGACTATAGCAAACTGTGGACACTCCATTTGTAATATAAGGAAAGGCGTACTAAATCGAAAAGCGGCAAACTGTCAAACTTTAGTTTGCCGCTCACAGTTTGCCTACTGGGGACGTAGCCTAACTATGCATAACACGGAGTTGGGGAATACCCCCCAACTGCATCAATCGTCCGATTGGGCAAGTCTTATTCCAGAATACGCACACTTAATTATTATTTTTATTGAATCAGTATTTCTTGCTGCCCCATAAGATTGGCGTTATGCCTAGGTAGCTATATACTATGTAAAGTTATAGGCCAGGTACTGAACAATAAGTTCCTGGCTCACCTTGAAGACAATGATGTCCTTCGTGACCGCCAGTATGGGAGAGGCAAAGCCTGGTCTACTGGCGAGCTTCTTGTGTATGCATCTCTCAACATCTCCAAGACCTTTCACAGGGAGTTGCACGCTTGTAAGCGGACTCCCTATGTTTGGTGTTCATGCTGATCTCTGCAAATGGATATCTGACTTCTTGAGCGTAAGTTCGATACGGGTAGTCCTAGAAGACTACTCGTCGGATTCTTAGGCTATCGATGCCGAAGTTCCTCAAGGATCAGTTCTATCACCCAACATTTTTGTTTCATCTAGATGACCTACTATTGTATTCCCAAAATGGCTCGATACGTATGACAGCTGTGATGAAGAGTTCACTAGTGATGCGGTGCAGTCGATTCCCGATTATACGAACACCGAGTTTGAATCGTTAAAGTTTTTTTACCTATTGTCAATCAAATATGATTCTGTAGTTTGGAAAATCTAGGATGATACCTGCGACATGTGTCACAGTTAGATACATTTCTAGACACGTCGATTTATCTTAAACTAATACATAGTTATAAATCGATACTTAAGTATCTAATCGATTCTTCAATCGATATACTGCAAGATTGAGTAACTATAAGAAAGTGTTCTTATTTTCAAATCGCATTCACATTTAGATTTTTTATCCAAGGCGTTATTCTTTTAATCAAATTGATTGATTTTTTATTATATAATTTTACGTTTATCGAATCAATTTTTTCGAAATTTTACTGGGTGACAATCGATAATAATTATAATTGTAAGCGAAAGATGACAGCAATGAACATCTCTAACTTTGCGGCGCCCACAATCATGAACACTATTTCTCTGTATACATTTTGACAGTCAAAAATTGTGAAACATTAATCATGTCAATCCGAAGACATCGTCGTCGTAGGGATCATGGTATTTTGAGATGATAATAGTACCCGGTTTTTATCTTGTCGAAAGTCTATTGTGAATCATTTGACCCGTACTGCCTATGCCCGTGACCGAAAACGAACAGCTTTTAGGTATAAAGTTGTACTCAAAAAGCTTTTCGAAAAGTCAACAAACGCACGAAACAATTACAAAATGTCCAAAAATATTTATTTATTTAAAATATATTGTAATTAAAATAACTATGTATAACATTTTTAAAATAATATTTTTTATTAAAAGAGAAAAAAACGATAATATTTTTGCCGTAAATTATTCACCACTTAATTCAAATCGCCCATATTCAAATAGGCCTGTCAGAAATGCATTATCTTAGCATCTGGGCCAGAGATTTGTGTGCAACGCGTTTTTTTTCTCGTAAATACATACATAAATTACACCCAGACCTATACAGATAATTATGTTCATGCACAGAAATGGTACAACCCTGCGGAATCAAACCCGCAACCTCTGGTGTAATAGGCGCTTTCGAACCAATTTGCCTTATAAAAGATAATTTTGTTTTAGACCAGTTGATAATAATTATAAACGATGACATACACTCGGTACTAGTGTTGTTGTAAGATTACTTACGAAAAAGTTACAAGGAATATTTCTAATTGTTTCTCTCACAAATATCCTTTAGTATTACTCTTACAGCGCTATGCATCAACATAACGAAACTTGATATATGGGAACTATTGAATGGTAAAAACGAATACTTAAACAGTATTTATAGTAACATAGATAAATATATAAATGGTTTATTTATATAAATACACACTTATTACTCCACTATTATGTACTAGTACTACTAGACTCATACACTCAGTTGCAGAAACGTCCATTAAAGTTAATGTTTCATTAAAGCTATTGCTGTCACTTTTTATTTCATGACAACGAAAAGTGACAGCATTAGATTTAATGAAGCATTAACTTTAATGGAGCTTTCTGCAACAGGGTGTTAGACCAATACCAACAGACATATTATAATAGACATACTCCCTGTTGCAGAAAGATCAATTAAAGTTAATGCTTCATTAAATCTAATGCTGTCACTTTTCGTTGTCATGAAATAAAAAGTGACAGCAATAGCTTTAATGAAACATTAACTTTAATGGACGTTTCTGCAACTGACCGTTAATGTCTTATGTCAGTACAGTTCGCAAATTGAAATAGCGATGTTTGTGCACTAGAAGTTTTTCTGAACGATTACAAGACATTGGTTTTTAAATTATTTTAATGAGGGTGTTTCAGAATAAAAAAAAATCTACTAGATGGAGCTGCGTAGCCTTAAAGCCCAACTTAAAGGTGATTGGTTTATTTTGACGGAAGACGGCAAACCGCCATCATGAACGTCAACCTAAATCAATGATAGTTAGTCGAAGTTTATGACTACGTAGCGCCATCTAACAGATATTTTATTCTGAAACATACTCATTCACATTAAAAGATCCATCATTCGTACTAAAAAAACTAAATATATCAACAACCATAAGATCGGGATAATATTACTGGTCTATCAAACTTAACATTTTATTTGAATTAGCGAAAACTATCTTACAGAAAACCTTTTAAGTTTTTTTAAATTATTAAACACATCAATCTTAAGGATCATTGAAGTAGAGATGGGTTTTATCTTACGGGAATCAATTCTGTGCGGGAAGCCGCACTTACCTTTTAAATATTAAATTGCGCCCCTTTTCATACTAGCGATGCGCGATTATGAATACTACTAATACCTACTAAGTAATTAATCATTCGACTCCACGAGTCATTCAACTAAGTCGAATGACTCGGTCGGTGAGCCGCAGTCGGACTCGGATACATGGCGACGCGTCGCGTATACGCGACGAATTACTTCGAGTCGACTCGTTCCAGTCGACTCTGGCTTGTCAGTTGTCAGACAGAGAATAATTAGTCGACTGCGGCGGAGAGACTCGTAAGACAGAGATGCACAGCACATACATTTTACATTAGTCGTTAATAATATTGACATTATTTAGTAGTACTAATTAGTAGTCGTCATTGGAATACAGTCTTTAGTAGACTACTAATAATTAGTTAACAGAGAATTATTCTCTGTTCGAATTGCTTAATTAGTAGTTGCGTCTTATTCGAAGAATAAAATCATTCGAAGTCGCGCATCGCTATTTCATACACTCTTGCAAATCTACGCACGTCACGCCACTATCATAACTGACAATTCCGTCACAATATTATGTCCTAATACCTTATACATTATAATTATTATGTATTTCATTATTTCATAATATATAGTATAACTATGATTGCTTCGTAAAGCTATATAAACTGTAAAATTTATTTTAATTACTACTAGTAATTTGAACGAATGGAAAAGGAAACAATAAATGAATTTACAGAAAGTGGTTAAAACAACATTATAATCTTTTAGGACCGTGATAATTATTTTACTATACTATACTACAAACTCCATAAGGACGTCTAATCAATTACAATTAAGGTGAACGGACATTTATCCGCGCCTAATGCGCCGAAGGAATCAAACAAAACGAATCTTAAAATTAATTGTATGGAATACTTTGACCGCGTGGAATCCGAATGGAAAGTCGGAAGAAGACGAGAGTTCAGACGGGTTCCGATGACGTTTCGAATTACGTATATCTGTTATAGGCCAACATCGAAGCTCCGGCGCTCCTAGGTTGGACTAGTCAATCCTCAGGTCTGACATAACGTCTTAGTCCAAAGTCTAAAACCCAAAACAAATTACGATTTTCGGCCTTTGACTAAAGAATTTTGGTTAAACCTAGGAGAGAGACTAATTTGGTCAGGCATACGTTGAAACTCAATTTTATAATATCGGGGTTCGACTAATCAAACTTCAATTCGGTATTAACTCCGTATATTTGAAAGCAGTTTAAATTAATAAAATGAAAATATATATTGTGGATATAAAAAATATAACCACTATAGGCGGGAGCTCCGTTCCCACCCCTTCTAACCTACATCCATCCGATTCGAGATTAATTTACTTTCGACGTTTGTCTGCAAAGTTAAGAACTCCTATAATTTGACTAAAAATACTTAAGTCAACTGCCGAAATTTGTATAAATTTTGGGGATGGCCTTGGTCAAACCTAGGATAAACCAGTCCAACCTAGGAGCGGCGGAGCTTCGAGGTTTGCATATAATATATCTTATAGCTAATCGATATAAGCTCGCATTCAACGATAATAATTTCAGAGTGACAGATGTATAAGTCGGCGCGGTCGATTCCTCCGGCGCGTTCGGCGCGCGTATCCATGTAAAAGATACTTTGATTATGAACTTAAGCTTCTTTGTTTATTAGGAAATGTGACAATTTTTGATTAATTCTATTAAAATTTTCAATCTTAAATTAATATTATACTTGATTTGGTAGTCTATTGTAACTACGTCAAAAAAGCACAAAATTCAATAAATTAATGATATTATAATGGATTCACTTATTCCTAAGCATAATGTTTGTAAGTTTAACCACACACGACAAGTGATGCGTCAGGAATAGTCTCTTTAGTCTAATCACTGTTTATTATGTACAGTCAGCTTCAATAATATCTAAGCGCCCATAGTAGTCAAAAATATCTCTGCATTAAAGAAAAATATACTCTATTACACTCAAGTAAAGGTAAAGCATGATTTGGAGTGACATAAAATCTTTAGCAGTGCCAGACGAATTTGTCTTATAAATATTTGAAAGTACACTTTCCATGACATTTTTGACTACTTTGGGAGCTAAGATATTATTGAAGCTGACTGTACGTAATAAAATAAACTATTAAAGAATATTGTATGGATGCTGGCTTACCAACTAGTCCGCCAAATTTATTTTATAATAGCGTTTACTTAAATTATTACAAAAACGGATGCTTACATCTTTGTAATGTGACACTTTACGGGTTTTCGTCTAATGAAATTTTATGTTTGTATTTATTGATATTAAGTATCCATTTTTGATAGAAATTTAAATGAAAGCAAATTTTAAAAATAATAAATCTTTGATGCCCTGTGCGAAGGCCAAAATCTTCATTGTCCTTTAATTTCTACAGGACAAAATTTTTTAAGATGCACTGGAATAAATGTCTGATTAAAATTTTATACATATAATATAAAATTTAGATCAGACATTTAATCTCGAGTTTACAATAACATGGTAACAGTATGAAAAGGGAAATGTTTGTATAGGTAATTACAAACATGAAAAACCATACTGTTTTCTGATGTTTTTAATTAATTTCTGCAAAGTTAAAGCCAAAAATAATAACTTAATTTGTGCTTGCGCTAAAACTACGCTCAAGCAGAAATTATAGCAGACTTCCACATTTTAATAAAATAAATTAATTTAATTAATAATAATAACATGTATTTCATTATATTATCACAGATATCATAACTAGTTTAGTTAGCCGAGTTAGAATAAAAACACCCTTATATTTATTATCTTTGTATGTAAGTACTTAAAGCTTAAGACTGCACAGCCACGATGAAATTTCGTTGTAATGGTCGCTCGTTGATGTAAACTTTATTGGTGGTGGCAATATACTTACCCATCTGGAGGCACTGCTATATTAGTTTCACAATCGTACTAATTAAAAACATTAAGTTTTACAAAAGAGCTTACATTCTAATAACTAAGGTATGTATATAAAGCTACGTACGCATACGTCAAAAAATGTTGGGGTCCACGTTTATACGAAAGATAAGACACTTTGACACAAGTTCAATCCGTGTAGCAAATATTTTATGTCTATAACCATACGCATTTTTCTAGGCGCCGATAAAAGGTGCACGAAGACACTAGTTACATTTTTACAATCGTACCTTGATCCGTAGGGCGGCTCATTACGAGGGGGCGGCGACAAAATTTCATCATACACTCCAGCGTACCTGGAAACAATATTTTTTAAGTCAAAACAAAATTTGAGAAGCCATTATACATGATATTAGGTTATAGTAAAACTAAACCAACCGGTGGGGGGAAATTGGCCTTGGTAAGGGAGACCTCAATGGCTCCCGTCTCGGCGAGCGATGGGGCGAACGGTGCGGCGAACGGTGCGGTGAGCGGTGCGGCGAGCGATGGGGAGAGCGCACGGGCGAGCGGTGTGGCGGCGAGCGAGGCGGCGAGCGGGGCGGCGAGCGCGGCGGCGAGCGCAGTGGCGAGCGGTACCGCAGCGGAGACCGGTGCCGCCTCCGGGGCGAAGGTGACCTACGATTTAAACAATAGTATAGCGATTACGTAATTTACACTACCAACTTAAGAGCCACACAAACAAGTTTCTGACAATTTTTTATGAAATGCTTTACGCAGATAATAAAAAAGGCTAGTTTTTTTTTCTAGGAGTCTTTTTTTCAATATTATGTGGGGAATTAACCCGTTTTTTAAATTTAGTAAATTATGCTTATTTTCAGAGTAAGCCGCCATTAAAAATCCTTACCTTGTCAACGACAGAGTCCTCTCCCGGGTGCGACGACGCCGGGGCGACCAGGGCGATCTGCGCAGACGGCCGCGGGATATCGATCGCGACCTGGGGAAAAGTTAAAAAAAGTTAAAATTTAGACTTTAACGCCACCTCGCGTTGGTCGACGCCACCTGGAAACCCGGGGAGGGTCGCACCTCTACCAGAAGCGGTCATAGGATTAGTCAGCTCGGGGGGACATGGCTGTTATAGTGCGACAAACTTATTTGTTCCGGTGGCGGTGTCGCTATTGTCGTTTTAGTATTGCCACTTAACATAATTTTTGCACTTTTGAGGGGAAAAGTAATTTTATTGTAAATATGTCCAACAAGTGATCAAACTGTTAATTTGTTATTTTAATAATTATTGTTGTTCTTGAAAAAAACGTAGAATTAATTAACACATTTTTTACTGTTGAATTCCATTTCTCAATATTAACAAATCACTGGATTAACCAAATAAAATTAATGTCTTATTTATCACAGCAACAACTGGCAACACTACCCTGAAGCAGTTTTTGAAATTGTCAGTGTCACGAAGTTTCAATTTTGGCCACCGGTACAGATAAGTTTGTCGTTCTACACTCGAAATCATGCACATGCCAGGGGAGCGGGGCGTAGGTAGGAGAGGAGAACGAACCTAGTGTACCGCAGGCGACTGGAGCCGCGGCTGCGCGGGCTGCGCGGGCTGCGGACGCTGCGGACGCTGCGGGGGCTGCGCGGGCTGCGGGGGCTGCGCGGCGTGCGCGGGCTGCGGCGCGCGCGCGGCGGCGGCGAGCGCGAGGGCCGCCCGCCGCGGGGCGAGCGCGCCGACCGCGCCGACCGCACCGAGCGCGGAGACCGCGAACGCGACCGGGACCCTGACTGCGCTCGGCGCCGCTCCTCTTCACGCCGCTTCGCTCGCATCTCCTTCTCGCGAATCATCCGGTTGAACGCCTCGAGGGGATCCTCGCCGTGCCTACGACAGGGAACACGGCTCTCATTACAATCGTGTCGGGGACGGCCGCGGCGCGGGAGAAGGTGGAGACGAACGAAGCGGGCGGGGGGAGCGCCGCCTGAGGCCTACCGGACGATAGATCTGGCGATCTGCCGCTAGATCTACGGGTATTCGAAATAACTCGGCTAAATCATAGTAATATGCTGATACACATTACCTCGCTCCTTACACATTTACAATGGTTTGGACGAAACGTTTTTCTTAATATAATCTTAAATACGCACCCGTTGGTCGGTGAATCCTTAATTCCAGGCGGCGGAGGTTGGTACGGCTCAGGAGGAGGGTAGCGCTCTCTAAAGGGCGGACCCGACGGGCCGGGGGGAGCGTGTCTGCCGTACGGAGGACTACAGGAAAAATAAGTTAATTATAATAATCAATTTACTTCACGTAATAGCCAACGTCAGAAGCACGGGGCTACACCATAATATAATTATTGAATAACTGAATAAGGTAATACATGATTGTAAATACACTCACCGCAACATAAGCTGGCCACTGGGCTTTTATCATACAAACATGGTCACTTTAGCGTCTCATAGATAGAAAACTATTTGCACCTGTGCAATGATTATTACGTCAATGGAGAGACCAAAAGCTCGATTAACAAATCAAAATTTTAAGAATTTACACTATTCGCTCAATTTTCTCAAAAAGGAAAAACAATCAAGTCGAGACAAAATTCAAATGTACGATATATGGAGCGTTGAGTTCGGTTTCCTTTTTGAGAATAGTGAACGATTTTTGGCAATTTTTGAAACTGTGATTCGATAAAAGGGGCTTTTGGCCTCTCCATTGACGTAATAATCATTGCACAACTGAAATAGTTTTCTATCTCATCATTTCAGCCAAACGACGTCCACTGCTGGACATAGGCCTCCCCCAAGGATCTCCAAACCGATCGGTCCTGCGCCACCCGCATCCAGTGGATTCCGGCGATCTTTATGAGATCATCGGGCCACCTTGTGGGAGGCCTACCACGGCTGCGTTTCCCGGTACGTGGCCACCACTCGAGGACCTTTCCGCCCCAACGGCCGTCAGTCCTCCTAGCAATGTGTCCTGCCCACTGCCACTTAAGGCTTGCAATTCTTTGGGCAATGTCGGTGACCTTGGTCCTTCTGTGGATCTCATCATTTCTGATGCGATCACGCAGGGAGACTCCAAGCATCCCCCTCTCCATTGCCCTTTCTATCTATGAGACGTTAAAGTGACCACGTTTGTATGAAAAAAGCCCAGTGGCCAGGTTTTATTGCCGGCGAGTTTATATATCGGTACTCTACTTATGTTACTTATGTTTTTATTTATCAAAGTTTTACAATGGACGCCGTTTCGACGTCAGGATTGCAGACCTCTTGCAGGTTCTGAAGCTGACACTTTATAAAAAGCTCATTAAATTACTGGATGAATTTCATGAACACTTACTTGTTATAACGCCTAGAAGGGGGCGGCGCGCCAGGTATAAAAGAAGGCGGTGGTCCACGACTGTATACAACCTAAAACATTCAAAGATAAGTTGAAATACAATTTAGATTTAGATCTGTTGGTTTGAAACTGCATGACGCGTTATTATTTTATTTTACCTGAGAAGACATTGGATCTCTTCTTTCGTCGATCGTCGGTGTACTAGCCCTTTGTTCATCAATTCTTGGCATGGGCTAAAATAAAAAAATAAGATTTATTGAGCAATGATCTCGTAAACATTCTTAGTTTACGTTACTTTTCCTATATAACTTACATTTAAAGGCATGTTGGGTGGTGTATCTAGACCTGGAGGTTTCAAGCTGGGTGGTGGTCCTAAAACAAAGCAAATTGAATAATCAGCATTAATAAGTTCAACATCTTTTCCTGTACAAATGTACACGATACAAAGGGGTTTGAAGATTTTTGTATGGAGGCTGGCTTACCTTGTGGTACGCCATTTTGAATTTTTTTCATAAAAGCGTTCACTTATAATTCTATGAAAAATCGATACCTTACATTAATACAAACATAATATGTTATTATACAAAAACCTGTAAAGTGTCACATTTTAAAGCTATAAGCAACTTAAGGTTTACTTCTTTATTTTAAGATTTTTTTGTGTCAAGTTATAGTTCACATAAAATTCATTCAAAAATAGATACCTGACATCAATACAAACATAAAATGTCATTACACAAAAACCCGTGAAGTGTCACATTTGAAAGATATAAGCAACTAAAGATTTATTTTGAGTTTTTTTTTTGTCTCAAGTTATTGTTCATATTAAATTCATTTAAAAATGGATACCTGACATCAATATAAACATAAAATGTTATTAGACGAAAACCCGTAAAGTGTCACGTTTTAAAGATATAATCAATTAAAGTCTTATTTCTTCATTTTAAGATTTTTTTGTGTCAAGACGTCGTAGTTCACATAAAATTCATTCAAAAATGGATACCTGACATCAATACAAACATAAAATGTCATAAGATGTCATTATTACTATAACTTGAGAAAAAAAACTCAAAATAAAGAAGTAAAACTTTAATTGCTTATATTTTTAAAACGTGACATTTTACGAGTTTTTGTCTAATAACATTTTATGTTTGTATTGATGTCAGGTACCCATTTTCAAATGAATTTTATGTGAACTATAACATGAGACAAAAAAAACTCAAAATAAATCTTTAGTTGCATTATATCTTTAAAACGTGACACTTCACGAGTTTTCGTCTAATGACATTTTATGTTTGTATTGATATCAGGTATCTATTTTTGAATGAATTTCATGTGAACTATAACTTGAGAAAAAAAAAACTCAAAACAAAGAAATTTTACTTTGGTTGCTTATATCTTTAAAATGTGACACTTTACGGGTTTTTGTCTAATAACATATTATGTTTGTATTAATGTAAGGTATCGATTTTTCATAGAATTTTAAGTGAACGCTATTTTGAAAAAAAAATCAAAATGGCGGACGCGTAGGAAGGCCAAAATCTTCAAACCCCTTTAATAATTATGCTCAAAATCGGCAGTGCTATCAGCAAAAAATGGGGAAATTAAACCCAACAATATCTTATTAATACTCTAAAACTATGTCTATCCATTACCAATAGCACCACCACATAGATTACAAAATGATAATACAAAATTATAACGTAATACAAACACATAGCTTCGAAATGTGACACATTCACTAGGCAACAAAAGTTACAAGAACCAAAGAAAGCTAAATTAATGTTCAACCTCAGGCATGATCGTCATCAAATTATTACATTTATTAAAAAAGAAGCAGACATGTGAAAACTCTAAAAGTCAAAACTTAAGGTGATATTTGACCAATCATCCAAATTATAGCTATATCTTTCTCTTAGAAATTTTTCGTATTCGCAAGGTCGGCAATTTCGGTTCATCAGTGGAACATTTAAACTAGAGAATCTCAAGCTCAGAACAATTTTTAACTCAAAAGAGAATGCAAAACTTGCCATTGTTATTGGGCCCAAAAAATTTAAGTTAATGTGCAGAGATGAGATGTGTTTTACGTGAAAGACCACACACACACCATCAACTTTTATTATGATGACACCATAATCGGTCCCAGGGGGAAAACGTTATCGTCCATAATAATTTATTATTTTAATATGAATATAAATAAATAATTAACATAAACAATTTTTTTTTCACTAGGACCAATTTATTTCGACGCCATAATAAAAGTTAAAGATGTTTATTGGATCTACTTCGTAGTCTATGTGCCAAATCTGCACATTATTTTTTTTTGGGCCCAGTCTTTTGCATTGTCCTTTATGAACATAATATTATATAAAATTCTTAAAATATCATTGGCCTTACCTATCTTTATAAGGCAATTAATAGGAACTAAGAGATTGATAAAGACATATTTGAAACGACGTGAAACATGCGCTTACTTAAATAAATGATCCACAAAAACGTATAAATGCGTTTCCTCCCTATCACATAAAATCGGATATAAATGAACAGGCGCTTAGGATGGGCCGGGCCAAGCTGTGTGTGTCATGCAAATGAGGGTGTTTCGGAATAAAAATACCCGCTAGATGGCGCTTCTTAGCCAATGTCCCAATAAAACGTGATTGGTTCATTTTAACATTCATGTCGGCGGTTTGACGTCTTCCGTTAAAATAAACCAATCACATTTTAGTTGGACCTTATGGCTAAGTAGCGCCATCTAGCGGATTTTTTATTCTAAAAACCTTCATTAGATGCAGAATGATCTGGCGCATGTACCTATCCGCGGCTGTCGGTGCATGTTCGAGTGGCGCGTGTGCGAGTGCGCGGGCGGCACCGTCACCGTGATGTTGTCGTCGGCGGACGCGTCCGAGTCCTCGCCGCCGAAGCTGGCCCGGGCCCCGCCCCTCTCGCCTCCGCCTATAGCGGGAGCGCTCCCGCAGCCCGCATCTAACACACATTTTTACTCATCACGCCAAATTATTTATTCATTCTAGGATGACCAAGATTTACAAAACTTGTATATATATTAACAAAAATCACAATTCAAATCACAAAATTTCACAATCAACTGATAGGTCCTCAAATGGACTATTTAATGGATTATTCGATCGTTAAACACGGAGGTTACTATTTTAATATGTTATACGTGTGTATGTCCTTTTTAACAATTTGCACATTTAATTTTTTGTTTTAGGTTGATAGAACAGAAAGACATAATTTTATAATTCCGGAATATTCGCACCAGAATCACGAAAATTTTTAATTATCTGTGCGGGCCTAGACAAAGTAACATTTTACTAGTGATAGCGAAATAGGCTTGTTTCCACTAAGAATGAATCGGATGGCTTAGAGTTTCTAATGATTAATCATGATATGTAGTAAACAAAAAAACAACTTTTTTACTAAAATAATATAAGATGACAAATATTTTTGGAAATTAAAATCGGCAAAATTACTTATTTAATCACGTGACATTAAACAACAATCAGAGGACGTGACGTCAGTCCTCACAAAACACCGGTTGCAGCTGTATAATGATCTCGTCGACTGACTTCAACAAACTCGATTGTTTCGTGAGGATAGACGTCATTCAAGACGCCATGACAGTCTTGGCCTTTCCAAAGTTAATTTTAAGTTTATTTCTAAAAAAGCAAAATACTTATGAAAAAGGCCTATTTTTCTAAAAATAATATATATTTGGGGTAAAATAGATACTAAACTATAGTTTTAAACGAATTTCCAAATTTTGTCAACTAGCCTATTCGCCAACTTCAAATTGTATGGGTTTGACAGGTGCCTTAGAAAAGTCACGTGGTCAATCGATAATGAAAGTACGGGTTTTGCCATTGGCTATCACAAATTGAGCGATAACGAACGTCATAAGTGTCGTTTATCTCGGAGCTGGCATGAAGTTTTTTGTATCAGTAAATGTTCAATATTTTTTTAACTTTTAGTTTTTTACTCTTGTATAAATAATACCGTAACTATACCTTTAAATTTTTAAACACATATTTTTAGGGTCTCCTTTTTATTTAAATGTAGGTAAATGATTATTAACATGCACCGATTGCCTCAAAACACAGTCCTTGTAATGTAGTAGCACATGTAATTAATGATGAACAAAGCAAATAACAGTTATACTGACCACTTCCCAGTGCGGGTTGACCTGCAACATTGGCTACTGGCTGTATGGGAGCAACTGGAGGTGGCTCTGAAATTAAATAAGTTATAATTAGTAGCCTTATACATAAAAGTACAATTACAGATAAAAAAATATGGATACATAAGTAGATTCTACCATTTTTATTTTTTACATCACAATAATACATAATATGTTTTTAAAGACCATGTTGATAACAACTATACATTTAGTATCTTATTAAATATTTATTATATTTTTATACAAAATCATACCCATAACTGGGGGATGTGCTTGTACTGGCGGTGCAGAAGGCCGATGAGGAGTTCTCCTACTATATCCAGTTTGATTGCGGAATGAAGACACTGAATTTCTCAAGAATCTGGAAAGCAAAATTTGTAATCGGAACTATTATTCGAGTATTGTCGGCGAAATTATTATACAATCTAGTCTGAATAACCCATGAATAGAAATATAGGCCAAAAAATAACACTCATTAAAAAAATATATCCATACAAGGAATTAAATTAATGTTACCTATTCGGAATTAGTGTTGTTGGTGCAATCTCCTTTTCACGACAGTCAGGACATTCATGATCTTCAGATTCCAACAAAGCACCTCTGATACCTAAAATTTTATTAATCAGTCTTAAGAACATTTAAAATTCAAATTTAATGAAAACAAAATGTATTTTCACTACAATTACATATTTTGCACTGCATGGTTGTCACCAATGGACATGTCAGTAATGGCGGTAGCACCAGGCGTCAATTATCGAAACTATATGTCAGTTGAAAATGTGCCGCTAAAATTATTTCACTACTCACTGAATCTTTATTAACAGAAGAATTTTTATTAACAAAAATGAATCGCCCCAAATTAATGTAATTCGTGCACAACTTCAAAACAACTTTGTGACAACACACAACAAGAACATTTTGGGCAATTAATTTTCTTTAAAAAAAAAAAGGCAGATCTTTACAAGATTTACGAAAAGGCAGACCTCTTACAAGATGGGAGGACGATGTAATAAGAGTTGCTGGGCCAAAATGGATGCAAAAGGCGAAGAATAGAGAAGTTTGGAGAAATTTGGAGGAGGCCTTTCCCAAAAAGGGTTCCATTAAATAAACATGTTTAAACAAACAAAAACTAAAAATGTAATTAGTATGGGAATAAAAGGCTTTTTTATTTTATTTATTAATTTTCTTTTTGTTGTTTTTAAGTCATGATAAAAAGAACTATGTCTATCTCTCTGTGTGCCTGTGCGCATGAAAAATTAACAAACATGTTATTATACACTGTCACATATAAAACACTAAACCAATTTTGAAGAAATTTGATTTACCTAACAGGCATAAACTAGGACTTGGTAAAAGACACAAGGCTACTTTGTATACCGGATGATGCCTAGTTTATAAGGAATAACAGAAATAGAAGGGATTTTGCAAGCGCTTCTCAACAGATTAACACAGCCAATACTGGCCGAAGCTTTTTCCGAATTCGAAAGTTTCTAAATTTCATTTTACATCACCACCAGTTTCAAGTCAGGATACACTTGAAAAATTTCAATTTATCATAAAGGCTAACTTAAAGAGTAAGAGATATTAATAATTATGTTTACAGACCTTGGGATGTGTACAGAATTTTTAATGTACCTACTAATACTAATAATATTAAATATAACTAGCGGTCGCCCTCGTGGTTTCACACGCGCGTAATTTTCTTTTTCAACTATCCCCCCCCCCCTTCCCCCATATTTCCGGGATAAAAAGTATCCTATGTCCGTCTCCTGGTTCTAAGCTACCTCTCCACCAATTTTCAGCCAAATCGGTTTATCCATTCTTGAGTTATAAATAGTGTAACTAACACCACTGCCTTTTACATATACAGATATACATACATTCATCACAAAAAGAGTTTCCACAGCATGGAATCATAACAGCATCAGTGAGAAGATCACGGCATAAGCTGCATATCAGCTCATCTGGTATATTTGGTTCAGGAGCAGCCGGAGCATTTGTTGGTGTGTCTGCGCCACCAGCATTTTCCGAAGCCAAATAAGCTTCACTGAAAATATTGTTATAAATTAGGAATTTTTTTTTAGTACTGAAAATAATATGAAAAAAGTTAGGTCAAACATTTTGTATAAATGATTTGAAAATGTTATAAATATTTTTACTCACTGATCAACAGCTGGTACTGCAAATGTTCCACTAGGGGTCATCATGGCGCCTGGTGCTTTAGGGCCTTCAACGGGCACCATAAAACTCCGAGGAATACCTGTACTACGTCTTATTTCTACTGGTTCACCCTAGAAACATTACATAAATATACAATTTGCAAATAAAAATAACAAATCATTTTGTTACAATAAAACATTAGTCACATTTTACTTACTGAATTTGCAGCTGGACAGTCCTTAATCCAGTGTCCACGTTTCTGACACTTATAACAAATATAATTACTTGGTACAACACCTCTTTGATTCTGTCCTCTAATTTTTTGATAACTGCAATTAAAATTAGTCAGTTAACATGATATCAAACAATTTATTTACTTAAAGTGTATTTTTGTACCTAAGACACAGCTTAAAGTCAAAACCAATAAAAAAACAATTATATATTAAATAAAAAAAATAAAAATAAAAAAAAAAATTATTTTTTTAATTATATAATAGGAAGTTATGTCTTACTTGCTAGGATCGTAGTCAAAAGTAGATTGTGAGATCATAGCATTTATTTTATCCTGTTCGCTACCTTCCATGCGAGATAGATCAGCCAATCCCTTGTTAGGAGCTGCATCTTTATGTTGTACAGAAGAACTGCTGTTTGAGCCTTCCCACTGTTTTTTAGGTTGTTGTGAAAGTGGTACTCTTGCAACAAGAAGAGATGTGTTTTTAGGGATTAATGTGTTATCATCCACATAATCTGAAATATAGAATAATCTGATTAATTCCCTTGTTTTGTCTACATGGAATCCATATAGACCCTGCCACGCTGGCAGATTGCAAACAGTTTCAATGCGGAGGAGGAGGCGCAGTGTCATCCTGGCGAACACGCATGTTTCCTCTAAATAAAATTATCAATAAGAATTAGTTGACAATTATTGTACTGACCGTAAAATTTATTCTTTGTTTCCAAGAAACATAACAACAGAATGTCTTTAATCTAGCGCTACCTATATTTTTCGAATTTCATATATCAAAATAATCTTTTCTATCGCTGGAATTTCATCAATAACAAATAATTATTATTTAAGTCTAGCCGATAACTTAACTCCACATTGTATTGCCCTAATTAAATAATTATTATCTAAATTATAATCATTGTCATTGTCAATAATTTCAATAAAAGGAGAGATGTAAAAATCTTCCCAGCAGCATTTAAACAACATTAGCTATACTGATACATAAGACTGATTGATACTTGGTCTTGTACTTAAGAAAACCAGCCGGACTTGTAACCTTGTTCTTGTAAGGTAAATACAAAGAAGAGAAACATTCAAATTAAAGAAATGTAATACCTACTAACCTTCTTTAGTCTGAGCATTAGTGATCTTTAAATCAAAATCTGATGTCTTTCCAATCCTTTTTTGTTGTGATATTGCAGCTTTTAGGTCGCCTACAGATATGTGGAGTCCATCAAAAGTGACTGTATCATAATCCAACGCACTTTTGAACTTGTAATGCACAGACATTTCAGGAAACAGAAGTGCAAGTTAACTGTATCATGTATCATGACACTTTTTCATAAATTCTTCGTCCACATAAAATCACCAGTACGATAAAATTTGCACAGTTCAACATTCAATCAATTCACCACAACTGCTTGCAGGTTATAAATTCATTTAAACCATGAATGCAAAAATCTTTAGAAATTCACTTTAAAAAGCTACTGTAAAAAGCTTATTCCTAATCAATTAAAGTCATTTTAACACATATTTGAGAATTTTAAAAATCCAAGCGACGCACGAAATGACGAAACGGTCGCCATTCTTCCATAGACATACTCCTATACTTTTTCAAAGACCATTCTGTCACCCACCACACCAAGGAACATATTATCGTAAAATTGAAACCAATTGAAACCATGAAGTTAAAGAAAAAACTGGAGGCCAAACTCAGTACATAAAAGTGAAGTCAAGTAGGTATGTATTCTTTCTCGCTCCTTAGGTCCCCCTCCTCTCTTTCTAACTTTATATATTAGAAAGAGAGGAGGGGGACCTAAGGAGCGCGACAAAATGCTGTCAATTTTGCTTCAAGTAGGTATGGAGAGTGTGGCCTCCAGTTTTTCTTTAACTTCATGATTGAAACCCACACGCTGAACTAAAAACTGACATAATAAATTATACGTTTAACGCCATCTAGTGAAGCTTTTGGAAGTCTTTTTTTTTAAATGGCCTGTCAGAAAACCTCCCATTACCATAGAGAAACTATTTTTTAAGAAAATATTTTTTTTGCTAAATTTTAGAAAAAATATATATTTTATCAGTTCATTTCAATCAATTATTAAAAAAAATATAATTGCCCGCTGCGTGGAATATGGGTAAAATGGGTGTGCCGCGCGCGTGTGTGATTTCGTGATGATCTAAGGATGTGATGTATAAAATCTTTCAGATATAAAAATATTTTATTATTTTGGCAACACAGGCTTTTTAAGAGGCGGAAGTTACTAGTCAAATAAAGTACATCCCAAATAACATTATTGTGAATATTGAATTAACAAACCAATGAAAATTAATAAATTCATATTCAAAAGCGAAAACAATTTCAAGAAAATAATTTATACAACCTACATCTTTATAGATTAAAAAAAATATATGTCAGCTTTAAACATATTTGGCAAATTGCCATGAACTTCCGGTTTAAGATAAGACACACGCGGATCTATCGAGAAAAGAACGCGAATAAATATAAAAATAACTGGAAAAAGGGAGACTAATAACTAATTTTACATTGTCAGTTTACAAAAATGTCCAATAACGGTGCTCCGGACTCTTGGGAAAGTCAAGCGGATGTTATAGGTGAACAAGGTGCAAAAGATTCCAATGATGTGTCTACTAAATTTTCCACGTTGAACGTAAATGCCGTGGAGTTCGTGCCTTCCTTTTGTAAGCCATCTCAGGCTAGCGACAATTCGGAATCTCCCACTACACCACAAAAATCAGAGAGCGGTTCAACAAATTCTACTGGGAGCCCCGTGTTGAATGGTTAGTAGTCTTGTCATGTCATTATCCGCAATGAAGCTACCAAATTCATGATTTCTTATCATTTTTAATTTTTTTTTCTAAAATTTATAATTTTTTCTAAATGTAGCAATACTTTGCTATACTTGCAATGTAAAACAATAGGTTCGATGACTTTATTTTTTTTCCGAATCCAGTTCTAACGGGTTATGTCGAGACACGCGGCGCGCTACACTATACATACCTACTCGTTACTGGCTATTCCATAACTTTCTCTGTACTCTTTAAAGTCTATACTTATTCGTAAACGCAAGTATTATTTGTGTAATCGATGGAAGGTTTGTGCATTTCACTATCTACTTATTTTGATGTAAATCCTAAAAACTATGTATCCAGTTATCAGTAGAACTTTCACTAGTCGTAAAGTTGTGAATAACGTGTTCTTATCCACATGGCACTTCAAATTCACATGATCATGCTCATATTTCTTAGAATGCATATCATTTCATGCACCCTAACAACTGTCACTGTCTTTCCAAATCATTGTTGCTTTTCTATGTTGAGTACAATGAATATAATTATGTTGTAATAAAAATAGTATTTACTTTATTGCAAATTTGGTAGATCCCATATATATTTGCTTTTTCATTAATTGCTTTTGATCCCAAGTTCTTGATTTAATTTCCTAGTTTAATTACAATCTTAGTGCCATGTTATTTTCTATCATAAATTATGCCATCCTTTCACTATTTGTCTTTTTGTTCTTTCATCAAATTATTGGTCACTTACCACTTTAATGGATGTGTTACATTCAGGGAAATTTCTGTACAAATCCGAGCTGAGCTTAAAACTGCTGTAGTACTTTGACATGTTTAACTGATGAGTTGAGTGATATTGAAAAAGCCTAGTGTCTTCGACTTTTAAACAGGTGCATTGATCATATTACAGTAGAACACCGATTATCCGAATGCCGATTAACAGAATTGCCAATTATCTGAATCAGTCCTAAGCATAATATGAAAAAGTTCGAGCGAGCGCACAGGGTTTCGTATATTATCTGCCGCAGCGCTGATGCTCTCTCTTTCTCTAGTGCACTACTTACATAATGTAGAATTGTGTTTGTGTAACTTAATAAAGGTTATTCTATATGTGACAGTTTGTCACATATAGAATTCTATGGCCGATTATCTGAATTTTCGATTATCCGAATTGACCCTGGTCCCAATTAATTCGGATAATCGGCGTTCTACTGTATATATAGGTAATATCCGGATCATTTTTGTTATTCCTTTTGTTATTGTCCTCCTCTTTTCTTTATTACATTTTCTTGACACCTCAATGGTCCAGTGGTTTAAGTACTGGGCTGAGACATTGGGGTTCTGGGTTCAGTACCTGGGTCAAGCTAACTATGTCAGTTTTTTGGAACACAGCTCTGGTTTGTGATTACTATTAGTAATCACAAATCTATTTACTAATACGCATTTGGCTAGACTGACATTTTCCTAGCGTATACTAGCTAAATAATGGATAAACTATTTTTCTATTTGTAAGTATGTACAGCAAGTCACAGATCAACCTGCCCAATCTGTCAAATTCCTGCAACCAATTTCAGCTTAATGTCATTTGCACAAGTTCTATTTGTTTTACGAGGTCTTAGAGACTCAACCCCCGGTGAAGATGGGATTCCGTATTCCTTCCTGACCCATCTTACCCTATCTTTGGCCCTATAGGCGAAAAATTCTTCTTGGACGTCCTTAATTCCATTTTCATAACAGGTCGTATCCCCTATTCATGGAGGTCCCAGATCGTATAGACCGACAAACTTATCTGTTCCGGTGGCAGCATCGCTACTGTCTATTTAGAACTGTCATTAAATATCGTTTTTGCATTGCATTTCACGTAGTTCCAATTTTGGCCACCGGAACAGATAAGTTTGAAGGTCTGTAATCCCCCTTTTAAAATTGGGTAATGTCCCATCTGATGCTTGCTCCTATAGACCCATAGCCTCTCCTCCACCCTATCCATGATCTTTGAACTTTTAATCAAAATTCGCTTAGAATGGCTGGTCGAAAACACGAGGTATTTTGGCTCGAAGTCAATTTGGCTTTCATAAAGAAAGGGACAGTTTCATATAGAAATTGACAGTCTAACTGTCCTAACTACCAATATCCGTATTGCTTTAACATACAATACAAGAGATACCTTGGTGTATTCCTCGACATAGCAACGGCCTATGATAATGTCCAGCTTCCAGTGCTTACTTGAGTCTTCCTGTGTGGCTTGTTCATTGCATATTTTGTAACTTGCTGATGGACAGTGATAATGTCCTATGGCCAAACACTTCCACCCCATTATGTCTGGCAGGGCCTCCTGCAGGGTTAGGTGCTTAATCAATTAACAAGGTCATACTTTTTTCTTTTTTTTTTTCCTTCTAATAATCTGCTATCAGTCCATAGGACTATGATCAGATTTGTTGGAGGTGGTAGAGGTTTACGGCAGATCGGAACCACTGCTCCGATCCACCTAATCAGGCAGCACATCGGCTCTCTTGAGTCTTGTAGTGGCTTTCGGTTGTAGCAGTGTGCTTATTAGAGGATTTGGGTGGGCGGTCAATCTGGACTTGTAGCTCTCAGAAAAACGTTTAGCCTCTTCAAGGACTGTTGGGATCTCCAGGTACTCATGAACTTCTGTGTTGCGAGCATACCAGGGCGCTGCAGATAGGGTTCTGAGTATGCTGTTTTGCATTCTTTGCAAACAGAGTATGTTGGACTTGCTGGCCGAGGACCACAGCTGTATTCCATATGTCCAAATTGGTTTGATGACTGAGCAGTACACTCAAGGTCATACTTAATAAAAATTGTATGAAAACTTGTTTTCAACTTGGTTGTGGAAATTGACGCGGATGGATAATGGTAAGGAGGCTACAGTGCTAGTCCTCTAACCTTCATTTTTTTTTACCAAATTAGTAGAAAAGAATCTGATCTAAGTCAAAATATTTAAAACAATAATTTCCTTTCTAAACCCTCTTTGTCGCCTGCCAACCCGCATGTTTCCCCTACCTTGCTCTTACATTGGGTATTGTACAGAGTACCTAGGGAAAGGAAGAAAATAAATAATTTTTATTAGGTTTTTAATACTGGATTATACAGATTGCCAAGCAAGTACTACCATAATCCATAGAGAATTACAATGACTTCAACTCAAACAATAAGGGCTGTAAATTATTAAGCCATAAAAATAGGTATAGCCTGACCAGGAAAATAAAAAAAAACCTGCTCTGGAGTCGCCAGATTAACTATGGTTATAGCAACACTAGGTTGCTATAGTTATACTCACAAATAACTCACAATATCGAATAATAACAAGGCACGTTGACAATTGACAGAATAATAATGAATGACATTTATTGTTTTTTTATTTGATTGTTGCCACTTAGTTCCAATATTTTTCTGCTATATGGCGAGATTTTTATTTTATTGGTTGGGCTATATTATATGCAATGTTCATCTCATCTCATCAAAATACTTTCTAATTTCTGACAACGAGGTGAAGGTGGTTCGAGGTGGGTCGACCGAGCCCGCCCGGGTCGCACGCGTCGGATTGCGCTCCGCCCGCCGTGTTGCGTTTAGCTTGCTGTGCATTGTGCCCGCCGGTCGCGTTGTGGGATGTGTGCTCCGCTGTAAAGCGTCGAGTCCCCCACACCCCGTCCGTGCCGCCGATCCATAGTTGGCTTCCTGGCCATCGACCTGCCACCGCGCGCCCATCGCGAATTCAGCCGTGCCACCGCTGAGACAGCGTCGTGACAGTGCGCGTGCGCCGCATACCCTCGCTCCGCACGATAACTGCGTCGAGTGAGAAATCGTGCAAACTCAAATTGACTTTGGTCCACCCTCACCTATTTTGATAAATAAGTCGAGAGTGACCGCCGCTAGAGCGATTAATTCACCAGTTAACATTCAAGTCCAAACTTTGGAACTTCGTCATCTGTGAGTGTCTCAGTGTTGTTGTGTTTTTATTTTCGTATTGTAACTATTGTTTAGGTATCTGCTATATGCGGTATCAATAAAATTGTAGTGCGCAGTGTTAACGGCCGCCCTACCCATGGAGGGTAATAGGCGATCGCTAGATTCAAGAGACCTGACGCGGGGCTCGCCCAGGTCTCCAGCCACTTCGCCGGAGGGCCTACGAACGCCGTCCCCACGCTCCCCGAACTCGTCCGACTACGGACGCCGGTTCGGCGAGCCACTCCCGCCCGTAATCAAACCGGCTGCGGGGTCAACCAGAGCCGCGGCCGTGTCGGTTCATGACGAACCCACACGTGACCGCATTGGCCGTAAGGTGACTCGCGACGAGCGCAGCCCCCCATCACAAGAAGAAGAAGACAACGAGGAAAAGCGGCCTCGAATGGACTCCCCTCCATACTTGAGGGTCGAGATCTCGAGGTCGCCTACTCCAGGCCTGCACGGACCAGTCCTGCTGACTGCCTCGGACGAAGAGGAGTTCGAGGCATATACAAGGAGAGGCATGTCCACTCCCATCCCCCCCCGACACGACTCCGGAGAAACGTCATACTTGACGTTCCCCGACACCAGCGTCCCCGCGACCGCCCAAAACCCTCCCCCTCCTCCACCTATGCCGTCATACGCGGGCAAGGCGGCGACGCCGCCATTGCCGACAGCACCAACACCGGCACAAAATACACAACCAGTTGGGTCGCAGGCCCCACCACCCAAGGGGTACCCCCCTATAGTGGTGGAACGCCTCCCTGATTGGACCAACCACTTTAAGGCCCTTCAGGCCAAATTAGGTCACGCTCCTAATGCCCGCCCGTTTAAGTCAGGAGTGCGCTTTCTGCCCAAATCTGACTCAGAATTTAGGACGGTACAGCGGTACCTCGTGGACCTCACATCTCGCGACTCCAGTGTCCAGTGGCACTGCTATAGTCCCGCGGAGGAAAGGCCCACAAAGGTGGCTATACTGGGCCTCCCCAGCTCCACAGACGTGGAGGAAATCAAGGCGGCGTTTACCGCCTTGGGTTTCCCCATCCTCCACGTCCGTCACATCCCACCTAGGCGAGACAGGGCAGGCTGTGTCCATCACGCCGCGTTCGAGCACCTAGGCCAGCAGGAGCTCGCACGGCTGTTCGCAGTCGATGAGCTCCTGTACATGCCAGGAGTAAGAATCGCGGCGTGGAGAGGACGCCAAGGCCCTGCACAGTGCCACCGCTGCCAAGCGTACGGCCACGCGTCGGTCAATTGCCACAGGGCAATCAAATGCGTCAGGTGCGCGGGAACCCACCTGGCCGCCGACTGCCCCCGCCCCCGTGAGGAGGCCCCGACCTGCGCCAACTGCGGGAAGGCGCACGCGGCGAACGATCGCCGCTGCCCCCTCTTCCGTCAGGAAGCGCGCAAAAGGGGGATGCGCGTCCCGCCCCCAATCCCGCAGAGACCTGCTCCTCCCAAATCACCCCTACTCCCGACTCCCATCCCTACGGTAGACATGCCGGAGCGTAGCTCAGGCCAATCCCTTGCCCCCCCGGCAAACGATCCCGTACCTAGGGGATCGATTGCCCAGACACGCAACAAGCGCCGCAAGAAGAGAGGCCGTCGCAACCCAGCCACTTCCAGCGCCACGGGAGAGCCCACCGTTCCCCCGGCGCCCCAACCGACCCAAACAACATCCCAACCCATCCCCGCGCAACGTACTAGGCCGCCCACAGCGAAACGGGTTCGATTCCCGGACCGCCCGTTGCAACAAAGCGACACACCGCCGGCTCGCGAGAGCCTTTCTCAATGGCCGCCTCTGACCGCCAAAGCCGCCCCCGCCGTTTCAACCCAGAGGACAGAACCAGAGCCACAAGGAACACAGATGGCGTCACAGGGCCAGAAGACCGCCGCAAAGCCCACTACCCCCCACCACACCCCTCGAGTACAGACGCAGCAGCCGAACCCCAGAACATCTCAACTGGATGCCGCAGCACTAGCCCAGTCGCTGTGGGACCTAGAGGAGATGTTTACAACCGTGCTCCTGACGCTCCTGGACGGTCTGTCTAAGGGTTCTGACCCTAGAGAGACCATCTACACAGCCTTAGGCCGCATAGGAGCCGCTAGAGCGGCACGCTTACTTTCACCCCCCGGGTTTTAAGGGTGGTGTACTGGAACCCCGGTGGGGTTCTAGGACACATCCACGACCTGAGGATGATCGCCCAGCAGCAAGATGCCCACATCATTCTGCTGGGCGAAACATTCCTAAGACCGTCTCAGACGCTGAAGGTCCCCAACTATTACGTGTACAGACGGGACGAGCTGACGACTGCGGGCCGAGCCTTCAGAGGCGTAGCCGCTCTTGTCAGGCGTGACGTGGTACACGACGTAGTCGGGGACCCGGACTATGAGGCAACACGGTCTTGTGGTGTGAGGGTTGGCTACGGCGAGCACGAGCTGCGCGTCTTTGCTGCCTATCGTCCTCCCTCGATTGCCTTTTGCGCTGGAGACCTCGATGGGGTCTTCAACGGCGCGCCGACCTTGCTGGCGGGCGACTTGAATGCGAAACACCCCCTCTGGGGGTCGCACACAAGTACGCCGGCCGGCAAGGCATTGCACGACGCCGCCGAAGCAAGAGGCATCGAAATCCTAGGTCCAAACACCCCAACCCACTATCCCTCTAACGCAGACCACAGGCCCGATGTGCTAGACATCGTACTGGCACAGGGGGTCCCATACCCTATCACGGTTGAGGTGCTGTACGACACCTGCACACAGCACTTACCAGTGCTGATCACTGTCGGTCTGTGTGCCACATTCGTCCCCGCCCGTACCCCTCGCCCCCGTGTGGACTGGCAAATCTACGAACGCGCACTGCGCAATGTGTCCCTCGCCGGCTCGATCTCGTCCCCGGAGGAGGTCGAGGCGGCCGAGGGGCGCATCGCTGCGCACATTTCAAGCGCACTAGAGGCCGCCACCCTACCGACCCAACCCGCCCCTTCCCACAGACGGGCTGAACTACCAGCCAGACTGGCAAGAAAACACGCCCGGAAAAGGAAGCTGCGCAAGCTTTGGGCTTCCACCCGCTGTCCCCTTCTTAAGACCGAACTCAACAGACTGACGACGGAGCTGTCTGACGAGATAAAGGCATGGCGCGGCGAGTCGTGGGATAGTCGTATCGAAAGTGCGACCGACGACGCTGCTGACCTCTTTAGACTGGTTAGACAGCTCTCACAAACAGCTCCCCCCGTTCACCCCCTCAGGGATCCCTCCGGCAAACTTCATTACACTGCACCGGAGAGAGCTCAGTTATTGGCCGATCACTTTGAGACGCAATTCTCCCCGCACCCCCTGCCCGAGCAGGTGACACAGGAAGTCCTGCAACACCACGCCGATGTCGAACGCACGGTGGAGGAATTCTTGTCGGGCCCTATGCCACCCCTTCCGGGCGGCGACTTCATCTCTCCCTCAGAGGTGAAGAAGCAAGTCCTGCGTTTGCCCAAGCGCAAGGCCCCGGGACCCGACAATGTTACCTCCACAATGCTAACCAGGATGCCGAGGAAGTGTCTAGTAGCTATTACTGGACTATTCAACGGCATCTTGAGGACTGGTCACTTCCCATCGGCGTGGAAGACCGGTGACATCATTGTCCTGCCTAAACCGGGTAAGGATCGCAGACTCCCTGCGAGCTATCGGCCAATAACTCTACTCTCACACATCGCGAAGCTGTTCGAGCGATTGTTGTTGCGCAGGATGCGCCCACTGCTTACCCTCCGGGATGAGCAGTTTGGCTTTCGCGACAACCACTCCACCACGCTCCAGCTCACGCGAGTACTTCACATGCTGGCTTGTGCAATGAACCGGGGGCACAGCGCCGCGGGGGTCTTTCTCGATATCGAGCAGGCCTTCGATCGCGCATGGCACTCCGGCCTGTTGTACAAGCTTATCACAAACAACTTGCCGCCCCTCTACGTACGACTCATAGCGTCCTTCCTGGAAGGTCGCTCTTTTCGGGTCCTAGTAGAGAACCACACGACACTACCACGCCCCATCCGCGCTGGGGTACCCCAGGGAAGCTGTATGAGCCCAATTCTCTATGCGGTTTACACCAATGACATTCCAACTCTTAGAGGACGCTTGAGGGAGGGGGAGCGAGACATCACACTCGCTCTCTTCGCTGACGACAGCGCATTCTTCGCGTCCTCGAGGAAGTTGGAGGTTACATTGGCTAAACTGCAGGGAGTGCTCGACCTGATCCCGGACTGGCTTGACCGATGGCGCATGACCGTCAATGTGGGAAAGACGGAGGCGCTACGTATCGGCCGCGGGCGCAAGGTGACAGCCCCACTCGTGCTCCGAGGGCAGGAGATCGAGTGGAAACCCACTGTTAAGTACCTGGGCTGCAGGATCGACCGCACGCTACGCATGGTCCCTCAGGCCGCCCACGCCATTAACATGGCGAAGGCGGCGCGAGCGGTACTGCGACCGGTCCTTGCATCCAAGCTACCCCTACGCACAAAACTGGGCATCTACAAAACCTACATCAGGTCGCGCCTGACTTACGCCATGCCCGCGTGGTATGGCCTATGCACACGCACGACTCGCGCTCGTCTAGAAGCCCAACAGAGCATCTCCCTTCGCGTCATTACCGGGGCGGGGCGATATGTCCGGAACGACGTCATCGCCCGGGACGTGAAGATGCAGCCATTAGAGGACTTTGTGGTCAGGTCGGCGCGGCGTATGTTCGACCGAGCCGACAATGGGCCACACAGTCACCTCCGTGACATGGCCCCCCTCCATGCCCGGCCGCCCGATGCGTCGGGGCGAGCCCTGCCCCGCGAGCTCCTGCTCGCCGGTGACGCGACAGAGAGTGCCGCACACGCCACTACACACCGACACACCCCGCCACAGCTACACTCGACACCACACTCCCACCCACAGCCCACCCGAACCCTTCCCGTCGTTCCCGTTATCCGCGTCTTGCCCGGCGCATCCCGTCCGCCATGTTTCTCGTCCCTAGACCCGACGAGATACGAAATGAGGGCACAGACAGACGGACAAAGACAGATAGACTAGACAATCCTCCCGCCCCCCTCAGGCAACTGTTTACTTAATAGTTAGTAGTATAGTGTCACTGGCGGCTCTTGCCGACAACAGTTGCCTTCCCTTGGTCCTTTCATTCCATCCCTGTCTACCTCCCCTCCCTATCAGATCACGCGGTAAGCCGTCCCCCGTTTGCTGGTAAGCTCGCTGGGCCTCCCGCAAGGGTCTCACCTGGTGTGCCCATCCGCACAGGGGGACGCAGCGTTATAGGGAGGGGCAAAGATCGGCCTCGTTATGGGGCCGGACACACCTCCACCGGGCACCGCGAAGGTGCCTGAGAAGCAGCCCGGGTAATGAGCGTTAGCTCGAGGCCCGCAGATGCCCCTCATAAGGGCGAATAACCACTAGAATAACCACTAGAATTTCTGACAATAAACCGGTGTATTAGTACACTGTTGAAATTGTGTGTTTTTGGTGTGCTTTATGAGCATCTGTACTTATTAAGTTATTTGTTACTTTAGGATGCGGCGATGGCGGTGGAGAGAGTGGCGACGGTGGCGCAGCGTCCGCTTCCCCGCGTGTGGAGGAGCCTCCGCCCGTCCCGCCGGCCGGAGCGGCTGCGCCCGCAACCGCAGCATTGCCCGTCCCGCCTGATGTCTCACCTACCGCCGACAGCTGGGAGGCCGAAGCTGACGACGCACTCCTCACGCCTGAAGACGGCAATGAACCCGATGAAGAGGAAACTGACCAGCAGGTGGAAAACCCTGTAATTGCATGCCTTAAGTTGCTCTTATTATCCTATACTAAGCAAATATGGTTTTACTTTTTTTTATTTATGGCACAAGTGAACTCGCTAACAAAACAAATCTGGTTAAGATTAATTATCTTGCTTATAATTTTGAATAGGTATATTCTTTGCGCTTCTGTAATGGTTAAAATAAACAAATTTGGACTATTTCTATTAACTGTGATAGTTACAATTAAATGGTTGTTTTCTTATTGCTCTTAAACTCTTCCCAACATCTCAGGTTATAAAGTCCTTCTATTTTTTTTTTATAAGGTTGTGACAAAAGTACAATAAATATGTTTGTTTATGTAAAGATATTTTATGTTAAATAGCAATCATTTTTAATTCACAAGATTTTTGTTGTAATAATTATGTAATTCATTCATTTAAGTAAAAGCAAAATTTATTGTAAGTCATCATTTTGTTATCTTTATCATTTCGCCGAACCTAATATTTCCTGATACACATATTAATCACATATTATACATTTAGGAGGATGGCGAAACTGCGAAGAAAATCCCTAAGAAAAAGCCCATTCGAGTTGAAGATACAAGAAGCAAAAAGGAGCATGTCAATGTTGTATTCATTGGACACGTAGGTTAGTGGAATCTGGTAAATTATATTCCAACAATTTTTATTACTCAATATATTACTTTTTTCACTCAAATCATAATTTAAAGTGATTCGAAAATAAAAGACCATGCAAGAAAACGTCCCCAACCACCAACAGATTTCAAACATATCTCTGTCAAAACCGTACCGTACCGATCTTTTTTTTTGTATTACGACATCTGCCGTAGGAACGGGGATTCCACGCAAATCGAATTTGAATGTTGTATTTTTTTCGTATTTTCAAGTATTTTTTAATAATCTGCAGGTGATCAAGAGTAACCACCCTGGTCTAAATAAAAGTGTACAATCAAAATGTAATCTTAAAAAATATTGTACAGTCGAGTCTACTTGAAGCTAGACACTTACAGCGCAATTCTGAATCTTAGGCGTGCGGCATAAGCACGGTTTTATTTTTTTTTGAAACCCCATCATTTTTGGATTAAAAATGGTAATTTATCTTTTTATGGAATGTCATAATAATATTGAAACTAGTGCCAGGTCTGTTGGTGGGTGGGGACAGAGCCCATACAATTTGTTGCATTGTCCTTTATGACTTAAATAAAAAAATTATGTATTTATTGCCAAGCTTACATATCTAGATGAATTTTATTCTTGGAATTGACATTGTGTATTATTTAATTACAGATGCTGGAAAATCTACAATCGGAGGACAAATTATGTCATTGACTGGCATGGTGGACAAACGAACACTTGATAAGTATGAAAGGGAAGCAAGAGAGAAATCACGAGAATCTTGGTACTTGTCTTGGGCATTGGATACAAACCAAGAAGGTATGTAAGTTATGGTATTACATTTTTATTATTTATGTTATGTAAATAGTAAATACCTTCCTATACCCATATTATTGTATTCACAGAACGTGATAAGGGAAAGACGGTAGAAGTCGGAAGAGCCTATTTTGAGACTGAAAAGAAGCATTTTACAATCCTTGATGCCCCAGGGCATAAGAGTTTTGTTCCGAATATGATTG
The DNA here is from genome assembly GCA_949319885.1 of Mecyna flavalis. Classification (NCBI taxonomy): domain Eukaryota; kingdom Metazoa; phylum Arthropoda; class Insecta; order Lepidoptera; family Crambidae; genus Mecyna; species Mecyna flavalis. The sequence continues at coordinate 9,028,350 of OX439435.1, read as the reverse complement.
GCGGTGCAGCGCAGGCAGATCTTGCTGTATTGGTATGTAAAAAAAAACAGTACAGTCAACTTTCTTTGCACAATTTTAAATCCAACTAATATTATAAATGCGAAAGTGTGTAAGTATAGATGGATGGTTGTTTGTTACTCTTTCACGTAAAGACTACTGAATGAATTTTATTGAGACATTACAATAGCTCATGCATCAGAATAACACATAGGCTACAATTTATTAAAGATATTGTATGATGTGTGTGAGATTCAAGCGGGATATAACGTCCTATAAGTTCACGGCGTAAGGCTAGTATAAAATATTTGTGGAGGAAAATGTAAATTACTATTTTGTTCAAGAAAGTCTGTTACACTGTGCTCTGCCTGACATAGTGTGTATCATTTACAGGTCATATCTGCACGTAAAGGTGAATTTGAGACTGGGTTTGACAGAGGAGGACAAACGCGAGAGCATGCTATGTTGGCGAAAACGGCAGGTGTTAAACATTTGGTTGCACTTGTCAACAAGATGGATGACCCTACAGTAAATTGGGATGAGAAGAGGTAATATATTTTCTTTCATCTTATTAAAGAACTATTAATCAAACAAATGATAAAAATTAAAACTATGCTATATAACTGGTAAAGTATACTACTTTGGATTTTGTACCACTCTTATGTCAGGGGCCATAAGTGCTATTATTATCGAACTGCAAGTGTTTACGTTGACCATACATAATTTTCTTTACTGTTTATCCTTATTCACAGTTATGAAGCTGAGCAAATATAATTATTATTACACAAGAGCCTAATAAATGGCACTTTTGTTATAAACCAAAATACAACAATGATGCCTGATAGTATTCTATTGTTTAGGCGCGATTGGTACAATGGTGAAGAGATAGAGACTCGAAATCCGAAAAATCTTTTTTTATATTGTATTAAGTGGGATCGCGCTTTTGTTATATTTTGACCATTGGACCAATCGGGCTTAAACGATTTTAAAGTTTTCTATCATAAATAGACAAACTGTAAAAAAGTGTTTTATAATTTGAATGTTCATTTATGTATATGTTTTTGGTCTCAAATTATAAATATATAATGATCAAATATTAAATTCCAGATACAATGAATGTCGAGACAAAATCCTGCCATACCTTAAGAAACTGGGCTTTAACCCAGCCAAAGATCTCTCATTCCTTCCTGTATCAGGCCAAACGGGACAAGGATTATTGGAAAGGGTTAGTATAACTTTGAGTACTTAATCTTGGAGAATATTCTTAAACCTATAAAACAAAAACTGGATTGCATAGCTGCTACCAAGACAGTTTAAAATTTTAATAAATCTGTGTAAAAACGTTTTAGAATCTAGAGGCAAAATGGTTTTAATTATAACTTGGTTCTTATATAAAAATGCAGTGTTAGCATAACAACCACCTTTCAATTTTACAAGGAAATAATTCATTCCAATAATTAACAAATTGTAATACACACAACTATTATATATATTATTAAAAAGTGTATATTATTTGTATTACAGGTAACTGAGGAGATCTGTCCATGGTATAGAGGGCCTTCTTTCATACAATTGATTGATGAGCTGCCATCCTTGAACAGAAAGATGGATGGTCCCTTCATCATGCCAGTGGTAGACAAGTACAAGGACATGGGGACGGTGCTTATGGGCAAGGTAGAAGCGGGGATGACCCGCAAAGGCAGCACCTTATTCTTGATGCCGAACAGGGTAACTATTACCTATCTATCTTACACCCTGTTGCAAAAAGCTCCATTAAAGTTAATGCTTCATTAAATCTAATGCTGTCACTTTTCGTTGTCATGAAATAAAAAGTGACAGCAATAGCTTTAATGAAACATATTTAATGGACGTTTCTGCAACTGAGTGTTAGCATGTCAAAAATCAAAATGTAGGCACACAAAAAGTACTTTGAATGGTCACACACTATTCTTAAACTGAAATAAAATAGTAAAAGTTTTATACAACTGTTCTAATACTCCACCACCTGTTCAGAATGTTGTTTTACCCAAAAGGAACTTGCAAGAAACTTGTCTAGTTACTCTTTTCCATTGCCAATATTAAATATAATCATAGGCGTAGCCACGGTGGGGCAAGTGCCCCACCCTGGCGTGAGAATAGTTTGCTAGTTACATTATTATTATTTTATACTGCTGCCCCACCCTGGATCCATGGCTGCCCCACTCTGGGCCCATGGCTGCCCCACTCTGGGCCCATGGCTGCCCTACCCTGGGTCCATGGCTGCCCACCCTGAGCCCATGGCTGGCTACGACCATGGATACAATCATTATCATTTAGTCTTAGATACTCAATCATACAGGCAGTTATAAAATTAAGACTCATCTAAAAGATTAGTACCCAAAAGTGGGACCTTAGCACAAGCAAGCCCTTACTTACTGATCAACTATTTATTATGTGAAACATTGTTTTTCTTGTGAATCCTATGTTTAGAGAATTTTATTCCTATTGTTTTCTTCAGGTTCAAGTAACTGTTGACCAGCTATGGTCAGATGACATTGAAGTAACGTCCATTGGTCCTGGCGAAAACGTCAAGGTCAAGCTTAAAGGAATTGAAGAGGAAGATGTGTCGCCTGGCTTCGTCCTCTGCGATATTGCTGAACCTATCACAACTGGCAGAGTGAGTTAAATTTTACACAATTATTAAAAAAATTTAAGCCTATTTAATGTCACTCTGCAGGGCAAAGACCTCCATCATTGAAATCAATCAAGTTATCGTTACAATGATGGGTACTGGCTTAATCGCCATGCTTGCCAAATGCGGATTGGTGACCACAAACTCGAGCTGTGTCCGAAAAAACCGATACATATGGTTGGCTCGACCCGGGACTTGAACCCAGGACCCCGAAATCTTGGCCCAGTATTTAAACCACCTAGACCATCGAGGCGTTAGCGATTATTATAAAGAAAATAAAAAATTTTAGCAAAAAATGCATTACATAATTTATTATAAACTATATTTAAACAAAATTTTATAATTTTACAGCTATTAATAATTCAATTAAATTTTTTTCAGGTCTTTGATGCCCAAGTTGTGATTTTGGAGCACAAGTCCATTATCTGCGCTGGTTACTCAGCAGTTATGCACATACATTGTGCTGCTGAAGAAGTTACTGTCAAGGTAAATCAATCTATAGTAATAATATTTTAAGAGGAAAGACTTGATTGTTTGTTTGTATTTAATAGGCTCCGAAACTACTGAACCGATTTGAAAGATTCTTTTGGAAAGCTACACTATCTCTGGGTGACATAGGGTACTTTTAATATACATATAATAATAAATATCTCTGGACATCCACACACCGCCATCTAGCCCCAAACTAAGCATTAGCTTGTACTGTGGGTGCCAGACTATGGATAAACATTACTTGTATACATTTTTTTTGTAAATATATACATATACATACATAGAAACACCCAGACCAGTACAGACATGTTCATGCACATTAATGTTTGTACCGTGCGAGAATGGAATTCGCGCCCTATCCGCCCTCGCCCTAAATGGCTCGTCTTATTTTGATCCCGAAAATATGGGGAAGGAGGGAATAGTTCAAAAAGAAATTGCGCGCGGGTAAAACCGTGGAGGACCGCTAGTATAATAATACTAGCTTTCCGCCTGCGGTTTCACCCGCGCGCAATTTCTTTTTTCCAATATCCCGCGGGAATGAGACGTTTCCCGTAGGAAGTTTATAGCCTACTATGTCCTAATCCGGGTTATAAAGTATACGTGTGCCAAAATTCATCTAAATCCGTTAAGCCGTTTAGGCGTGGTTGAGTAATAAACATCCAGACTTTCGCATTTATAATATTAGTAGGATATTCATATAATTTATACTTCGTTTTATTTAGCATTAGAAATTAAAAAAAGAAGCATTGGTCGTAAACTTTGACGTTTTGACAGATGGCGGCAACGATAATGCGCCCACTTCACAAATCACGTAAGACCTCAAGAGTCTTTTATAGTGCAAACTTTTTACGATGATTAGTTTATTGTAGAAATCGCAGTTATATTGTAAATAATAATAAATGATCACAATAATGACCAATTAGAATCGGAAGGGTGTGAATAAAATAATTTTACATTTGTAATTTTATATTTTCGCTTGACACACATTGGTGCCTCTAATAAAAAACCTAAATTTCGTTCTTTCTAATGCTAAATAAAACGAAGTATAAGTTCTCAAGGATTGGTTGACCATATAAGGTCAATTATGTTGGTGAAATATTTTGTCACCAACATCATGATACTCCATAAGTGTGTTTTATTGGCATCTATCCTGCCAATAAATCCCCAGTGGGCAGTGTCACAACTTTTTGAAATATGTTCCACTCCCGGGGAACGGCATTATTAAAAGTTGTCACTATCCATGTCCCAGAGTTTACCTCCAACTTGAACTCCGGGAATTATCGCATTTAAGTTGTGTCAATAATATTATTTGTTAATATCTAAACTCCATTTTTTGCAGGCATTGATTTGTTTAGTTGACAAGAAAACAGGAGAAAAGTCAAAAACGAGACCACGTTTCGTGAAACAAGATCAAGTAGCCATAATGAGGATAGAATGTGCAGGCGTCATTTGCTTAGAACCATTCAAAAAGTTTGCTCAAATGGGCAGATTCACACTAAGAGATGAGAGTGAGTATGATTTCTTTTTAAATAATTTTGTTACTAATTATTAGCCTTCCAAAAAATATTTTACTACAGATTTCATTGTTGAAATTGAGACCTTTAGAACTTCATAAATTTTGTTGTAAAAACCATAAGGTTAAAATTTATCTTGCTTAAATGATAAATTGTGATTGGACAATGCCGTCCATTTGACATGCCCCAGATTAATCGCCTTTTCTATAAAGCGTTGTGTAAAAGGAGGATTCGTTAGGGGCAAATTCACTTTTAAATCCAATAGAAACTTTTAACTTCATTGAACACCTTGGGCACAAATAGTTAACTATGGATTATGGAACACCTTGATGAACTCCTTCTGATGAACCATGGATCAGTAACAGAGAAGAAAGAGGCAAAACATTTATTGTAAAAGCCTGCAACAGGTTTCACTATGAGATGCAAACAAACAAAATGAAAGCAGTTTTTTTTATTGATCTTAGTCGATTTTATATTTAAGAGATGCATAAATTATTTCTTGCTCATTGTTGCGCGGATTTGATGCTCAAATAAGATTCCACACTTCCTTTACCAAACTGTTGTAACTTAGCCTCAAAATTATATCATTGCTGGAGCTAGACCTCACCGTCGCTTATTTATTCATCTTTCGTGAGAAAAAAGTCGTAATATTGGAACTTAATGCAATGAAAACATCATGTAGCACAAATGTGGAATAAACGTTAAACTCACCTTATACAACCTAAACCGCTTAACCGATTTTGATAGAATTTGGTTTGGAAAGATATTTAGTGATGTTTTTTATCTTTCTGATAAGTTTTTGATATGTGCAATGTCAACATTGGCATAAGATGTGTTTAAATTTTGCAAATCAAAGGACTATGCAAAGGAGCGTCCCCACCCACCAACAGATTTCAAACGTATCTCTATTTATACCTCTTGCCATACTGATCTTTTTTTTGTATGACGATATCCGCCTTAGGAATGGGGATTTCACGCAAATCGAATTTGAATGTTGTATTTTTCAAGTATTTTTTTGAATGGAGAATGTTCACTAGTTTCGATTTTTAATTTTCCTTATAGTCCATATGAAATAAAAAAAGTGTGTATTAACCCGGATGTTACTGACATATAATTTGTGTCTGAACTTGTAGATTTTTTAATATGTGGATAATAAAAAAATAAAAATTCTGGAAAAGTAAAAATAAAAATCTATTTCTAGTGGAAATTCGGAAAATTGGTGTTGTTTATAAACAACTCTAGTAAAATAAATACAACTATCAAAAATACCCACAAATCTTTTTATATTTATTTATCTTGAGTGTTGTTTTAAAACGACGGTAGTAACAAGTGGGTTAAAATTATTTCGATATGTCACTTAGTTCCCGAGATATTAACCCTTAGCCAGGCGTGGGTAGGTGAAATTTTTCATTGGTTTTCGCCCGTATTACAACTACATAAGGTTCAAATTAATGTGGTCCCTATTCGGCCACTACCTGGCTAAGGGTTAAATTTTAAAGTCGGCCGGCCGGAGCTCGTTGCGGTGACGTCATAAGTCATACACTCACGCTGCTCACGCAGTACGTTGCGCGCTCCGGTAGGGTTATTTCGTAGTGAACCCTACCGGAGCGCGCAACGTACTGCGTGAGCGTATGACCTGTGACGTCATTTCAACGCAGCGCCAACATGGCCGACGCGCGGCGAACGGGATTTTCTAATGTCTATAAAATCTAAACTAATTGATATTTTGGATTGAAACAAAAAATAATGTGTTTATATTCACATAGGCTTTACTATGACAAGTTACAAGCTATTTCGCGTACCTAGTAACATTCTCCATTGTGAAAATAATGTGCAGGCGATCAAGAGTAACCCCCCTGGCCTAATTAAAAGTGTTCAATCAAAATGTAATCTTAAAAAATATTTTACAGTCGAGTCTACTTGAAGCTAGACACTTACAGCGCAATTCTGAATCTTAGGCGTACGGCATAAGCACGATTTTATTGTTTTTGAATACCCCGTCATTTTTTGGATTAAAAATGGTTATCTTTATATGGAATGTCATAATAATATTGAAACTAGTGCCAAGTCTGTTGGTGGGTGGGGACAGGGCCCATACAGCTTCTTGCGTTGTCCTTTAAAATTATAATATGTTTATTCTTTTGTTACAGATAAAACAATCGCGATTGGAAAAGTCTTAAAAGTGATTGAATAAATTGGCACTACATTTGTAATTAAGCTAGGATAGGCCTTTCCAAAACCTATATCAACAGAGAATGCATGTAATATGTAATCCTGATTTTTTGGGATCTGTATCACGTGAGAGCTCGAGTGTAATGCTTAATACCACGAAGAAGTTATTTCGCAATTAACATAGAACAGCTAGTCCTCAGGGAAAAAGAATATTTTTTACAGCCACTGCCATGGAACAAAATGCTGAAACTACACGACGCTCTGCGACTTCATTTCACTAACTCAATTTTTCTTCACTTAATTTCATAAAGTACTGCAATGTTAGCATAACAGATATCAGTACGTTTTAACTCTAAAGATCTTACCAGTGTTGACTTACTAAAGCGTCGAGTAGTTATTTATTTTCAACAACATTCATAATTTCATATAATTACTATCAATTATTTCTTGGCCAAGAGTTGTAGAATGTTCGTAATATGATTTACATGTACTATTGTTAATTTTTACACAAATGATGCAGTTTACGATGGATAAGGCTCTCATAATTATTTGTTGTCAGGGAGATCATCCACTTAGCGCTAGTATGGGTAGCGAGCCTAATATAATTACTATTATTATATTACATATAGCTTTCGTGTTTATCGCTACTCACTACATTCACTAAGTATATAATATACTCAGAATAAGACAGATGGTCGTCCTAACAATGTATGCTAGTGATTATATTTTCACCTTTTATGATTATAGTAACGGTTATAGTACTGTTTCCTATTTTTAAAACAAAATTATGTTTTTTATTTTGAATAGCTATTATTATAATACGTACCATTCACATTATAAAGATATTTGTATTTTAGATGCCTACTCAATATCATTTATTTATGTAGTGCAAAATTGGTTATGGTGAAATTCTGTTTTCAATACACACTTATTTGCAATATTTTTATTGATAATGATTATAATAATAGATTATAATTTATTGCAACTGATTCTCGGAAGGGGGTCGGACAAAAGCTTTCTTAGCAAATAAATGCTATATTTTGTACAAGATTATTCCACATTAGCTTCTTACTCGTCGTCAAGTTTAACGTAGGATCAATGAGAGTACTTATGGAAAGTTGTGCAGATTTATGTAAAGGTGGTTCGTATCACAAACGTTAATTCTTATAACTTCGGCTCAACATCCGAATTGTTATAATAAATGTATATTATGGATTTATAAATTTTCAGCTTTTTTAATATAATCAGATTTACGTCTAGGGGCGACTGTATATTATTATCAATATTTTGTGTATATCAGTGGACAAATTGTGAGGCGCGCGGAGCCCCCCCCGACTCGGTCCACCTCGTGCTATAGATTATGTGTCGAGCCGCTCGACCAGAGGGGATAGCGCGGGACGGCGCGGCGCGGTCGCCCGTAGTGCCTTCCCGTCGCCGCGCCCAGCCGCACAGCCGCGCCGCGACACCGAGCGACCACTGGCAGGCTGCAACTATATTATTTTGTTTAAAATAAAATAAAATTTTATTAATACTATTTGTTTCTTTTGATTTCCTACTTTCTTCTTTTCCTCATATTAATGAAACACAGTCAAAAAGTTCCTTTTCGGAAAGTCTCTTTATACATGCCCAGAAAGTGTTGCCCAATGTACGAGTCCTAGTATACATTTAGGGTGCAGTCAGTCTGATGGCACCCTTATACCTCGCCAATCTGCTTTTCTGGGCAAGGACTTAGCTTCGGGCACAGAATATTAATAGTACTAACGTACTTCGGGTTAGTCTGTCTAGTTATACAATATAACAGAATGGACAAAAAAATCTTGTTTGTTATACTGCTCAGTATAACTATGGCCTGCGCAGACGATAAGACTTTTCCGCAGCGGAAGAAGTAAGCTTTGCGAACGTTTGTTTCCAACACCCAACGAGTCACACCGAACCGTTGGGCCAACCTACTTTTTATTATACTATAGACCGACAAACTTATCTGTTCCGGTGGCGGCGTCGCTACTGTCTATTTAGAACTGTCATTAAATATCGTTTTTGTCTCAGAAAAATAAGGTTTTTGTATTGCATTTCACGTAGTTCCAATTTTGGCCACCGGAACAGATAAGTTTGTAGGTCTGTAGTTTGGCCTAGGCTAAACTAAAGTCAAACATAGAATATATTTTAAAAAGACCGCTGCGGATTTACAGCGAACTTTAACGGTTGCCCGGAAAGCTCGAGCGCACACAACGCGGAGTAAAGTCTGGCTCGGAGTCTCGGACTACACGCATCCGGAATCACACGGACCCGAAAAAACACGGCCCCGGATTCAATCCGTAGCTCAAACAAATATATGAATTTTTACTGCATCGACTACATGTGATCAGGGGCCTTCCGATTCCGATTTTCACCCTGAAGCAACCGGAGCTTGTTCCGGACGTCTCCGAGTACCCGGTCCGTTATTTTTCGGCACGGGGGGCGGGGCCTATCAATATCGTATGAAGTTGCATGGAGCTGACCACACTAGAACGCGAGAAGCGTCCGTTCCGGTCCGGTCCGGAGGAATCACGCGCCAGTCGATGACAGACGCTCACAGAGTACTTACTATTGTATATCGGAAACAGACATTGATAATACACTATCAATGCCTGCAGACGCTCAAGCGGGTCGGTCGCGTCGCGTGCGTAAGCAAAACTTCAAAATGGTCGATTCCGAGCGCCTCATCATGGTGATCCAGAATTACCAATGTATCTGGAATACGTCAGTCCAAGAAATGAATTTACCGACATTCTGAAGTATTGGTAGAATTTATCAGGAAAAAACCTAATTTTTGAATAAGACCTGTGGAACACACCTTCCGTCATGCGGTCTACGTGAAAAGGATGAACCCAATATTTTTTAACTTTCCTCTGTTTCCTTTTTTTGTTAACGGCCACAGCTTAGCAAACAATTTCAACTAAAGTTAAACTTTCCATTGTCGACTGGACGACTTGCCAGCCAAGTGCTAGGGACCGACTGAGTAAATTTCTCTCCGGATTCAAAACGGAGCGCGTGTAGTCGACTTCTTGCCGAATTTGGTTTTTTCCCGGGCCGAACTGGTTCCGGATGGATGAAGTCCGAGCCTACAGAAAGAAAGCTGGAAACTTATAAGCGCTTACCGGCGCTTGCCAGCGCTGGTCCGTTCCACACAAAGGAAGCAGGTTGAAGCAGCCCAAGCAAAATGTCGTGCAGTTTTATATTAATTTTAAATGGAAGCGCCCAGCGCTGACCAGCGCGTGTTGAAGCTTGTCGGAACTTGTCAGCGCCGATCAGTGCTTATGGCCTTATCGGCGCGTGTTCATATATTTTCCTGCGCGGGTTACCAGCGCTGGCAAGCGCCGGTAAGCGCTTATAAGTTTTCAGCTTTCTTTCTGTATACGGCCTAAACCTAAATAGGATTATTCACATTATTAGCTGACAAAAACCCCTCGTCTGTGCAGGCCCTTAGTCTTACTATTTGTGAAGTCAATCTGAACCAAGACGCTTTAAGACGGCGCGCGGGCCGGGTGCGAACAACCCTAACTCCACTAAAATCCATTGATGGATCTTTGTGCACTTTCATGTCCACTTTAATCCTTGATTCAGAATTCTCAGCAAAGTGGATTTTTTAGAACTAATGCGTGTCTGAAAATCCATTAAGGAATGGCGGACACATGTAATCTTCTTTTATCAAAAATAACTGTTTTGGATAACTCCACTAAGGTCATGTTGCCCTAGTAGGTACCATTATACCCCTGGATGTTGTCTGCTTTGCGGACGACACCCTGGTCGCACAAGGGCGAGCGATTGGGAGGATGCGGTCCACCTTGCGTCGGTCGGCATTTCCCTTGTCGTCTGGCGCATCCGCTCCTTGGGGCTGACCCCCTCCACCCGGACTTGGAGCCCCCGTGGGGTCCTGCGGCGTGGGGCGTGGAACGGCACGGCCCTCGTTTTCTCAAGGGCCACCCTCAGCCCCAAAGAGCGGGTGCGCCGGTTTGATTGATGAAAGAAGATTGCATGTGTCCGCCATTCCTTAATGGATTTTCAGACACGCATTAGTTCTAAAAAGTCCATTTTGCTGAGAATTCTGAATCAAAGATTAAAGTGGACATGAAAGTGCACAAAGATCCATCAATGGATCTTTGCGATGGATTTTAGTGGACTTAGGGGCGAACAATAGTACTTACAAAGGGAATCCTTAAATCCCTACACTACCAACGACGCACAGTAACGCAGACGCGGCGACGGGCTTATCTCAGTCCGCGCCGCGCGCTTTCTAGTTCACTAGAACGAAAACGTCGTGCGTGAACTTACTGCTATCCCTCATGTACATACCTACTCTGTGTTTGCGGGTGAGGTGAGGTCGCGGGCATCGACGGGCACGGGCAGACGCGGTCTTTATTACGGCTCGAGTCGTGACCCAACCACCCACTGGCTACTTCGCGGTCAAAATCCTTTCAAAGGGCATTATGAATTTGAGTGGTAATACATACCGCCGAAAAATAAAATTACCTGTTTTATGTACTTACAATAGAACCGGCTATTCCATTTATCACACATTAATTTTACAACTAACACAAGGTTATACGTTAATTTTTAGTCTGTTTCAGTTTACAATGAAACAATATTTTTTAACTAAGTTATCTCGTTATTTATTTCTACTTCTAACAAAACCCTGAAATATACATGTTTACTTAGACATCATACAGATATTATTAATTTAAAATGGTTTATTAAGTTCATCATAATGTAGCTTAATCCGCCCCACCCAAAAGAATTTATTAATTTTGAAATTAAATGATCAATTTATTGTAAACTATGAATTTCTTCAATTCTTTTTAATAAATATTCAGTCAATGGGGATCAAATTATAGGATTGTTCCTAACGGACCACCCAATCCAACCACCTAGTTGGTGCCGTGTCCAGGCCAAATGGACGGAGGCTCTCCAAGCCCCAAGTGCCGGCCACTGGACGAGTGAGGCCAAAAATATGATATGGATACTAGAATAATGGTACCAGGGCAACATGACTTTAGTGGAGTTATTTAAAAAGTTTCTTATATTATGTTTGATGAAAGAAGATTGAATGTGTCAGCCATTCCTTAATGGATTTTCAGACACGCATTAGTTCAAAAAATCCACTTTGCAAATATTCCGAACCGACCACCCAGAAAAAAAAGGTGGTTGGTTAGTTTAAATATTCCTAACTGATCACCTAGGTGGATGGACTGAGTGGTCCGTTGATAACAAAGTTCCTAACCGACCACCTAGAAAAAACAGGTGGTTGGTTAGTATAAAATATTCCTAACTGACCACTCAGGTGGTCAGTAGGTGGTTTGTTAGGAATAAAATTCCTAATTGACCACCTAGAAAAAACAGGTGGTTGGTTAGTATAAAATATTCCTAACGGACCACCCAGGTCAGTAGGTCCCCTAGGTGGTTGGATTGGGTGGTCCATTAGGAACAATCCAAATTATGAGGAAGTAATGAATAAATTAGACTTTTATTTTGATTAATTCTATTATTCATCAGACAATTTTTGATTGTGCAAAGTCTAGGGAACTTGAATGGCATCCAAGAATAGTTTAACAAAGTAATGAGAAATAATACACTGGTAACCAAGTCAAGCAGCCCAGACATATTGTAGGGTATAGAATACATATGTATTTATGTACAGATTTTGGCTAATTCCATTACTGGAATGTTAAAATAATTATAATAATGTCTAAAACTACACACATGAAAGTACATACTTAATTTCACAAGTAGTTAATTTATAAAATATAACTATGTACATATTTAATTCATTCAAATCTTGTAAGGATCTATATTACATACACATTTTGAACAACTTCATTAGTTTACGGACTCATTCACCCCACCAAAAATACAGGACTTACGTTATCAAACACTTGACAGGATTATCAGTCTCAGTATCCTTTATTAAGTACCTACAATAGCAAAAATTTGGCAAATATAGTATTAAATTCAATCCTGTATCTTGATGTCATTTTTTGTAACATTTTGATTCATTTGATCATTTTCATACTCCACAAAGTCATCAAAAAGGCTAGGCCAAGCCTCTGTGTCATCATAGGTGCTGAGATCATCTCCTACAAACTCACAAAAGTTTAGAAACATATACCATGTGTCTTTAGGTATGCCTCTAATGTGAGTATTTTTCTCCAGATAGCTCAACCATCTATCTAAAACAGGCGGTTCATTGTTTGTGAAGACTAAACGCCATAGAAGTACAGCAATATCTGTGGGTAATATTCTCTGACCAGTGCTTACATCTAGACCAAACTTGAAAGTAAATCTATATAAATCTTTGTAACTTTCAGTATCTCTCTTCAATTCACTAGTTATTTCATTTAATTTTTGCTGGATACCTTTTATTGAATCTGTTTTCATATTCTTAAGGCCTTGAACAAACTCTGATTTTGTGAAACGACACATTTGACTAGCATTTAACTTCCATGCAAGCACCAAAACCTTAAAATCATCAGGATTAAGTTGTAGATCATTACAAAGATTTTCTATACCTTCAGCTAGAATAGTATCTTCTAGTGAGTCTTTATATTGATCAAACAGCTGATTAATCTTAGATTCTGAGATACGAGGTTCATTTGATCCAAGAGATGACATGGTGCGTGGAATTGATGGCAGTTTTTGATAAAAGGATTTAGGGGGCTTTTCAGGATTATAATTTGTTCGCTGAGAATTAATATTTTCTCCTGAACCAGGCTCTCCAATAGATGTTAAAGTATTAGCATTCTGCAAATTGCTGATATTTCTATAATTAATACTATTTTCATTACTATGCAGAAGTGGTTCTTCAGGAGGATAATCTGATACAACGGGCACTTGATAAGTGACGATTCCGGTCATCTCTGAAATAAAAATGATTATTGCTTTATTGAACATCCTGATAAAATTAATTATAAAAATAATATTAATACATAAATAATTATAGTAAAACTTACCATCTTTCTTTCTCTGAGAAGTATTAATGTCAGCATTAGCTTGATTTTGAAAACAACTTAGACAATGGCCCATTGGACAAAATGTTTGTGATGATATTCAAAGGCATAAAACTATTGTCAAGCCAGTGTTGAGCCCAATAGGTATCTGTCAATTCTTTTTTAAAAGTCCTATAAAACATAATGATAAGACAGCAGATTTTTTAGTTCTCCAGTTGGAATCCTGTAAAAGAAAAGTCGACAATATAGTGATTTCGACTTGCATTATTATCCCTGCCCTGTTATCGTAGGTGTATTATTGAATGGAAACGACTATTACGACAAAACAGTATCATAGATAATGTTAATACACGGAAAATAAATGTGCCGAGTGGTTCTAAATATTCTTTAATCAAATACTGGGGAGAAAATGTTGGAGCTTTTGATGTAGACATCGAAGCTACATTGCAAACTTACCCGATTTCATGCCATAACTTTGTTATTTCTATTACAGTGTGATGCCCACTTAGTAATTAAGTGATTCCCAAATATGAACCGACAATTTAGAAATATAGAGCTTAATTTCTTCACACAAAAGCTAAGCTTATTTGAAATAATTTTATTTCATAGCTAAAAATAAAAAAACACTGCGGACTGAGACAACATCTGACACTGACAACTGCTGACAACATTTTGTAAAAAAAAAAACATACAAAAACAAAAAGAAAGAAAACGAATTTGGTATTTGGATTCATTGGATTTCAGCCAGCCTACCATTTATTGGCATTTTTTAAATATATATTTTTTTGCCGTAAATTTGGTATATATTTAAGACAAATACTGACAATTTCAACTGCCTTCGTGGTACAGTGGTAAGAGCGTTCGGCTCTAATACCCGGAGGTCGTGGGTTCGAATCCCACGGGGAACATCACTTTGTGTGATTGTTTCCAGTTTGGTTAGGACATTACAGGCTTGAATCACCTGAATGTCTGAAAAGAATGATGATTCCGTGCTTCGGAAGGCACGTTAAGCAGTTGGTCCCGACTATGTTCCAAGTAGGTCTGGTTTCCCTTGTAAGGAATACGCTGGGATGATGATGATGACTGACATGGGCGTACCCAGCTTCTGGCCTAGGGGGGGGCAGGGCCCCTTGACACCCGACCGGGACGCCGGTGCCCGGGGGGGGGGGGGGGGGGGTTGCGAGCGAGCCCGTCGTCCGCGAATGCAGAATCAGTTTTAAATGCACTTATGTCATTGCAATTTTTATGATGATTTTTTCTAAACATTCCAACTTGTAACAGCTCTCCATTTATTTCTTCCAAGCGTTTATTTCTTACAAAATATTAATGTTGTTTTTAGAAAGTTATCGAAGTGCTTGAAAAGGTGGTAGGCGGTTGACGAGAGGTCTGAAGAGTAGGTATGATGGGTGAGGTAAATCTTCTACGCTCCATTCGGTTAATTTTCTGATTTCGGCGTTGTCGTGGAGCAGGGCAGCGTTTGGAAAACTACGTCGAGTCTTCTCATCGCCGATTCCACATTGCCTAAAGACGAACGTCTTCAATCAGTGCGTCCTACCCGCAATGATATTAAACCTACCCGTCATTACATACGGAGCCGAAAATTGGACTCTTACGGCACGGCTGGTCCAGAAGTTTAAAGTCGCTCAGCGGGCTATGGAAAGAGCTATGCCCGGCGTTTCTCTGTGGAATCGTATCTAAAATGAGGTGATCCGGCAGAGAACCAAAGTCACCGACATAGCTCGACGGATTAGCTAGCTGAAGTGGCAGTGGGCTGGCCATAAATCAGCCGTAGAACCGATAACCGCTAGGGTAACCGGGTTCTAGAGTGGAGACCGCGTCTCGGTAACCGTAGTGTAGGACGCCTTCAGACCAGGTGGAGCTATGATCTGCGCAATATGGCTGTCAGGAGCTGGATGGGAGTGGCCGACGGTTTATATGGCGAGCTGTCTTGGCAGCGGATTGTCCCAATTTGAAGTTAAAATAAAAAATCGTACGAAATTGTTATTTAGACACGCTGAATTAAGCCCTCAAAGGTTACACTATCAGATAGAGTGAAAAATTATTTGTAAGAAAAGATGTCAAAACGCGAAATACGTTGAATGTTTTATCCAGAAATAAATGATAAAAAAACAGTAACAAAATAATTTTATTTAAATCGTTTGTAAATCAAAATTAATTTTCGAGGATCTTCTACAAAACGGTTTATTTATAAGGTCGTCCGTGAAAGAATCGCCCATATACTGTTTTTTAAACTGTTCAGTTCAGTATTATATTATTGTACACCGAGCAAACAAAATTTAAAAGATGGAGCATAAGGCCCCGATTACACTTTGATTAGTAGTAATTGGGCGAGTTCATACATGTTCTGCGAGATTTCCAGGGGGGGGCAGCTGCCCCCCCCTGCCCCCCCCTCGGTACGCCCATGATGACTGACAATTTCAACTTCCAAAACTTTTGAATAATTTCAGTATAGACCGGCAAACTTATCTGGGGCCTTACTATTAGCTCTTAAAGCAGGCCTGCAATTGAACTGTTCTGCTTTTTTTGTACCATCATGACCTCCCTTTTGGACGTTTCGGCTTATTCCTCGTCGTGCCACCAACTTGTTCCACCAGTGGCACGACAAGGAATTGTCATTCCTGTTTCGTACCATGCATGCCGCATGCATGAGCCATGCATGCATGCGGTCTATTTTAAACAAGAACCTGCCGGAGGCATTTATTTTCTTCCGTCAATTGACCATAAACAGTAGGAAGTAGAAGTAGAAAGCAAAGATTATCTTTGCTATAATGGTAACAATTTATATTTTTTAAAAGTTAAAAATGTCGTAATGACAGATCAGAAGTCAGCAGGCTCGGTCAACTTCGTAATAGCGAAGTTGGATTTGGAAAAAAAGCGCGGGAAACGTGAACGGTAGCGGGCGCGTTTTTTTTGGCTTTTGAAATTTTTATCTAAATATTCATTAATTTGGTGATCAGTTGAGAATATCTATTGTAGTTTATATTTGTATTTAGTTTTTATTTGTAGTTTGCATTTATTTTCCTGTTTATCTGGTGAGTTGCACAACTTTTCTTGTCATGGCTGAGGAGCCCCCTGACCCCGGAGGTTTCGTACCGCCGGTTGGTCTTAATGTTACCATTCAGTCGAATGAATCTGGAATGGAAACAGATGGATCATGGACGACCCGGCCTTTGAAACGTAGTCGTTTACATATGTGCAAACAATGTAATAAAAGGAGGAGGAAACACAACGGTTCAGAACCTAAGCCCAATGACTGCAATTGTTCAGATAATATTGATAGCTCTATACCGCCGAATACTTCTTCAAATTCTAAAGACTTGAGGCATGATCCAAAACCAGCTGAGATTAATACGCCAACATCTGTTCCCACTCCAGTAGGTAGACAATTTTATGATAACTCTGACCTGGCACCATATGTAGTTCATGTGCAAAAGCTTCAAAATGCCGCAACTGACTCGTCTATTCACCCTATTACTTTTGGTAAATTCCTTAAAAGGAATTGCTTTAATAATATTATCAACGGTAGCGTAAAATCTATTGGCCGAAATAAGTTTTCGATTTCCTTTTCGCAAGTTGAAGATGCTAACAGATTTATTAGTCACAGCAGTTTGGCACAGGAAAACCTTAAAGCTTTCATTCCCACATTCAATGTTACTAGGATGGGTCTGATCAGAGGCATACCTACTGAATGGTCCCCTGAGGAAGTCATATCGAACATAAATGTACCAGTTGGAGTTGGCAAAATTATAAAAATACGTAGACTAAATTTCAAAACATTTGTAGATGGTTCTCCCGCCTGGAAACCATCTCAAACTATAGTAGCTACATTTGATGGTCAAACTTTGCCTACACGCATTTTTATATGTTATAATGCTCTCCCGGTTGAACTTTATATTTACCCTACCATTCAGTGTTATAACTGTTGTAGGTTTGGGCATACCAAAGCTCAATGTCGTTCTAAACCACGTTGTTACAAGTGTGGAAATAACCATACAGGTGACTCCTGTGAAACTACTGAAAGTAATGCATCTTGTTGTCTATGTACTGGTTTCCACTATGCTACAAGTAAAAGTTGCCCTGAACTCGAGAGACAAAAGAGAATCAAAACTTACATGGCCCAGAGCTGTGTCTCCTATGCAGAAGCTTCCAAACTTCATCCTCCTGTCTCTAAGTCATATGCTGATGTTGTGTCTAATAATCCCCCTATTAACAATAATAATAGCAATAGTAATCAATACTCCCCTTTCAATAACAACCCAAATCATCAAACATCATATAAAAAAACAGTGTTTTTGAAACCTCATACTCCAAAACCTAACTCTGTAGGTTATGACAAACAAGCTCATAACCAATTATTAAAAGATTTCAGACCACCTTCTCCAGCCAATGGTTGTGGATACTCTTCCAGTTCTCATCAAGAACAGAACTCACAGTCTCTTTCAGATCTTATTATGTCTCTTTGTAAGTTGTTACTTTCTTTTAACAATGCACCGAACAACGTTGCCTCTATTGTAGAGAAATTCATGAATATTATTCTTAAAAATGGCAATGGCGATGTTCGCCAAAATGATTCAGTGGAATTGTAGAAGTATTATGACCAAAAAAAATGAACTAATTTACTTAATTAACAAGTTTGAGCCATTAGTCTTTGCTTTAGCAGAGACTTGGCTCAAACATAATCAATTATTTAAAATATCAGGATATCATGTCCACAGAGAGGATAGACCTGATGGGTATGGCGGCGCTGCCTTACTCATAAAAGATTCTATTTCTTTTACACCAGTTCCTTTACCTGCTCATAGTAATGAAATTTCAATAGTAGCAGTTGAAACCTGCAACATGTGCTTAGTTTCTATTTATTTACCCCGTCCTTCCTCTTCTTCACTAGATGAATTAAATAATATTATATCCATTCTTCCAAAACCTTGTTTACTAATGGGTGACTTTAATTGTCATCATACATCATGGGGTAGTTCTCTTTCTAATTCCTATGGTGAGACATTGTTAGAAATTTTAGATTATCAAAACCTATGCCTATTAAACAATGGTTCTCCTACTAGAATAACAGGACCCAATCAAGGTCATAGTGCCATTGACCTTACTATTTGTTCTCCTAGTCTCTCATCATCACTGTCTTGGCAAACCCTGTCATCCTCCCATGGTAGTGATCATTTTCCCATTTTAATTTCATTCCCTCATCATATCAAAAAACCCTTAAGATGCAAATCATTAAGGAAGCATAGACTGCCCGAAAGTGGTTGTAAAGAATGGGACAGTTTTAGAAACCATGTTAACTCTAAGTTATCTTCTCTCCCTGAAATCCATAACGGTGATGTAAACCACTGTGCTGAAAAACTAGCCCAGGTTCTTATGGAAGCTGCAGATTCGGTTTTCCCCACCAAAAACAAGTCTTTAAACAAAATTCCTTCTCCTCCCTGGTGGGATAATGAATGCACTATTGCAGTCAAAAAGAGGAAAATGGCTGAACAAAATTATAAGAAAAATATGACAAATGAAAACTTTATTGCCTTAAACATTCAAATGTCAGAATGTAAAAAACTGTTTAAACAAAAGAAATTTGATAGTTGGAGAAACTTTTGTTTATCTATTTCTCCCTCAACTCCACCATCATTAGTCTGGCGGAATATTAAGCGTTTTAGGTCGGCCTTCACTGATAATTCGCATAATTTTATGCCTAACGCCTTGGTCGACAGCTTCTTGGACAGATTGGCTCCACAGTGGGTCCCGTCAGCTCCCGTTGAGGTTGATCCACACTCCGAACAATCTTCACTCCCAGGCATTGATGCTCCATTCTCTCTCTATGAGTTAAAAGGTATAATTCAGGAAACAAAAGATTCCTCCCCAGGCCCTGATAGCATTCCATATTCTTTTTTCGCAAATGTTGATGACAATCTTCTTAATTATTATTTAAGTCTAATTAATTCCATGATAGCCACTGGTGTTGTTCCCGAGTCATGGAAACGTCAAACAGTGTTGCCAATTTTGAAGCCTAATAAAAACCCCTCCGACGAATCTTCGTACAGACCCATTGTGCTATCATCAGTTCTTTTAAAACTTGCCGAACATTTGATTAAAAATAGACTTGAGTGGTTTCTGGAGAGTCAAGACCTTCTGTCTTCTACGCAATATGGCTTTCGAAAAGGGAAAAGTACCATCGACAGTATCAGCATTTTAACAACAGATATTCGTTTAGCCTTTTCTGATAATGATTCCCTTTTAGCTATTTTCCTGGACATAAATTCTGCATATGATAATGTTCTCCTATCTGTTTTAGCGAACAAAATGTCAACTATGAAGATTCCTCCTAAATTTATCAATATAATTTTGCGAATATTAGAAGCCCGTATTATAAGTTTAATGCCTAATGATGATTCAGATAATAATCGGTCTAGAACTGTTTGGAAAGGACTTCCACAAGGATCTGTGTTGAGTCCCATACTCTTTAATATTTATACGTATGACTTGGATAAATGTATGAATAACCAAGTTAAAGTCCTTCAGTATGCTGATGACCTTTTAATTTATCATACGGATCGTTCAATTTCCAAGGCTAGCTCGGTACTGACTTCTGCCCTTTCCTCACTAAAGCATTGGTTGGATCAAAATGGTTTAAACTTATCTCTTTCTAAAAG
This sequence comes from Mecyna flavalis, assembly GCA_949319885.1. Lineage (NCBI taxonomy): Eukaryota > Metazoa > Arthropoda > Insecta > Lepidoptera > Crambidae > Mecyna > Mecyna flavalis. Next base: position 9,007,850 of record OX439435.1, on the reverse strand, counting down.
TGCTGCTGTTTTGTTCACCAGAAAACGAATCCCACCTCCTGTTGAAGTGTTTTTTGATAACCAACCTGTACCGATTCGTGATCATTTCAAATTCCTTGGAATCTTTCTCGACTCAAAACTTACTGGAATCCCACATTGTGATTATGTGGTAGATAAATGCGAACGTCTACTAAACATGCTAAGATGTCTTTCAGGGGTATGGTGGGGTGCTCACCCATTCTCCTTAAAACTCGTCTACAATGCCTTGATCAGAAGCATTCTTGATTATGGCACTTTCCTGTTAGAACCTGGCAACTCTACCGCTTTAAAGAAGTTGGACAGTATTCAGTCTAAAGCTCTGCGTATTGTTACCGGAGCCATGAAGTCGAGTCCTATTAATGGGCTTCAAATTGAATGTGTAGACCCTCCTCTACAACTAAGACGTCAATTTCTTTGCGATAAATTTTTCTTCCGTATAATCCAATTTAATAATCATCCTTTATTAGCTCAGTTGGAAGAGTTATTCAACCATTTTCTCTCTTCCAGTTACTGGTCTCATAAATCAGCTCCGTGCTTAATAAAAAGCTATCAAAAATTTGTTTCACTTTCTTCTCCAACCCACAGATCCAATCGTTTACCTTTATTCGATTCCTCATATGAATCTTTAATAATTATACCTAAAATTAATTTCAATTGTTTTGATGGTGTTTCTGTTGGTCCAAACATGAATATATTTTTCAATCATTTGATTGATCAACAATTTGAAAATTATCATGTCATATATACTGACGCTTCTAAACATTCTTCCACTAGTTGTGTTGGCGTTGGTGTTTACCATGCTCAATACAAAATTGTCCAGAAAATAAAGCTGCCACCAGAAACTTCGGTTTTCACGGGCGAATGTCTTGGTATTCTGAAAGCTTTAGAATATGTGCGAATTATGAAACTGAAAAGGTCAGTCATTTGCTCGGATTCAAAGAGTGCTCTCGAGGCTCTAAACAGATTCCCCTTTAAATCGAAAGCTTATTTTCCGGTCATTTCAGAAATAAAGCATTACCTTAACCAATGCGTGAAGGACAACTTTATAGTTAACTTTATTTGGATCCCTAGTCATTGTGGCATTAGAGGCAATGAAACAGCAGATCGTTTAGCTAACGAAGCAGTGCTCTGTGGTGACATGGTCCCTTATAAAAATTACTGTCATGATCTTTTAGCTTTGCCTAAGGTCTTTCTACGAGAAGATTGGAATGATCTTTGGGCAAAGAGCAAACTTTCTAAAGCTCGATATTATTCTATGATTCAACCTAATATTCCAATAAAGCCGTGGTTCTTTAAAATGAACCTTGGCAAGGTAGAGACCACCAGTTTGATACGTCTAAGATTAGGACACACTTGCACTCCAGAGCATCTTGCTCGACTGCGAATTGTAAATGATGACAATTGTGAGTGTGGAACAGATGTTGGCAGCGTAAATCATATTATCTTCTCCTGTCCTCTCCTAGACCATTCATTATTATTGAAAGACCTCCTATCATACGACATCCCATTCCCAACCAATATATCTATTTTACTTATGACTAATGATATTAATGTATATAAAATAATTACAAACTTTTTATCTGTAAATAACATTCGATTATAATATTATTTAATAGCTAGTAAGTAATTTTATCTATATTTTATGTATATTCCTAGTTGCATATCCTTATCCTATCTCTCCTGATCTCCTTCCAAATTCCGAAACTTCGTTTTTCATTTTTAACCGACTTCAAAAAAGGAGGAGGTTCTATGTTCGACTGTATGTATTTTTTTTTTTTTTTTTTTTTTTTTTTTTATGTATGTCCGTCGATTTCTCCGTCAATTGTGGACCGATTTAAATAATTCTTTTTTTATTTGAAAGTGCATAGTTCCGAGGTGGTCCCATTGTCACTATGTCAGGATCTGATGATGGGATCCCGGGAAAATCAAGGGCAAACCTCAAATTTTATAGGCGCACACTACGCGTTACTTGTTTTTTCTGAAGCCATTTAAGTTTTTGCGTCCTATAGACATCACTTTATGTTGATGAGCTGATGATGGAAGGTACAACTCCTTAACGGTTAGGAGTTAGGGGATAATTCTTTCAGTATTGTAAGAATATGTGGACCGTTATTTGTATTTCATGTACTTTTGCAGCTAAGCTGATGATGGAAGGTACAACTCCTTAACGGTTAGGAGTTAGGGGATAATTATTTCAGTGCTGTAGAAATATGTGGACCGTTAGTTGTATTTCATGTACTTTTGCAGCTAAGCTGATGATGGAAGGTACAACTCCTTAACGGTTAGGAGTTAGGGGATAATTATTTCAGTGTTGTAGGAATATGTGGACCGTTAGTTGTATTTCATGTACTTTTGGAGCTAAGCTGATGATGGAAGGTACAACTATGATGATGGAAGCTAAAGGGTACGACTTCTTAATTCTTATGTCCCTCTTGCGGGCTGCATCTTTAGTTGGTCTACTGAATGGTGCTGAACACTTAATGAATACCTAATATTGTCAAATAATACAATTCTACTATTTTACTCGTATTTTCGTTATCAATATTATGAGAGAGTTTTACTCACTCCTACGTATTATTCACACTAAAAATAGAAAAATAAACAAACTTTTTTAAAAAAAAATTAAACCGACTTCAAAAAAAAAAAACAAAAAAAAAACTACCTAAAAACACTGAAAAGCAAAAAATAATTTTAATAAGACATTCATCAAATGCGCTTATTGTCTAAGCCTATTAATAACATTAAATTGTATTTACGTGCTAGGTAGGTACCTACTAATCTGTTTGAAGTCGGTGCCAAGCCAAAAGTAATGAAAAATGATACATACCTAATAATTTATGTATTATACAGGGTTACAAATAATCCGCGGACGTAGGTACGTAGTCTGGGTACCTACTATTTGGCTTGGCACCGACTTCAAACAGATTAGTAGGTACCTACCTAGCACGTAAATACAATTTAATGTTATTAATAGGCTTAGACAATAAGCGCATTTGATGAATGTCTTATTAAAATTATTTTTTGCTTTTCAGTGTTTTTAGGTAGTTTTTTTTTTGTTTTTTTTTTTTGAAGTCGGTTTAATTTTTTTATTAATCCGTTTCCTTAACTTGACACTGGCTAAATGCACAAGCCGTGCAAAGCCAAAAATATAAAAGAAAAAAAAAAAGTTGGATTTGACATCGGGTTACACTATGTGACTGAGACAGCGATATAATTATAAAGCTGTCTCGGTCTCACACTGCGATGCTTCAATGTTGCCCGGTTAAGACGATATAAATTTTATGTTATGATAAAATTAGTTCATAAAAAAAGCTTTGTTTTACTTGGAGTAGAATTAGAATTATTTATAATTGTTCACAACTAAATTAAAATTTATACATGTTGTTTAAGTTATCATCATTTATTTCTTGCAATTGCAACACCACAAGATAAATGTCAGTCAATGTCAGTCGCTTCGTCGGTAATTTTTTTTCTTGTGCTCGAAAATTTAAATTATTTGTGAGATAGTGACTTTCTGCTTTTGTAATTGTGAAAATTGTTGTTTTACGATGTCGGAAAACATTCGGAAGTGCATCAAGTGCGGGTCTTCACCTGCAAGTGAAGCTGACATTTCCCTACACCGTTTTCCAAAACCAGGAAAAACAAATAGTCTTCGGTAGGTTTATGTTACTTGGTGCTCTGCCCCCTTTATTATATTTACCTACGAATCTCGTGAGAATAATCAGATTGTGTAAAGTATCATATTTTAATGTTTTATACAGAAATAAACTAAAATTATTCATCAAAATTGTTTTATTTTACCAGCTTAGTTTTAGCTTGGGTTGCAACAAAATTTAACAGCAGTTACTTGTGTCGAATCAGCTATGTATTAATTTAATAATGCATTTTACAGCTTATTTAACACCTGTACATAACAGCTGTTAAAAGGACATCATCCACTTCGTATGGAGATTTGGGATAAAAAAAAAAGTTAGCGGCCAGAAATAAATTATGTTTTGTTGGAATGGGGACAGGTGTAGAATAATTTTTTTGTATGGCGACAATACTCTATATACCTTAGATAACGATCTATAAGTGAAATAAATAACATCGTCTTACCATTTTATGTAAGATCTGGTATGATTATTACTATACAATTTTCACCTGAACTACTACTATTTTGATCGCCTCCGCAAAGCCGCTAAGTGGCTAAGCCGCTCGGGTATAAAACCCGGAGGTAGTGGGTTCGATTCCCACCTAAGGTCTGGTTGGTGGTAGGGCTTTTTCAGAGTCCGACTGGCTAGCTACCACAGGCGAAATCTGCCGCCATAATAGCTCTGGCTGTGTTCCGGCAGTATTAATGTGGGAGCCAGTACACTTGAAATCAAGGGCTCGTCAATAGCCACAAGACTGGCACCGGCTTGTCCCCTTCACACCAATTGGGTGTGAAGGGGAAAACGGGGGAGTTTAGTGGGTAGTGGGACTTAGTCTCGAGTCCCACACACGATCGCTAGCCTGCGGCTATGGTGCGCAAATGCGTTCTCCTTCTAAAAAAAAGTACACTTGAAATCAAAGGCTCGAAGATCAGATGAGTCTACAGTCTGGCAGCACATTGAGCGACGCTTCGTGGTGAAGTGTCCCTCAATGGAATAGGCCGCAGTGGCCGCTAACCATCAGGTGGGCTGCGTGTGTGTCTGTCAACTGACTTAGTATAGTACTGAATCTTATAAAACAAAGATGATGATGACGAGCACAGGGAAAAAGGGGGCGGGGGGCGAAGGGCGGAGGTGACTGCTATATTAAGACAAGTTTTTACTTGAGTGAACCGCGTATTGTACAACTAAAATCCTGAAAACGGCTACTTCCCATTTTGTAAACTTCCCATTTGTTAAACCTCAATCTGTGCCTACTCAAAAGTTGCGTTTGGTAAACATTTTATTTACTTCATACATTTAGTCCCATTTCGATTGTTTACCAAATGGGACTAAATGTATGAAAAACGTATGTAGTAAATAAATGTTTACCAAACGCAACTTTTGAGTAGGCACTGATTGAGGTTTATCAAATGGGAAGTTTACCAAATGGGAAGTAGCCCTGAAAACAAATTGTTTTCGGTCTAAGGGCGGAAACTGTGTGAAGCGGGACCCGCGCGCGGTTCATACAAAAGTCTCCCGCGCGGTCGCGGCACGGGTCACTTTTGTATGAAATGAAACCGCGCGGGTGCCCGCTTTACGCAGTTTCAGCCCATATGTCTTACTTGGTATCATATCTCCGAAACCAAATAGATTTCGACTTTGACGCCATAGTAAAAAATAATGAGGTTTATGTGTACTATACACTTTTGTAATTAAAATTGAGGGCCGCTAAAAAAAAAAATTATCCCAAAATGGATGATGTCATTTGTTGTGATCAAAAATTTTGCCTGAGTATAAAGGAACGATTTTAAAATTTCCCGCATAAAATTTTATGTGGAACACCACTAGATGGCGTATTTTTTTTCTCATTTTTAATGTACGTGGTTGATATTCTTCTCCTTGTGAGTAAAATTTTTCTATGGAAGTCAGGCAGTGACATCTCGAGAAGGAAAAACGTTACCTTTTGAATAATTTGTTTGTTGTGTCGACTTCCCTTTATAAGTTATTCAATAAAGATTGCTGAATCTAAGTGATGTGAATTATAACCGTATTATTATCACTCCGTCAAAATGAGTGTAATCGATTTAGAGTGGAATTTGGTTCTAGATTTTCAAGAAATTGAAAAAAGTTGCTATCAGCATTTTCAACAAAACATTGTTCGCATACATGAAAAATGTATGCAAGCATTAGAAGAGGGAATTAAAGTGCAAAGAATCGTTTATAACGGATCTGTTGATGCAAATAATGATGATGAGTTGCGAATACTGATAGAGAAGAATAAGCAACTGCGTCATGACATCGACGCTAAATTGGAAGATCTCAAACGGCAACAAATAAAGTACGAAAGTTACAAAAAAGGTATGTTTTCAGTTAAATATGTCGATGTACGCCCTGTTTTTATTTTTTATTTGTCTTGTACACTGTTGAAACTGGTGTTTGTTTTTAGATCAGAAACTCTTATCTGAAGAAGTCAAGGAAACTCATGAAGCATTTCTGATGGCGAAAAAATATTACAAAAAGTTCTTAAAACTATATTATTGCATTGAAAAAAGAAATAAAGAAGAGCAAATCATATTTGTACAATTCTTCACTGAGGCCAAAAAAGATTCTGAAAATTATTCTGTTCGCTTAATTCGCAAACCCAAGTCTGGAAAATATGAATGTAAGTATAGAAAAAGTTTGAAATGAACTTAAAGTTTGAGAGTATCTAATGAGTATAGGAATATTTTTATTATTTTAGAACTCCTTGTCAAAAGCACGTCAGACTATACACTTTGGACTTTGTACCACTATTATGTCAGGGGCATAAGTGCTATTATCGAACTAAAAGCATTTACCGTGATATGCTTTGACCGTACCAAAGAAAAGGTATCTAAGTATTTGTTGTTAGGATTTTAGGATCATAATTTTATGTATATCATTCCTAGGTGGGAAAATTTATGTTAAACCCAAACATAGTTCAGGTTTATGATTACCAATCCTCATTTGTGCATGTGCAAAAATAAGTAAACACCTATATGTTCAACATCTCAGTCAATACACTGTCCAAGTTGTTAACAGTATGACGTATTATGTAGGTATATTTTCAATTTGCCCAAAGGTAGTAGATAATTAATCCTGTGAGGCATCAAATCTGCCTTTTGAACCCTGTGATGTGCAATGTAGTTTAAATTAATACATTATATTTTTTTTCAGTGTTAAGCACAACTCCTAAATTGGACACTTACAAAGAACTGGAAAGAAAATTAAATGAAACAAATGATGTACCTGATGTACTTTGTTCCATAAGGCAAGCTTTTTTAGACATAAAAGAAAATAAATACTGATTTATTGTATTGTTTAAGAATTATAATTATTTTGATTGTGAAATAACACATTGGTACACCTTTTTATAATATACTAGCGGTCGCCCTCGCGGTTTCACCCGCGCGTAATTTCCTTTTTCAACTATCCCCCTTCCCCCCACTTTTCCGGGATAAAAAGTATCCTATGTTCTAATCCCAGTTATAAACTATACATGTGCCAAATTTCATCTAAATCCGTTCATCCGTTCTCGAGTTATAAATGGTGTATCTAACACCAACTTTCTTTTATAATATAGATTATTATTTATTTATTTATAATCTCTTATACTACCATAACAGGTCTTAGCCTAATGCGATAGCATAACTTATCCTATTACATTATTTTTACTACTTAATCTCCTGGCTTAATTATTTATAACTTATGATTTGAACACAAAATTTATATTTTTTTTATCTACATCCATACCATAATATGTCTATTTTATAGTCAGGAGCGATGAGCAAACGCCCTACATTTAGATATAAGTATCTGTGGCTGCATCGTAATGTTTACATTTTAGTATCGGTAACCGATACTTTAATTACGTTCAAACGAACGTCTTCTTAAAAAGTAAAAATTAATGGATTTGAAGCTATGTAAGCAAAACATCTTGATGTATTTTCAAAGGTACCAGGAGAGCATAACCGCAGCGTAACTATTCATTAAATCAAAGAGTTTGAAAGACGCGAGCTAGCCTAGCTTCTTGTTCTTCTCTGCTCTCCTGGTACTACGGATTATATTCCACGCGGTTTCACATCGATCCTGACTTTAAAATAGACATTTATCGTATGAATGAAGATAAAGTTATGTATGTGACTGTACATAATTAGGCATTAAAATACTCATGTGATCCTTTTATGTTCGTATTTTAATGACCCTCATTATGCAACAGTCACATAAATAACTATTCAGTTATCTAGCTCATTTCTTATATTCTGTAAAAACAATATTTTAAGAGCTTTGACTAGGTATAAATAAAATATTAACCTCAATTAATTAATTTACATTTTTGGTCTATGGAACTGTTAGACCCACCTAGAATAAAATATAATGAATTATATGACAGACTAGCCTTCCGCCCGCGGCTTCGCCCGCGTGAACTATAGGACGTTATCCCGCGGGAATATCTTTATAAAATGTAGCCTATGTGTTATTCTGATGTATAAGCTATACCTAATATTGTAAAGTTTCATTAAAATCCATCCAGTAGTTTTTGTGTGAAAGAGTAACAAACATACAAACTTTCGCCTTTATAATATTAGTAAGATACTTATGTCATATGGTATAATTTAGGGCCGGTGTTTCAATATATACTTATCTTGATCTTAATCCGGGATTGATAATAAGTATGACGTAAGTGTATTTCATTATAGGATTAAAGTTAAGCGGCACTAAAGTCATACACTTTTACCTGTCAAAAGTAATACTTATCTTAAATGTTATACTTAACTTAAGCAATAAGATAAGGTTACATTGAAATACCGGCCCTTACTATGTTAAAAATCTTCTTTTCATCTTAATTAAATAGGTTTGAAAGTAAATAAAACTCGTCTGAAAAATGATAAATTTATTTTATTGTTAACCATTTATAATACATTTTAATATAAAAATTAATTTAACAAAATTAAATACAATTCCTTTGTGAGGTATTAGAGACAAAACTTCTCAATGTACATGTAAACAATACTGCCTTTGCATCATCTTTAACTGATATTTGTTGATATCAGTTCTTAGGTATAAAGAAATGTTTCAGTATCATTGAATACTTAAATAAATTAAAATTAGGTTTGAGATTAAAATTGTGCAGTGCCTACAATTCAAGTTATTAAAGTTAATAATAAAATATAACAAAACACTTTAATGTTAATCATTGTTTCTTGTACCTGGGAGAAAGTTATATTGCAATATGCAACTAGGTATATGTAATTTGTCAAAACATTCAAATATAGACGTCATAATCAAGTAAATTGAAAAAATAATCAAGCTAAAATAACCATCAATATTTATTTAAAAGATGGATGACCACATTATTAAAATATTTATAGTGGAGAACAAATTAGTAGTACCTAATCATTCTATGTATTTATAGAATTCTATAACTGTGCTCAGCACAAACAATTTTGTATTCTGTCCTCAGACCAAATATTTGGTCTGAGATTTAGTTGATATTGACACTTAAAATGCATTACCATTTTGTGAATAAAGTGATATTAAAATATCTTTTAGTACTCTTTATAAGCAAACATTGTTGTAATTTTTCTTTAAGTATGTTACTTGTAATAATTCAAGGCGGAGTTGTAATATACTAAAGAAAAAATTACAGGCAAAATAATATAAATTTAATTCATAAGTTGGGATCGTATGTACATGTATTTATTTTATTTAATACATTATTACAGTACAATACTAATGTAACATTGTCAAAATAGCATTGCTTTCCTCACTCACACTTGAACTCTCAACAATATTTTTCATAAATCCTCTAGGTGTGTATACCTATTATAATAAATATTCTTTTGGAATGTTATACTTGCATACTTATCATGATATAGCAGCAGTGGCGTAGCGTGGGTGTCAGCCGCCCGGGGCGGAAGACAATTCCGCCGCTCCTTTTTTTTTGCTTCTCCAGTTTGGCAAACAGACACGCAGCGGGGGGGGGCGGAAGACAATTCTGCCGCCCTTTTATGAAATTTTGCCGCCCCCTAAAAAGTACCGCCCGGGGCGGACAGCCCCCCCCCCCCCCGCCTCCCCATCGCTACGCTACTGATAGCAGCCCTGTTAGTATAACTTAATAATAAACGATAACGCGGATATTCCAAGGGGAATTAAAGGTTCATATATTCATACTGTAAAAATACTTATTGCATTTGATTAGAGTTAATGCTGCGTGTTTTACCCGGCAAAGTAACCACTTTAGTCTCACTAAAATGTAATACACTGGTATATACTGGAAGGGACAAAATGCAAGGTACATAATAAGTAAGCACACAATAACTTCAGACACATTTTCTGCTTTCTTTATATAAATATAAATTTGTATCTTTCACACGCCTTGAAAAGACAGCATATTTTATAAAAAATAGAATCTAAAAGGTTTCAGGGCTAACCCGACCCATTATTCATATGATATCGATATAAAAAAGTAATAGTTTCATATTATGGCTTCTCCACAATGGCCACAATGCATCGGTAATAACGTGATACTCGATTACACGATGTAATGAGAGTTAGGAATCTTTACTTATTGGGAATACAAACACCCAGGGAGAAAATAACCAGTCCAACAACGTTAATGATAACGCGACTAAATAAAAAATGAATCAGTTAAATCTAATGGCAAACAAAAATATTTTCCATTCACAAATACATACTTTTATAATGTATGACAATAGGTGAACATGGTCAATATTTTTAGTGTCATTTACTATCTTAGACATTGGTTCCTTCCTTCAGCTGATGTCAGCTCGTCAAACTCAAAACGAAAAATGTACCTGCGTTAATATCAAATGCTGTTCACAGAACTATAATTTAACAAAAGTTTTGTGTCATTGAAGCCTCATAAAATTCCTTACATTAAGATTATTTTTATGTGACCACCCGATAAACAATCACCAACGGCATGCAATTATCAACATATTTCTTATATTTACGATAATTTGAGTTTATTATTGGTTTCTCCGTTAATTTCTTTTATTAAAAAACTATCTGAAGAACTTTTAGTAGACATTTGTGGAAGCTCATGGTTGTGATTCGCAGATGTTTTTCGCTTTTCAGGTAACAATAGCGCGCCTATAGCGATGAAATGTAGGGAGTAATATAATTTCCTGAAAACGAAAAAAATATATTATTTAATACAGCATTGTACAAAAAATGTGTACCCGAGGATTAGGAACTCTTTTCATACATACCCGTAGAATGCTAAACTTGGTCCTAAATGCAACAAAACAAAAGGCACAGTAGCATAGGTCATGGCCACTCGTGTAGTTAGGAACGTCAAGAAATCATAGAACAGCTTCTTTGGGCGGCTGCCCAAGAATAATGGGCGAACTACTGTCCGAACCTGAAACAATTTGAAACTAAAGTGAAGGGTGGATCAGAATTACCTATCTTCGTCATCGATTGAAAACGGTTTGCATGGTTATTTTCAAGATAATGACGGTCAGTCTAAAGGGTTAGGTATTAACTGGCCCACAAAACCCGCGGGCGAGTTAATACCATTGACAGTTTGTTAGTATTCATCTGGCCCAAGTTTAGAAGTGGCCGCGGCCCAGTTAACTACTTGCTAAAACCTAAGGGGTCAACTGGACCAAAATTTTGATATAGGTACTTTGTAATGTATATATGTTTCTGGACGTAAATAAAACTATATTTCATAAGTTTAGTTTATTATATAACATGGTACATATGATTATATCTGTTTGAAAAATATTATTGTACATAAACCATTCAGAACATATGGATATTTATTTATAACATTCTTTAAAATGTTTAGGTATATTAAAAACATAATTATACAGGATTATTCCCGACTGCCCCTACCAAATCTAGAAGTTAAAAAAACAGGTGCAAGCGATTTTCGACCTTATCGACATTTACCAAAATAACTGATTTTAATGAACTAGCAAAGATCGACACAAGAGGTTGCGAAAAAGCAACAAAATTTTAAATGTCAATAAGGTCGAAAATCGCTTGCACCTTTTTTGTGTTTGTCTATTGATTTGAAGTAATAGAGTAATAATCAGTTATTTTGGTAAATGTCGATAAGGTCGAAAATCGCTTGCACCTGTTTTTTTAACTTCAGATCAATAAACAATGTTTTCCCGACATTCACTTTTTTTCCCGACATTCATTTGTTTTCCGAAATTTTCACACGTTAAACAATATTTTCCCGACATTCATTTGTTTTCCGAAATTTTCAAACATTTTGTCAATTTTTTTTTACTACAAATGTATATTAAATACATAGTTCTTCAGATATTTGCATTTAATGGTAATTGGACAGCTAGTGGGGGCAGACGGAACCTAAACTAAAAAAGTTTCGACTGCCCCTACTGGGGGCAGATTTGGTAGGGGCAGTCGGGAATAATCCTGTATAATTATGTTTTTAATATACCTAAACATTTTAAAGAATATTATAAATAAATATCCATATGTTCTGAATGGTTTATGTACAATAATATTTTTCAAACAGATATAATCATATGTACCATGTTATATAATAAACTAAACTTAAGAAATATAGTTTTATTTACGTCCAGAAACATATATACATTACAAAGTACCTATATCAAAATTTTGGTCCAGTTGACCCCTTAGGTTTTAGCAAGTAGTTAACTGGGCCGCGGCCACTTCTAAACTGGGGCCAGATGAATACTAACAAACTGTCAATGGTATTAACTCGCCCGCGGGCCAGAATTTTTGTGGGCCAGTAAATACCTAACCCAGTCTAAAATCCGGAGGGAAGGCGAAAACGCGGACGGCCTGTACACACGTGGAGGAGATCGGTGGACAAGGAGCTCAGGAAGGAAGCACTCAATTGGAAAGACGCTCGAAGAATCGCGCGGGACCGGCCGGCTTGGAGAAAACTTGTTGGGGCCCTCTGCACCAGCGGGGTGCCTTAGGACCACAACAACAACAATCTAAAATAATATTTTATAGGTACTTGTCTTTTTAGGCATACATCATCATCTAAGATACCTATTAATAATATAATAGGCTAGTTGACAAAATTTGGAAATTCGTTTAAAACTATAGTTTAGTATCTATTTTACCCCAAATATATATTATTTTTAGAAAAATAGGCCTTTTTCATAAGTATTTTGCTTTTTTAGATATAAACTTAAAATTAACTTTGGAAAGGCCAAGACTGTCATGGCGTCTTGAATGACGTCTATCCTCGCGAAACAATCAAGTTTGTTGATGTCAGTCGACGAGATCATTATACAGCTGCAACCGGTGTTTTGCGAGGACTGACGTCACGCTTCTCTGATTGTTGTTTAATGTCACGTGATTAAATAAGTAATTTCGCCGATTTTAATTTCCAAAAATATTTGTAATCTTATATTATTTTAGTAAAAAAGTTGTTTTTTTGTTTACTACATATCATGATTAATCATTAGAAACTCTAAGCCATCCGATTCATTCTTAGTGGAAACAAGCCTATTATATTATAGATAGATGATGATGATAAAAGCATCTTAAAACCAGCCAGCCAATTTGTATTACGAAATTATTGTATGTGGTATACGAAAACTAGGTTAAAAGTTATCAATAATAATATTAAGATTTAACACAGAATTGACCCATATGTCTTTTTTCTGATATTTAAGAGATTACTACTAGGTATTCATTGAAATAAAGTAAACACGGATATCTATTTCTTCAATAATACTGACTTGGATTCTCGATAATATTTTTATAGTATTCGTACTCGGCAGAGTAGCTCGTTTTAATGCTGAGTGTACCTAAAACTTTTTCGGTCTTAGTTCTAGTTGTAGTCAGCGGTCATGATCGATCGTGTTTCAATCCATAATTCCACATAAATTAAACTGAGTGAGTCTTTTTACTTGGGTTTGTAATACATAATTCAGTTGCCAATTCAGTAGTAAACTTTTGTACTTCGCGCAACTTATTAGGATTTTTTTTTATTTAATATACTAGACTATTACCTATATAAAATGTTGCTATCGATAATACAAGCTTTTTTAAGTGCGTTAGTTCTCGAGTGGTTTCAAATGCCGCTTTCCAACCGGCATCAAACCGCTTACGCGGCACCAAAATGAAATTTAGCTAAAAGTCACCAACCCTGAGATAGGACGTGCGTGAGTATAGTAGGCAAATTATATCGCGGATTGGATCGGAGACAGCCTACTGTATAATCTTTCTACTATTAAAAAAATATATCCTTCGACATTATTCACAAAGCGCTGTCCAGCCCCGAACTAAGCAAAGCTTGTACTATCGATGCCGGATAGCGGATTAAAAAAATCATCCTTATTATAAATCTATGGTACAGAGAGTCCGGCAAACATCTTGACCCCCGTTCGACGGAGTGGGGGAACTTCGCGCATGACCAATAGCGCGCGCTCATCTCCCGTCGCTAGCGCGCGCACATGTCAAAATTCGCGTACTGCGCAATCACCACTCGATTTCAAGTTGTTTGCCGGGAATTATTGTATGATAATCGCCTACTCTATATTATCGCCTTACCTTCCTAGCGGCGATAATGTAGAGTACCTACCCGAGGTAGAAGCCTTGCCAGACGGCGGAAAGCGCGTACATGCGCACCGCGGCGCCCATGCCGCGCGCCGCGCTCGTAGGTACAGCACGACAAACTTATCTGTTCCGGTGGCCAAAATTGGAACTGCGTGCGTGACATTGTCAATTTTTTAAAAACCGCTACAGGATAGTGCTGCCAGTTGATAGTGTTACAAATATGCCATTAATTTTATTTGTTTAATCCAAAGTAAATTGTTAATATTGAAATTATAAATAAAAAAAATGTATTGTAATTATTATTCTACGTTTTTGTCAACAATTATTAAAATATCAAATTAAGATTTTGATTACTTTTTGCACACTTGGAAAATAAAATAACTTTTACCGCAAAAGTGCAAAAATGACATAAATCTAATGACAATACTAAAACGACAATAGCGACACCGGAACAGATAAGTTTGTCGCACAATACGCCACGTCCCGCCGCGCGTTCGACTTCGTGTTCATGTTCCAGCTGACCCGTGCGGAATCTGCGGTGTGATAACCTTACCTTCCTAGCGGCGATAGTATAGATGCCGCCCGCGAAGAACGTGAGGTAGTACCCGGGGTAGAAGCCGTGCCAGACGGCGGAGAGCGCGTAGACGCGCGCCGTGCGCCACGCCGCGCCGCCGCGCTCGTACGCCACGTTCCGCAGCCACGCGTTCGTGTTCTTGTTCCAGCTCGCCAGGCCCGTGCGGAAGTTTTGAGCGAACTACCGACACACCATTCGAGTTCGTTATCTGATTATTATTTGGGAATTATTTAAGTGTATATCCAAAAAATACTGAAATGTAGGTACATACATCAAAATAACTAATTGCACACCAAAGGTTAGGATAGGTATGTTAGCAATTAAAAAAAAATTATGCACATTTCAGTATTTTTTGATGTGCAGTTAAATACGACCCTTATTATTTTTCTTTTATGCTAGATCACTTAGGCCTTGTCCAGAACAGCGATTTTAATTATTTCACCGCAAAACAAGCGCGACCCTGGTTGTCACATTGGGTTGTCACAATGTATTGAGACCCAGTACCTCACCAACGCGCGTTTTGTGTTCGCGCGAAAAGATTTGCGACACAGGCGAAAAGTGCGAAAACTGACCATTAAGAGGAAATACTAAGGGAGAGAAAATTGAAAATTTGATTTTTGTAAAATCTATTGCTGTCGCGCAGTGCCCGAACAACCGAGCTATCAATGTGTAAGTGAGACTGTCAATGTTTGCGTGCCACGCCGCCTCCACGCCCCGCGCCCGCCTGCACACAGCTAAGAAGGAATAGAACAAAAGAAAATAGACTTCTGCATAATATTTAAAACCGGAATGTTCACGGACAATGCAAAGGAAAAAACAGGTCACTAATTTCGACAGACAGTATTAAGTCTTGCTGGTACAGTGGCTACGTACTGCTCATCGACACCGATAGGTTCGTGGATCGGATCCGACGAGTACCCTTATTGCTTTTTGTGAATTTATTCGCATTTGTTAATAGAAACTTTTTTTTTTGTTTTTTTTTTCCACGAGTAAAGTTATATGGCTTTCTCTTGTGGCAAATGTAACATCCAAGCAAAGTTAAAATAAAACAACTTTAAACGGATGAAAACTCGCGTATATTCTACATTTTGAAATTTAAACCCGACGTTTCGACTACTTTTCAGTGGCCGTGATCACGGTATGACTCAGGTGTTATGCGTCAAAAATTGTTATTTCTACCTTCACTTTTATAATTATTTTAGAATAATCAGCAACTGTCGTCTTCACTATCATTCAATACGTTCCTATCCACGCAGTAGGAGCTGATGGTGTCTTGAAGCTGCACAGTATTGTGATGTCCATTGGAAACCATTAGATGTAATACTGGGTCCCAAGTAGGTGGTACATTCCAACCATCTTACATAATGAAATTAGGATGTTTTTTAATTTCAATGGCCTCGCGTAGCATTCTGGGTATATAGCGATTTTCTCTGGCAAGGACCTGGGATTTATCAAAGCGAATGTAATGGTTGGGCTTATCCAGTACATGTTCACACACTGCTGACTTCGTTGACCTCCGGTGTTTCATATCCGCGATATGTTCTTTTATTCGCGTACTGATACTCCTTTTGGTTTGTCAAATGTAAGAGAGCCCACAGTCACAATCAAGCTTGTATACTCCTGCTGTTTGTAGGGGAACATTATACTAACCGTGTAAATATTAGAAATCATTAGGTACTCAAGCAAAGGTAAAGGACATGGTTCAATGCTCGGTCTGTGACAAAAGATATCAGACATCTTCGTGGGGCTAGTGGTTTTGCCAGTTTTTTTGCGAAATAAGTAAGTAAAACCTGAAATTTTCTATTTTCGAGAAATATTGGTCACCTTCGAAGTGCCATAGCTTGGCTTCTATGAAGTCAAATAGAGCTGCCTCCAGTTGTAGGTAGGTACTTTAATACAGTTTATTAGTGTAGTGTGTCGTTCACAAAAAAATCATAGTTTTGGCCCTGGAGAGCAAATAGTAAAAAAAGTCCTAAAATTTCGAAGATTTTCTCGATTTTCTCAGTTTCCACAGGTTTTTCGAAGTTGCAAATTTGAAATAACATTACTCTCACAGACCTATACAATATACTTAAAATGCAGAACTACATCACGCTTTGCGAATTTAGCTTCTTTTTTTGTCTAAATCCGACGGCCTAGTCGAGGCGTTTTAGTATATAATTCATAAAAAACTGTCAAGAAAAAGTTTATCAGTTACATAATACCTTCCAACAATAAAACATCACAACAATCTGCTAAATGCACTTCACGCAAAATATTTTAACTGGAAATATCGATATCGATGAACAACACTAGGATATCGATATAACTATCGACTACGTCACGTCATAGAGAGTGTACGTATTAGTCCGCGTCTCCCCAACCTCAAGCCTCCCCCGCAGAGCGCGATAGAGACAACTGCAGCTTGGACCGAAAATACCTATTAAAAGTACGTAAAATCAACGTTTCGTAGTCCCCTGATTTCTCTTCCAAAACTTGACCGATTTAACTATTTTTTTCATCAAAAATTAAAGAAAGGCTTTGACCGTGTTCCTATGTTTTCCTTTTTTAAATTAAATCTAGTTAAATTTGTTTTCTGGATGTTTAAACACAGCGGAAAATCTGGCCATTTTTTTAGGTTTTTGAAGGTTCATATCTCTCTTAATTATTAATTTATGAAAAAAAGGAAAACATAGAGACATGCAAATAGTGGTCATAGATTTTTGGAAAAAAAAAATATTTCACTAATGGCATTATCCAGGGAGAAAACAGGGGACAGCGTTTGTATGGAAAAATGGCTCCGTGCTTTCCTCTTAATGCTTACTGGCAAGTGGCCACTGCGGCCTTTCTCATCGAGGAACTCTTTCTCAAGAAGAATCACTCAATTTGCCGTACTGTATAGGCTTCTCCGATCTTCGAGCCTTTGATTTCAAGTGTACTAGCTTCCACATATTGCCGGAACACCGCCATTAGCTGTTACGGCGGCAGATTTTACATAATATGATGGTAGCTAGCCAATCGGTCAAAAATATTGTGACTTCGATCGCCCATGAACACCTTGTGCAACTTGGGTCCTATGGATTTGAATAAGCTAATTCAGATCTTCTCTAGGTGCAGAATTAAACAAACAAAATATTTACCTCAAATCCGAACACGTCAATATTACTCATCTTGTCCCACTTGGGTTTCCCTTCATTGTCGTAGCCGTTGAAGCCCATCCCAGAGTTGTTGCAGATGGCTTCTGATAGCAACCAAGCGTGATAGTACTTGCACCGCACCACTAGGACGCATAAGTGCGCGTACCACAGCAGGTAAATAGCTGACCAGGAACGGGACACCTCTGATGTCGGGTCGTTTAACTCTGCGGAAAATTAAAACAAATTACATTTTATTGGTTGGCAGCCAGTTAAGTAATGTCCTAGCTGTTTTTCAGCTACGGCGGTTAATCGTTACGGTGTTTCTCTTGACTGGCCCAGGTCAATGAAATGTTATTAACAATGCTTACAGTAGCTGCGTCCCTTGCTAGATTTCTACCAGTCTCTGTTAGTTGCATGGAGAACACATTCGGTCACACAGGGGTCTTCGACCCTTGGTAACAGATTTGATGGTGTCGATCAATCTCGTTGGTGATCGGCAGTATGATTCTTTGCCCTCAACTCTATATATGTAACTATTATTGTGCACAACCGGAAGCATAGGTGGACTCTCTAAGGCTCGGACTACATGCATCCGGAATCACACGGACCCACAGACCAGAGATTCACGGACCCGAAAAAACACGGCCATCGAAAGACCTTCATTGTTGTCTCGAAGTCATCGTTTAATTTTCGATACAATAATTTTATATGTACACCTACATAATATATTTTCTAACATCTTTGTAAGGGGGCTTTTGTTTGCCTTTTTAAATCGCTGATAAATAGTTATTTATGTGACTGTTGCATAATGAGGGTCATTAAAATACGAATGTGGTTTTATGAAACGAACGAAGTGAGTTTCATAAAAGGATCACATGAGTATTTTAATGCCTAATTATGTACAATCACATACATAACTTTATCTTCATTCATACGATAAATGTCTATTTTAAAGTCAGGATCGATGTGAAACCGCGTGGAATATAATCCGTAGTACCAGGAGAGCAGAGAAGAACAAGAAGCTAGGCTAGCTCGCGTCTTTCAAACTCTTTGATTTATTGAATAGTTACGCTGCGGTTATGCTCTCGTGGTACCTTTGAAAATACATCAAGATGTTTTGCTTACATATGTTAGCTTCAAATCCATTAATTTTTACTTTTTAAGAAGACGTTCGAAATTTGAACGTAATTAAAGTATCGGTTACCGATACTAAAATGTAAACATTTCGATGCAGCCACAGATACTTATATCTAAATGTAGGGCGTTTCTCATCGCTCCTGACTATAAAATAGACATATTATGGTAAAAAAAATTATGGACCCAAAAAGGTGTGTGGTAATTTTTTCACATTGAATGATTTTTTACGATATGTAATTATATGGCAGATTTAACTTACCTTCTAAAACTGATAATGAGTATTTCTTTGCTAGAGTTAGATATAGTACCGCTGCTGCAACAGAGCCAGCCATTTTGTAAATAACGGCTCGCCGCGGAGAAGGCTCAGTGGTTCCTTTGTTTTTATCTCCCTGGTAAAATAAATACATCTCATCAGACTTGACATTATTGTATTAGTTCAAGAATTGTAGTTTGATTCCGATATATAAGTCATTCTTAGAGCGAAGTGCAATCTATACGTGGCGATTCTTTTTCCGATAGTTATAAAAATATTTTATAACCTACATAATTATATCGAAACCCTAAATATAAGAGCATTTTTTTTTTTCATCCCACCATCTCGGAAACAGTATTTTTTATCTTCAATATCTGAGTGGAAAAGCCGTTTTTATTCTCTAGAGGATAAAGTAAATTGAATTTACATATCTCTTGCTCTGTAAGTAGCACAGACTAAGTAGAGAAACAAGTTGTAAGTAGTCACTTACATCCCTGAATGCCGGGGTAGGGATGTTAAAAAATAATCGATTTTTATTTTAATCGATTATTATTTTCATATAATCGATTTTTTATAATCGATTTTTAAAACCATATTAATCGATTTTTAAAAAATCGATTAGAGAAATTACGCGATTAAATCGATTTACTTAAATAGCACCAACTATGCGCCGACTAATACTAGTCAAATGTAAAATAGGGCGGGACATTTGTGACAATAATCATTTTTAATTTTGTTATTGTTTAAATTTAAAATTAACAAAAGAATTGTTTTATATTTTTATTTTTAAGACCACAACGTCGTCGTTTAATATTTTTAAGTGTCATTTTAAGTATTTTATTTTAATACAAGCCACATGTAAATAGGACTGGACATTTTGTGAAATTTTTTTTTTATTTGATTTATATTTGAGTTAATGCGACAGTAAGGTTGTTGAGGTGCTCATTTCAATTTCATTATTATAAAACGTTTAATGATACTAAGAATTTGTAGGTATCAATAACGATATTTGGTACAGTCAAAAGCACGTCAGACGTAACACTTTGGACTTTGTACCGCTCTTATGTCGGGGGCATAAGCGCTATTATCGAACTGCAAGTGTATACCGTGATGTGCTGTTGACTGTACCATTATATGACAAGTCATTTGGTGTAATGGTCAATAAGTCGGCTATTACACCAGAGGTCGCGGGTTCGATCCCCGCACGGGTAATGTACAAACATTTGTGTGCATGAACATGTCTGTTGGTATCGGTATGGGTGTTTCTATGTATAATAATTTTGTTGTAACTATTTACAAAAAAAAAATTATATGTAAGTAATGTTTATCCGTTGTCTGGCACCCATAGCACAAGCTAATGCTTAGTTTGGGGCTTGATGGCGCTGCGTGATATTTTTTTTATTTTATTTATTCCTTACCTTGAAAGTTTAAAAGAACATTTGCTTTGATTTTTAGTTTTGAATTGGTTATTTTTTATTCATATTATGTTATTTGATTTTTTATCTGATTATTTGTTGATATGCATCTGTTAGATTTATTATTGAAATATGAAAAGCATGTAGTATTTTAAATTGTAGAAAAAAAATCGATTTTCCCAAAAATCGATTATTTTTTTTCATTAAAATCGATTATTGACGAATCGATTAATATTGAAGAAAGAAAAATCGATTATTATTAAATCGATTTTTTTCCTGTAACCTCACATCCCTATGCCGGGGTGTATGGATATCATTACAGCATAGGTTTTTGAATTTGAAAAAAGAACTGTCATACTCATACTGCAAGAAGAATATTTTTAAAAAGTTAGGTAATTTTTTTTTCTCTCGAATCGGAATCAAGACAATTAATTATATTAGAATTTATGAAGATTTTATTTTAAATATCGAACGATTTGTTTCGCAGTCACATTGTATGTTATTAAAAATCAAACTGGCCAGCACGATTTGACGCGCTTGCGTGCCATAAAATCGTGAAGAGTAAAAAAGGCAGTCGACTAACTAGGCGCGAAAGTAGATTTTTTTCGTGTTTTGGAGTTCTTTCTTAAAAGTTGAGTTTTTTTACTTACCTCACAATCGATATGTAAAGCAGAGTGTTTACCTCGGGTCTATGCATCAATTGCATACTCGGGCTAATTAGCGCCCTCGCTGCGCTCAGGCGCCAAAAACCTCGTATGCAATTGATGTCATACAGCCCTTGGTTAACAATCTACTATTAGAACATCGTGTGCACTAAGTTTGTGAATTAAAAAAAACATTAAACCTATTTACTGCTACCTCTATGGTGCCGAATATATCATACAACTTTTTTTTAAATTTATTAAACTTTTTTTTTGCATTTAGTCATTTCCTCGCTGAGGTGGAATGAAAAGTTACGTGTTGCACTCGAGTGCAAAGATTTTCACCTCGTGCTCTTTTGATTCCCTCGCTAACGCTCAGGATTCTAATTTTGAATCATTCGCTGCGCTCGTGATTCAATTTTAGAATCCTTCGCTTGCTCGGTCATCAAAATTGAACACGCGGTTAAAAAGCAACTTTGCACTCTTGTATATCAAATAACTATTTAACAATGGAACTGTCAATGAACTTAAAACGCACATAAAGCCATACATACGCAATTACGTAAAATGTTAGATGACGGAATTAGGACTGTGTCAACTGTGTTATGCTGATAGTGATGGGCGAATATGAATGATTCATTCGAATGATCATTCGAATGGGCAGGTATGCGAATTATTCGATTGTATGAAACAGCTATTCGAATTATTCGAATGAAAAAGAATCATTCGGACGAATTGCATCATTCGAATAAATTTTCATCATTTGCATGAATTAAAATGTTGAAACTAAATGAAACTACATTCTTTAATTGGAAAACTGCTACTAACATATCAAAATCGCAATCACCTACCTTAAAAAGCAAGCCTAGCAAAATAATTTAAACAGTTAAACTGATGAAATAATAGAAAATCATTCCAATGATTCATTCTATATTTTCATTCGAATGAATTAATTCGATCGAAGATCATTCGACAATCGAGTTATCATTCGAATGATTAATTTTCATTCGAATGATGAATGATCTATCGAATACCAAGTATTGAATCATTCGAACAATTCGATTGTAAATTTTTGGAACAATCGCCCATCACCAGTTATGCATACCTATGAAATGGCAGATTACCATCATTTTAGTAAATAGTTAGTATTTTACTTTGTTATAAAATTTGCGACTTAACGTGTTTATAACTTAAAGGTAAGGGCAAAAGTTTCACCACAGACAGGTAAGTTCGTGATAATTTATCAGTTAGATTACTTCTCTCTTTTATTAACATCCGAAAAAGAAACAGCACAATAAAATTGTTAGGCCGTCGGAAATAGACAAAATAAGGGGCTAAATTCGAAAAGCGTGATGTAGTTCTGCATTTTGTAAGGTATGTTGTATGGGTCCGTTAGAGTAATGTGATTTCAAATTTGCAACTTCGAAAAACTTGTGGAAACTGAGAAAATCGAGAAAATCTTCGAAATTTTGGGACTTTTTTATCTATTTGCTCTCCAGGGCCAAAACTATGCATTTTTTGTGAACAATGTTCTCTACACTCATAAACTGTATTAAAGTACCTACAACTGGAGGCCAATCACAGCTCTATTGGCTTCAAAGGAGTCAAGCTATGGCACTTCGAAGATGACCAATATTTCTCGAAAATAGAAAACTTCAGGTTTTACTTACTTATTTCTCGAATAATTGGCAAAACCACTAGCTTCACGAAGAAAGGTCACTGAAAATATTTTGTAGTACATTTATTTAACTTTTATTAACGCCCAAAACGAAATCTGTGAGACTAGTAGTTCACTCAAAAAATCTAATAGAAGGTAAAATGGGTTAGAGACAAAATAGGCCGTCGTATAAAGACATTAAATTCGCAAAGCGTGATGTAGTTCTGCATTTTTGGTATGTTGTAAGGGTCCAGTAGGGTAGTATGAATTCCAATTTGCAACTTCGGAAAACCTGTGGAAACTGAGAAAATCGAGAAAATCTTCGAAATTTTGGGACTTTTTTTACTATTTGCTCTCCAGGGCCAATACTATGCTTTTATTGCGAATGATGTTTTTACACTTATAAACTGTATCTAATTACTTGTAAATTGAGCCTAATAACAGCGCTATTGTCTCTTTAGGAGCCAAGCTATGGCACTTTGAAGATGACCAATTTGTCGAAATAAGAAATTTTCAGGATACTCCCACTTATTTCGTGAAATATTGGCAAAACCACTTGGCCTATGAAGAAAGGTCACTGAAAATATTTTGTAGTACATTTATTTAACTTTTATTTGAGCCTAAAAGCACCGCTATTGACTTCATAGGAGCCAAGCTATGGCACATTGAAGATGACCAATATTTGTCGAAATAAGAAATTTTCAAGATACTCCCACTTATTTCGTGAAATATTGGCAAACCTACTTGGCCTATGAAGAAAGGTCACTGAAAATATTTTGTAGTACATTTATTTAACTTTTATTAGAGCACAAAATGAAGTCTGTGAGACTAGCTGTTCCCTCACAATCTCAAAAAAACGAAAAGAAGGTAAAATGGGTTATAGAAACAAAAGACTATTATATTGGGTAATTGGAAATTAGACAGGAATGTTATAAATAGTAATGGATGGAGGTCATTTGCGATCGTTTAGGCTCGCTTGAAGTTTCATTTGGAATCTAATTTCTAGGAAAAACATAAAATCAATGATGATTAACCGAAAAAACTGCGACTGTCTAAAAATGAAACCCTGCAAATGCAAAAAGGAATGTAGAGGGGCATGCAGTCAGATCGCAAATGACCTCCACCCACTACTATGTATAAAATTCCTGTCTAATTTCCAATTACCCAATATAATAGTCTTTTGTTTCTATAACCCATTTACCTTCTTTTCGTTTTTTTGAGATTGTGAGGGAACAGCTAGTCCCACAGACTTCGTTTTGTGCTTTAATAAAAGTTAAATAAATGTACTACAAAATATTTTCAGTGACCTTTCTTCAAAGGCCAAGTGGTTTTGCCAATATTTCACGAAATAAGTGGGAGTATCCTGAAAATTTCTTATTTCGACAAATATTGGTCATCTTAAAAGTGCCACAGCTTGGCTGCTATGGAGTCAATAGCGTTGCTATTAGGCTTAAATTGCAAGTAATTTAATACAGTTTATAAGTGTAGAAAACATCATTCGCAATAAAAGCATAGTTTTGGCCCTGGCGAGCAAATAGTAAAAAAAGTCCCAAAATTTCGAAGATTTTCTCGATTTTCTCGGTTTCCACAGGTTTTCCGAAGTTGCAAATTGGAATTCACACTACCCTAATAGACCCATACAACATATCAAAAATGCAGAACTACATCACACTTTTCGAATTAAATGTCTATTTCCGACGGCCTATGTTATCTGACAAATAAAACATGAACTTACTTATCTGTCAATGGTGAAACTGGCCCTAAAACGTATGTTTATAAAATGCAACTTATATGTATATTTGGGCACTTTCTTTAAATTTATGATTGATAATAATGTTCTAAGCTGCTCGGGTATCAAAACACGGAGGTCGTGGGTTCGATTCCCGCCTTGGGTCTGGTTGGTGGGCTTTTTCAGAGGCCGACTGGCTAGCTACCACCCCCACAGTGAAAAAATGAGCGACGCTTCCAGGCGAAGTGTTCCTCAGTGGAATAGGCCGCAGTGGCCGCTTACCATCAGGTGGGCTGCGTGTCTGTCTGCCAACTCACCCAGTATAAAAAAAAATGTTACCAAGGACGAATTTATCAAAACAATTTATTCAATATCTTTAATGAGAAATGCTCAATTGCCTATTATATATTTATAAATCAGATAAGGAGCAACTGAAACTTGTGCCTATCCAAATGCATGTAAAATTGACGATGGAGATAAACAATTTTACAAAACAAATTGGCAATCTTCAAATCATTATTACAAACAAATAGAATCCATAACTCGTCTTTATACCTTACTTATGCCCAAGGCTAATGTTTAATCATAATAATTATGATGAATGTTTAGGCATGTTTATTCTGTGTTTAAACTGTGATTTATGTACCTAATATAACGCCTCGATGGTCTAGTGGTTTAAGTACCGTGCCGTGATAACAGATATCCTGGGTTCAACTTCGGAGTCGAGCAAAATTTGTTGACAAACGTAGTGATTTAGCAAGTACCTATCATTGTGGCGATCACTTGATTTCAATGATGGAGGCCTTTGCATTGGGACATTAAATAGGCTGGTACTTTTATCTATTATTTAAGCCGCATCAAATATAATTTAATCAGTCGTTGAATGTACTTAATAACATTCTGAATTACCCAATTTTGGTCATACAATAGAAGTGGGGCACACGATGCATTATTAACTACATTATTTTTATAATTGTTTTGAAATACGTAAAAATATCAGTTTGACTTTCAGATGCAACTTTTGAAAATCATCATAACATGATATCTAGATAAATTAGGTATTGTTCTTCTTGAGAACATCATCATTCTACTGAAAAACAAAGTCGCATAAATAATACATATACAGAATGGTTTGTATTTTTTTAGGTCGATTGCTTTTTTGTCCCTGATGCCCTTCAGACACATTTGTCATTCTAAAAGGTTAAGCCCAGTTTTGTAATGAGCACAAATAAGTATTAAATGAATATGAATTGCCATTTCTTACCTCTACGCAAGGGCTTTCGATGAATTTGATATAGTCAGTATAAAACACCACTGGGCCACACATCAGCGTTTGGAAGGCTAACGTGTATGCAAAGTACTCAAGTGGTGACGGAATCTTTTCCACTCTGACTCTATGAACATCGTCAAATTTGCTCGTCGAGTTTGAATTGATTTCCTTTTGTACCACGCTATCTTGCAGTGTATAAGCCAGTGACGTAACCCTTTGAGTTATAACCATCAGCGGACCTGAAATAATAAAAAGATAGCAGTGCACAGTACAACACCACTAAAAGTTATGTGGATTTATGACATGACAATTACAAATGGTAATCATTCATCTGCGTTTGTCATGTGAAATCATGATCGCTGGCTACAAAGTTTTCCTAGATACAGGCCTTACACATTTTGAAAACAGTGCGAATAAAATTAATTTCCCAATTAAAATGTTTAGCTGGACGCGCCGCGCCGTTGCAGCTTACGCTAAGGCAGACACCATTGGCCATCATATTATTTTATTACACATCACACCCCACAAAATTATATTCTGTTTATTAAATTATCGTTTTGTTATAGGTATCATTCTTTTTTTGTCTGTTATGCTTATGTTATGTGATGGACAATAATTAATGTTTTTCTTTCTTTCTTTTTTCTAAAATAAAATATTGATTTCAATACGTTCAATCTAAGTTTAATTTAATCAGATCTTATCAAAACGATATACACGACATTTTGCGGTGTAACAAATATTTACGAGCATTTATTTATATAGCACATTTCTTGTTTACCTACTAAAGTACTGAAGTGCAGTTACGTTACATTGCGAAACTAATTTTAAATGCTAATATAAATTTTATTATACGCAATATGTTTACGACATATTTTAAATTACCTAGTTCGAGCAGTTGGAACTAGGTAAAAAACCGGCCAAGTGCGAGTCGGACTCGCCCATGAAGGGTTCCGTAGCAGCAAGTATCATCATAATATAAAAGTTCTTGTAGTTCTTTGTAAGTTTGATCGACGTTTTTATATTTGAGTTGATTGAATGAGAGGAAAATTGCGGTTTACGATTTATGACGTTTTAAAAAAAAACTAATTACTTGATCTCGTTCAAACCAATTTTCAATGAAAGTTTGCATGGTAATGTACATCATATATATTTTTTAGTTTTATCGTTCTCTTATTTTAGAAGTTAGAGGGGGGGTGACCAACATTTTACCACTTTGGAAGTGTCTCTCGCGCAAACTATTCCGTTTAGAAAAAAATGATATAAGAAACCTTATTATCATTTTTAAAGACCTATCTATAGATACCCCACACGTAAGGGTTTGAAGAAAAAATTTTTTTTGAGTTTCAGTTCTAAGTATGGGAAGCCCCAAAAATTTATAAACTAATTACTTGATCTCGTTCAAACTAATTTTCAATGGAAGTTTGCATAATAATGTACATCATATATTTTTTTTTAGATTTATCGTTCTCTTATTTTAGAAGTTACAGGGGGGGGACCAACATTTTACCACTTTGGAAGTGTCTCACGCGCAAACTATTCAGTTTAGAAAAAAATGATATAAGAAACCTTATTATCATTTTAAAAGACCTATCCATAGATACCCCACACGTAAGGATTGGATGAAAAATTTTTTTTGAGTTTCAGTTCTAAGTATGGAGAGCCCCCAAAATTTATTATTATTTTTATATTTTTGTATGAAAATCTTAATGCGGTTCACAGAATACATCTACTTACTAATTTTCAACAGTGTAGCTCTTATAGTTTCGGTAAAAAGTGGCTGTGACATACGGACGGACAGACAGACAGACAGACAGACAGACCGACAGACAGACAGACAGACATGACGAATCCATAAGGGTTCCGTTTTTTGCCATTTGGCTACGGAACCCTAAAAATGTTACTACGGTCATATTCCATAAATTGTAAACCCTACTTTTGTTGTTAAATAAATTATTTATTTATTGTAACTTGTCACAGACAAAATTAAATAACAAGGAAAATATCTGAAACGGATCCCAAAAATCTTTGAATATTATAAGCAAGAGCCGTTGCGTACAGTTCACACGTTAACAAATTAATTTATGGGACTATTTTGTACGCTTCTGAAATACTGTTACTGTAGAAATATTAAACTTTAATGTCTCTTTACAATAACAAAACTGCTAAACGTTCGTTGCAGATAGCTAATAGGTATAGTAAAATAATAAATAAAATATTGTCTGGTGTAGCCCTCTCAACCAAATCTTTTAGTTCGTATGAATATTCTTCTTCACTACTTTTGTGGAGTCAGTTAAGGCTTTTTTTAATTCAGAAAAAGGTTGTTTTATCCCCGTTATTGGCACGTAATCGCAATCGCGTGAGAAAACGCGAGAGTTGCTATCAAATGGTATCCTCGCAAACGGAGATAATGTTAAATTAAACGTTTGATAAATCGTCAATCGTCATGCATTTCTGGAAGTTCGTTAACATTCTTTATCTTACGTCGTAAGTTTGTTAATGACTTGCAATAATAACTTATCTTTTGCATTTAATATCTACGTGGATTAATTTACCTGTGATATCTAAAGTGTAGTCAGCTGTATGATACATCTGCCGGTGCAAATGGAGGCACGACAGGTAAAGCATTGATGCTGCTAATATAACACTGAAATGAACAGAAACATTAGAATCAGACTTAATATGAAAGGAAAGTTATTTAGACGGAAACACTTACTTTCCCATTAGATGTTGTGATATAGTCCTGAGCAGTATGTAACTCATCATAGGCAAGACTGATAAGTGTATTGCTTGTCTGAAAAATAAAGTTATGTTATCTGAAGTTTCTATAGAGATTATTGTATATTGCGGTACCAATACCATTAATCATAGTAATAACGTTGGTACAGTCAAAAGCACGTCAGACGTAACACTTTGGACTTTTGTACCGCTCTTAGTCGGGGGCATAAGTGCTATTATCGAACTGCAAGTGTTAACCGTGATGTATTTGTTGACCGTACATCCAAATAGAGACGGTATGGGACAAGAGGACATTTGCTATGAAACAAGCCATTCAAGATAGGTAACTGGAAAATTTGTGGATATAAATAAAGAGACATTAACGCGTTAATGGATAGGAAATGTCTCATCACTTATTAAATACTTAGTACAAGTAATAAAATAATCGGGAAAATGTTTAAAAAATTATAAATATGTATGGTATATTACTTAAGTTGCCTATACAAGATACGAATACATTTGTTTGTTTAATTACGTAATTTAAGGCGTGAAGCAATGACGGTAATAATAATAAAATAATAGACAGCAATAATGACGCTTCGTAATGGTTCCTCATTAGAGGATTTAGTCCTTAATTAGTCCACATTTCCAATATAATTGAGAGACTGGAGATTTTCTGATATTCATGCCTGCAGAGAAACCATTCGTTCTGTTAAATATTAAGGAAGATTTAGAAGTTTTTGTGTGCTTGTTAGTACTATCCGGTTCAGATGCTATTAGGTTAATATCTTTTGGAGTTGCGTTACGCGACAGTGATAACTGACACACACACACTGACAAAATAATGCGTTGCTAACGTCCGTAAGGACAGGCGCAATTGACATCATTATTTTGTCGCTCAATTCCAAAAGGTATTATCCTAATAGCATTTGAATCTGATAGTTATGGCTGATGTCCATCTTTTGGCGTAGGACTTTGCCACTCCACATTTCCCTTTGACAAACGCAGTTAGATTTCTGCTCTCAACAGATTCTACCTGGTAGTTTTAATGGATTTGAGTTTTGGTTATTCGTTGTTCATCATGAAATGTGGAAAAAAATGTAATTAAAATGTTGCTTTAGCACCAAGGAATACGTAACAAGCTGTGACTGCATCGCTTGAGGCGATCTCCTAAAAGTGAGTGGGACAGTGACACTGTACAATCTGATCCCCCTTTGTGGCAGACAGAATACTGCGGGTCCGACTCAGTTCACGCTATACCTAATCCGGATACCTACTAAGGTTAAGGAGATGGGTCATCAGGGGGTTTGCGCTTGGTCCCGTTAGCTATAATGAGATAAGCAGAAATACCTACATTGTAGATATAATTGTATTGATCCAAATTTTAAAGTTTTGACCCATTTTCTCATGACGAAACTATTATAAATCTAAAAACTTCTTCGAGGGTTGTAGGTATGATTTTCCCGCGCCTGCATCCGCTCGTTTGCAACTTCGTGACTCTCATTCCTTCGTGGCACAGTGTCGAATGTTAAAAGAGAAATGGTTCGGTTTTATAGTACCACCAAAAATGTGGGTATTTATTTCCATCAGAGATAATCCTGGTGGATGGTGCCTTGCTATCTCCCTGATAAGCAGGTTTTGCAGTGTAGACGAAACATACCAATTCTGTGATGATGGTGCGCAAATATTAAACCCGAGACAGAGGGAGTACGTGCACTCGTATACCACGCATAGGTCTGTACCAGAATGTGTCTTTTGAGAAAATATAAACGAAAACTCTATTAAAGAAAATTACGAAACTTCTGTCTAACGAGGAACGAACATGACGGGGAGTGTAACAAACTCCACCAACCAGATCATACAAACCGGTTTATTTACTATGTTACCTTATCCAAAACAATGCAAGTAATCATCAATTATCAATTAATATTATGTGTACCCTCGTCACGCGACATAGGACTTAACCTTGTTTCGTTTAACTGTTCAAATCCAAAGAGTCGAAAGTTTCGGGAAAGCATGGAATTTACAGCGATAAGAATTCTTTGCTACCAATATTATGTTCCCTAAAAATAACACGATTGACAACGCGCAAGTGATGCCTCTGGTGGCACAAGTAACAAAAATAACAAATTGCGGTTGGGCTTGAAATTGGTTAATGAAAGTAGAAGTAATGTTAGTTATTTTAGGATAATATGCACAAATTAATAAATTCCATATTATGGGAAATGTATGCATATGTTACAGTCAAAACCATTAACCAGTCAATATCCTTATTGACCGGTAAAATCGGTCAATAAGGTTATTGACGGGTGTCGATCAATATCCTTATTGACTGATTTTATCTATGAAAATCAGCCAATAAGGTTTAGGGTTTTGACTGTAACACATACAATCAGAATTTAAGTTGCTATTTAAGCTAATAGTTAATTTCAGAAATTAGGTTAGGTAACAGGAACAGAATTAAAATGATGAAAGATAAAAGCACAATGGTATTTTCTTTAACTTACTTTCCAAAGCAGAAATATCCCATTTTCAAACCTATAACAAGGCACACGGTATGACGAAATTCTGGTGAAGCAAATCTCAACGGTTTCCGAAACAGTCTGGCCAGGCATAGTGCAGCTATTTGTGCGATCAAAAAATTAACCTAATGGAAGGAAAATAATGATGTATGAAAATTAAGAAATAAACTTTGTGCAACATGTGAAACTAAATCATTTAGTACAGGCAAAGCTGCATTTATGTATAAATTAAATAATGAAATCCTACTAGATGAAAATACTTTATTTGCCATTGAATTAAAATCACAGTATATACTACTTAAGGGGTTGATCTGATCATGTGTTATTTTTACTTACAGAGGAGAGGGAAGAAAAATATCAACAGAAAGTTCTTAATATTGTGTAAGATCACTTAACTGATTTTCTTTTATGCAAGAAAGCAAGTGTGACAACTTATAGTAAGTATATAGAGGGAGGGGGAAGTTGAAGGGGTATAGGGGATGGGGATGGAGAAGAGGTCTTCCTTTTCTAAATCCCCATTCCCTAAAACTCCAGCAGGGAGGGGGGGTGGTACACTGGCTCTCTTACTAACCAAACTAAGTAAATTGGCAAAGTCACTAACCATGAGTTAATCTTCTGTCGGAGGGTGGTACTTTGGTTACAACTGACAGTAACTGTTTGCAAGATGGCACTAAGTAGGTACCTACATTTTTTTTAAATTGTATTTTTTTATCAAATGTTACAGAAGGTACTTAGTTCTTGTATAATTTTTTTCCTTAACATTCTGAAAATACTAAATAACAGCAAAAATGGTCGGCTGATTCTTACTTTTTTAATAATAGAATAAGCGGGGCCATAAAAATTAAAAAGGCAATACATTTCCTTCAAAATAAATGGATGGTGTCAAACTATGTATAGCATTTCACCACTCAAATTAAAGAGAGCCTTCTGCTTACTTAATCCAATGGCAAAAGGTAGGTTCAGACCATTTACCTACAATAAGTTTTGTTGATGAAGCATAAGTAGGTAACTACCATAATAAAAATAACTGTGTACAGAATAAAATTATTGCAATAAATTACAATGCAAAACAAATTAATATTCAAAATTCAAAACATTAGAAAAACAATTGAAATGAAATAATTTATTCAGCAATTTGATTTACAAAGTAAATTCTTCTGAATTTATATTGTGCAATTAACATTAAAAATGAAGTTATATTATACTTTATTAATGGGAACAAATTAATGTTAGTGCCCTATTTATATTTAGATATATGTAATTTAAGTAATAATGTAAGTTCAGAATAGGTATTGGATAAACCTTAATAAAAAATTATAGATTGTGTTATTTAATCAAATATCGCACCTTTGGTAGAACAAGGGCACAACTGTCAAGAATTGGCAAAATGAGTTAAGTATACAGAAATGCTTTAAAATGCACCTTCTAACTGAAGGGACAAAGACACACGTTTAATTCCTTCAAAAAACCGCCAGAGCGCACAAGCGGCGTTGTCTTTTTGGGGCCATTTTCTTACTCTGTTGGCGCGACAAAGTCTCATTGGTCATTTGTGGCATCGGCGGGGAGAGATGTAGTCGTCACTTGGAGCGCTAACGCCGTAAAGTTAAATATGCCCTTTGATGTTTTTGATTTCTGGAGTGACAAGGCCACATTTGTCACACTTATGCCCTGTTTATGATTAAAAAATTTGGAGGACAAAGCCGTTCAGACATTTGTGCCGTTGTCTGTCCAAGATTTGTTTTATTCCTAGGAATACCTAGGAAGACCTAGGTCTTAAAATTATTTTTTATATGTAAATTTAATTTAAGTTTTATACTGGTATCTTATTTAAACCTATTTTTATGTGTGATTCCAAACAGTTTTAATAAAGAATAATACCAATTTAAGTAAAACCTTTGTTACTAAAGGATTGTTTAAAATTTTATTAAAAAATAGTTTTTCTGTTAGGTTTTTTGTTAGGTTTATGTTCCTTTTATTTTGATATTATTCACTTATAATAATATTTTTTATTATACTATTTTTAAGCGATTCTAAAGATATTTTCTAATGACCATAAGATTTCAGATTTTTGACGAAATGTGACGACTGATTACTAAGTTTTGATGTTTTTTTTGTAAAAAATTACTGTGAAATGTTTAATGTATAAAAAAATACAACATTTACGCAAAAAACACGGTGTTCTTAGTCAAAAACGATGCCAAATTAAAGCTTAAATATGGTCACATTTGCAAAATATTTTACTTATTGGTGGAACAAGGGCACAATTGTACACCAATGTTAGAAAAAAAAATTTTTACAAAAAAACTACTGGTTTTTAATTATTGTAAACCACGCACTTAAAAAGAATATAGTATATAGTTTATGTCATGCAAAGGAGAATAACTTTAGTATGATATTGATAGAGCTAGGCCACATTCAATACAAAAAATATCTTAAAATGGCTCTCCTGTAAAATCGCAAAAGGTGGAGTTCTGCCCTTGTTCTACCAAAGGTGCGATATGATCAGTGGATCTTACAAGCACATTTACATGTGGAAGCCACTATTCATTCTATAGGGTTTCTGGACAAACAGGACTAAGTTAATCTTTTATTTAACAGAATAATAAATTGCTCACATAATACTTAATCTGACTTGTATTGCATTGTTGTTGTATATATTTCTACACACCAAAGGCAATAATCTATGAAGCATGAAGCAAAAAAAGTGAAAAAGCTTTGGAACCATTAATCAATTGCTAATATTGCTAATATTTCTACAAGGCTTCTAACTTTGCAGATTCTTTTAACATAATAATAATAATTATTAAAATAGTAAGCACATTGACAGAAAAATAAAGTAATGGTTTTTGCTATATTCAACATAACCATTATTTTTTATTTTTTTTATTTTTTTATTTTATTATCTCAGGATAATTCAACGGCTACATACACAAACCCCATAATAATATCTTAGTAGGAAATCATTTTGTTGTTCTTACCAGGTCTAAAGGTAGTCCAATTCTATTTGATAAAAATGTAAATATTTTACTGCCATCATAGTAGTCATAATATGTAGTAGACATCCTGGAATTTGATTGTGAACAAATTTCAAGCTACCACAACTCCAATAAAAGTTTATTGTTGAAATAATCACTTGTCACTTTCACTTTCTATTATGACACCGTAGAAACAATGCGTCCAACGCAATGTGTTGTGTATTACAATAAAACGGAAACACCTGGCATTTTACTCATAGAAATATATGTATGTAATAAAATATGTCCGGCAAATAAGACATCATGTACGTAAATAATTATGAATTCACTCATACATGGGCATGGCGATGGCGTAAACAGGCGTAAATAAATGTGAATGAATGAATCATAGAGTAATAAAGTATTTTTTTTAATAGACTAGGAATGAATCTATAGCCCGCTCTACACTTAGCCCGCGGATCGCGCGCGAAGGCTGCGAAAGGGCGCGAACGCTAGCCGTTTCGCATCTATGGTTTCGCATAAAATAGAAGACGGCTCCACACTTAGCGTTCGCGCCCTTTCGCAGCCTTCGCGCGCGATCCGCGGGCTAAGTGTAGAGCGGGCTTATAGACCACAGAACAGATTTACTATTAGATATACAGGGTGTTCGGAAGAACGTTGAACATACGATAATGGGGGGTAGTTGGGGTGGTCTGTTAACTAACTAGCTCAAAAGATTTCACCTAGGTCTCAAGATTTTCTTTTAATAATTTTTTTTATAAATTTCTATAATTTTTCGGCTTTGTACCTTTAAACCCGTCTAACTTTTTTTTTAATGACCAGATCCAAATAATTTTTTCATTATTGGAATCTTAGTGATTGGCAGGTCCCTTTAAATAAAAAGTTGTAAATTGCACATAGCTAGAAACATAGTTATGGGCCCTCAAACATAAAATAAGAGTTGAAACAAATTTTGAATCTCAACTTCGCGTAGCATTTAAAAAAGAAATAAAAGGGATGGATGACTTCTGATTTGTTAAAAACATCTCCAAAGTGTGAGCTTTCTAACGATATGTCGTTTGTTTTGATATCTTTTTTGTAACCAAAATTATTCGATGTTTTCTACCCAGGCGGACCATTTCGACGAAAATCTACATACGTGAAAACTTAAATGTTTTGCGAAATTTATCAATGCAAAGGTCAAAATAACAAATTAGTAGGATAGTGACATAAAGAATGTAGATTTTTTCTCACTCTTGCACACATAAAGGCTATCTTTTCGCTCTTTCACTCTGTGTGGAATGCGCGGCGAGTGACGCTTCCCAAGAAGGTAATAACACTAATGTTTCACTCTAGTACACTTACATCGTATCTTTCCTCTCTTTCGCTTTCGGAACAGGCGACTCAGTGTAAGTGTCAGAACCAAAGAGGACAGAATTCTTAGTCGAGACTTAACTGCCCCTGCGATCATACGTGCCCTTTGTGCCTATTCTTGTTACAGTTATCTTCGTTTTATATTATTGTTATCAGTTGTTTTGTTATTTCTGTTACGTTTGTTAATCGGTAAAAT
The DNA here is from genome assembly GCA_949319885.1 of Mecyna flavalis. NCBI lineage: Eukaryota > Metazoa > Arthropoda > Insecta > Lepidoptera > Crambidae > Mecyna > Mecyna flavalis. The sequence goes on along the minus strand of OX439435.1, from coordinate 8,972,105 downwards.
GACTTCATTTATCAATGAGAAATATACAGGGTGTTCGGAAGAACGTTGAACATACGATAATGGGGGGTAGTTGGGGTGGTCTGTTAACTAACTAGCTCAAAAGATTTCACCTAGGTATCAAGATTTTTTTTAATTATTTTTTTTATAAATTTCTATAATATTTCGGTTTTGTACAGTCAACAGCACATCACGGTATACACTTGCAGTTCGATAATAGCGCTTATGCCCCCGACATAAGAGCGGTACAAAGTCCAAAGTGTTACGTCTGATGTGCTTTTGACTGTACCTTTAAACCTGATCATGCGCAGATAGACTCCACAACTAAAGCAAAATATATTTTTTAAAATAGATTATTGTTCGACTTAGATAATGTTATCTAGATAAAATTACATATTATAGATTACAGTAATAATCTTCATTCAGATCAGAAGTAATCGGGTTCAGAAATTTCAGTTATAGGATAATACCTTTTGGAATGGAGCGAAAAATTACGTCAGCTGTACACACTGTCAGTGTTACGACAAACTTATCTGTTCCGGTGGCGGCGTCGCTACTGTCTATTTAGAACTGTCATTAAATATCGTTTTTGCATTGCATTTCACGTAGTTCCAATTTTGACCACCAGAACAGATAAGTTTGTCGGTCTGTAAGACTAGTAAGTCCTCAGAACAATAACTAAATAAGTCAACCATAGAAGTTGGTTTAGCGTTATTGTTCTGAGGACTTACTAGTCTTACAGACCGACAAACTTATCTGTTCTGGTGGTCAAAATTGGAACTACGTGAAATGCAATGCAAAAACGATATTTAATGACAGTTCTAAATAGACAGTAGCGACGCCGCCACCGGAACAGATAAGTTTGTCGTAACACTGACAGTGTGTACAGCTGACGTAATTTTTCGCTCCATTCCAAAAGGTATTATCCTATATCTGAAATTTCTGAACCCGATTACTTCTGATCTGAATGAAGATTATTACTGTAATCTATAATATGTAATTTTATCTAGATAACATTATCTAAGTCGAACAATAATCTATTTTAAAAAATATATTTTGCTTTAGTTGTGGAGTCTATCTGCGCATGATCTATGCACCAGACAGACACTCTTTGACCCCAGTGCACAGACCCAGTGTAAAGAGAATTGAAACAAGTAATGATAAAAGAGATGCCTTTAATCCAAGTGCCAGAATAAATTAGTCTATAATAGCAATCAAGGTCTTCTTTAATTTTTCAGAACATAACTCCAAAGGAGTCTTTTTTTCTTTGTTTTGTAACTCTGTGTTAGCTCCAGCTTTGACCAGCATGCATGCAACAGCTTCTCTATCTTCTTCACAAGCTAAATGTCTGAAATAAATTAAAATTATTCTGTAAGTCAAATTCTGTCACAATGAACTGTAGAACTCTGATGTATTTTACAAAAAACATTTATAATTTAATTTTAAATTAATCTGTACTCATCATAAGCTAAGAAAATATTAACACAAACCTAGCCAACAAACTCAGAATTAGTTTTTAAGTATTATTATTTAAATGTTGAAAGAATCATCACACTTACAATGGAGTGGAGCCTGTAGAATCACATTTATCTACATCTATTTCTGGTGATTGCAATAGAAGTTCTACAATATTACTTCTCCCTTGGGCAGCAGCCCTATGCAGTGCACTGGCATTCAATACATCCACATCATTTACATTAGCTCCAGCAGCAATTATTAATTTTGCAATCTGTAAGTTAATTAAAAATATTGATCTATCATTAATAAAATATACCAATAATAAAACATTTTAAAAATTGTATTCAAGATGCAAGTGTGCCTTTATTTTTCTTCTTTTAATCCATCAAGCCCCGGAAAACCAGACACAATAGAAAATCTATTGTTTACGCGACACCCGGCTTTCGGTCGGATGTATAAGAGTTAATAGATTACATACTTACATAGAGTCAAAGATAAGAGATAAAGACAAAGGACATTGACCATCTATGTATGGACGTTGGACCAAGTGCCGCCCAACATTGAGACATAGTGCACAATGTTCCTTAGATTAATACTAGTCTATAACTCAAAGCGCTTCAAAATCTATCCCAGGAGTTTTAAGAAAAAAAATATTGAATGTAGAGGTCTTACATTAACAAAAATCATAACCAACAGCTTATTTTGAAAATAAAAGAGTGTATAATATAAACAATGGATTAATTTGAAAAAAAAAAATTGGTTTACAGAGATGATAAACATAACAAAAAGGATAATTACCCTATGTTATAATACCTCATGTAGGCACTAGCATGTCGTCTAGGTAAGTCTAAGATTATTGTATCTAAAAATAATGCAGAGCGTCTCACAACGTCTTGATGCCTAGCCCACCCCAAAAGCAAACTAGGCACTAATCCGTTATTTTGATCCCTGTAATACGAGCAATGCTCTGTATAGGACTAAATAATTGGTGTGAGTGGTCCAGGATTTATTTATTTATAAATCCGTGGCAGGATTTTTTTTATTTTATATTTTTTTTATAACTATTCATGTAAGTAAACAAATTAAAGTGTTCCCATGCTTGGGCAGCATTTGGTCCAGAACCGGTCATTCTCCTTTTTAAAATTTAGAAGTTAATTGCTTTCATTTTGATAAAAAAAATTCCTTACCTCAAAATGCCCTTTAGAACAGGCATAATGCAGTGAAGATTGTCCACGATTATTTTTATGGTTGATATTTGCCCCTCTGTCAATAAGTAACTTTACAACTTCATATCTACCAGCAGAGGCAGCTAATGACAGTGGGCTAGAGCCTGTATCATCAAATGAGTTGATAGGACATCCTCCATCTATCAAATAATCCACCAAGTTTTCATTTCCCCCAATAGCTGCCCAATGCAAAAGAAGGCGCCCATTCTAAAAGATAAGGAATCATAAGTGGCAGTCCAAAAAAGCTTTTAATGTCTTATAATAACAATAATCAACAAACATTAACTTACTTCATCAGTTGTTTTAAGAAGCGATATGTTTTCATCAACTTTTACTTTGACTTGATTAAAATCTCCTTTGTAGGCAGTCTCATAAATTGAATTAATTGACATACTTATAGCAGCTCCTGCAATAAGATACCAACTTAGTACAACCCATAGCAGCCTTCAATTTAGATTTATATTCACAATTTTGATCAGAAAAATTGTTGTTATATTTTACTTAAAATCTAACAAACTTAATATTTAACTAAACACAAAATAAATAGTAAAATTATGGACTCTTGCTGGCGTACCACTGTTTGTTAGTAAATATCGCTAATCAATCGCTGATATTTCAGGATTACTTTGAGGATATTGTGCTGCAGAAATAAAGTGCAAACAAAACTGCGCAGCAACAATTACTTTACTCGCTTTACTCTGAGCAACAAACAACAAACTGCACTTGCTCAGTGTGAGTACAAATCAATATACCACAGCAATATACTCTATGAGTGCAAACTGCAATGTATTACTCGTATTACTTTACTCTTTGCTGCAATGCAAGCATAGAAAAATTTTACTGAATAGGCTATTTGACTCATATCTTATTTAATATAATAAATGAGTATTTCGTACAGTATTTTGCCTAGAGAAACTAATTATGTTGATTTTAATTATTAAAATCGCAAGATTAATTAAAAAATCCAGTTTGAAAAAACATTTTTATTTTTTTTACTTTGAATCGCCGAAAACGCTGTCGGCCATGATATGACGTCATACAATATGTAAACAAACAAACGTCATCTGTATCTGTATGCACGGTTGCCAGATTGGGTATTTTTTCTCGCAATTCTAAGTAAAAAATTTTACGGAGCCCATTATTTTGTATCGTACGTAATTTTCCATGTTATTTTCTAACTAAAAGGTAAATAACACGAACTTTATTTTGTTTACTGACTTGATACATAACCTAAAAAAATGTAGGTATTATTAATCTAACTGTAAAGTTTCTATACATTGTTGAGTAGGTACTTACATCAAAGTGATCTTCGCCAAAATAAATCTGAGTTACAGTCGATAAAGATTCAGGATCCCTTTGAGCAAGTCTTAACCTGGCGTTACGTATATTTGTTTCACTGGGCACTCTAATCCACAACTTTTCTGAGGCACAATCTTTATCGATGTGTTTTTGCATTCTCGGACGATGCAATAACGATAATTACTATATTTCTCATGTAGACTAGTAGAAGTCATGTTTTATTTAATTATAACTTAGTAAGGTTAAGTTCGTGTTGCTGTCAAATGTTTGTTTACAATACTGATGACGTCAGAACATGGCGGACAGCGTTTTCGTTCGTTCAGGAAAATTAAAATTTTTAATTGCAGTTTTTGGGTTTTCTAAGTATCAAAAAAATATTGTAATATTTTTTTTGCTTTAATAGAAGAAACAGTTATTATTTAAGACCTACTTCAAAAAAGAGTCAAGTAGCCTATTTTACTCACAAGGAGAATACAAGGCAGGCAAGCAAATTAAAATGTCATCTCGAGGGTGACCAACTCAAAAGTGGAGAATCTGCCACAAAGGGGGACAAAATCGGCCAAACTTGAACCCAACTCACAATAATTGATGTGTATGTACAGTCAACAGCACATCAGGCTACCCTAATCTGTCAAATTTCTACAACCAATTATCAGCTTTATTCCCTCCCTTCACATAGAGTTCTTTTTCAATTGAGAATTTTTGACAGTTTGGGATAGGTTGATCTGCTGCCGTCCGTACCATACAAGATAATCGAGCCTCAAGAGGAAAGGCAAGATCTCGTGACTTTTTTTCTATCAAAGAATCTTTCTTTCTACTTAAGCCTTTGACCTCCACTGACAGATTAATCCAACAAATATCTCCAACCAAATACTAGTTTGATACAATTATTGTAAATGACTTGATGAAAACATTAATTGTCGAAATTAAGTACTTGCTGCCACGCACGAGTGCCAAAGCTGGTAATTAAAGGTAAAAATTACCAAAATGGCACAAATCTGTCACTAATGGTAACCCTAATAATCTTATGTCACATCGAATTTTTTTTTTTTATATTCGTCGCCCGACACTCAGTATTTTTTTGGAAATAAAGATTTTTCCCTTTTTGCACCCCTACTATTAATGAGAGTTTTAACAATTTGGTCAGATTGTTTTGTTCTGTCTTGTAAATTCTAAAATCGACATAATTATTAGAAAGAGGAGGCAACTTACAAAAATTAATTCGTCAGGTTATCTATGGTTGCCAATGTTGCCATCAGAATAATATATTATTGTATCATGTCAAATTCAAACTTCAAAATCTCGTCAAACTCAAAGTCGTCAATCAAACGTGCGTCAAACAAAATAAACAAATCAATCATTGTAGAATTTTTTGCTTGAACAATTTTTTGATAAATTAATCAAAACCAAATTTTCCTAATTGGTTTTTGTTTTTCTCTAAAAGCGAGATGGAAAAATGAGACCTATTGGGTTTTTTACATTTCTTACTTGAAAATGGTTGATTGAATTACTTCAAGAACTAAGTGCTATGGAAAATAATATAATGAACTTGAACGATGTGATTTTCAATTATTATTTTTTGATTGGCGGTGTATTTCTTAGTTACTTAATATACAGAATATTTCAATCATTTTTCCATAATAATATATACATTAATACCAAATATAAATCGAAGGGACATACATGGCGAAGTATTCAGTGTAATAAATCAATACCGTATAACATTTACGTAAGTAATAGCTTTGCACACTTTTTTGTAAAGGGTCATTAAAAATTCGTGATATTGAAACATATATTTGGATTTCAGTGCACTGTATGCGGAAAACTAATGCTACCAGTGATTGGTTTCTTTTGTGAATGCTGTGCAGTAAGTGCCTGTAAAAATTGTTGTCGTGTTGTGGACAAAAAATTCAGGTGCAAATCTATCTCATGGTCCTGTGATAAAGTATTTTCTCATCATTGGGTAAATGGTATGTTTTTATCTGTTTTAAACCCTGAATTTAAATTATAGTTATTATAATAATAATGCCCGTAACTGAGCTATCACCAGTGTAAAAACTGAGATAATAAAACAAAAGTATAAATAATAATATATCATTTATTTCAGGCAACAGAATTACAGTAATTACAGGCACATATTATAAATACCTTACAGACTAACATACATACAATATAAATAAAATGAAATAAAAACTATTTTTGTATTATAGGATTGTATTTTTTAAATATGTCTTGTTTGCAGTTGGAAACGCACAAACAGCAAGTGCTGATAGTAACGATGATGGACTCAAGAAGTTTTTTTGCTGCTGGTGTCAGAAAACCAAAACATGCTATCAAAATACCTTAAATGAAGCTGAGGTAACCCCTTTAGATTCTACTTGATTAGGTATATAGACTTTTTTGTCACAAAGATCCATCATTAAATTATATTGCAGAGAGGTTGTCAATGCAGGATGTTTACTTTTTTCAGAGTTCTGAATTATTGTATCAGTTATTTACTGACTAGCTTTCCGCCCGCGGTTCCACCCGCGCGTAATTTCTTTTCTCAAATATCCGCAGGAATGAGACGTTTCCCGTCGGAATTTTATAGCCTATGACCTAATCCGGGTTATAAACTATACCTGTGCCAAATTTCATCAAAATTTGTTTAGCCGTTTAGGCGTGATTGAGTAACAAACATCCAGACTTTCGCATTCATAACATAGGATAACCATATTGGATCGCTTATTATTTAGTTCCTTGTCTTACATTTATTACTCTCATGAAGATCTATTACATCTGGAGTAGATCTCTATAGAGAGGAGTGAAACACTGAAAACTTTTTTCCCCAGCGGACATTGGTGAATTAAGCCTGAGGACATATTCTTTGGATTTCTTTAATCAACAATGAGGGAACAGTTCCAAATAAATTAAGAACTTATTTGGAACTGTTAGAAGCTATGAGGAAACAGTTCCAATTAAGAATTAAACTTATTTGGAACTGTTCCCTTATAGCTTCTACCTTCCTCTTCAATCTTAAAGCAACCAAAATATCATACATCAATTATAAAATGATCTAAATTAAAGATTCACTGTCTAAAAATTTTAATTTAGATTGTTATTTGTTCCAATTCCTATTCATCATGATGAATATGTACCTACATCCTTTGTGTTAATATTCCACAGGAATGTAATTTTCAAAAGTACAGAGATATAATAATTCCACCCACCTGTGTACAAATGGAGAAAGGTTTAATTTCAATTAAACCTTTACCAGATGAGAATTGGGAACCTATTATAGTATTTGGTATGTTTTTATTCATTGCTTGTTATTCAAAGAAAATGTCATTTCAGAATGAGTGTACATTATTATTAAGAAGTCTGTTATTAACATACAATAGTGGCACTTGACTACTTAATTTGATTATATTATGTACAATTCATTTTCCAGCAAACAGGAAGTCGGGTAGCAACCGAAGTGACGAAGTTCTTTCACTTTTCAGAGGATTACTTAATCCCATACAGGTACTTTTCAATTATTGAATTAAAAGTATTCCATTTATGGAATATTTGTTTTCGCGATATCTAGACTCGTAAATATTTGTTTCATCATAATCATCAGCCTGTCAGAGTCAACTGCTAGGCATTTAATTAATAACCTTTTCATCTATTATTAGGTTATAGATATCAGTACAACTTCTCCGGAAAGTGTGGTGCGATGGCTGCCGCCGCGATGTCGCATTCTTGCCGCTGGGGGCGATGGTACAGTTGCTTGGATACTTAATTCGCTATTAGCAGCTGGCCATTATAAGGTTAGTGTATGGTAGTTAAAGTAGCAATAACGCTTTCTGTTCGCGTAAAAAGTATCTTATTTGAATGGTTTGGTTATTGCAGGCGGCCGTGGCAATTTTACCGATGGGCACTGGCAATGACTTGTCCCGCGTGATGGGTTGGGGACCTGGTTGCAGTTCGGATTTAGACGCACATTCCATTATTACTTCCATCAAACAAGCTAAAGAACAAACTTTAGACAGGTATGTTACTATAAATTGTTGTATTTTGTTTATTCTGAACGTAACAATGATAATAGAATGTTATACTCCGCACACATTCAGACGCAGCGATTTGGCTTTTAAGGAACAAGCCAGTCAGTGTTTCGTGCTGTGGATCTAGCATCGGAGCATTCGCCAGAATGCGCGATTCCGACATAAATCGCAATGCATCGATAGAATCTCACATTTTACTGCAATCGATCGCAAAGAGTCGCCAAAACGTGCGTTAGTATCGATACAGTTGCAAAATCGCCATCTGCTGTGGCGCAAAAGTCATTTTCTTTTAAATATGTAAATAAATATTGGAAAACATTAACACTAGCGTAAGCACTTGTGTTATGGGTGTCAGAAACAACGAAGGTACCTACCACAAATACAAATAAATATCGAGACACAGAAATAAATAAATAAATATCTCTGGACATTATTCACACAGCGCCATCTAGCCCCAAACTAAGCATTAGCTTGTGCTATGGGTGCTAGACAACGGATAAACATTACTTATATACTTTTTTTTTGTAAATACATACATATTATACATAGAAACACCCAGACCGATACAAACAGACATGTTCATGCACACAAATGTTTGTACCGTGCGGGGATCGAACCCGCGACCTCTGGTGTAATAGCCGACTTCTCGACCATTACACCAAATGGCTCGTCAAACAAATGTTCATCACGTAAGTGTTTGTCCTGGCTGTGTTTTGAACCCACGAGCCCTGGCGCGTAGGGCAGGGCAGGGCACTACCAAAAGCGCCATCGGGCCAGTCATCATCATCAAATGCTAACATTTGGAGCTTTAAACTGAGCCTCTGATCCAACCATTGCATTGCAAATCTGGCAAATTCTTGCAACCAATTTTCAGCTTGATTGAGCTATTTCAAGTGAGACTTTTTGACAGATTTGTAAAGGATGATCCGTGGCCCACTCTACAATGAGCAGTGTTGCAGATGGAAGGTGACGATCAAGCCGCGCCGCAGCCGGCTGGGCCGCGCGCGACCGGACCGCGTGCTTCACGCGTACAACTACGCCAGCATCGGCGTCGACGCGCAGGTCGCGCTCGACTTCCACCGCGCGCGCTCGCAGTTCCTCTACAGATACGCCAGTCGGACACTCAATTATGTTAGTCGCTGTTTTATTTTCTTTTTTACACATTTCATCATGGGCGAAGGTGATCACTTGCCATCAGGTGACGCGTTTGCTCGTTTGTCTTCTTTTATTAAATTAAAAAAAAAATTGAGGCAGTGGACGGTTTAAGACGAACATACATTTAACCCCGTCAAACGCGTAAAAAAAGCCAAATGAAATTAATTTTGAAGAGGTGTAAAATGTGATGTAGTTAAGGTCATAGTAGAAAGAGTGTAAAGTACGTTATCTTCATACAAACGTACGCTCAGTTAATATGCGGGCGCCATAGTATCTATGCGTCGCCGCATACATACTTAGACAAAATCTCAAACCGTTTCTCAGTGCCAGTCAGGGCTAAAACCGCACAAGGTTGGCACGACAAGGCTTTTCGGCACCGCTTACGCGTTACTGAATGACTGTTTATTAGCTAAATAAAAGTGACAACACTGCGACAGGGAAGTATTGTACACAGGTTCTGGCTTACGTCAAACATCTTGAAATCGGGTGGGAATTGCGCAGAACGCGAATTTTAAGCTGCGTACGCGCTATTGGTCAAAAGCAAACCTCTGACCAATAGCGCGCGCAAATCTCCCGACACCCGCGCGCAAGTGCACATGCGAAAACTTTCCCCCACTCCGTCGACCGATGGTTAAGAAGTTTGCCGGCACCTATAGACAATTATATCGTGGATTGTGCCGGATAAAGCCTACTGAATACTCTCTCTACTATGGTAAGTGTTGGTGATGGGGCGCAGGTGGCGTACGCGTTCCTAGGCGCGGGGCGCGCGTGGGACGCGGGCGGCTGCGGCGCGCTGGAGCGGCGGCTGCGCGTGCGCCTGGACGCCGCGGAGCCGCTGCCGCTGCCGCCGCTGCAGGCGCTCGTCGCGCTCAACATACCTTCCTGGGGTGCCGGCGTTGATCTCTGGAGTCAGGCTTCTTTTTTTTTTCTTACACTACGTCAGTTGGCAGACGCGCAGACCACCTGATGGTACGCGGCCACTACGGCCTATTCATGAAGTGTCCCTCAATGGACATTTCACCTGGAAGCGTCGTATGTGCTGCCACTTTGTAGGCTCCTCTAGTCTCCGAGCATTGATATTGCAGGAACATAGCCAGAGCTGTTGTTTTGTATAATAGTTGGCAGCCCACCTTTTATAGAAGAGAATATTATTTTTAATTCTACTTATTTATTTATTTAAGCTTCATTGCACAAATCAAGTTCTTAATACCTTATGCACTTTATGCCTTTTGGCATTCTCTCCCAGTCAACTTTAAAAGCCTTTTCTACTTCACTTGGCAGACAAACACGCAGCCCGCCTAATGGTAAGCGGCCACTGCGACCTATTCCATTGAGGGACACTTCACGAGGAAGCGTCGCTCAATGTGCTGCCAGACTGCGGGGTCACGTGATCGTCGAGCCTTTGACTTTAAATGTACTGGCTCCCACATTAATGCTGCCGGAACACAGCCAGAGCTCTAGCCAGTTAAGATTGAACAAGTCCTATCACCAACGAATGTATAGTTGGCAACCCACTTTTTTTATTGTGCAGGAATCCTTTATGTATGTATACCCCAGCTGCGTGAAGGAGCAGCTGTCAGAGTCGCCCTAGATCGTACTGACTCAAACTCTACTGTGGCTATTCTAATAGCGCAGGCTGGGGGGCTTGGACGCCCTATGCATATTTCTATAATTAACATACTTTGATAAATTATTTTTATCGGCGAAATTCCCCTATTTATGTTTTTATAACAGTCGTTCATTGTATTTAAGGTATGGGAAATGAAGGAGAAGTAGAAGAGCAGAGGGTCAATGACGGGAAACTTGAGGTAACTATGACATTTTTGCCAACCGCGTTTAAATAATAACTGATTTCATAAATAATCGCTAAAGTGTGCTAGAGCCAATGTATGCTGACATTTGCCTCTATAGACCGTCAACGTCGTGCTGGCCGCTCCTGCGGGGTACAGGGGAAGGCAGGGACGGGGCAGCACGCGGCTCGTGCGCAAGGCCACGCCCACCGCTACACATGTAACGATTTGCGATTTAGATAAATCTTAAGATTTTAAATGATACGAAATATAAATTAAGATCTTTGTGGCTCAGTGTTCATCGGATTGACGGTTAAGGGTAAAAACAAGTAAATAAGAAAGTGTATTAGTAAAAGAAACTTTAAAGAACATATTTTACATAATCGTCCTAAACTGAATGTCACACGATTAACAACAACTTTAATTATCATCGCAATCCATATCTGTTTCCTCATCGTTGCAATCATAAATCTGTGTCCATGTCTTCATCTAAGTTAATAATCATCCTGCAAACAAACAACATTTCAGTGAGTACCTACATAGTGCAATAATTGGAAATAATATGTCAAAAAATAAGAAGGAAATGTCGTCTTGACGTCCAATTGGTTTTATCTTCGGATTCATCTTCGATCGTAACCTCGTCTGCTCCTAAGATTCAAGTGACCGAGACAAGCGACCACAAGCGACTGGCGCTCCGTTGCACGCGTCGTGCTCGCTCCCCTCCCGCCACACTTGTCGCTTCCCCTCTGAGACCCTCTTACCGCGTCCCTGCCTACCCCTGTACCCCGCAGGAGCGGCCAGCACGACGTTGACGGTCTATAGTCTAGCACACCGAGTATACAATCAAAGCTTTTTATAGTATCGGAAACCATAGACCCAAGATTCATATGAGCGATAGAAAATACTACTTCTCAAAGCCATCAAGGACATCAAGTAATAAATAATCTTTTATTGTTTTACCGGATCACCATCGCTTGTTATAGGTAGTCGGCATTTCGTCGTCGATACACATCGCTAGACTTCAGTGCGGTCTGGCTGAACCATATCGCTTCACACAGGCGTCGAGGGTCAAAGTGAGTGATTTTATTATGTTGCATCCGTCGGCAGCCTCGGTAAATTTTAACAAATGTTACTATACTTTCGTTACACACAGTTAACAATAAAAGTAGCCTATAATAATTGCCTTGCACTTATACGGGTTTTATAGAATTCAAACGGTTATGGTTACGGTTATATACCTACTGAATACGAATTTGTTATTTTATCCTATTTGAACTAAATTTTTTCAAGTTGAATTAAAAAAAAAAAATTAAACCACTATTTTTGCACAGTAACCGTGATCGTTGCATAAATGAAGTTGTTATATTGATGATAATTCCAGATCGAGTTAGACGGCACGTGTGCGATGCAGGTGGACGGCGAGCCGTGGATGCAGGGCCCCGCCACCATCCACATCGAGCACGCCGGCCAGTGCCTCATGCTGCGCGCTGCACATACCTCTGACGGCACTTGAATACTACGATCCTAGTTAAATGCAATTGGAAATGATAACTATTCATTCACGATATCTTTTAGTACTTAATTTTAGAATATCGATCACGGAAAACTCGATTAACCCACAAAATTAGAGTAAGTATTGTGTGGTAAAACGAAAATTATTTATTTATTTTAATTATAGTTTCAAGTACCTGATAGAAGTGACAAATGTAATTAAACAGTAAATTTAATGCAACGATTTTATTTATTACACAACCACAATAGTAACAGAACATGGAATTTAATTGTTTACTTATACGAATGTAACAGTAAATAAATTCACATTAAAATAATTGTATTTAATAATTGCAGTAACACTTAACCACTATGTGGCCTAAAGTTTTTGATTTAATTATTTCTACTTACGTTTAAATCACAGTAATACAGAAACATACATTGATTTTATACAGGTGTTTAACTTACACTTATAAATACAAATTATTTTCAAGTCAATTGTTGACCCATAAACACACAATCTAGCATTAAATAAATATATTATTTAATTAGGTAATATTGGTGATGTCATCATCAAACAAATTTTATGCATTTAGACCATTGTATTTGATTATATTATTATAATAAAGATATTTTATCTTTTTTATGGTCTTTAATTCAATTTAATTTTTTAGTTTCACTACTTAAATAAAATTGGACTAATTATATCACTACATCATCTATACATAATGTTATTTGAAGTAAGGACTTTTCATACCTGAAAGTAGGTATGTTGCATTAAAAAATGCCGTGGAGACACTGGTAGGAACAAGTGGACAAACCGGTCCTTTCTACATATTTCGCTAATAGTGGTACGCACATAAAGTATGGAAAACAATAATGAGTAAAATATTTATATTATGTTGTAGTCATAATAACAAATTCGAAAAATTATAAACTGAGTGTCGTATGTCAGATCATACATACATATATGATTGAAACTCATTGCTCATAGCATTATAACATACATTTTTCGATAATTTCCTGAACGCGTTGTCCTTATCTATTGAGCACCAGATTCGAGATTTTGAAAGTGCAGTTATAACATTTAATATAATTGGATTATATTTCACAGCCAGTATTATCCGAGTTACGTAATTATTATCGAATTAAGTATATAAGCAAGGTTTTTTTGTGGTCTGGTACCCATAGTACAATCTATGCTTTTAGTTTGGGGCTAGAAAGGGCACTGTGTGAATAATTAAAGGATCAGTTTCACCACTGTTAGATAAGCCTAACCTAACCATTCATTTTATGTGAACATTGAATGAGAATTTTCTTTATTCCAATAACATTTTCTATTCTAAAATGAACACAGGTCATAAAATTAATTTCTAGAAATGGCTGTTTGTACAGACCATCTGTGTTATATTTACTACAGGTGTTTTATAATCTCAATATGGTTTCATTAAAAATATTTCCTATAAAAAAGGAATGGGATGATGTGACCTTAACAATGTTAGAGAAATGTTGGTTATTGCAAATGTAATGATAATCTCCGTCATAATTTGAACTAAGGGCCAATTCTCTAATTGTGAAAGAAAAAATATTATTCCAATAAAACTGTTAAAATAAATATTGGAATACATTTTTATCTGTGAAGCTTTTTGCACCTTTTTAAAAATACATTTTTGGTCAGTTAAATCTTATCTATCAGTTGGAAAAATCTGTAATAAATCTTTCCTTAACATGATAATAATAATTGTATTTATATGATCAATAAAGATTTACGTATGTAACAACAGGTAGAGTATGCGTATAATATAAATATTTAAATTGAAGAAATATTCCAATTTAAAACACAGCTGTATATTCATCTTACAACAAGGTATTTTTTGTCTTGTTTTTATTACCTTAATAATTATATTGACGATACTTTCACAGGAATGTGAAAAAGATCTTAGAAGAGTTAATAATGTATATCAAAAATAATAAATTAAAAAAAATTATTCAGAGTAAAAATATTTACTCACAAACAAAGTCACAAAATTGAATATACTGTTGGTACTATCAAGGACAAGCGTGCCTGATCACCCATAAGGCTAAAATCCTGTGCAGTATTTTCACGTTTACACGCCCCGCTCCTAAGAAGTCACAATGCGATGATATTTTTCCAAAAGTGATCAGGCACGGGTATCCGCCACTGTACATATAAAATGTAGGCATTATGTTAAGGTTTAAAACTAAAATTTTGGCACAAAGTAATTATGTACCAAATGCACAAATTTATATTTAAAACTGATTGAGTGTAATAAAACTCTTTTACAGTTTTAAGTATTAGGCAAAGAAGTTTTGATATAGTTTTTTCTTGTTACAATGAATATGTCAACGAAACTATAATATTCTCTTATTAGAAGTTAACCTTGCGTTATGGGAATCTTTTGAAATAAGAGCCAAATCGTCTGTAACTTATTCTTAGTCGAGACGGCAATACAATATTTATTAAAACTTTTTACCAAAACTTCAAGATGGAAGACTGTTTCAATACATTACACAGCCTTCATGGGCCCTATTTACTATAAGGCTTCAAGACTATTTAGCACACATTATTATAAAGCATTAAGTAATATCTCTTGAGCTCAGATTTACTAAGTACATGTAAAAGCTGTTTGCAACAAATTATAGCTCAATCAGATTTCAATGCTCTATTAAGGTATTTATTTATTTATTTAAACTAATGCACAATCAAGAGTACATAAGGCGGACCTAATGCCTAATGGCATTCTGTGCCAGTCAACCTTTGGGCCAAGCAGAAAAAATAATAGTAGGTAGTGCTAACGGGCAAAAGAGAAAGAAATAACGAAAAATAAATAAATAGTTATCAGTATATGAACTCAAAAAATAAAAACCAATAAAAACAATATTAAAAAATCAAGATGGGCGCAATTGTATACCGTATGTAGCACTTACTTCCCATAAAATCTTGATTGATGTCCATCTATATATTAAACTGTATCTAAATATACCTTCACTTCAATATTGTAAAATAAATACATTTGTACTGATAATAAATAGCAATCTAACACCACTTAAAGTATGTAGCTAAATGCAACTAAAATCATAAAAATCTAATGCAAAACAAGATGCAACCTTAAACTAATTTTTTACTTCTTTTTTTATCGTACCAAAGTTCATTCGTAGTTGCTCTAAGAACACGAAAGTGAGAATGGTATGTGGCGCGAGCCTGGCGAACGCTGGAATGTACCCTTTATAGAACGCTAATGGACTTTCTTTGGCAGTATTTTTGACAAGAACTAATATACTTTTTACCTCACCCGGCTTCGCATTCATTGCTCTAGTCTTCAGTACGTCAACTGGCTGAGTCATAGTTGTTGCAATGCCTCCCTAGAAAAAAGATAAATACTTTGATTTAGGTGATGGAAATTTGTGTCTGTTCTGTGCCTGGATGTTTATGTATTCGCATTTAAGTATGTTTTTGTGGTACTTTCGTTGTATGGGATGTTGTTGTTGTTACGAAATACCTACAGTAATTGTAATGTTATTTCACGCCCAATGGCCCATCTCAGAGGCCAAGTGCGGAAAATCCCTAGTAAACCTAAACTGTAATGTCCTAAATAATCCATTAAAAATAATAGAAAATGCGTAAATACTTACAGCTAACAAACTAGAAGTTACATGGGTCACCACATTGTCTCCAAAGTATGCAGTGGATAGCAATATTTCTTTTATTTTGTCATAGAATGACAACTGGCCGATGGTCATAAGTACAGCACGGCTGCACGCCATGGAAGCTCCAGCCCATAGGCGCAGTATACCCTCTTCAGCAATGACGCGCCATAATCCGTGAACTGCATTCTTGTAACTAATAAAAATAAAACATATTACTTGTTTTCTAGATGGAGCAGTAGCCAAAGATAAAATCAAGGCATTAAAAAAATTAGAAGATTTTGTTTTAAGCACTGCCGCCAGGCCAATTTATTTGGGTGTGGAAACTGTGCTTTCAAAGTCAATACTTACTTTCTTCTTTGTTCAGGTGGCAGTTTGACATCATTTTGCATGCGTACATTCACTAAATCTGCAGGATTCCCAACGAACCCTCCAGCAAAGCCTCCTAATCCAGCAAGGAAGACAGACATGTAAAATGGCATGGAACGGCCCTGAAACCATTTAGATTGGTGGTCAATTTAATTTTATCAGTCATAGTATTGAAATTTACATTTAACAAATCTTGAACTTACATCTTTTGGGGCCAACTTTTGTTTGGCCATTTCATAAATTCCAAATCTAGCTGTTGAATATGTAAGTTGTCGCAGAAGTGACGCCGATATACCATTGTATAGGCCCATAACACCTAAAATAGTATTATTGTACCTTAACTGATAATGATAATAACATTATGAGGTTATTATTATTAAAGTTACAAGGATACTCTGGCCCTGAACTAAGCATAGCTTGTTTGTATTATGCGACCTTTTGCCAACATAAGCCAACTTCTTTACACCAAATTGGTCTTGTAATAATATTATTATGTAAAATTTTAAATGTAAATTAGTTTTATTTGCAATAGGAATCATTAAAACATCTTTATGTTTTAATCAGTTGCTTACCTTGATTTTTAATAACTATTCCGGTCAACTTAAACATAGAAATGTTTTTTCCTTTTTGAGTTTGCATTTGAACTTTTAGTAAATCAAGAGGGTGAGTTATGCACGCTGCTCCGGCCGAGGCGAGCCCTCCGAAATACCATTGCGAAACACGAACTTCTTTTTTTCCAGCCATCTTGCTAAAATAGTTTTTACAAATTAATAATAAATTATAGCACTTTAAAATGTATGAAATATTATTTAGACACAATAGCACTTGATATTTACTTTCTCGCAAATTTTTAAAATTGCCACCAAATGCAAAATGCCTTAAAATACCGTTTTATTTATGAGTAACTTATACTGTGAACTATATAACATTGTAACAAAATAATTCCCAAGAAATCTAAACAACCACCTAGAATACAAACAGACTTTATCAATAACTAACGTTGTAGAAATTTTTTAAATGTTCTACTCTAAGGTGAACATGAACGAACATTCACAGACTAGATAGAAGATAAATCAGACAACCGACTCACGTACTTTATACATGGGCTTTAAGGAAAAGGGGGCCAGTGATATATGACAGCTCTTTTTTTTTTAAATTGTGGTTGGTTCACAATGCAAAGGCACTCAATTCATACAGCCACTTTATTTATTCGCAGGGTAAAAAAAAAAGGGTATATTATATTCCCCTATGATTTGAAATAAAAGGGAATTCATAATTCATACATGAATTCCCTTTTATTTCAAATTTGAGCCAAAAAAGATCATTTTAAGAAGACTATTTAGGTGAAAAACAAAATAAAACAAGTTAATTACATAGAATTGATTTATTTTTCAATTTCTTTTTGTAATAATTAATCCTTCTGTTGCATATTATTTGGTAATTTTCTCCTTTGTAAACACGTCATTCCCTTTCAAAATGTTATTAATAGTATTCCTGTTGCATAAATCCATTTCTCACGAGTTTTATCATCAGTCGGAAATCTGGAAACAACAAATCACTTGAAATTCCCTGAAATATGGGGTAATTTTGGGGAAATTTTTCCTTTCATTAGGCATCCGGAAATCGAATTATGAATCTACTATTGATAATAAAATTTCAGTACATAGACATCTATGATAATTATTATGCTGGCTTCTGATGTAAATTTGTAATAATATGCAATTATTTAACCGGTTTGCATGTCAGATGTTTCAGAGGTTATATTTAGAAATAATTTTTAGATATTTCCCGTTTATCAAGTTTTTGATGATAAAACTAATGATTTAGCTCAGAAACTTGGTTCCTGTGAGATTTGAGAAAGAAATACGTGATCAAAATTTATAAAACAGTGTACTTACGTATGAAATGTAACACCCGCTTTTTCTCTTTGATTGTTGCTTTTGAAGCCAAATATTGAACACTCTACCATTTTGTATGCTAGACACAAACGTTCCACATTCGATTAAATCATAATAATTTAGGTAGTAATCCACAAAACCTTTAATTTCTTTGGCACTCTAATGATTTTTTTGTTCAGTTTGATTCAGTTTGATTTGAAGTTTGAACTCTTCTCTATTCTATTTCCTCTTAAAGGAATCTCAATAAGACTATCTCACTCTGTCAAAGCATGTCAGCAGACCCATAAGCGAGCTGGCGGGGGAGAGGGGTTACGACCACAGATTACAAAATGTCATCTGAGGTTGGCTCCCTGTACCACAGATAAAACAAACGCACCAATTTTATTACTTTGAGTCAAACGGCCGTGCGAACATTGACACTAATATTGACAGACAACTCAAGCAGTGTTGCCAGCGTGGTCTTGTCAAGTCACCTAAGCACCTAAGATCATAGAGAAGTAAGAAGCCTAGCCCTAAGAGGCTAAAGCCCGCTCTACACTTAGCCCGCGAATCGCGCGCGAACGCCGCGAAAGGGCGCGAACGCTAAGTGTGGAGCCGTTTCGCATATTCTTCGCGGTTTCGCGCTTTGTTCCCCAATTTTTGTCGGTTTTTTGGTCCGCGTCAAAGGGAGCGCGAACGCGACGCGAACGTGCATGACTCCACACTCGCAGTCCGCGACGGTCAGTATCTATACTAATATTATAAAGAGGAAAGATTTGAATGTTTGTTTGTTTGTTTGTTTGAATTGAATAGGCTCCGAAACTACTGAACCGATTTGAATAATTCTTTTACTGTTGGATAGCTACACTATCCCCGGTGAACATAGGGTACTTTTGATCCCGGAAATGTGGGGGGAAGGGGGGGGGGGTGGTAAGAAATTACGCGCGGGTGAAACCGCGGGCGGAAGGCTAGTTGTTCATAAAGAGTTACTTATTAAGGGGGAATAGAGTCATCAGCTTTATCGCCGATCAGCGCCATCACGTGAAACCGGAAGAAATTAAATTTTTCTATATTTCATAATTAAAGTACGCTAACGCGCATATTGTTAGGGACGCAGCAACAGCGAACTTAAATGACATGGAAGAATTCTTGCCGCTTCAAAATAGCGTAACGTAAACTGCACCGCGGTAGGCGTAGCTTAAAAACTGCACCTGTGAGTGAACCAGTCGGTTTACGGCACCGCGGAGAGCGCTGTCAAATGTCACATTGAAAAAAATAGATTTTGGAAGGAATTAATGCCTTCATGTGTTGTGAAGTGGTGCAAAAGTCATACAGACCACACCAAGTCTACTGGACTTAGGTTTCAACTGTAATTACGGCCATTTTTCACTTAATTTTGGATAGGCACCTCTGAGTACTGAAACATATGGAGGCGCCCTTTTGATCTTTTCCAAAAATTACTTAAATATATAAATATACATCGAATCGACATGACACTGTCATTACAAATAGGTATACACTTATCTCTTTGCAACTAAGTGATTGTTGCGTATGAAAAAAAAATTGACAGATATAAATTATGGGTGGGTATGGGTACAAAGCATTTTAGAAACACTTTTTAGTGACGTTACAAACTTTTGTCGCGTGCCGCCGTGGCGTCGCTGTTTTGTTCCAATTTTTGGATATCTAGTGATGGGATACTATGTTTTGACGTATCGATACGTTTTAGATACATAGTTTTTTGCCTCCCATCATCATTGTAGCGATAACTTGATTTCAAGGATGGAGGCCTTTGCCCTGCAGTAGGACATTAATAGCCGAATCCTCGAACTCTTCGGTCACATCGCACGCAAATCCACTAACAACTTGAACAGGCTGATAATAGTGACTGGGAAGGTAGACGGCAGAAGACCTAGAGGCAGGAGCCCGATTCGATGGTCCGACCAGATCCGCACCACCCTCAACTCCAATCTAGCCGACGCCCTACATGTCGCGGAAGATCGCCACAAATGGAGATCTATTAATAGAGAGAAAATTATCCCGCTCCAGCATCAGTAAAGAGATCACGACCCCCAGCACTGGGGAATCGACTCGAGAAGGAGGAGGACATTAATAGGCCGATACTTTACTTTACTTTTATAAGTACTTATCTATTGATATTTTGACTATATTTAAGTGCCTGTCCTGTTACAAAGCTCACGTAATAAGTTTTTAGTTTTTACTTCATTTCTTCTCATTAAAATTTATATAGCATTTTGTTAATGCTGTTATAAAATATCGTCACGTAAACTTGTATCATTGTATCGATAATTAAAATATCTATACGCAATATGGTTGCACTACGGAGTACGGACGGGTGCCATTTTTTGTTCTAAATCAAGTTTAGGCATACACGTTTTTTTCGTAGGTATGCCATCTCCATATGTTTCAGTACTCAGATGTAAGCACAGGCTTCTCTTTCTTTCATCTGTATTTTGTCTCGCGCGTCACGAGAGGTGGCCGGCAAATCGCAGCGCGTGTATCATTCCATGTACGAAATGCCGTAACTGACGTCTCATATATTTTCAACTTAGACTTGGCAACAATAACGTTGCATTTTACGTGCGGATAGTTTATTTGAGCATTTGTTTGAGTCGGTGTCGATATTTTCTGGCATTTAGTATGAACAGGGTACTTCCATGTCATTTAAGTTCGCTGCGCAGCAACAGCTACTTCGACGTCCATTTCATTCAAAGTTGCGAACTTAACTGTGAAAATACCGCGAACCATTGCGACTGTGGAGTCATTGTTGAATTCGCGGCAAGTTCGCGGCGCGAATTCGCGCCGTGATTCGCGGGCTAAGTGTAGAGCGGGCTTAAGATGTACAAAAAAGTAACCTTTTCTCAACCGGCTCTCTACTGCGGGCGGGGGGCGGCACAGACTAAAATATATGTATTATTTAATGGGCGGGCGGGTTGTTCGGGAAACGTGCGTTACTCTGGCGGAAAACGCGAAATGTTAGCACGTCTAGAGATGAAACAATATAGAATAATTTATGCAATAAATGCTGTAAATGTGCACTAAAAATAAAATTAGTGCCTAGTGGGGTTTCTAAAATATTCATGAAAATACGATTTCGCTAGCGTAACGTTTAAAAACGTTATCATGGCGGGGAACATAGAGTATAAAAGTATTAACAGACCATCGAATCTGTGCGCTCCGCACCGCGACCTTGGTGCGGTGCGGTGTGTTTTCGATCGTATGTAGGCCCGTCCGCCGCACATTATTATTATTATTACTTGTGCGGTCTGTTCGATGGCAAACGCATCGAACTTGGTGCGATCCGGTTAAAGTTCGCTCGTATGGAGCGCGCACCGCACCGTTCGGCGCATCAGTTGAATGTTTACCTCTAAGCGTGAAGGACGTATGTCACAGCAACAATAATTCTTAAATAAATGAGGACTAATCCTTAGATATATTTAAAAGTTTGACGAGCCATTTGGTGCATAATGGTCGAGAAGTCGGCTATTACACCAGAGGTCGCGGGTTCGATCCCCGCACGGTACAAACATTTGTGTGCATGAACATGTCTGTTTGTATCGGTCTGGGTGTTTCTATGTATATTAAGTATGTATTTACAAAAAGTATATAAGTAATGTTTATCCGTTGTCTGGCACCCATAGTACAAGCTAATGCTTAGTTTGGGGCTAGCTAGATGGCTCTGTGTGAATAATGTCCAGAGATATTTATTTATTATTATTAATAAAGTCGTCATCATCCAAATCTTTCAGTAGCCTTATGTGACTGTAATTCTGCCTGCTTTTTAAGTAAAATTTAGCCCATTCTCTCCTTTTCTTCTTTTTTACAACGGGTAAAGATGACGTTACGGCAATAGCAGCGACTGCTACAGCAATCTTCGCTTTTTTAGTAATAGGAGCCATAATTGAATGAATCGAGCAGCGCAGCGTAAGATGTTGCCGTTTTCACGCCTCGAAAACGACTGGACGGTGCGTTGTGCGGTGCGATCGTCTGGAGCAAAAGAGCGCACCGTACGGTGCGCTGTGCGGAGCGCACTGGTTCGATCGTCTATTAACACTATAAGCGGGGAATTCGCGGGATATTTTATAAACCTACGTATATGATTAATGAATGACATCAATGACCTTTGAAAGTGAACAGCAGCACCACACATAACCTCAAATATCAATAAAAAGATTAATAAAATTATTTATTTAAATAAAGTGATACTATTTTTAATATTGTGGAGAAGTTGAATATTAGTTGACGTAAATAAAAGAAAGTAATAATCAATTCTCGTCATCGTGTTCTATACAGATATGTAAAGGTACTATATTACTCACATTGTTTACTTTCCAAATTTAAAGTAATTGGTGCAGTTTTCACTTTCCAGTTGACAAATTGTCGATTTTGGAATTTACGCGATCATTTAAAATATTAGTTATCTGACTTGTTTATTTAAATTCAGTCTTCTATGTTTTTTACGAAAACATTTTCCAATGATCACTAAAACACTACACTGGCTGTAAAGTCACGACAGCGACTAGCTAGTTGAGTTGAGTGATTGAGGGCACGCAGCGGCAGTCGGCAGAGTTTATCTGTTTGAGAATTACACTTTTTGAAAGCGCCATGCCGCCATCATAACATAATGTGAGCGTGATGCTTAACATAAATTTTTCGTACTTATAAGAAGTTGTATTAAATTGTTTTGTTTTAGAATGTCTTCAGACTTGTTTACGAATCTTCACCTGGATACAAAATCTGCATGTAAAATCGTGGCTGTGAAAGAGATCAACAATTGCGACAGTTCCTTTGTTGTTAGTTGTTTGTTAAATCATTGGATCAAGAACAAACATGCAGTTCTTATTGTCTCAACACACAACTCTTTAATACATTATCAACTTGTGGGTCTCAAGATGAATTATAACCTTCAAAAATGTATTGATTCTGGCCTTGTAATATTCTATAATCTAGGTGAGGAATTAATCATGAATCAGGAGAGTACTCTGCAATACCAACATTCCAAGTTAACAGAGAAGATTGAAAGGTTACAAGAGACATTTACAACGGTTAACATAGTTTTTGATGGTGTATCACATTTATTTGACTTGAATTTCACTCTAACAGATATTAATAACTTTTGTAATGATGTTATCAAAGTTAGTAGAAAAATTGGCAGTTCAACTATATTATTTCATTGCAATGTAGTAAGTGAAGATGATGTGACCTCAACTTTGGCAAACATTTTAACACATAAAGCATGCACAGTATTGGAAGTAGAACATTTGCAGTCAGGGTTGAGTGCTGATGTATCAGGCCACATGATAATAAAACACCCAGACCGTAAATTTCAAGAAGAATACATGTTCAACTTGGAACACCGGCCAAGCAAATATTTATTCAAACTTTTTGATAGAGGTGTCAAATTGTTTGCTCCGGGAACAGTATAATATATCTATGAAACTGTACATAATATGTAAATTGTTATTTTTAATTAAACAAATTTTATAAGAATAACATTTTTTTATTTATATCCAAGCATTATAAATGAATACCCATGAATATGTATATCCACAGACACTACATTAGCTGTCTCTAACCAACTAACTATAAATGACATTATTAAAGGTGGCTAATAACAACAAGTTATAATAAGGTACGGTCAGCAGCACGTCACGGTAAACACTGGCAGTTCGATAATAGCACTTATGCCCCTGACATAAGAGTGGTACAAAGTCTAAAGTGTTACGTCTGACGTGCTTTTGACTGTACCTACTGAATATAGTATTTTTTAATTACATATACATTGTATTTATTTATTATAAGCAGGTAGCGCAAGTAGCGTGTGGGTAGAGACCCACACGCTACTTGCGCTACCGCTACAAGCAGTTGGCCGTTTCGCTCAAAATGGGCGTGGGGCTCACATTGACATGATTTTATATGCAGTTTTGTTTGCATAGTGCCAGGAATAAACAAAAAAATTAAAGTTATTATAATATAATACGTTTGTTCTACTACCCACTTAATTTTTTCTTTACACGAAAAGGATGTTTTTTGGCAACTGACCGGCGTATAAAAGGCACCAATCATATTACTTATTTGTTTTAACCGGGGAACGCATAACGCACTTTCAGTCTCCGCTGAGGTGAAGAACGGTGCGGGTACTCAGTAGGTACTCATAATTATACTATGGTACGGGGCTTCCACCATTCTGGATAGAAGCGGGGTGTCCCACTTAACAGCGGTGGCTCGATCCTACACCTGCGGGAGCGGCGTAGGTCCAGCCAGGAGCTTCCATCACTTCCATGACACCACCGAACGATATTCTACGGAAGAGCTCACCACAAAGGTCCCCTTCTTTGGGGAACGACAGGATTGACCGGGAGCACCAGGCAATTTCCATTAGTCATCGAGGACACCGTGCAATGGCAGGATCCAATCCTCCGGCTTACTGGCAATTTTTTTTTATTTCTGCGGAGGAGAATGCGTTTATGCACCATTAAGTACCGCAGTCTAGCTAGACCTGCGCCCGTGTGTAGGACTCGTGACTAAAGCGTCCACTAAACACTGTCTTCCGGTTTCCGCTTCACACCCGATTGGGACGAGCCAGTACCAGCGTTAAGGCTATTGACCAGCCCAAACCGGCCTACTGACCCCTGGCTACCTGGAGGAGACGAGTTGCTTATTGAAGCCGTGCTCGATCCCTTTTTATTAAATAAGTACAAGAAAAAAAAGCTTATAAATAACTTCGTTTAATTTTATTAATGAGATAAAGTAGCAATTAAGAGGAACCTGAAGCGTAAAGGAATTCTATTCAAGATGAGCTTAATAACATAGTTACACAAGGCGCATGAAAGTTTTATTTGTGGTGATTAGTTGTTGCCCCAGCGACCGCCTAAAGCGAAGGTTGTATTTTGACCAACGCTCAGTCCACGTGCAGCTACGGGTGTGAAGACCGCCCAACTGCTACACTCACTCGTATTAATACGTCAGATAAATTAACGCATTTCCCGTTCTGGCCCAGTTATAACATGAAATTAAGTTGTTTATTATTAAGGATGATTGATGACGGTCCTACCCATCCTTAATATTTGGTAGAGTGAAATTTTTTAGAACGCTTAAGGTGTTAAAACCAACGTGAAGTGCTGTTTTGTAACTAAGTGAGATCTCAAGTAGTGATGCCATGACTCAGAGCAACCTAACTACACCCGATAAGCAGCATGGGGTTCGCACAGTTTCTGAGGAAAAGCTGATGGTAGGTAATTTTTTTATCTTAAAGAAACGAATGAAAGCATCACTATCTTTAGATACCCTCGTAATTTCAAATTATTCGCGCGAGATTTATCCCGCGTGGCATTTAGCGAAATAATACGCATTGTGCCCCTAATAAAGAGGTGGACAACGTAAAAGTCCTTTGACTATTTGAGAAGAAAAAATAAAACTATTTATAATGGCATTTTCTTTGATTTTCCTAATAGGCGTGTTTTAGAAGTGTTAAGCCCTCGCCAGAGGGTAGATAGAAAAGAATGAAAATGTTGACGAATAAAGTTAAGCTTTGTAGAGTAAGTTATACCTATGTAAAAATCTACAGGCGTTACTAAAAACGCCTCTATGAAAATTTGGTATTTTTTCTAAATTATTTTGGTATCCCAAATCATCAATAACATTCAATGATTGCATAATAATTTAGAAATATACAAACATATTTTAAAAGAAATGCAAATAGGTAAGCTAGGCGTTGAATATATTTTGAGAGAAATGTTGATACAAAAAAGGTTCTGAACTGAACCTAACAGACTTTTACAATCTATCAATAAAGTAGCACCATATTGGCTTAAGAAGATAGTTGTGTTGTAGAAAAAATCTTTTCCAAGTCATGCTTCCAGTTCTATCATCGAAAACTTGCTATCCATATGCTAATACCTGAGAGTTATTTCGCAACTCTTTGTTACAACTGTTACTTCTGCAGTTACTTGTATATGAATATCTGCAATCAACATTAACTCTTGAATTTGTACTCTTGAAGAGTATCTTTAAAACATCGTATAGGTAGGTCAGATAGTTGGCTGTTGAGTCGGCCTAATATAGAAATACTACTAGTTTCCTACGAGTGGCGAATCTATTGAATAAAGTTCTGTATAGGTCGTTATCTAAGTATGTACATATAAATCATACGTATGCCAGTAAAGTAGCGTGATTTTTGCCAGTTGCGGCTGAATTGTAAATTTTTCGCTAGTTTCACTCAGAGACGTGTTTGCGCTGCACCCCCATCCTACGTCATTGTACCTTTAGCGTGTCTTCTTTGCAGTCCAAAAGGTTTTTCGTGTAAATAATAGATAACGCTTAAAAGATGCAGCTTGTATATTCACTTACTTACTTCCTAATATAATATGTGTATGCATCTCCGTACATTGTGCTATTATTACATTTTATAGCATTCTGAAAATGTAAAGCCTCCATTTCAAATGCCTTCAGCACAATTTAAGATTACTATAACTAATACATAGTTATTTTGTGTTTCCACTCGGGCCTTCATCCGCGTCGAATATAAAATTGTATCCCGCAGGAATGTGATATTTTTCAGGGATAAAAAGTAGCCCATTTCTTTTCCTAAGGTGTAATCTAGGTATGTACCAAATTAAATTTAAAATCTGTACTGTGATAGGCGTGAGAGTTAATTTTGCATTTATAGGTAATGTTAGCTGTAAATGATAGACCCTAAATATATTATTATTTTATTTATGTAGACCTCCATAGCACATTAGTAAATATTTTTGTGAAAGGTGGAAATTAGGTTCTACACCTAAAAGTTACCTACTTACGTTATATAGTTATAATTATACTAAATACTTTTATGTATTTACCTAAGAAATCGTAACGAAGAAAATCAAGGGCATGTTCAATGAAATTGTGGTTCATAAGGAATTTATGTGGAGAGTCGTCCTTGCGCGTGGTTTTAAATAAAGTTCACAGTCTTTTTTTATAGTATTTACTGCCTATCTCGTACTCAGCAGAAAGAGTTAGAAGTCAGCACTTCTGCAATAGTGAATGATGTTTTCAATTCATCTTATTCAATATTATTAAACCATTACAAAGAAAATTGTATGAATTAGTATTCAAATGGATATGGTACTGTCGAGTTACTCGACGGTTTTTCTCGATAGAAAACATTCTGGAGCCGGTGGTAGAGTCACTTAGTGTGCATCTTTGAAGTTTACAAGAGTAGAGATTATTTTGATTTGATTGGATTTATTTACTTTACATTTATTATTTCGAAAGATTTTACAATCATATTCGTAAAAATGTGCTTGAAAAATGAAGCACATTTTTAGACTATTGAAAGAAGTAGAGCATTGTAGATCCTTCACTCGAATATTGTCATGCAACTATCTTTTGTTGGATTTTTTAGAGCTAAGTCTAAGCGATTTAAAAGTTCTGCAATAATTACACCACAACGTCTCACTGGTATCGTATTTTCTTTTTAATGATGTTATAAATAGATGGTAAGGCATTTGTTACAATTCCGAGTCCCAGTGAGGCTATGGATGATATGAAAACTGTTATGTAACTGACCCTGCGGCTTTGTAACAGGTGGCGGTGCGCGTGCGACCGCTGCGCGCCGATGAAGGTCCTCGCATCGTGCATGTGGTCAGCGATAAGGTAATCTATTTTATCAGTATCAGCTACCTAAGTATATGAAATAATATTGGGTGTTAAGAACCCTTCAAGTGAGTTAACGCAGCGCATTCTACAACATTATTTGAAAGTAGGCTAAGTTTTGTGACCCTTTTAGTTGATTTGTACGCGTCACAAAAGGTAAAAAAGGTTGAACACACAAGAACGAATAAGCGAGAAACTATAATATATAGATCCTTAGGAACTTAGTCTTAGTTAAATCTTAGTCTTAGTTAAGTCCTTATCTTAACTAAAGCGAGACAACAGGAGGATTTGCAAAAATAGAAATAAGAGTGTCTCTAGTCTTCAAAATCATTCGCGATTACGTTTTGTTCTGCAATACTACAGAGCGGTAGAGTGTTTGTTAATAGCGCTCTAATCTCTTAAATCTTAATCCGATTTCTTGTTCAGATTGTATAGGTAATTTTTTTTTTTTTGAAAAGAAAAGAAATGATGGCAAGACGATTGTTTGTATGCGTTGGATACG
The DNA here is from genome assembly GCA_949319885.1 of Mecyna flavalis. NCBI lineage: Eukaryota > Metazoa > Arthropoda > Insecta > Lepidoptera > Crambidae > Mecyna > Mecyna flavalis. The sequence continues at coordinate 8,943,593 of OX439435.1, read as the reverse complement.
ACATGTCGCTCTCCTCGATCCACTACATTTCCAGTTTTGGCTTGGGCACTTTTCTACAGTATCACACACTATTTTTATAGTTTTCTTATCATACTCGAGTTGTGATTGCTCAGAACAAACTAATTAATGCATATGTCCAAGCCTCGTATTGCAATAGTTATAATGCCTAGGAAATAGAAGGAATGAAAACATGACGTTTCAAATCTCATCTAGTCGGTCATAAGAAGGACATTAAGGTGATAAGTACCTAATTGATTGTGAGAATTTGACAGATCAGGGTAGGTTAATGACCCGCTGTCTGTCATCATTATCATCCCAGCGTATTCCTGATTGCATCCAGTATGGAGCTCAGGGTCCGTTTTGACTATGATCATAGATTTGACAAGCCTGGTTAATGGAGCGATTGCTATCTGACCTCCGTAAACCCTACAAGGGAAACCAGACCTACGCCACTGCCTGTACATAGAGTTTTTGAGATCACTCTAATAATAACAACAAATACATCAATCTTCCTATCAATCAACCTACATACATTTTCATTCCATAAGTAAGCTTAATGGGATTAGAGAGTCAAATACGTACGAGTGCGTATTTACAAGTGTATCAGGAAATATTAATTAACCTCTAAGATATATCCTTTTATTAGTTATATTACATCTGAACAAGTAGGTAACGCGTATATTACTTAATATTATATCTGTAGTAAAACACAGACACACGTTCTGTGAAATGGAATAGTCGCCAAGGGCATTAATGCTATTATTAGCAGAAACTTGACATAATATTACGATCTATACTCGAGGTGCTCGTATTATTTGTTAAACTACTTTACCATGACTTTACCTAAACAATTTTAGAATATAATGTTTTTTGTCCATAATGCGTGGCCATGATTATATTATTAACAAGATCTAAAATTCTTTCTTGGTAGAGTACTCAGTCAATTTTCATTTATTTACATCAGTGGTGCCCAAGTGGTATTGCTCCAAGGGCTATTTTGAAAATCCCGATAAGCCACGCGGGCACCACGAAGTTTTTAACAGGGTCCATGAGCTTAAAAACTTCGTCGCTTTTATTTTCTGAACTTTTAAGAATGATATCACTGCTAAGCGTAATAATTTCTAATTCGGCTTCCGCTTTATTAACGAAGCAATGGGTTTCCATCAATGAAGCTAGTTGTGAAACATCGCTATCGACAAATGGATTTTTAACAAAAATAAACAGAGGTTCCATACAGAAAATGTTGTCAAAACGCCTTTCGAATTCCGATTTTAACTGATTAAACAGCTCCACATGTTTAGCTCTTTAGCTGGGTTATACTCCGCAAAAAATTCGACGTCCAAAAGGACAGTAAAGGAAGGAAAATTTTGAAAATTTTTCTCCTCTAACTGTCTCTTCCATAGATCGATTTTTCTTACGAAAGCTAAAATTGCGCTCATCATGTCAGATATGTGTTTTTCTTTGCCTTGTAGTGTTTCGTTAAGTATATTTAGTTTCGTAGTTACATCAGTTAGAAATGCCAAGTCGGCTAGCCATGCATCATCGAGATTTTCTTCATAACTATCTTTAGATTGCAAAAATATTTTGATTTTTGTCATCAAACCAACAAATCTTGTCAGCACTTTACTACGACTGAGCCACCTTACTTCAGCAAAGTAGATCAAATCATCGTGTTCACTGTCCAATTCATTGAGCAAATCTTTGAAAAGACGATGGTTCAAGGCTCGCCCAAATGAAAACATGGCCAAGGTTAAGTTTTTTGGAAATCAAATTTTCCTGGTGTATAACACCTTAGGAAAATCTTCATCCTTTTCCACGAGTGCGGTGGACGGGTACATGCATGGTGTGACCGTGTGCGTGCCCGCATACACGCCGCGCGCATACTGTAAAAGTGTACAGCGACTCATACCATACAGTGTATGGTATGGCATACACTGTATGGCATACAGCGTACCTAATTTAGTTATTGTTTATCTAATTTATTTGACCCATATTGTTCGCGGGCGCCTAGATAACAGGTTGCGGGCTACCAGGTGCCCGCGAGCTACCGGTTGGGCACCACTGATTTACATGAATAATAACATAATTTGTACCTAAAACAGAGTAGGCTGATCGCCTGTAACTACTTAATAGGAAAATGTATTGTATTTTTAAATTAAAATGTAGACCTATCTCGATTTCATATACCTACAAACAGATAGATGGATGGAGTGGCTGTACTTGTTAAAGAATGTTAAAAGTCAAGAGTTTACAGTTTCTAAGCTGAGATACTAAGAATACTCTACATGTACATAAGATTAAAAACTTTTTACCTACATGTTATACAATGACCCCGAACCGATAGTACCTAATAATAATAAAAAAACAATTTCACATTACCAATATTACCTACTAGTGTACAAGAACCATGATAAATGTAGATAGCTAGGCCTAATTTGCTAGATTAAATCTGTCACTAAACCAATAACCATTCGGCTTAGTGCCTGCAATATTAATCTGGAAGTCAGTACACTTGAAATCAAAGGTTCGAAGATCAGAGGCCAGAAGAGGACATGCCTACTGTGCCTTATTACGTTGCACTCAACATGGGCTTTGACTCTCATTTTTAAATTGTAACATAATATTTATAGATATTTAAACTCTTTTTAGTGCTTGGTTTAATTATTATCTGTTAAAGTATAATATTTTTTAGGAGCAGAAAAACCCGCATTTACATACTAAGTTCGTTTTCAAATATTTACTTACTTATATATACTATACTGGCGCAGCGACCCGAAGTGAGTCTTGGCCTCCGATAATAAGCAGGATAGATAGACCCATGGAGACGTTTATTATCGGAGGCCAAGACTCGTTTTTAAATACTTTTCGTAATTTAATTTGAAACCTGTCAAATATGCAATTTGTTTGCGTTAGATGCTGGTGCTGGAGGACGAAGAGAGCTGCCGGCGCGACGTGCTGCGCCAGCGGCGGCTCAACGAGAAGCACTGCGTCTACGACCGCGTGTTCGGCGAGGACAGCACCCAAGTAACAAACTATATCTAAGACGATTCAAAGTTATTACTAGAGTATAAGACGTGACGTGACTAAGGCAAAGGTCACCCACCGTCCACGCTTATAAAATGCAGATGGCTGGTCTCAAATCCGAAGTGTCATTGCTTGGTCGAATAACCAACATAATCCTTTGTTATAAATGAGTTGATTTATTCTTTTGAATAATTTTAGACTTGACTTATAAATAAAATTAAATGCTTCAATATCTTTAATGTGGTTTGCGTGCCAGTCTAAAACGTGACGAAGAAATGAAAACTTTTGAATGACGACATTTAACAATGCGCTGGACTCCAGCGTCCCATAATATCCTGTGAGCGTACCTTGACATTTGCACACAGGATGAATTCATAAGCGTCAGTCACAATTGATTCTTTTATTGTTGATTCAAATATATTTGTAACATAACTCATATTTAGTAGCTAACTCTACGTCGATGTAGTGGACATCAATCAATCAGCTTTAAAAATTACTGAAGTGACTTAGTTTTTGAAGTGACAAGTTATTGTTGGTTTTATATGGGAATTGAAATAAGCTGATAGGTATTTATGTACTGCATTGCATTGAACAAAAAATCAATGACTTGGAAGCTAAAATGGCAAAAGTCACACAAAAGAGAAGTTAAAATGTTAAGGAAAGTTATATATGCATGGAAAGTTTTTCTATCATAGCAGCAGAGTAGGTATGATTTGAATGTCTCTGTAGTTTTTGTGGAATGACGTCGCGCCAGTTCTTGGCACAAAATTTGCAAATGCTATTCATAAATCATTACATCCTCAATGCGCATGGAACGTGTATTACTGAACATATGTTTCGTTCTGGCTTTGGTTATGATATGAAGATTGTTTGTTGTATGCATCACAAATATATTTTTAGCACAGAAGATTTGAACCAAATAAATAACCAAGTCTTTAATAGTATCGACAATATAATTATATCTAGTTAAGAGTAGGTAGTCTTTAATTTCAAGCGAAGTTATCTGTTTCAAATTATAACCCTCATACCTAGTGCCTGAAATTACTTTTAATCATGTTGAATTGACAGCATAATTAGCTGAGCAGTGAGATTAGTAAGTATCGCCTATGGTAGGTATCACGAAAATGCCCTATTATTATGCTAATAAGTTTTTACAATAGTTTAAAATATGCAGTTCCTACATAGGTGTGAACACTGTTATCAGATATTGTCATCCTGAAAATGTAAAAGTGATTCAAATTGCTGGTCTTTTATTTCATTCAGTTACTTTTTTTTTCAAAAATAGGATTATGCCAACCTTCTGCGTGGATTTTTGAACCTATTTGTTTGGCTGTAATTTTCGATCAATTTTCCGATTTTGCAAAACAAGTCATATAAACATTTTGCTGGTTTGATTGCTAGGAGGACGTTTATGATGCGGTGTGCGCCCCCCTCGTCGGTGGGACTTTGAAGGGGTTCGCGGGTGCCGTGTTCGCGTACGGGGCGACGGGCGCAGGCAAGACCCATACCATGACTGGCCTCATGTCGCGAGCGCTTAACCATCTTTTCACCAGCATCGCTGAGAGTGACAACCCTAAGGCTTATGAGGTATGTAGAATTTTTTTCTTATTTAAGTGATACCGTGGAAGACCATAGACTAGATCACCGCTTAAGTAAATTAGATAGTTAACACTTATTCCGCAATCAAAATATAATAGCTCTCGTGTTTTTCAAGAGCATTTATGTTAGTGACCATTTGTGTTCATTGTTGTTCTTATTTTTAAGCGTTTATTAACTTTTATTAATCTTGTTTACCTAGCTGTATTTCCAATTATTTTACTAATACAGTAAGGAAACACCTTTAACACAATAAACCCGCCTGACATTAAGACCACCTCCGTGGAACAGTGGCTAAGCTAAGGTTCGATCCCCGTCTTGGGTTGAATTGTGGTAGGACTTTTTCAGAGCTTGCTACACCTCCACAGGAGCAACCTGTCAAGGATGCGTCTTTCCATTCTGTACAATGCCAGAACGCAAGGGTATGAAACTAATCACGTACAGATTGTAAATAACTTTTTTACTAAGTTCTTCCAATCTATACAAGAGCAGTGCGCAAATAATCGCGTATACTTTGTAGTAACGTAGAAGTTTTTCTTGTTCCATAATCTACAGCGCCAGTGTGCATACATACTACGAGTAATCGTGTATATGTCGCACAGGCAATTTGTATGATTCCGCCGTTTACATACGGTGTACTAAGAGAAATTAAGTTTAAAAAACACATCGGAGGCGGAAGTCGACTCGGATATCGTGGTTATTTATCGTGGTTATTTTTTTTTAAACCTGTAAAAAATTGACTTCGATTGTGATTAAGTAAAAGTAATTGTTTTGTATTTATTTCTACCTAATAAAGTTAAAATAAAATTCCATATTGTACTAAATCAAAAAGACTAGACTGAACACTTGTCAATCAAGTGTAAGTAAGTTTGTAGTATAGTCTGGAACAAAGACGCGAGCATCCACGATACAAACTATACACGATCAGTACGCAAAATTCGTGTATGCATTGTAATAACATTGTTAAAAACAGCATTACAATATAATACTCGAGCAGTTTCCTATGGCTGCGTTTTGGCCTTGTATAGAATGGAAAGACGCGTCAAGGATATGAAGGTACAAAACGAATTACAAATAGGTACGTATTTTTAATAGAATAGCCATGAAGAATCTTGCTCTACTATCTGCCGAAGAGATGTTTGTTATATGCCGTTGGTTGGCTATGTTTATTTATCTACTTAGAGTCTTCAGATAGTCGTTATTGATATACTATTACGTTATTGACCGATAATATCACGTTGGATAAATACAGTAATAAGATAGAGACAATCGTACTGAAAACGAACTCATAAATTGCTTGGACACGACTTTACTCATAAATTGCTTGGACACGTTATTGATATACTATTACGTTATTGACCGATAATATCACGTTGGATAAATACAGTAATAAGATAGAGACAATCGTACTGAAAACGAACTCATAAATTGCTTGGACACGACTTATTAATCCGACAGTGGCAAAACTTGATAATTTTTTCAATGGTTTGTACCGCAGTTTGTACATTGCATGAACTATTCTAATTAATTAAAACATCTAATTTTGACTTTCGAAAAAGTTAAAATGTTTCTCTTTCATTGAACTACAATTACTAGCGTATTCTCTTTTTACTAACCAATTCCTACTTGTATATCTTTTTACTAACCAATAGGTACCTACTTGTTGATGAACAAAATGTACGTAGGTACCTGTTTGGATGAATAGTAATGTCCGACCAAACATAAGATTTCAGCCGAAGCCGAAAGAGGGGCCAAAGATACAGCCAAACTTCGGCCAAAGCCAAAGATGTGATCGGACTGGTCGGACTCTAATGGATAGCTATGTATTAATGTAAACAAATGCTACTAATAATTAAAAGTACATTAGTATATTTTGTAGACGGAATAAAAAACGATTTTCATCGAACAGGGCTTTGAAATGAATTAAGGACATGTGAAGCTTTATTCAGATCACCAAAATGTGTCTACAAAGTACACGAAGAGGGACAGTAATGAGCTCATACTTACTGTTTTACATTTATTACATGTGGATGATAAATAATGTAACGTTTCACTTTTAATGGGTATTATTATATTTCTATTAGCTTAATCAATATTGACATGTAGGTAATATTAGATACTTAAACCGATTTGAACACAATTTTTTGTTTTCGTTAACTCTCTGCTAGATTATTAATACCTACCTAAAAAAATTTGGACATTATTCTGATGTTTAAATAGTTTCATCTAAATCAGTCCACTAATATTTGAAAAAGCGTAAAAAAACATCTATCTATCACTCTAATATAGTAACGTATAATACAATAAAATACTTACTTGTATTATAGGTAATGCCTATCTTTTCCTTAAAAAATAAATGATAGATAATAGTAAGTGTTGTCAATTCACTGTGTTGTTCACGTTCACTCCCAACTAGAAACAATACTCTGAGGAGTTCATATCTAAAGCGCGAAAAGATTTGTATAATAATAATTGTTACTCGTAAAGCTACCTTTTGATAAACTAGGGCCACACTTAAAGTTTTGCGCTTCTGGCCTCACATAAATGTTTGAATTTTAAATGATATATTTTTCGAAACTTTAGAACCTCAATACTTGATTTGAAAAAAAAATTGCGGTAAATCGCTTGTCAATTTTTTTAAATCACAAATTGAAATTCGTCGTCGGCGCGAAAATGGAACTAACACGGAAAGATTTTAGTGTGATGATTTTTTTACGATTTTAAAAGCTCACTATCTCCGCAAGACTACTCTTATCGTCTTCAAAGTAACTTTGGGAGGGAAGCACCTCATTTGAGTACTTTAAGGCGTTGGTACGCAAAATTTGATCGTTGCCGTGTTTGTCTCCATGATGAAATTTGTGAAGGTCGGCCTTCAACTGCAATCAATGAGGGAAGTGTGTTTACTGTCCGGCAACGAATTGGAGAAAATCTGTGTATCACCTATTAGGAGATTTAAGGACATTTGGGTATTGTTATGAGACGAAATAAAAAAATCTAACATTAACACTTAAAAGTTAGAAAACTTTGCCGCTGGATTCCTCAAGAACTTACCCCAGAACAAAAACGGGCATGAATTGATTGCTGTACAAAAATGCTTTTAAATTATGACCACGGATGTTCAAATGCTGTGTATGAAATTGTGACAGGATACGAAACGTGGATATATTGTTACATATCGGAAAGAAAGCAACAGTCTTCTGTATGGGTGTTCGAAGTCGAAGCAAGCTAGAAGCGTTGGCAAAAAAAATATTGCGTTTTTTTTCTTTCGGACGGGTTCCGTCTGCACGATCCCTCTCAAAGAACAAAATACAGTTAATGCCGTGTGGTACACCACCATTTGTTTGCCCAGTGTCCTTGAAAAAGTTAGGGAAAATCGACCAAGAAGTGGCATCCTACTGCATCATAACATTGCTTTGGCGCACACCGCAATCAAGACAAAGTCATTTTGGCATCTAAAAAGGTAGAGCTGGTGGACCATACCGCACATAGTCCAGACCTAGCACCATGAGATTTCTTTATTTAACCAAAAATCAATGATTTAATTAAAAGTTTGATAATTAAGAGGCCGGAAGAGGCCGTGATAGCTTTCAACCAGTACGTGAAAATCATGCCCACATCGCAATAGTCCTAATGCTTAAAAAATGGTTTGATCGTATGAAAAAGTGTTTAAAATGTAATGGAGAATACTTTAGAAAACAGTAAACATAAAAAAAGAAAAATTGTTTTATTAAAAAGTAAAAACTTTCAGTGTGCCCCACGTAGTAATAAGGTCTTGGTCTAGTGACAGCCTGAAAGCAGCTCTAGTATTGCGGCTGTCTGTTCATCCATGTAACCATTGAGTTGTGTAATTGTTCTTGTGACAGCCTAAAATTTGCAGCTAGTATTGCGGCTGTCTGTTCATACTTACATGTAACCATTGAGTGGTGTCGGATTGTACTACATACTCGTACATACTTTTGTGGCAACGAATAGTTGGATAGGCGGTGGGCGTGTTGTGTTGATGCATATTATATCGATTGCGGCTAATTGCTTACACCTAGCCTAGTGCATGACGTATTTGGCCGGGTATCAACTATGATAACGATAATAATTTCGTGTTGCCGTAAACAGACTAATAATTAATTAAAGCCTAGTTGAGTTTGCGTTAAATCAGTGATTTTTTAGGCAATAATGGTAAAGCTATTTTAAAAGAGTTTAGGTATGACATTCTTTTTCAGAAAAAGGTCGTCAGTTAGCAAATGTTCTTGTTACAAACTTCATAAAAAAGACTAGGTGGACAGCATGAGTTAAGCAAACTGTACGTAAACATGCCTGTTGTAAGCTCAAAATTTTGAGTAATTCTTTGCAAAAATAATTAGGCTGTCTAAAATATATTTTATTTATACGATTTAAGACATTCGGTTAGTCTACAACAAAATATGACTATTGTCCACAGGAAATTACTCTGTAAGCATCAGCCAACTCTATTCACTATCTATAATCCATTTAACGAAGTTAGCCGTCCAAAAAAGTCAAGCAGCTTTTACAGCTGTGAACATTTTTCAAAGCGGCAAACAAAAAGGTTAATAGCATGGATTGTGAGTGAATAGTCGACTTCAGCGCGGTGGCTTTGTTCGCGTCGTCTGCTTCCGTCGAGGCCACACGTCTCCCTAGAAATGGAAATGACCTTACAGCTTTCAGACCAGTGACTTCCGCATATGTCGAGCATGCGATTAAATATTCATGCCGAAGTGAATGAAATGTCGTAGTAAGTTTTAGGCGAGTCATAACGGAGACACGTCATGTTATTATTAATGAAGCATGGCATGAAATTATATCCTTTTGTTAAATTATGATCATATAGTTAATGCTGTTTTGAATATTCTTGTAGATTAAAAACAGATTTAAAAAACAAGAACTAACGTTCGGTACGTAACGCTTAAAACTGCAATTTCTTATCAAAATTCCATGTACCTTTAAATATTTTGTTTACGAGCCGAGGCGGTCTCGAGGCCTTGAGTTGTTATCAGAAGCCAAAATATCGTGGAGTAGACACAGAATATATTAGATTGATAGCGAACAAAAACTGATAATGAGTAACTAACAGTGATTATAATAGTATCTCGGGAATGGTTAGCTGTACCGACTTATCTATTTATAATGTACAGCTAACCCTTCCCGAAATATTTTCGTTGCCTTTTCATATGTCTTAGTGGATTGCATGACAAGAATAATACGAGTAGAGTTTTTTTTTTGTTTTTAAATAAACTTTTTATTGCATATTACATGAGTAATCATGAGTACTTATGTTTTCGTAAAATTCTATGACAAAAACATAGACACAGATTTTTAAAGTAAATCTGTAAGTAGATAATAGAAGTCTAACGTGTTGCCAATAAATCTCTGTCTTGGGAATTGATAACATCAACTTAACACGAAGTATTCGTGTACGTAAATGTAGAAAACTGTCTCTGGGGTTTTCAGTCTTTGTTTTATTTGTTTTGTGACATAAGTAATACAATTGTAAGTTTAAATATTGACGTCATGTTAATACACAAAAATGATTACTTGTAGAGTCGAAGATTTAAAAAAATCTTAATATTCCTTCTGACCATGCCCTCCTTTTAAAAATAGATTTGTATTTTAGCCGCTGGCTAAAATTATAGTTTCCTCACAGTCTAGACGAAAAGTAAGTAAAACTGTACGTTTGTACTTTTATTTTATTTATAGTCTTTGATTTCTTCATAAATTCTCGTTAAAAACAGTTTTGAAGTTAGTATTGATAAAACGTGTAACACCGACCACAATTCCGAAAATACTGTGACTATCGAATGTTTATTAGTATTTGACGGGCCATTTGGTGTAATCGGCGAGCAGTCGGCTATTACACCAGAGGTCACGGGTTCGATCCCTGCAAGGTACCTACAAACATTTGTGTGCATGAACATGTCTGGGTGTTTTGTATAATATGACGTATGTATTTAAAAAAAAAAAATGTTTATCCGTTGTCTGGCAGTTCTGGCACCCATAGCACAAACTAATGCTTAGTTTGGGGCTAAGCGTTGTGTAAATAATGTCTAGAGATATTTATTTGTCTAATTAGTATTATTTATTTAGCTATGAGATGGAAATTTCCAGACATTTTAACGTCCCAGACTAACAAGCACATATAAAAAACTAATTTTTGATCTTAGGAATGAAACTAATAATTAAAAAATAAGTCCGAAAGTCCTGCAGTTATAGTTTTTCCCATTACATATACAAGTATGTACCTAGTGCTTATTTATCTTTTTAAATTCATAGTAATAAAATAGATAGACTATTGAAAAAAGTAACTATAGAGTTTCATGGCATTTTTTTTTAGATAGATTAACAACATTCCGAATCTGGTGGTAGAGTTACTCTCGATTGTTATTGACGATTTAGAAGTGCATCTTTGAAGCCTCTGTAAATATTTCTTATTTCTTTATTTTAATTTTGAAACAAGAATTTTTGTAATTGAAGTTGTAGTTTTCAGAACGGTAACTACGGATACTGTAGAGTCGTGAGACCACGTGTTTTGCAAACACTGTCAGATATTATAGGTACGTTTCATTAGCATCAAATCGCGTCGTCAACACACATCAATGAAATATGTAATAGTAAGCTGACCTGTTCTTAGATTTATGTACTTAGTAGTACATACAGTTTTGGCACTTTACATTGCGTGACAACTACAAGTGGTTCGTACTAGGAACATTGGTATCTATACTTGTAACTACCACAATTCTATTTAAAGATTTCGCATTATGTTTCGTTGGATGTAGGAATGTCACCTACAAAACGTGAAATGTATTATGTATTGTAAACTGTTACATTTCGTATTATTGAGTAAACAAACTTATTAGAAATGGTATGGGTGTTATTTGAATAGGACCACTTTGTATTTTATAGCCGTTGTCGATGTATTTTTGCGATTAAATTGATGGTTTTATTGCAAAAGGTCACGAATTCACGATATATAGTACCTTAAATATAAAAATTTGATTATCTACATTACGATGTTTAATTATCCGGTGGCAGGTATGTTATTAATTGGTTTAGAAACAGTGACCGTTATAAATCCGCGGGGGTTTATGTAAATTTAAGTGTTAGACCTTGACCGGCCGGAACCGCCATAACTACCTAATTCTCTTTGCATATTTACGGAGGTAGAATATTGCACGCCCATGCGATGGCGGGTGAAAATAAACCTATAATTGCTGGCTTGTGTGACTGTAACGAATGCCTTAGGTTTGTTATAAAATACTTTTGTCTACTAAAAGAGTCTGTTTTTCTGACAACGTAGTCTTTTCTTACATTAAAAATTGAAATTTGAATGTGAATTTGAAAAAATCTTGCCATCTATCTATTCCTCTTTCTATATTGGTTATATGGCGGGAAGTAATATTATTAAAGTAGAACTATCATATCAGCCGATTTCATCGCGTTAAGGGCAAAGAAATGTTATCATTGAAATTACCTCACTGATACGATAATGGTAACTTGCTTTGATCACGTGCTCCAAAGGTCGCGTGGTGATCACAACAAGCGTAGGTAACCTTGTAATAATGTAATATAAAATGTAACATAGCCTCAACCCTGACACGGGAAATGAGGACTTTTTTAATAGATCACGGTGTTCAAACTATTAGATTAATGCGCCGTAAACGTACAAGCATTACCCACATTTTTCTATGCAAAACATTTCTAGAAGGGCATAAGGACGGCCGACTAACTAACTATTGATAAACTTATTGAATTTTGACCTTCGTGAACATCGCGATAAGAAGAAGCGATGGTCTGAAGTGGTATATAATAGTTTTTTATAGCTCAACGGGTTTAATCACATTAGCAGAAGTAGAAGTAAATTTGAAATTGAATTAACTAACTTTGAATAATTAGTACAACAGTCGTATTTATGAAAAGGAAAATGAGTCTTTCGGAAAAGTCTATTTAGATAAACAGTAACCGGCTGTGTAATGTAAAGATCATAATTTGTTTATCTAGCAACTTTCTGTACTACTTAATTTTTGTGTGTTTCGCTGCCTATTACTTAAATGGTATGCCGATGATCACAAAGATATGCAAGACTACCTTGCATACTTTATAATACCGCGTTTACATTCAGCCATTTCCGTTGCTGCTTGCCTTGCCGTACATATTTCCCCGTATATTGATGTGGCAACGTCAGCGGAAATTAGTGTTTACATTGCCGCTTCATATGTATTTTAAATTCGACTCTGGGCCATGGATAACGTGGAAATTGTCGCAGCGTAGGCGCTCTGCGTTTTAAGTTTTAATAATTATTTGAATGTTTAAAAAAAAAATAGAATTCAAAAGAGACGTCGTCGTCAGAGGAGATGGTGGATGATAGCAAATTAGCAATTCATCGTAATAGAACAATGTAAGTATTTTTAAAGATATTAAACGACTGAACGAGAGAGCAACATGTAAACACACGTTGCCGCTAGCATTGCCGCGCTTTGATGTCCGCTAGAAAAACCGCCAAATGGGGGATAGCCGGGCAATGCGAACGGCAACGTCAAGGCAATGGAAATGACCTGTTTACATTCTCGCGTTTCCCAGTTTATTCCCCATGTTGCCGCGGCAATGGGCTGAATGTAAACGCGGTATAAGAAGTTAAGAAAAATCAACTGGAGATCCGAATTTCGTTTGAACAACTTTGACACTATGACCTCGTAGCGCGATGTTCACTAAATGAATACAACATTTTTCTCTACCAAGGGAAATCTGATCTCGGGTACTATTGTCAAGTCTGAAAATTGCTGTGATTTTTTACTGCTCGTTTTTGTTTACCGATTCGTCAAGAAGGCCTGATAGGAAATCTGCGAAAAGTTTTAACTGTTTTTTTTTAATCTGTCATCTCCGACAGTTTTTATATCAATGATCTATAACGATACGTACAAGAAATCTTGTAGGTGTAGCAGATAGGCGGTCTCTGAAGAAGTTTAACCAACAACCAGGATTTGAACCTATGATAAAAGGACCCCAGTGAATTGGTTCCATGTGGCCAATTTTCAGTGGATTACGGATTTTAAATTCATACCGACAGGCCACAATAGCCTGAAATGCGCCTTACACAATTACTGCAATTAAAACATTCCTACCATAATTTTCTGTGTATGTAGGTGGTCGTAATTTACAAAAACTTTAAAACAAAAAGTGTTGTGGAATGGAAAACTGTATAAATGTAATTGCAGCTTTGTTAGTATTAATTAACAATGACTTAAAAAACGTATAACGTAACGTATACCGTCCACATCAATTAAACCTTCACAAGTCGTATAACCTCACCTAAGGATCGTGCTGGAACATTGTTGCTTTAATAAAGTGTTAACAAGTTATTAAAACAACTAGAACCAGTAAGTAAGCAGAAAGATTGTCGAACTCTATAATAGAAGGACAATGTTCCGATTTTGTATCATTACCACCACCCCGTTTCGTGATAATGATTCAAATCTACTTAATTACTACACCGACACATTGTTCCTAAATCACAAATAAATACTTGAACGGGGCGCACTTTACCGTAAAGGTGCTAATGACAATAGCAGAAAGAGGCTCGATACCTTAATGGTGTGGCGTCAATCACGCGAGGCAGCGTGCGAGGGGGCCATGGTAACCTTGGCAGGGGGGCACGGGCACCCTGTACCGAAGGGAGACCGACACCACCTCCAACCACAACATGCTTGACAGCCCATTGTAGTCCCAGAAGACGATCCACAGATACAACAATAACTAAGGACATAAATGTAATTGTGAAAGGATTTTTCAGCAGACAAATGCCGGTGTCGGATAGCTTGAATATTTTTGTTTTATTATTTTATATAAGGCTGAAAGTGTCGATGTTTATTTACAGCTTTCTTTTACGATAACACATCTTTAAAACATGCTGACTGAAGCCATAGATGTTATCAAGAAATATTGAAAATGTCACCTATAATATTGTCCGCACTTGGAAAATCATCTGTTATAATAATATGTGTGTACAAGGGAACTTAACAATAACATCGATAAAAACCCTATTAATTTTATTTTCCATTCGCTTTATTTGGAGGATATCCGGGTATCCAATGACTATGGGATGGGAAAGGGCTGCCGCACAGTGGTGAAATTTGCTCAAAAGTTGGCCAAAATTACGTTAAGTGTGTAATGCCTCTATATTGCTGTAGTCTGTCCAAAATAATAGTTTGAAGGTGATTTAGAAAGTAAAATTAATATTAATGTTTTAATCTAATCTTGTACTAATATTTGTTAAAAATAAGATTGGTGAAACAAATCTTCCATAGTCTATTTCCTGGAAAATTTCCGTGTGAAACCTAACGAATTTTTTCTATATCTTCTTGGCCCTCTTCAGATAAAAGACATAAAGGAACTACTGCTATCTGTACCATAATATGCCCGTGGATTAATATTCTGTGACTTATAGTTGGCATATTATACCATTGTCAGTTTTGCAAAATTTTGTTTCGGTGACGCAGTTTGACGCAGCTAATTTTGGTGTCATTTGAAAGGCATAAATATGTTCTTTCGAAATATGTAAAAGAAACGGGTTGAGTGCGATTAAGTATGAACTTTTTCACCATGTAAATAAAATAAACTGTTAAAAAATAGACTTCTATTCAAACCTATATATCTATAACAACGTAAGTAATGTTAACTGTTTAGTAATACAGAAATAATGAACTAACCTTAAGGTATAGAAAAATTATGTTTCATACCAGATATCAACTAAATGAAAGTTAAACGTCGTTGTTAAACAAAGCTCAAAATTATAATAAATTACTCAACAAGCAAAACTGTTTAAATCGAGTGCTGTGGGTATCTGAAAAAAGAGGATCAAACGTTTTAAAGGTCATTAATAGATGGCGCCATATGTCTTGTTCCTAAATAAGGTTACTAATTTAGAATCGGAGTAACTTTGTTTTTTTTAATTTTGGCCACAAAATACGTCAATTTCACCTGTGTGTGCCGGCTGGCCGCATTTAGGAGCTTAATATCGGGTCCTACAAAAAATATCTTAATATCTTGTTAGTATATAGAATACAATTGTTGGGAATGTTAATGAATGATTAATTCTATATGTTGACGTCATAGGCAGGTTTAATTCTAGGAAGTGAAGAAGTTTATTTCTATTTCTAAAATGTGAAATATTTATGGCTAGCGCGAGAGAGTGACAAGCAGCTTAACCTTTCTACTCGAACACGCCAACCTAACACCCTATAAACGATAGCCACAGTACTTGCAGCCAAATAACCCCCGTATCATATTATAGTACCTAACCGTTCATGTATTAATGATACATGAACAGATAGGTACAATTAGTGCTCTGAACTATAATATCAAAAGATTATTACGACTACTCGTATTCAACCAATCCCAAAGTAGGCAGCTTAAGGACAACTTATGTCACGATTAAGAAAATCAACGTAACTCTGTAGGGATCTAACAGACGAACGACCCATCGTTTGCGACCAATTTGCGACCCTCGACGACCGTCAACGACAGTCGTCGAGAGTCGTTCGGGGCCGCAACGACAGCCGACGACTCTCGACGACTGCCGTTGACGGTCGTTGCGTCCCCGCGCGACAGACGCAGAGGGTCGTCGGCTGTCGTTGCGGCCCCGAACGACAGCCGCTCACCGCAGTCGTCGAGGGTCGCAAACGATGGGTCGTTCGTCTGTTAGATCCCGTAGTCATGATTTCCTTATTTAGGGTAACATTCATATTCACAACATACAGGTCTGACGGCAGTCGCTCCAATGTACTAACTAAACTTGCCAAATCTTGGTTCATGGTGCAAGCGTACGTACCTACCCTGATTGGTAGAGGACAAAACGTGAGAATGAAAAAAGAAGAGATGAAAGATAAATGTTTACTACCTAATATAGCTACTGAGTTTGGATGGTATAATATATCTAAGGCCCTATATATTTCCAGTATCTTTGTTGATTCGCCTTAGTTTAGTCACCTAACCTAAACTGGATTACATCGGAAAATTCGGAAATTAATGGCTACCTAAAAGTTGATGTTAGGCCAGCAGGTCATCGTATACTATGATAATTTTGATGTTGCTTTGCCATTTATTCGTTTAGCTATCTAAAAGTGCATAAAAATATTGATACCTACTTTTAAATCTATGTAAGATGTAATAGTCACACGAGCGATTCACGTGTCGGATATTACGTAATAAACCGAAAAGAAAAATTCTTGGTCACTAGCCATAAAAGCGATTCCATTACGCTGCAATGCCAAATAGTATTTTACTACAATGTTTGTAATAGACGTATGGAATGGAAAATGTTTAATACTAGCATTACATACTATGATACTATAAACGATTTAATGTTTTCATTACTTATTTATTATAGTTAATTTTCCCGAGTGTGATTTGGCAAGTCGTTATCCTCTTAAAGCGACTACCGTCAGAGCTCCATAACCCTAAAAAAGGGATCATGAACGATTGGAACATGGTTGCATATTCATCGCAAAACCGAATTTTCAGTATCCTCTCGTTAACTTCTGCATACCGCTGAAAAGCAAACAAAAATTTCATCGAAAACGATCGATGGATGTGGCGGCGTTTGAAACCGCTCTTATACACCTTGAGTGTTTACCAATGTTATAATAAGATTTTAATCAAAATGATAAAGTCGTGCATGTTGTTCAATAAAGTAGATAGTGGAAAGCCACGGCGTCACATACTGATAACGCGATAGCGTAGGCGTTTGCGGGCCTCGGGCGGGCGCGGGCGGCCATCTGATACCAGTGGCGCATACTGGCCGATTAGGCGGTCCTGCCGCATTGACCGCTGCGGACGCCAACTATAACATGGAAATTTAATTTTAATTGCAGCTTTTTTACGCCCGTTATTCCTTGAAAAGTAGGTTAGTAATATGAATGTTTATGTAGGTCTAAGTTGGACTTTAAGTGCTTTCATAATTTTCCATTTGAGAGCAATTGAACGTCATTGTTTGAGAGGAATATTTTTAATATCCTTTTTTGTAGCAACCTTTTCCACTGGTCTAATGTTAATAAAGATAATGTTACTTATAGATTAATTACAGCAATAGGGGGGTTATGACAACTTATTTTAAAAATCTGTTCTGTAATACATACAAGTTGTAAAGAACACAAAATAAAAGACGTGTTTTATAGACTGGGCCTTTCAGGCCACAAATTCGACCTTTATTACAATATTTATTACAGAAGTTTTGTCATATTTTTACGTAAGTCCTTTTTTTTCGGAGTAGAATTTTAAGCAACGTTACCTCGAGAATAAATAAGTTCAACCCTCTTCCTATTATACTCCCCTTCATACCCGGAAAGTTAGAAGAAGAAAGGCCAGGTATTGACTTTGACCGCCTCCGTGGATCAGTGGCTAAACCGTTCGGGTATAAAAACACGGAAGTCGTGGGCACGGCGGCCGCAGTGGCCGCATCTGTTTTAAGTCTCTTGTAATAATCGCATGCGGATTATTTGTTAATATAAAAAAAAAATTAAATTAAAATTAATATTAGGTATAGAATATTATAAAACTATCTAAGAAATAAAATGAAATGTTTACTATTAGCAGAAGTATGGTTCATAATATAGTAGGGTTAGTCATAAGGCTGTTGACCTGAAGGAAGCGAGCTCTGCCAAGTAAATACACTTTTTAAAGTTGAGTGTACTTTTTGAGGTTCTTCGCCCTAATCGCCCTACAGGGAATGGTGGGCGGGTATGTGCTAGCGTTCGCCTTGTGAGTCAGCTGAGGCCTTCGGCATTACTTGCTTACAATAAGCTTAAACTTAAAATGTCAGGGCTGAACTTAACCGCTTTTACTTACAATATTTATAGAAGGATTTGTTTGGTTTACCGCCACCGTTACAATATTTTACCTAGATGTGGGTATCTGAATAGGTATGCCTACATGTTACTTATAATGAATTCCACGTATTTTAACACCCGCATTGCACTTTTTCTGTATTTGCCTTTTATGTTATTTTTATTTTTGATTTACTACGTCATACTAGGTTTTTTCTTTTTTCATTCTCTTCATATTGCCGTAAGTACTGACTGATTTAGCAATTTCTATCATGGATGTGTACCTTTTTGCGCGTATGAAATTCATAGGCGCGGTCGTCGAGTAAAAGTCACAAACAGCATTTTGTTCAGGGTATGTTTGGCAGACAGTTTCGCGACCCACCTGTTGAATTGAAGGGATTGGTTTGTAATAGGCATCTGCGTACTGACTGCGGGGAGGTGTGTCAGACTTTCTTCCACTCCCTGAAGATGAAAGACGGAACGGAAGCATATGAATTAATCATTCACAGCCTTTTTGAACACTGACATGTCCGTTTTATTATTGAATTCACATTCGCAAATATTATATGGAGTTAAGAGAATGTCACCATGGGACACTGCGGTCACTTTAATCCCCGGTGCACTGAAACACCAATTACCTATATACCTATACTTAATGATTTACTATAACCTTCACTTTAAAATTATTAGATAGTAACGCACAACGATACGACCATTGTAATTGTAGAGCAATACCTTCATAAATATACAATGCAGCCAAATTAGGCATAAGATTATTTTGAGACAGTCGTCTGAATTTAGCCAAAGAATGTGCCAACTATAGTCTGTCTAGTCTGGTTCACTATTACAAGGCGTTACCTAGAAAAGTTAGAATTATTAAAAAATACAAATGAGAAAACCGGTTTGTTTGCATATACTCGTATATAGCCGTTAATATCACATTTACGTTTCTAGGAAAAGTAATTTTTTGATGGCTGTATGTAGGTATTATTGTTTGCTGACCGTTAATAGTCAATAGATTTCATCGTAAAATATGGTGTATTTGGTAGTATTGCAACTATCATCGATCAAGGGTTCAACAACGTGTTATTAATGGCTGAATAAAGTATCTACAAATATTCCTTTATTACACTTAGATTACCTACACACATGCCGTATTTACACGCCTTTGATGTTTGTACCTACATCCCATTAGCATTAATACATTTTTTATTCATAGTCTTCAAATGATGTTTGCTCTGTATGTAAGGTACTCTTATGTGGAATCAATATGCGGGGGTAGGACAGACTATATACTTGTTAGTAGACGTAATAGTCGACGAACGATCACTAATGATTTTTCCAGATACCCAAAGTCCAACATTTTTAATATAATAGTTATAGACCACTGAAGTAACATTAATCTATCATTCATGAACCTATCAACAAAATTGGTTTTATGTAGCTCAGTAATACAATTAACAAATATTTTTACAGTCAGGTAAAATGCCTAGATGTTATCGAGATTCGTGTATTGTCCCGTAATTAATCATCATGATAGAAGCTGTTGCGTTGTACAATGAAAACCACCGGGTCATTGTGGTTCAATGTTAGCAGTGCTTAAAGCCCTGAATTCAATTATATGTCAGGTATCTTGACTTGACTAGCTTGGATTACTTGTATAAATTGGATAGTTATTAAAGTTGTTTCCTGTATTACAGAATAACGATCACCATAATTTCACAATCTACATATTATTATGATTTATTACATTTGTTAAGAAGCTACCTATGTAACAATTTGTATTCTTGCAAAATAAATATTTGATTTCATTTGAGGATATTTTCTATTTTTAGGTGAAGATGTCATACATCGAAATATATAACGAAAACATCCGGGACCTTCTAAACCCGAGTGCGGGTCCATTGGAGCTTCGTGACGAGGGCGGCAGCGGCGCGCCGGTGGTGGCGGGTCTGAGCGAGGTCCGCGCGAACAGCGCAGCCCATGTCAGCGAGCTGCTCGCCCGCGGTGACCGCGCGCGCACCGCCGAGCCCACGCATGCCAACCAGCACTCGTCTAGAGGACACGCATTACTAAGGTACAGAGAATAAGGCTGTCCAACGAAGCGGAGTGAGGCAGCAGAGCGGAGGAAAAAGCCAGCATTGACAATAGTATTGCTCAAATTCCTCGCTCAGAGATTCTCACGAGAGAGCGGATTCTCCGCTCCGCTCTCACGTTCCGCGCCTGTAGTCAGGCAGAAAAAGAAGCTAAAGACACCCACCCTAAGAAAATACTACTCAGCGTAGAAGAGGCAGCTTAGGGCTTGGAGGGGAAATGCAATCTAAGTGGCGTTCACAATAAATCAGAATTGGTAGCTCTTTAAAGTAATATTGTCCATGACAGTATTGTAGAAGCTTGGACCTGGAAAACATCATTATAAGCTTGAATATAGGAGCACTAGGTGAGAGAATACTCCTGGCGAGGTCGGACCTCGCACCTAGAAGTAGAACTGTACATAAAAAAGCCCTCTAGAAATTAGAAGCGGTAGTACGTGTTGCAAAAGCTTCCTTTATCTATAAAGATTTATTGGAAGCTTAATGATGTACATAGATGGCAGCAAAAGTTGGTGATGGCGGATTTGAGCGACACCTTAACAGCTAGTTTATTAAGGTAGACAGTATTATCATGATCATCTGGACAAAATTTGTGTTTTTGATCTTGATGTTTTAGATCATAGATGGTTACTTGGTAAAACTAATGCATATATCAGCTTAAACATGAGGTAGAGATACTGATATAGAGATAGTTTTCTAAAAGTTTAATTCATTGTTATTACAATTCTCAGCGTGACAGTAAGCAGACAAGTGGAGGGTGGCGTGCAGCGCGGGCGGCTATTCCTCATCGACCTGGCGGGGTCGGAGCGCGCTGGCCTGCGCGCGCGCAGGCTAGAGGGAGCGCATATCAACCGCTCACTTCTAGCTCTCGGAAACTGCATCATGGCGCTGTCAGGCGGTGCCAGGTATTGATAACATTTGAGATATGGTATGCGTCGAGCAAGAGCCAGTGCCCACCATTGTGACGATGACATCATGTATATTATAGAGGCTTTTGCCCTGCAGTGGGACATTAAATAGGGTATACTTTTGTAGTGTCACGGAATGTAAGGTGTGGGGATAGGAACGAAGGAAGCGGAAAACAGAAAACCTATAAACGGGTAACATGAAAGAAGAAACAGTGAAAGTAGAAGAAAGTCCTGACTTATTTTGTCCATACCATTAAAACGTTTATGATTTCAACAGAAGTAATGGATATAATGTGACCATAGCAGGATAGAATGAGCACAAAGTGCTTCATTTATGATAACACAATAAAAAAAAAATTCACTGAATTAAAACTCTACACTTATTATTTGGAAGCTACAGTTTTTGACGTAAAAATTAGTGTATAGTAGGTTTTAATATATTTGTAACTATGTTGATGTTGATTTTACCTAATGGTCAAACAAAAGCATCCATATTTTTCCGTAAAATATCCGCCACGAGTAGATAGCGTGATTTAACATGTTTTTCTATTAGCACGAACACATTACGTGATGGTAATGTATCTTATATACCTAATCGTTATTGCATTATATCTGTAATATCCTGAAATTATACATATTTGTGTGTATCGTCAACAACGTGTTCTATGGTATGGCAATACGAAGATGCATGAATAACAGTTTTTTTCATCTATTAAAAATCCTTTCGGTTAAGTAACTTTCCTCGCTAAATTTCCCTTTGCAATAATTAAAACATAGTAGTGCCTTCTTATAATCTTACAATCTCTGACTTATTAAATGGAAGTTAGTTGATAGAGTGAGGCGACGATCCAGCGCGAAAACGTCACTAGTGCCCTAGGGACCTTTTAATCTCTATGGACGAGGATCTTCATCGGTGCTGTAGATTCCCATAAACAGCGAACGATTTGTTTTTGTTTTTCTTATGCAACAAGGTACGTGAACTACCGCGACTCGAAGCTGACGCGACTCCTGCGCGAGGTGCTGGGCGGGCGCTGCCGCACCGCCATGGTCGCGCACGTGGCGCCCGGCGCCGCGCAGCGCGAGACCACGCGCTCCACCCTGCACTACGCGCAGCGCGCCTCCTCCATCACTAACCGGGTACGGTTCTTTAGGGTCACCATCTCAAAGGTGGAGAACCAAACTAAAATCCGTATAGCGCGGTACCGCGAGACCACGCGCTCCACAGAACATGCGGGCTGTATTAAGCGCGGTGCGCCTCCTTCATTACTTTCTATCTTGTGACTACTCTGTTCATTATGACTCTAAGTAGGGTAGAAGGTGGGGTGGGGAAGTAAGTGAGGTTAGGAGGGGAGGCAAGTGAGGTTAAGGAGTTAATGTATTTTGCGTTAGGAATCCATGTAGAATATTAAACGATCTTCTTTAAGTCAACTGTTACAGGACCAGCTACGGTATGCTAAGGATCGACTTGACTTAAAAAAGCATAATAATAAAAGATACTTGAAACGACGAGATACAATTAACAAAGTATCCATTGGTCTGTTGTTGCGTTTGAAACTAAGGAAAGTTCGCTTATGCTATTTACAATTTAAGGTGGAACGCGAATTGGTAGAGACGCCGATGCATATGTCTCAGTACCGAAGCGTCATTAATGAGCTGCGTGAGGAGATATCTCGGCTGAAGTCCAAAATGAAAGATAGCTCCAGGTAATATTTACCATCTTTATTGTAAATTTTCAATTTAAAGCACTCGTAGTTCGTTTGTTAATGTTTGGCAGCAATTGCTTATCCAATAGCACTTTCACAAGGAAATATAGGTTCTCCTTTTTGGAAAATACTTTGACTCAGTATGAAGTTTGGAAGTTTGGCAGTGTAAAATACCCCCGTGGCTAAGAAAGCACGTGCCTATCTCTTTTCGGTTGTATTAGACTGCTGTACCATGCTACGAGAGTGAAAAATGGCCATTGCTTGCGCATTTGTGCTTTATATTATAGCCGGCATAATTGGTTGATCGTACCAGCACATCCTAAATTCGTGATTCGTATTATATTGTTCCTACAGGTCAAAAGAGGATCTGGTATGTCAGCATAAAGAAGAAGAAATGAGTAAAGAAGAGAGCGAAGAAAGTGCCGCTCATTTGAAATCCCTCCGTGAAGCAATCGTGACGACCTTCAAGCAGCAGATGCGGCTACGACGACGGCTGATGGAGCTGGATAGTCACCTGCTGGGACTGGCACTGGACGCCGAGCGGCAGCATGCTACCATTTCCCACTGGGAAGCGCGCTTTAATAGGCTTTACAAGCCCATCAGCCTAGCGGGCTCGCGGCTTAGCACACAACAGAGCTACAGGTTTGCCAACGCCAACTTTTTTTTGTTACCTACTCTTCTAGAATTTTTCCTGATGTAAAGAGCCTTCTCTGACATACAAGTATATTTTTTGGTTATTTGCAAGAACAATCTTCCCAATATTTTTAAGATCTATAGAACCGACTACGTATTCACTGTTAGCTAAAGGCTAAGGAAGTAGTAGCACAAGGTGGATAAATGAAATTAGAGAATAAAAACATTTATGACAATAACTCGCTTGACGTAACTTATTAGGTGTTCAGACATCAGACACATCCTTTCTCGTTCTATTAAAAAAACAAAATTGAGTTTTAGAAAAGGATAAAATCTAAGGTCGTGCTGCCAGATGTGGTTACCCTTACGGCCGCCACTGTAGTTTATTTAAATGGCATTGTGCATCATAGGTGGTACTGGACTGTCGAGCAGCAGCAGTAGGGTGCCCCTGGGTGACAGCACACAAAATAGACGGAGCGGTCGTTAAGACGCCCCCAGTATGGAATCAGTACACTTTCTAAGAAGCGCAGGAACTTACGATTCCGTGCATAGAATCACACTTTCTTAGAAGCACAGGAATGTGTGATTCCATGCTGGCAGATGTTAGTTCAGCCCTTTAGCCCTTACGGCCCCTTCTGGAGCTTATTCATATGGCGTTGTGCATCAGAGGTGGTACTGGGCTGTCGAGCAGCAGTAGCAGCGTCGGCGGCAGCGAGCGCGCCGAGGCGGAGGTGGCGGTGGAGCAGGCGTGGGCAGAGCTCGCGGCCGTGGAGCGCGAGCAGGAGTCCGCGCGCGCTGAGCGCGAGCGCGTCGAGCGCCAGCTGGAGCAGGTGCGCCTGCGCGGCGCGCAACTAGAGCAGGTACGCACCTGGACGGGTGTTGATATTTCAGTAGGGTACCCCACATAGCAAATACTAAATGCAGATAGAATAAAAATGTGCTAATTATGTGATACCTTACATGTTTCTATAATTATAAATTATGTCCGTCTGGAAAGAATGACCCTCTCACAGTAGTACTTTGCTATTGCGCTTCATCCAGTGATTGAGAGTGCCGAAAGTCCTTACTATCCCTCCCTGTTCCTGCTCCCATCTCAGGGTTATGGGGGGTGGGCCCCCTCCCATAACTCTCAACTTTCACCCTCCCTTCATATTCTTTTCTCAGAGGCAGGCAACGCAATAACATAATTGCAGTCACATAGTCGCAGGTGTCTGTAGGCAGTAGTGATTAGGTACATACCATCAGGGACATCTTATGGCAAATGAGCAAGTATGACAGTACTCGTTCATCTGCATTCTTTTTCCTAATTATAAGATTGTAAGATGTAAGTAAATAATACTCGTGACCCAGGAGCTCCCAGCACGCATCAGCAGCGGGCCGGAGCGCGAAGTCCTGGCCCTCGTGTGTCGCGTGCATGAGCTGGAGGCGGACAAGCTGGCGCTGCAGGGCGAGCGGGCGGCGCGCGCGCACGAGCTGCGCCGCCGCGACCTCGCGCTGCAGCGCCGCGACGCCCAGCGACGGCTCACCGACGAGATCATCACGCGACAACGACGTGCGCTTGAAGGTGTGATAGTTGCCAGTCAACAGATAATAATAAATAAATAGAAAATAAATAAATAACTCTGGACATTATTCACACAGCGCCATCTAGCCCCATACTAAGCATTAGCTTGTGCTATGGATGCCAGACAACAGATAAACATTACTTAGTTATATACTTTTTTTTGTAAATACATACATATTATACATAGAAACACCCAGACCGATACAAACAGACAATATGTTCATGCACACAAGTGTTTGTACCGTGCGGGGATCGAACCCGCGACCTCTGGTGTAATAGACGACTTCTCGACCATTACAAAAAAATGGCTCGTCAAATAGCCTAAGATATAGCCGGCGTGCGAGCTCCAAAGAATCGGAGGAGAGGAAGTATTTGCAGCACCCGATCCGCACTCTCCTGTTATAATACCTACGCGTCAACTTAATTGGCTTGTCTGAACATCATACGCCAACCTGTGCAGAGTACAAATGTAGGTGTCAGAGGAGTGCAGACGCGCCCCGCATCCGCGCAAATGACGCTCGCAGCTAACTTCAGACAAGCCAATTAAGTTGATGGGGACTGTACACTAGATGTGAATTATGCAGTTACCTATTAACAGATGTAGCCTGCCCTGCCCGCCAGCTTCGAAGAATCAAGGGAGAAAAAGCGGGCAGGTTTTACCGCCCCGATCCGGACTCTCTCGTTACCAGTGTAAATCACAACTCATGCATTCCGTACACTTATCTAAAGATCCCTTATCTATTAGCAAGAAGCAAAAAGCGTTGGATCGTTTTAAAAAAAAGTAATAGGTACTAACTTCATATATAACAGCTTATGTTGATGTTGAGCAACTCTCTGGAGCAAAACTCTAAAAAGAACCAAAGCTTGGAGCTCGAGAGCGGACTGTAAGATTGAACTGAGATGATAGAGTCGATGTCGCGTATTACAATCCGACAGCGCAAAATTATATCAATTAGGATTATGACTAAACAAACACTGTCGTTACGTGGTCGTTACCATTGTAACGATGACTTCATTTTTAACAGACTTTTATTAGCTTCACTAGATTTAATCAAGGACTCTGTTTTAATGTCTGATATTAAAAGACTTTATACATACGTACTGGAACATAATCCGTCTTCTTAAATATTATCTCAATGTTTTTCATAGAAATGGGTATCGGCGTACCACCAGAACTGGGGCAGCTTTACGAGCTGTACCAGCAGGAGATCCACGCCGCCACCTACACCGAGAGCAACGACGTGTACACGCCTCCATACAGGCTGCCACCCATATCCACCAGGTAGAGTATAAATAAATATTTGACAACTTTGATTTGACCCTGAAGAAATTAGCGTAAGCACTTGTGTTAAAAGTTTCGCAATCAACGAAGATAACACAAATATACAGTATGACAGGAAATGCGAGGGACATACATATTTAAACCCATAGTGGTAGTTCATGCTACCATATAACAAAATAAGTATAAATCAATATAAACTCTGGACCTGGTAAATATCTGTCAATAACCTTAGTCGAAACCTGAAAATCCGCGTAACGTGCGGGCACTCTTCCCTTCACAGTACCTATTTCGTGCACTCGTTCAAGTACGACTCAAATTGTACTGGCGTACAATTTGAGTTTGGGGCGTAACCGGCCGCTCAGATATATATATATACATAAATTATTTGGATAATTATGAAAAAAATTAAGGATATGTTTTTTTATAGCGGATTGGACTCTAAATCGGATTCTGAACACTCTCCTTAAATATGTCCCTCGGGTTACCTAACACGCTGTATACTTACTTAAATACAAACAGGACAATGATATTCACCTTATTTTGATGACTGATGTAAAGAGAAAGCAGATGTCTGCAAATAGAACGAAGACGAGTGAAAGACACGAGATGACTGATGAAAAGAGAAAAGAAACCAAATGATTGGAAATGAGACGAAGACGAGTGAACGAGACGGGTGGGATGACTGATGAGATGAGAAGAGAAAGCAGATGTTTGAAAATGGAAGGACGACGAATGAATGAGAGGGATGACTAAGAAAATGAAAAGTACTTAAATCAATCACTGATCTCCATAGACAACAATGGAGCTCAGTGACTTATGTAATAGTTATTATAGTTCTATACGCAGGTATGGAATTATATATAATAATATAGAATAATATATTTAAATAATATTGTCAGAAATACTTATTTAATATTAATTTAACTGTTAACCCAACACACGGCAACACTATTTGACGTCTGCTGTCAAATAGTTATTATAAAAGCAAGATGGTTGCCGTGTCTTGAGTCAGTCGCTCACTGGAAGCCGTGCTGTTCACTTGTGTTCTATAAGTGTTGTGAAGAAGACGGAATAAAAGTTGATTATATCGCTGAAAGGAGTTATTATTTTTCCTGACCGATTACACTTAGATGTTTGAAAATGGAACGCAGACGAGTGAATGATGGCGGACAACGACTGGGGAGGACGTGTAAAATGAATGAAAAGGACTATTTACCTGACAAACCCGTGTTTCCTTAAAACCTAGTTTACCTAGTTTTCACTATCTACAATCTCATTCACTTATAGACCGACAAACTTATCTGTTTCGGTGGCGGCGTCGCTACTGTCGTTTTAGTACTGTCATTAATGATTAAATATCGTTTTTGCATTGCGTTTCACGTAGTTCCAATTTTGGCCACCGGAACAGATAAGTTTGTCGGTCTATACGTATATTGTTGGCTTCAGCCTGTCGGAGCTGGCGTGGTCGGAGAGCTCGAGCGGGTCGGGGCGCGGCTCGAGCTCGGGCTCGGGCGGCACGCTGGCGCTCGACCACCGCCTGCCGCGCCTGGCGCCTCTACCGCGCCCTAGGACGAGATACAGGTCTGGTTATTGACAATAATACAAAAGCTTACTAGCTTTATATTCCGTATATTTATCTTATCCGCTGATTTATATCCATTAGCGAACGACTATCCCCAATTAATCTTAATAGACGCAGAACGCATCTTTAAAAAAAAACCTGCCGTACTCTTGGCGTCAATGGCCGGAGCTCAAAAAAAAATGTCCCTTATAGCCATCAGCCTATTACAATCCACTGCTGGACATGTTATTCAAAGACATATATAAATATAGCTGACCCGGTGAACTTCGTTTCACATAATATACCTCTTAATATAAACTCTTATGAACGTCGAAAATAAACCAGGTAAGAACGGTTATGTAAGCAACATTTCCAAGATGACTGGCTAATTCGTTTGGCATTTTTTGAACAAACCCAAGTGATGTTCAAAAAATTCGAACTTAACCTAGGACCCTGAGATTATTGCTCAGTGCTTAAACCACTAGACCGTATAGGTTGTAAACAGTAAAAAAATATGAGGTCAATTAGCCATATTAAGTTACACGCTAAACAAATGCATTAGGTAGGTACATATACTTATTATATCTCCAACGCACTTGTTTGTACGCAAACTTTAAAGAAAATAGCCATGAACTTGATGCGTCAATTAAGGATTAATGAGACGTTCGACATTCAATAACAAGGAATATTCCCTATGAACGTTTAATGCATAGCAGGTAAAAATAACAATTGAATGAATAATGTTGAGGTTACAACCTCAAATCGATTCATTTATCGACAGCCAATGAAATAAACATGAGTCGTGTCGTCGTCATATACGTGACCAAATGAGTGTTGACTTGTTTTGAATTTTGAACGTTTTTTAGCTTAGCAATTCGCATCACCGTGGCCATTGGCAAAATAAAATGCATAAGTTTGACAGGCACGTCAATAAAGTCATGGAGTACTCAAAGTCCTCTAACTGTTTTTACAAAACTTCCGCAAACCAAAGTTCCCTTTTTCCTTTTTAAGCACCATGGACAAATTATTATTGAATTGATTTCGAGCATGTCGCAGATAGAACAGAGATACGATGTTTATTATGAGACTCAAGGTCCAGTATAGCAAAAAAAACCTACTTCAAACAGAAAATACACTAAAACGTACCATCACAAGGATAAGCTTTCGAATCTAAAAATGAATAATTAAATCGGTACCTTCAGTATGTAAGAAGTTATGAGGTACATAACACTTTAATTTGGAACTTACACCTTTTTTGAAGTACATAATTTAAAAAATACTTTCATCAAAGTAAAAAAAAATCCTTAATTCATGTACGCTTCAAAGATGCACTTATAAATCTTCATGTCTACGAAACAATTTTTTGCATTTTAAGTAAAACTTTAGATAAAAGTGGTATTATAATCTTGATTTTGTTGGTTTAGCCAAGCGAGTGCAGCGACGATGAAGCGATACTCGAGCGACGACAGCCTCGTGATGGTGGCGGGCCGCACCGCCGACGCGCCCGCGCCGTGAGCGCCGCCTGCATTCATGTCGGCACACGTCAAAGTAACACAGGAAAACCTTTAGATGGATTTCTCCCCTGGTCTTTGAAGACCCCAAAGAAGCCTTCGATCGAAGGATCTGTCTAATAAAGTTTTATGTCGTCACTACGTAATGTAGCGGATTGTTTGCAGAAGTATGTAGATCTGGTTATGTCATTTACAATTTGGGTGTCACACGTCTTACCAGTAACACAGAATAATCGCAAGACGGGTTCCTCCCTTGATCTTTGAAGACCTCAAGAATTTGAAGTCATAATCGTCTTCAATCTGTCTAATAAAGTTTATGTCGTCATTACGTAATGTAGCGGATTGTTTGCAGAAGAATTAAGATTTGGTAGGCATGTCCTTGACAAATCGGATAGGTCAGATACTATCTGAATTTAAATTAATTTCTTAAGAGCATCTGTGAAATATATTTGTTGCTACTGCATAGTAGACCTGTAGCCGTAGTCCTAGCCTTCAGCTAAGTATTTTCGTGTTAAACCACAGCTATTTTTTATTTCAGTGTAACTTTAGATGTTGGTTATTATTACGGAAAGGTTTGAGGCAAGTGAAACAAAATTAATTGTTGATATCATCTAAACTAAAACAGGAATATTAGCCCTCAAGGTCGTCGAACTTAAGTTTCAAGGACTCGTAGCACAGTAGCAAGTCTCGTAGCAGACACATGCTACGAAATATTCTTCTAAGCTACGCGTGATTTTATGGCATTTAGCATTACATTTTATTTATTTTCCTAATGTGGATATTGATTTATAGTCTTAGTTTTTCCGCATTTTGTTGCTTTTCGAAGAATAAATGCCCTTGCATATTTCAGGATAGCACAATTAGGATAAGTTCATGCAAGGGTTTTTTACATTTAAGCCAGACTCATATTAATGAAATATCTTATCGTACATAAATATATGAATGCATGTTTTTGCATTACTTTCAAATTCCTCTAAGATAAACTGATATCTAGGTTAAGTTATGTAACACACAATTTTTTTTTATTAAAATGTAATATACTACGCGCCATAATATTTTTGCGGATCGAATGTTGTTTGGATTTTATAATTTTATTAGTCATTTTATTCATGTAGTTCATTGCAATAGTTAAGCAAATCAGTAAAATGCAGTTAGGAATGTACAATTTCGTTTTTTCCAATAAAATACATATAACCTACGTTATGGTTACGTTACGAATATGCAATAATGTCGAAACATCGAGAACACATTTAATTAGTTTGATTGTGAATACCCTTAAAGTTTGTTAATCCATCATTAAAAGGGAAAGAGAAATGTGCTGCCTATTACTTCCGCGTTTAGTATTAGTTATTTATTGAATCTAAACGAAATAGACTAGTTTTTGTGTTGTGGGAGTTACTTTAGTACACGTAATAGTTACCCAGTATTTTAGATTATCACTAAGTACTCTTGTTCTGTTTGTTGTAATAATTAGTGAGTTTGTTGTGTTTTTATTAAATAAATGTCAATCACCTCAAGTTATGTTTATTTTATGTCAAGAGTGTGGCAGCCCACGTGGGAAACTACTCAGTTTTGCCACCTTCGTTGGGTGAGAATAACCAGTTTGTATCAGTTATAAACCCGCTAGCTGGGGTGTTATGAAAATAACGGCCTTTGTCAGCTACTCATATTCTCCTGCTTTTGGCGGAGTTCGAACACGGGGGTTTTCAGCGGGAAAAGGATATCTGTGGAAGTCCTAAATAACTCTGTAGCCTCCCGGGTATAGGGTAGGCATAATTTGATAATTATAATTCCCGCTAACAAATATTTATGAGTTGTATCGTATACATAAGGGCGAAGATGGTTCAAATCTCAGTGCGGCAAAGATGGATTTTACTATGTGCGTATTACTTACTCATCACCAAGGGCGTCGCCAGCTTATGATTAAGAGGGGGGCAATTATGATTAAGGGGGGGGGCAATGGGGCAATATTATTTAGTAGGATAAATATGAACGCCGAGAGCATGAAGCGTTACCGCTTTGCGGCTAGCAACATTTGATCTCAAGGGGGGGGGGGGGGCAACTGCCCCCCCTGTCCCCCTTGGCGACGCCCTTGCTCATCACTGACAAAAGACATCGTGAGGAATCCTGCACGACTATGTTCCTATTAGCCATTGTAGTCTTACTAGCCGTGGTTCAAGGTACCTACCTACGCACCATAACTGCCCCAAACTTCAATAGGTCTAGTTCTCCTGTTAGTTACGGAACTCCGTTGCTTAGCATTGAATTTAATAAATAAACTTGCCAATTTTCGGATTATGGTGTAAGCGTACCCTTTGGAACAAGCCCTCGTTAAATGGTCAACAGGGTTGTCGACATAAAAATGAAAATATTTTTCTTTTTGACAAAACATTCTTAAATTCATGTAGTACGACTAAAAACGACAATAGTAGTAACTAATGGAAAAATTTCGAATCGTAAAATAAACTAACTTATGCGGGTTTCAGGGGGAAAATCAGGATCCTTCATAATTATAAACACATTTATTAAAATTAATATTTATATTAATGAGATTACAGTTATTTTACATTTTAACTAATATTTTCAATAAATACTTCTTCTCAATAATTTATGTTAACACACAGGTAATATTTCCATAAAATTATAAAATGCATTTCCTAGTATTTTTGGAAGCAAGTACTTACCTATACATATTTGTATATATTTGCATATTTGTATGTTGCAACACATATTATAAGATATATGCATAAAGAGGCGGATTTATTTACTGAACTTTTACAATTTAGTGTATTTTATTAACAACGTACCTATTACACGTATACGATAGGAAATACTTTCAAAAATTGGCCTCCGAAAAAAAATCGAAATATCTCCAGCACGTTAGTATTTAAGTTTATATATTTTATGCCCTCTTTGTTTATAATATGTAGGTACGTTCTGTACTCTTTTGATGATATGAGTAGTTTCTAATGATGGATATCACATTTAGATCTTTTTATTAATCATACCCCCTTTAGCATTTAAATCATACACCATAATATTATTAAATATCTACATACAATTTAAGATAATCAGGTAAGTACATACCTACCTACAATAGTATAAATTAAAATATATAATAATATAATCATTTGCAAAACTCATGCTACAAATAATATGTATTATGTAATATTTTTATATTGGACTAGCGTCTTTTTGAAATTTTCGTACAAAACAAGTCTAGATAATTTATATTCTAAGCATTAACTTAACTATGTAAAAATATAATCTCATCTCAACATACCTATAATAATACGGTAGAATTGTATATACAACCTAAAATTGTTTTATTGTAATTTAGTGTTTCTTAAATCCTACTGTTATATTTGTGAAAAAAAAAAACAACCTATTCGATAAAAGTAATACATTTACCATCTTCTGTACACAACAATGGTTTATTTGGCTAACATTTTCGTTGTTGTGACAATTTAATGACTTGCCATTGTAAATACTGAACATGAGAAAAATCCAGAAAGATAAATTTAAATGTATGTCTATGCTATGTATTATAATAGCCTAAGTTATACAATTTAAATAAAGTGCTACTGTGTCGCGTTCCCCTAAATTATTAACTAGACACGAGAATACCAGGCAAGCAGCGCAATTCCAACTATTAACATTCAGATTCATGTTACAAAAGTAAAAATATGGCCACGATATTATTAAGTTAATAAGTAACTATACACCATAGACGCAATTATCAAACTACTTGAGATTTTTATAACCTTTGCATATTTTTTTTAATAATTTGGAGTTTACTTTTTCAACTCAAACTCGTTGATTGTCATCATTGAGATGGCGCAGGCACGGGATTTTCTAACATGGTAATTTGCGTTCTTGACAATTTACCTTAAAAATGAAATCCAAAAGCAATTCATTATTTTCCTCGTATCGTATTATATATTTCAAAATCCCGGCGTCCGGCGTGTAGCGGATAAATACAGTATGAATCATCCACTTTTTCTTGGTTAACATAGTCCAATGTATTTATTGGATTTTTGGTTAAAAACTCGTCATAGGCAGTAAACAAATGTCCAGTAGATAATGTTAAAGAAGACGAACATCAAGGGGAAGAGGACCCTGGAGCGTTTGTCGATCCAGGTGGCGATCTCCTGAGGGGTCATGGTGGTCCAGGTGTGGTGCTTGGGCGGGCCGTCGGAGTCGTCGCTGCCGGCGCCCTGCACGGGCTTGCCTCCCGGGGCTGGGATCAGGTCGTCGAAGCTCTGCGTTGTTATTGTTGGGAGATTCAACGCCGACGGGAAGCTCTGAATGAAGTAAATTAGCATTTTAGACAACGAACAACTGTGTATCAAGCAGATGTTAAATTGAAGCTATTTTAACATTTGACACTGCAACCGTTACGAAAATCATTGATTGGCTGTGACTAAGGAATGCAATCCCGCACCAAAATTTCAATTGCTGGATCCCGCGGGATTGAGAGGTTCAATCCCGCGGGATCCAGGTATTTGCGGGATCCCGCAAGTTTTTTGAAAGTCATTGAGAAAAGAGAGGAATCCTGTATCATAAACGAGTCTATAAAAAATATTATTGAATGAAACTATTTATTAAGTGATCAAATCATCAATTAAACAAACTAAAAATTTCCAATGTTCCAGCTGAAAGGAACAAATCCAATTATGTCGTGATACTACATCATGTTTCCGTACGATTATATTTCATAGATACTCTTTTCTGGAACTTTTAAAACTTGGGAACAAACAGGACACTATAACAGCACCTTATCATCAGCCTGTTACAGTCCACCGCTGGACACAGGTCTCCCAATGCTCGCCACTTTGTTTGATCATTAGGTAGGTACCGAACACAACATCTTTTTTGCGGAGGAGAACGTTTCTTCTACTCACCATAGCCGTAAGCTAGCGACGCCTGCGGCCGTCTGTGAGTTGAGGCTCGGGACTAAAGCCGTTCGTCCCACTTCCCACTAAACTCCCCCGGATTCCCCTTCACACCCGATTAGAACGAACCGTCAATCTGTCGCTATTGACCAGTCCACCGAACACAACACCTAACTATATAAAATCTATTTCTGTCAATCATCAATCAATCAAATGTATGTCGCTGCGCAGTCCCGCAAATCCCGCACGATTTAGGCGCGGGACTGGTCCCGCAAAAATGGTGCGGGATCCAGGTATTTCGGGATCCCGGTATCCCGGTATTGCATTCCCTAGCTGTGACCCTTCAGAATGATAAATCCGTGGAAAAGTAAATACGTTTTATTTGTTTTAAATATGTCTGAAACGTAAAGTTCATTACTGATCCTTCTTTGTAAGTATCATAAGCATTTCTTGTTAGATTTGCTGTAGTTTAAGATAATAGTTAAGAATTGATCGCGATAAAACGCTCGACGCTCGGAGAAAGAGAAGATAGGATTATGCAGTGGGATCCCAGGCACTCAATAAAACATGAAATGATAAAACAACACAATAAACTGCTTGCATGTTGACTTACGTGGACCGTGAGGTAGTTGTTGTACCCCGGGCCGGCCGGATCGGAGCTGTGGTCCTGGTTGAGCGACGTGCACGAACGCGACTTGGTGAGCTGCGGCGACGACTGCTGCAGCTCCTTCTGCATCTCCTTGCGAGCCAAACGAGGCGTCAGCGTGCTCTTAAGTATGTACTTGCTATTCACCTTCTTCAAATTTACCACTTTCCTGAAAATAATAGGCAGAGAATCAATACAAACTCAAGGAATCATAAAACATTTAGTTGATAATTCGTGCAAAATTAACAACGCGTCTGAAAGAAAGACAGTCTTTAGTCTGTAAATGATGATGATAGACGTCATTATCAACGATAAAGAACATTTTAGCCACATTAATTTATAGTCTATACGATAGAGTGAATAAACAATGTGCGTAATTGAGGTAAAGCCAATTAAACATCATGTAACCGCGAGAAACAACACCAATTAGTCATTTTTATCAGCTCCAAGCTGATGAACTGAAATTTGTAGTAGGTAATCAATCTTCATTATGTAAATTGGTAGTCGGTCTAGTGTTCCTCACGGTTGTCAGGTTTATTAATTCTTACCGATATATATATAAAGACTAGGCCTGACATATAGATAACACGGAACCACTGAAGACTGATTACAATAACGTAGTTTTCTTTTATTACGTAGGTAATAAAAAGGGCGTACCTATTTACATAGTACAATTTCGAATTTAAGAAAGTGACATGTGCTATTCGCTTAAAAATATACCTATTTCAAACTAAAACTCAATTAATAATATTTGTATTCTGATGACGTGTACTTGTTAATATACAAGCCGCCTCACGTACCTATATAATACATGCTTTGAAGTGAATGAAAATATTATGCATTTATTAGTTAAATTGATGGTGTCCTGGTAAATTTTATGATGTACCTTCCCCGAGATAAGAAGTTCTCCAGCAAAGAATTGCAAATTTTCCCTTTAAAAATCCAGTGATTATTTTAAAAGTTTGACTTAAATCTACTACTTAAAACCATTTTTCTTCTATTTTAAGATGTGTGCATGGAATTAATCTATGCATGAGCTGATAAGATGTTTGCCACAGTACAATTAATCCTTGATGTGTACAGAGAATTAAAAACTTACTTTCTGCGCCATATGGTGTTGACGAAAGCAAACTCCACAAGCGCAGAGAAGATGAAACCAGTGCACGCCAAGAACCAAATTTCACTTGCTTTGATGTACGAGACCTTTGGAAGCGTCTTCGCCTGAGAAGACGCCAAAGTGATGAAAGACAACATAGTGCTGGTACCTGAAATAGACATATATAATTTTGCTTAATATTTAGTTTGAAAACTCTTATAATAATATAATTATCCTGATCGTTACACCCACTCTGAAATGATAATCAACGGTTGATGCGTGTATATGCAATCTGTATCGTAAAAATGAAGTAATTTTTATTAATAGTCTGATATATAATATCCCACTATATGACAAAGATTAAAGGGTTTCAAAGTTCGTGGGAGAACACTTGATAACCGGTAGGTACCTACCTACAAGAAAACCTATTCTTTATATTAAAAATTATACCTGTTTCTATTAATATATGAACAATTTAAAATAGTTCGTGATATAAAACTGTTTAGATATCAAAATGATTGGTTTTTTAAAACCTAAGTTTATCGCGAATTGATATAACTTTAGTTTCAATAATATTTGAATACCAGTGACCACTTCGAGACCTACATTACGGTCATCTGATTCTTTCTAGTCGTAATTAAAAGCCACCTCGACACATTTTTATTGGGTTATTTACTCGAGCAAGATATGGCGTTATCTGAATGCAACCTGTTATAATTAGTTCATAGATCTATGAGCCTATAACATCTTAAGGTATTTCAATAAATTTCTATAGCTTCACGAATTGATTTTCCTGTGACATGCAATAAAGAATTTGATTTGAATTGATATTTTAATTTGATAAAATATTCTCCTACTAATAATAATAATAATGTCGTATAAGGTAATAATAAAGTATAATAAAACCTGTTCTGTAAATAATAAAGGATTTTTTTAAATCTGAACTATCAGGTCAATATTTTTATAACATTAATAATAATTAAAACACAAACAACATGCATATTTGGCGTAAATGACTTTTAACGTACTCTTTAATATCTGTCTTCGTGAATGGCACATATGA
Source organism: Mecyna flavalis (assembly GCA_949319885.1). Taxonomy (NCBI): domain Eukaryota; kingdom Metazoa; phylum Arthropoda; class Insecta; order Lepidoptera; family Crambidae; genus Mecyna; species Mecyna flavalis. Next base: position 8,906,192 of record OX439435.1, on the reverse strand, counting down.
AGACCCAGAGACATGAGACTGCTACAAACTCCACAGACTAAATACCAATATTTCTCTATGACAAACTCCCACGTGAGCTCGATGATACATTTATTTAATTTTTATCCCTATTTTAGTCATGCTCTTACGAAGCATTAAGGGTTTATTGCGTATGTGATAACATACGACCGCATACAACTATTTATCAGTAGAATAAGTACCTACGTAGTAATTTCTTTTCCTGTATGACAAACCACTTAATCTGGTGGCTGAGGTTTCCAAGCTGCCTCGCAAAATACTACATAGTTTTAATGAATTCCATTTGACGATAACATCAGATTCCGAAGCATGGTGGAACATTAAATCTGAATTCCTATCAAAATGCAAAATGTTAGCTTTTGGGATCATTGCGAAGAATGGAATAACGGCCAACGCACTATGATCGCTTGCGTTATTGACTTGTAGGTAAGCTGTTTTAAACAAACAAATGCTACGGTTTTTTCTTACCAAGCGTAATCCTAGGAGCGGCGGCATCTGCTTGCAGCCAGAAAGTGACCCAAGACATGGCGACTATCATCATGGACGGGATGAAGTAGTCCATGAGGTAATAGCCAACTTCTCGCCCGAGCTTGAATGTGAACCGCAGCGCGCTGTAGTTTCCCGCTGCAAGCGCAACAATTGTTGTTAAACTTGTTCCATAAAGGGGCCATTCAGGTCTCTGACGTCACCATAACATCAATCATCTTAGTAACTCTGGTTGAATAGACTCAAAATTGTATATACTTTGTAGAAATATAATTATTCCGTTTCGTGCGTATCGGATTAGTCGTTCAAGTAAAATATGAAGAAAACAATACATAGGTATGTAGTAATCATTTTAACTATTCTTTCTAAACGTTAAAAGAACTTGCCTTTATTTAATCAAAATCGTGAATTTTCTCTGTTACTTTACTTTATAAATAGACATTATCCATTTATAAAAAAAACCTGAAAACAGGAAACCATGTATTTAGGATGTAATCATCTATTTAACGATGCATCACTCTGAAACACGATGAATATTTATGGTGACTTCAGAATAGCCCCTTAGATAAAATTCATGGAAACGACACGAACAAAGAAAATGACATTACATCTACCTCCCCCTAGTCGCATATTCATGATGTCTCCGCGAACCACGGACTCGTTGGTCCAGTAGTCTATCAGGGAGTACTCGGTCAGATGCAACTCAGAAGACAGGCGAACTGGGTTATCCCTTTCCCACATGATGCGTAAAATGGAAGCGTTGTATTTCCCTGAAACACATTTGATTTGTTAGGTTTTACCTCAGTGAACCAAGTAGTGATTCATGTTATCATCAGTTCTTGATCTTCCTTAATCGAGAGCGCTGTCTCGACCGGTGGGTTTTGTAGAGTAACAAAACAAAAGCAAACAAGGCGACAACTTACGCTACATCTGAAAGGATACATCAAACGTTTTTTTTATGTCAGAGGCGGCAAACGAGCCAGCGGGTAGCCTGATAGTAAGCAATATAGTAAGCAAAAATGCCCATGGACATCTGCGACACCAGAGGGATCGCTGATGCGTTGCCGGCCTTTCAAGAGAGAGTACGCTAGTACTCTGCCTACATCACTAGTGTATGTTGTGTGGTATGAAACAAATATTATATTTATTTTGTAATCAGTTCGTCATAACATAGGTATAAGTTACACCAATACCGATCGTAATCCCTCTTATTACAGAACGTGGTTTAAAAATTAAACCGAGCTTAGTACTACACTAACTCCTGACTAAAAATCAAACGCTATTACAAAATGAAGTTTTACTTCATTTCGAGGACTAAAGTTAGACCCAAGAAAGTCCGCCGATGCCCCTAGTTTTACTATGGACTAACTTTCAAACGTCAAAACGATAACACTAAAAATTTCGCTCCGTTCTACGTATAGAAAGACAGTTTTTGAAAAGAATCACTTAATTTGTGAACAGAAAATTAAAAATATATGTTACTTTTTCTTACATTACTAAAACACATTTTGAATTAAAGAATTATTATTTTTACTATCTTATTTAAAGATTTTAAAACATGTCATAAAACAAAGTCTTATAAAATGAAACGCACTGAACGAGTTAGTACCAGTAAATTATTCTTATGTTGGTATTTGTTTTGTAATAAGGAATATAGTCCGGACTTCGTACCTGTACTAACTAGTACAGATCTAAACCTGTTTTAACGATTGTTTTTTGTAATAAGAGGGATTATGTTTTATTTAAAAATGACTGCTACGTATTTTTGTGAGTGGATTTAATGAAGGCATCGTTTTAATGATCACTTAAAAATGTCTTACAGCTCTCTAAGTTCATGGAGCACGTTTGATCATCAAAGGGAAACTTTTGCAGGTTCATCCAGCAATACAGCACGGCCTGCATGCGGCGACTGAAGAGCACCTCTCCGTCGGGCGCGATGGAGATGAGCACGTCCTTGCTGTCGGTGCCCATGAGGCTGGACGACTGCTCGTTCGACATGTACAGGTGCGGCACCCACACCCGCTGCCGCAGATCATTCTCGCCGATGATCTTCGAGCGCTCTGGAGAGTACAAAGCGTATGCTAGGCGGGGATCTGTCCACCGCAGTTGTAGGAGGAAGTGTAGCTTGAAGTTCTGGAAAGAGGAAACACGTTACATATTAGGTGCTCAATTCCTCAATTGAAAACGAGAGAATAAAATATGCTTGTGCAGTTATGGCTAGCTTTATTTCCAGTCATTGCCCAAAAATGTTACTTATTCAGTGCTCCAACGATTTAAAAAGCTATCTACTATCAACTATCAACCATCATTTAATTTATGGATATCATAAAATGTCACATTTCAGGAGAAATGGAAATATTCATAGTATGCACTAATACAATACAAGTATCAGTAATATGAGACGGTTAGATGGTTTGCGGTCAAAAGCATTTATCGCTATAAAAATTAGTTTCGAGACAATTCGTACCCAGACCAGACGAGTGACTAAAATAGATGAGTGTTTTAATTTAACGTCCGTACACGCCATGTAGATGTTGAATTAATTAATGAAGTAGTTGATCGCGCTTATATCAACCGAAACGACATTCTGTTCTGCTCGTAAGCTAGTGTTACGATATTAGATGCTGATTGACAATTTAACATCTGTCACGCTATGTAAACATTGAATTAATTGATGTAGTCGTTGATCACACGATGGATAACAAAGATATATTAAACTCTTAATTGGTGTCACAATTTCAGAAGACAATTGAGAATTTACGGACAAAAAAGCTTGAGGTACCTCAGTTCCAATTTCATGTTTATACAGACTTTACTGATAGAATATGAAAAATAACAACAAAATTATTTTTTTATTTTGGAAATTGTTATAATATCAAAATATATCTGCTCCTGCTGCACATTTAACAGAAGCGACTTGCGAATGAAGCGAATAAATGATGTTGAGGATCTGCTACACAATTGACAGAAGCGACTAGCAAATGAAGCAAATAAATGATTATGAAGATACTTACCAAGTCATGCGCCTCAGCCGGTTGTATGAAGTAGACGTAGGCACTGGCGTGGACGTAGACCACGTCCCCGGTCTGGTAGGTGGGCAGCAGCAGGCGGTCGTAGCGGCACTCGTGCGCGAGCCGCGACAGGAACTCCGACTGCGTGTAACTATCGCCCTTGTCTAGCGACGGGCATTCCAGTGCCGTCGGCGACCTGATAAACAAATAAAAAAAACTTTATTAGTACCAACAATTCGACAGAAAGCAATGTTTGCAACTTCCGCACTCCCACTAGGGAGGGTCGTAGGCCTGTGTCGCAGTAATAGAGTTAAAAACATACATTTCTTTGATAATTCTTCTCCTTTTTGTGCCCTGTCCTTGCAAAGGTTGGCGACAATACTACAATGACATCTACCGCTATAACATCTCTGGCTGTGTTCCGACACTACAAAATGTGGGAGCCAGTAGGTATACTTGATCATCATATTATGTGCCTACAGTGTGGCAAGCGTGGCAGCACAGTGAGTGACGCTTCCTGGTGAATTGTCCCTCAATGGAATAGGTCACTTTTCTGCTTACCATCAAATGGATTGCGTGCTTATCTGCCAACTGACCTAGCATATAAAAAATCGAACTTTGAATTATTCAGCTTGGAATACAGTGATTAAGTATTCTTGTTTTGTATTCTCATGAGACATGAGACATGTTTATGAGCAGGCTATATCACATGTCAGTGCTTTTCTTTTTAGGAGGAAGGCATCATGGAAAAATCTGTACACTACTTAAATTATGTTTTTGGTATTTAACTAAAATACCGGGAACAATGGAGAACCACTCTATTTTTGACGACCTACGTTTCACTGAATAAGAATTCGGCTATTACACTAAATAGGTCGCTCATATATTAACATGCACAATACAGACAGTTTTGTGGTTGAACATAATAATATTATATTTGTTTGTATGGGTGTTTCCCATTATTATATGTAAGCATAAGAAGCATGTAAAAATACTAAATAACAAATCTGAATAATGTCTGAACGTTCATGCATCTTTTACAGCTCTACAGCATTCTTTAATAGTTATTTAGAACTCAAAAGTCTAAGGCAAAAGCGTAAGCGCTACTCTATATTTTTATGCATGACAAATAGCTGATGTGTTAGTGGGATACACATTACGTAGGCTATACTACATAAAAATGGCTCTACTTTTGTGCTAGGCTGTAATCCTTTATGCCGTGGTTAGTTCGAACTTAACAAACGTATTTCAAAGGTAATTAAAGGTGAGTATTAAATAGTCGACAGATCAAATGCAAATTAAATACATAGAATGGGTATTAATTATTCAACTATAAAGATTTCAACATATTATACAAATCATATGTATCAATAAAGTCGTTTTACAATAATAATAATATAATTAATTATTATTATCTATTAATAGGCTTATATTGGCAACACGCAGTCATCGCCATTCAGCGTCGCCATTGCACCGCTCGACTAAAACTCGGCTAGGTTTGTTAATCCTAGTCGAATCCTAATTATTTTTATACAAAAGCCAGTAATAGATAGTTCAATGGTAATAGACACATCCGCCAAATGGTGATGCCTTATGTTACGTCAACAAATCGTTTAATACATATATGTCTGTCGTTGTTAATACAATAGCTTGTGTGTATTTTATTAGTTATTATTCATTTTAAAGAATGGCTGAAACATGGCCCTGGACTTGCAGAATCTCCTTAAGGTAGTCATTGCTTCAGGGTTTTACGTATTTAGTAGGTACTCAGTAATTATTTAGTAGGTATTTCCGCCTATGTGCATTTATCTTGATGCATGTGTTCACAAAAAATGAGTGGCTAATAGTGAGTAACGAGGTAGGTACGCTTAAACAACACAACACCAATCAGTATAAACCAATTAAAATCTTGTCATATTTACATACTAAATTAAAGCATACACTTCATTAAAAGTAAAACAACTTGTTTTAACTCTTTAACAGGAAAAATTTCCCCTTTAATGGTCATAGTATGTACTCTACTTATTTTACTGTAAGATATGTTGTGCTGTCAACGATAGGTATTTAAATTCGTTGTGTGCTGTGAACTTGAATTTGTCTTGCTAACTCTCTACTCAAAATGTGGTTCCATATAAGTATTAGTCGTGCCCGAAATTAATCTTTTATTTTACAGAATCAGATAACTCTAATCTGTATCGTTCATTCACTTTATCCATTATTGTCTGGTAACGTGATACATTTTCGTCAATTAGTAAAATATGTGTTTTATCCTACAGTGATCTCGTTCTTTGAGCTAACATTAGCTTTAGCACATGGATATCTTGTGACCGGAATTTTAGACCAAGTACTTTCAATAACAATACCTACTTATATGTTTACGGAGACTCTATCGGGTTAATATATGGATCCTAGCAGCGTTCCACAAGGCCGTGTCGGTGCTGCACAGCAGTGCTAATATTTGTGGTGCCTGATAACATTATGAACCAATTCACCGAGATACCAACAAGATTTGCTCTTAGATTACTGCTAAGCTGTTCGCTATGTGCACATTACGAGTAGGTAGGTACACATCGACGCAAATGAAATTATCTACGTTTATTTGAAATTAATTCGAGGCGATTGAATAAAATTAGTATGGAGAATACGATTATATTCTTGTTCACACGATACAATTGAACTTATTGTGTAAGTTATTTGGTTAATTAGTTAACAGTTCTATTTAAATGCTTTAATATAAAAATAAACAAAGGCATGACAATGAGTGAATATTATTGTTATTAATGTGCTTTATCGAGATGTAAGTTTCGTAACGAAATTTATTTTATCCAACATCTCTACGTCCTGTCGACTTGTTAAACAGAACTTTAAATACTCCCATAAGTACGTCACCTCAGCTGGTGAACCAAAACAAAAAATCTGCCACAAGACGCCGCGAGATCTAAATGACCTGGCCACTAGTAAGGCCGTTTTGGTCGATTGTACAAAATTGAAAATACCTTGAAAACCTCATAAAAACTTGCAATTTACACTTATTTATTTTTTAAGTAGTAACTATTTCATATGAAATGCAACAAAAAAAGTGAACCAATAAAACACACAAAGTATAAGCTTCAACCAACATAAAATCATCATTCACTTCGGCCATACAACTGGTTTAATTCAGTTGCTCTGCAAATTTTCTTAATCACCTTCACAGTAATTAGCTTTTATGACTTCAATCATTAGAATAACCTGAAAAATTAGTCACATAATAGTGAATGCCAAGAAGTGAGAAAGAAATTACGTTACAACAAATGACTAATGATAATGATAAACTTCAGTTTCCCACATTGTCGCTTCACAAAGTCATAAGTAAATAAATAAATGAGTCATTTTGTGAGAGCTAACAGTAAGAAGTCTTTGTGGCTGTTTTAGAAGTGGTTACTGTATTTTTAATGTTGGCAATAACGGTAACTGATAACTGTCATAATAGGAAATTAAGCATAATTGAAAATCTTAAAAGAAGAAGAGAATTGGTGAGAATTGGGCGAGAAAAATCATGTTGTTTGGGTTAATTGTAAGTGACAGTCAAATATTAATACATTGAAACTATAACATTCCCTTGTGAACTCCTTCTTCCTTCTCAAATTTTGTCGACTAATTTATAACAGTTTTTTTTTTATATAGAGGCAGTCAGGATGACCTCACTCCACCTGATGGTAAGCGGAAGTGAGGTCAAAATGTAAGGTTGACTGGCTCAATAGATCATACCAATTGAGCCAGTCACCCTCACCCTGAAGGCCTGCATAGATGCCGCTTCACGTCCCGCCTGAAAAGCCCAGGATTATAGGAGGAAGGAAACACGTGAGCCGGAAGGGCATTCCATGCCCTAATGGCACGGGGCAAAAAAGATGAACTATACCTCTTGGTACGGGCCACCAGTGTCTGGTGGTGTTATAACGTTTATACGTAATATAATTATTTGTACATGTTTCTACAAACGAATCATGAATGTGATCTTGCGTTTAGCCCTCGTGTGAGCCTTTTAAGTGCCACAAGTCAAGCAAGCACCACCTCGTCCCTTTTGGGCGTGTAGAGTGGGACGCAGGCCTATAGTCCTGTTTTTTACACGGCCGCTGGGCTCGATAGCCTGCGATTATAGTGCATAAACGCATTATGCTCCTCAAATCCGGCAACACGATTCGGCTTTTCATACACAGCTCACGTTTCTAATCACCGTCCGAATTCGGCGAGCGTTGTAGTTGAGCCAATTACCCGTCATTGTTACAATGTTTTAATATCAATAATGAAGGTCCTTTCCCTGCATTGAGATATGAATAGGCTTATACTTATACTTGATGATTGCAACACCCCAACTCAAAACAAACCTTGTTTTACAACGCAAGATTACTTTTTAACTTTTTATCTTACTGTCTATTTGGTGATTCTTTTTGTCTCTTTAACGAAATCATAAGACTTTTCAGTGTTTATTTAAAGTAATCTCATATATTGTCCAAAAACAATCGAGAGGGAAGACTCCACGTCTGCTTGCTCATTTTTTACCTTGCATTGCCAATTGTAGTAGGTAATGGTGTCTTTGATCTATTTAAAATAACCGTAGCGGGAGTTGACACATGCAGCTTGTATTATCTCCACGTGTAGGTACCAATAAAATCTTAGACGTAGATTTCAAGTAATCCCTATCTACGGATGTAAACGGTATGAACTCACACTGAATGTTTGTTCATTCTTTGCTTTTAATCGTAAGATAATTCTTCCAAGTATGTTCAATGATACGGGCACGACTTTCAAGCAAGTAATTAGAAACTAGAGATCACAAACGAATTTAAAAGTTTTTTATGGATTAATCCCTTTCTAGACTTTGCGCGTGTGGATAAAATTGGTTAATGAATTGTAAGTTCTCGGGACCATAACGACGGGTTACGGGTCTCCCGTTGCTTTTAATGCTGGGATGGGGACAAAATCAACCAAATTTATGTGGGGCCTTTTGGTCCTACTTTTATACACTCCACTCGGAACTATTCGGGGTGACTAATTTCACCGACGCGATCATGTGTTGTTGTATGCGTAACCCAGTATCTCACGTGATTTCATATAAATAATAGGTAAGTAAGTTGGTAAATATTTGTTAGGCGAGCACTTTAAGTTTGTGCCTAATAAACCAATCCATCTTGCAACATGTTGGCGGAAACGGCTTTGATAACATTGCTCCTCTGTACCTTATACATCAAAGTCTTCAAAAAAGAGTCATAAATAAATTAGATATTACCTACACAATGTTATCTTTCTCTGGGCAGACACTTTATGTGTACCTGTAAAGTTAATAATTTGACATACTGCGGGCACTGTGGGTGTTATTTTCTTGTATGATATTTTGGATACCTTCATCTTAATTAATGTAGTTTTAAATATTTTTCATATTATGTACAAGGGCCTTAATTTGCTTACAGCGTCATTGTGTAGTTGACAAAAGTTCACTTATTTTTAGGCCTCTGCCTCTCATTGTGCGAAAGCGGAGGCGGAAGAGGGAGCGGGCCAGCACGCAGTAGGAGCCGCGGCGGTCACCGCTTGACGCGGGCTGTAACCTGAAACCTTTCATACGTCGTATACTGGATGACTTTTTTACCGTCAGGAAAGGGAAACGCCCAAAATAGGCGGTTAAGATAGGTAACGAGAGCATTATGATTACTTTTAAAAAAATCAATTTTTTAAAAATTAATTACCCATCCTCATAAACCATCTAAAGCTAAGTTAATTCCTATCAACATAACATTTAAAAATAATGTTGTAAAAAGATTATTAAAAAACACGAAACTGACCAAAATGAATAAACATCAATAATGGTAACTATTTAATAATCTGTAAATTGAAAGCGCCCTTAATATTTATCAGTATTCATCATTCATGGTTAAAATTTTGTGCTAGTATAAACTATGTACTAGCCTTCCGCCCGCGGTTTCAACCGCGTGTAATCTCTTTTTTCAAAAAGTACCCCATGTTCACGGGAAATAATGTAGCTTTCCAACACTGAAAGAATTATTCAAATCGGTTCAGTAGTTTCAAAATTGTTATTCCCGCGGGAATGAGACGTTTCCCGTAGGAATTTTATAGCCTATGTCCTAATCCGGGTTATGTACTATATGTGTGCCAAATTTCATCTTAATCCGTTCAGCCGTTTAGGCATGATAGAGGAACAAACAAACATCCAAACATCCAGACTTTCGCATTTATAATATTAGTAAGATTAGTAATGAGGCGCTCGTGGCGCAGCTGTGACAGTGGTTCGTTAGCGATAACGAAAGTCAAGCTACCTACGCCGCGGTCGGTTAATGGATGGGTGACCATTCTGACCATATTTAGTGACATTAATTTCGAGCGTCTCCGTGCTTCGGAAGGCACGTTAAGCTGTTGGTCCCGGCTGATATTTACTATAATGTAATAATGTAGTATTAGTCGTCAAGCCTAGTCAGAGGCCATTTGGTGGCTTGATAACATCTGACATTAAGGTTGGTCACTTGCCTTACGCACCCCTCCACCAACCCGCACTAGGCCAGCGTGGTGGAGTATGGCCCACACTATCTCACAATTGAGATAAGGCCTGTGTCCCAGCAGTGGGAACGTATATAGGCTGATGATGATGATGATGAAGATTAGAAAGAAGATCTACTACCTATATTTTAATGAGGCTAAATGGTTTATAGCTTTGTTATAGCGATAGTAATTCTATACCTACTCTAGTTTTCCATGTTTGTTAATGCTGTAGATTTATTTCTAAAAAGCGATTATGAAAGACCTCTGTCTTTAAAATTTTTATATACAATATATTTAAGTAAGATTAATGTGACATTAAAATGCAAAAAAATTACACATAATATACTTAAGTAAGTGCCTATCGACATCAGGGTTTTAATTTCACATAATATAGTAAGTATATTATCAGGGTTTTAATGTCACATAATATAGTAAGTATATTATGTGACATTAAAACCCTGATTTCGATAGGCACTTACTTGTCTTAAGTATATTGTGTGTAATTTTTTTGCATTTTAATGTCACATTAATCTTACTTAAATATATTGTACATAAAAATTTTAATGTAACTTGCTAATATCTGAATTTGAAAAGCATAAAATGTAAATGTCATACAAACATAATAAACTGAAATAAATACCAACATTACTTGATAGTATTATTTTTAAGCTAAGTTTTTAGTAACTATACTTACTTAAGTATATTTTATCGTTTTAATGTAAACGCTGATATGCACAATTTTTTTCTGTCAATAAAATAAGCATTAAAAATATAGTAAGTACGTATAATACCTCCTAGACGGAATTGATCGGCAAATATACCAAAAGTACCAAAAAGTCCATAATTTAGAATTCTTCAGAATTGCGTATACGAGTATGTACTTGTATTTTTATTTGCGCTTTTCCAATAATGATTATTGATTATGACTAATTACGAAGTGTTACTTTTCATTTAGTAGAATTAATAATAAGCACCTATTTCCTACCTACCCGATAATTGGCAGTAATAAGCAGAGCATACGACGGGTGGTCACGTTCGATTAGTCACGTAAATGCCTGTTAATGAGGAATAATATCGTAAATCCTGCCAGGCAGATATAATTAAGTGTTAATTGTCAACTTCAACAAGCCATATTAGGTCGCTAAGTTTGCTCTTTTGTTAAAATATAATCCTGCTGCACCCGATACCTGTCTCGTAATTTTGACGCAAGTAGTTTGTTTACCTTTTTATAGCGATAAGCAAATATGAATGTTGATAACAAAATGTCGTCATACAATATTACATTCAGATGTTCCAACAATACAAACGATTAATGTCGATAAAGCTCATGACAAGGGATTTACGATATGAGTAGTTCATTTTGATAATATTTTATTTTTAGTTAGCTTATTTATTATTTTACCGTAACCATAAAAGAAATGGATTTAAAGATAATATCAAATAATCTAAGCTCAAAATTAACAAGCTGTGGTGGGTACGATAACGTGTCATAAGACGTAATTGTATGCTCGGTAACCCACATTGAATTCTAATAATAAACACTGATGTCAATCATAGATACAGTCAATTGCTGCATTTACGAGTAGATAAGAGTTGTAAAAATATAATTGTTTGTTTGAATGAAAATAATTAAGACTTTGTCGGAGTTTTAGGGGATTAAGAAAGAGGTGTGTGTGCGGCACTGAGCTTGTGCGGTTATTATTATATTTCTAATCAATGATCTATAAAGTTTAGTAATTGTTTATTTTTATATATTTTTTCTTTAGTATCGTAACAAATGATAACGAATGTTTATGATATTTCTTATATGTCTATTCAATCGTTAATCCTCCAATAGCACTCTTGCTATTTGTAATCAAAATAATGTTTTGGATATTTTGCAAAACCTGATGGAAAATAAGGCCAATAAATAATTATAAAGATTTTTTTCCTGATATTTACTCTGTAAAATGTATTTTTTGAAATCGCGAGTACCTTATTTCTGGTGTTTTTAGACCCATTTTTTTCAGGTAGTCTGAGATCACATTTTACAATATTATTTTCACATTTGTCATTCGGTTAGTACGACGTGCATTATATTGTTAATTTTATTATTGTATTTTTATAATTTTAAAACAATGTCTGTTTAATGTTTGATATACATTGATGTCCTAAAAAACTCATTCCAGGTGTCCCACCCTTCGCTGACCCGGCGAACGTTCTTCCAATAAATGCTGCAGACACCTAAATACATGCATCGATTTTTTTTATTATTCTATCCTTAAGTACCTATTTAACTTTAGTGATTCAATGATTTTATTGTATAACGTTTGCCATCCCGACATAAGAAAGACAGTGCCTTCAACTAACTATTATACTTAACTGCGAATAAAGAACCATTTCTAATAATTAAATTTGAATATCCGAGCTAGGTGACTTCATTTCCATGCAAAATAGTTTGAAATTTGTACCTATACTCGTAGGTATGGTCAATACAATATTGATAAACCTTTAAAACTTCCTACTGCACTATCGAAATTTCATACAGGGTATTTGGAGACCACTATAATTTTTGTATTTTTTGAAGATTCCTGCTAAAGTTCAAAACTTACAGCAAGAATTTGTTTGTTTTAATTTTAACGTGTTACTTACTAAATTTTTAAGCGGAATCGCAAGTTTGATAATTATGTAAAGTGAGTTATCAAGTGATGTTTAGGCACTTTTTACAAATGCGTATTAGGCATTCACTCTTTCATCTCATTGACAAGGTTGTGTAACGGAAATTCAGTTTGGAACGTTTGAACGATCTCGATGCAGTACTTCTAAGGTCAGTCGGCAATGGCAGTGAGACGCGCATTCATCTGCATCAGAATAGCCACTACCTACTGCGCGACGCTCGCCACACTCTTCAATTACATGTTTATCATAATATGACAATAAACATTATAAATAGAATGTGCGACTACTTTTATAATCTTGTTTATGACCTCACTTCCTGACAGGATTTGGTGAAAGATATGATCGCATTCGAAGTATCGTGATCATACTATAACAATTAAGTAAAAGTCATGCTTGCAAAATTACAAGTCGATAATAACGTAAACCAGATAATACTTGAACTAATGCGAAATATTATATGACTATAGGTAGGAAACCCATACTGTTTTGCATTGACATTCAAAGTATCACGTTCTAAGCTTTCTGTTTATTCCCATAAAGAAATGAACGAGTTAATTAAAACAAGCAAAAACTTAATTGCTAATTGCCGGTTTCAATCTCTCAATCGTAATTGGCGACGGCCGCCTTGAACCTGCAGTCATGTGACCGATGATCGCGACCGCCAATGCTGCCTACCAACTGGTTTTCTTCATTCATTCATTGCAGCATCCAATAACAGTTTACTTGCGTTCTTCACATCATAATACGACTCTATTTGCATTTAAATTGTCACCGCATCGAAGTGATAAATAAGGACACTCGCTGACATACCTACTCTTGTAGTTTTTCATAATAATATGAGTTACCTAGGTTTTCCGATTACGATATCATATAGAATAATATGTTCTGCCTAAAAATAGTTTTATCTACCCAATAAAGGAATACGGCACACTTAATAAAATTAGCATAGACAAAAAATAACTACAGTTGACGTACAAACAAACGCAAGTCAGTAAGGTAGTATGCTAATAAACTAAATTACTTGCAACAAAAGGTCAAAATCGTGTCATATAATGGACCCTTCTCGTTAAATTGCTAAGGTTGTGTAAGGTTACTCATTGTAATAGCGTTTAATCACTAGTTATTGCTTGTAAGCTCACTCACATGGCTAAGTAAGTACACTATATTTTACGAGCATGGAGGTTGTATTAAAGCAGTTTATTACTTTACAAATTTCTTTTACAAAACTTTACTTTTTAATTAGTAAATTGCCAGAAATAGTATCTTAAACCCAGGGCTTTTGCACCTTATTTTGTAACTTTCAAATTCAAATCATTATACCAAGCTTTTTAGTATGCTTAAAAGCATGGTATTATAATTTGAAAGAACTATGTTTTCCTTGTGTTGTGAGACCTTGCTTCGTGCCAAATATCCTAGGTCAATAAGAAATGTCCTATAAGTATCATTGAGCGAATTAGTATGTGTGAGGGAGAGTTCTTTTATTTGCATTGATTCACAAGGTCTTGTTATTTTTATAAAAAGAGCTTCAGACTTACATACAGCTAGAAAACCTGCCAAAATCTGTTACGGTTTCGGAGTCTTATATTTTCAGGTTCAATATAAAAAGGAATGAAAAAGTACCTATTCAAGATAATGTCACAAAATTAATTTGTTGTAATACCTATAGCGGCAAAATTTTGGGGGGACTTTACGGTGTAGTGGGACAAATACCATTGGTCTCACAATTAAATCTCACACTCGATGGCCGATCGCAAGAGGTTTTAGTGTTTAAATTCCTTCTTCTCCACAAAGGAAAGGTATATTTTAAACACAACTGAAACAGTATTCGACGATGATGGTATCGATGATGACTCAGCAAACAGATATATTGCGTCTATATACTTCAGTGGCACAAGAAAGGAAATACGTGCGAACAAATTCGCAGGTGCGTTAACGTAATGTTAAGTCGTGTCGTATCTGCACAACTGATATCGCCAAGCTCTCAATAAAACCGCAAAACAATGCACGCTGGATAACTAATAAAATAACAATATTTACACAACCATTATTTAAGGTGTTGAACATAACAAATGTATCAACACTGGTGTATTAGTCACTATAAGTGCTAAAAAAAAACAAATTTACATACACTTATAATCAGACCTTAACAAAGAGACCTCATTTTAAAAATAGGTGCAATTTATTTCGGTAATACAATTAGAATTTTAAATAAGACTGTCATAGAAAAAACAAGAGAAGGTATGTATTATTCTATCTCTTTCGTACGCGACTGTAAGAAATTTAACGTAAACGTGTACTATTAACTCAAATCCTGTACTCTCACAGAAATATTTATATATTATTTATAATATATAATTGTCGCCACTTACTTTTGTAAAATTGAGCCGAGCGAGAATGTTATATTGTTGCTTTCTTATCTGCACATTACGAGCATTTAAATGCACAAGTTTGTTATAAATATTAGCCATATCAAAATATTTTAAATAGAAAAACATTAGCTTATGGTGGTAAGCAATAATAACGGCATATTTGAACTCGGAACCACCGCCCAATGTCGTTGCTATTGTATGCATAATTGATCCTCACACATTTTAATTACTTCACGAATCAAAACACTGTTTCAAAGTAAAGGAAGATGCATATAATACATTCCTTTAATAATAAAAATTATAAATTAAATCCGATAAAGTTTATTATAGACACATAACTAGATTAAGTTGTAGTAAGCTAGTTTTATTCATATGTATAAGTTGTAACAATCGTTGGTGTGCCTTAATAAATAAATAGGATAAATAACTAGAGTTGCTCATACGTGTAGACTTTAATGACCTCCAATGGAATGTCTATATTTGTCTTAGTTCTGGCAAGCTGTCGATACAACGACTATTTCCTGTTCCGATCCTTTATCCTACACTCAAATTGCTTAGTTAACAAATTCCAGTTTTATGCACGATATCAAAAATGATAACGTATTCGTCGCATTTGTGACATGGTCTTAAATTAGATTTACAACTTCATTTCACATTATATTACCTACCAAAATTTTATATGAATGGATTTTCATTTGTTTTATTGCGCGCAATCTATATGCATTTGGAATCAAAAGCAGCTGCAAATTATGAAATGTCATAAGACTTTATAAACGATAAAGAGGTTATTCACCGAATGCACTTTATTAGAGGTCCTTCCTAGCTTTGAAGTAAGGATCAGCCCATCAATGTCCCTATATGAGGCAAAGGACTTCGTTATTGAAATCTTAACAATAAATTAATAAACAAATTTAATGTGTGTTGGTGATGAGAAAACCAAGCAGTTTTGGAAAAAATGAATTTTGCCCAAGCAGTCATTTTTCAAATTCCTTTTGGCTTTGACTTAAAACTAAGTATTTTATAATTACTTATATGTATATTACCATACAGTGTAACATGTAATCATAATACGTTGTTTGATAAATATTAACACACCATAAAAATTGTAAGACATGCGACAGATAATGCACACCAATCATCATAATCTATAACAGACCAAGTTGACCTTTGCATATTATATTAATTTTACGATAAGGAAGGTGACAAAGGCGTAAAAAAATCTTTGAATATTACTTCGCCAATATTTTATTCTTGTTATACCTACCGGATATCTTCATATCTATAAAATTAACGATAACTAGATGTTAATATTTAACTTTGAGAATCAACATACTAACTTCAACATTTGTTTTTGATTTTGTGCAATCCTTAACGGGATAAACGCTAATTTTGTAGAAGAGGTCAAACCGCTAGCTCGTCCGGCAATACATTCTTTGTAGACATCACCGTCGTATTGTTTAGTTTTCTGACCAATTTCAGATAAAAAGAATCTTAGGTAAATAATTGTCGGCACTTCGGACATAAAAAACTTAGGAAAAGGTCATTCTGTTTCCTCGCTCTGCCTTGTCAATTAACTAAAGCGAATGACAAAACGTGATTGCTTTTCGAACGCAATCTATGAAGGCTTGAAAAGAATTTATATGTTCGTACATTATTGTAAAATTTGTCGTAAAATACCGACCGTGACCGTATATTAAATAAAACAAACACATTGAAAATGGTGATGATTCCTGGGTCCACTAGCAGTACAGCCAATACAGGAGTACAGGTTTCTATTTAAAACCTTTTTGGATTTTTCGAGAAATATGGCTTAAAATATATCACACAGTCACATTATTATGAGTTATAAACTGCCATTAAATTGAATCAAACTTAAGAAAAACATCATATTAGGTATTATCTTGAATGAAATCTAGAGTCAAAAACTTTAACTTTTAGAATGAGTAAGTACAAGCAATAAATACCCATAAATTCGGTTAAGAAACGTTTACTTCCAATAAATGTGAGCAATTATCCGAAACACGGAATTTATGAGGTACGCTCAACGGTCGGTCACGGCGAATTAGCGGACCGTGGCACACAGTAGACGATGACAATTTTTGTTACGTGAGCAATCAATAAACTAGATTACCAACCTGCCTGAAATATAAGATTAAGTTGGCCAGTAGGTAAACATATGCCCAACCAATCGTCCATGGAACAGTAGTTAAGCTACTTGGGCCATAAACCCGGAGGTTGTAGGTTCGATTCCTGCGAAGGTTCTGGTTGGTGGAAAAAAAATTTAGAATCAGTCTGAGCCAACAGCTGGAATTTGGCGGCATAATAGCTTTGACTGTGTGCTGGCAATACTAATGTGGTAGCCAAATGAAATGCTCGAAGATTAGTGAAACCCACAATTTGGCATCACATGCTGTCTGGTTAATTTTCTCTAATGGAAAAGGCAGCAGTGGTCTCTCACAGGTCTGGTTCAGGTCTGTCTGCCAACTGAAGTGATGCAAAAAAACTGGAATATAGATATTTTGAAAAGATGTCGAAAGTGATGTCACAATCTCAAAATACTAAAGCAAATACTGCATCAATTACCAAACTATCCATGATAAACCATGCCCATTTCAGACCTAATGTTAGAATGAGATGGTGATATACATTCCGACATGCACAAGAAAGAGACTTAAAAAGACATCAACGCGCCACTGACTATTGAAATTTTCCTTAAATGGAATTTAAGGAAACCAATTAAAAAAATACACGATATAGTCTTCAAATAATCGTATTCATCTATTACGATAAACAGTAAACATAAACATAATACCTAAGACAATTGACTCGACCAATCATTTTGATATTGATCGCAAATCAAAAAGCATGTTTTGATTTCTTTGGAGTGGATACTCATAATATTATATAAAAATATATATATATAATAAAATTACATTGACACGTCATAGAATTCTGACGATACAAATTGCAAGGATCTAGATTAAAGGTACAGTGTAAGTATAAATATAACATTTTTTGACTCTACATACATTCAAGCCCGCATAGAAAATGTAATTACACTTAAAATGTGATACAAAAATTATACTAAATTCCAAAACAAAAAATCTATCTATATATATAAAACTCAAAGGTGACAGACTGACTGACTGACTGACATAGATACCTATCTATCAACGCACAGCCCAAACCACTGGACGGATCGGGCTGAAATTTGGCATGCAGGTAGATGTTATGACGTAGGCATCCGCTAAGAAAGGATTCCCACGGGAACCGGAACCACGCGGGTGAAACCGCGGGCCGCTAGTATTCAAATAAAATAAACGCTATTTTGTTACCTACATTCAACCTCATTATTATTTTAAAATAAATTTATAATTTCCGAGGAAGGTCATTCTATTGAAATTGTTGTTGACGTGCATTTAAAAAATTGCTATGTTATTTGCTGTCCTACGAGCAGACCTTCTGCTGGCAGGACGCAATCAATTTTATTTACAGATCTTTACCTTCAGAAAATCTAATTACCCAACTGATATACGAGATAAAGGAGTATAAGTATAACCACGACAACAACTAGCGCTGAAACATTTTTCTATTGTAAATAAAAAGAATGAGTTTCGATTGAGTTCGATTTTCGGTTTATTTAGGAAAAACCTATAACTTCATTCTCAAAGAGTTGGAGAGTTTGATACTTTTCGATCCGGCATTTTTTATAAGATCATTGGTCCGCCCAGTGACGTCTTAAGTCTATTCGGCGCCGGGGTGCAAGGCTCAGCCTGCGCCCTCGTTTTTTTTTACAATGTAGCGTAGCACCCTGGTCCACCCCCTTGGTCTCTTGGTACGTGTCCACTCAACTCTTTTATACGTATCTTTAAAAAAAGTGTAAATATTAAGAAGTTACAAGTACATCGCTATAAATATATTTCCGTATTCCCATTATCTCTTACCCATACATAATAGTCAATAAGAAACGGCAATAGCGATAATCTGTCACATTTACAGATTTTAAACAAACACAGATTGGATTTTAGACAATGAGTAATAATTTTCAACGTGGTTTATGCAGTGCAGTTAAACATTGTCACTGCGCAACCGAGCGATGATTTATCTTTAATCGATCATGTTTTTAACGAGACTTAAAACTTTACAGTTAATCATTCATTATAAATTCTGACTTTATAAAAAAGACTTTTGATTTGTTTTTATGAGGGTTCTAACGCAAAAAAGGTTTTAAAAAAAGTTTTTTATTGCAAGGCTAAGCCCTAATCGTAACTGTTGTTTGCTTAAACTGTGGCTTATACGTAACACAATTGAGCAATATTTTAAGGGTAATAATAACATTACTTATGTTAGTCTACACTTGGCGTAACTAATCTAAAATTTATAAGAAATGCATTCATTACATACATATAATATTATGTATATAGACTGACGCCTTCTTGACGGCTCTAATCTTAGATTGATGATTGAAAAATTTGATTGTTTGGGTGTATTGGAAAGGCTCCGAAACTATTAAACCGAAAACATTCTTTCTTTGGTGTAAAGCTACACTATCACCGGGTGACGTAGAGAACTTTTGATCCTGGAAATGTGAGGGGAAGGGGATATAGTTGAAAAAAGAAATTACGCGCGGGTGAAACCGCGGCGGAGGCGGCCGCTAGTTATTATATAAACAAGATTTTATAAAAGAAAATACATCTACAATAGGGATAAATTTTACATGAATATATATGTATGTATTATGACATTATCTCTACTTCTGTTACAAGCGATATACAATCAACTTAAAAAGTACATAATAATGTATGTGATAAAATATGTAGATAGAAAACCTGAGGACTATCAATCTGCACTATGGCCTTGCTTCTTATAATAGGAAAATCAATACAAGTGGTCTCTTGAAAATTCAAGAGACAACATTAGACACTCCATCACATTATACGAATTGGCTTTGACAACGAGAGTTATGACGTCACCAGGCGACAGTCAACTGCATTCAAGTATAATTTTTATCACCATTTAGTAACTCATGCGTTAAACACGACTTTGCAGTGATAAGAATACTGGCACTATTATGATGATAATACAGATATTTGCTAAGACCTTCAACATAACATTCTGACGTATTCACAAATAGGTCTAACCCTAAGTTATTTTGTACTGAGCGACAAGACTTAGGGTTTACATGTATGCTAATATAGCAATCTTTTGGCTTTATAATTTCGGCTACCCTCATTTCATGAAAAAGTTGCAAATGTATGTCAACCAAAGCCGTGTTCTACCCGATCAGATAAATAATGCTCCGTTTAATGCTGGCCATACACCATCCTTCCTATCGTCAAGTCGGCATTACGCGAATGATTGGATCAAGTCGAATTGACCATGTGTGGGCGTAGATTGGCATGTCAAGTCTTTTTGTCATGCCAATCCACGCCCACACACGGTCAATTCGACTTGATCCAATCGATCGCATCATGCCGACTTGACGATAGTAAGGATGGTGTATGGCCAGCATTATGCTACTAGTTAAAATAAAGAATATAAGGATATGGATGGATGTTTGCTACTCTTTCACGCAAAAAGATGAAAATTGACAGTAATATAATGTTGTACGTACATAAGAGTGTCATAGAGGCAATGACGTTCAATTAACGTCATTTCATAGAGGCTACAATTTATACGTAGGCAAAGCTGTTGGCGCTGGTTAACTAAATTATGTTAATACATTTAAAATAGGTACAAAGAAAACGATCTGAGTGAACACAAGCAGTCATGACGTTTGTTATTCGTCTTTATCAAAACTAAGTAGTGTGACGTACGGTTGGCTATTCAATAGCGTGGTGTGATATTTATTGTATTTTAGATTGAAATGATATAGATATTGTTAATAAAAATTGTCGGCGCGATTGATAACTTCATTTAGTACGAAATAATTGATGATTCGAATCCCTCCCCTCACTGCAAATCTGTTTATACAACAGCTATTTGTTTCAGCATAAAACCGCCTAAGCTATTTATAATGCTATTCAAAAATATTCAACAACTCAAAGATTTTTCTTTACGAGTTGTTTTACACGTAATTAGTTGTGATCATGACGATTAAAAAAGTCATAACGAATTAAGATCGTTGTCTTGGTATTTAATTTAAAATATTTACTTAATAACCCCTTGAGACTTTTTTGGTAATTAGCAATAATAATATAATAAAAACAACAACTTGCTCTTAATCTCTTTTTAAGAAGACATCAGTTTTTTATTCATATCTAGAATTTTTATAAGCCGTCATAAATCGTGTAGTGACTTATTTTTTGACTAACTTTTTATATTAATAATTAACTCTGTCTCTTAAAACTAAAACTTATATGGATTTGGGAAAAAAATTGTATAAAAGGACTTTAATTTTAATGTCGTGTGACGTATACTGTAACCGTAATAAGTACCCGCGTATTTTCAATGCTTTTTGCTGTCAAGTCAAAAATACCTCTATTATTATTATATTTTTAGTATGCCATAGCAGTTTCATATTATATAAATAGAGAACTATTGAATTGCCTACTACGAGTAGGTATAATAAAGTGTAATATACGCTATCATCATTCAGTCATACAACTAAAAATAGGACAAAGAAACAGTGTTTATTTTCGAATTCCTCTAAAAACATTAATCAGTTATAAGTTACCTATATTACATTACCAGATAAAATAAAAATCGAGACGATATCCTTTGAACGAAGCAGCAGATCAACTTACCCTAATTTTGTCAAAAGTCTCTACTGAAATAGAACTCTATGCGATAGACTAAAATGTTATTAAATGTTATTATTATTATTAAACTTATGGCTCGGCTGTAGGAATTTGTCAGATTAGTAAAGGTTGACGCTGTATTCATAGTTTGTCAGCTAAACTTATCACTAAATGTACCTTATACCCGAAAAAATTCGTGAATTTAAACCCAAGAAACGAATCATCTCCGTACTCATTCTACTTATTTAAAGATTTTCCTGCTGGTTTAGTCAAATTTACATTATAAGTTCATCAATTTTTATGTGTTATTCTGAGGGCTTGGATGAGAAATTCGTTTTCTATTCCGGTTATCTATCTAGCCTTCCGCCCGCGGTTTCACCAGCGCGTAATTTCTTTATTGAAATACACCCCCCTTCCCCCACATTTTGGGGATTAAAAAGCACCCTATGTCACCCGGGGATAGCTTACCTTTCCAACACTGAAAGAATTATTCTAATCGGTAAGTTGTATTGGACCCCATTCAATACACACAAACAAACAAACAAATCTTTCCTCGTTACAATATTAGTATAGATACACAACTTTTTTTGAGACTTTACTTATATATTTACCTATTGGGTAGTTGGTGATAGAAATATACTTTTGAATAATGAAGTGTATTTTAGATCATACTCAAGTGGTGGTGAGGTTTGAATATTACGCGATAACTCTTAATGTCACTTGTCTCACTCTTATTCTTATGTGTATGACGCTGTGAAGATTATTATGGGCTTAGTCCACTTGTACAAGGTAATCTGATATGTGGAGAAATTAATCCTAGGATAAAAGAAAATTACAAAAGAGCGTTTTACATATCTTCCTACTATCATACTTTTTATTAGTAAAATGCACGACCAAATCCACGCAAATCCGTACATTAATTATTTTTAGCCCTGATTCTTGTCACGAACTAACTAAAAACATCCTAAATCATTTGATATTCTGTGCTGCCTAGAAATAAGCCCAATCTCTCAACACAACCGATTAATTAAAAAGCAAAGTGTAAATGACAATAAAAAATACTTTGATAAGAAAAAGGCAATGCAAAAAAATGTGGTAGCCGAAGGCCATTCTATAGAGATCCTGCAAAAAGTAATGAAATTAGTTTACGGATTTGATACACAGGTGTCGAATAATAGCTTGTGTATAATGAATAACGAACTACGTTAACCCATTCGATGCCGCCTTGAAAAGTGACGACATTACGCAGATGCCGCCATACTGTAATATGCAGCCCGCCCATCGGCGGGCTCGGCATTACGATTAAGTAATCTTGCCCGCCCATGGGCGTTTTCGGCATGCAGCTATAGATTGAGATTGGAATCGTATAATATGTTCAGTTTACAAGTACTGTACGGTCTGTAAAGCGTGTATGTGCAGTTTTCTGTGTTATTGGTGGCAGTTTTATTGCTTATTAGCTGATATAGTAATGGAGTCTGAAGGTAAGGCATAATTTTCAGTTATACTGTTCTGAGATAAAGCATAATCATACTATCCTATGTATCCGATATTTTAAGCTAACATTTAAGTAGTACAATCAGAAAAATTACTTATAATCTACATTTATGGGTTTTAATAAAAAGTCAGGTGTCGTCAACTTTTTTGTACCACTTATCGGTAAAGAGATGCTCGGGTTCAGGTAGACAGTTTTTAATATTTTTATACCTCTGTATATTATGACTCAATACGCATGTCAAAGTTGTTTTATCTAAATCCATACCATAATATGTCTATTTTATATTCAGGAGCGATGAGCAAACGCCCTACATTTAGATATAAGTATCTGTGGCTGCATTGAAATGTTTACATTTTAGTGTTGGTAACCGACACTTTAATTACGTTCAAATTTCGAACGTCTTCTTTAAAAGTAAAAATTAATAGGTTTTTTCGATTATCGAATTAGTCGATTAGTAATTTTATGTTCCATTCCTATACATTTAATTCGATGCTGAAATTATAACAATCGATTTGAGAATCGAAATCAACTCGAGTCTAGATTGTTTATGGATTTTAAAAACTACAAACGTCATTTATTCAAATTGACCTACAAATTATGACATGATTTTGTACTAATTTGCTCATCGATCCTGACTATAAAATAGACATATTATCGTATGAATGAAGATAAAGTTATGTATGTGACTGTACATAATTAGTCATTAAAATACTCATGTGACTCTTTTATGAAACTCACTTCGTTCGTTTCATAAAACCACATTCGTATTTTAATGACCCTCATTATGCAGCAGTCACATAAATAACTATACTAGTCCGGTCGGCACTTTTTAAGATTTGTTTACTGGTCCGGCGGCCGGCCGGTACGTTTTGCAATACGACATTTGGGACGTTTTAGGCAAATTAAAACCCTATGTCGAAGGCAAAGGACGTTCTATCAATCAACCAAATCTGTTTTACAAATTGTGTTCCTGAGTAATTTTCCACATTTGCAATTCGAACCGTTAAACAAGGAATCGTTTCAAACAACATTAACGAATACCTTGCCTTATAAAGAACACCACTTTTACACGCTTTTATTTAATTTGTTACGAAACTATGTACGGCACATATAATAACATACGGCATTCATTGAACATCATTTAACTGTGCCTACTTTCAGGGAAACAATCCATGACAACGACCAAGTTAGATTTTGATAATAATACATTGACCCTGTAGAGGACGTCTATTATGATTAATTAAATTAAATCAGTGCCGCAATGGCATACATATTTTATGACATACATCGTTTGAAAGTGTATTTATAAAATGTTTACACCTAATATAAATCAACGCAAAAGAGGTAGCGAGCATGTCCAAACTAAATGTTACTAAAGCTTACAAAAGGTTTGTGATTTCTGAATACAAATCTTGCCCGCCCATGGGCGGGCTCGGCATGACAGTTTAGAATCGGCAATTTTTCAAAACTTCAAATATCAGCAGACCATTTGAGTTGCCAATATAATTTAATAAAACAAATCATTACACAAGATTTCATAATTTTCTGACGTTATTTCGTAAAGTTATTGCAGTTTAAAATTGACCCGCCCATGGGCGGGCTCGGCATGAGAGTTAAAATAAATTGCCCGCCGATGGGCGGGCTCGGCACTGAATGGGTTAATTTGTGTACAAATAAAGCTGAGGTTAAACAGTACCAGTACAGTAACTACCATCAACACAGAAATTAGCGAAAAAAAATATGATATTATCATTACTTGAAATAGAATGTTAAGCTACACTCATTCAAACAATGTACAATTACAGTTATTCTTTTTAAAGGTATACTATGCATATATGTATTTTGTTCTATACCAAATAAGATATCCGACGTTTTTTTCGTAGCAACTGGCACAGGGTGCATTAATTTTCGAAGAAAGGTGTTTTGAACACACGTAGGGAACCTTAGAAAACGAAACGGTTGTAGAAATAAGGCTTGATACCTTTTCGTATTGCTCCCGAATTAGGATATTTCTTCATTAAACTACTTACAAATTATTATTGGTGTCGGGAAATTGACACACTAGATCGAATTACATGATCCTCGTTACATTCAGCTGAACGCCATAAATACCCTGTGCGGTCATAACAACAATTGAAATTGATAAGTTCAACCGAGATGATATAGAGCCTATTTAAATAGGCCATGAAACTAATGAGAAACTGTCCACAATGTTAGACTTGTGGCGCCAATACGATCATATTAGAATTCAATTACAAAGAATTACAATACTTATATAAATGCATACATAATATAATACATATCGCTCCTTAAATGCAAAAGGGCCGCAAAACAAAAAATCAGCAAACCAGTTTTATTACAAAAATGTGATCTAAGCACTCGATATTTTATAGTGTAATGAAGACTCCTGCAATTTTAGCTGTTATAATTGAAAAACAGTGAGGGTGCCTCTTTTGCATTAACGCGGTTTGACCAGTAATTTCAGTGCAAAAGCGCCATATTGTGAGTTGCGACCCGACTGTAGCGAGTTTTTATAGACAAAAGGGCCACATTTTGGGTTGCTACTACTTTGCATAAAAAATCAAGTAAGTGATCGTTGTATTACTAGAGCAAAGTAGCCGCTTTTTGGTTTACTTCTGTTTTGAATAAAATAACGCACCGATATGCCTAGTACTGTTTTAAGCTTAAGTGATACTTTTGCAATACGTCCGCATTGCATAAAAAGTCATAAA
This sequence comes from Mecyna flavalis, assembly GCA_949319885.1. Taxonomy (NCBI): domain Eukaryota; kingdom Metazoa; phylum Arthropoda; class Insecta; order Lepidoptera; family Crambidae; genus Mecyna; species Mecyna flavalis. Next base: position 8,880,152 of record OX439435.1, on the reverse strand, counting down.
ATTTATCGTTGTGAATCTGAAGCAAAAAAGCTGCATTTTGATTTACTTCTATTTTGAATGAAATAATGCATGAAAATCCCTTCCTATAGTTTTATGCATAAGTGTTATTTTTGGAATACGTTGCAAAAATAAAGCAAAGAAATCGCATTTAAGTTTACTTCTGTTTCAAATAGAATAAAGCATGGAAATGTCCGATTTCTTGTATGCAAAAGCGTTAATTTTTGAATACGTCTATTTTGTACAGAATTATGCACGCGTATGTATGTCTCTTATAATAATTTTATGAATTAGTAATACTTTTGAATATGTATGTATCTGTTCTAGTCAAAACTAATATTTTTAATTTACATATCAATTTGTATTGATTTTTACTTTTTATTACATTAAAACTTAGTAAATTTTATTAAAATCTTAAGTTGTTGCTTAATATTTATAAAACAAACAATATTTATTATCATACAATGCTTTGCTTATTAACAGAATGACTATCAGAGCAAGAATAATTCTTATACTTGTGATATCAATGTTGAATCAGTCTCTCCAAGTTGTCTCAGACTGGGGAGATGCCAATTTGGTCAGCTTTAACCCCACCAAAACGCAGGCGTGTCTGTTTTCCACCAAAAAGAGCGTAACGTATCTGTCCCTTTATCTGACCGACTACAGCTCCTTGGTATGGAATTATCTTCCAACCTAAACTTTGGGAGCTACATAAGTCTGTAGCAGCATCTGCCTCTAAAAAGCTCGGAATCCTTTCCAAAGTCAGGCGCTACTTCACTGCGGAACAGCTCCTAAACCTCTACGCTCTGTAGAGGTTTAGGAGCTGTTCCGCATGTTCAAGTTGCATGGAATATTGCTGCCATCTTTGGGATGGTTTTGCTCTATACTAGTTGGCTGCTTTGGACTCTATTGAGCGGCGTGCGAAGATGCTTGTCGGTGACGATACTTTGGTCGAGAGCTTGCAGAGCCTCGATCATCGTAGGAGGATTGCTTGCCTCTCCGTATTTTACAGACTCCACTTTGGTGAGTGTGCTGCTCAGCTGCACGATTTGGTTCCACCAGCTCCGTTCCATCATCGCACTACTAGACTCAGTCAGGGATTCCATCCGTATACAGTGGAGATACCGCGCGTACGAACTAAGCGATTTGCTTCATCTTTCTTGATACGGACTGTGCGGGAGTGGAATTCTCTGTCGGGATCTATCTTTCCTACACAATACAACTTGGGGCTCTTCAAGGCCAGAATTAACGGGCTTTTCCTAAGTAAGCGCACTCCATCTTAGACCGCCTAGTTGTTTAACATCAGGTGATCAGGCATCTTTGAAGTCAATAGAAAGTTAAGTGTAGTATTATTGTGTTATTATGTATACTGACAGTATAGTAATCTATTTAAATAAAAATGAATTGCTGTTCGTTAGTCTCGCTAAAACTCGAGAACAGCTGAACCGATTTGACTAATTTTAGTCTTGAAATATTCTTGGAAGTCCAGGGAAGATTTAAAAGATGAGAAAATATGAATAAATTGCGAGGAAAATACTAAATACATAATTAAGGTTTAAATTAATAAGGTTTGCATTAAGAGGGACCTTTCCTATGTTTTTAATTTTATTCTTGATTAGTTAATTAGTGTTTTGAGTTATAGGAAAGTACAATACGGTGCTGTTAGATGTAGCTCAACCCCAACACATACAATTAATTTGATCTGCGTACGCACTGATTTGAATGCGTATACTGTAAGGTTTACTGAAGATGTTTTTTTAGAAAGTTTTTTTTTTCATTTAAAAGTAATAAATTATGCTTGTCTCAAAGTCTGAAACTCTTGCTCTGAGAAGCCTAATGTTGTTTTGTTTTTTAGGATTTAAACCATTAAAAAAAACATTTAAAAAATCTTGATTTATGAAGAAAGTGTGTATTTTTTTGAGAAAAGACACGTAATTTTGGAATAAAAGTTTTATGCAAAAGAGACATTTGTGTTATTTTTTCCACAAAGAATAAAATCACAAAAAAGTATGGATTTGTAAAAAAACTATTAAAAAGAGACGCATCCAATGATGTATAACACTAATATATAATCTTTAAAAAATATTGAAAAAATACATAAATTCGTTTTTCAAATTTTGTTTTGGCTCTCCTGTAAAAAAATAGAATTTGGGATTGCGTCCCTTTTGCATTTAATGAGCGATATATAAATATTCGTATCTCCTTTTTTTACACCACTTCTTCTGTGCGACATATAGGCGGGAAACAAGTTATGTATATATAAGTAAAAATGTTACGTTGATTTCCCACTGGGCATTGATAATATAAAACAACTAATAGAAATTAACAAACAGGTAAATGCTGAGATTCTAATTAATTTCCCATAACATGTAGAAAACTGACGATATTGGTCATGGTAGGTATAATTTAACTAAAATGGTTTTTCTTGTATGGCGGAGCTGCATGGTCATCACATCTTTAATACTAAAAGACAAAAACAAATCGTATGAACTTGCTCGATGAAAAAATAAAGTTACTAGAACCTAAATTGCGGCATGCTAACATTTCATCAAAATCGACTGGTGGAACGACGAGGTTCTTTAGAATTCATTCGCGATAAAATCCAGCCTACGAACGGGATGAATGGTTGGCAATCTCTATGTAGGAAAAAGCAAATTGCACTAGATACGAGAATTAAAAAAATACACAAGGGTAACTCTAAGAAAATAAAAAAATCGTTTCTTCCGTTTAAAAGTATCAATAAGTCTTGTGAAAATTCTAGTTTATTCTGTTCACCGTATTTACAATCGGCAGAAATTTTCAGCCTTATGTCCATGACGTAGAATTCTATTTTAATTAAGGCTTTTTAACAGACTAGGTTAGGTTAATCTGCTGCCGACCTTACATAGTTTAATAAAGACAAATTAAGAATTTAGGTGCCGTGCAGCGCATGTCGCTTGCTTGTGTTACTGGTATGAAAAATAATTCAGTTGCCACAGATACATCCCTAAATACATTTAGACACATGAAAAACAAAAATGTTCATTACATAAATGTTGGTCCTGTGTGGGATTCCCAAGTAGGTAGCTTACACATGAATTTGTGCGCGTCGATACGATAATGAAAAGTATAGAATGTTAACTGCATTAAACTCCGTTTCTATTTTGTTACAGTAGGTACATCATTTTCCATGATCTGTCAACCGAACTGAGGGTTAATAAAATTAAATCCCTTTGTGTTACATACTATCTTAGTTTAGGGATTTACCTAGATTAAGATTTTTCATTACTCGCAAACTTTCAGTTTTAGAAGAGTAAACAAACATTAATCTTCTTTTTGAAAAAATCTTACTAATTTAAATTTTAAAGATACTGTATAAAATGAGAAACCCCCAATTTAAACTTATGTTTAGTAAATCCATTTCTTGAAAAACGTTTTTTTTATGTTAATTAGTTATTCGTACAAAATGAACGAACGAACTATATCTGCCACTGCTTAAGATGGCATCAATATTGCGCATCGACTACTACAGCAGCAGATACTTAATGTCATTCTATTACCTATTGTTTGGGTACGGTACGTATACATATATTTCGATCAGGTGGAATCATGTCCTAAAACTTCTAAGACAGATTAAGATTCACATCTGTTGACAATGTCTACGACGATAGTAGGTAGGTATATTGTAGAGTTTTAACGTGTAAGTGGGTACGTAATGTATTACTTAACCTTCTTAAATAAATTGATAACATTAAAATAACGACATACCGATTTAGGTTTACGTTTAGATACATATTATAATAAGGCTACTTGCAATTCAACATCCTTCGCATTCTAGAGAATAGCGCATTTTGTTATTTCAAAAGTTAGACGTTAGTTTTCGACGTGCGTTTCTAAGTTCTAATTCTTTTCTACTTATTAATGAGTAATAATAAAGTCTAAAAAAGTTCTTAAAATAAAGATACTTAACTCTAAAATAAATTAATAAAAATAACTCACTGTAGCGTCTTTTGTCCTCCAACATTATTCACAACTATAACAAGAAGCTGATAAAAAAATAATGTTCTTTTATTCATGGTGGAGAAACATCGAGTACTGAGCAAGAAACACGGGCCGCGAATCGGTCCGCTGCGCGGGACCGTCCTACTAGAACTGCTCACGCGCACAACCTTCCCTTGCGGAAAATGGAGGCAGCGCATACGCCGGGCTTATCCGTGCTCCCCGAGCTTTTACTTATGTACCTATCAATGTACATATTTAGAAAAACTACATTTCACACAGTGTCTTATTTAGTGTGATATACAGTCTACTACGTGCGTCATGTTTACTTTAGTTGCTAAGATAAAGGCCAAGCAAACCCTAATCGCAGCAAACATTGGCTTAGACGTGGAAAATATGAAAATATTAACATTTGAGTCGGTAAAGTAAGCATCCTAATTAGTTCTTTGAAAATACATCGGTCAATTGAAGGTTGCTTGATAAAATAAATTAAATAAAACATAATATAGTTAATAGATACCACGTTAATACGTGTGCTTACACATGGACTTAAGTAGGTATTAAACTTATGTCAAGTAAGTACCTATAACCACATACACACTAGATCATCATTTATGGGGATTTGAAATTGACTATTCGGAAGTAAATCGAAAGTGTTTGTTATTCAGAGTAGGTAACAGGAGTTTTAAAGCTTTGTATCAGCTCATTTTAGATATTCTCTAGGGCCCTACTTAACCTTCTCATGGGATTTGTACTTGGGCAATTCCTGTAGCGAAGACAATGTCGACAAGTTTGAATCATATCCTTCCTATTATATGGTTTAGCTTCACAGAACCGGCTCTTAAGCAAGCACTTAATGAAATTATCTATTCTTTAGGACCAATATAGCATACGATATCTAATCCTTACTAAAATTGTACTTAAATTCATTATGAATTTAAGTACAATTTTGTTCTTTTAATCATGTATTGCATATGCAAAACTTCCTTCATTATATAAAAAATCTTAAGATAGCATAATATTGTACTAAAGCTAGATATAGGTACTATGGCACTATAAAGTTCAAAGAATTCTACAATACGATGCGTTTGTTACGAAGAGGATAAAGACCATAGAGTATATTGAATATACGGAGAATAAAGATTTTTTTGCGTTATTTCAACAACTTTATTGCAGTAAGTAGGTTCTCATTTAAAAGTAGGTACACCTTCCAAAAGCGGCCGTAGTTGACTCTTAGTTAGGTAGGCACTAATTACATCAAATACGCAAAACTATATTAGTGTTGAACGAAAAAATTCCTTTTTTTATATATATTAATAATATAGGGGGGCAAACGAGCAAGTAGGTCACTTGATGGTAAGTGATCACCGCCGCCCTTAATAAGCACCCGAGACCTCCGTGGGGTCGCAGGCGCGTCTCGCTTCTTGAAGGTTTTTATTTCGTATTGTATTGGATTGGAAACGCGGCAGAAAATGTCTGCGGAAACGAACAGGCGGTTTGGATGAAACTGCATTTTGTGGCGGGTAGTACGGTGGTCGTCCTAATCCTCTTTTTAACTAATGCATCAAAACATTATTTTATTTGAACTTTATATTAACTATAATAATAATACTTAAATATTATTTATTCATTATAGGTACAGCTATAGATTTTAAGAAAGACTAAGGGTAAGGTACCAACCACACCTCTGTGACTGAGTAGCCAACTAAAATAAATAAAGTACTAGGTACATACTTTAAAACCATCAATATACTTTGTGTTCAATCACTGCTAGTTATTAGTAAATAGTTATATCGACCTCAATACTCGAGTCTTAAATAAATAATGTATTAACCGCCTCCGTACAGTGTGGCAGCACATGGCGTGCCTGTCTGCTAACTAATCTAGTTAAAAAAAAATTAGTTCGTTGGTTGCCCTAGGCTGAGGCTAAGAATTTGCAGGTAGGTTTGCTCATTAAGCCTTGTCCAGGAAGGCGAATATAAGCGCAAACACAAAAAGTGCGTTTTCGAGGTACCTACTAGGGCTCAGTATTTGCGTCCATGAGCATTTAGCGACAAATCAGCGCGATTCGCGCGTTAGAATCGCTTTGATTTCTAAAGTTACATTATTATAACTATGTTTTTGGTATAAAATAAAAATAAAGCGATTAAATATTAAGCAATTTTATTACATATTTTTGATAGCATGTGGTTGCATACAATTGACTGTATAGGTAATAAAGTTTAAATCTTGTAATAAGTTAGTAAGACGCTCAAAATGCCGCTCTGTGTATGGTAAAGCACCTTCAATAAAGTTCGCAAGAGATGGCACTTTAAGATTCCCTGCTATTATTTCAGGTGATAATATATTGAAAACAAGTTGAGCAGCATGACAATTTTTATTATTAGTGTTCCATTCAGCAGCAAATTTCAGTAGTGTCTCTTTCTGAGTATGGTTGATTTCTTTCAGAGTTTCAAAAAGCTTTTCATTTCCATGTTTTAACACTTCATTAACTATTTTTAAGACATGTAATGGTCTTTCCATTCGTAGAGCAAGTTTTAGAGCTTTCACCATTTTCTTATCATGAAGTAAATTCATTAATTCTTGTTCTTGTAATATTAATTCCTCTCTTTCTTTAGCCATCTTTTCTCGCCGTTCAAGAGTCACATCTTTAAGGGTAACTAATTTTGAGTCTGAACCACCAGTTACAACAAGAGACTGATCTTTATTGACAGCCAAAGACCATACCTTACCATCATGATTATCTAAGGACATCTTGCATTCTGATGATTTAATATTCCATAGTTTTAGAAGACCATCTGCACCACAAGAAATAATTTGTTGACCTCTACTAAGAAACTCAATCTTTAAAACTGAACTCTCATGCCCCTCAAAAGTTTTTAAGCAGCTTATATCTGCTATTGACCATAGTTTTAAAGAACAATCAGCAGAAGAAGTCAAAACAACTTGGTCCACAGGAGAGAATCTGACACACCATACACCCCTCCTGTGACCTTTCAACACACCCAGTAAAGCCAAGTCTTCTGTCCACAGTTTGGCAGTTTTGTCTTGTGAACCAGTAGCAATCATCTTATCATTTGGGGATATCGTAACACAGTTAATATCCATTTGGTGAGCTAATTCAGTGTGACTTGATTTCATTTTTTGATTAAAAGTATTCAGATCGCTAGGTACTGACCAAACTTTTAAACAATTATCTTGACTTACAGAAGTAAAAAAATCATTTGATGTTTGTGAAGTAAACACTGACCCAACAGATGCTGTATGTCTGGCTCCAACACCGACACAGCTTATAGTATTATCTTCCATCTGAAGCCATAGTCTGACACTGTTATCTTTACCTGAAGATATAAATAATTCAGGTTTGGTGGGGAAATTTGCCAATGATAAAACTATATCAGTATGGCCCTTGACTATCTGACAGTTCATGCTCTCTAGTTCATAATACTTTAAATCTCTACTATTTGTGGCCACCACTATATGGGATTCTGCCTTTCCCACAAATATAATGTCCAATACTTCATCAGTAAAACCAATCATTTGTTTAACACAAGCAAAAGACTCTAAGTCATGAACAATTATATTATGGTCCACAGTTATGACTGAAATCATATTTCGTGCTTTATTGAATAACAGATGAGTGACTGATAAGCCACCCTCCTCTGTTGCCGGAGATACTAAACTGCTAGTTTGCTCATACATCAAACGACTCATCTGCATATTCCAAACCTTGATTACACCTTTTTCACCTGCACAAGCAACATAAATGCCTTCCGTTTCAACTTTCTTTTTGAAATTTGGTATCTTGAATGATGGAGGCAAGATCACACAAGCTTCAATACTCTCATAAACTGGTATTACTTTGATTGCCTTAGATTCACCAAGTTTCCATAATATAAGAACTCTGTCTCTTCCTGAACTAACCATATATTCTCCATCAGAAGTGAACTGAAGAGAGGTAATTTTACTAAAATGCCCTGAATATATTATACTCTCTTTCCCATTATTTGAATTCCAAGATCTAATTTTTGTATCATCAGCAGCACCAAAGACCAATTGTTTTGAAGGATCTGGATGGTATTTCAAAACTGAGAAAACACCCAGTGCTCCTCTCAAGCTGCTAGTACATGTGTTGTGACCCACATCCCACAATCTTATAGTCCCATCAGACCCACCAGAAGCAATGTTGTCATCTGTACTATCAAAAGCTAATTTAGCAACGGGGCCTTTGTGACCAGACCTCCACATTTTTAATTGTCGTCCAGAATCTTTATCCCATAACTTCATCAGTCCACTTTTATGAGCTGTAATGATACTGTCATTATTATGAGACATCTTAAATGTATAAACCTGGTCACTCTCAGCATTTTCTTCTGCTTCTCCTAAAGTTAACACAGTGGATAGGGTATTGACATCAACTACTTTCACAAAGTCATCACATTGGCAGAGAAGGTTTGCGCCATCTGCTGTCCACTCTATATCGCCTCCAGTGTAAAAAGCAGCGTGTTCTGAAGTTTTATCGTACCTTTAAAGAAAAATCACTGTGTAAATAAAAAGGCTATCAAAAAATATATTAATATGATTGTATTTCCCTATCTAGTACCAATGGTATGTTAAACAGTACTTACTCTTCTTTTAGCACATTTGCCATAGTGTCTATTATTATTTTATTAATTTAACAAATATTAATATTATTATTTGTCGTAACAAAATAATCAAAGTATTGTACAAACTGGTAAACAAAAAACACGTGTTTTCATTGATTGACATTGACAGTTGACTGACACTGACACTTACGGTATTCTTTCAGAATAAAATATCATCAAAGAACATCGAAGTCATACAGCCCACATACATTTTCTTTATTATGTGCGTTACTCTGGCGGAAAGCGCGAAATGTTAGCACGTCTAGAGATGAAACAATATAGAATAATTTGTGCATTATATGCTGTAAATGTGCACCAAATATAAAATTTGTGCCTAGTTGTTTCTGTACGTCCAGCTGTTCTGAAGTTATGGAAAATAAGCCAAACATTACTGCAGCGGCATTTGCAAATACTCAAAAACTACGGGGGGCACAAATGCCGCTGCTTGGCTACTTTAGGGCACAAATTTAAGCTATCTTTTATGCTACTTAAAATTGCTCTAGGAGTTCTAGGACCAATAGGTAAAAATCGTTCCGCCAGGATAACGTTTTCAAGCGTTACGCTGGCGGAATCGTATTTTCAATAATATCTCAGAAACCCCACTAGGCACAAATTTTATATTTGGTGCACATTTACAGCATATAATGCACAAATTATTCTATATTGTTTCATCATAGACGTGCTAACATTTCGCGCTTTCCACCAGAGTAACGGTGATCCCACACGGACGCGCTGCGCTGCGCTGCGTCGACGCACCGCAAGCGCTCGACGGAATGGGTGCCACACGATCCGATGCGTCGTCGCAACGCGCTGCGTTGTCCACGCGTCGTCGTGCGTCGTCGTGCGTTGATTTTAGGTTTAGTTTGTGATTTTTATCCCATAAAAGAGGTCTTTCCTCAACTAATGAGATAAGGTAGTCCACGTCAATGTCATTAATAGTATTATGATGATTTATGTACTTGGGGCGCACCGCTATCTCGACTGCATAAACCATACTGCGACGCGTGCGTCGTCGCTCCGTCGACGCAGCGCAGCGCAACGCGCCCGTGTGGCATCACCGTAACGCACATTTCTTTATTTATTGACCGAAATACGTGTAATTAAATTCTATTTATGAAACCCTCCATCATAATTTGTAGTTTTTTCGTTTTTGGGTGTAGATTTAATATAAATATTTATTCATTCCTTATTATTCATTCATATTTATAAGGAGGGTTACAGACAGACTTACTTATCTGTTCCGGTGGCGGCGTCGCTACTGTCTATTCAGAACTGTCATTAAATATCGTTTTTGCATTGCATTCACGTAGTTCCAATTTTGGCCACCGGAACAGAAAAGTTTGTAGGTCTGTACACACTACACACAAGTAGTGATGGGTAATGCTAATAATGGGAATGGGCTGGTCAATAGCCACAAGGCTGGCATCGATCGGCTCGTCCCAATCGGGTGTTAAGGGAAAACCGGGGGAGTTTAGTGGGCAGTGGGACGTAGCCCCACACACGACCGCAGGCGTCGCTAGCCTGCGATTATGGCGCGTAAATGCGTTTTCCTCCGCAAAAAAACAAAGCTTGTGTTGATTTTAAAAATTGAATGACTTCGTTACATTAATTTGTAAATGAATACAAATGAATAATGTAATTTATATAATATTAAATAACCAAACACGGGTATACATTTAAATTACGTGAAATAATGAAACGAATATTTCGGATTCCAACAAAAATATGCGAATGGTGATGATGTTTGATGCGAAATTTGATGATTTTTATTGGTTAGTAATGTCAAAATTAGAATAAAACAAAAAAAAATACATTTATTACTTTCAAATACATTAATAGCAGGGTTATTAGCCATTGCATGCTGTCCTTCCAATCCGACCAACTAAACGGACCAACTGGTTGTGCGGTTTGGAACCCGATAAAAGGTTTTATTCCAATCCAACTAATGGATAATAATCGCTAATAATCCAAACTAGCCGGCTACTTACCCATCTCTATCACACAAGTTACATTACATAAACTTATTTTTTATTAGCATATTATTTCATCGGCATAAATTTCGAAAAAGAAAACTGTCAATAATATTTTATGTCAACAGTTGACAGCTAAATAAGGTTATTTTTGCGCGAGGAAATAATGAGATTTTACTTGGATTTTACGGATTTTACTGATTTTACTCAATCTCATTATGTATTTAGTAAGGTCATATAAATGGAGCTACAGCTTTATAAGAAATTCATGCAGGAATATGTGTCAAGACTCAAGACTGCAACAACCCAAAACATTTGAAACTGTATTTACTCTCCCTAGTATAAAATACATTTCAATAATAAATAGACTGAAAGTTTACCACTTAGCTGGAACATCAATTTGTTTACCTACTTGTGGTGCTCTGGAAATTGCCAGTATTATACCTGATCAAACTTTTTTAGCTGCCTCATACATAGGTAAATAGCATTTAATTAAATTACTAATGTTTTCAATATTTTATGACTGCCAATATTATTCTATTGCAAATATTTCTGTTACAGGACTTACTGCAGCTGCTGTTTTATGCTTAGCTACATTGCCATTTCGTAATATTATTGGTTTTCTTTATGTAAGTCAAGACAACCAACATATAAAAATATCCTCAGTGGATTACTGGGGTAAAAGAGTGGACAGAATCATCCCTACTGATGATTGGATTCCCATGTTTGATATGCCACCAAAACCCACTGATGTTATTTTCTTAACACCTCAATTACGAGATGGAACAAAATATAGGTTACTAATTAGGTATGGAAAAATATTAAATGGAAAAAAAATTGGTGAAATTTTAGAATAAACCACTGTTTGATATTTTCCTAAGTTATTCAAGATATTATGTAAAATATTATTTTTTAACCACTCAACGCCGAACCGGCACTCGGGTGCCGCATAACAATAGATTTTCTATTGTGTCTAGTAATCCGGGGCTAGAAGGATTAACTGTAAAACCTACTTAGTAGGATTAGTAGTCTGTATGAAATAAATCAAAATATTTGCCACATTGAATTGTTTGCTTTTATATCATCATCAAAAATAATGCAAGTTTAGATTTTGTTATAAACTTCTAAAGGTAACTAAATAAAGGTAATGGTAGAAAAAGTAAAACAACAAGATACTAATGTATTATATCATTCTATTCCTTAATATCAATAGTATTCAGAACCAAATCTTATAATAGTAAATTTTAATAAATACAGTGAAAATCAATTGCAAGTGGTGATAATTGAATAAAATTTGCCAATTCATGTGTATTGCATCTTTATAAAAATGGTCACTATTTTAATTATTCATTATTTTATTTATCCATAATTATTATCTGATTGTATATACAAATTTATAAAATTACCTACATCATTATGTGATCTGCATACTAAAAGTTTGACATTTACAGTCAAATGAAATTAATTAACTACAAGCAATTCACATTCACATTACCAACTTTAATTTACAATCACAAATTGAACAATTATCATTTACTGGTGTTCCCAATATTACCAAAAAAAATGCCATGGTAAATGATTATGATCTATGTATTGAAAATTGCTTAAAAGGATTCTACAATATTGAAAACAAATATTTTAATCTTCGTTTCTTAATCTGAGATTTCACTACAAGCTTGTTTAGCAGGGACTTACTTATCATATAAAGTACTGGGGTTTCCTGTGTATAAAAAGTACCCTTTGCCACACGGGGATAATAAAGCTTTCCAACAGTGAAAAAATTTTTCAAATAGGTTCAGTAGTTTTGGATCTTATTCATCACAAACAAACATACAAACAAATATCACATTTTATAATATTAGTATAGATTTAATAGGTGATATTAATTACTCCCCTAATTTTTTGTTCTAAGCATATTCATGAGGTTACTCAACTTTTGTGAGTAAATCTTTGTAGGTACAGAGTAAAATCTCAGATCAAAATTGTTAAAGATAAAGATACTTTATTTGTAATGACATGTGTACATAAAACAGGTGTCGAATTAATAAAGTTCAGACATGTCGTACCATTTTGGTGTACAAATTATATAAAAACAAGTGTATAAAGTTAAGTGTTAATATAGTAAATTGAAAGAATTGCTCTATTTGGGAACTCAGAACAAAATAGTAAATATAATATATATAGATTGTAATTCAATAATTTTAAGGTGTATGTATAAAATACTTTTTATTACTGAATGTAAACCTCAAGTTAAAGATTCAAAGAATTTTCCTACTTGTCCTAACATATACTACATCATTTCATACAGAAATACTAATCATTATTAAAATTACAACTCTTAACAAAACTGTCATCTCGGCAGGTATAATAATGCGGCAAGCCAGTCAACATAGATACTAAGAACTGTCAAACATTATTTCTATTTATTGAATGATCTTGAACCAGATGTGGGTGGTGTAATAAAACTTGCAAAACTCTTCACACAAGGAAAGTCAATGTTTTGATTATTCAACCCAAGCTTGCGCTGGTTGGTCTGTCGTAAATGGGCTGACTCCATTACGTTCCATGGCATCTAGAACTTCACTCACATATGCAGCGACATCTGCTCTACTTTGATCAATGCCTTTTATGAATGGATGTTCCAATAATCTGTTGTATTTTGGACGTTGTGTTTCTTCTTTGATCAAGCTTAAAAAAAAAAAAGTATTAAAATAGGTTCATTTATAATTAAGTGCAAATTGGAAAAGTTAGTATTTCTATCAATGTTAAAACAATAAGATTTATACTCCCAGCTTATTTATACAAATACGATAAGTCTGTTAGTTTTGAGTTTGGACACAACTTAATTTACTAACACTTCATATTTTCTTCATTTGCACTATTCTAATCAACATAATTACTACGGTTTGTACAATGGTTAGAATTTGGTATTGGAATTAGTTTTGTTGTTGATTCATAGCAATTTTCTTGTTGCATTTATCATTTTTTATCAATTTAAAATTTGAACTAAAAACAAAAAATAATCGACTTACCAAGTGTTAACAAAGTTGACAAAGTTATTAGAGAAAGCATTATTGCTGTTAGTAAGACGCGGAGGGTCTCCTTGAACGACTTGCTGAAGCTGCTCGAAAACAGAGCCCCAGCGTGGGTAAGGAAACGCGCCTGTGGCCACCTCCATGAGCGTTATGCCCAGCGACCAGACGTCTGACCGCACATCATACCCACGTGCTCGGCCCGGATCGATTCTCTCAGGCTAAAAATGGTCAATGGTCATTAATTCAAATACCACGAAGATGCCTGTCTGATGTCGACAGTTCAAAAAATACCAAGCAGAGGAAATGCCGATTCCTATATGACAGTAAAGCCGGCGCTGCGTGAAGCGGGACCCGCGGGCGTGCGCGAGGCAAAGTTTTAATCGCCAGCAATGGATGACTATCCGCGCGAGGGACCCGCTTTGCAAGGACACATATTCCGGCCAAGAGCATGCGTAAACATCGTGAAAAAACCTATCCATGTTTTTTTTTCAGGTTAAAATTTCATGAATGTGGATCCATGAAACATTCATGAAATTTTAACTGCAATGCATTTCAATGGATCTGGTTCAATGAATGGATTTTAAATGGATATATCTCTACTTACAGCCATGTATGGTCGACATCCAGCATCACGGGTACGCGCTATTGAGTCCACTAATTTGCCAGAAATGCCAAAATCACATAACTTTATATTTCCCCTTCGATCTAATAAAATATTAGATGGTTTCACGTCTCTGTAAATGCAATAATTATAATGATTTATTAAAAGGTTGGTATTGAGACACTTCGTAGTTAATAGTGGAGTAACTAAAACGCGGAAGAGTTAGCAAAATGTCACGGGCTAGATCCAAGAGGGCCCCAGCCAGGCCCAAAAGGCCAACCTGTTTGGAAATAATCTAAAATTTTAAAGCAAAATACTTAAAAACCTGAGGGCCCCATCCTCAGATTTTTATATAAATATTGATTCATGTAGGCTACAGGCACTTATTTTTAAATATTCAAAAACATCACATACTTTGTTCTGACCCCAAAAAAAAGTATCTTTTTAAGCACTTGTAGTATGGGTATCAGGAACAAGCGAACTCGAAGGTACCACAAATATAAGTTAACTTCCAGACAACGAACAAACGCAAAAGGTCCCCATATAAATATTTGTCCTGGGTGGGATTCGAACCTACCACTCCTCAGTTGTTAGAGCAGAAAAGATCGCGTCGCATACAATCTTTTGATCCGTTGCGACGACGCAGAACAACGCATTAATGAAGCTGCAGCTTAAACCAACAAGGTATTATGCTACTGTGATATGTAAGAATAAACATATACTAACCTATGAATTATTTTTAGCTTTTCTTTTAAATAATTTAAAGCTTTGACAGTTGCAAGAGTAATTTTAGCTATAATATTTTCAGGTATTCGAGTCTGCATCCTTTCACATATGAACTTATAAAATTTATCTAATGAGGTGTCCATTAATTCCATACAAATCCAGCAATCTCCCTAAAAATTGAACATACACATGAATTTCAAAATGGTTAAAATTTTGCAATATTTCTAATAAAAATAAAACACAATGGGATTAATGCAATTACTGTGTACTTACTTCCTTAAACAAAGCTCCATAAAATTCAACAATATATAGACAATCATTACTTTTCATGACCACTTCAAGATCCATCAAGAGTTGCTTTTGTTCTTTTTCATCAACAGTGGAGCGTATGCGTTTCACAGCCATGACTTTGTTAGTTCTGATAAAATAAAGATTACTGATAGTTTATGATATTTCAAGCAAACATTATTTTTAAGTGCAATTAATGATATGAAAATAATTTCATTAAAGCAGTTTTATTGTTTGTTAAAATCAATTTCATTAATATTTTTATTTTGAACCATCCTATGTTTCATCAGCTCTTTTTTATGTGAACACTTTACCATAAACAGAGAATTTGTAATTCAGAAATTATAAATGAGCACTGTTTATTCATGTCTTAGATCTGCAGCCTAAGCCTAAGCCAGGAACATAACAATCTGTACTGCTTACTACTAGATGTTGTATGTCTAATGTCGCAGGGAGGGTTCAGTGAAATAACAAAATTATAGTGAAAACAAAAAGGTTTTCAGGGTTTAAAAAAAAAAACCATGAAGGCTAAGACAGGAGCGAAGCAAAGCAGAGCTCCCGCCTTAGTTCATCACTGAAAACAAAAAAAGTTTTCATGGTTTTAAAAAAAACCACGAAGGCTAAGGCGGGAGCTCTACTTTGCTTCGCCCCTGCCTTAGCCTTCAAACCTATATCTATCCGAGTCGATTTCCCCCTTAGTAAGAACTAGTTATTTGGGATTTGTTCAAATCACTAATTTGTTTAGGGAAATGATAAAATCGTGTTGTTATTTCAACATCCTCAGTGACTTGATCAAATCCCTTAGGGAATTGATCAAATTCCTGTTTTTATCATATCCCTGCGTTTTACATAAGCTAAGCACAGAAAAAAAACAATATTTGAAGCAACAAAAATACACTTCAAAGTATGTTCATAAAATGTAAATGTATCTTACTTTCTGTGTTCCATTTTGTTAACAGCTCCAAATGCACCCCTGCCTATCTCACCAAGGTCCTGCAAATCATCTGCAGTGAAATCATACACTTCTGTTGCTGATAGTTGCAACTTGCCAGAGGACTGCATGGACGGATAAATCCTACATCTGTCTCTGTGAACACAATTTTATAATAGCCGTTATGATTTTAAATCGTTTGTAACTAAAAAGTCATAGTCATAAATAAATTCAATCATTTCAGGGTTTGAAGTGTTGTGTTATACTGTTAGTTAACTGTATTTATAGATATATCTACTTCTTTGTCTCTCAATGGAGCTATTCTAATGTAAAATTGGTTAGTGGTTTGTTTAACTATAAGATTTGAAAACATTAAAGCTGTGCATTAAAGTGTGTAAACATTACATCAAAACTCACCTAGTATTTTCAGGCAAAACGTCTCTAATAGTGCGTGATGGTACGCGAGGTCTTTGAGCTGTTGAGTTATTTGATGAAAACGGCATAAACGCCGGACCTCCACTAGCAGATGGACCTCCTATTTGAAGATCTAATACCTTACGTTTTTCTGTTGTACCAAACAGATTCAACTCTGGTTTCGGCATTGTTGGTCTGCTAGGACCTGAAATTATTATATTTCCAATGAAAATTCGTTGAAGATAAATGTTATTCATTTAATTCTCATAACAATATTTTTTACCTTGATTTGATGGCACTTCGCCATTCTTCGACATTTTAAATAGGGGAATATACGTACTCGTTTATTTATGTTTTTACTACTCTTTGGTGCTTAAATTAATTTCCAAATTATCCATTTGAAAACAGAAACTGTGAAATTGGTCACGTATTCCTAAGATACCCAAAATTATTGTTAAATTTATTCATTTTAGAAGTACACACTATCGACAACACACACAGTATCAGTTTGACAGTTTACTTTTTTTGTGTTTGAGTTCAACAAATGCATGTTAATATGTACTGCCATACTATAACCGTTTGTTAAAATAAATTAAAGGCGAACTTAATTCCACTCGTAGTAGAAAGGAAGTAGTGGGTGCACTACCTACAATTTTTTTATTATAATATAATCTCACTGGCAATACCTCAAGTACATAAAGTGTTCTGTGCGCTTCCTACCCCGCTACGCACCACTACGCACGCGGACCTTAGTTCGATCCACCGACCGCGACTGACTCTAAAAAGTTACCACCTCTTATTAGTCTGGGACGTTAATGTGACGACAATAAACCAGCTTTCAAATTACAGTAAAATATATACTACCAACAGTACCAACGGACCTTCAGCAGCTTCAGCTGTATCAGGCACAAATTCGTTCATGCTTGCTTGGAATACTGCTGCCATCTTTGGGATGGCTCTGCAAAGTATCAGCTTGCTGCCCTCGACTCATTGGAACGGCGCGCCATCAAAATCATCAATGATTTTGCACTGGTCGATAGGAAGCTCCAGACTCTCGCCCACCGGCGCCACGTGGCTTGTCTCTCGGTATTCTACCGGATACATTTCGGAGAGTGCGCGCATGACATATACAACCTAATTCCCGCAGGTCCTTTCCACCACCGGACTAGCAGACGCTCGGCGGGATACCATCCCTACATCGTCGACATACCTCCTGCTCGAACGAATCGGTTCGCCTCCTCTTTGCGAACCGCCAAGGAATGGAATTCCTTGCCGGCCTCTGTTTTTCCGGAAAAATATAACCTTGGCGTTTTTAAGGCCAGAGTGAATAGGCTATTAAGAGGACGAATTGGAAATATTAGCTGCAGGGATCTCGGGTTTTCACAGCAATTATAAAACATATGAAAGTGATATTTCATAAACTAATTCTTCATTACATTGACTTAATTTTGATAGTTGCAGAAACACGATTCGTTAACTTTTATAGCAGAGAAAAAAATGTCAAAGAAAGCTCTTTAAAAACCGAGATTTGCATTTTACAGGTAAACCAGACCGATTTAAGCCTCTAAAATTGCTTAGAGGATTAGTCTACACACTCGCTTTAAAAATGTAGCCGGATATTTAAAAATGATTTGTAGTTTTTAATTGAAACGAAAAAAACCGTTTTGTCGTATACGACCTTATGATAAGTGCTAGTGCGCTCGCGTATTTGTATGCAATCAGTCTGCCCCAGTCCGCTCTCGACTATTGTCAGCGACAGGTCTGTGCCACTCGAGTTGCCGCGCCCTATCGATCGCTGCGCTAAATTTTAAACAATACCGTACTCTATTTTATTATTAAAAATGGGGAAAAAATGTGAACGAACTTCTAAAAGGAAAAGGAAACTTTGTTTAATTGAGAAATGTAAGAATATGACGAAGAAAAGGTGAGTAACCATAAATTGTACAATTGACATTTTACTGTTTGACATTTCGGCTTTACAAACGGACTGTATGTCGTCACTTCAAATATTTCAGGAAACAATTGTTAGAACAAAGTTCGGAGAGTACCATGGAGTCGTCTTTGGATTTAGGTGAAAACAAAATAATGTCAGTCGATTTTACAGACGGGTATACATATGTCCCTCCCTACATACTAATTAAAAGATCTATTTCCTTCAAATATCGGATCTTTATTTAAGTTGTTCATAATATTTTCATTTATATTTTCGTATTTTATAGAAAACCAGACAATAGTTCGCCGATGAATGCAGAGTTACAAAATGTGTTGCCTACGTAAGATTTTATTATTATTTATCAGTATATTGTGGTATAATAATTTTATTAATAACGATTGAAAGTTTACTAAAAGCAATAAATTTATTTTAGAACTGCAGATAAGAATAATAAGGACCTTCCATGTAACGTGGAACGCATGTCAAAATTTACAGTAGGTATTTGGTTTATTGTTATTTTTTACATGATTACAGCTCAGTTTATGTTTAAATGTACAAAAATACAAATGTATTCAATTTGTTTCAGACAGAAAAACCATGTAAAGAAACTAGCGCATCTCCAGACATGACATTAGAATACACTTGTAAAGCACCAGTAAGCACTCTTTTAAAACGGACTAAAAAGTATAAATAATTTCTCCGTAAACATGTATGATATCATACAGAAGTTTAAATCCTAAAAACGTGTGGCTAATTTTGTAAGATTTATCATCAATTCTTTTGCATGCGCCCCACGGTCTTTCCCGACTCGACGGCGAAGCAAAACCGAGTGTAATGATTTTGACACTGAGGTACTGTGTCAATTTTGTCATTGTGTGGAAATATCAGTTGGAATATAATAGTTATTTATGTGGCTGTTGCATAATGAGGGTCATTAAAATACGAATGTGGTTTCATAAAAGGATCACATGAGTATTTTAATGCCTAATTATGTACAGTCACATACATAACTTTATCTTCATTCATATGATAATATGTCTATTTTATAGTCAGGATCGATGAGCAAACGCCCTAGTTACCAACATAATCTGTATGTAAAAGTTAGTACTTATTACAAAATCATGTCATGACTGACGTTTGTAGTTTTTAAAATCCATAAACAATCTAGACTCTAGTTGATTTCGATTCTCAAATCGATTGTTATAATTTCAGCATCGAATTAAATGTATAGGAATGGAACATAAAATTACTAATCGACTAATTCGATAATCGAAAAAACCTATTAATTTTTACTATTTAAGAAGACGTTCGAAATTTGAACGTAATTAAGGTATCGGTTACCGATACTAAAATGTAAACATTAAGATGCAGCCACAGATACTCATATCTAAATATAGGGCGTTTGCTGATCGATCCTGACTATAAAATAGACATATTAGGGTATGGATGTAGATAAAATTATTTATTCCATGTAAACTTTTTACAGACAGAAAAGTAATTAACTTAAAAATAAATATTGCGCTTTCAAATACCGTTGATCTTTACATTATCTTAAGTAAAATTTACGTTTGTTTCAGATTGAGACAGATATACAAGATTTGGGCCACCGAATAATAGACGTTAATCATTTTTTAACAGAACTTATAAAAATTTCTCAGCATAAGTCTTTGTTCGATTGCAGATTAGCTACAATAAAATTAGTTTCTGAAAATTTAGTAGGCTTGCAATCCGAATTTACATTTGCCTGTCCAATGTGTTGTTACAAAAACAAAATAAAGTCATCAATGGCCGATATTAATAACAAAGACGCTGTGGCGGGGGTGATGGCAGCAGGCTGTGGGCATGCACACTGACCCGCACTAGTCGGAGAGATTGACAGATAGATTTACCGCGCTTGCAAAGTATAATGCCGAATATTGTAAAAGCTTATTAAATTGTAATTATCAAGAGAAATGCATTTATATCCAACAAAACCTATGTTAACTTGCCGGGTATAAATCGGATTTTTGGTTAACAATTACTTCCCCATTTTTGTTGTATTTCGGTTTACTTGTTTAAAATAAATAATTGTCTTTTCGTTACCTGCATTTAATTGAATTAACGTACCCCGTAACCGCAACAATGTTATATTTTCTAATATTATAAAATTAAATGATGCTGATGGTAAGCAGCCTTTTTAATCACCGAAGTAGGATAACAATATTATGTTCATTGTTTGTTTATTTGATTTAAATTATCTGTGTTGATTATTTTGTGTCTTTTTAGGCATTATTTTGAATTAATTAAACTTTTGTTATTTTTAAACACTATGGTTTTTCATTTCTGTAGCTATATGCACTAGGGCTTTGCTCCGGATAATATTTTCGCCTCCGGGGATTTTTCCCCGCTCCCCGGAGCGCTCCGGAGAATTCTCCGGAGAATAATATATTATCCTTAAATTAAGCTTGTGTTATTAAAACAAAGCAAGCAACATTAAAATAATTTTAATGAAATCGAACAACTTTTATTCCAAGACGTCTGCAAGAATTATTAATGCCAATACTTTTAATCGAATTTATTTTGAAAAATTCTTACAGAAAAAACTTTCTGAGAAGTGAAATTATTATATATAATAGTATAATTATTCCTAATCTTACAGACGTTTTGCAACTGTAGACTAGACACACGTGGGTCCATTGATGAAACTCAAAATTAGTATAATTTATTATTTCGTAACCTAGACACGTCAAGATTCTGACGCGTGTCCACATTTCAAATTACAAAATGTTAAAAAATTAAAAACAAATATTTTAAGGGCAACTCTAAGACGCCTCTGTTCTAGCGCGCGGTCAGACACGGTTGACTGCTACTCGCAAGCCGCTGTGACATACAATAAAGAGTTCGAATTTGAATTTGAATTTGAAAAGTGTCGGGGTGTGTGCGGGTTGCGGGGGCAAACGCTCCGTTTTAGATTTTATAGTTTAGCAATTCGTCACCTTAATAGGTGACTATGCTCCACCCTCGACCGCATCGTCGCTTTCCATCAGGTGAGATTGCGGTCAAATACTCAACTATTCGTAAATAAAAAAATAAAAAAACCTATCCCCAACATTGGTCCTTCGAGCCGGATTGGACCTATACCCAACAAGTAACATACACATACTATTATTTTTGAAATTTTGAATGCATTTCATTTGCATTGCATTCATTTGTATGTAAAAGATATTGGGAAGTAAAGGATTGTTTAACAGGGAAATATAAATAAAATTATGAATGATGTTCAATAAAACAAAATATATTGTAAAATATTACTTTGATATTAAATTCTCAAATAAGTACAAGTAAAAAATTTTGTTAGCTATCTTTTTTGTGCTTTTTAGATTGTTTTATAATAGGCTCAGTGGGCTTTTGTTCTGGTTCTACTAATACTCTACTTTGCCTTTTGCTTTTAATTTTTTCTGCAACAATGCTAATTTCGCTGTCCTCTTTTTTAGTCTTCAAAATATTGTGCTTGTTATCCTGTTGTGTCTTAGCTTCTGGAGATTGAATATTATTCTTAATCTTGGCAGGTGAAGTCACTTTCGGATGAGTTTTATTAAATTTTGAAGTATTGGGTAATCCATCTCCAATTTGCCTTTGAGGATATGGTTTGGTTTTGTCAAAATTAATGTAAGAGACATTGATTGGCTGGCTAGTGTGGGGTTCTTCCACATCATCATCACCATCAGGACCAAGCTTTAGCCATCTGTAATATTAAAAATGTTAACATTTAAAATAAGGGAATTTACAGTTAACATGACATGCACAAAAATAAATAAATCAAATTCTTTGTTACACCAGAACAAAATAATACCCAAATGTGAGTAGGCAGGGTTAATTGTCATAATAGTTAAGTTGCTAATGTTACTTTGAGAATTTTTATTCCAGTATATTGGCATTTTACGCAAAACAGTGTAAAATACCCATAAACCTCATTATGCAGAGTGGTGGAGTGGTCTGATAAGCTGTAGAAGTTATTTATTTATATAAAATTTATTGATTACACAAATTTGGAACAAAAGGCGGACTTAACGCTAAAAGCATTCTCTACCAGTCAACCTTTGGGGAAAACGAAATAATGCGGCAAAGAGTGGCAAGAGCAGTTATTTTATTAAGTACTCACAGGTCATTATATCTTAAGGGTCTTTCTTTTCTCCTTGGTAACCACACCCAAATTTTTAGTTTTTCTAATGTTAAAAAAGAAAATAAAATTACCGTTCATCTAACTCTCCTCTGATGTAAGGTAAAGCTCCATAAAGGTCTAATACCACTATCCGAAAAACAACTTGTTGCCCCTCTTCAATACTTGACCCGATCCATTTGTTACCGGGTTCTTCTGTTGGCCTTGGAATAACCACATTGAATACTCTGTAAAATGGCAATTTATTAGACTCTTTTAGAACACTGCAATTGTTTTTACCAAAAGAATACCCAATAATATACACACACATTTTTCACCATCTAATGATTTACATTAACATAGAAGGGCTGTGTAAATCATATAAATAAAGTATTTATAAAAAAAACTGCATACCGATGTACAAGAATTCCTAAGTGTGTAGGGCTTTTCTTGTTCACAATTCCCTTCAAAGTTGCACCAACATGTGGTCTAAATATAAAATAATCTGCTTGAACTTGAAAGTGAATATCAGCATTATCGTTTCTTATTGTGCCAACGTTTTGAAGTATACGAAGATTCTTATAACTTAAAAGAATTCCATTGAATCTGAAATATAATGTAATTTTTATATACCAAAATAAAAACTTAAATTATTTTTTGATGTTGGTTGTGTATTATACGCACTCTTTATCAAATTTTCCGATTTTATAATCCAATAAATTTTTAATAGATTCCTTTAAATTTCCAAGACACCAAGGCTGCAATGCAAGATTTTGTGTAACTTTCTTTTCAATAACACAAGAATTCTTGTCACTTGCTAATTTTCTCAATTCCTTTATATCAAATTTTATAATTGTTGACATTTTGATGTACGCATTTATAATTTCACTGCAATTCAACTAAGTCTGCAAAACACACAACAAAATAGATTTTCTGAGAAATAATAGAATTTATTGATTTTGATTTTTGACAAGTTGTCAAATTGATCACGTTTTGTTTTTGTTTTTTACTGGTCCGAATTTAAGTTTTTATTAAGAAGTTTTTAAAGAAAGAAGAGTGACTTTAAAGCATTTAACCCAAAATAACACTGATTTCCATAGACCACTGGATAGGCGATTGGTACCAAATATTTGATCCGATTTGAAAATCGCCATATTGGCGCTGAGAGCAGTAGTTAGTGTACTTGGAACTAATAATAGTGCTGACTTTCGCAGATAAACTTCGATATTGCTGTCATTGTCAATGTCAATGGCTGTCCATTTGACTCATGTTCTGAGCCATTTGAAGTTATTTTAGTTCCCAGTACACTATTGGGGGCGCTTCAAATCGACAGAAAAGTTATCTGTCATTTCAATGTCTATATCCACTCCAGCGTAATACGCTGAGCGTATTATCATAGAGCTCAGTGCAAAATAAGCACTATCATACATTGAATATTTCCTTTCCTTGAATATTACTGTTTTGTTTTAATGTAAATTATTACAAAAAACATTGGTTTTTGATTTTGGCAAAATATGCAAAATCCTTCAAAATCAAAATATGTAAAAGAGTTCAATGAATTGATTGTAAATATTGTAATGTAACTAAATTTTGTAAAATAGAATCAAACTTTCCATTGTTTGACTTTCGACTACACTACTATGTATTTTATTCCAATATTCCAATTTATTCACTATGATAGAGACCGACAAACTTATCTGTTCCGGTGGCCAAAATTGGAACTACGTGAAATGCAATGCAAAAACGATATTTAATGACAGTTTTAAATAGACAGTAGTGACGCCGCCGCCACCAGAACAGATAAGTTTGTCGGTCTTTATAATTAACATTGGCAGCACTGCGTCTGTATCATCTGTAGTCACGAGACTCCATAACTTAGAGTAGAACATATGGAGATGCCCTATTGATCTATACAAAAAATTGCTTATATGAATATACATCGAATCGACACTTGCCTTACAAATATATACTTATCTCTTTTCATCTAAGTGATTGTTGCGTATGAAAAAAGAGACAGATATCTTTGCATTGTACCCATTTTGGCAACACTTTTTAGTGACGTCACACAGTTTTTGACGCGTGCCGGTTTCGCCATATTGTGTTCCAGCTAGTGATGTGGCACAATATTTTTATGTATCGATACGTTTTAGATAGTTATATTCTGCAATGGTATATTTCTGCAGATTTCCTGTAAGTGAAACATTAAAGAAGAAATAGAGTTAATAGGTGGGGAAAATATAAATCCGCGACATAAAATAAGGCACGTTTGCTCGCTACACTTCAACGAAAACTGGTTTTACTCTTCTGGTAAGGATTTTTGGAATAATAGGTTATAATGAAAGGTGCTTTTCTTATAAAATACTGTGTCACTAAATAAACAAGTAAACGAGTATGTATGGAGGGTTGTGATAGGTTAATCTGTTTATGTCTCTTTTTTCATACGCACCAATCACTTAGTTGAAAAGAGACAAGTATATATTTATAATGAAAGTGTCGATTCTATGTATATTTGTATAAGCAATATTTTGTATAGATCTATGTATTTGTTTTAATAGGGCGTCTCTATTTATGTTTCAGTATTTACAGTACTCAGAGGGCTTCATATTAACCATGTGAAGTTGAAATTTCCATAATAATATATATAACTAACCTATTGTTATATTAAGGCACTGCATCATCATTATTTTGTGATAGGAAAATAAGAAACTATTTATGGATTTCTAACAAAATATGTGCATTTATGATCGACACGTAAACTTGTATCGATAAATATATCGATATACAATATTGGTTGCACTACGGTCGGGCGCTCTCATTGGTGGCGCCATTTTGTGTTCCAACCAGGGTCTTTTCACTTCTATACTTTGAAGTTTTGTATGGAGGAGGATTAGCTCTCTTTAGTAGTTTCCTATATCGCTAGATGGCGTTAGCGACAAATTTGCGAGACGTTTTACGCAATTTCTTATTTCATTATTATTCTCAAAACTTAAAAATAATAGATAAACTGAATTTACAGAACACATTGTATCGCATATTTTATTAATAATTGCTACTTTAAATTCTTTTGTTTCCTTTAATACATAAGAAATTTCAGTAAATTTATTTAAATATGCAGAATCTGGGGGGAACGGAACGTACATAGCGGCAAAATCATGGATGGCTATCTGTCATTCTGTCAATAGTGTCAATGTCAATACCGTTTGTTTACGTTACGTGACACGAATGTGATAATTTGCTTTTTCTTGTGGTTTTTTCTATTTAACGACCCTGCTTTTTCACCTGGACGCCGATTTATCTATTCCCTCGCTGACCAGTGCATTGAATTTAGGACTCCGATCTCTCCGGCGCCCCATACACTCTGACCCATCGCCTCGTTTTCCGGACTCCGATTTCTTTGCCTATCGACCTTTGCCTTGTGTTTTGAACTTAGATTCTTTGTTTTAAATAAATAAACATTATATTAGTTAGATGTGTTGTTTTATTTATGCCTATTTTAGTTTAAAATATAACAATAAAAATTAAATCATAAAATACGTATACCTATATACAGGCACGTAGGTATAGTGTAGTTATATATATTAGTCAATGGTGTAGCTATAGTTATAGATATTGAAAAATGTAATTTCTTCCGGTTTCACGAGATGGCGCTGAACGGCGATCTAACTGATGGCTCTATTATAAGGTACTCTGTGGTTCCAACTTTAGGTATACACGTTTTGTACCTACTTAGGGCTTCTCCATGTGTTCTACTCTAAGCTCCATAAACGTAATAGACAATATGACCGACAAACTTATCTGTTCCGGTAGCGGCGTCGCTACTGTCGATTTAGAACTGTCACTAAATATCGTTTTTGCTGGTTTTTGCATTGCTTTTCACGTAGTTCCAATTTTAGCCACCGGAACAGATAAGTTTGTCGGTCTGTATTACCATGCGAGACTCACACTTGTCACAGTGACACTTGGTGACCAAAGAATCAAAGAATATTTTT
This sequence comes from Mecyna flavalis, assembly GCA_949319885.1. Classification (NCBI taxonomy): domain Eukaryota; kingdom Metazoa; phylum Arthropoda; class Insecta; order Lepidoptera; family Crambidae; genus Mecyna; species Mecyna flavalis. The sequence goes on along the minus strand of OX439435.1, from coordinate 8,853,506 downwards.
ACTAGAGAGAAGAACGTCAAGCTCATACAAAAAAAATGTCATGAAAAAGTCCAACGCCATCTGTTGGGTGCCCCCTCGTAACTTAAGGGCGGGAAAATTTAAAATATGTGAGAGCGGGAAAATTTAAAATCTGTGAGAGCTGGAATATTTAAATGTTTCAAATAAAGTACATATTATAAGCAACTTTGAAAGATGGGACATAAATCTGTTTCTACAAAAACAGCTATTTTGTTTTTGTAGAAATAGATTTATGTCCCATCTTTCAAAGTTGCTTAAAATACTTTATTTGAAACATTTAAATATTCCCGCTCTCACAGATTTTAAATATGAGAGGGATAAATACTAATAAAAAACGTTTGTTTATTCAAACGAAAGATTCGTTTGATGGATTTCTAAGACAATTCAAACAAAAGCTTTTTATTAGCTAATAATAAAAACAACAGTTACATAATATTATAAGTATGTATTAGACATAACTTTATAATTTTAAACATCAGCGTAATTTCCCACTTTTATTTTTATTTAACTTGCATACGTCCCAGAAAAAACAAAAAACACATCTTTGATTCTCCTTCATTGTCAAACACAAACTGAGTCACTGTCTCTTTAATTAAACACAACACTGCACGACATAAACTCGACACAACAACGGAGGAACCAACTTGGCCTATTCGACGTCGTTTGTTATGGAGCAAAGTTATAAACAATGTTGAAATTAATCGGAAATATATACAAAAAAGAACTAAACATAATTATAAATAAAAAATTTGGCCGAGGTCTCCGTCCTTAAGATTTCTCTAAAGACCATTTAAAACTACATTAATTTTTGTAATGACTTTCATAGAGTATATTGAATGACTTTAAAATCAATAAATAGATTACCTGGGGCCTTACTATGAGCTCTTATAGCAGGACTTAAATTGAACTGCTCTGCTTTATTGTACCATGACAACCTTAAAGCAGGCCTGTGGCAGGTCAGTCGCAGGGCAATTTACTTTGACGTTTTGACAACCGTTCACCTTTTTTTTTGTATGGACGTTTCGTACCATGAGCGGCTTTAAATGTCAAGCAAAGCGTCTTTTGAACGTCCGAAACGTCAAATAAACCGATCCTTAAAAAGCTACTCCGGAGTAGCTTTAACAGAATTGTTTTGTGATTGTGTGAGTGAATCTCATATTTTGTCGTCGAATTTTGTTCCGTACCTTTTCGTGCTTATGTTCATGAGTCTCTTGTGCCCCGGTTAGGAGTCAGTATTTTTGTCAAACGTAAGTATCTTTTGATAAGAAGTGGATTATTGAAAGTAAAATTAGCGTTTAAATAAAAAGTAACCTACTTTAAAACATTTACACCTATTTTTGTAGAAGTGTGACGAATTCTTTAAGTACATATTTGGAAACAGAATTCCAATAAGATGGGAGAAATAAGCTACGTCACCTTCGCAAAATAAGTGACCCGTTCGAAATGGAATGTTTATGATACAAGCATGTCTATTTAATTTGTTTACAAAGCCTGAATGTCCAGTTGGTAAGCAAATAAAGAAGTGAACTGTGATTTTAGTATTTAGAACTTCGATCATTACAACTTGTGGTCAAATAATAATAATCTAAACATTATATTTCCAGATTTGCAATGCTAAGAAGCTAATATGCAAAAATTAGAAGTGTAGATGCAAGCAATCCCAGTGCTAATCAAGATTCTTTCATTTGGTCAAACCATGCTCTTTGCAAGCTGAGCACTAATAAGGCTTTATGGTTTTTAGGTAATATTTATTATTGTATTTTCATCCTAAACCTACTAAGTGACGAGCTATTTGATGTAATTGGTCGAGAAGTCGGCTATTACACCAGAGGGCGGGTTCAATCCCCACAGGGTACAAACATTTGCGTGCATGAATTATATTATTTTTTATCTTTATTTATAAAAATCAAAACCATTATACTTTTTCAAAATAATTTTATAATTAAGTACATTTTTTAATAAACTTAAACAAAAGAACACAATGGGCTTATAAATAATAAGATTAGCATAATTACATTAATTTAATAGACTTACAAAACAACTTAAAAACAGTAGACAACAACGGAAGTATCCTTCCTTCAACTGTATCTAACAAGAACACAGGCACACACAGTACAAACTGAAACTTAAATAATATTTTATTTTAGGTTATTCTGGATATCCACTCTGCAAAAGGGTGATGTCACCAACTTGGGATGCTGAACCAGACACTCACGAAGCTGTAGGCAGAAGGTGGCAATGGCTCAATAGGTGCTGAAGTAACCTGTGCCATTGTTGGCAGTTCGGTACTGAATGTGCTTCTGTCAAATGTTCTTGATTAAGTAGAACTCTGTAATAAAAACATGAATGATTTTAAGTTTGTCACATACTATAGTATGATAGATGCAAATATAAGTGCAGACAGAAGATAATTAATTACTTATTATTTAGTTTGCTCTTTGCCGCATTCAAGCATTTTGTTTTTCCTAAAGGTTGACTGGTAGAGAATGCTTTTAGTGTTAAGTCCGCCTTTTGTAGCCAATTTGTGTGGTCAATAAAGTTTTTATAAAAAAATAAATTACATTGTTACTTGTTTACATATCATTTCCGTAAGCTCATCAACACAAGGTCCTTCTATAAGCATCATTGATGATTATTATTTTGTTCAATCTTGGCCTTCAGGTCTACCCAGCACTGGAATTATAATAACAAATTATATTACAATCACTTCATGTTATCTATACTAATATTATAAAGAGGAAAGATTTGATTGTTTGTTTGTTTGTATTGAATAGGCTCTGAAACTACTGAGCCGATTTGAATAATTCTTTCACAGTTGGAAAGCTACACTATCCCCTCTGGTGAACGTAGAGTACTTTTGATCCCAGAAATGGGGGGGAAGGGGGGGATATTCTATCATTCATGTACTTAGTCTTAATAATTAACAATATTAACTGAAGAGTTGAGCCTTTGTGCTGCTGCATTCCACATAATTTTTGGATGCTCCAGAAATTATCCTTAGAATATTTTAGTCAAAGTTCGAAAGTATAAACGAACATGGAAGTGTTCAATGGGGATAAATGTTATTGAAAGATAACATCTAAAGTGGTTCGTCAAAGAATTCAACAAAAAATCGTAGTATTCTCAAATTGATAACCATGTTCTCAATCAATGTATATAATCACTGTGTTATACTCAATGAAGAACATGCATTTCAATGACCAAATCGTATGAAATCACGGAAAAAGTTAATTTTTTTGCCTTTTTCAGAATTACAGAATAAAATGCATTTGACACTTGACATTTGTATTATTTTGGTGTCAGAAACGTTTAAAAATTTAAGTAGGTTAAAAGGAATAATCGGCACGCACGGCTCTTTCATAGTTATTGCTTCACTTATTGAAAACTACTGTAAATCAAGAAAATTATACTGATAAAGTAATCTAAACCCATAAAAACGAGGTTTTACTTGAGCATTCGTATTATAAAACATAATTTAAAAACCGGTAAAACGAAAATAAAATCTTCAATGGATTTTCGAACGAATTCGATTGAACGGTAAAAAGACCAGAGACAAAAGAAAACGTTCACCTTCATGTCAAACAGTGCAATAGTCGTTCACTTTTTAAGGGGTCATAGTATGATTTTAAGCAGGCCTGATTCTGCCCTGCTCGAAAACTGCACTGCGATTGGATGGTTTTCTTAAATGCTCATGGTACATAAGGCCCCTGATCTCTCACAATTATATTTCTCGAATATTTTATGACATGTAAATAGTAGCTTTTGAAAATGATAAAATACCAAATGTGATTGTCAATGTTGCTTGTTCGAAAAAAATAATAATTTTATTTTTTTTAATTTTCTGGCGAGCGGAGTTTATCCCCCGTAGGTATTCCAAACATCTCATAGAAACTCGACCGGGCCTGCTTGGTGACACTCGTTCTCGTTCGATCTGCTCTGCTAATCTGCTGCTCAGCGTTGCCAGAAGGTTACTTTTTTAACCTTTTAGGTGATTTTTGACTCGTTATGGTTACTTTAAGGTTACACGACTCAAAAGGTTACTTTTAGGTGATTTTTTGGAATTTGCGTGCGGAAAGCATTTTTAAAATTAAACCGTCCGTAATGTCTTTTTCGTTCGTATCTTGTCGCCATTTTTTTTTGCTCACCAAAAAAATGGTGAAAGGTTTTTTCAATCGTATTCGTTCGTATATTGTCGTCGTTATATTTTTTGCTCACCAAAAAATGGTGAAAGGTTACTTTTCCTACAAAAAGGTTACTTTTTTGTACATCTCAGGTGACTTTCGACAAGACTACGCTGGCAACACTGCTGCTGCTGTCTGTCATAGATGGATTTAGTATTTTTTTGGCTGCTGTGGTCCAATTTCCAATGTTTTTGGTATAATTTTAATGAAGTTCCAGGTTTTTAGAAACATATAAGTGGAACGGAAATAACAATGAACAATTTATTAAAAAATGTCTTGAGCATACGAAGACATTCCCCTGGACTATATTATGAAACAAATTTCAGGTAAAATTCCAATATAATAACCTCTATATTTTCTGCCTAGAAAAATATGTATATTTATATATTTTATTACTTTATTTTGCTTATGTTTTCAGTTTGCTGTCATCAGTAATACAAAAGAAGTTTTATTCAAGACCTACTAGCTTTCCAGATTTTTTTCAAAACCCGGTTTTCAGAAAAGAAGATCAAGCTAAACTTTTAGAGTCCACAGAACTATCAAAAATAGCAGCTGTCCCAGTCAAACCACCCGCAGTTTATGAGACCTGTTCTTCTTATCACGATCCACTTGTAAAGTAAGACTTTTTGAATTTAGATTAATTGAATTTTTAATCTTATTTAAAGAATGTTACTGAAAATAATCTTTAACTTAAAATTAAAGAAAGAACAGTATAGAGATAAAGGGCAGTAATGAAAAAATAAAAACTCTTATTAATAACCGATGCTTGAAAGGAAAAATTTACTAAGCAACATTTGGCTTACTTTACAGAAGAGCTGTTTAAGTTGAGATTTTTAGAAATAAAAAATTGCAATTGACAAATAACTCATAAGTGCATTTAAAACTGATTCTGTAATATTATATTTTACCGTATAAATATCTATTCAAGAAAGGACATTGACCATCTATGTATGGACGTTGGACCAAGTGCCGCCCAACATTGAGACATAGTGCACAATGTTCCTTAGATTAGTACTAGTCTATAACTCAAAGCGCTTCAAAATCTATCCCAGGAGTTTTAAGAAAAAAATATTGAATGTAGAGGAAGACCTCTGTTTATTTGTAAGAACAAAAACAAAAATCATAACCAACAGCTTATTTTGAAAATAAAAGAGCGTATAATATAAACAATGGATATATTTGAAAAAAAATTGGTTTACAGAGATGATAAACATAACAAAAATGATAATTACCCTATGTTATAATACCTCATGTAGGCACTAACATGTCGTCTAGGTAAGTCTAAGATTATTGTATCTAAAAATAATGCAGAGCGTCTCACAACGTCTTGGTGCCTAGCCCACCCCAAAAACCAAACTAGGCACTAATCCGTTATTTTGATCCCTGTAATACGAGCAATGCTCTGTATAGGACTAAATAATTGGTGTGAGTGGTCCAGGATTTATTTATTTATAAATCCGTGGCAGGTTTTTTTTTATTTTATATTTTTTTTATAACTATTCATGTAAGGAAACAAATTAAAGTGTTCCCATGCTTGGGCAGCATTTGGTCCAGAACCGGTCATTCTCCTTTGTTTGTTCTAAAGATATAAGTGTCAATTTGGTCGAAAATGTCACCTAGTCAATTTTTCCTTTCAAACATTTAATTAAGTATCTTGTTGATAGGCATTAATGCCATGCATTAATGATTTTGTAGTAATAATTTCTGTAAGAAGAAATAATTTTGATTAAAAAATTTATAGTATTACAATTAAATAAACATGAGTATATTGCAATGCATGTCTAAACCAAGCCAGTAGTAGCTTAAGGAATGATTTTTTTCTTTGATTCACTAATGTGATATGTGTAATTCATAAGTTGGATTTATTGTGTAATTGAAGAAGCAAATTGTTTTTTTTTAAATTATTGTTAAAGTAATATTTTCTGTAAGGGAGTCTTTTTAAGTTGTTATTTTAATAAATAATTAAGCTTAATATAGGAAAGCAAGAGTTTTGATTAACTTAAGAAAAAGTCATAGTTATAATGAGGCAAAATATATTTATTATTTCAGTAAAGTAATCAACCATGTGATGGAGATGGGCAAAAAGCAATTAGCTAGAAACCTTGTGGAAAAAGCATTTGAAAATATTAAGCGAATACAAATTGAGCGGTACCATCTAGCATCATCATCAGAAGAAAAAAGTAAAATTGAACTGGACCCTAAGAAAATTTTGCACAAAGCTGTGGAGAATTCAAAGCCATTATTACAACTGTCTCCGATCAAAAGGGGTGGTATCACTTACCAGGTCAGTATGTTTTATTGTAACAAATTTTTCGTTTGGGCGCATTATGTCCAATTCGCAAAATGTCCAACTGTCAAATTCTCAATTGGTCCAGTTCGCGACTGGTCCAGTTCGCAATTGGTCCAGTTCGCAATTGGTCCAGTTCGCAATTGGTCCAGTTCGCAATTGGTCCAGTTCGCAATTGGTCCAGTTCGCACCTGGTTCAGTTCGCGATTGGTTAAGTTCGCAATTAGGGGTGATCCATATTGTAAGGGTGGTTGATGTTTTGGTAACACCCAACTTGAGAGTGAAAAGCATATTATACTAGTGTTTGTTTAGTCGTTGTTTTCCCGCAACAGAACGCTTCACCTTTAGTCTCTCTTCTTAATCGATCACCTTTAGTAGTACTAACGATTTTTGCAAGGATTTTTTTTCAACTTTTTTTTTATAAAGTTTGGCGGGAAAATGAAAATCAAATAATAGTAAATAGTGAATTAACATTTTTTTTATAAGCGCAAAGTCAATGATCCCGACCGATGAGCGTCCGCGACGCAGCTAGTCCCATTGATTCGAGTTTCGTCTATAATCGTAAAACTTTTGATTTGACTAAGAAAAACGTCATTTTTCAAATTTACTACTGGTACTTGTAATAAAACATCTATAACAAACATTTAAACAACTGTTATTTGAATTGGTCATTTTGAGAATTGGACCATTTGCTAATTGGACAATTTGAGATTTGGACTAAGTGCGAATTGGACAAATTGCTAATTGGACAATTTAAGATTTGGACGTTATGAGAATTGGACATTTTGAGCGCGCTGGACCTTTTGCGAATTGGACATAATGCGCCCAACCGAATTTTTTTATGTAATATTGTTTGTTAATTAAAAGAATATATTCTTGATTCATCAATGTATTACAATATTTCAAAGTAAAAGGTACCTATTATGGGACTAAATTAATACCTTGCCAATACCATAATTGTATTTTCAAGATTTCAAGTTTTAGAACAGAATATATTGAAGTTTAGATTCCAAATTTTTGTCTGTTGGCTTCATTTCCCTTAAAGAAAATGCGTTTTTTTTTTACTTTTATTAAGTTCTGCTTTAATTGTGTTTTGAAAGATTTATATGCGTTTTTTAACGCCTTCAGAATATTCTAATTTTGTATTTCAGGTTCCAGGACCCATTACAGAAAAAAGATCATTATTTTTGGCTATTAAATGGCTATTAGAAGCCACCAATGAGAAAGAAAGAACCATACATTTTCCAGAGAAGTTTGCTTGGGAGCTTCTTGATGCTTTTAACAACACTGGAAAAGTTATAAAAAAAAAACAAGACTTGCACAGACAATGTGAGGCAAACAGAGCTTATGCGCACTATAGATGGCAGTAACAATCAAAATAATATTTTTTTTTTACTGAAAGTAGTCTGGTCAGCATATTGTTGAAATAAAAAAATTATGAAGTCTACCTTTTTTACCTTTCATTTTAATCACCACATTTTGGTACTTGCAGTTAATTGACTGTTGTTTCCTGTGGTTGTTTCTTTGCAATTAAACCCCACATGCACACATATGAATGCCCAGTTATGAATCGTAAGATATTGTATCTTTTCGTTTTCTGCCACCAGGGTTATAGTAGAAAGAGCACACCGTAGGTCGGCCCAGCCAGTCCGTGATATACTGCCCACTATTATACTTGCCTGTCTCAGAATTGTCACTTTCAGCTAAATTTTAATTCAGTGTCTACGCGACACTGAGTGAAGCGCCGAAGGTGCACATAGGCTATAGGCACTAATGTTAATGTAATGTTACACAAAATTTTCCTGTATCAAGCAATATTGACGCATGGGTAGATTGGGTAGTTGGGTACTATGTCGCACACATACAAGCCGCGCGCGGTGTGTTTGTATGAAGATAACGTACTGTGTAATTTTTATACTATGCCAGGGAGATTTGTGGGTGTGTCAAAAGGTGGTGTTTATAACCTTTTTTTTCTCGTAGGAGAATGCGTTTATGCACCATAACCGCAGGCCGTGTGTGGGACTTGAGACTGAAGCGTCCACTACCCACTAAACTCACTGGTTTCCCCTTCACACCCGATTGGGACGAGCCGGTGCCAGCCTTGTGGCTATTGACCAGCCCATCCCCGGGTACCCTTCAGGGCGGCGCCTAGGGAGGGTCACCCGAGAAACTAGGTGACCCTCAGACTTGGCTCGTGCGACCTGTGCAATGCGGGCGTTGGGGGGCCCCGCCCGCAGGTCAACCCTCAAGCCGGAGAAAGCGTGCTAAGTGAGCTCGCCTTCTCCGGCCTGGCCGTCTACGCCGGAGGGGAGCAGCAAGGGGGTCCTCCTCGCGCTCCCGCTCCGCTGCCTTCTTCTGCGACATTACTTGCTCGTAGAAGGAGGCGGCCACCTCCCACGCACTCCTGTTGGCGACCATGGCACGAACCATGGTCGCTAACGAGAGGCGTCCTCCGCCTTGGGTGTTTATTACCCTACCTACTAATCCTACTAAACGCGCTGCGAATAGGTATATGTACCTACTTTTGTCACACTACGTTATTTTTGACCCTTTCGTGTTACTAGATAAGCACAGGTACCTACAAACATATCTATAATGTGGCTTTTACATACTTAAACTTTCATTACGTAGCTTAGGTGTGTAGAATCGAAAACTATCGGGCGGGGGCGTAGTTACCCTTGGCTTTGATGTAGATTTCAGAGCGTTCGGTTCGAATAAACGTTGCACACCTTTTACTCGAACTTTAGATTTGTGCTAGACAGCTCCAAGAAAACGAACGACCACGACCCACATCGTTCGTTTTCTTGGACCTACCAAGATTTCATCTTTTAAATAGAAATCGTTATTTGATAAGTAAGGTTACTTTGGGCAGCAATAATATATACTTATTTTCAAATTCATACATACAAACTTCAGTAGTTGTAAATTATAGTCAAGCAGGTATCTACTTGAGTATAATGAAGTATCCTACTGTAGCCAGTAGAGTCTATTCCTGTCCCAAATTTCATCAAAATCGGTTCTGTAGTTAAGGCGAGGAAGCTTTTATAATATTAGTATGGATTTATATGCGTCGATTATATTTCTGTTTTTTAAAACAAATCTTTAGTTGTTCAAGTTTAAGATCCGAGAATGCCATAAAAACGAACAGTTAGTACCTACGTTCTAGTTTTACGGCGAAAACAGATTTGTAAAAGGTAGCAATATGCACAAGTTGCCTTTGCTAGACAGTATTGTGGAAATGTAGACAGACGATATTTGCTAAAGGATTTTTCTTAAATTTGAACTTATTTTATTGCATTTCAGTGTCGCGGTGTCTAATGCTGTGATAATATAGTGTTTGTATTGTACCTATGTAACTACTATAATGTTACTAGTTTGATGTAGGTATGCGATACACATATTTAGTCGGGTAAGTAATAGATTTAAGTTTCTACATAAGTACTTATTTTATGTCTTGTCCTGATAATGCTTTCATTCTAATACCTACATACTTTTAGCAATAATAATATAATAACATCGCATAAGTACTTTCCACCAATATACCAATGGGTCTGATTCAGTATTAAACTTGTGTTATGGTTAATAAAATAATCGAATGTACCATAACCCACGACCCCTGATGCATAGGGTAGACACTACCAAACAGGAAAAGTCAAAATAAATACCTGTAAAGGTAGTTGTAAAGTGAAATATATATTATAGTGCATACATTATATGCCGACTAGTAGTTTGCTTCCGTGGCCAAGACTTACCTGTCGGGTGGCCGAAGGTGGATGGAGGCCGTTGAGGTGACGAGCAGCAGCAGCAGCGGTGCAGTAGAAGTGAGGAGGCGACTCGACCCAGGTACGTGGCACGACGTGATGCCCTGGTCGAGGATCAGCCGTCCAGGTTTAAAAACCGAGCAGTGTTCACTTTTATTTTAACACCCGCGACACTGGCGCCCAACGTGGGGCACGAACCCACGACCCTGAGATTAAGAGTCTCATGCTCTACCTACTGAGCTAGCCGGGCATAACTGGCGAACTTAATTTCGCAGAAAACCATTCGTGATTTTTTTATGGTGTAGAAATTCTTTGTGGAATGCTCACAGTTGCTGTTGTTTCGGAATCACTCCCTAACGAGAGGTTAACCGACTAAACACTCCATTGTGGCGGGCGTCTTCAGTGCAATCTGAATGCGGGGAAGCCCTGTGTGGGAAACACTCAAGGCTCGATTTCACGCGGGTTCGAAAAATCGTGTTTTTGAAAAACTGTCGTGTTTTTACTGACTGATGGCCTAAAACGGTTTCTTTAGTGAAATTATACACCCCTAATGATAAATTCCGGAGGGGTTAGTGCTTAAAGTAGGAAAAAAACAACATTGGTGTTACACGAATGAGTTGGGTGATTACACTAATGAAAATCTATTAAACACGAATGGTGTTAAAATTACTCTAATTATGTCTAGATTAAATTATAAAAACTGGGTAACATTTAAATCTGATCTAATTTAAGAGCATCGCTCTTATCGGTCGGCCGGAACATTCGAATAAGTAATTAAAATAAGAAGACCCGGATCTAAGCAGTAGTATTTATACTAAAATAATTTTTAACACAAAAACACATTCTTTAATTCTCAATAATGTGAAAATATCCTCAAATTACCGACCAAATAGCCAATACCTCAATTCTCTGTACGATAATGGAGCGTTTAATAACCGCTTGCTTGATTATTAAAGGTAACGATCTCCTATGTGATTCTCAATTCGTGTTGGATAAGTAGGTCTACAAGGGACCTTCTTGTTTACGCAACGCATTTATGAAGCGAGACCACGGTAAGGCCATTGCTGTCCTTGGACATATCAAAGGCGTTAAATAAGGTCTGGCACCGAGCCCTTATTGGCAAACTTCCTTCCTATGGGGTCCACGCTCCAGTCTATGTTTGAATCAAAGATTTTCTGACTGGACGTCGCATCAGAATAGTTGTTGAGTACACTTCCGATTTAAGTAACTACTTGAAATAAATGCTGGCTCCTACCAGAATTCTGGGGTATGCCAACTATTAGCACGGTAGTTGAGAGGTACTTGTCCAGTGCATGTACAAGAAGTGGTGAAACTGGGACCTTTAAGAGCTGGCATGGTGAACAAACTAAATCATTCTCTTCAAATTGTCTCAGGCTGGATAGATGTCAATTAGGTCAGCTTTAACCATCAAAACACAGACATTATTTTCAACAGAAGATATTTTCCACCAAAAGGAGTAATTTTGAGCTAACTACCACTTTTCGTGGTATAGCTGATTATCTGCCCCTCTGGCTGGCTTCAGGTCCTTGGTATGAAAGTATCGAGAGCTTTTTTATAGAATCTGTAACAACACATAGGCTTCTTAAAAGCTCGGCAAACTGTTCAGGGTCCTAAACCTTCAGAACTTAAGTCCGTTAGTGCTCAGAGTATTGCTGCCATCTTTGAGATGGTTTTCTCGACGCCAGCTGGCTGCCTTGGACTCTATTGAGCAGAGTGTAAAGAGGCTTATCGGCGAAGATGCTTTGTTTAAGAGCTTGCAGAGTCTCGATCATCGTGGAAATATTGCTTGCCCCTCCATCTTTTACAGGCTCCTCTTTGATGAATGTGCTTCTCAGCTGCATGATATAATTCTACCAGCTACAATACATTACCGAACGACTAGCCCCGGATAGAGGCCCCATCTTTGAGACTTCGGTGCTCTGTCGGATCACCTCATTTCAGATTCGATCCCTCAGAAAAACGCGAAGCCTAGCGCTCTCCATAGCCCGCTGAGCGACTTTAAACTAGTGGACCAGCCGTGCCGTGTCCACGTTTCTGCTCCGTATATCATGAGACGCAGGTGTTATGCATCGTTTTCATGTCAAATTAAAGTACCCACGAGAAACAATTTCATTCGTGTAAATTTGTATTTCATTAGTGTTACTTAAAAAATCGACACGAATGAAGCGACACAAATGATATTTTGACCGAAATCCTAAAGTTTTGTTTGGGGAATTGTTTCAAACGCCAACAGAAAGTATATCGAAACAGGCGTGCTTATGTGGCTAACCATCAGGCAATGAATTGAATTTTTAGCTAAAATACTTTTAATATAGTAATAATAAACACGAATGAATTTTTTTTTGTCTAAACACTGAAATCAAAACTAATGTTGATATCCTAGCAAAATGAAGCGCGTGGCGCGTACCGTCACCTAGGTGTCTTCGAGTGCGACTGATGTTGTACTAGGTTGCATGGAAGGTTCCACAGAAAACCAACAGGATGTTTGTAAATGGACAGTTATGTATGGTCTACACTAATGAGTGAAAAAACGGGGTCGCACATTCAAGCCCCGGGAAATTATATTTCTAGATTGTGCTTATTAAAACTACAGATGCTGTCTGACTATACGTTTATCAAAGTGTTAGGGGAAAACAAAAAACTAAGATTTCCCCGAGGAATTAATTTAAAAAAAATATGTTTTGATGAACAACCGGAAATGGAACCACGTACCACAAATGAAAATATGGACTTTTTTGCAATATTGTCTGAAATGTTTAACAGATAATGTAATATTACTGCTTGCGTCATATAAATAATTAGCCTAAATACTTAATGAAACAAAAACATGGCAATTCAATGGCATATTTTTGAAGTTATTTCACGGAACATGTTTTTCGAACCCGCGTGAAAACGAGCCTCAAGTGTCTCGCTCGCGAGCTGCTCTTACTTAGGGGCAGCGCAGACGGCACACTTTTTGTGCGAAAGAGTCTGCCGCGGATTTTTCACAGACTCAACGCACAAAAAGTCTGTCGCGGATTTTTCACAGACTCAACGCACACGACGCACATCTTCGATCATTTTGTCGGCAGAACTGTAGGGACGTAGACGCTATGAAAATCGTGCAGAGATTAAAGATCGCGAAGTATTATTTTGTACTTGATGTAACAGACAAAAAAAGACGAAGAAAATTTTGGGTACATCCTATACTTTCGGAAAGATTACTGAAGGGAGAGTTCTATATTAAACATTCAATTCTGAACAACACCGGATTTTTTTTAAGTTTTATAAAATGTCTGTTACTACATAATATGATGAGTTGCTATTTATTTTAATACCTGCTTTGACTCATTCAGACACAACAATGAGGAAGTTAATAATAAATAATAAATATCTCTGGACATTATTCACACAGCGCCATCTAGCCCCAAACTAAGCATTAGCTTGTGCTATGGGTGCTAGACAACGGATAAACATTACTTATATAACTTTTTTTTGTAAATACATACATAATATACATAGAAACACCCAAACCGATACAAACAGACATGTTCATGCACACAAATGTTTGTACCGTGCGGGGATCGAACCCGCGACCTGTGGTGTAATAGCCGACTTCTCAACCATTACACCTAATGGCTCGTCAAATTAGTATTTCGGTTAAAGAAACTTTATTCTCAAAAAGAAATTACATAAACACTTACATGAGAACATTAAAATTTATAATAAAACAAATTATCCGGCAACAAAAAATAAATAAATAAATAAATAATAATAATAATACTACCAATTACACAGAGCAATCACTAGTTACAATTTGTTTACAAAAATTTTCTTATACAGAATATTACCAAGAAACAAGTTTTAATGTTAAAACTCACTGCGGACCGAGATTTAATGATTTTACATAATATAATTATGTATTAATATCTATATTCTGCCATAGAAGTATCATAAATTATTGGTCTATTTTGTATTTCATTAATTAGCATCGTTACATCGATGTCTGGCGCCATAATAGATCGCATACGTACGTTACGTCCCACCACTAGATTGCAGACTAAAATGTACGCCAATGTGCGCCGTCTGCGTTAGCCCGTGTTGAAGCAAACGTTCCATTTTTTTCGCACACTTTTTGTGCGGAGCGGTGTGGCGCGGCGCGGCGCGGTCTGCCGGAATCACACGGATTTTGTGCGCGCCGGACTTTTTTGCGCGTCGTCTGCGTTACTCCTTAGACACATTGTAGCACCACGCTTTAGTTAGACTTCGTAATCACGTCATAGCCTTTCAGAGCCTTTCTTATACAAGGCAACGTTCGTCAGTTTGAGGCAAAACCACTACGACCAACGACCAACTTTCTTGGGTAATGCGCTGTAGGTACTTGCACCAACGTACTCCGCACCAGCAACCACAAGATTAAATTCCTATTTAGAGGGCTTTTACCCCACGCAAGGAAGAACCGGCGTGGTACTATTCTGACGCCACAGGCCTCATCTAACTAACAATAAGAAACAAGATTATAATAAATAGAGTTCTCCTTATTTATAAGGATCTTGTTTCTTATTTAGAATTAGAACCTCTTACCTACTGAATTTATGTTTATGTAGGTATTCAAAATACAAACAACGCTCACAGTCTATCTACCTACACACATTCGTTACCTACATCTAGGTCTAAATACAATAATATCATGCTTTATGTTTCGATTGTTATGAGTATACGCACTCGACCATGTTTTTATTTAATAACTAACCTGGTAAGATAATAAAATTAGATAAAACATACGTTTTGGTTTCCATTTTAGAATTAGTCATATTATTTCTATCTCGACTACTTAAGGTGTCGTCACACATTGGATCTACAGAGATAGGTATTCGTCATACTTAGTCATCAGATAAGTAAGCAATTTATTTATATTAGTTATCGTCTTTTGATAGTTATATTATTATGTTTTTTATGTATTTTTTTTTGTCCCGAGATTATTATATTATAATTGTATCTCTCCTACGGGATATCACGGCACATAGGCCGGTCCTTTTGGAAGATTATTATTATTTATTTAAAAAAAAAATGTGGGTATATGGTTTTGTAGGACATATGTTTGTAACTTATTATGTCCTACAAAACCATATACCTAGATGGTTTGACAGTAGGATCCACTTTAATACTACTTTACTTTATTACGTCTAAGAATATATCTCCACTCACTATGCATACTCAGCTTATTGTGTGGAGATATTTTTTTAGCATAATCTTTAAAACATTTATAATTTTTCTCGTGTCTAATATCCACTGGCAAACTATTTAAATAATAAGGAAGTCTTTTCCGTAAAGTACATACGGTCACAGTATTTGGTACGGTCGCCAAAATAGTTAGTGACTCGCGGAACATTTAATTTGCCAGCGCACACCGACCGAGTCGTGAGGCCATGCTCCTGAGTGCCATGGTTATTTACCAATAATAATAATTTGTGTTTGAGATTAACAGGTAATACTTTACATATTTGAAGCAGTAGTTTTGAGTAATCGCCTTTTCAGTAATTTTTAACCTTCTTATTGACAAGCAGTTTTAAGAATCTCATTTGTAACGCTTCTAGTTTCTGTATATTAGTCTTTGTTGTTAAACCATAGCAATCAAGAGCATAGCCCAAGATTGAATCAACCAATGCCATGTACCTATATACATTTCAATATATGTTTGGGAACTCTTAACCACGGCATCGATATCCTGCTGCAGCAAACGACAAGTGTCGACGAGGTCGGTGCCAGCGCGCAGCGCGCACAGGTCATCCGCGAACATATACGCCGAGCAATGGCGCAGCACGTGGCACAGGCTGTTGACCAGCATCAGGTAGCACACTGGTCCCGCCGCGCCGCGAGGTAGTCCCGGAACCACTGGTTCAGGGGTTCCACCACACCGCACACTCCCTTCACGGTTTATTCCCGTTGTCCCCGAATGCCGTGTCCCCGTCACGGGGACAGCGGCACGTGAATTAATTTCTTTCCCGTTGTCCCCGTAACCTAGATTCGGCTTACGGGGACAACGGGAAGTAAAAATTTCACGAGTCGCTGTCCCCTTAAATATGTTTCCTGTTTTAAGCTTAGTTTTTAACTTGGTAAAAAGAAAAGTTAAATAAAACAAAATTTATTTATTTGTATTAGAATTTTAATTTAAGGTAAAAAAAAAAACAAATTACATATTATTAAACTTACAAAAATAACACAATTTGAACTTATTAGACAGTATTAATCTTAGAGTAGAACTCTAAGGTATTAATCAACAAAAAATTTGTCAAATTCTGGAGTGGAATTTTGCATGAGCCAATGAGAGCTCTGCAAAAACAATGTTATCTGCTCATAATGCGCTTTTGTTCCATGGCTGCATAGGTAGGCGCGCACGACACACCCAGCGGCGCATCCTTTTCAAGGTCGCTCCGTTTATCATAGTAACTAGAAAACTTAACTTTGAATGTATCGATTAAAATAATGGACATGTAATTAAATTCATTTAAGATTGTATACTTATTACTTACCTATTTTTTAAGCAAAAATGGACAGCATTAGCATCCACAATAATTCACTATTGAGATCAAATTCATTATACACGATGTTACTTTGCATCCTTGCCATATTTACAGAGGTAACTATATAACGGACACTGAACTCAAATCATTAAAAAAATAGTGACCTAAAATTTTGATTTTTAATCTTGATTATTTAATTTTATCGACAATCTGTTACGCACACCACTAACTATCGTAGCGCATACACATCACTGTGCTTGTCTGTTCATAATAAATAACATAAATCATCGGCACGAGCCGCGGCGATTGCGCTCTCTTTCTATCAAAGCGGCGCGCCGCCTGCGCCGCTTTGATGTTAGATGCCGGCCGCCTCGGCGGTCTCGCCTTCAGTCGAACGCGCTCGCTCCGTGTGATCGCGTGCCGTGTTAAAATTACCGAAGCATAAATTCTAATATCGAATTGGTGGAAATGGTGCGCTTGTACGCGATAAGTGGCAACAGTTTGCGTCAAGCGGTATTAATGTTTGTGCTCCATAATGAGAACTGGTGGACTCATCGCGGTCACAATCCTCGTAAAATTAAGCGAGACTCATTCCTTCATTCCAACACCGATTCAGTCTCAACGTGTGGGCTGGCATAATCGACGGGTATTTACTGGGCCCTTATTTAATCCAAGGTCATCTCACGCAGAGGTCCAGTAGCATGGCCACCACGATCCCCGGACTTAACCCCCATGGACTATTATTTTTGGAGTGACGTGAAACGACTGGTGTTCACAGTGGAGATAGAGTGTGTAAACGTGTTACGCGAAAGGATTGTTTTAGCTTTCGAAACAGTAAGACAAAACGTTTATGTGTTGCGAAAACTAAAGCGAAATTTGCTTCGCCGTGCTAGACTGTGCCTTCATCAGAACGGAGGACACTTTGAACACTTGCTTCGCAGTACGTAAACTATGTAAGTACGAACTTGTAAATAACTAATTAATATTGTATGATTTCAGCTTTTTAACTAGGTACGCCAAAAATACCTAATTTTTTAATTTGAAAAATGTGGAACTATTTTATGAATTAACCATTATTATTATTAGATATTTTTGACGGTCCTAAGCGCGTAAAGTAGGAAGGAAAATCTGAAATCAATTCATTTACACGCAACGGGCCGCGGGGCCCGCGGGCGGCTTGGCCACGCCCGCGCGCCCCAGGGTTTATTCCTATTGCGACTTTTGCACGTGCGAGAAAAAATGATTTATTCCTATGTGTACTGCAAAACCAAATTTTCTTAAAACTTATTGAGCTTTATTTATGGGAGTCTCTTGTTTATCTAAAGTAATAGGTACTGTTCCCTTCTTTTATCTCTGTGAATATGGCAAGGATGCAAAGTAACATCGTGTATAAAAAAATCCGACTAAAAACTTAAAAAATAGGTTTAAATTTCTTTTTACTAATCTACCGGGTACCAAGACTAATCTAACTTGGTAAAAGATGCCGACTCATAATACTACTGAAAAAAGAAAAAACGGGGACAGCGGGCAATCATTTTTGTTATTTTATTCAACTGTATTTACGGGGACAGGATACGGGGACAACGGGAAGTATTTTTAAATATTTTAGTAAAGTACCGCTGTCCCCGTTGGACGGGGACACGGCATTCGGGGACAACGGGAATAAACCCCCTTCACCCATCGCACTAAGCAAGGTCTCAGTCGGCAGCGTATCGAATGCTTTTTTTATAGTCGAACAAAACTAATACCATCACAAACTTTTTGTCAGCTAAATAACTATTGACTTCATCAGTATGTATTAGTACTCTTTCCCTATAAGAAACCACTGCTTCGCTTCGCTTCGTTCCCGCCTTAGTCTTCTAACCTATATCCAAGCAAGATGGTTCTTACTAAGGGGGAAATCGGATGGATATAGGTTAAAAGACGGCGGGAGCGAAGCTGAGCTCCCGCCTTAAGCCTTCGTTCGTGGTTATTTTTTTTTAAACCCTGAAAACCTTTTTTGTTTTTTAACTATGATATATTTTATGCTGTTGACTTAAATTAGTTTAGCCTAGGCCAAACTAGTAACTATAAAGTAGGTTGGCCCAACGGTTCAGTGTGACTGCATTGGGAATTGTTTTACAAAGCTGTCCCAACGTGTCACAGCGTGACTGGTTGGGACTTTTTTACATAGTTGTCCCAACGAGTCGTGTTACTCGTTGCAATGTGACTCGTTGGGAACAAACGGATGAGCCGACAGTCTGGCAGCACATTGAGCGACGCTTTCTGCTGAATTGTCCCTCAATGGAACAGGCCGCAGAGACCGTTTACCATCAGGTGGGCTGCGTGCCCGTCTCCGAAATGATGTTGTATAAAAAAATATGTAAGTATAATATTCATATTGTAGGTACCTATCTTAAGGTTCGTTTGGTGATACATCAGTATACTTACTGGTTTGATAGGATTTGACGGATGCTCGAGTGATCAATGGATTAGTCACAATACAGATAGAATGAGCTATTGTCACAATGAAAACATTTTTAAGTAAACTAGTTTCCGCCAGCATGCAGCGGCTTCGCTCGAGTACCTACGTGTATATTGTGGCCAGTGTTATACTGATTTTTTAAATTAAATTCAATGTTACGTTACTGTAGTAGTTTTTGTGAAAATCAATCATCCAAACATTCTAACAAACATGCATTTTTCTTAAGAGAGGTAGAGCATAGTACTTAGGTAGAGATCTTTCATTCGTATGAGCCGTTTTCGTCCAGACCACAGAATATATACTAAAGTATCCAGACGAAGTAAGGTGGAGGTACTTCTCCAGGGAAGTTCCTGTGCTACGTTTGTGTATGTCGGTGAGTATGGTTGGAACACTTGGTAGCGAAAAGAACGCTTTTTCTACTTGCCAACGGTTTGTTTTCCCTCCAATTACAGGGTCGGCGTCGCGTGAGTAATGCCTCGGTATCGTTCATAGGTGTCGGTAACCACTTACCATTGCTTGGGTAGCCTAGTGGTATACCTATATTTTTTTAATTATTGGTTGAAAAGTCTACAATGAAATAATCATTGCTTCTTACGTTCGGAGACTACTCAGCTTTTAGTTATTAATAATACTACCATGAATAGGCAAATTTTGGTAGCAAAGCTCTATCTAAGTATTAGTGTTCCGTGACAATAATGAGCAGTATTATGAAGATGAGAAATAATGAAGGAAAGTAGTTGGAGGACGTAAAATGTATTGTTCATGAAGATAGCAGAGAGTTTCGTATCTCGTACTCGCGTTATTTTCAGTGCCAGAGTCCTGAAGCCTAATCGTACTTATCTGCTGATAAAAAATAATATGATATTACGTCGTTTTGTACGTCTGATATAAGCAACATTGATTTAGTTTGTGTTAGATGTGTAAACTCTTAGCACCTGTATTACGTGCGTATGTGCAAAAGCGTGTCAATTTTTCGTATTTTGTTCCGTTATTCTTCACTTCTGCTTAGTTCCTGTTTCTACGACAAGTTGCATTACTCGTGAATATTAGTTTCCTGGGATTTAGTTTCAGTGATTTTAAAACATGTAATTTCGACTTTATACAAACTTTTGAATCAGCCTTT
The DNA here is from genome assembly GCA_949319885.1 of Mecyna flavalis. NCBI lineage: Eukaryota > Metazoa > Arthropoda > Insecta > Lepidoptera > Crambidae > Mecyna > Mecyna flavalis. The sequence continues at coordinate 8,833,148 of OX439435.1, read as the reverse complement.
TAATTGATAAGTCTAATTAGGTAAGTACTTACATGATAATTTGGACCAATGGGCATACGAGTATTAAGCGTATCACTCAGTGTCGGTGTGAAATATTACTTATTTGCAGAATGTGGTCAATACATACTTACCCAATAGGATTATACTGAATAATTACTTTATACACATTGATGATGGCTAGATCTGGAAATTGAATTCATTAGGTGTAAGGACTAGGTGTCACGCCAAATCAAGCAGAAGAAGTTCTCGTAAAATGTACCTACTTAATATGTGTAGGTAGACTAAACTTTAAAGTAAATAGATTAGTACTATAGTATGAAAATATCATGACTGTATTTTAACCGCCTCCGTGGAACACATGACTTCAGCTACTTAGGATAACTACAGAGATCGCGATTTTGATTTCTTTTTTTTGACCTAGATTTGGATGGCTTGTGATAGTTAAAAACACCCTCACTTAAGAGCTCTGCCTAAGTTCTGATAATATTATTCTGCTTGCGCAGTTAAAATAGGTACTTATTACTTAAGTATTTACTTCGGAAGATCTGAAGTTGCGCGTTGTTAAAAATTGTGTAATACAATCAGTCATAATTGTCACTTGGCATTAGGTATTGTATGTTAGGTTTCATCAGAAGTTGTGTAAAAAAACGTTTATAGTCTAACGTTTAAATTATGCGTTTATAATTCTCGTCATCATACAAAATTATCAATGATTTTACCTTTCAGAGTTTTGTTAAGTTCGTCTCTATAGATCTATCAATCTTTAAACTTTCTCGCCAGAATTTACAAAATGGAACATCGGGGGAAAACTCGGAATGCAGGAGCCGGGACAAAGTTCCGTCTGCTTATGTGGAAGAACTTTCTACAACAACGGCGGCATCCGATTCAAGCGGTCGCAGAACTTATGGTGCCGGTCCTAGCGATGTCTGTGATTCTCTTAGTACGTTGGCAAATTGAACCAGAACAAAGAGATGTTCTTAATTTTTCACCAGTACCTGCGCATACACTAAATAACTCCTTAATGTTACTTACAAGGTAAAGTAATTTTTAATCAATGAATTCCCAAACTATAGCAAAGAGATTAAGGATTCCCTGTAAATCTTGTTTAGGTACATTCTTATGTTGCCTAAGTTCTAAAGAACTTACTTAAGCTTTATTACTACACATAGATAACTATTCATTATTCTGATTTGATGATTTTTGACGATGATTTTGACGATTCATTATTCTGATCACAAAAGTCACATGGATTGTAGGAAAAACGTGAATCAAACGATTACTATTATTTTACTAACATTCGTTATTTCGTTTGCAGAGGAGCTATGAACATGAGTGAAATATCTCTAGCCTATTCTCCACAAAGCGACGTTTTGCAGGAAGTACTGACTAGCGCGATCACCGACTTGCTCATAAGGAATGCGATAGATCTTATTAGATTTATAATAGATAATCCCGATCAGATAATTAACATACCAGGGTTTCCAAATATTACCCTACCACCAGACTTTCCAGAATTCCCAAACATTACTATACCGCCAGACTTTGATCTCGGTTTGAATAGGTCAATTATTTATGAAATTGTGAGACCACGAATACGAGGTTATGAAAGAAGCACTGATCTAAGAGGAATATATGCTTTAGAAGAAACTACGCGGACTGTTCTAGCTGCAGTAGAATTTGATGACGCACTTTACGGTCTGTATGATATTGATTACTATATGATGTATATTAAAAATTTACCTGCTGTTTATTTATATATTATTCATTTCGAAAAGACATTAATTGAGGTCTTATTTTTTAAGGTGCTACTGAGCTGCCTAGCAATATATCGTACGCTTTGCGATTTCCGGAAAGGCCGCGTCAAAATTCGTTCTTTTCGACTGGCAGTCGATCATGGAGGACCGATCTATTGTTTCCTGCTTTCGAATCTCCTGGACCTAGGTCAAGGGCTTCTGACGGTGGCAATGATCCTGGTAAACACACATTTTCTTAAATATGATGTTACTACATCCAGACTAAATTAGTGTCTTTAATTAATTTTAAACAAATTGTAACTTAATGAGAAAATGCATGCAGCGAGGATGTAACTAAATAAATAAATAATAAATAAATATCTCTGGACATTAATCACACAGCGCCATCTAGCCCCAAACTAAGCATTAGCTTGTGCTATGGGTGCCAGACAACGGATAAACATTACTTATATACTTTTTTTTTTGTAAATACATACATATTATACATAGAAACACCCAGACCGATACAAACAGACATGTTCATGCACACAAATGTTTGTACCGTGCGGGGATCGAACCCGCAACCTCTGGTGTAATAGCCGACTTCTCGACCATTACACCAAATGGCTCGTCACACACTATTACCACAGATAATAATTTATACTGAGTAGGTACTCTATTACAAATCAATTTATTTGCAGGCTATATCAGGGAAATGTTTATAGCGCTTCAGAATGCAATATCGACTCAGTTGGTGTCCAGGCTTACAGGGGAGTCATTGGAGTCTTTCGAAGTAAACTTGCAAAGATTCCCACATCCTGCTTATATACATGACATGGCAGTGACGACGCTGCAGTTTCTATTCCCCGCATTTATAGTTATTAGTTTCAGCTATACAGCAATAAACATCGTTAGAACCGTCACTGTTGAAAAAGAATTGCAACTAAAGGTAAATAAAAATGCTTAATAAAATTACAATGATTTGTATCCATAAAATATGTATATTTTGGAGTGTTTTTAATACATTAGAACAAATTTTATTCTTTTAATTCAAGTAAGTAGTTATATATCACATTAAATTTTTTGATTGATTACTGACCCACAAAATAATCTTATATTTTAACTCTTGTAGGAAACTCTGAAAATCATGGGGATGCCAACATGGATAAACTGGGTCGCCTGGTTTTGTAAACATTTCATTTTTTTACTGATTGCCGCAGCCTTTATCACGGTGCTTATAAAGGTATTTATTTTGTAGGATGTGCGATGTTAATGAGGATACCAATGTGCAATGTCGACCAGAGAATGTTAAAGAAGTTGTTTATTTTTTAGGTGAATTGGTTTAGTAACGAAGATGGTTTCGGAGAGTACGCTGTTTTTACATACACACCATGGAGTGTATTATTTTTCTATCTTGTGGCCTACCTGGCCTGTACTATATTTTTCTGCTTTATGATGAGCGGCTTCTTTTCTAAAGGTGAGATGTTCGTTTTATGAAAGTGATCCCATTGAATGCGTTTGTTAATATTTATGTGAAACTTGCTCAGGTGCATTAAATATTTATGCCTTTTATTTTAAGACACACTGGTTGCACTGATTGCTACACCTTTCGGAGGGTCGATGGTACTTACAGTACCTACCTCTGGGTAGGTAAAAGATAAAAGCAGGTAATAAGTTCAGAAGTTCAGAGAGAACTTGAATCTAAAGAATTAAACCATGCTTTTAAAAACGCGTAGTAAGAATATTTACGGTATTTCTTAGAGCAACAGTTGGCGAAGTTTGGTTTGTACGCCGGGTTGATGAAAATTGAAATAAGTTAATCATTATTATATTCAAGTTATTAATTTTTTTTTATGTACAGGTAGTACGGCAGCACTGTTCACCGGAGTAGTCTGGTTTCTTACATATATTCCGGCGTTCCTGCTAAACGCTGATGTAGAGATGTCATTGGGCGTACAGTTCTTCACCTGTCTTGGGATCAACTCTGCCATGTCATATGGGTTCGCTCTTATGTTGGCTAGGGAAAGTATTGGTGGTAAGTAATTCCAAAGGGAATTTTAACGAGTTTTATATAAAATGATTATATATTTTTAAATACTTTACGCTTCAATTTTCAATAAGATTATACTTCAATATGCCAGTGCCACTGAGCCTGCGTGTGTTTGGTTTCACGCTCATCAATACCAATTTGCGGGTGGACTTCTTAGATTGTTAACCGAACCTTTAAAAAGTATTTTGTTGACTCCTACATCAATATGTCATTGAATACCTATAATAGTTACTATAGACGAGAATGGAATGTCTTATTATGAGCATTTCACTAAAAATCAAGAAATAAAACAAAAACAAAACCGCCTTCAAGCAAAAAATGCACTAAAAATGTATGTTTAAGTAAGTAACATTATTTTTGGACTAGGAGTTAATTAGTACAATAATACTAACAAAAAAGTTTTTTATAAATACCGCGTATCTGTCCCTAATTGTTTTTAAGTAATCTCTAATTTCTATAAACGTAAGCAAGATGGTGAGTCACGAGGTTGATGCGAGGTTGATAAACGCAAAATATATTTTATCTACATCCATACCATAATATGTCTATTTTATAGTCAGGAGCGATGAGCAAACGCCCTACATTTAGATAGAAGAATCTGTGGCTGCATCGTAATGTTTACATTCTAGTATCGGTAACCGATACTTTAATTACGTTCAAATTTCGAACGTCTTCTTAAAAAGTAAAAATTAATGGATTTGAAGCTAACATATGTAAGCAAAACATCTTGATGTATTTTCAAAGGTACCAGGAGAGCATAACCGCAGCGTAACTATTCATTAAATCAAAGAGTTTGAAAGACGTGAGCTAGCCTAGCTTCTTGTTCTTCTCTGCTCTCCTGGTACTACGGATTATATTCCACGCGGTTTCACATCGATCCTGACTTTAAAATAGACATTTATCGTATGAATGAAGATAAAGTAATGTATGTGACTGTACATAATTAGGCATTAAAATACTCATGTGATCCTTTTATGAAACTCACTTCGTTCGTTTCATAAAACCACATTCGTATTTTAATGACCCTCAGTATGCAACAGTCACATAAATAACTATTTAAATTCATTTTCAATTCGGCCAGTCACGCACAATAAGGTTCCTTCATAAAAATGGTCCAAAAAGGTTTTCACGATTAAGGTCACCAAACTTGCCATGTAGGATGGTGATTATAAATCCGAGTTTTTAAACTTGCGTAACAAAGTTTCTCAATTCTTTTAAATACTACTTAGACAACTCTAAGCTCTGTATCAATGATTAGTAGGTGAGACTGATATGTTTTATGTAAATATGATTACAGAAAACCTCTTAAATCGTCTGTTATGCTAATAATCGTTTAATGAATATCATTATTGTCATTATTTGGGAGTAGGTACGCTCTTCCTGGACTATGAAAAATGTGAAACAATTTCACTTACCTATATTGTGGAAAGTTTAAATCTTAACATAAAAACCCAAAAAAGAAATAATTACTTAATTCGTTGCTCTGGATTTATTTGATTTGGTGGTAGCTAGGTATGCTTGGTCTGCTATAGAAACTCTTTTGGAGAAGTTACATATATAGATAAATTTGGTTATTTTGCACAATAGTTTAGAATATGACTGTATCTCCACGTGTCCTATCTTCGCACTATAGGAAAATATATGCTCATTCTTGTGAATTATTATTTGAATATTCTTTAACAGGTATGCAATGGGGCGACTTCATGTCAGCGCCCGCGACGGATTCATCACGAATGCTTTTCGGGCATGTGCTCATCATGTTGGCTGTCAACTGTGTCATCTACATGCTCATAGCACTCTACTTGGAACAGGTGCTGCCCGGCCCTTTCGGCACTCCCAAGCCCTGGTACTTCTTATTCCACAAGAACTTTTGGTTTTCCAATTCCAAATCCACAGGTGCGTAATAAGATAAACAAGAAGAAATTAAGTATTGTGTAGGTCGAACGTAATTACCGACGATGTGGTTTCAGATGCTAATATTTTGGATGTACCAAAAACTCCTGAAGTTATAAAAGAACAAGACCCGATAGGTCTTCCTGTTGGAGTTAAAATGACTGTAAGTGAAACTCTATTTCTATTATAATAGTATGCTCAGCTGTGGTTCGTCTTTAACTGTTTGTTTTTTTTTTTAGAATTTGACCAAAGTGTTTGGCAACAGTGTCGCAGTGAACAACTTGAGTCTAAACATTTACGATGACCAAATTACCGTATTATTGGGTCACAATGGCGCTGGAAAATCTACAACAATATCTATGCTAACAGGTAAAATTGTAATACAAAGAAACAATAACTGTTGTATGATACCTAAATGAAATAATATTCAGATAAGCTGATTAATTATTGCAATCCAAAAATACAAATATTGTTATCATCAATAATCATCAATATCAATCCCGAAGACGATTCTCGATTAATTTCAAGCATATCATTGCGATAATGAAAGGCAGGTATTTATTTCATTTTGTCGTAGCAAAATAAAAAAAGGAAACACATTATGCTACGAGCGTCCCCAGCGCTCGTAGCATAATGTGTTTCCTTTTTTTGCAATTTGCAATGAATGGTTTTGTAAGACGCAGTGCATATCGCTCGTAAAACTTTAAAATACATGCGTCATATGTTTTTTATGATGTGTGTTTTTTGGAATACCTACGACTGTTGCTAGGCTTTACTTAAGCTTGGGTATTCTTTTTTTTAATACTTTACTTAAGATTATGAATTTAAAATTAAAAGAGTATGTTGTTGTCAGGCAACCTTGCAGCGACTAGTGGGTCGGTGTGGGTAGCAGGCCACGATATGGCATGGCACTCGAGCGAAGCCCGCATGCACATCGGGCTGTGTCCACAACATGATGTTCTTTTCAACGACCTCACCGTGAAGGAGCATCTCGAGTTCTTCGCTAGGTTGAAGGGGTCTAAAGGAGAGGAAATGTACAATGAAATAGACGCCCTTATTGCCAAACTTGAATTACAGGCAAAGGTATACAGGGTGGAATTTTCTAATGCCACCTGAAGGGGAAGTACTCTTAATACTGAAGATAGAAAGTTTTACTCAAAGAAAACATTCCTTTATTTTTGAAAAGAAAAAAAAGTGCATTCAAAGATTTTTAAAAATTTGCTTGACGCAACTTTGTAATACCACCTGAAGGGGAAGTACTCTTAATACTGTAGATAGAAAATTTTACTCAAAGAAAACATTCCTTTGTTTTTGAAAAGAAAGAAAACTGCATTCAAAGATTTTTAAAAATTCGCTTGCCGCTCCCGGTAATCGAACCGACTAAAATCTGTATAAGTTGCACCTTGTACTTTTATTGCATCGATCGTTAGGGACAATTATAAGGATGAAATCTCTTCAACAAACTTCATAAATTAAATGAAAGGAAAACAATGAAAAAAGTGCTTTAACTTGACCCATTGAATCAATAATTTAGGATTTCATTGTTTTCCTTTCATTTAATTTATGAAGTTTGTTAGAGAGATTTCATCCTTATTATTGACCCTAACGATCGATACAATAAAAGTACAGGGTGCAACTTTTACAGATTTTAGTCGGTTCGATTACCGGGTGCAGCAAGCGAATTTTTAAAAATCTTTGAATGCAGTTTTCTTTCTTTTCAAAAATAAAGGAATGTTTTCTTTAAGTAAAATTTTCTATCTACAGTATTAAGAGTACTTCCCCTTCAGGTGGCATTACAAAATTCCACCCTGTATATTATTTCCATTCAATCCTTAATAAACATCTTATCGTCAAGAGACGGACGTCATAATTTATAAAAATAAGGTACCTAGTTACTACCTACCGCAGCTGAAGAGCATTATTAAATGATATGATATCCCTAAGTATTGTATATTTAATACAACAAAGTGTAAAGAGATGATCATCCATTTTTATCTGTTAGCCGATGCAATTATTTATGTTATCAAATAAATGGTACATTATGTGCTCAACATTTGATCGATTTCGTGTTAAATGTTCGCCATTCGTTTGAGGGAACGGTCAATGTAGAGGTGTTGTAAACTGGCCACGAAAATAATGCGATTTGACCCCGTTAGACATAATTTGTGGGGTTTTCTTGACTTTAGTCGAATAAGCCAAAAACAATACAGCGGTCCTTAAAGCCAACACACCTACTTAATGTTATCGGTCAAATTCAGCCGTCGTATAGCCACGAAAAATTCTACTTTTCGGTTGTACATCTGACGAACTCGCGGTGAAAATTTGAACGATGACATGTTTCACAAATAATTAATACATCGATTGACCTTTCAAACGAATTTTGATGTTTTTAACTGAAACGGTAATTTTGTTTGTAGCGAGACTGCTTAGCAAGGAGTTTGTCTGGCGGACAAAAGCGTCGGTTGTGCGTGGGGATTGCCCTGTCCGGGGACGCAAAGGTGGTGTTGCTGGACGAGCCATCGTCGGGAATGGACCCATCATCCCGGCGTGCCCTCTGGGACCTCTTACAAAGGGAAAAAATAAGTGAGTTCCTAAAATAAATGATACAAGTTTTAAAGCTTGTTACATTACGCAAACACAAGTTTTTTTAGAAGGGATAAACAAATCGGTTTTAACAAATTGTATAGGTACACCTTGACGGAAAACTTGGGGAAGGATACCTACAGCTGCTAGGCTTAGTAAAGTAATTTAAGCTATCATTAGACCTTAGTAGGTTAAAAAAGACATGGCGTGCAAAAGTATTCTTTATAAATTTAAAGGCAGAAATAAATAATTTTATTTAGCATTTTCTATGGTAATTTCTTTACTAAAATTAATATCAAACATACATAAAAAATACTACTACTAGATATGATATAATATAATTTAACATAACTCTGGTAGTAATAATTAATGCCTCCGCGCCAGACGGAAATTATTTTATTAATTAGGTTGGGCTGCAATTTCTACTTCATGCTCTCTAGATTCTGGTGTGCATAGTCTTGTGTATTTAGGTACTTATGTTTTACCAAATCACTTGACACATAACAGCCATTATAAAGTGATTGCATTCGATATTATCTCTTATCTTCTTTGTAAGGTGCAGACCTAATCGTATACAGTCAAAGTTTTCTGTTGGAAACAATTGAGCAGAAAAAATAAACCAGTAGTCCCAGTCTTTTTAGATTGAGACGATATAAGCCTTAACTCGCTTTCTAGGTAGTATAGCCTTAGCTTAATTTGATATTAAGCAGGTTTGGTAATCGCGATACACCCTAGCAGGATAACATTAGATAGTTTAATATTCTTTGTTTAGGTCAGGGCTCTCTTGATTAAAAACATAATGTCAAGACTTCGACAAAGAACATGTTAATACTATTCACAGGTTATAAAAAAATAAAATAATACAAGGCATGTTTTCTGCTTTGAGCCACATTCCTGCACCAAATCTCAATGACAAAGGGGCGATCAGAATTTCAGAAACTATTAAAAATCAATGAACCCAACGTCACTTCAGATTATCGCTTTATGGTTTTATGTTATCTTATCACGTGCCTCGCACGTGCGTAATGACTTGTTGTTTTTTTTAGATCGATCAATGATTTTGACTACACACTTCATGGATGAGGCGGATATCCTCGGCGACAGAATAGCCATCATGGCCAATGGTCGTCTACAATGCGTCGGTTCCCCATATTTCTTGAAACGACACTACGGAGTTGGATACACTTTAGTTATTGTCAAACAAGAAGGATTTGATGTAAATGCTTGCACCAAAATTTTGAAAAAATATATACCAGAGATAACAGTCAAGGAAGACCGGGGTATGTGTATCTACTTTATTATCTGGATAACCAAGAGATGATCTCTATACCGGTAGAATTTTATCGAGAACCCTTTCGGTTGGTCTAGTGATTAACTTATTTGTTCGTGATCTCGTGAGTTGTTCTAGGATAAATTTCCAAGTCTGATAATGTTTTGTCGAAACTAGCTCATTTGGTTATCAATTTAAAATTGGTAAAGGTAAAAGTGGTGCAATTATCAGGGTTAGTCGTTTCGCCAGTTTCAATGAATCTCTGCTCTTATTCATTTATACGACTGTTCTGACTTCCACGTTGCATATTATGTTTGACGGAATTTTTAATGAGTCAATAAGAACTTATGCCTTGTTTTGTTTCATCCACTTTTCAAATAGACTCATTTTAGTTATTCCTTTTCGTTCATACACTTGATTATTGGTATAATAATACAGTGTACTTATTAGTACTTAGTAACTTACTTACATAATGTGTGCTCTTATTTCAGGCACGGAAGTAACTTACAGTTTGACAAATGAACAGTCACAAGTATTTGAAGAAATGTTAAGGGATTTAGAAAGTAATATAGAACAAGTTAAATTTAAAAACTACGGACTATCGGCTACTACTATGGAAGATGTGTTCATTACGTAAGTATTTTTCTCCAACATTTAAAACTGGTGACAGCTCACTAATGTACGAGTAATGTACTATAGTTATGTACATAAATATATGTTATGTATTTAGCTAGGCTAGAGATACGAGTTGACAAAAACGTAGCAGATCACCTATGCTTATGTACTACATGAATGCTATATTTCGAACTTTTATATGACGGCGGACAAAATAACTGACTTGGTAATTGAGGTCAAATATTCAGGTACAATACGAGTAGGTACATACTTGTTCTCGACAGTACATACGGTACAGTCTGTCCGTCACCGGCCTGTTGCATTAAGCTTTACCTTTGGATGGTTATAGGTACCTATATTCGTCAGTCGGAGTTTGACTTAATAATTGCGATTAATTTGTCCAGGGTTGGCTCTGATCTAGCATCTCCACACTCTGATCTGGACGACAATGACACAGCAACGGAGTCGACGAGCGATGGCTTTGATGGGGTGTCAACGGATTGCCGTAAGTCGTGTTCAAAATTCCTTCAGTATTGCTATAGATAATTTACAAAATTTAACTTTTTGTCTGTTGCTGTGGATTAAATGGTTGAAAACATTAACTTAGGTTTAGTTTATATTAAATTAAGCCTAAAATATTTTTTTCAGGTCCAGTTTTTTTGTTTTTGATTTTTATTATTTCTATGCATATATTAGTCGATAACGTGCGTATTTGACTGTTTGTATCTAAATATTTGGTGTTTCTGAGATAGAAGTAACAAAAATGATTAAGCTTAAACATTCTTAATCATTTTTGTTACTTATACGGACAATTTTTTAAAATTTGTATAGATATTATGTTTCAAAATACCAATTTTAAATATTTTGGAATGTGCTTGGAAAATGACAAATTTTGGGCATCTGATGATTGCGTTTGTAAATCGTGGATTTAATATTTAGGTTTATAGTACCGCGTTTACATTCAGCCATTTCCGTTGCTGCTCGCCTTGCCGTACATATTTCCCCGTATATTGATGTGGCAACGTCAGCGGAAATGAGTGTTTACATTGCCGCTTCATATGTATTTTAAATTCGACTCTGGGCCATGGATAACGTGGAAATTGTAGCAGCGTCGGCGCTCTGCCTTTTAAGTTTAATTAATTATTTAAATGTTTAAAAAAAAATTGAATTCAAAAGAGACGTCGTCGTCAGAGGAGATGGTGGATGATAGCAATTCATCGTAATAGAACAATATAAGTATTTTTAAAGATATTAAACGACTGAACGAGAGAGCAACATGTAAACACACGTTGCCGCTCGCATTGCCGCGCTTTGATGTCCGCTAGAAAAACCGCCAAATGGGGGATAGCCGGGCAATGCGAACGGCAACGTCAAGGCAATGGAAATGACCTGTTTACATTCTCGCGTTTCCCAGTTTATTCCCCATGTCCCTGCTCGTTGCCGCGGCAATGGGCTGAATGTAAACGCGGTATAGGAAAGTAGAAGTAAAGGTTCTTTTTTATTTAAAACACCAGACTTTTGGAATGATCCAAAAATCATCTAGACTGCTGTTACCTTGGTAGCGCTAAGTTCATGCTACGGCTGTGAAGGCTTAAATCACTAAAAATCGAGGTAAATGCCAGAACCGTCCAATTCAACATTCACCTGAATTTCAGTGCCTAAAAATATAGCTGGACTCTTAGAGCAAGTCAGTAAAGGACTAAAGCACATCTCCCATTGATTCTGATTTTTAAAGTTTGTCAGGTGAGCCAAAATGCTTTATTACACAAAATAATTTGAATGGTTTTTAAGAACATTTGAATATTTCTAAACAAGCTTCAGAATTATTGGCATCGGTTATAAAGAAAAAACTTGCAATCTTGCGTTGTTGTCGTCAGTCTGTCGTATGTAGCGCATTCCGATAGCCGCTACAATCGTTTTTTCCAAGAACTAGAATAACGTTTTATCGCGCAAGTAAAAATTATTTCGTAGTTATTTTTCGAACCAATGGGATGCAAATGAGCCTAGAATTTCAATTTCTCTATGGTCACCTGAACAGAATTCTGAAAAATTTAGGAAATATGAGCGAAGAGCAGGGAGAGCATATGCGTCAGGATTTACGTGTCATGAGGAACGTTATCTGGGTTATAAATACGATGTCTGACTATTGCTGGTCTCTGATACGCCTTTTTCCCAAGTCTTCACAATTAAAGAAGACATTTAAAGCCAAATTTTTGTTGAACTTAACAAATAACAAAGTTTAGAAAAAAAAATTTGGCAAATACACGCTTTTTTCTGTCTGAAACGTACCTATGTAGCTGAAACTCAAAAACTAGACCTGATAAAAAAAACTACTAATAGTTTTGAATATTATAGTATAACACAAGTAGTCAACAACAGCTAAAAAAATTCCGGCAACAACTGTACTGTAAACTAGATAATAGGAAATACAAAAATTTAATAGTAAATCAAGTGACGTAGGTAAAGTCACGTGCTATAAAATAATACACGGTGATACGCATAGGCAGCCCATGATCAGAAGTACAATCAAAGGTGTCAGATTTCTAGAAACTACGCAATACTTTCGTGTGTTCTTTTTGAACCTTTCGACAACATTTAGACCGTTTGGAGATCAACTTTATGGGTAAACATTGATTTCAAAAATAAAATACTTCTGACGGGTCGGGTCAGCTGAATGTATCTACCAGAAAAAGTACAAAAGCAGAATGAGATTGCTGTTGAGGGTAATACAGTTGTAATATCTGGCACTCTATACAAACTGATAACAATGCATTATACCTACGAGTATTTTCGTCACAGTTAGATTCTATTGCACTTGGTTCTACTATTTGTGCACTTAAATCGGTGCGTGTGTACTGAAAATACGTCCTATTGTGAAGTGTTCTAACATCGTAGATAAACCACTTTTATTACACATATAAAACAAATATAAGTGATTCATATAAACAAACTACTTATTGAATATTAATTCATAGCAAGATAATGATTTGATGATATAAAACAAATATTAGGACATGATGCTGATCACTGATCTGATCACCACTATCAATACAATTTAAGGACTTTCGTAACTACTCGTAAGCAAACATCTTATTATACTCGTATCTTTGCTGTAAATTGGGGAAGATCCTACAAAGAAAACCCTAGTGTGTCCCATTGAGGTGTCCCTAATTTCGAGATTGTCGATTTTTGTGTCATTATTTCATTATTTAGACTACGCGATCTATGTTCACCATATTTAATGAGTGGACTTTTTTGTAGTTGGCTTTCTAAGGAGTATGGCCTTCCATCGTCCATTTACCTTATTGTTTAGAGATTGATTTATTCAAACCACTGACCTCTGTTATACAATGTGATTATAATTAGAGGTCAGTGATTCAAACTTAGAGTTTATCGAATTACCAAACAGGTCAGAACATTTTTGTGATAAGATAGGGTAAGTACCTATGTGGGTTATTCCCCGTGGTCCCTGTGATAGTCCCTGGAAGGGACCACGGGGAATTATTTTCCCCGTGGTCCCTGAATTAAGTATAAGCCAACAAATTTAAAAAGGTTTGTTCATATCCCCGGGCGACATAGGGTACTTTTTATCCCGGAAATGTGGGGGGAAGAAGGGGAAATTTGGAAAAAGAAATAACGCGCGGGTGAAACCGCTAAGGCGGCCGCTAGTAATAATATAATTGGAGCTTTTTGCTATCCTCCTTGTTATTTTAATAAATACATATTTTATGGACACCCTATTTATAGGATCTTTAAACGTGAATGACCAAATCGTTAAACGTAGACAATTTAATGAGATCTCCCCGTCGCACCCCTCCTCCTATTCAAATCACTAGATTTGTTTAGGGAAATGATAAAAGTTAGGGAATTGATCAAATCTCTGTTTTTATCATATCCCTGTGACATAATATACATTACATGTTTGTCTATTAATTAGAAGTAAAAAAACAGGTGCAAGCGATTTTCGACCTTATCGACATTTACCAAAATAACGGATTTTAATGAACCAGCAAAGTTAGTCAACAAGCGTTTGCGAAAAAGCAACAAAATTTTAAATGTCAATGAGGTTGTAAATCGCTTGCACCTGTTTTTTTGTTTGTCTATTGGTTTGAAGTGAAAAAAATAGGCAGCGATTTTCAACTTTATGGACATTTAAAATTTGTTGCTTTTTTGTAAACGCTTGTTAACTAACTTTGCTGGTTCATTAAAATCCGTTATTTTGGTAAATGTCGATAAGGTTTAAAATCGCTTGCACCTGTTTTTTTAACTTCAGATCAATAAACAATGTTTCCCCGACATTCATTTCTTTTCTCGACATTCACTTGTTTTCCCGACATTCATTTGTTTTACCGACATTCACTTGTTTTCCTGACAATCACTTGTTTTCCCGACTTTCAATTAGTTTCCCGACATTCATTTGTTTTCCGAAATTTTCACACATTTTATTAAATGTTTTTTGCTTTTTTTTTAATACAAATACAAATTAAATACCATAGCTCTTCAGATATTTGCATTTCATGGTAATTGGACAGCTACTGTTCAATTCAAATCGTCGCGTCGTCGCGTCTTGTCGCGCAAAAAAAAAACTCCCAAAAACAAGTCCGCATTCATCGCAGACTGACACAATTAATTCAGGGCCAACGGGTAAAATAATTCCCCGTGGTACCTTTCGGGGACTACCACAGGGACCATGAACAAACCTTTTTAAATTTGTTGGCTTATACTTAATTCAGGGACCACGGGGAAAATAATTCCCCGTGGTCCCTTCCAGGGACAGGGACAGGGACCACGGGGAATAAAGGACCTATGTATGTAAATTTTGATTTCTTTGAAAGTATCTAGAGACTATTTTGATAATGTTATTTATCTATCTATGTTAATGATTATTAATTTATATATATCCTTACGAAAGAGTTAGATATGTTACAGTCAGAACTCATAACCGGTCAAAACTACTTTTGACTGCAAAAATCAGAAAATCCTGAAATCTTTCTTTCTTTCTTACTAAAGTGAAAAACGCTTTTACGTATTCGTATTAGCCAATATTTTTTTATGTGTTGACAAAGTGAGTTGCAATGTAGTTGTACGGCGTTTTAAGTGGTTTGCCATGTTCATACTAACTTTCTGCCTGCCGCGGCTTCACCCGCGCAGACTAACACGATGTTATCCCAAAGAAATGTGGTATTATAAAAAGCAGCCTAGGTCAACCAGCTCCCAAATTATCCCTTTACCAAAAATCACGTTGATCCGTCATATCGTATACAGTTGAAGGCGAAAAGCCCGCCCGCGGCATCCGTCTCCTCGGTCAGCACTTCGTGGCGGTCTGGCTGAAGCTGTCCCTGGTGTACCTGCGCTCGTGGCAACTCCTGCTGCTTCAAGTCTTGGTGCCGCTGCTTATCATAATTGCGACCCTCGGCGTCATGGAGTACATCATGGGCCTCTCAGCCACCGCACAGCGAAGGCCGCTCACACTCGCTGAAGGGTATGTGCGTCGGTTTATTTAGACCACGTGTAACTATTTTTGAAGTTTTTGATTTTTATATTACTGTTATATTTTTTACGTTAGTCTTCTCTGGAAATGTAAACTGATATTATAAGATCTTTCCGACAATTATCGAACTTATAATATCTTTTCTTTCCGGCCGACCAGCTCGCCGCGCTAAGATTGGTAGTACAGCGCCGTTTTCGAACTCTAGTAATTTCTGGATGTGCAGTTAGGCCTATCTAGGACAGCCATTCTAATGAAGCACTCTGCTTAATTCCCTGATCACATGATTTGATTAAAATAGATAATGGAAACAAAAATTAGAAATAATTTGTTAAATAAAATTATAGTTACACGCCGACAAAAAACAAATGATCTAGTATTTAGATTAGTATCACAATATTAAGCCACGTGATTAAAATATTTATTGATATGGGCGGACGTGCTCCAAACATATGATAAATGAGTCATTTGCAAATGATTTTGCTATAAAAATTAACTTTGACGATCCTCGGAATTTTATGGCATGTGCGATGATGAAGGAGGATTTTAAAGTCAGGCTAAGTTTACAACAACGGTAACGTAAATAAGTTTCAAAAGTAGTAGGTATTTTGCAAGCTGAGAAATAATAATAGGAAGTAAATTTAATTATGATTTCAACAGTTATATTTCCTCTTGCAATTTCTTATCAAGTTTAGGTAAGTATATCCTTTTTTGTTTAATTAAAGAGAAAGTAACCATAACCATGCATAACTTCTTGCACGGGAAGAATCGACTGGGTTAGGACTCTACCTATAGATAGCGAGCCTGCGACCACGTGTGGGGCTTGGGACTACATATAGGCGTTTGTCCCTTTTCCCACAGAACCCTCCCGGTTTCCATTTTCCACTCGATTGGGATGAGCCGGTTCCAGGTCAGTGACTACCAACCTGCCAATCGGTAGACGGTATTAGCCAATAAAACTCTCGCATCTCTGCGGGATTGTTTTTGTAAGAACAAGTTTAGATTTCTTTCAATATGGGCACAAAGTCCCGATTGTAATAATTGCTTACTAGGAGTTAAGTAAATAAAAAGGTGCCATTTTAATGTCGTGTCATATGTTGTGTTATAGTCTAACTTGCCTACCTGTTAGAATAGGCTTAATTTATTTGTTTTGGTTTCAGATACACAAGCACAGAAAGTCTTCTGAATTTTGAAGGTGAGAACGCAACATCTCTCGGGAGCCTGGCGACATCAGCTTACGAGCATTATTTCAACGAGTCTGGAATACCATCTATGACTGTGTCCAATCTGCAGGAACCGGTAGATGAATTTTATCTACGAGAAGTAAGTTAAAAGTACCTACGGTGTTCTTGTTTTGTATTTTATTGAGCTATTTATACGTATTGTAGCACAGCTCTGCAGAAGTATTACTTTAATCGGGTCTTGATGAATGGGTGTTACATAGAAGATCGTTATACCTTAGTTTATTCTTATAAGTAGAAATATCGTTAATATCCTAAATATGTATAAACACTTTTAACCAAAATCAAACATCTACAAACTTTATTAAAATAAATACATTTGAAAATACGAGTAATAATAGCAAGAGGCCTCTACATTCAGGCATGTTGTTTAAATACACAATATGTGCACGACACAATATTGTATACGCGACATCTAGTGTTTAATGCATATTATTTTATGTATAGTAACACTTACAAGATTGTATTGTTTTAAATTTCAATAGATTAGCGACGCATACACGATGGGCCGCATGCGGCACCGTTGGCTGGCCGGAGCGACGTTCTCCGACTCCGATGCTACTGCGTGGTTCAGTAATTTTGGCTATCACGACGTCGCCACCTCTTTGTCGGCCGTGCACAATGCCCTACTTCGAGCGAGACACCCTACCGCTAACCTTGAAGTCTTCAACCATCCTCTAGAAGTCAGATATTCTGACCAGGTAGGTTCAAGTACTAAATAGGTAGATTCAATGTAAGGTTATTTTCAGTAAAAATCAACTACAGTAAAATCTAAGTAAAACATTAAGCAAAAGACACAATATACGAGTAGGTATGCATTGAGCTACTATTAGTACGTCAGTACATAATATTTCTATGTTTAATTTTGAAGCCTGACATGGTGTATTGAATACAATCTTTTTTTGTATTAAATGTCACTTTAGTCTTTGAATATATCTCGCGTAGTAAACAAATATCCTTAGATATAATTATCATAATCAAATAATGTAAAATAAACTTGAAATGTATATTTCAGAGCGACATGCAATTGATGGTTGCATTACTAGCAAGTCAACTTGCAACGGGCATTGGTAGCAGTCTGGGCATCGCTAGTGCTGTCTTCGCTATATTCTATATCAAGGTACAATTACAATTCAAAGAAGTTTATTGCGAAAACACAGGAATCCGTAGCTAGTCATCTCAATCTTTACTAGTGGGTCCAACAAAACTACAGAAACTTACTTACTTACTCCTGCGTACTTTTATTTCTAAAACGGCATTTAAATAGTTATACGCCAAAAAATGAGATGGCGCCCAACCTGTGGCTGCTTTAATCCTAGGATCTTTTGTAAAGCCCACGTCATTTTCTGTGTACAGGAGCGTGCTATCCGAGCGAAGCTTCTTCAGCGCGCTGCCGGCATCCAACCCGCAGTATTGTGGGCTGCTGCAGCGATATTCGACTGGCTGTGGTTCCTTATTATATCTCTCACCGTTGTTTTCTCCTGTCTAGTCTTCGGCGTCATCGGTCTTTCCTCGGCTTCCGAATTAGGTAATGTATTCTTGTAATATTATCAACGTTTAAGTTTTTAAGAATAAATAGATTTTTGTACCTTTTTCACAAAATAACTATTCCCGATAACATCAGGTTGAAAATAAAATTTAATTTTCCGACGCATTTAAAGTATGGCCAGGATATGTTATTGAACTGCGCTGCGTGCGTTTAGATGGCACAGTGATCTGTTAGATTATTTAGGCTTCAATCAGCATCGGATCAGTTTTATTAATATTTATGACGATGCCTTTCCGCAGGTCGACTCTACTTGCTGTTAATGATATATGGCGCCGCGATGCTGCCATTTAAATATCTCGGCTCTCTTCTCTTCAAAGGACCAGCTCTAGGTTTCGTAGTGATCTATTTCATCAATATAATATTCGGTAAGTGGCACCCCAGTAGTAGAAAAACTTTAGTGAAACGCTTTTAACCATCTTCATTCTGTATTTGCCATTACAGATTTTTTAAGAATTTCTTTTATGATAGTTATGTCGAAGACTCACGCTATAAAGGTTAGTTTACAATGTTTGCAGGTAACATGGGTGCTCAGCTTGTGGAGATGTTGTCAATGCCTATGTTGGATACCGAGGATGTTGCAAATATCATTGACCTCGTGCTGCAATTCTTCCCGCTATACAGCCTCATTACTGGCATCAGGTAGGAATATACTTGCTTTAAAACAATTAGATAAGCTTTTGAATCCATATCTTTTAGGTTATAAATATTTTTCGATTTGACAAATTAGACAGATTCTTCCTGAAAATTGTTTGGGTGGACTATTGTCTTAGATTAAGAATATTTTTATTTTATTTAGAGCAGTATCTCTGTAGATCTTTTACTTAAAGTATTTGTTATGTGAAAAAGACTTCTTAAATAAGGACTCATACTTTAATGATTTTTACCACAAGTGACAAAAAAACTATCCGGACCGATTTCTTAACTAAAAAACGGCATAATTTAACTAAACAAACTCACGTACTTATTTTTGTGTCTAGATCCCTCAACGAAATCGGCATGACGAGGCACACATGTTTGCAGACGTGCGAGAATATAAGGAACATACTCGGCCTAGAAGAATGCACCATGGCGGTCATGTGCGAACAAATGCCAGCTAATTGCTGCGGTTGGTTGTTTTTCATTTTATAAGGAAAATCTGGGTGCATCAGCGGTTATCTAACGATTTATAGTTTTGGAAAGTGCGAGCGAAAAGCTTGGTAGACGTGTGGTTACACGCCACTTCACATGTGTGAGGTCAATGGTTTAAATCTCGATGCGCACCTATGAATATTTTTTTTAGGTATAATTGAACTAAGCACTTGACCACAAAGTGCCTAATGTTAAACAATACGGTCTACCGATGGAGCGCGCTTGCTTGGGAAAAGCCCGTTAATTCTGCCCTTGAAAAATTAATGTTACCATGACATATTATATTTTGTATTTGTTTTTTTTTTCAGTTTCTGAAAACCCGTACTTCAACTGGGAAAAACCTGGAGTGTTGCGATACATTTTTGCGATGCTGATAACTTGTGTCTTTTTGT
Source organism: Mecyna flavalis (assembly GCA_949319885.1). Lineage (NCBI taxonomy): Eukaryota > Metazoa > Arthropoda > Insecta > Lepidoptera > Crambidae > Mecyna > Mecyna flavalis. The sequence goes on along the minus strand of OX439435.1, from coordinate 8,813,206 downwards.
GGGGCGTGCTAATGTCTATAGAGTACAATCTCTGGTACTTGGTATGTACTTACGAATTACTTTTTATTCATTTATTCTCATTTTATTACTTGTCGTGTCATGTGAAAGGAATGTTTTACATGAGCAGCTCGTTTAATAGATCTACCTATTTTCACATCACTTAAAAAATAAAAATATTAAAAATCAAGAAACAAAACAAAAAGTTTTAAACCGACTTCAATTTAAAAATGCAATGCAATAAAAAGGTAAAAGAAATCTTAACCCTCCTATGTATTATTATTAGCCCAAACAAACATTTAGGTAAATAGGTGCATCAGCGGCATTGAGCTAACCAAATCCTTTTTTTTTGCGAAGAATACCTGCCAACTAAAGTATTGCCCACTACGCACTAAGCTCCCCTGGTTTTCTCTTTCCACCCGATTGGGATGAGCTGGTTCCAACCTTGTGGCTATTACCCAGTCCATCCTCATTACCCCGACTCGAGAGACCTCAAGTTAGGGTATCGCCTAGAGCCAATCTAATCCTTAGTGGTATTTTAGGTGTTCAGGCGGAACAGAACGCCCCCAGCACTGGACGAGAGGACAATGGACATCGACGTCGCCGACGAAGCGCGGCACGCAGAGGCGGCGGGCTCGGGCTCCTCGCACAAGCTCGTGGCCACGAACCTTACCAAATACTACGGGAAACATCTTGCTGTTAATCAGGTTTCCTTCAGTAAGTAATATAGATATTCTTTAAAATCATTGAAATGGAGGCATTTTTTTATACAACGTGTTAATTTAAATGCGCAAAACCTCAAACACCCCAAATGATTTTAAATTAAATTGATCTAATTGTAAAGGAAAAAACAACATTAAAAAAAAATCAAAGGTTTTATAAGCTGTTTTAGTTTCACTGGCAATTCAAATAGTTTCTTGCGTCTGCGACGACGCTTTGTCGAGGGACGAGTCGGGGCATGGTTTACGCACGTGATAGCTTGACTTATTAATAAATAGACAGGGCAACATTTTTAATGAAGAATTTTTGAAAAATGTGACCTACTTATATTAAAAAGTGGTTTAATATATTCTACTCGTCATTCTGACCAAACTAGTTTCAGGTTTTGCGCATTTAAATTAACACGTTGTATATCAACACACACATTACGCAGCTAGATCGACTGAGAAATCTAAGTGTATTTTGATCTTTCAAAAATACTCTCGAAATATGGAGAGATCTTACATATAACGAGTATATAATATAAAACCAACAGTTAAAAGTTTGTCTACCACAAAGATCCTTCTCTTTAGGCTCTCTTCTAGAAAGTCTTTCTTAAAACGAATAAAATCATCATCTCGAATCATTCTTGTTATTGAGTTTCGATACATTCTGGCTTAGTACGCTGAATGATCTTTTACCGTTTTTCAAACACAAGCCAGTCTGTGAGCCAATCTTGAATAATGAAATGAGGATCTTTGGAGTATAAAGTTGAAATAATGATAAAAACTTCACAGCTGTGGGTGAATCCGAGTGCTTCGGATTGCTCGGCGTTAATGGAGCCGGTAAGACCACCACGTTCAAAATGCTGATGGGCGATGAAACGGTCTCCTGCGGCGATGCCTTCGTCAGCGGTCACTCTGTTAAAAATGACATCACTAAAGTGCATGAAAATATTGGTACGTGTAATGTTTTCTTTCTTTCTTTCAGTACCTTTGTATTTTGGCTCTCTTTTTTAAGAAACTTAATGCATCATTTGCCCTGTGGCGCAGCGCAGACAAAGATGCTTTTGTGTCTTGTTAGATAGGTACTAGCCACCAGTGATTATGAATTCCACTCTCCTTCCACTTGCACGTGACACATACTCGTAGCCAATCAAACAATTTTATGGTGTGTGTCTGTAACAAAAATACTGTCGACGTCTGCGCAGCGCTATGATGTGGAACTTCAAAGTCCTACGATAATTTTTTTAAACCGAGGAACATATTAGCCGAAACGATTTTTTTATTTGTTTAATTAACTTGGTTCCTGCCTGCAGGCTATTGCCCGCAGTTCGACGCAGTGTTCGGCGAGCTGACAGGGCGCGAGACGCTGCGGCTGTTCGCGCTGCTGCGCGGCTTCAGCGCAAGACACACAGCCGCGCGCACGGCGGCGCTGGCCGACGCGCTCGGCTTCACCAGGCACTTAGACAAGCGGGTGAGCGGTCACTTAAACAGTTAAACCCCGCCCTATTTTCTCCTTGGGGCAGAGTAGGGAGTCCTACACATTACCCCGCCCCCGGGTAGGCTTGATGGCGCGTAATGCGTTTCTCACCGACAACAAAAAAAGGACCTCGGCCAGTAGAGTAAATTCGCCGCGAACCAATTTGTGTCAACTCATCACGCACGTTGGCGAGATAGGACGTTGCGTCCACAAGCATGGCGCGAGCTGAAGACGAGGTTAATTCTTCCGTTATCGATTCATTCATTCATTCTTCTAGTAAACTCAGTCAATTTTACGCTAACTCGATTGCGCATTTGATTCAGAAACTAGGGCTGTTGTTGGGAAATCCCATCCAGCCTAGATTTACTTGTGCGTGTAAACCTTTGGGTTTGTTAAGCTACTTCAGTCATTTCCATTAAAAAGCATTGTGTATGATTCTTTAAGCTCCCTTGTTGATAAGATGGGTGGGCCCGAATGGGGGTTAAATACAGGCTGTACTAGATACATAATGATTCATTCTAAAGAGATACGTCAAAAAACATCGTGCCACAATTTTGATATTATTTAAGAACACAGCGTCTGATCGTGAGATCTAAATAATATACCTAAATCAACGTGCAGAAGAAAAGACTTTATTTACAAAATTATTTGATATTTATAGGTCAGCCAATATTCTGGCGGCAACAAGCGCAAGTTAAGCACGGCAGTGTCCCTGCTGGGTAACACTAGTCTCGTGTTCGTGGACGAGCCCACCACCGGGGTGGACCCTGCGGCGAAGCGGCAGGTACGTTAGAGAATATTTCACGGTGGTTGTATTTTAGGCCCATCAGGATCACTGTAGCCTAAAAATCTGAAGCCACCTAGTATTCGGCAGTCAGGACCCGCACCCAGTCAAGAACAGTATAGTACCGTGAGAAACCTACTTATGAGACATTTGACTTTATCAAATTTATGTTGATAAGGCGTATCAGTTTATAAGGACGAATGTTGTGTTATTGTGGAATATTCACATGAGGTATCATCAGGTTCAGACTTATTATATTACCATATTTCGCAAAAATAAGACAGGGAATAAAAAAAGTCTGAAACAAATTAAAATTACCCTGTAAAAAAAAGAAGAGGAAATCTACCCAATAGTGTAAGAAAAAAATTGTCTCCGATATACCAATAGAGACTTTGTTACATCGCATAAATAGTATAACTACATACATGGATTAAAAAAATTCAACTAGAAAGACCTGCAAGTACCTACTCACCTACCAAATAGCTGTAACTCGTTCGTTCCTCAAGGTATGGCGCGCCATCCGCGGAGCCATGCGGGCAGGGCGCGGCGTGCTGCTGACGTCACACAGCATGGAGGAGTGCGAAGCGCTCTGCTCGCGGCTCACCATCATGGTCAACGGCCGCTTCCAGTGCCTCGGCACACCGCAGCATCTCAAGAACAAGTATTCTCAAGGTAAGATTTCACTCCATTTTTTTACGTTAAATTTGTAGACAGGCACACAACCCGTTTGATGGTAGGTGGCCACTGCGGCCTATACCATTGAGGGACACTCAATCTGCTGACACACTGTGGCGTGGATCATCTTCCAGCCTTTGATTTCAAACGTACTTGTACCGAGCTGACTTGGGAGAGCTCAATCTTTTAATCTCCAAACAGCTCACGTGCTTTTACGAGATGTTCCTCTTGAAGCATAGCCATCGTAAGATCTGATTTTTCAATTTTATTAGAACAGCTGACGCTTCATCTAAATGGCCTTTCACCGATACCGAAAAATACGCCATTTCCATGGGCTTTTATTATGTTTGGATATTATATAATCATTGCACAAGGTGCCACTCAACATGGGGTACATGTACCTAATAGAAATGTTTGTTTTCTGTTGCGGTACCTTTAAAAATATGCAGTGATTAATAATCTCTTATTGATATGTAATATTTCGTTTTTAGGTTTCACGTTAACGATCAAGATGAAAATGGGACAGCAACCATCGACAGACGCGTCGGCGCAGCAGTCCGTGGAAGCTCTAAAACAATATGTCAGTGCCAACTTCGTTGCTCCTACCTTGATGTGAGTTCAACTTTACATTCTTTTGTTTATCTTTATCTTGCGAGGAGGTGATTATTGAGTAATTTTATTTGAACTGAATAATTCTACGGGCGCGATGGCACGTTTATAGTGACTTTGGCCTATCCGTCAGGTGTTATTATCCCACCTAGGAGGAACAAATATGTGTGTTTTCTGAATCTGGACGTGCTATGATATGTTTATATAAGGCACTTATGTTGATTCTGATAACCATAACACAAGTGACAATTTGTTATTGAACAGCAAATTTTATTAATTACTTAAACAATTCGTCTGAGGAGTAGAGTAAAAAAAAATGGCAACTTATTTTTGTTTTCACAGGGAAGAGCATCAAGGTCTGCTTACGTACTACTTGTCCGATCGCAGCATACCTTGGTCCCGGATGTTCGGCATCATGGAGCGAGCCAAACAAGACTTACAAATAGAGGACTATACAATTTCACAGACCACTCTGGAACAGATCTTCCTACAATTTACTAAATATCAACAACCAGCGGCAATTTTAAATAGGTAGATTATTTAAGTCTTAGAAGGCAATTTGTGTGAATCTGGCTGTGAGTATGAACTCGTACATTGTACTTATACGCAAAACGCTCTCTATTCAAAACAGCAAGCCTATCCGGCAACTTTAACATATTTCAAACATCCTATTATTTTAATTAGCAAATTTGCGCAAACTGTAATAAAATTGAGTTATGAGACGTACCTAAATACAAATTTCAAAAATTTTTCGTGGTAAAGTTTATTTATTGTGTTCGAAGTGAGATTCTTGACAAAAGGCAAAGGTGTTTAGTCCAATTAACCAAACTTGGTACCTAATGTGTGATAAAAATAACCCTATTCATAAGTAGAAATCATAACTAGGTGTAACAAAGTGCAAGAAGATGATGACAATATGCACTTTTCACGAAGTAATTTTATATTTTTTGCTCATTTATTACCATATATTATTCATATTTAGACAAATTTTTCGTATTTTATATTTACATCATGTGACATTTTCAATTTCAATATGTAACATGTAAGTATTATCTTTTTTTAAATAAGTAACTAGATGTTTATATTAAGTTAGCTCTATTTATTGAGGTTTAAATAAAAAAACATTTCGATAAAATATTCTTATTTTATTAAAAATTCCTATAAACGCTACACAGTACATACCGTTATTATTAGAATATTATGTACTAACATTCATAAACAAATATGTTGAGATGTGCAGCGTAGCTAAGTAAATAAAAAATAATATAATAATATACACACTTGATTTTCGCTAAGCGATACATAATTAATACATAGTTGTTTTGTAAATTATACGTTTGTACAAAATGCGAGGTAACACAACGAGATTCCATTTTACGCAAATAATAAATCAGCTTGCATAAATTATTTAGAACCGAAAAACTATTACAATATTAAGTAATCTGTGGTCAAAATTAAGTACTTGTAAAATAATTTATCTTTATTGTTCCGCCTAATAAATAAATTCAATTTATAAAAGAAGCAGTACATACTTGTTCAATCAAATTTAAGATGAACTTTGCATTTTTTCGAAACGTATTTAAATTTTGAGAACCACTCAAGACTTTATTACAAAACAATTTACGGTACGTTCGTCGATATTCTTCAATAAAGCATAATAGATTATATTGATATAAAGTATATTGCAAACAAAAAAGTCAATAAGTTTACACTGTATTTTTTAGTTTAAATTCGCAGAACTAGGCAAAACATAAAATTGGATTTAACATAATATAAATAAATTTCCAAACTGCCGCAAGTCGATCACAAATTTCATCACACATTACAATAAAATTGTAACTAATCACATATTTTAATATAATAAAACAACTTCTTATGTGCAATTAAATTGATATAATGGCAAAAATTGTATGGCATAACCTAAACTAACTAATGTTTTTAAAGTTTTTAAGCGAGGTTGCGTTGTTTTCATACATTTGCGATTTCACACATACAACTTATGTTTTAAAATTAAAAAAGGTATAAGTAAAATGTTAGGCCTTAACGCACTGTGTTAATATAAGATTTTAAATGTGATGGCTCTATTACAGCGCCACTGTAGTAGAAAAGATCTCTTCTTTGCATTGGCTGGGAGAAAACAATATAAATTGTTTGATCATATTCGTTTATCTAAGTAGACTAAAAGTTTGGAATTTTGTAATTTTTATAAATAATTACAAATAATACAATATTTTAAGCACCTTTATTTATGTAGTACTAAATTAAGTAGCTTTGTCCTAAGTCAAGTGTAAAAATATGTTAAAATACATTTTCTAAAATGTGAATTAACTTCAGTATGTACATAAAGTAGCGTATCTACGAAAAGATGTAAATTCACAATTTTTACACTTGATTAAATACGTTCAAGATAATAATAATACACGGTGTCATGTAACAGGAAAAAAGTTATAAGGTAGATAAAAAAATACGTAATAAGTTTAAGTAAGAACAGCCTTTGCCTCGCAGAGTTAATAAGTTTATGTTATCACATTTTAAGACTGGCGCATTCATATTAACCCTTAAATAGAAAGTCCCATAGAAAGTTACCCAGCATAGTCATGACTGATTTGTTAAAATTTTAGGACTTTATAAGCTGTTTAAAGTGCGACAAACTTATCTGTTTCGGTGGCGGTGTCGCTATTATCGTTTTAGTACTATTGTCATTAAATATATTTGGCATATTTGCACTTTTGGCGATAAAAATAATTTTATTGGCCAAGTGTGCAAAAAGTGATCAAAATGTTAATTTGATATTTTAATAATTGTTGTTGTTGACATAACGTAGAATCATTCTTTATTGTTGAATTCCATTTATCAATATTAACCATACTCTTTGGATTAATCAAATAAAATTAATAGCTTATTTGTAACAACAACAATTGACAACACTATTCTGTAGCAGTTTTTAAAATTACAATGTCACGTAGTTCCAATTTTGGCCACCGGAACAGATAATTCGCACAATATTATTACAGGTCATCATCAGATCCGGTGAGATTTTAGGTTTCGTCTGTAATACTTTAATAACCTATCCCCGTTTTATTTAGCATTAGAAATTTGGTCACCTAAGAAGCAGTGGACGTAAACATTTTCTACAAGCAAATATTGATCAAATATTGATCAAGTATTGATCATATGGTTAAGAGGATTTAAACAATTTATGATACTCTGGATCTAGATATTGAGTGTTTGTGACAACATCACCACATCAAACGTCACTAAGGTTCCGTATAGTAGACGATCTCAGTATTTAAAAAAATATCTAACGAAGAGGATGATGTTGAGTTGAGAGCAAATTTAAGCTATTTAAAATATGTACTGCATCAGATAAATAAAACAAACTAGATTTAATTTGAAAACTTTATTCATCTTCAGAGGAATCTGAAGAATCAGATTATCCCTATAACGATAGCAAACTTTTCCACAGTATTATCTTTTGATGTATGTAAGCGGAGCATCTTTTCTTGCTCTTTAATAAAGGAAAAGACGAAAATTATTTCGAACTCCCATGTCGTACCCACTCCTGTAAAAGTTGGGAACTCAACACTGGAAGTTGTAGACGAGTACATTTACCTGGGCCAAAAAGTCTAACTTGGTAAATCCAACTTCTAGAAAGAGATCGATTGACGAATCCAACTCGGCTGGGCAGCGTTCGGGAAGCTTCGCAGTGTATTCTCGGCCCGTTTACCGCAGTATCTCAAGACAAAATTCTTTAATACGTGTGAGTTGCCAGCGATGACCTATGGAATTGAAACGTGGCCACTTACAATGTGCCACAGGCAAACTCAAAAACTTAAAATCGCGCAGAGGGTAATGAAGAGGGCTATGCTTGGAGTCTCCCTGCGTGATCGCATCACAAATGGTTAGATCCGCAGAAGGCCCAAGGTCACCGAAATTGCCCTAAGAATTGCGAGCCTTAATTGGCAGTGGGCAGGGCACATTGCAAGGACTGTCCTCGAGTAGTGGCCACGTAGTGGAAAACGCAGCCGTGGTAGGCCTCCCTTTACAAGGTAATAATAATAATAATATTTATTTGGAACAATAAACACCGACCGATGAGGACCGATGATCTTATAAAGGTCGCCGGAATTCACAGGATGCGGGTGGCGCAGGATCGATCGGTTTGGAGATCCTTGGGGGAGGCCTTTGTCCAGCAGTGGACGTCTTTCGGCTGAAATGATGACTTAAAAGTTAAACCGATGATTGAAACAATGTATAATCACTTTCACGGAGTAAGTTTTTCGTATGATTGAATGAACCTGAAGAGGCGAGAAGAGACAAATAGAGCGTAAATAAATGTAATTACAACCGAATTGCTTATTTATATACATTTAAAAATTATTGTTAAACAAGCACATTTACAACTTTCTTAGACAACTTCTAAATATCGCCGCTAGGGGCGCGCGTGTCTTCTTCGTCAATCTTTGCGTTACATGTTTACAATCGCTGCTTCTTGAGGTCTTTTAAAGTGCAAACTTTTTACGATGATTAGTTTATTTCTGTTAAATTATTCGTTTTGTTGTACAAATCGAAAATTAAGTATTTTAATATTGAAAATAATAATCAACGATCACAATAATGGCCATAATTAGAATCGGAAGTGTGTAAATAAAATAATTTAACATTTTAAAGTTATATTTTTGCTTGACACAAATTGGTGCCTATAATAAAATACCTAAATTTCGTTCTTTCTAATGCTAAATAAAATGAAGTATAGTTTTATTAGATTTGACTTGCCATTTGGTGACAATACGAGTATACATAATATATTTAAGTGATTCATATGATCGGAAACACACGTAGAAAAAAATTATATAATTTATTTAGACAACGTAGCCTTTGCAAGGGTTATTAGAGAGATTCAATGGTTGAAAAGCAACACGATCGCCTAGTAGAAGTCGTTTTGGTTGTATTTATTAAAATCACTTATATTTATATGCTAAAACAATACTGATTTCAAGCTTACACACGTTTCAGGTCTCGATAAGATTACATACTTTATTTATACCTAACTTTGAGTTTAATATCAAACATATCGAATTTGATTCTATTCTATGTCACTTTTGCTGACATATAAACCACACCGCCTCTTCGTGCTCAATTAGTTTCTTATGTCTATATTTCTTGATGAAGAGATTATTTGCCCTGAATGTAACTGTAATTTATTATTAATACCGACATAATTTTGCATCATAAATTCGAGTTAAATGCATCTCCATCGATAAAAAGCCTGTCATAGGTTGGTCAGTTATTCATTCCTAACAAATTTATTTTACTACGTTCCTTTACCTATAATGTTTTTATGCTAGACTTACCATGTTTTTTAATAACAAGAAAGCCCTTAATAAAATCAGCAACGGTACAACAGTCGAACTACAGATTATTCAGAGGGTGTTTAATTTTTTTCAATTCGTATAAGCTCTATTTTATTTATGATCTATCTATCATCTAGTATCATTTAAAGTATTAAATATCAAGAAATAAGAAAATCAGTACGACATTTAAAGACGAGATAAAATCAGTGACATTGGTATGGAAATGCTATGTTGAACTGGTCTAAATAAATGTTTTGATATTATATGGTAGATTTAATCCTTCTAGCCCCGGAACACCAGACACAATAGAAAATCTATTGTTAAGCGGCACGCGAGTGCCGGTTCGGGATTGAGTGGTTAAGAATATTTTATAAAAATTATTTTGTTCAACATAGCGGAACAAACATTTACAGAATACAAGTATCAAATGCGATAACAACAAAATTTAGTATAAACTTCTTAAATAATTTAGGTGCCTAAACGTCCATCTAAATATTTTATAAAAATGCACTACATTATATATGGCAGGGAATAAAAAAATATGTGTGTGTAAAATTTTATGTTTATCCAAGAGTGGCAAATATATAATTTATTCAGGTTCACTAATTACGCATTAAGTTGAACGCTCACTTATTCGCGCCGAACGCGCCGAAGAAATCGAAGTGATTTTGACTTCGCATCTGTCCGCAACGAAAGAATCGACCGGTCCGACTCTATCGATGCCAATTTTATTACACCCGTCGCATTGTAATTATGTAATAACGTGAATTTCGATGGATCTTGACGAGATCTTTATGGAATATGAAGAAAGTGAAGTACGATAAGGAAATTTATTTGTTTTAATTAAAATAAAGTAATAACCATTTAATCAATCGCGCAATGCGCGCCTTTATCATTCGCGCACGTAAGAACAATAATATTATGAACTATTCGGGCGCACCCCCGTGGCGACTTTTCTATACGTATGCGAGGTTTCATAGGATTTCATACAAATAATTCTAAAATTAGTTTCGTTCGATCTCTCGGTGCCATCGATTCGGATAATTAATGAACGTTTACTTTTAGACGGCTAGGTAGAACTCTTCCACTTTTCTGCTACTGTAGAATGCGACATAAACATAAGGCAGTGCAAAATAATGTGACATTTATGTTTGATACACACACACTATGTATAAAACTAACTGTGTCCCGAGGAGTAACCCACGTTTGAATTAGGAAACATGAAATCACGTCATTGATTAAATTATAAAATAACAAATAATATTAAAGATCGTATGATAAAATGGGCAATTTTTATAATGCCCGGACATTATGAATAATGACAGCTACTTTAGACGAAATATAATAAAGTGTAATTTGAACTCCCCTCTATATAACATCGGCGAGATACATGTGGTTTTCGGGCAAATTAATATATTTTTAAGCCCGTACAAATTTCATAATCATGTGGCAATAATTATAATGTCTAAACAATATCACAAAATGACTTTAGATAGTAGTAGGCGTAGTATATTAACCAGGTAATATAATCAGTTCTGTTAAATTAAAGTAAAACGACAGTTAATACTCATCAGTAATAAACTACAAAGACGTATACGAAAACTTTAAAGCTTAATCTTTAGGTATGTATTTCCCGTAATTGTGAGACCAGTTTGGGTTACGATCTACTGGAATATTTTGTATGTTACTTGCCTATGTTTCCGCGTTGCCCTGTAGCCTGGTGAACCGAAGGAATACTTGCTCAAGCGTCGTTTGGGAGACGGAATAGTCCTCTATTGGGTGCAGGCCCCGCGCCTCTTCCATTACTTGGAACACACGCCACCACGGCAAGCCGGTGTCATTTAAGTAAAAGGTGCTGATACCAAGATACGTCTCACTGCAAACAAATACATTTTTTTTTTTTCTTGCTACAAAAAATAATGTTGATATTTTTCCCAGGCTCAGTTAGGTATTATGGACCTGATTAATTTCAACAATTTAAATATAATCACACTCATATCGCAGTTCCATTACTAAACTGTTGCCGCTTTAATAATATTTTTATAGCCCGACCAATAAAATAAAAAACCTCGCCATAATGCGGAAAAATATTGGAACTAATTTCTTCAAGTGGCAACAATCAAAAAAAAAAAACAATAAGAGGTCATTCATTATTATTCTGTCAAAGTGTGATGTCAATTGTTAACCGTGCCTTCTTACTATTGGATATTTGGGAGTATAACCATAGCAACCAAGTGTTGCTATAACCATAGCTAATATGGTGCCTCCAGAGAAGGTTTTTTATTTTCCTGATCAGGCTATAACTTGAAGATAGGTATAACTGTGTATAAATTAAATTATATGTTATATATTAATTGTTGGGGTGTGATTTATTTAATATAGGTACTTAGTAATGGTTAAACTTTGTTATGTTTAATTTGGGTTGATACTTACATAAGATGCGCACTAGTGAATTTTTCTGTAACGTACTGATTTATACTGGATACAGATTTATCTCTATCTGGTCCCACTTTGCATTTTATTATTAGTGTATAGCCTGCAAATATAAAAAAAGACATTACATGAATCCGGAATAAAATAAATACCTGAAAGGTTCGTCACAATTTGACGATAAGGTATCAAAAATGTTTCCTATTTTGTGTCTCATAGGCGCTTCACAGACGTAGACATTTTTATGTCTTGGGTCGAATACTAGCCACCAGTGAATTTTAAATAAGCCGCAATAAGAAGTATCTATGTACATCTGCGCAGAGCCTAAATGAGCCATTATAGTGATTACTGAGTTATTTTTTTAATTTGAAAGATCACCTTGCGAGAATTTAGTCTTGAGATGTTGCAAAGGCCCTAAGCAGCAGAGTTGTCCGTTGACCATAACGGTGAGCCGCGAGCAGAGCGCCTCGCACTCCTCCATGCTGTGTGACGTCAGCACGATACTCCGCCCGGACGACACGCCCTCGCTTATGCAGCCCCACACCAGTCTCTTGGATGCCGGGTCCATTCCTAACAGTAAATAATTCGACCAATAAAAATCGACTTCACACAAATTTACGGACTGCGCCTAAGCAAGCGCGCTTCATCGTAGACCAAATAGCTGTAGTTGTTTAACATCAGGCAACTTTGTGGTCAAGTGCTTTCTTAGCTGAAATATTTAAAAAATCTTAAGTCGGTTAAAAATGAGAACATCATCGACATAGTGAGTGTAATACATTATTTGACATAACTCAAGAACTACTCGTCCGATCTCGTTCAGATTTAAAAGGGCCCACATCATATGGACCAGCTGTCAAAATACCCAAAATTAAACAAATTTACCTGTCGTCGGCTCATCAAGGAAAATTAATGAGGAATCGCCAACTAACGCGACCGCAGTGCTGATTTTTCTCTTTGTACCCCCACTGCATTCGTGAACCTAAATAAAAGAGTAGTATCGTGAATTGTAGATTAATAAGGCTATGTATACGATATTTTATAATTCTACTCGGATGGTTAAATGACTCATATTAATCCAACAACAGCTGTAAAGGGAGGACCCTGGGGGTGCATAAGAGATATACCTTTACATGATTTTATTCACTATTATTAGCACAAACTCCGATAAACAGACGCCTACATTTTTAGCTGGCGATACTATTTAGATGTAAGAGTCGCCAACGTATAATAAAAAAATCACAAATTTTAGGACAAGGAAAATAAACAAAAATATTTGAATTACTATTTACTGTACCTTCTTGTCATAATGTCTCAGAAAGCCAAGCGTGCTGGCGAGATTCAGTGCTCTTTTGGCTCCAGTCTTGGAAGGTATGCCGCGAAGTAGGCAGAATATACGCAGCGTCTCCCGCGCCGTCAAGTTATCAAACAATGCATCGAATTGTGGACAGTAACCTGTGTACAAACAGTCATAAAATTTACACAAATTAGGCTTTAATGAGGTCCCGACTTCATTTTGGATAAAAAAAAAATAGTATTTTAGTGCATTAACTGTATTAGGTTCATAGATGGCAAAAATAAGGTGGACGAACGGAAAAAACTACTATTTATAGTTACGTAGGTTTTCGTCACGCCCCGTGCTACCACAACGGCTGACGTCACATTCTCTATGGAAGACACAATACGAAGATATCTCTGTTTAGGATTAGGTCTGTGGTATCTATTAGGCTTGTATTTATCGGTACACCAAAAAAAGCTGAACGTACACCAAAAAAGGCCGAAACGTGCACCAAAAAAATTGAATTGCTAACCTAACCTAATCTTTAGTGTGCCCTTGGTTTATTTTGGTGCACGTTTCAGCCTTTTTTGGATATACACTTAAATATTTTCCTATCTATTACCTATATGCCGGTGCACCTCCTGTATGTTGGTCTTGATGGAGAGGCCGTGCACGTAGGCGTCGCCGCTGGAGATGTGCGCGTCGCCCGTCAGCATGCGGAACGTGCTCGTCTTGCCCGCGCCGTTCACGCCCAGCAGCCCGAAGCACTCGCCCTTGCGCACCGCTGGGAAACACATCATCATCATAATTTCAGCCAAATGACGTCCACTGCTGGACATAGGCCTCCCCCAAGGATATCCAAACTGATCGGCCTTGCGCTGGCGCATCCAGTGCGGGAAACGCAGCCGTGGTAGGCCTTTTTTTTTTTTTTTTTTTTTTTGCGTCAGGAAATGCTTTTACGCACCGGCCCGGCGTCCCTGATAAACCAGACGCCGGACCCCCCCTGCTAAAGCCGGGGGTCACTCAGGGACGGAGGTTCGTCCCGAGCGGTGTGTCGGACTCGCACTTCGGCCCTACCGACTAAAACCTGACGATGACCCTCTCAGCGCAGTGAGGGGGAACCGAGAACCTCTATGCGGAGACAACGCCACGGAACCCCCACGCGCGCAAGCCGCTGCGGCTCGCCTCGGGCGCGCCCTGCGCCCTGCGCCGCCGATGTGCGGCGCATTACGAACCACACAGGCCATGGTGTGGCCGTCTTCTCCGAACCCGTTGCCGGGGCTGCACGCGGAACGTCCCACGCCGCCCCCGGGTTCGAGGGCCCCTTTTAGTCGCCTCTTACGACAGGCAGGGGATACCTCGGTGGTATTCTTAGGCCCCCAACCGAAGGGCACCGGCGCGACTCAGACGACAATGTCGCGGCGGCGTCGCCTTCTGCGACGAGCTGGGTCTTCCCGCTCGCGCTGGCGTTCATCGTTCTCCTTGCGCAGCATGACGACCGAGCAGAAAGAGGTGAAAGCCTCCCACGCTTCTTCACTCGCCACAATCTTTTGTATGACAGCGGGAAGCGAAAGATCTATCCCCAACACAGAGCGTAGGGTTTCGCGCTCTTCTGAGAAGGCTGGGCACACCTCCAGAACGTGTGCGGCACAATCTTCCCTAAAACCACAGTGATGGCAGACAGCGGACGCCTCTCGGCCGATGCGGCACAGGTACTTACCATAGCATCCATGCGAGGTAAGCATCTGTGTCAAATGAAAAGAGAGGACGCCGTGCCGCCGATTGAGCCACTCAGAAAAGACTGGCCGCACCGCACTAATGAAACGGACCCCCGAAACTGGATCTGCCAATCGCTCTTCCCACACCTCGATTGCGAATTTACGGAACTCCAAAATAACCTCCCCCGCAGAAAGAGGGGGCTCCGCCGACCGACTTCCCTGACGCACCTCCTCTCGGTAATGGAAAGCCGCCGAGAGGGTCCTCGCGTCGAGGTCCCAAGGGATCATGCCCGACAAAACACACGCCGCCTCATGGGAAATGGTGCGGTATCCTCTAACTACCCTGTTCGCCATCGCGCGCTGCGGTTTGCGCAGCATAGCGATACTCCGGCTTGATAGGGAGTTGGCCCACACAGGAGAGCCGTACAAAGCCATCGACCTAACGACACCCGCGTAAAGTCTCCGACAAGATTCTGCCGGACCAGTAACGTTGGGCAGGAGTCTGCCTAGTGAGGCTGCGGTGCGTACCAACTTAGGTAAAATCGCCTCGAAATGGGGTTGGAAGGTCCACCGACTGTCCAGGGTTAGCCCGAGGTATTTCAGGGTCGACCCGACAGCGATGCGAACTCCTCCCACCTCAATGTGAGCCCCTGGCGGAGGCGCTCTTCTGGGGCCGTGGAAACAGATAGCTTCCGACTTCTCCAGCGCAACGGTGAGGCCCAAGCTGCGAATACGGCTGACTACGAGCGCCACCCCGGCTGTGGCTCTTCTGGCAGCATCTCTATAATCCGACCCGCATGCCGTCACCAGGGTGTCATCTGCGTAGCAGGTAAGCTCGACCCCTGGGAGGTTTGCACCGCGCAGCACCCAATCATAGCCAATGTTCCACAGGACCGGTCCAACGACCGACCCCTGTGGAACCCCTCGCGACATCGGGTAGCTCTCCCATCCATTTTGTCCCAGAAACTTAACAGTCCTCTCCGACAGGTAGTCCTCTATAATAAGCCGCAGGTAGTTGGGGACTCCGTGGTAACGAAGACCCTCAAGAATGCAACTCCAGGGGAGGAGGTTGAACGCATTCACGATATCTAAAGATACCGCGATCACGACCTTCTTTTGCTCAACCGCCCTCTGGGCTATTTCCTTGACTCGTAGGATGGCGTGTACGGTCGAGCGATTGTGCCGAAAACCAAACTGCACCGGTGATAGGTCTGGACCCACGTTTTCCAAGTGTGCTGTGAGACGATCGACTATGATCCTTTCCAGCAGCTTTGCTTCGTCCTCCAACAGCACAATTGGGCGGTATCCCGACGGCGAGTCAGCTGGTCTACCTTCTTTACGAAGAAGAACAAGTTTACCGATCCTCCACTGGCGCGGGAAACGAGATTGCGCCAGGCAAGCCGAGAACAGATCTCTGATGCGCGGCCCCAACCACTCCGAGCAGATGGCCCAGCAGCGGCCAGGTATGCCACTGAGGCCCGGAGCCGTATTCTTGGCTTTCATCCTCTGCACTGCTGCGTCGAGCTCCTCCGTGGACACAGCGGGCACCTCGCCTTGCGCCTCTAGCTCGTCCGATGGGGGCGTCATGGCAGGGGGTGAGAACACCTCCTGAGTGGGGAACAATGCCCCAACGATGGCACGGCACGTAGGTGGAGGAAGACTCTGCGTCACCGGGGGTCCGCCAGGTCGGAGCCTTTTGAGCACCGCCCTATACGGCCTGCCCCACGGATCCGCGTCAAGTGTCCCCACAAACTCCTCCCACGACTGGGTCTTAGCCCTGCCGATTTCCCACTTCAGCGCCCTCTTCGCCTCCCTGTAAAGGCCGTAGATTCGCGCCTCCTCTTCTGCATCCCTAACGCGTCGACGCCGGTAGCGGGTGTATGGCCGTCTCGCCCTCACGCACGCAGAGCGCAAGGCCGCGAGGTCTGCGGACCACCAATACACCTGCTTTCGCGGAGGTACCGGCCCAGTCCGGGGCATGGCTGTGTCGCATATCCGCGACATCGCCTCACGGAGCCAGTCTGCCTCTTCCTCCACTTCTGCGGGTCCGTCCGGGACGGGGTTCCACGACTCGACCATGGCAGCACACTCCAGTTTCTCCCGGTCTAGCCGCTTCAGGGCCCACCTCGGACCTTCTAAATGCCGATAAGGCTGGCTTGGATCGGTTTGGGGCGCCGGATGGTGGGAGACGTCGAACCGGATATACCGGTGATCAGACAATGTCTCCTCGCTTTCCAGCACCCTCCAGTCCTGGACACGCCGTGCCAAAGCAGGGGTCGCGAACGTTAAGTCCACGATTGACCCACCCTGCATGCGCACACAGGTGTTTGCCGACCCTCGGTTAAGGACGGTCAATCCTGAAGCGACGCACCAATCCTCCACCGCTGAACCACGTAAATTCGTCGCCGGGGATCCCCAGACTCGGGATTTGGCATTAAAATCGCCCGCTATTATAAAGTCCCGCGAAGGATGCCGGCCAATTATCGACTCCAGCTCCGACAACAAGTTCCTGAATAGATTAATAGATCGGTTGGGGGAGAAGTAGACCCCTATAATCAGGGTATCCCCCAACTCAACCGCGACCCAGCCGTGCCCTCTCTCCAAAGGACGGATTGAGGGAGCGCCTACGACATCTCGAGAAATTACCACTACGGAGTTATCTAAATCAACGGCCCAGCCAGCCTGAATAGTATAGGGTTCCGCTATCACCGCCACAGATATCAGCCACTGCGCCAGGCTTTGGATCAAAAGGTCCTGGGCCCTGGCGCAGTGATTGAGGTTCCCCTGAAGGAATCTTTGCGCCATCTTAAACAAGTGCCGGCTCCATCTCCTCGTCCCCCGGTAGAGAATGTACGGGCTGCGACTGAGCCTTAGCTTCAGCCGGAGCGCGTCGACCGCGTTTTTTGAGGGCGGGGGCAATGCATGCCCGGCCTCCAACTACATGGTCGGCCTTTTTGCCAGCCGTTGAACAAACCGTGCAGTGCGGTTGATTATTGCACGTGCGGGCCAAGTGTCCGAGCTGGCCGCAACGGTAGCACTGGGCACTCCTGTCTTCCTCTGAGCTGCATTGGTTTCTAGTGTGCCCCTTTTGCAGACACCGAAAGCAGCGGAGCTCCCTAGGCGGCAGCAGGTGTACTCGGGCCGACGACCACCCGACCAGAATGCGGGCTCCATCTACAAGGCTTTTAGCCGCAGTAACAGGGCACCGGGCCCAGCACGCACCCATCCTACCCTTGGAGCGCCGGACCTCCCCCACACGGATAGAATCGGCAGAACAACCGCCAGCTTTTGAAATCGCAGTAGCGACGTCTTCAGCTGCGACGGAATCGTCGAGATCCGTGATGCGGATCTCTGCGCATTTCACGGGCCTAGAAACCCGGACATTTTCCTCACTGAGGCACTCTCTCAGCTTGGCGGCGAGGGAGTCGGCCTTCTCCTCATTATTGACTCCTGGCAACTCAAGGAGTGAACCACCTGTAGCCGCGTACCTGAAGCGGACCTGTGGTATTTCCAAGGCCGACAGGTTAATTTTCGATTTGGCCTCGGAAATAATCTCCTTCATGGTTACGCCCCGCTTCTCGGCGTCCGGCTGCAGTGTAAGAGTTACAGCCGCCGAGCGTGCAGGGCGGAGGTTTGGCAGTTTTGCTTGCTTCTGATTCCCTATCCGCCTCGTCGCATCTGGATTGGCCTTAGCGGCGTTCAACGGCCCACGCCTAACCACTGTGGTCCACCCGGCGTCCATGGAAGCCGGGGGTGGTGGCAGGGTACGTGGCACACTCGGAGGCTGGGACGATGGTAAGGCCCTGCCTTTAGTAGCCTTCTTGCCCTTAGTAGCGGGTGTTTGTGCCTTTGGCTCTGGAGCCTTTAGCTGCGATGGCGCCGGGGTAGACATCGACACCGGAGCATTAGTCGCGGCTGGGGAGCTCTGAACAAGAGCTCTTCTGCCAGTGCCGCTTGACACACTTGTCAAAGAGCACGTGGTCGTGACAGGGTCCGATTGCACGTTCTGCAGACGTTTATCAGCCGCCAGGGGAGGGCGATTTCGCTCTTTGGGTAGGCGTGCCTCCAGGGCGTCAAAGCGCGCGTTCATGTAGGCAAAAACGTTGCTTTCTCCGTCTGCAGCAACGGATGGTAGCATCTGCGTTTGCGCTTGGGCCGCGAGGCTTGCGCGCAAGGTAGCCATCTCTTCACGAAGCTTGGCCAGCTCTCTACCTTGGCGTTCCAACTCCGCCTTCAAGCGGGCGTTTGCTCGCTCCAGCACCTCGGTCTCCTTCGAGACTGTACGACCGTATAATTCGGCGGACGCCCTCTCAAACTCGTCCGCAGCCGATTTCAGGGCTTTCTGACTCGTGCCCTTAAGATTGCCTGATGAGAGGCACACAGCCGTGGTAGGCCTCCCACAAGATAGACCGATGATCTCATAAAGATCGCCGGAATCCACTGGATGCGGGTGGCGCAGGACCGATCGGTTTTTGAAACACACAACTTGATGAAAAATGGGGTGAATGGTGCTCTAAAAAATGGCACGGAAAGATAGTAAGATCCAAATATAAGTTTACGGAGTTATAAAAAATCCAAAGTAACTCTGTCCGTAACACTTTAACGCCCAAAACGTTAAATGTATTTTGATCAAAATTGGTAGGCATAATATATGACTAGATATTGGGAAAGGACTTTCGCTTGATACTTCTTTCACATCGCAACGGGGCCACGAAACGAGGTGATTTTTGGTACGGGAATAGTTTGTGAGTTGAAGATTGACACAGGTACAGTCAACAGCACATCACGGTATACACTTGCAGTTCGATAATAGCGCTTATGCCCCGGACATAAGAGCGGTACAAAGTCCAAAGTGTTACGTCTGACGTGCTGTTGACTGTACATGGACATTATCAAAAAAAATACATTCCTGCAAGATGACGCCTATACTCTACGCAAGTGTCACCGCGAGTGGAGGGAAGTATAAAGATATTTAAAGTACTTCTCGTAATATCACGCATATGAAGTGTTGAACTTCTACCGTAATTAGAAACCACCGGAGAAAATAATAACGGGCATTCAATCCAGCTATTAAAATAAATTTTTACGTGTTCATACCAAAGATGTAGGTATCAAAACAAAACTCACCAAATGTCAGTCTATTAACAGCGAGGAACTTCTTGTAGTATTTAGTAAGGTCTTTGCAGACGAGGCTGTGCTGGGCCAGCTCAGACCGATTGAGGGATAGCACACCTCTTCGCTCTGCTGCTACGTCGCCGTCCTCCTCCGACGGCACCGGAGGGGGTGGCTTCGGGCTTGACGAATAGAACACCTAATACATGGATAAACATTTACTTATTTACACACAGGTTCAGCCTATTATTTATGTTCCACTTCTGGGCAAAGACCTCCATCATTGCATTAAGTCATTGTCGTAAACTTTTGTTACGTGTCAAACAAAAAGTGTCTATGTATGTATATGCCCAGCGCAGGGAGGTTTATTTATACTCACATTATGTCAGTTACCTAAGGGCAAGTTTAATCGCTATCACATAAGTTCCTCGTAATTTATCAGACAGATATACATACATTGAGCAACTGTAAGATAGTTAGAATAATTACATCTACGTACCTTATTCACAAGTCTATATTCCTTGATGAGCAGAGCAGTGAGCGCCACGATTCCGACAAGGCTCATCATGAACAAATACCGACCGATGCCCGGCTCGCTCCACTTCAGGAACGGGTCATCTTCAACTGTAACAGAACATTGCAGTTAGACCAAGAATTGGTACAAGCATGAGACATATTTGAGCACACAGTAAGGTACCACAAATACAAAGATCCTGTACCAAACCTCTATTTATATTCGTTAAATATTTAGTATAAATAAGACTAAGAGATTTTACATGAGTTTGCGGTACGTCCTATACCTACCTATTCAGGCTTTCAGGATAAGCCTGGATACCTGAATAGGTAGGTACCTATGGGTAGTAAACAGGTCGGACATAAAACAAACAAGACTTAATTGTTACGCCTTTCTGTTTATGAACTGACCGACTGAAAAACGATTAACTATAATCCAAATATTCTAAACACTGACAGCTAAAACATACTACTACGTACATGACCAGCTTTATTTACTTTTTGATTGTGCTGTTGAGGGATCCGTCTCACGTCCATAAAAGCCATTTCACAGCACACAATTCAATTGGTGGCGCTAGTGATTCGTATCGTTATTATTAATAGAATTAAAGTTATAAACTATTTTTATTACAATTGATTTAATTCAACTGTTTATTAAAGTCGAGAATTCAAAAAAAAACCCTTGCGACAGTCATCTATTTGCGAAAAAATTGCGCGGTGAAATGGTTGCTAATACCTGTACGTCGCTACGAGCTACGATATAACACACAGAGCCAGGACTCACTTACTACAACACACGGATATGTTGAGCTTAGTGCAGATGGTGTGACGCGTACAATTCGCGATGTTTACAAACTGCTCGCACAGCCCATCGCACGCCATCATGGAGAACGAAGACACACTCATGTCCCTGAAAATTAACAAATATTTAACAAATGCCTATACGAAAAAAAAAAAAAGAATACTTTTTATTAAGAGGAAATACTAAGGGTGAGAAAATTGAAAATTGGATTTTTGTAAAATCTATTGCTGTCGCGCAGTGCCCGAACAACCGAGCTATCAATGTGTGAGTGAGACTGTCAATGTTTGCGTGCCACGCCGCCTCCACGCCCCGCGCCCGCCTTCACACAGCTTAGAAGGAATAGAACAAAAGAAAATAGACTTCTGCATAATATTTAAAACCGGTAAATGTTCACGGACAATGCAAAGGAAAAAACAGGTCACTAATTTCGACAGACAGTATTAAGTCTTGCTGGTACAGTGGCTACGTACTGCTCATCGACACCGATAGGTTCGTGGATCGGATCCGACGAGTACCCCTATTGCTTTTTGTGAATTTATTCGCATTTGTTAATAGAAACTTTTTTTTTGTTTTTTTTTTTTCCACGAGTAAAGTTATATGGCTTTCTCTTGTGGCAAATGTAACACTCAAGCAAAGTTAAAATAAAACAACTTTAAACGGATGAAAACTCGCGTATATTCTACATTTTGAAATTTAAACCCGACGTTTCGACTACTTTTCAGTGGCCGTGATCACGGTATGACTCAGGTGTTATGCGTCAAAAATTGTTATTTCTACCTTCACTTTTATAATTATTTTAGAATAATCAGCAACTGTCGTCTTCACTATCATTCAATACGTTCCTATCCACGCAGTAGGAGCTGATGGTGTCTTGAAGCTGCACAGTATTGTGATGTCCATTGGAAACCACTAGATGTAATACTGGGTCCCAAGTAGGTGGTACATTCCAACCATCTTACATAATGAAATTAGGATGTTTTTAAATTTCAATGGCCTCGCGTAGCATTCTGGGTATATAGCGATTCTCTCTGGCAAGAACCTGGGATTTATCAAAGCGAATGTAATGGTTGGGCTTATCCAGTACATGTTCACACACTGCTGACTTCGTTGACCTCCGGTGTTTCATATCCGCGATATGTTCTTTTATTCGCGTACTGATACTCCTTTTGGTTTGTCAAATGTAAGAGAGCCCACAGTCACAATCAAGCTTGTATACTCCTGCTGTTTGTAGGGGAACATTATACTAACCGTGTAAATATTAGAAATCATTAGGTACTCAAGCAAAGGTAAAGGACATGGTTCAATGCTCGGTCTGTGACAAAAGATATCAGACATCTTCGTGGGGCTAGTGGTTTTGCCAGTTTTTTTGCGAAATAAGTAACCTGAAATTTTCTATTTTCGAGAAATATTGGTCACCTTCGAAGTGCCATAGCTTGGCTTCTATGAAGTCAAATAGAGCTGCCTCCAGTTGTAGGTAGGTACTTTAATACAGTTTATTAGTGTAGTGTGTCGTTCACAAAAAAATCATAGTTTTGGCCCTGGAGAGCAAATAGTAAAAAAAGTCCCAAAATTTCGAAGATTTTCTCGATTTTCTCAGTTTCCACAGGTTTTTCGAAGTTGCAAATTTGAAATAACATTACTCTCACAGACCTATACAATATACTTAAAATGCAGAACTACATCACGCTTTGCGAATTTAGCTTCTTTTTTTGTCTAAATCCGACGGCCTAGTCGAGGCGTTTTAGTATATAATTCATAAAAAACTGTCAAGAAAAAGTTTATCAGTTACATAATACCTTCCAACAATAAAACATCACAACAATCTGCTAAATGCACTTCACGCGAAATATTTTAACTGGAAATATCGATATCGATGAACAACACTAGGATATCGATATAACTATCGACTACGTCACGTCATAGAGAGTATACGTATTAGTCCGCGTCTCCCCAACCTCAAGCCTCCCCCGCAGAGCGCGATAGAGACAACTGCAGCTTGGACCGAAAATACCTATTAAAAGTACGTAAAATCAACGTTTCGTAGTCCCCTGATTTCTCTTCCAAAACTTGACCGATTTAACTATTTTTTTCATCAAAAATTAAAGAAAGGCTTTGACCGTGTTCCTATGTTTTCCTTTTTTAAATTAAATCTAGTTAAATTTGTTTTCTGGATGTTTAAACACAGCGGAAAATCTGGCCATTTTTTTAGGTTTTTGAAGGTTCATATCTCTCTTAATTATTAATTTATGAAAAAAAGGAAAACATAGGGACATGCAAATAGTGGTCATAGATTTTTGGAAAAAAAAAATATTTCACTAATGGCATTATCCCGGGAGAAAACAGGGGACAGCGTTTGTATGGAAAAATGGCTCCGTGCTTTCCTCTTAAGTACCAACACAGATATCATAAAACAGGAACAAAATTTGTCATACAATTTTAGGCAAGAACTTAAAAGGCCACTACTCAGCATATATGTATGTCACGTGACGGCTTGCGGCCAGTGACGCTGGTACTTTGTAGAGGCCTGGGAGCTGATATATAGACCAATCATATTATGGTAAAATGAAAACTAAGTTAAAATCAGATAAGTTACCTGAAACTTCTACTGATACAGTAGATTGGGAGAGGTGAGAATATCCAATCAAATAAGTGAGCATAATAAGGACTTCCCACTTCTGGTAATCGCAGCACTTCTGTTATGAGGAACGGCATGCAACCTAAAATATAAAGTAAAGATTGTAAATACAAATTGATATCCCATTCATACACGACCACTGATTCGCATAAATATCATAGTTATACAGAATGCTATATTTTTAACGAATTTCTTTACCCAGTAGGTTTGATGATCATTTGTGACCATAAAGACGCTTTGACGTTAAATACATATAACATACAACAAGTAATTATCATAAGACAATCAAATGTTATGGCGTATTATAACGCAAAGAACGTAAATGATTTAAATGCCTGACTGCCTCTTTATAGAAAAAAAAAAAAAGCCCGAACAACACAAATTGTGCTGAGTTGGAAACTCGCAAATGTGCAAATTAATATATTCTAGTAAGATGCAAAAATAAACATCTGAACTGTAAATTGTCATTGCACAATGCAGGAAACTCACCGCAAAATATGTTCATAAAGCACATTTTTGAAAAGCCCGTCGCAGCAGCCTCGAAATAGAATGAAGCTAGATAATGCAGTGGTATCGTCGCCAATGAAAACACCATTAGTACCAGCAGTACTCTTCCTGCGCAGTAAGAAAACATTTCTTTTAAGTTGACAAAAAAAAATTTTTTAAAGCTCCAAACTCTATAAAATGATGGCAAAGGACAAAGATGATATTTTTTTACGATAAATTACAGAATAATATGTAATTTACTGTGTTAGTATATTTATGTTTATATTTTGAACCATAGAAATTAAAATGAGAATAGCGGTAAGAATCCTTATGACTCTTTAGTGGATTGCCAACCAAAAAAGAAAGATGTTATAGGACAATAGTTTTTATCAACAGACAATAATTGACTATTTTAGTCAAAACTTCAATGTTTCTTAATAAATTTTTTTTATAGTTAACTTACCTAGTTCCTGAGGAGTAGACAGCGTATTCTCTTGGAAGCAGGCTAGGGTGAGTACGATGCACAGATAGACGAGGAACAACCAGAACCAGTCCCAGATAAAGGCAGTGCCCCACATCACCGCCGGCCGCACGCCCGACACGCGTTGCAAAAGCTTAGCCCCACTTATACGTTCCTGTCGAATAAAACATAATGTTTACCTCTTCTTTTTTATTTTACAAAGGTAGCGCTAAAGCTGCCCGCGTGATGGTACAGAACAGTATTTTTGAAGTCTATCAACTTTTTTGACTGTATTCAAAAAACAGAGAACCAAGTCAGCATCCTATTTTTCAGTAAGGCTAGGTTCCCACTTGTCGGGTGTCGGATCCGAATATTAAACGGGTGTTCTAGTAGCAGAGCTATTATTTTATATTCATACTTATGGGAAACCGATTTTGTATCGGCTTCATATAAAGAAGAACGTCCGATATATATTCCGACACCCGACAAGTGGGAACGGGGTGTAACGAGTTTTGAAAATAACCGCAATATCGCAAAATCTCTTCGTAAATACGAGAAACTTTAACAAAGATAAATAATTATTTATCTAAATTATAATATATGTAGTAACATACTAAATGCATGGTTTTGACCTTTTTTAAATAAGCATTATATGAACAACTAATTGATGTAGTTACTACTCACTACAAACCACAGCTACAAACCTTAATCACAAATAATACGAGGAATGATGTGACGAAGGCCATACAAAAGCCTATGTTGAATGCAAACTGAAATCCCATACTACTCCCCGAAGCCATTACCCGCACCTGTAATAGGAAATCTGCTTACAAATATACCAATAAAATTAACATACCTACAAACTTTTTTGTAACAATAAATAACTTACCAAGTTTTCAATAGAATAAGGTAGAGGATGGTTGACAAAAGTCAGAGAACTGCCTGGCGAAAGAGCGCGCATTAATGCATCATTGACGAGTGCGAGTGAGATAGCAGAATCGTGATACCCGTAATTGCTGAACCATCCTGTTACGCGATTAGGTGAAAATGTTGCACCGATTAGATTCTCGTATCTTACACGCGCGAGATCTGCTGCACTCTGTAAATAATATAAATATACAAATTACAAAACTAATTTTTGTATCATAAAAACTACATAAGTGACACACACAGGCAAAATGTAGAACTTACCAGTTTTAAATAGAATTTTCCCAAATCCACTGTCCCAAGATCAATAAGTTGCAAACCCGGATATACAGAATCCTTAAAATAATTCTTATATGCATTCATAGCTTTAGCTTCCACACTTCCATCGGTCAAGTTGGGCCCTTGAGCCATTAGCGTCTGCGTATCTCTGAATCCGCTTTCTAAACTCAGTTTAAGCGGCGGCAGTTGCGACATGAACTTCCAAGATCGAGCAATTACAACTGATATTGTTATATTTATAATTGGTGTCACAAATTGTATGAACGCTGTCAACTTATTCCTCATCGTGTTGTACGTTAATTTTAAGAACATGGCTTTAATGTGGTTCTTTAGTAATTTGAATCCTCTCACTTTTTGTACTGGTTCTGAATCCACTAGAAAAAGTAATAATAAAACGTTGAATATAATCATCCATTATGTATATAAAAACAGAGTTTAATGTAAAAGTAACAACCTAGATTATTAACTGGTCCGTCCACAGGTACAACTGCAGAATCTGAGTATACACCTACATAATTATTTCTCTTAGCCGACGCTATTTCATTGTCCTCCGCTCCTGCCCTTAAAAACAAAAATTAAATAAATGTATAAAGTCGCATCGATAAAAAAATGTCTCCCTTAAACATTTACACGCCAAAATAGGGAAGATGCAATTATAATATTTATGAAAATTTGATGATTAAAATGATACAAAAATATAAAAGAAAGGCCACTGCAACATTTTTATTTTACATAATGTTGTTTTTTAACAATAATTACGAATGAAAATTACTTGAAACGAAACGTATTTTAAAACACCAATCAGCGTTTAGTGACGTCACTCGCGTGATGACAACATAGATAATGCTAAGGTTTTCTATGTGAATAATATTTTAAGGGAATATTAATTGCGTTTTTTTAATTAAAATGGAAGTTGGGTTTATCAAAGCAGACTCCAGGAATATACAAAGAGTTAGTGTTGACATGGTTATAACTTTTTTGTCGAAAGTGCAGAGTTTTCAAGTGTAGAAATGAAAGGGACTAAATTACTACGGTATGTAGGATAAATCATAGTTGTTAAACTTTGTATTTTATTCAGCGGCTTCTAAACATAGCAGTTATTTTAGCTCAACAAGAGAATCTTACGGCGATAATGCTATCGGCTATGTCCAAATTAAAAGAGATAGAGATTTATCTACAATAAAAAGTCGAGTTACTCCGGAGCATAACGTACGTAAAGAAGGCTAGGTATCGTGTGAAGTTTCATATTGTGAAGTAAGAAACAACTTTTTCTCTGTTTTGGGTCAGAAGGTCCAGTCAAAAATAATTTGTTCGGAAACTTTGTTAAAGTAGAAGGACACAATGGCACAAAACATGAGTCAACACGGCTTTTTTTGGAATATTAGTGGTATTGTTATGATCACCTGATGTTGACGGATAGGCCATTTAAAATTTTTACTAAAAAATATTTCGAAACTCGTTAAAATATGCAAAAGTATGAAAGCCAGCGACAAACAAGTACGGTGAAGTACAGACCTACAAACTTATCTGTTCCGGTGGACAAAATTGGAACTACGTGAAATGCAATGCAAAACGATATTTAATGACAGTTCTAAATAGACAGTAGCGACGCCGCCACCGGAACAGATAAGTTTGTCGGTCTACCAGTGAGGCAGTGACAGGACGGGAGTGACGTCATCCGAACCATAGGTCCGTTTTCGCGCGAACATCTATACTATCAATTTAAAACCGCATTTTTTCCGATAAATTACAATGTATTAATTTTTTAATTTAACAGTGGTTTATTCTACATGGAATTCTTTAAAATGAACACAAAAATAAAAATAATGCATGTTCCCTATTATGAGCTCCGCTTCGCTTCTTAGCCCTTTAGTAAGAACTAGTTATTTTGGGATTTGTTCAAATCACTAGACTTTTTTAGGGAAATGATAAAATCGTGTTGTTATTTTAACATCCTCCGTGACTTGATCAAATCCCTTAGGGAATTGACCAAAAACCTGTTTTTATCATATCCCTATGCATATTGTAATAATAACTAAAACTTACTTCATGAAAACCTCTTCTAAGCTAGTTACAGATAAACCATAACTAGCAACGTGTAATGATTCCCTTTTATCTTCAAATTCTTTAAGCATATCAGGAAATTTTGTGACATAGTCATTTGGTAAGATGTATGTTAATTCGGAGCCTGAAAATTCAACAATGATTTAAGTTTTGTAAGGTTTTTGAAGCGATTTAAAGGTTTTAAATATCACCCAAACTTTATTCATAAAGGTGTCGTGCAAGGATCTATTCTTGACCCCATATTTAAAATAGTTTATTATGCTAGTCCTAATTAAACCACCTCACCTATATTAGTGTTTTCTTTGATATCAGGTACATAGTTTCTAAAAAACTGTGTTACTTCTTCAACATTGCAGTTCTCACTTTTAACTATAGTCATCTTATATCCAATGCCGTAGTGCTTTTTAAGAAAGTACGGCGTGCCGACACACTGTAGACGTCCTCCAGACATGATCGCTATGCGATCTCCTAACACGTCTGCTTCGTCCATAAAGTGTGTCGTTAGGATCATTGTTCGTCCTGCAATGTATAAAAACTCCATAATATACCTATAGCTGGCTTATCACAGTATGACACAAAGAGATATAATTAACTGTTTCCTTAATTAATGCGGTTCAAAGTCAAGTGCAAAGTGATTCATCATAAAAAAACACATGTAAAATGCTGTGCGCGTGGATGACGTAAATTATATCACATTTACCACAATTGTTCTGTGCCACAATTGCAACTTGTGACCTTGTGTAAAGAAGATTCATAGAAATTAATAACTACAGGTTACTACCGAAGAACCGGTTATCCGTTAGGCCAAACGAAAATGTTGTAATTGTGACGTCTCATAGTCACGTATTTTTTGTTTCATGATTTTAAAAATAAGACCTTTATTATCGAATAAATATTGCATCTTATGAAGCATTTTAAAAAAACAAGTTTCAAGTAGATGAAAATAATGAAATATTTTGTTTAAAAATTCCAGCTATAAAAAGTGTGAATCATTAAAAACTTTGAATGTTGCTAAGAGGAAGCTACAAAAAAGGTCGTTCGTCATCCGTCATTAGTTTTAGTTAGTGGTTCAATGACATTTACTTGGGCATATCATATCATAGTCACGATATTAAAGGTTTATTTTGGAGGGTTATTCTAGTCACGTGCAATGAAATAAAGTCTTATAGAATTGGCTTTTGTACACATTTCAACTAGTGACTTAACTGCATGAGGCAATCTAAATCTCGGATTAAATTACCCGAATATTTGGATAGAATTTGGGTTCAACAAAGAAGGAGGAAGTGGTCGCCTGGCCCCGTACATACGAGTATGTATATTTAAAAAAGACCATAGATTTGCCTTCTTCGATCCTTGGTTTATATTTTGTAAATGTGTAAGAGCTTATTAAAAGAAAAGTATGTAACCTTTCTTCTCCTTCTGTAGTAGATCCCATAAAGCTCGGCGGGCGGCGGGATCGAGTCCCGACGTAGGCTCGTCGAGCAGGACTACGCGCGATGACCCACACATGGCCGCGCCTACCGATAGGCGGCGCTTCTGCCCTCCTGACAGATTACTCGAGAGTACATCTCTCTACGCAAGTAAACATTTAACATAACACATTAAAGAATTATCACCAATTACAGATTTTATATGTTATCATCATCATCATCCAAGCCCATTTTCATAATATTAGGTAATCCTGTTCTGATTGGCAATCATAATATCGAGCTTAGTTCAAAAAATTCGAAACAATGACTAACCTGCGGATCACACCCAGGATCTGAGGAGATTACAGGCCAGTACATATTCCAACATTTTTTTAAATAAAACTATTCTGGACTGCTACTACGTTCTTTGGAACCTGACCAGTGTAAGGTTTTTTATGAATTTGACATCATCAAAATAAAAAACATACCTACTGGAACCTGCCTCATAAACATAATATTTCATTTATGCAGGCTATTTTAAACTGTCTGTGAAGCAAAGTATTTCCTGTTTTAATGCGGTTTGAGTTTCCTTGTACGAAATATAAAACCGTCTCGGTAGCGGTATAAAAAAGACTATTCTAGGATCACCACATTAACGACATAGTACGAATGTACCCACATAAATGTTATTTTATTTTTATTGTTATATTCTTAAGTATACAAATTGTATTGTTAAACTTAAGTAAATAAAATCTTTTGATTTTGATTGATTTGATAGGTATAGCAATAAATTCACACTATACACAAACTATAGAATGTGTTTTGAATACTAGACCAAGAATATTCAATCAAAACAATATGTAATATGAAACGTTTGTTTCCTAATTCCATTTAATGCAGTCCATTGACTGCATTAAATGGAATTAGGAAAAGGTATTTCGGGTGAAATAATGAAGTGCTGAGTCTCATTGTATTCACTTACCTTCTGTTCTAATTCTAGTAGTTTTACAAAGTGGTTGACTTCCTCGGTAATTTTTTTCCTATGCACTCCTTTTAATCTTGAATAGAATATGATGTGTTCAGCTACAGTCAAGTCTGGGAACAGTACATTGTGCTGGGGGCAAAGGCCGAGTGACTTGCGAGCCCTCTCTGTCTCCGTAACTATGTTATATCCGTTAATAGTGGCTGATCCCGACGTAGGAGGCACCATACCTGAAATTATTATTATGATATTATAATAATAATAATTACGTACATGTATTATTTGCTTAGCGTTATAGCTTTTTGTTCTAGATTAGTTGGTGTCCAATTGAAACGTGTTTCAAGAGGTTTCATTTGGGACGATTGCCGTAAAACCACCGAAACCCTCATTAGATGAACCAGACCTATTGAATCATAGCTATTAATGTAGATTTTCTCTTCTATGATATATAGCATTACAGTACTGCAATTAGATATGCATATGTATGTATGGTAGAGTCACTCTGTAATTGACGATTCATAAATACTTGATACAAGTTTACATGAATAAAGAATATTTTGATTTTGATTTTTTGATTTTGATTTATAGGTGTTTTTTAAGAATATTTTACTAGACTTACCCGTTAACATCGAGATAGTTGTCGTTTTTCCTGCTCCATTGTGACCTAATAAAACTGTTATTTCGTTTTCGTACATTCTAAGATTTAAATTATCTACAGCCTTTTTCTTTCCTCTATACACCTTGGTTAGATTCTGAAAAAGAATTGAAGATTATTAATTTAGATGATTTTTATTTATCGGTCATTTCCACTTATTCTTGCTTAATCACAGATAAGTAAAAGCTTACTTGTATATTAACACCCATCGGCACACCTTTAGGTTCTTCATCATGGATGACTTTCAATAATGCGTCATTGTATTCAAAATCAGTTCCATCCATTTTCGTCATTGCTATAAAAAAATACAGGGTAATTATTTAGGTAAATCACATTTTTATGAAATGAACGATTAAATTAAGGGCCGATTTTGCTAAAACAGAATTTTATTATGATGAGTTTTAAGTTTTCAAGAATACTCTGTCCAGCAAAACTTGCGGAAATGTATAAATATTAATAATTTTATAGACACGACCAAATCGGTCAATAGCAAGGGTTCTCTAACCATCCATAGGCAATCTTTTACACGAAGGTTAAAAATAGTAAGTATTCAACCTGCTCGTGCGTGAAAACCGAACCTAAATTGAATGGCTTCTGAGATTAAACGTAGTAACTGAGGATTGGAGACAATAACGCGGGTATTAACTAAGAATAATTTAGATTCTATAAGTCAATAAGCAGGATCACGTTGTTTAAGGGCCGCGGTCAATCATTACAAAGCAAAGCAGGCACCGGCTCGTCCCTTTCAGATTTTAGGGGGAAACCAGGGGAAATAAGTGGTTGATGGGACGAAAGGGTTAAGTGCCGAGTCTATTATCCTGCAGTTACAGTGCTAAAAAGCATTCTCCGTGGAAAAAAAGGATCGTATTTGGTATGTAGACACGTTAACTATCATGCTTGTGAATCTCACTACTAGGCAAAGACCTTTTATAGTTACAATAATGCATGTGGAATCACAAACCCGGCCTGTGTTCGAAAATTTTTTTCTTTTTTTACATTTGATTAAACACCAACTTCATTTTCAAACGAGTTAACTATATTGACCCATATAAATATTGATATCGTATTATTTGTTTACGTCTTATATTATACCTAATACACAATATACTTTTTTATACTCACCAGCTTTCTTGTTCTTATTGGGCAGCCAAAAACTCTTAGTAAATGGAAAATACCAAGGCAGAGGCACTCCATAGGCGCCAGGACGAATCTTTTCTACGTACATAGCGATGAGCATGTAGAGTATCGCGTCAAGTACCAACATCATAGCAACATGGCCGGGCTGGTACTGGTCGTGATACGATACAGGAGAGAAAAACTCGTTCCATTGTAGACCTGAATGAATAGAATATTCTTAGTACTTATGTCAACAGTTTATATTGTCCGCGCGCGAGCTCCAAAGAATCTAAAGAAATGTTGACGTTATAGGTACATAAGTTGTGACAGACGTCGTTTGAGCGAAGGGCACGGAAAAACCCCTCCGCTTCTTCAGCCACCGATTTCAAGGAGTTCGCGCGTATTGTACCCAAAACATGAAACATATATTATAAAACATTTCTACCTACAGATCACATTTAGAGATTACGATTGGCACTTGATATTCCCGACTAAGTTAACACTAAATCAAACAATATGGTCCAATTCACGTCGATTCAAATATTAATATCGTAAAATGCTTAAAATAAGTTAAAATTACGACTTTACATACCTTTAGAAGTGCCTTCACACATGATGATCATCTGGAATGCATACCCCATGGCAGTGTTCGAAATTAAGCTTAGCACTAATTTAGTAGACAGGCTAATATCTTCGTATAGTACTTGAGTGAGCATGAACACAGAATAGGTGGAAAACCACGCCAAACCCATAAACGACGCTGCGGTGTTGGCTGAAAACATCTCTTTATGAGTAAACACGTAACGATTGAAATCACTGGGGATGTTAGGTATAACTAGAACTCTAGAGCTTCGGTAGTAAAGACTTTCTCGTGTTACATGTTCAAGTTAATCAAATAGTAACATAATGCTTTTCTCAATCAATCTTTAATATAGCACCGTCGAAACCCATAGATATGATTTAAAAAAAATTGATCTTTAAGTTGCCCAGTAACAATTTGTGACGTCATACGGTCTAGCATTAGACATATCAATGTATGATGACACCTGCAAAAATATTATTATTAGTCTAGTTGCCTGTCTAGACAAACAACTACTCTATTGTCACGCCAACATTACTATGGAAGGTAATCGGAGTTCGATGACCTTTATTTATTGCGTTTCGAGTAGCTTCTTGCCACAGAAGGCATAATAGATCTGCGATCAATATTGATATCACATTATACTTTCAACTAAAATCTCGAGACAAAGAAATAAATTGATGTAGCTAACAATTATTGAGTTAAATCCGTGAAGGTTCTTCATACGCACGGAATATACGGCACTGAATGTAGGCAATTAATTAATTGCAATACCTACGTTCACGAAATCAAAAGATCCTTTACCTACAATTATATTTTTAATTTCATTTGTCTTGGTGA
Organism: Mecyna flavalis; assembly: GCA_949319885.1. Classification (NCBI taxonomy): domain Eukaryota; kingdom Metazoa; phylum Arthropoda; class Insecta; order Lepidoptera; family Crambidae; genus Mecyna; species Mecyna flavalis. The sequence continues at coordinate 8,779,322 of OX439435.1, read as the reverse complement.
AAATTCATAGACCAAATAGAATAGAGATATGAAATGAAATGAAATGAAATGAAATGAAATAAATGAAATGAAATAAATTTATTCTGCAAATAGATTTTTTAAAAAATACTTTTACACGTCAATCTTTTTTTTTCCCTACCAGCACTTCGACGTCAATGGCCTGTTGAGGAAAGAAGTGCCGCAAGAAACTCAACAGTTTTGCCTTTTTTCAAAAAAATATTACAAATTAAAAATTATAAAATTCAAAAATTTAACATCACAATAATTTAAGTCACAATAAATAATAATGTCAATACAAAGGATCATGTCAATACAAATAACAATACAAAGGCGCAGGCAGAGGATACAAAGGCGCAGGCAGAGTACATGTGCTAGGAAGCAACTTAATGTGTCCACAAATTTTTATCATTAAAATAATCTTCTATTTTATAATAGCCTTTCTTCATAAGGCATTCTTTAATTTTTAATTTAAATTTATGTACAGGCAAGTCAATAAAAGTTTGTGGCAACATATTAAACATTTTTATACTTAATCCTACAAATGAGTTACAAGTTTTACTGAGTCTGAGGCTTGGAACGGCAAGCTTATGTTTATTTCTTGTGTTAAAACTATGACATTCCGATTTTTTTAGAAAATCATAGTTTTTGCGTACATACATGATACAGTCGAATATGTACTGTGATGCTACGGTTAGAATATTAATTTCCTTAAAGAGTTCCTTCAGTGAGTCACGTGGTTTAAGCTTATATATGGCGCGAATTGCTCGTTTCTGAAGCACAAAAATGGCTTGTATATCGGCAGCGGTGCCCCATAACAAAATACCATACGACATTACACTGTGAAAGTAGCTGAAATAAACCAACCTCGCCGTTTCAACGTCTGTAAGATGTCTTATTTTTCTGACTGCATATGCAGCCGAGCTTAATCTTCCTCCCAGAGCAGCGATATGGGCACCCCATTGCAGCTTAGAATCCATGGTGATCCCAAGGAAGACAGTAGACTCAATTACATCTATGGGTTCACCATTTACAGTAATGCACGTCGTATTGACCTGTCTTACATTAGGCAGTGTAAACTTGACACATTTTGTTTTCTTTGAGTTTAATAAAAGATTGTTTGTTGAAAACCAATGGAGTACTTGGGAAAGAGCATTATTTACGTCGTCGAAAACTTCTTTACCGCGGTCAATTTTAAAAATTAACGAGGTGTCATCAGCAAATAATACTATTTCACATAAGTCTTTAGTGAAGTAAGGCAAGTCATTAATATAGATTAAAAACAGCAATGGGCCCAATATTGAACCCTGGGGCACGCCCATTTGGAGAGGCGCGCCAATTGAGGTAGTACCATTTATATCTACTTTTTGTATTCGATCAGAAAGATATGACTTTATAAGGCAAAGTGAATTATCCGAAACACCATAATGCTTCAACTTTTCTAACAAAATCTGATGATCTACACAATCAAATGCTTTAGACAAATCGCAAAAGATACCTAATGCATCCTGTTTGTTCTCCCAAGCATCAAATATATGTTTAAGAAGTGCAACACCGGCATCAGTGGTGCATTTGTTTTTAGTAAAACCAAACTGGTTACTATGTAGTAATTTGTTTTCGTTAAAATGAAATAGAAGCTGATGAAAAATAATTTTTTCAAATATTTTACTCATCGCAGGTAGGATAGAAATTGGTCTGAAGTTAGAGGGATCACTCTTATCACCTGCTTTAAAAAGAGGGATAATTTTGCTATTTTTCATTAGATTTGGGAACTGACCTGCATCAATACATTGGTTAAAAATAAAAGCTAAATGAGGTGAAACTGTATCTATAATTGATTTGAGGAGGTCAGTTGAAATACCCCATAAATCTTTAGTTTTTTTAATGTTCAGTTCTTTAAAGGTTTTAATTATATCATCAGAAGTTATGTGCTTGAATTTAAAAGATGTTTTGCACTCATCGACACTCGATGCTAGCAAAGTTTTGGCTAGACATGTGCTTGATTTTAATTGACTTGTTGCAATAATGGCTGCACTAGAAAAGAATGATTCAAATGCATTTGCTGTATCCTTGTCAGTTTTAACTATTTCATTATTTACTTTTAAACAAAATTCTCGATCTTGCGCTTTCACTTTGCAAGTCTCCTTACCAATAATATTCCAAGTAGTTTTTATTTTATTCTTGGAATTAATTATTTTATTACGTAAGAACAAAGACTTAGCCATAATACAGACTTTTTTAAATAACTTAGAATAGGCTTTAACGTACTCTATGATTTTTGGATCATTAGAGTAAGCTTTTATACCATACAATTCATAAAGCCTATTTCTACTTTTATAAATACCAGGTGTTGCCCAGTCACTAAATTTACTTTTAAAATTATTTACTTTAATGGTCTTGGCAGTGAATGTGGAATCATATTCATTTTTAATCAATTCAAATAAACTTTCATACAAATCATTAATTCTGTCGTTGTCATTTATAGTCAAAAGACCTATTTTATTTTCAATTTTACACTTGAACCTATTCATTCTCCTTTCAGTAACTGGTCTGCAAGTAATGTGTAATGAGTTAGAAGCATGATGGTGCTCAAACCCCACAAATTGCCCAGTGTGATCAGATTGTAAATTATTTATAATTGACTTATTCGCGATGTTGCAATTTTCATAGAAAATATTATCTAAGCAGGTGGCTGTAGTAGCAGTTATTCTTGTAGGTTCTGAGAAAAGCGGTAACAAGTTAAATGATTTAAAAAGATTTAAAAACCTTTCTGTGTTTTGGGACTTATCTAAAATATTAATATTAAAATCACCGCATACAACCACCTTCTTTCTTGAGTTACATGTTTTATTTAAGACATCTTCCATAGTTGATTCAAATAATGTGTACTCAGACGAAGGTGGTCTATATACACATATAACAATAAATTGCTCAACCTCTGCACATGCTATTTCTATAGTTCGCTCAATAGAAAGTGCTGAGATATCGTTACGAGCTTTTGACTTAAATTTATTATGTACTAATATGAGTGATCCCCCTCGAATAGCAGACTTTCTTATGAACGAACTAACAGTATTGAAATTGTCAATATAAAATGAACATTCGTGTTCTCTTAACCAATGTTCGGTTAGACACAAGACATGTATATCCATACAGTCAAGGAATAACCCCACTTGTAATTCTTTGCCAGGCAGGCCTTGAATATTTTGGTGCACTAAGTTTATGTACCTACTAGACTTATCCTTTGTAATATGATTGCCAGAGTTATTCTCTTTTGTCTTAAAATTTAATTTAAATTATTTGGAACAGTATCCAAGGTCATGTTAATAGACATGTCATTTTTACACTGCTCAATAGGAGCAGGTAGTTTAGCCAAGACTTTGGCTGAATACATAAAAAATAAAGATAGCGATATTGCTATCTGTCTTTTAATATAACTAGAAAGATAATATTTATCTTTTGTCAAGTATACATGATTACTTATTAATTTATTGATGTCAATCAAATTAAATACATTTTTATTTCCAAAATAGGAGGTAGGAGATAGGATATACTTAAATAGGAGTCTTATTATAAGATATTTGTACATACAAATTGAGTTTAACCTACATATACTTTTTAACTCTACAATTCACGCCAAATGGAATTATCACCAATCACCGTTCTTTCTAAACGCACTATAGAAGTGTCTAATCTATTACACGAGTCATTAGTCTTAGTCTATGTAAAGCAATACTCCTAACTCACCTTTGCCTGTTTTTTTTTTAAATTCGGAGAGATCTATTAAAATATCTCTTCAAAGAGCTACATTCGTTAACTGTGCAATATATTTACATTAGTACCTATTAATCGTATCTGCTTTCATGTGGTAAGCTTGTGTTTATATTATTAAGCGCTCGCAATTAAGAATTCACATTATTTATAAGCTATCGTACATCATCCGAATTCGATAACACCTGTGCGTAATTTTGAATCAGATTGTTATTACATGAAGTACCCATTGTATCTAATATATTTATATTATTCGATTTTCTTACTAAGTATAATTACCTATTTATCTATGTCTAGTTGTTTTTGGAAAAGATATTGTTCATATTTGTTGAAGTAGGCATATTGCATTTCAGCTCATATTTTTCTTCTTTTGATGTTAATTTAATTTAAATAAAATAAATGAATAATAATTATAACTTGTTCAGTATACATTTGAGGTATTATATGCATATATCATCAGTCATCACTACTTAAGATAATACTCAAAAAGTATATTGTCTGTATTTAACCCACGTTAAATTCGCTACAACTAAAATAAATACATTACTATACTCATCATCTCATCAACTTTAATTAATTATTACAGTTCATGGAATACACAACAGCGTACTATAATTGACTCAATCATGAGCAATTGATATCAATGCAGATAAATTGATGTTTTCTATCGACTGTGGTCGCATCAGGAATGCTGGTTACTTACAACATTACACACTTGTGCATTTAGCTTTTGCTCATTTAACGATGAATGTAATGTATAAAGCAATATCTATTATACTAGCTGTTTGAAAATATTGTTGTTTAAATATAAAAAAACCTTTTTTAAAAGCAATCAGAAACATATTATTTTTGCTTTTATTTGTAGTAATTTTCCGCTCTTTTTTGCTATATGCTTATTAATATAGCAAAAAAGAGCGGAAAATGACTACAAATAAAATAATTACGAGTATGGTAGCCTTCTTGGATATAAATGCACTTATCTCGTTTTTAAATAGGCCAGTCACTAGCGATGCAGTGGGTCAAACCGCGTCGCGTGACTCGAAGTACTTGGTTTAACATCAGCTGATCTGCTATGTACTATTTAGAACTAAAGTAAGCCGCCATGATATTGGAAAGTTTGATAAATCAATCGATTTAATTCAATTATAATCCGCAGAAAATTCATAACAGTTTCATTTAATAAAATCGGTAATATACGAGTACGTTCAGTTCATCAATCATCGTCATTTTTGGTAAATTGAAAGATTTTATCTAATGCCACAAGTTTTTGTAATATAATGTTATTATTAGCATTATAAGATAAACCTTCATAAGAGTTTTATCTCATAGGCATTTGAAACAGACAGAGGGGCGTAAGAAATACCTACTTAGGTATATATCACGTCGCATTAGTTACCCCTCGGAGGTGACACTTGCGCAGAGACTATACTTGTACATAAATAATATAGGAAAATCATTCTGCTTACTTTTTATTTATTTAAAGGTGAGTATAGATTACAACATTTACTTGTATCAGAACATCGAGCATTCGCCGTTTTTTAATTTACTCGAACCTTTCTTCGAACACGCAGCTCGATGTTTTGTTACAGCCTCTTTAAAAACCAACGAGCATATTGGTGTAACATTTCGACGAGCCTTTGCACGAGCAACGTCGCGGTCCGACATTTCAAAGAAGAATGAACGCAGGTACAACGAAATGTTACGGGTAAATGCACACTCGCTGTAAGCATTTACCCGTAACAAAAATCCGAGCATTCGCACGAACGTTACATTACATGGAAATGTTGAGACTAACCGAGCTTTTACCTGTATTGTACCATTCGTACGAACGTTACATTACATCAAAGCGCTCGAGGAAATGTTGATGTAGTCTATACTCACCTTAATACTTATTGGGTTGTGAATTATAAAAATAAGAAACACTTACCTCTAGAAAAGAATACGCTGACCATAAAACAGAAAGCCAGCGATGCTATCACAAACAGCACCATAAAGAATAATAACACAGAACACGGAGTAAAGGTAAGCACCGCGTATCTGTCCCCGGTAGCAGTCGAATTGAACGGGATCTAAACAAAAATACATAATAAACAATTAAAATAAAAAGTTAGATGTTCAGAGGAGCCTACAGTGTAGTCTAGCCCTACCATCAGGTGCGTTACGACGTGCCAGACAGAAACACATTCATCCCAACAATTTGCCTATTTGTGATAAGTATACCAAACGACAAAGAGATAAAGAAAAAAATTGTTTGCGAACTCTACATACTTATTATATTATTTAAAAAATAAACTAAATTCTAATCTTACCTTAAAAAGTAGCACCATAAGTATGACCGATATAAGAAGAAACGAAAACTGTTTAATGAACCAGGCAAGCCAATGCAGCCACGAGGGCAAACCCATAATGGTCATCGTTTCCTTAAAAAAATAACTCAATTAATACGAGTAAATCGGCGCACACGTTTTGATGAAAGCATTCACGACGCGACGTCATCAAAAAAATAATTATTGAAAAGTTGGTAATTTACCTTTAGCTGTAATTCTTTTTCTGCGGTGATGACACGGACAGTATTTACAAAAGTGTAGGCGAAACATAACATAATTATCATCGAAATGAATCTTTCAAGTGCTATTAATAAATCATCATTCCTGTACGCCATCTGGGGGAGTCGCTGTAAGTAAACTTTAGTGTTGACCGGTTTTCCCGATTTTTGTTTTATTATCTCCTTTGATACTGCATGTTGTACAGCGAGGAACATTTCCGGAGAATATCCTAAAACGTAAATAACGAAATTTATTTCTATACATAAGTGAGCTAGCGCGAAAATAATGATGATGATGATCCTCCAGACCGATTTCGGTCACAGTGACTGCATTTTCTTTCTTAAGAGCTTTGCTGATCAGCAGCTCTATTATGTGCCCTCATCCATATATAGCCATCTACAAACACCAATTTTAATGGTAAACGTGCGAATACACCGACTGCACGTAAGGACACCGTTGAGGACAGAGCGAAAATAAAATGTATTTGATTACACATACACACATTGTAATAAATTATATACTAATAATGGACTTCTTAGTACTAGGGCACACCCAAGTGAAAAACACAGTGGATAAATTTTCCTCATTACTCCATTTACCTGCCAAAGAAAGACCAATTTTTTGAAACTAACTTCGCCGTTCTCTGTCTTACAGCGGTTTTCAGCAAACATCAGGCAATCTATAAAGTTGGTTTTTAGGGCTTGTAATAGGGGATCCTTTATTTTTTGCCCTCAAATCCGAATACTGTTTGCCTAATCTCTTAGTACTTCTAGTCCTTAATTGAACTACTTGTTTCCTTTATAGTGATCCACAAAAATCCCACGATCTGTGTTCCCGATAGACCCATAATAAACTAAAATGTACAACTAGCAGAATTTTTATCTAATCGATAGGTATATTTCTGGACAACAGCGAGCCAATAATAAAGAGCTACTTAATACATACATACAACTGTATTGAACTCATCTGGAATTATGACATAGATTAGGAATGAATGTACCACTCATATAGCTATCTAGACAAGCAACGCCCTGTCTATAGGCATTTTGTTATTAATATTGCAATAAATTCGAGCAAGTACCTATGTAGGTCAAGCTCAAGGTAAGTATAGTAAATTTTACCACGATCAAGGTGTCACGGAACAAAGTACGGTCAAAAGCACATCACGGTTAACACTTGCAGTTCGATAATAGCACTTATGCTCCCGACATAAGAGTGGTACAAAGTCCAAAGTGTTAGGTCTGACGTGCTTTTGACTGTACTTACTTACGAAGTTTCTGTTTTTGTATATGTTACCGGAAATGTATGATATCTAGGAATTGTGTACAACTCCTAGGAAATGTATACAATTCCGAAGCTATTTATGAAATGTATAAAAAAAGGCTTTCTGTAATAAAACACGTTGTTAGATGAGGTGTAATAAATAATAACTTGGCTACTAATATTATTAGTGAGATAACAAACATTGTATAAACGACCGGAGGCGGAAATCGACTCTGATGGATATAGGTTTAAGTTAGAAGGCTAAGGCGGGAGCTCCGCTACTACTTTGCCTTCGTGGTTATTTTTTTTAAACACCTATTCCCCAAATTAACGATTTAGCATTCATTTCAGTTAGGTACCAAAACACTGACATTTTAGATGTTTTACATTTCCGATTGCTATTTAGGAAATGTATAGATTTCCTAGGAAATGTGTCAAATATAATTTATTTCACACATTTTCGGGCGATTTTAGGAATCCTACGTACAGTTCCTAGGAATTGTGTAGGTACAATTACGGATTACATACATTTCCGTTAACATATACAATGAGTTCTAACTTCCGAATCGCCTCCTTCTATAATTATGTACTGAAAATTACCTACTTTAGGCGATTGAACCAAGATGCATACACAAAACGTTAACAGGTAGAAAATTGTGTTTGTCTGAGAAAAAATTACTTACCAGGTGTTTTCCCGCCATACATATCGTCCGGATCTCTTGGGCCAGGGCGCGGAAATAATGGAAAGAGTAAATTTGTCCTCCAGCTGGCTCTAAGAGGATGCTCCACCATAGGAGTTCTCATTACTGCTGGAAATCTAAGGGTGACCACTATATCGTCAGGCCAGCTAGTTGCACCTAAAATACACGTACATAGTTAATTACGACGATAGGCTAGTTTTCCTTGGCAAGCCATTCATTAGGCGTAATGAAAATGACATTAGGTATCTACTGGTTCCTGTCCAATACACAGTACAATAATTATAAAAACTTCCACTCTAGCTAATTCAAAAAGATACTTATGTTCTGTTTATATGTTATAAACCTATATGGGATTATGTAGAGTAGTAGGTATTCCATTCATACATTTTCGCAACAGCATAAAGTGGTACAGGCATTGTGTAATGCCTGTAGGGTATAATTATACCTACACGGCATCAGGTAATCAAATTTTTAATTATGTTATCAAATGGGTTATCGTCGTACTCGTAAATAAAAATAAAATAAACCAACTTCCGTAAACTCGGACACGGGATGGAAACTACTAATATCAGTTGCGAAAAACATGTGGGCAGGTACGCGAATATTCGAAGTATATCGTCGGATATATCTATTATAAGACTACTTATTTTACCCATAAGCTTCAGACTCTTTTAGGGTTTAAGTCTTGGGATAGAACAAAACGATTACTTTTCGGACTATGCAAAAAGGAGTAGGTACATACAGTCGTATGCAAAAGTCAAATAAGGCTTTTTGATAATGACAAAACGTAACGAATAAAATGTGCAGTTTCTTTTGCGGCCGACTGTACTTATTGAATTAATGGATCACTTGACAATATTAATACAACACGTTACTTTTCTATGTAGAAAAAATATTCATATTATATTGCCATTTTCCACCCCTCCTAGTCAAGGTCATGGGAACCATAGCGGAAATGACCGCGGCCATCGGCGGGCCGCGAGAAACAACTAATGTCACTGTGTTGAACTAGAATCCCATTCCTAGGTTTTTTTTTTGAAAATCATTTAGATTTTAGCCCAATGTGACACTAAATCATGAAATAAAGTTACAGTCTATAATTCACTACCAAACACATGAACCTGAACAACGATATATATAATAAGACATGTTAACCCTGACATACTTAGACAGTAATAGTGGTATTGATGGATGGGCCATGTTAACATACATTATCAAAACATTAAAGAGTTAGATGGCGCTGTGTGAATAATGTCCAGAGAGAGAGATATTATGTTAAATTAGTAAATTGATGTGGCAATGTATTGCTTTGGTGTAGTAATTTACAATAATAGGCTAGTTGACAAAATTTGGAAATTCGTTTAAAACTATTTTACCCCAAATATCGACGGTTAAAAGGAAATAGGGCATAAGCGACATTTTGGTCGAAAATGAGTTATATATGCCATTGGACTTAAAATTTTCTGCTCTTTCGAATGCGCTTACTCCCATGGCTCTACGATGACTTTTTTGGCGTTTATGCCCAAGCAAAAAAATACATTTTTTTGGTGTTAATTTTGCTAACCGACGAAAATTCTGGACATATTTGCAATAAAGGTGATTGTACCCCTACAAAAATGATTTAATTTGGTTTTGTTGTCGGTAATGCTTTTTTACTTCACAAGGTTGCCAAGCAGCTATGGCGCTTGTGCCCTATATACAAAATGCATACTTATATTACTCTGGCGGTTATCCCAAATTTCCATTCAGTTCTTAATGACAGCCAAGTCGGTTATGCCCTATTACCTAAATTGATTTTCATATGACAATGGTGGTTATACCTTACTTCCGTTTACTAATATAAATACGATTGTCGCTAATTCCATATTACTTAAATTAAATTAGATATCATGGTGTCGATTATAACATATTTCCACGTTCTACAATCATACTTATACGTCGCTTATACCGCAATACCAAATAAGGATTTAATAACGAGTCGGGGCTTATGCCAATGGATACCACAAAAACCAGTTTTAAACGCGTCGCTTGTCCCCCCGCTACACTCAGCCGCGCGCTGTGACAGCATGAACACGCGTGACTCGTGCGCTCCTATATTTAATAATAACGGGACCCACAGGATTGGTATGCGGTCTACGATGGAGCGCGCTTGCTTAGAAAAGGCCCGTTAATTCTGGCCTTGAAGAGCCCCAAGTTGTATTGTGAGAGAGCAGAGAATTCCACTCCCGCGCAGTCCGTATCAAGAAAGATGAAGCAAATCGCTTAGTTCGTACGCGCAGTATCCCCACTGTATACGGATGGAGTCCCTGACCGAGTCTAGTAGTTCGATGATGGAACGGAGCTGGTGGAACCAAATCGTGCAGCTGAGCAGCACGAGTGTGATATCTCCGTATTTTACAGACTCCACTTTGGAGAGTACCAATTAGGAGTCTGTAAAATACGGAGAGTCAAGCAATCCTCTTACGATGATCGAGTCTCTTCAAGCTCTCGACCAAAGTAGCGCCACTGATAACCCTCTTCGCACGCCGCTCAATAGAGTCCAAAGCAGCCAGCTGGTATCGAGCAGAACCATCCCAAAGATGGCAGCAATATTCCATGCAGGAACGAACTTGAGCTCTGTAGAGGTTTAGGAGCTGTTCCGCAGTGAATTAGCGCCTGTCTCTGGAAAGGATTTCGAGCTTTTTATAGGAAGATGCTGCTAGAGACTCTATGTAGCTTCCAAAGTTTAGGCTGAAAGATAATTCCATACCAAATATCAGAGAGAGTCGGTCAGATCGAGGGACAGATACGCCACGAAAAGAGGGAGCCATCTCAAATGCGCGTTTTTTGGTGGAAAAAAGAAACGCCTGCGTTTTGGTGGGGTTCAAGCTGATGAAATTGGCATCTCCCCAGTCTTCATCAGAGACAACTTGGAGAGACTGATTCAACTTGTTCACCATGTCTGATCTTAAGGCCTCAGTTTCACCGCTACCTGTACGTACATTAGACAAGTATCTCTCGACTACCACGCTTTCGTCAGCATACCCCTGAATTCCGGGAGTAGCCAAAATATCATTATTGTGCAGCAGAAAGAGTGTAGCCGAGAGTACAGATCCCTGAGGGACGCCAGTATTTATTTCAAGCGAGCCGAAGGAGAACCCATTAACAACTACTCTGATACGACGTCCAGTCAGAAAATCTTTTATCCAAGCACAAACTACAGCGGGGATCCCATACGAGGGAAGCTTGCCAATAAGGGCATCGTCGCAGACCTTGTCAAAGACCAAGTCCAAGGACACAGCAATGGCCTCACCATGGTTTTCAATAGCCTCGCTCCATAAATGCGTTACGTATATAAAAAGGTCCCCAGTGGACCTACCTCTTCGAAGCCCGAATTGCGAATCACTGAGGAGATCGTTACCTTCTAAATACGCAAGCAAGCGGTTATTGATTGTATGCTCCATTACCTTAGAGAGATTGGAGGTTATGGCTTTTGGTCGGTAATTTGAGGGATCTGCACGGCTGCCTTTATTGAGCAAAGGCTGCACGTTAGCAAGTTTCCAGGATTTCGGAACTGATCCCACAGATTGTGATACTACAAAAATGTCTTTGAAAGATATTATTTTTATTAGCTTTTAAATACAATAAGTGAACGGAAAAACCAACCCGTTTGGTCGGATGATATAGTCAGGTTCGTCGGTGTCAACTGGATGAATCTTGCACAGAACCGGAATGCTTGGCGTGACAAAGAGGAGGCCTATACCCAACAGTGGGTGTATACGGGCTGATTAGATAGATAGATAGAAGTAAATGTTACCAAAAAATGTTAAAACTAGCCTCTGCAAGCCTGTGATTTAAAAAAGACTAGATTAAGTACTTACTAAGTTTTAGGATATTCTGAAGAAAAAATAAATCTTTATCACTTTTTTAAACATTAAAACTGTTTTTGTAATTTGTAAAGACTGTTTAATTTATTTAAATTCTTCTTCATCCTTTATATTTTGTACTCATTGTAGGATATCGATATTTAAACGAAGATTAGTATTAGTTATTTTAAATTTAAATAATTACAATAAAAGCTCGAAATGCTGGAAAAACCGGCCTACCCGGGTTTTAATTACTCTACCCGAAAACCCGGGTTTTCAAAATTGAACCGAGTTTCGATGCCCTAATAGATAGTAAGCGTTCTTAGTTGTAAGAGAAAACAATGTTTTTTATAGTCCTTTGTGGGAACAAAATACCTATTTTAGCTAAAACACTGTTTTGTCTCTTTCTTTCATAACGCTGTCAACATTTGACAGAAAGTGTAAACACTTAAAAAAGTAATAAACATTATACAAAAATTAAAGATAGCTTCGCAACTTAAAATTAAAAGGCACCGTTAAACAAAACATGGTATCTTTGTAAAACAACAACTTTTCAGGAAACATGCGATTAGTGTTTTTATTAGTAAAAAGGGGTTAATTTTGACTTTTCTTGATTAAAAACTCCTTTTTTATTTCAAAAATCATACTAAGTATCTGTTTGTTAGTAAATATGAAATGACGAGCTATTATCTTTGAAATCTACCATTTAGTGTAAAATTATAGCAAGGTATACTGTTATAGGCCTCTTATTAAGATAGATCCTAAGTATGTTTCTGTGATATTTTACTCCCAAGCAATTTCACCCTACTTTAGAAGTTAAAGACTCATTTACGGTGTCGTGTAATATCTGTTTTAGATATTTTCCTGATGAAGGATTGTGTTGGTTGCGCAACTTCATTAGCGACATTGTGTGTTACTTATGTCTAATATCCTGGTATTGTTTTGAATGCCGACTGTTTCTTGTGCCCTATTATCTTTTATACAACCACTATGCAAAGTACCTTATCCTTCTTTTCCTATAATATTGGTTGAACGGTCTAGTCGCTTATACCCTTTTATCTTGCGAAATGATAAATTGGAATGTCGCATATGCTTCTTATCCTTTAATATTTGATTTTGTCATTTGTATCTTATGCCATATTTCCTCACTCAAAAATTAAAAGCTGTGGTCAGCTGTGGTTATAAGCGACAAAAACTACTTTAAATAACGTCAAATCACTAAAACTAAGAATACTAGTAACTGTGTCATGTCTATCTGATTTTATATCTGTTTCACTTTCCACAATATCTTAATAAATGACAAAAATACGTCAGTTTTTCTAAAATTTAAAACTTTGAACGGCTCTCCTGAACATTTCATCTTTTGTCGCTTATCCCCTATTTCCTTTTAACCGTCGATATATATTATTTTTAGAAAAATAGGCCTTTTTCATAAGTATTTTGCTTTTTTAGAAATAAACTTAAAATTAACTTTGGAAAGGCCAAGACTGTCATGGCGTCTTGAATGACGTCACTCCTCGCGAAACAATCGAGTTTGTTGATGTCAGTCGACGAGATCATTATACAGCTGCAACCGGTGTTTTGCGAGGCGTGACGTCACGCTTCTCTGATTGTTGTTTAATGTCACGTGATTAAATAAGTAATTTTGCCGATTTTAATTTCCAAAAATATTTGTAATCTTATATTATTTTAGTAAAAAAGTTGTTTTTTTGTTTACTACATATCATGATTAATCATTAGAAACTCTAAGTGCCTTGCCACACTGGCGGATTGCAAGCGTTTCCAACGCGGAGCGGTCGCGCAACGAACACGCCGCGTGCCAGCGGCGGTGACGTCGCGGCTGCGCGGCGGCGACGTCGCGGTTGCGCGGCGTGTTCGCCGCGGAGAGAAGCGTGGACGTCATGTTGTACACTCGCATACCAAAGTCCCGACTCCCCTTTTATTTTTATAAGATAATAATAATTGGTGTACTTATTATTTACCTACCACACAACTCGGCATTTGTTTTTCTAAATAGAATTTTTTTAAACATATATCTAATACGATCGTCACATAGGAATGCTGGCCAGCACAACTACTACCTACGGCAAACTCGTGTCAATGCTAAATGCAAAACAAAGCAGTTTTAACTTGTCGTTCCTTAGAAAAATACAAACTGTGAATGCACTGCGATTGAGATATAGTTTTGACCTGGCTTTGGATTTCGAATATTTATACTGCATTACTGTTGACCCCTTTGTGGCACCTTTTTTGGTGTCCTTTTGTATTCATTATGTTTCTTGTGTGCATATTAATTCCTCCTCGGAATCCATTCTGTTACTGAATGTACGCTGACGTCGCGGTGCCGTCGCGGTTCCGCGGCGAACACGCCGCGCAGCCGCGACGTCTCCGCCGCGGAAACGCGGCGTGTTCGCTGCGCGACCGCTCCGCGTTGGAAACGCTTGCAAACCGCCAGTGTGGCAAGGCACTTAGCCATCCGATTCATTCTTAGTGGAAACAAGCCTATTGTATAGGTACCTACTCTTTGTTCTTACCAGGTACTTAAGTACATAAACTTCTAAAGTAAAATTGAAGTGTTGTTAATTTACCTGTCATGTTGTCATCAAATTGAATTCCAACAAGAATATGATTCATAGCATTGGGCTGGGTCAGAGCTGTTTCCATTGCAGCAGCATTTTCAAATCCCTTAGGTTCTGGCAGCATTTTTGTATCAAATAATAGGGCTAAGAGACCATTGAGATTGTCTAATGCAACAGTTGCCATTGCATCTTCAGTCACCTTCCTTGTTAGGGGATTTTCAGGTGAAAATGCTAGAGTTCCTTCCCTTTTCGTACTTGTTAGGTTCCCCCTAAAAGTTCAGACACACTTGTAAAAATCTACTTCACTGAAAAGTTAATATTTAATTAGACTCATTATACTTACAAGCTTTGGCCACTCATATTGAAATATGTTGGTATAAAAGGTGGATAACTGGTGGCAGGCTTGGCTTGAGGATCTACCAGACATCTTACCAGAATCAGAAATAAAGAAAAGATAACAGGAGATGCAATTTCAAACAAAGTTTGCCATTTGTGCCTTCTTTGAAGAAGAAAGTTCTTCCATATTAAAAGCTTTAACTTTTCATATGCTGACATCTTTCTGTTATTCCTGCAATAAGTTATAAAAAGACTCAGCTGTAGCTTTGATAATAGGAATCTACAAATATTACTTACTTAAGTATGCAAATTAAATATGACTGGTGAAATACATTCGTTTCTTATTTACTTTTTCATAGATAGAACACAAAAAAAAATGTAATTACTAGAGCCATGAATCAATAATCAATAAAATTATTGTTAGTCACAACCACAGAATCTATGTCTGTGGTCACAACAGACTAGTTAAAAACGTATGAAAAGGAATTCTAGAATTCAGAATGCATATCTCGTCATATGGCATAGTTCACAGCCACAGGCAAAGACTAAGTAGTTCTGCCACATGTCTTCAGTAATTGACCAAAACAGTCAAGGCCACAATATTCACATGTAAAAACTAAGCTTCGCTTGACCTTGAATAGACGATGTTGAAGATGATGACAACGCACATTATTAGGTAAGTGTACGAAACAATTCTCTTTAATACGCAGTTTTTAAGTCTTGTCCGA
Source organism: Mecyna flavalis (assembly GCA_949319885.1). Lineage (NCBI taxonomy): Eukaryota > Metazoa > Arthropoda > Insecta > Lepidoptera > Crambidae > Mecyna > Mecyna flavalis. The sequence goes on along the minus strand of OX439435.1, from coordinate 8,763,556 downwards.
CTGCACGAAATAAAAATAGATTGCTTTCCTTTGACGCACAACACAGTAAACGAGATATGACTATAGATTTTTAGGTTGGTTTAGCTGTAGGTTTTTGTTAGTAATTTAAAATACATTTTTAAAAGCATTTCCTACACGGTAATAATATATCGGAAAAAATATGATTTATTTATGAAAATGTTGTAAAACAATTACACATACAATGCAAAATCTATAAAATTACCTCTCTAGCTGCAATAACTTCGCATGTTCGTGTAATATATTAATGATTTAATAAAATACACTGTAAATTACGCAAAAACAATCCAGTTCAATATTAAAATTAACATTTTCGGCATACACTCCCCACAACAACCATTTCACAACTGTCAATTCTACTGTCATTACTTACTGTCAACCACCTGTCAACCAACTCCTGCTGTCAGTCTGACTGACTGTCAGAAACTCAGGAGTGCTCTGTGGTCAGAACTTAGAGTAGAACATATGGAGATGCCCTATTGATCTATACAAAAAATTGCTTATATGAATATACATCGAATCGACACTTGCCTTACAAATATATACTTATCTCTTTTCATCTAAGTGATTGTTGCGTATGAAAAAAGAGACAGATATCTTTGCATTGTACCCATTTTGGCAACACTTTTTAGTGACGTCACACAGTTTTTGACGCGTGCCGGTTTCGCCATATTGTGTTCCAGCTAGTGATGTGGCACAATATTTTTATGTATCGATACGTTTTAAATAGTTATATTCTGCAATGGTATATTTCTGCAGATTTCCTGTAAGTGAAACATTAAAGAAGAAATAGATAGAGTTAATAGGTGGGGAAAATATAAATCCGCGACATAAAAGCACGTTTGCTCGCTACACTTCAACGAAAACTGGTTTTACAGAACTCTCGACATAACAAGATTACGTGATGGTAGTATGAAACAGTACAGTATCTTCACTTTATCTTCTGTTTAGGATTTTTGGAAAAATGTAATAGGTTTATTAACCATGTGAAGTTGAAATTTCCATAATAATATATATAACTAACCTATTGTTATATTAAGGCACTGCATCATCATTATTTTGTGATAGGAAAATAAGAAACTATTTATAGATTTCTAACAAAATATGTGCATTTATGATCGACACGTAAACTTGTGTCGATAAATATATCGATATACAATATTGGTTGCACTACGGTCGGGCGCTATCATTGGTGGCGCCATTTTGTGTTCCAACTTTAGGTATACACGTTTTGTACGTACTTAGGGCATCTCCATGTGTTCTACTCTAAGGGTCAGAAATTAACCCAAGTTTTAATCCACGTGTGGTAAGTTTTAAAGTTCTTTGCCTAGAACCACACAAAAAAGGGGAAAATAGTTTGAGAATCTATGATAAACAATCAGCGTTGCCAGGTTACTTTTGTAAACTTTTAAGTGATTTTTGACTCCTTCAGGTTAATTTTAGGTTTTGCGACACAAAAGAATTTGCGTGCGAAGCATTTCTCCACTAACAGTAACAACATAATTTTGTCTTCGTCAATCGGATTCGTTCGTAGTTCGGACGACGTTTTCTTTTTTGCTCACCCATCACCACTAAAAAAAAATTTAAAAGGTTACTTTTTTTCCTACAAACTTTTTTGTACATCTCAGGTGACTTTTTACAAGACCTCGCTGGCAACACTCATAAACATAGACAAAAGATAACAGAAGACAAAATGGCGCTTATGTCAGTGACATATCAATGTTTTCTATTAGTTTTCTTTTGCTAAATTTTAAGTATTAAATGTTAATTATTTAATTAAGTTCGCTTACTATGTCTACTAATAATTTAACGTCTGTAATGAAGTCTTGTTCGGAGAGTGAACTTATCAATGAGGTCTCTGATACAAGTATGACACCAAAGCAAGTGGAAGGATCCCGTCTAAAGCGTACCTTTACGCTGCCTCGCAACCCTTTTGGGACTACCAAACCTACCTCTAGTAAGAATAAAATCCATGACAATGAAAGCAAACCTACCAGTGCTAGTTCCATTTCGGGCGAGTCACAAAGAGAGGAAGGTGGCATTGAAAGGAAGTTGTTCAGAAGGCCATCATGGAAGAGATTCTTGAACAAGATAGCGCAACATATGAGTACTGTGAATGTTTCTGGAGTGAGTATAGTTTAATGGATACATCTGAACAAATTGTGACCTTGGTGTATATGACTGTTTTTGTGAAAACCAAGGTTAGATAATAGAGGAAAAAAATTTTCTTTATTTGTCAATTACAATATTCACTTTTTACTTTTTACAACATTAAAAATATATACAAAAAAGAGGAAATAATTAATGCTCTCTGTTAATCATACAGTGTACAATATGCATAATGTACTCCACATTATCTTTGTGTTTTAATTTATTCAAGGTGAAATCAGTACCTGCTGTTAATGGTGAGAGAATACCTTGTAGTGGAGATCCTCCATGGCCACCTGGAGCAACTCCAGCGGCTACGGGCATCAAAAACCATGGAAACACTTGCTATATGAATGCAGTACTGCAGTGCCTTTCACATACTGATGTTATTGCTGAATATTTTGTTTTAGATCATTATAAGGTAAGTCAAATTAATCATAATTATGTTAAATTTTGATATAAATTCAAGTGTGATATGAATAATAAGTTTATGATTACAGTTATTATCTGTGAAGCAAACTAGTCATTAAAAAAAGTCTAAAAATATGTATAAAAGATGTGAATATTGTAAGGTTATTTGATTTCACTAGAAAGCTCCTTAAGAATTTGTTTTTATAATATATTAAATATCATATAATTGTTATATTTTAAGGTGGATCTTCAAAAACGGAATAAGATAAATTCAAAAAAATATGGGACTCGAGGAGAAGTTACTGAACAATTGGCTGCTTTACTCAAAGCCCTTTGGGCATGTCACTACACACCTGATATGAGCACAACATTTAAGGTATTGAATTAAATTGTTTTTTATGTTTTATCTGTTGATTCTCTTACATACAGCTGAAGTTATTATGGTGGCAGATTTCTCATGTGGGGTTGGTAGCCTGCTAGTTGGAGTCTGAATAAGTTGTACCACTAACCAGACTATGTGGGAATCAAACCCACAACCTCTGGGTTTTTAGACCCAAGCAATTTTATGTGTATCTTTTGGTACTATTATAATGATAACATCATTTTTCAGGGAGCTGTAGAAAGGCACGGGACTCAGTATAGAGGGAATAGTCAACATGATGCACAAGAATTTTTGTTTTGGTTGCTGGATAAGGTTCATGAAGATTTAAATACAGCTACAAAGAAAAAATATAAGACCATTAAGGTACATATGGATAATTTTTTAAGTATTTTGTAAAAATTTCAAAATCAGCTATTACAAAAAATCAAGTCAAAATACCTTTATTGGCAAGTATTTAAAAGTCAGTTTGACATGACATGGGAAGTATAAGTGGTGTGATTGAGGGACATGAGTAGGTAACAATGAATTTGCCTATAATCATGAGATTAATCATAGATAAGGCAAGGAGAAACAATAAAGAAGTTTAAATATATCATTATTTGATTATTTCAGAATACTTGTGGTAAACCTGATGAAGTAGTGGCTGCTGAGACATTAGCAAATCATGCTCGAAGGAACAGCTCTTTTGTTCAAGCAGTTTTTCAGGCTCAGTATAGGTAAGCCTTCCATAATTTATAGAATATTACTATAAAATAGTAATTGTTGCATGAAACTTATTTTTAAACATTCCTTTAATGTATTGTATTTGTATTGCATTAATATTTGTGTGTGCAGAATGCTGATAAAACATATCTGGCCTACCAAATCAAGGCTAGATAATTTTATGTGACTGTCGTCATGCTTTACATAAATGTTAATGTCATTGCAAAGAAATATAAGAGATAAAAATAATGATAATACTAATTTAAATGAATGTAATGTTATGGTTTGTTGTATGTTATGTATAAAAAAACATTGTAACTCCAATTTCAAGGCCAGATCAATTTACAAAATGAACTTGTCAATTGTCTTTTGTCTGGGATTCTGGATGTTATAGAGGATGCCTATAACAGACTTGTACTTTTATATAAGATGGTTGCTTTTGTTGTTTATGTATATAATTGGCATGTTGCATTAATTTACTGATGCAATAGTTGGAAAGATTTCATGTGTAAAAATTAATACAATAACAAACAAAACTGTGAAATGATGTAGATCCGAAATAATCTTTATAATATGTAATAAATATGTTTTTTATTTCAGATCAGCATTGACATGTGCAAAGTGTGAGCGCACCTCATGTACATTCGATCCTTTTCATTGCGTTAGTGTTCAACTGCCGTCGAGGCTTGCGACCGCTCAGCCTTCCCCATTACCAGTTAATGTAAGAAATTATAACAATACTAAAAGTGTTTTTTGTCTACCATAAGCTAAATTAAGCTAATATGCTTCAACTATTTTAGGTAGTGTATGTGAATCAACAACCACGACAAGTGCGTATCGGTGTAGAATTGACTCCTACTGCTACAATGGACGACCTCCGGACGACTTTACATACAGACACTGGGATTGACCGTGACCATATAATTCTTGCAGAAATTAATGAGACAGGTGGGACCTGCACTTTATATATTATTACCAGTAGTATTTGTAAACTAGACAGTACTAAATATTGAAGAATGAATTTTAGTGACGAGTTTAATTAATGTGTAACTGATAATTTTCTGTTATTGCTGTAAAGGCAAACAATATAAATTTTTATTTTTGTATCAATCATGAAATTAACGTCAGCTAAAATGGCAATTTCATTAGGTCCCTATGATCCGATTCGACAATAGAAACGCCACGATGATCTAGTGGTTTAAGTACCGGACCGAGATCTCGGGATCCAGGGTTGTATTCCCGGGTCGAGCTAACTTTGTGTCGATTTTTTCGAACACAGCTCGGGTTTGAGATCGCCAATCCGCATTTGGCAAGCGTGGTAATTAAGCCAGTACCCATCATTGTAACAAATAACTTACTTTATCATTATGTTGTTATAGGTTGGTGCGTAGCGCGCGCTGGCTGGGAGGTGGCGGGCATGGACTTCGGCGCTCTTTATTGCATGGAGGCGCCGCCATTACTGCAAACGCCCACCACGCCATACCTTCTCATTCTTTGGGTCAACCTCATGGAAGGCGAAAGATTTGGTATGTAAAAGTACATTTAGATATTGATAATATGCCCTGGCAACTTTGTTGTGTATAGATGAAGTTGTTATCACTCATCATCTCACCATAAATAATAATATTTCTACAACGTTTTGTAATTAAATTAAAGACGATTTTGTTGTAACCATTTACTGCGGTTATGATCATTTACCAGAGAGACAGAAACAAGATAATTGACAATGGAGTGACATAGACAAAACAATATCAGAGTTTTACAGCCAGGACAATAAATATCCAGTATCAATCAAATATTTCAACACATATAAAGGCTGACCAGGAATATAAAAAACCTGCTCTGGAGGCGCCACATAAGCTGCCACGTGAAGAAAGTAGTTTCAATATTTTTCCGCAATATGGCGAGGTTTTTTTATATTCCTGGTCAGGCTTTATGTTGTACAATGGCAAGTTTTGCATTCTCTTTTGACCTGTTGTCAGGTTCACCATACGCGATGCAAGTGCCGCGCGAGATCTCGTACGAGGACCTGCAGAAGCTGATGCTGAAGGAGATGAGCCAGGTGGTGGCGGAGCGCGTGCTGGAGGACGCGCAGGCCAGCGACATCTTCCGCGCGCGCATCGCCGAGGCGCACCGGCCGCGGGACCCGGCCTACTTGCAGCCGGAGGTATACACCATCTTCATCCTCACTCAACATGTCAGCCGAAATAGGCATCCTTCAAGGAACTCCAAATCCATCGGTTCTGCGCCTTAGTGCTTGTTCACGTTGAACGCGCGGGTGCGGTGGCGGGCGCGGGCGCGAAATATCAAACATACGGCGTAGTATCGAAGTGTTCACGTACAAACGCGCGCGCGGGCTATGTAGCAAACACCGCGTCCGCGCCCGCGTGTGAACAAGCACTTAAGCCTTACCTTCTTACAAAATAAATATCTTAGGACATTATCAGCAGCATTATTAGCCCCAAACAAAGCATAACTTGTACTATATATGCTAGACCACAGATATACTTTTTTTTTTGTAAATGGGTACAATGTAAATTCAAATTTTACATAGAAACGACCAGACCGATACAAGCAGACATGTATCGTGCTTAGAGATGGGTCGAGGGCAAAAACAAATATGGACAGAATGGGCATAAACTTGGCATATTGGGCATAAATGAGTTTACGCCCAAATAAATGCCCGATTACTGGGCATAAAAACAAATAACTACAAGTTCTAAGAAATTATGCAGGAACTTAACTTTAAATGGAATTTAGTGTCAGTATTTTCGTAAATTAAAATAATTTTAATTAAATAATTAGTCTTGTTATAAAATCACAGTTGAAAGTTCGAATTATTTAAGTACATAATTTCCCAACAGACCCTGTAATTATCTGAGCTGACATGTAGGTGCTGAATTAGCCTCTCTGCCTCTCCTTTTACCTTCGTCTTTAAATACTGCATTTTTTGGGCGTCTGACATGGAAGGATTGTTATGAACCGTTTCGGTGAAAAGATCTTTAAACGAAATCCAAGTGTGATAGTTGCCGCTGAAGGTCGGGACCTCCATTCGCGGAGTGCATTGTTCTTGATGCACTTTAGACCACATTTTATTGTTAATCGCTTTTTTAATGGTGTCGTATTCCTTCTCATACCTCGAAAAAGCCTCTTCGTATGCCCTATTCGAACCGTCTAGGGTGCTATCTAACTCCCAATGCAGAGCATCGATGACGGCCCAGCGGGAATGAAGAGTACGTAAAAGGTCTTCAAACTCCCATTTCTGCGCAACCGATTCTAAATTTATTTTTGCAGCTGTTCTTTGAAATGCTTTAAAATTGCTTTGCTGTTTCTTCAACATTTCTTCTGTTCTACTAGATGTTGCTTTTGTCTCGGTAAGTACATTGGACTCACTCGGTTTTGAAACGAATGTCGGAGGTTTTAACAGGGGCCTGTCCTCTGTTAACGGCTGATAATTCTGAATATGAGCTCTAATATTATCGAACCTCTCCTTTACACGTTCATATTCTTGATTAATCCTATCCCTGTTTGAAATATCCATCTCTAGCTGTAATAATTGTTTGCAGTTACTGTCATACTCGAACCAATAGCTGTCCAGAGTATCCAGCCTTCGCTTGAAATAATCTCCTGACTTTCTTTCAGAACCATCCTTTTTAAAATTAGTGTAAACATTTTCAATCGCCTGCGCCAGCTGTTGCTGTGTAGCGATAATATCCTGGATGGACATTATAGAGAATAAAAGGACTGATCTTACTTGATCTGAAGATACTGCCTGTCCTTCCCGCTGAAGGTGCTGATGTGCCGATGCTCACGCGGCTGGAATGCAGTGGAGGTGCTGATGCTCCCACTGAAGCGCTGAAATTGCTGCTACGTGGCGGACGCTTCTTGGTACGTCACGCCTCGCCTGCTTAATCCTGGTTCACCGAAACTTGATTATCGGGTTCCCAGTTTACCTGTGCCTCTTGATAACACAGATATTGTTGATTCGTCACTGCGCACTTGGTAGCACAGTAGCGAAGTTTTTGGACACGTCACTTAGTGCACAACGTCACAATAGGCCGCTGAGCGGAAACACTGACACGCAATCAGGTCACTGACGACGTGTTCAAGAGGTCCCGCTGCGGTAGCTCGAAGGACCATGTACGGGGATGCCGCAACTATTTGATAAGGTTGATGTGAAATGATAGAAAACTGTTTGTAAAAATAGGATAAACTTGTATTATGAAATTGTTTAAGCTAGATGGATTTTGATGGTAAGGTGAGAACGCGCGACTTAATTGATTGGCTAATGCGAACGAACTGATTTGTACATTATGTAAAATAACTAAAGAGCGTTTACTAAACTAGGTCGAAATAATGCTGATGTGCAATGTACGACTGTACGTGCTTGCTCGTACAATTATAAAAAACTAATCTTCATCATCATCATCAGCCTATATACGTTCCCACTGCTGGGACACAGGCCTTATCTCAATTGTGAGATAGTGTGGGCCATACTCCACCACGCTGGCCCAGTGCGGGTTGGTGGAGGGGTGCGTAAGCAGGTGGCCAACCTTAATGTCAGATGTTATCAAGCCGCCAAATGGCCTCTGACTAGGCTTGACGACTAAAATCTACATTATAGTAAATATTAGCCAGGACCAACAGCTTAACGTGCCTTCCGAAGCACGGAGACGCTCGAAATCAATGTCACGAAATGTGGCCAGAATGTTCACCCATCCATTAACCGACCGCGGCGAGGGTAGCTTGACTTTCGTTATCGATAATAAACCACTGTCCAAGCAGCGCCACGAGCGCCTCAAAAAAAAAATCTTAACTCTCGTTAATTACATAAATCTAGCGGTGGCGATTACTCCCCCGGAACAGTCCTGCGCCCGCGTCGCGTCGGCGTCATCGGCCGACACGATCGGTGAACCGAAGTATAGTTACAGTTACCTACCACTCAAGTAGTAAAGCATACTCTAAACTGTTAAATAAAGGAGATCATTCAGGCGCAATGTTCTGTAATGCGAGGACCTCGTGGTGAAGGAGAGATGTCGCTCGTATTACCATGAGCCGCTGAAAAAGCAGCACAAAGAGGTACATCTACCTGACCTTCCCCTGAATCCCTTTATAACCGGATGCTTACCGAGGGGATCCTAGTCAGACGAGGCTGAGTGTCATCAACCCGGTCTTCAAAGGCAAGTGATCAGTGCAGGAGTGCGACAGCTACCGCGGAATTTCGGTCATATCCCACACCATGAACTTTTTGAACGGATAGTTGACTCTTACATACGGCAGGTGTGTTCGTTCTTGGAGAGCCAATATGGCTTCAACCCCGGCGGAACCATGGATCCCGTTTTTGCATTAAGGATCGCCATGGAGAGATATAGAACAAGGGATACGCCTGTACATCTCCTATTTCTAGACATGGAGAAGGCCTTTGACTGTGTTATTCGTGCGATAATCTGGTGTGTATTCTTCTTTCCTTAACAGGCCATTGATGTCGAAGTGCTGGTAGGGGAAAAAAGATTGACGTGCAAAAGTATTTTTCTAAAATCTATTTGCAGAATAAATTATTTCTTTCATTTCATTTCATTTCATTGCGATCCAACGGGGTTCCTGAGGCTTATTTTGACGTAATCCACTATATGTACCGCGATTTCTTTTTGCAGTTCGAACCGCTGTTAGGGGCAAAAAACCCTTTCCCACTACTATCGGAGTCCACTTCCACCCTAAGCCAATTCCTGTTTAGTATAACTTGGTTTAGAGCGATCAAACAACTTCCGTGCCAAGTAACTATTGCTAGTTTTAACAATGTGTACAATTACTTTTTGTTGGCCGGCAATTCCAGCAGTCAATAAATTTATGAATATGATGAATCATCGAACTAGTTTAAATAACTTGGTTCAGAGCGATCCTACAACTTCCGTGCTATATTAACTATTACTTCAAATGGCTAGTTCTAACAATATGTACAATTAGTTTTTGTTGGCCGGCACTTTCAGAAATCAGTAAAATGTATGAAAAAAGTGAATCTTAGAACTTGTATAACTTGGTTCAGAGCGATCCTACAACTTTCGTGCCATATTAACTATTGCTTTAAATGGCTAGTTCTATCGATACGTACTAATTTTTTTTGTTGGCCGGCACTTTCACAAAAGTCCCAAAAAAATGATCTCCTTTCTTATGGTTTATTCAAGGTTTATTGCAATATATTAGGTATAGTTAAATGTTTTTATGAATTTACCTTTTCTGCGCACATAATTAAAGCTACCTGAATGAGTTTTGAAATAAAATTTGTGTTACAGTTTTTGCCTAGACCAAGGGCATTTATTCGGCGTAAACGGGCATTTATCCGGCGTTTATTCAATACGCCCAATATGCCAGGGCATAAACCCATCTCTAATCGTGCTGGGTATTTTATATCTCTTTGTAAAAAAAAAACTACTACCTAGATGTCCCAATTTTGGTATAATATATTATTTATTGTCAACGAATATTTGATTGGCTGTCTCAGTAATGTGCGCGTGACCAGTTTTGAAGCCGATGTTTACACGTGCACTTTTAACTGATTTGCAATCTTGCGTTGCTGTCGTCAATCTGTCAAAATAAAATATGTCGTATCTTATCAAATTGTTGATAGAAAGTTATTATTTTTTTATTGCAATGTGGAACAAGACGAGCACATCGTACACCTGATTGTAAGCGCCACGTCTGCCCTTAGACAGGTCAGTGCCAAACAGTAACTAAGCATTAGGCCTATAATGCACTAAGCGGCCAGCCGCGATGTGGCGTGCCGTTGCGGCAGGCCGCATAACAATTTTTATATGAAACCACATGGTTCCGTCTGGCTCTGCCCTGCGCCCGCTACACCAACGACAGTTATAAGGTCTCATAATTATACCCAGTAATTTCGCTACTCACACTGTTTGTTATTTCAGTTGCCGCACCCGTTGTTCGCGCTGGACGTGGAGCAGGCGCTGTGCGCTCACGACAAACACCCGCACCTGCGGCTCGAGCTGCTGTGGGACCCAGCGCACAGGGACAAGTACGGAATTTATTCGAATATAACATTAACGATTTAGACGTTTCAATAAAAAAAACTGAAAACACATTTGCCTCTGCCCTAAAATAAGCTATGGCAGGAAAAAATAATTCTATTAAAAAAAAAACAATAATATCAGTAGCACTTCTTTCTTCAATTAACTATAGAATATCTATGGTTTATGTAATTTCATACTGTATTAAGTACCTATTTGTGTGTAATGCATGCACAGAACAAATACTATTTATCTTGCCATTAATCCATCCTTTTTCATATTATATCTTAATTTTATTCCAAAAAATATCGTCATATAAATTGTTTATAAAAATTACTAGTGAGTAAAAGTTTGTGGTACTTATTGGAAGTGACAGTTGTTGGAATTTTGTCGAATTAAAAATCTAAATAGTATCACACTGCACTGCGTTACGTCGCGATAATTTCCGCGCGCAGGTGCGTTAGGGGCCGTCCATAAATTACGTCATCGATTTTTTCAGATTTTAGACCCCCCCCCCCTACAATCATCCTATCGTCATTTCTTAATGACCCCCCCCCCCCTTCTCCCAAAATTGACGTCATTACCAGTTTGACAAAATTAAAACATTGCAGATTTGAGAAAAATAGGGTATTACAACTTGATTATAGAATCACCTTTTATTATTTTTACTTTGGCAATAATCATTGGTATAATATAATATAAAAGTAAAAAATAGGGAATAATAATATATAATATTATTATTCCCTATTTTTTACTTTTCTTTGGATAACTCCCACGGAGTTTTCACCCATTCTTTTAAATTCTGGATCACGGGTAATATCTCCGTATCCTCCCGATATTCGTTTTGGCTCGATTCCTCCACGTCTTCAACCCACTCAACGTCGAGTGCCTGTCCCGTTACGCCTTCATGCAACTGTTGAAGGACTTCTATTCCTCGCCGTCCCAAGATTCGATGTACTTTTATTAATTATGTAATGTTGTAGTTATAATTTAAGTATTGTGTTTATTATCAATACATAGTATAAAACAAATTAAGTCGCTTTTGCTGTCTGTCCCTATGTATGCTTAGATCTTTAAAACTACGCAACGGATTTTGATGCGGTTTTTTTTAATAGATAGAGTGATTCTTAAGGAAGGTTTATATGTATAATACATGTAAGTACCACGGGCGAAGCCGGGGCGGGCAGCTAGTATTATATGTAATATTATTGTTAGAGTATTTTATCTGTAGTTATTACTGTATTTGTGTACATCTATGTTGCATTATGTATGTTTATTATCAGTTATTTTAGTACTGTACGCGCCTTAGCCGCCTCTCACATTTGCAGTCTCACTTACTAGGTGTGCTGGAAGAAATTTCTTTTTAGAAATAATCTTTTTGTACGCGAACAATAAACTATAAATAAATAAATAAGAATGACGTCAATTTTGAAACACCCCCCCCCCTCATCTATCATTTGCCGTCATCCGCAGACCAACCCCCCCCCCCCTAATTTAGAATGACGTAATATATGGACGGCCCCTTATCTGTGCGTGGTCCTATAAGTCCTATCCTTATAGGCGTGTTTTCTATACAAATCGAGGTTCTCGCGTACAATGGTTTGGTTGGTGGTAGGGCTTTTTCAGAGTCCGACTGGCTAGCTACCATTTCCACAGGTGAAATCTGCTGCCATTACAGCTCTGGCTGTGTTCCGGCATAATGTGGGAGCCAGTTCACTTGAAATCAGAGGCTCGATCAGAAGAGCCTGGCAGCACATTGAGCGACGCTTCCTGGTAAAGTGTCCCTCAATGAAATAGGCCGCAGCGATCGCTTACCGCAGGTGGGCTGCGAGCCTGTCTGCCAATTGAACAAGTATAAATAAAAACAATGTTTTAAGCGCGTGGCGGTGTGTTTGTTAATCTAACTGTCGGTGATTTGCCAGCATAATCCGGTCGGCGGGCGAGGCGTGCGAGGTGCACGTGTCGGCGGCGGGCGGCGCGGCGCCGCTGACGCTGCACGCGTGCCTGCAGCACTACACGCGCGCCGAGCACCTCGCGCAGGAAGACGCCTGGAGGTATCAACTGAAGATCCAGCGGTTGCGGGCCCGCAGCCTCTGTAGAATGTTGATTTATAGCTGGTTCAGACACGGCGGGAACCGCGCGATTTCAGAATCGCATGGAAATCGCGCGGGTCTTATTTGTATGAGTATGAGGAATTAGTAATCGTTTTTATTATTTAATTTTTTTACCTGTTAATTTTAAATAAAATAAATGAATTGAATAAATGATTTGAATAAATGATTTGAATAAATGAATTGGATAAATAAATTGAATAAATGAATTGAATAAATGAATTGAATAAATGAATTGAATAAATGGAATTGAATAAATTAATTGAGTCGTTCAGACATAACCGCGCGGTTCCCTCATGTCTGGGCGGGCCCTAAGACCCGCGCGATTTGCATGCGATTCTGAAATCGCGCGGTTCCCGCCGTGTCTGAACAAGTTCATAAACGAAAGTAAGAGCACATTTCACTAAGCAGTTTACACCCGCGGCACGCGCGGATGTATCGCTCTGCCCGCAACCGCGGCGGGCGCGGGCGAATACCGCTCCGTGAGTTCTTAGCATGCGGGCGGTAATCGCAATCGCGGCGGCTGCAAATCACCTTATGATTTTTCTCACACACCTCGTCATGTGAGTTTAGAAATAATAAAGCAGGTCCACAACCGCAGCGGGCGCGGGCGAAACCGCGCCGTGAGTTCTTAGCCTTACAAGTCTTGTCTGAACATCGTGCGCGAATCCGTGCAGAAAACAATATAAATGTAGGTGTCAGAGAAACGCAGTTGCGCTGCGACCCTGCGCGATCGGACGCTTGCAGCTTCAAACAAGCAAATTACAGTCCATCAAATCTAAGAGGTACCGTTTTACAGTTCATTTATGCAAAGTGCTACTTATGTACATCAGGAGTAGTCTAAATTTCTAAATAAATAATTGTATTAAAAAAAACTGATGTTGTTTTCTTGAGTTTTATTCCTTTAGCGTAAGTTTTTTTTTATTATATTAGGTATATTTTTCTTTGCATAAATGCACTGTCAAATAACTTTTATGGACTTTAAGTTGACGCGGACTATGAAACTGTTTTCAAAAATTTGCCATGTGCTATTTCTGAAATAGGTATGTGTATGCGTTTTACCTAAACTTTAAAAATTACTTTCCCTAGATGTCCGCAGTGCCAAAGGTATATGCCTGTTGTGAAGACGTTGGGGCTTTGGTCTCTACCCGATGTCCTCGTAATACATTTGAAGAGATTTAGACAGTGAGTATGACAATTTATATTGTATCAGCTTTGTGTATAGCCCGACCATTATAATAAATAAACCTCGCCATATTGCGTAAAAATATTGGAACTAATTACTTCAAAGGGCAACAATCATATAAAAAACAATAAGATGACATTCATTATTGCTGTCTTTCAATAATGTGATGTCGATTATCATAATATTTCTTGGTTATTGTGAGTTATTTGTGAGTATAACCTTAGCAACCAAGTATTGCTATAACTACAGCGAATGTGGCGCCTCCAGAGCAGGTTTTTTATTTTCTTGGTCAAGTTTTAGGTACCTAAATGATCTATGATGGTTTTCTTTACATTATGTTCTTTTATTTTTTAGGCAAGCAAAAGGTCGCACCAGTACAAAGTTGACCACTATGGTTGAGTTTCCATTGAATGACTTCGACATGACGCCGCATCTCGTACGAAGAAATTCATCCGCCGTCGAGTCCCCGGGACATTCGCGTTCGCCGCGACGAAGGCATTCCAAGTCGCACGTGGGTACTCCACACGAGAACATGTACGACTTGTACGCCATCTGCTATCATCACGGAGATGACCTCGAAACCGGTCACTACACAGCGGCCTGCAAGAACCCGTACGATGGACACTGGTACAAATTCGATGATTCAAGGGTTACAGCAGTCGACGATGAGGATGCGTACTGCGAGCTCGTAAATAACACGGCCTACATGCTGTTCTACAGGCGCAAACGACCAAACGTGACGCACTCGTGCTCGACGGACGACCACAACGGGCACTGGGCGCTTCGCATGCCCAAGTACGTGCGGCAGAAGAGCGAAGTCTTGAACGAGCTGACGGAAGTCAAAGAGGAGACCGCGGACGATCCAAAAATCGAAGTGCAGAATAACGAACAGGATCAGGAATCGGAATCTGAGGTGACCGCGCCGACGAACAGCCCGCTCTCGAGGAGCGTGGAGAGCCTGCCCGACGACAGCATGGCCGAGGCCCCCTCGCCGGTGAAGCGAGTGACCACAGTGATCCATAACACGGCGATAATACAGTCGCCGACGCTCCAGCGCCCTCTGATCGTGGAGGTCAACGGGAACAAAACGAACGACGATCCGAACGAGAACGAATCGAGCGCGTCCACCGAACCGTATATTCACAAGGACGTGCATGTTAATCCTAAGATGACACCGGTGGACTCGCGGCGGCCGCGGTCGGTGGACTACCCGGCGCGGCCGGCGGGAGACGACGCCAACCGCAACTACGATAGCTCGCCGCTGGTGGCCAGCATCAACGGCGTCGAGTACCACCCCACCACCGAGGAGCTGATGCTTTCCATGTTCCAGGAGTCCAAGTACATCGTCCCGAGGCACGGGAATCATATTACCGGGGAATCTCATAGAGCAGGTACTTTTTTACGTAGTATATTCTGCAATCTTAACCGTTTACATGGCATAGGCAGTTAAAAATTTTAAATTTTTTGTCCGGCACTTTCAAGTGCATAAGTTTTTTATGGGTTTTAACTTTTGTAAGCCAACCATACTTGAATTCACTAAGTAATTTACCTTGCAGCCACATTGGTAACTGAGATACACTACAAGTGTATGCACATAGCTGCACTAAAGAAAAAATAAAATTTTTAATACTCAATCAGTTGGCAAAGTGTTATTATAGAAGTTAATAACCAATTTTATTAGTACTCTATTATAGATCTTTTGAGTCTCGCGAGACAGTATTTCTAATGTATTCTTGAAAAATATTAAAAGTAATATTTTCTTTCACAGGTGAAAAGTCATCCGTTTGGAAAACTCGAATATCCACATGAGAGCAGCTAACGCATTATAAATGTACGCGATTCAATTCTTTTATAATTTTATATTCCAATGTAGATCTGGTCGCTTGTAGTTGACATTAACTTATAATGAATAGACGACAGAAACATCATTCGTCCGAATAAAATATGCGTGGACGGTCAGAGGCTTGTAGCATAATCTAAGATTACTTATTTATTGCAGGTTACTTGATTTATTGTTCTACTTCAGTTCTGGAAGTTGATGCTTTAAATACGTGTTTGAAATGGGTAAAGTGGCTTTTCCAAATCAATTACCACGATGCTATATTAACCAGTGGTCTGTTAACAAATAGTTATTTATGTGGCTGTTGCATAATGAGGGTCATTAAAATACGAATGTGGTTTTATGAAACGAAGTGAGTTTCATAAAAGGATCACATGAGTATTTTAATGCCTAATTATGTACAGTCACATACATAACTTTATCTTCATTCATACGATAATGTGTCTATTTTATAGTCAAAGTTAGTTCTTAGTACAAAATCATGTCATAATTTGTAGGTCAATTTGAATAAAATACATTTTAAGAAGACGTTCGAAATTTGAACGTAATTATAGTATCGGTACCGATGTTAAAATGTAAACATTAAGATGCAGCCACAGATACTCATATCTAAATGTAGGGCGTTTGCTCATCGATCCTGACTATAAAATTAGGGTATGGATGTAGATAAAAATATGAAGTAAACAATTTTTTGTCCCAAGTCACTTTTCCTATTTCATTCAATCATTGTTACGATGTGGTTTAGTTACTTATTATTACTGCTGTTTTTGTGTAGCTTTTTCTTATATTTACTTACCAAAGTTTGGCTACAAATCACGATACTCAATGGAGGAAGGCAGCTGTAGTCGGTAATAGATTACTATATTTATATAAAATGTGTTGTTTTTTTTTTGCTAATAGGGCACTGTGGTACAATTTTAATACTTAAAGGACCAAGCTTCCGTCGTCGATAACGTACAGTTCGTCTTCCTCAATATAATCTGACAAATCTGATACCAATTTTACTAGGAGTGTTTGTTGTACGAGTGTATTTTATAACTATCCCACAAGGACATTGTTTGGCTTCTGTCAATGCATTGTTTATTGTATATGTATTGATAAATGTATTTGTAAAAATAAACTGTAGATAAACACACATTTGTAACTAGTATGATCGTAGTTAGCGGGCGTAACAATCGAATTTCATAATAAAATAACACTTGTGCCTTGGCCCTAGGAATGTTGTGATTTTAAAGATAACAAATAACAGACGTACGTACATCATGATAATACTTACATTTATTGTATTATTGGATTTTGAGAATTCATATTATGATTATTTATTCTTGTGATATGACTATTATTTTATTTAAGAAAGGTTGGTATTATTGTATATCATTTAAATAGGTACTTTTACTGCTCATACACTGTGTGTGGAGTATTATGTGATGTGATTTTATTACGGATTTTTTGTTTAAAACTGTATATATTGGCCTTATGCTATGTTTTTATGATTCTTTATTCTTTAAAGATAATGATACTCTTAATTTGGATTGAAAGTAATATATTGTAAATAATTATAAAATTATTTTCTTAGATGCACCATGATTTAAATAGTTTATAATATGTTGTTATTTTATTTAATTACTCTGAATTGATATTTTTAAAAAACAGGTTTTCGTTTGTCATCACATCGCAATAGATAGTGGCCTAAATATTACAATGTCTTGATCAGCAACTAAGATTTGATGGTTACAAATGTTTTTGAAACAATTTTGTAACTATATGTAATTCGCTACCCAATCTTTGCTTCGCCTCTTCCAGGTGAAAAGGGTTTGCAATGTATATTGTATAATTTTTCTTCAAAGTCATGTTTTTCTCTCCACATTGTAGATAAACACACGTGTTTTAACGCAGTTCATCAAATAAGATTAATTCTTTGTCAAATTAAAGCTAGTAAAAATAAAAAAGTAAATAATCAGTGTAATGTAATTAAAAAATGTTGAGTTTTGTTTAATGTTTTCAAAAACAGTGAGTAATTAAGGGAGGGTATTAGTCCAAATTCAACCAAAAGAGGTATTTTTAAACGCTTACGTGTGGGGGTATAAAACATATTTATGAACTATAAAAAATATGGTAGGTAGAGAACAGTCTGTTGCAGTGGAGTATCGGAGCATAATTTGAAAAAACCATCTGGTTTCTCTCAAAAAAAATATTACAAAATGACGAATAAAAAAACTGCGTAAATTCAATTACTCTGAATTTTTAGCGACGACCCCAATTTTTTTTTTACAAAATAAATAGCCAAGCTAATCCTCTAAAGAAGTATCGGATTAGATTTTTTATTTCATAATTATATTATAAGTAATTAAATGAAAACCCGCAAAAAATATAATCTTCGAACTCAAAGCCGCCATTTTCATTATGTGTGATATGCGATTTTCAACTCAAAACCCAAAGCGGAAGAATAAAAATAGACCGCGGTAACCCGTTTAGTTGTCGAGCAGCGCTCGAGGTGAAAGGTCGGCTCCGGACGCTCTGTGTCGCATGACAGCTGCTTTTTTGACAAGTTCACTGGAGATGCGGTGCTGTCGATTCCCGAACGAACACCGATTTTAGATCTAAAAATATTGTTTTTTACCTATGTCAATCAAATATGATTCAATAATTTGTAAAATTAAGGATTAAAACCTGCAGCGACATGTGTCACAGTTAAATAATATTTATCTAGAGACGTCGATTTATCTTAAACTAATAGTTAAAAATCGATTCGTAAGTATCTAATCGATTTTTTGCAACTGCTGCAAGACAAATAACAAATACTGCAAGATTGAGTAACTACAAGGAAGTATTCTTATTTTCGAATCTGATTCACATTTAGATTTTTTATCCAAGGCGTTATACTTTTAATCAATTTGATTATTTTTTTTATTATACGATTTTACGTATGAAGTGATAAACAAAACAATTTTTTTCGAAATTTAACTCGGTTACAATCGATAACAATTGTAAGCGAAAGATGACCACAATGGACATCTCTAAGTTGGCGGCGCCGGCAATCATGAACGCTTTTTCTCTGCATACATTTTGACAGTAAAAAATTGTGAAACGTTAATCATGTCAATCCGATGGCATTTTGACACAGAATATAGTAATAGTACTAACGTAATTTTCAGATGATTATAGGGTAGGTGGGTACTATTAAGAGTTTACTATTCTAAAATACATAGACTATTTTTTTGAAGGGAGTTGTAAAGTATGTGTACCTACATAGAAAGAGAAAATAAGTTTTGGAAATAAAAAAAGAAAAAAAAACCGTTGACTTTTATATGCACAGCATTCTCCCGGAAATAGTAGACCCGAGGAATACATGCGGGATGACACTCGAGATATTATCATCAATTCATTGACAGCAGGAAACTGCAAAGCAATTGGTTTGAAAGTCTATTTTTTTATAGGATTTGGCTTTGTACGGTTTGTACTTTAGCCACTGACGATATTTAAAAGGTCCAGTATTTTCAATAAATGTTTTCTTCTTCTTCTTTGTCGTCACACTCTTGGCAGAGTGGTCGTGGTCGTCACATCAGGGGTGGTAGCAACCTTTACAATCCGCCGCCACTCATCTCGTACTGTAGCTCTTCTTGTGCATTCATGGAGTGGACCATTGAGTTGTCACGTTACGGAAGGTAACGGAGCAAATTTCGAAATAAAAGATGATATAATTGAAAGCCAGAAGTTAAATACCAAATGCCACGTCCTAAATCTTGCAGACTTAAGATTATAAGACTAAGTAGGGCTAAGATTAATAAATACGAAAGCAATAGGTAGTAATAATGTAGGATCAGGTAGGGCGTAGGGCGTAGGCAGGCACGCAGGGACGTCCAGGCAGCAAGAGAAGGGCACGCGCCACAAGCGGCGCAGGTGACGGTGCAGATGCCGGCGTAGGTAGCAGCGCAGATGTCGGCGTAGGTGGCGGCGCACGGATGGCTCGTAGCTATGCGCCCCGGCGATAAGGAGAGGCGTCGGAGAAGCAGGACGCACCGATGAGCACGTGGTAAGCGCCGGCGGCGGAGTCAAGAGGTTCAAGGGGTCTCGCGGTAGTGCCGAAGCCTCGGGAGAAGTTCCTTCTGGGAGAGCAGCCGCACGACGTCTGAGGGATTTGTGGCGGATGGATGGATCCTGAGGACCGTGCCTCGCGTATGCGGTATTAGGCTGTTCCTTCTTCATAAAGCTTCCTAAGAAGGTGCACTAGATGTTTAGGTGTTCCCATAGCCAGGAGAGTCTCCCAAAGTACTGGCCACTTCACTGAGTCGAACGCCTTTGAGAAGTCAACAAAGCAAATATAGGTCGGTTTGTTGAACTCTCTGGCTTTTTCAGTGATCTGGCGCACATTCAGAATCTGCTCACGAGTAACCCTCCCCTTCACAAAACCAGCCTGTTCAGGAGAAATTTCCTTAGATAAGTAAGACTTTAATCTCTCATAAATGTTTTAGTAGACTGTTTTTTGTTACCCTGACTGCTTCTAAGATGACTATTATTAAAACATATTTTAATAATTACTGAAAGATGAAAATAAACAAGGATTTGTTTCATTACCAAAATAACCTCAAAGTACAAAAATACTTATAACTTTTTTTTTGCAATCACCGTTTGTTAAAATTCTTTTTGGAAATGTTTATGTAATACAATTGCTAGTGTATAAATAAGCATTTTTTAAATCATAGCCGCCCCAATTTTTATTCAGGTAAAACGTAGTATGGGACTTTGCCATTGTTCTTTAAAAAAGTTCCCACTAACTACATTTTGTATGATAGTGCCACAGAACATATACTAAAGTAAAGAAGCGACACTCAAGCATGGTGTGCTCGTAAAATCGCTCGGGGCTATGTGTGCGTGTCCTAGACGCGGGCGGGGGTGCTCGCGGCGCGCGGTGTGTGCAGCCGGCCGTCCTGGAATGCCTCGGCCAAGGGTTCGTACATATCTACTTTCGCTCGCCGCTCGTCGGATTGATTGCACGGATTGACTACGCGACGCAAAATCATGCCGGGCGGGCGTTATTGTTGTGTTTATGGCTGTTTGAATTTAAAATAAAATATAAATTTATCAACTACATATTTCAAAATTTAAAATAAACGAAATTTTAATTATAATTAAAAGCTCTGAAAACAAGGATTTCAGACGATTAAACTCGAAAACTCGCAAGTAGGTAAAATTGACAATAAATAAAAAACATATTATACCTAAATCAAACCTTTCCTTTATTTACATGTTAAAGATTAAAAAACTAATTATGAATAACAGTAAATATAGTTTATGAGTTGCAATTTATGATGTA
The DNA here is from genome assembly GCA_949319885.1 of Mecyna flavalis. Classification (NCBI taxonomy): domain Eukaryota; kingdom Metazoa; phylum Arthropoda; class Insecta; order Lepidoptera; family Crambidae; genus Mecyna; species Mecyna flavalis. The sequence continues at coordinate 8,742,422 of OX439435.1, read as the reverse complement.
CCTACCTAATATAAGTTATTTAGAGATTACAAAAACTTATTATAAATAAAACCCATGTCCTTGCACAAGTTTAATATTTCCTATGGTTTGTTAAATCTTAGATGATCTCTACGACAGCTGTTATCGATTTGACAGCTGTTAAATTTTACAATTTTTGACAGTCAAATGTATGAAGAGAAATAACGTTCATGATTGTAGGTTCCCGCCCACTTAGCCACTCAAACGTCCGCGCGCGTTTCGCTAGGTTGTCAGGACAGTCCGCGAGTCACGTGATACGCGCAAAATAAAATCGATAGGAGACGTATGCTAAATAAATGCTTATTACTCAGTAAATAACTCAAATATCGCAAAATGAAAAATACTAATGAAAGGCTCATTAGTTGACGATTTTTAGGCAATAGTTATGTTTGATTTTAACATTATATTCTATTAATGATCTTACAGTGAACTTTAAGAAATGCTAATTTTGTCCTAGTTTTCAATTTAAATATTTTTTTTATTAGATATTTTTGACGTTTACAATATTAAAATAATTTTGGGTTTTAGGTAATTTAATGGCCTTTCATTTGGAACCAAAATCCCATTATAAATCATCTTAAAAATATTACAAATAAAATAAAAACTAAAGCTACATGATCTGTGAAATCGAAGTTCACGTATGGTAAATTGTCTAATCCAGAATGAAATATGGAATATTTCAAGAAAGTATGGTAATAACCAGGCTATAATATTAATAAGTTTTCATATTAAAACATTTAATTACGATATAATATAAGAACTTTTTTAGATCTTCCAATTATTCACTAATAAAAATACAGAGTCACCGACCTATTTTTAATCCAAATTTTTACTTAAAAACTGACTGGAATCGCACATAATGTTATAAAATATGAAAATATGTAAGATTATAAATATTTTGATATACAAAACAATAATATTTTATTACTTACGGCATGATTTCTCGAATAAAATAGCTGGAGTCACTCGCGCACTGATCCACAAAAACAACAAGCAACTTGACAATTTATTTTTTTTGTAGCCATGAGCCGAAGTTATGTTCCACTTGAAATAAGGTGTGGTACATATCATAGAGCGTCAAAAACCAGCAACACTACAGACTATAAACATCCACAGCGATAAGAAAAAGAAAAAAACAATCGGCGGGCGCGAATTCTAAAAAATGTAACTGTAGTTACACGGACTGTCCTGAGGTATATGGTCTCTGTAACTGTGGTTACAGTGGACGTATGAGTGGTTAGAGATGTTCATTGCTATTTATCATTCGCTTACACGTAATAATCGATTATGAAATTTTCAAACATCGGATAATTTTCTTTTTGTTTATCTCTTTAAACGTACAATTTTATAATCAAAAACCAATTAATTTAATTAGAAGTAAGTCGGTTTGGATAAAACAATTTGAGTATGATTGAAGTCCGAAATTCGAAAATAATAATTTGAGAATCTCCGAAAAACAACCAAACTATATCACATACATTGAGCTGATCCCAAAGTTAGTGAAAAGAGCACATGACATGTGTTACGAGTATCAAAAATAACGAAGCAGTTACCACAAATTGGTACTTAATTACATATTAACATCCAGACACAGCACAGAACAAACATAAATCTTTATCACATAAATATTTGCGTAAAGTCATAGAGCATGCCAAATGGTGGCATCGAACCATGAGATGAGGATGTCCTTTAGTTTTATTAGAGGTCCTCAATCGTTCAGTGTGGATCGATAGAAGAATCGATTAATTACGAATCGAAGTTTTAACATTCGTTTATGGTAAGACTACGCCTCTAGTAATGTCACTGCGACACCTGTCGGAGAGATCATCAAAAATTTAACAAACCATAGCATACTATGTAATCTCCTTTGCCACAAGTCTAAATTCCATTTCGGCTTAGATTATTGTAGGCATTTCGGTATCATCAACCCTAGCGTAACACGCTCTGGCTCAAGGTCGCTGGTGCTCGAACTCTCACGTACAGAGAGTGTCACGGCTGTGATGGTGCGGAACCCTTTACGTTCGAGTTCAACTCACACTTGGCTGGTTTTTTTTTAATACTCCGTCCAGTTATTTGTGCAATATTATGTATGTGTGAGGTTATGTTTACTGCACGTTGATGTATTTGGTGTTGATGTATAATAAATGTATAATATCCACGGACGCGAGGGTTCGAATCCAGCCTAAAAGCTGGATATAGGGCTCGTGGTTTTTTACTATCACATGTTTCATGTATTATCCTTTTTTCAATTATTTTAGCTATTTTGCCAACGAAATTTAAGTTTCTCTAGAATTTATGAATTAGCCTGCAAAGTAACCTAATTAACCTGCTTAAATCATAAAAAAAATAAAAATAAAATAAAAACTGCCTTAAAACAAATATTGATATTTAAAATTTAGTATGATGTCCAGATCTCGTAAACAGTAGTAAAAAGTTTTGATATTAGTGAGTAGGTACCTACTCAAAATATTAAAACTACCAGTTTTTGTTTGGAGGTGAATTGTCTGCTTGTTTTGCTTATACTGTGTTCACGCTGCGCTCTCTGATTGGCGGTTGCGCTCCGCCTACAACGAGACGCGCGGGTGAAAAACGAATTTGGAATCGTGCTACGTCCTCGTCTTAACTTGTCATTTATTATACTTCTAGAAATCATCAAATGAAATGTATTTGTGGAGTGAAAAACATGCGCCGAAAATGAGATTTGAAGAAGAAATCAATAAATTCAGCCTTATATATAAGTGAAGTTCATTATATACGCTCCATGCAGTTAAATGTACATACATTAAGGGTAAATGGATTGCTCTCAATTATAATATAAAAACAACCTTTGCATTCAAACGTCGTTTAGTTACCTAATGAAACTGTTATAATATTGTTGATATAATAAAATAGTGTTTCTTGAGAATGTAAATCACGTTTGTGCAAAGGTGTATAATAACTTTTTGAAGTCGAGGGAATGACGACATTATTTAACTTATTAAATCAGATAATATACAAATTACTTAAATAGAAAATAAATATAAATATGACTTTAATTAAATTATGATTGTTACAAAGTTATCTCCAGTTTTGGTTACTCTATTATTTATTAAAAATGGCTATGCCGGTCGTCAGCTCTTCGAATTTTATTTGTCTTATTACCTACGTTCGCTGTTTTAATTTAAAGGTTTATTATAATTTCACCACGTTATGTTAAAATATATGTGTTATGTACACATTTCTTTGTTTTATTATATTCACTGTTAGGTTTAAGTTAAGCACTTGGTGTTGTTTAGCTGTGCATACAATTATAAACAAATAGAAAGGTGGTTGCCTTGAAGTAGTTTTAAATAATTACGTGAGCTATACGATTGCAAAAATTTTATGACACTAAGCATAAATTCAAAGGATAAAGGTTCGTTCCATCATCGAACTACTAGACTCGGTCAGGGACTCCATCCGTATACAGTGGGGATACCGCGCGTACGAACTAAGCGATTTGCTTCATCTTTCTTGATACGGACTGCGCGGGAGTGGAATTCTCTGCCGAGATCTGTCTTTCCTACACAGTACAACTTGGAGCTCTTCAAAGCCAGAATTAACGGGCTTTTCCTAAGCAAGCGCGCTCCATCGTAGACCGCATAGTTGTTTAACATCAGTCAACTTTGTGGTCAAGTGCTAGCTTAGTCCAAATATAAAAAAAAGGGATGTTGGTAAAATTCTTGATGATAGATCCATGGAAGAAACTCATCATCCAAAAGCATTGTTCAAAATGCCTCCACACTTAGCCTTTCTGGTTTTTGAGCGTTGTACTCGTATAATTTATTAATTTATAGTCCCCTTAATGCAAACTCTACATGACATTAATAACAATGGTTATATAATTGATTTAAGATTTATTATTACAACTAACAAGCTTCACCGACATAATAAATTAGCCGTATAAATGAAGCCTTGTACATAAAATAGCTCGTGCCGACTGGTTAATACGATGCTTACATATCTGATCGCTGATCAAGCACGCGCTGTCTAACGACTAGATCCAATAAAAGTAGGTACTATACGAAGTAGGTAACATTATGTTGCATTGATTTTGACATCGGTAGAGTGATGGCTGAACACTTTTTGTAGTCTTTTTACCCTTCACCTCGTATGTGTCCTGAAAGGTAGCATTAGGTATTAATAATTATGTTTTATAGAACCCCAAGGCTATGATTGTTTTAAAATTGACTAGTTTTTGCAACTGCCACCTACGTGCGAAAGATAGAATTAGTATTGTTAATTCTGTGGTGCGAACTTAAGAACCACCATTATATTGCCAATAGAACAAAACGAAAACACCTTTGTCAGGACTTAATAAACTAAATCAAAGGTTAAGGTTTTTCTTTTTCCTCATCTCTGCTTAGGTACTATCTATGTACCTATTTTTAAACTACATAATATGCTCTACGAAAATTCCCCTAAGAACTAGGTACCTATAGCTTAAATTATTATCTGTGCCGTAGGTAAGTTATTGTATATAAAGTACTCTGTGGTTATTGTACAACTACGACACAACTTATTAAATCTTAGATGATCTCTGCGACAGCTGTCATCGATTTGACAGCTGTTAAATTTCACAATTTTTGACTGTCAATTGTATGAAGAGAAATAACGTTCATGATTGTGGGTTCCCGCCCACTTAGAGATGTTCTTTGCTATTATCATTCACTTACACTTAATAATCGATAATGAAATTATAAAAAATCGGAAAATGTTCATTTTGTTTATCTCTTTAAACGTACAATTTTATAATAAAAAATCAATTAATTTGATTCGAAGTAAGTCGGTTTAGATAAAACAATTTGAATGTGATCGAAATCCGAAATTCGAAAATAATAATTTCAGTATCTCCGACAAACAAAACAACCAAACTATATCACATCACATACATTGAGCTGATCCCAAAGTTAGTGTAAAAGAGCACATGAGCATGACATGTGTGTGTTACGTTACGTACGAGATGCGTACGTACGAGTATCAAAAATAACGAAGTTACCACAAATTGGTACTTAATTACATATTAACATCCAGACACAGGACAAACATAAATCTTTATCACCTAAATGTTTTCGCATAGTCATAGAGCATGCCAAATGTGTCCTTTGTTTAAAATCACTTTTATTAGAGGTCCTCAATCGTTCAGTGTAGATCGATAGAAGAATCGATTACTTACGAATCGAAGTTTTACATTCGTTTATGGTAAGACTACGCCTCTAGAAATGTCACTGCGACACCTGTCGCAGAGATCATCTAAGATTTAACAAACCATAGACTAAAATTTCAAAGCTGTGTTATACATTATTAAATCTTAGATGATCTCTGCGACAGCTGTCATCGATTTGACAGCTGTTAAATTTCACAATTTTTGACTGAAAAATGTATGAAGAGAAATAACGTTCATGATTGTAGGTTCCCGCCCACTTAGAGATGTTCATTGCTATTATCATTCGCTTACACGTTATAATCGATTATGAAATTTTAAAACATCGGAAAATTTTCTTTTTGTTTATCTCTTTAAACGTACAATTTTATAATCAAAAACCAATTAATTTAATTAGAAGTAAGTCGGTTTGGATAAAACAATTTGAATATGATTGAAGTCCGAAATTCGAAAATAACAATTTGAGAATCTTCGAAAAACAACCAAACTATATCACAAACATTGAGCTGATCCCAAAGTTAGTAAAAAGAGCACATGACATGGTGTTACGAGTATCAAAAATAACGAAGTTACCACAAATTGGTACTTAATTACATATTAACATTCAGACACAGCACAGAACAAACACAAATCTTTATCACATAAAATTTTGCGTATAGTCATAGTCATAGAGCATGCCAAATGTGCTATCGAACCATGAGATGAGGATGTCCTTTAGTTATAGAGGTCCTCAATCGTTCAGAGTGGATCGATAGAAGAATCGATTAGTTACGAATCGAAGTTTTAACATTCGTTTATGGTAAGACTACGCCTCTAGTAATGTCACTGCGACACCTGTCGCAGAGATCATCAAAGATTTAAATAAGTATAATGCGCTTATTTATATTCCTAGCCGACATGTATTTGTTACGTAAGTATCTACCCTACGCTTGTAAGTTTTCTGGTTTTTGTTGATCATATTCCTGTTAAGGAATTAATTCGCATATTTAAGGGCATAATGACTTTCATAGCAGTGAGATAAGTCCAACCATGGAAACATATCCCACGTTTGGAATATTGGTGATTTGATTAGTAAAGTTGATAAGTTAGTAGATAGTAGAGTCCGACCGAAACTGGTTTTCCCGGTTCTTCCGGGTGGTCAAACTATTTTGTCAAACTGATTTGACCACGAGGAAAAAAATTCCTGTTGGTCAAACTTCTTGAATAGAGGCCCCGTGATCAAACTATTTCGTCAAACTGATTTGACCACAAGGAAAATAATTCCTGTTGGTCAAACTTCTTGGATAGAGTCCTCGTGATCAAACATTTTGTCTAACTACTATGAAACGAGTTTAACACCCTCTGAACACGTGGTCCGACTGAACGCTTTGTCCCGTTTATTAACGGGCGTCCCCACCCTGTCGTCCCCACTGGGGACAAGTGGGAAAAATTTTGAACGTTTTATTTCCCACTCGTTCCGCTTAGACCGTGAGTCAAATAATAGGTTCCTTGACACTAGTGCCATGATGGAACTCAATTTCTGGAAAACAAATGAATGTCGGGAAAACAAATGAATGTCGGGGAAACAAATGAATGTCGGGAAAACAAATGAATGTTGGGGAAACAAATGAATGTCGGGGAAACAAATGAACGTCGGAAAAACAAGTGAAAGTAGAAAAGCATTGCCTATTGATCGGAAGTTAAAAAAACAGGTGCAAGCGATTTTCGTCCTTATTGACCTTTTAAATTTTGTTGCTTTTCCCTAACGCTCACTTTACTTACCTACCTGTTTCATTAAAATCCGTAATCTTGGTACATGTCAATAAGGTCGAAAATCGCTTGTACCTATTTTTTTTATTTCCGATCAATAGACAATGCTTTTCTACCTTCACTTGTTTTCCCGACGTTCATTTGTTTCCCCGACATTCACTTGTTTTCCCGACATTCATTTGTTTTTCCGACATTGATTTGTTTTCCAGAATTTGCACACACTTTATTAAAAAGTGTTGAGTAAAGGAAAAAGGTTGGGCGGATTAGTCGGACAAAGCAGTCGGACCACGTGTTCTGAGGGTGTTAAACTCGTTTCATAGTAGTTAGACAAAATAGTTTGATCACGAGGACTCTATCCAAGAAGTTTGACCAACAGGAATTATTTTCCTCGTGGTCAAATCAGTTTGACGAAATAGTTTGATCACGGGGACTCTATTCAAGAAGTTTGACCAACAGGAATTTTTTTCCTCGTGGTCAAATCAGTTTGACAAAATAGTTTGACCACCCGGAAGAACCGGGTTTTCCGGCCGAAACCGAAACCGTAGCCGAATATTCGGCCGTGCCTTCAGTTTCGGCTGAAAACGAAACCGAAACTCACGTGGTCAGGTATAAAATTCCTTAAAATACTAAAATTTGGTCCATTTTACCCATTATTCTGCATTAATTGGGACATGAAATGGAATTACAGTATTAATTATGGTTGTTTCTAATAAATGGTAAAAGTATTAAACACACACATATTTACTAAAACGAACTAGTATTTATATGTACTAGTAGTTCGTTTTAGTAAATATGTGTACCAACTTTCCTTCATAAATCATAAGCACATTTCAAAATAGTTCTTGCTAAATATTTTAAATGTAGTTTTTATAACAGTTCCCAGTAAATTATAGACTTGTTTACCCTCGGTAGCAAGTAGATCACTCTTGTCAAAGGCTAGTAACAAGTGAACGCCAGTACTGGTCTTTAAATTTTAAATATTTCGACAACATTTTAGGTATAATGTAATCTATATTGTGTAATCTTAGGTTTACTATTGAATGACAAAAAACGTATGAAAAACGATCATTTTACAAACAACGTTTGAAAAACTATTCATTTGACAAACTTTCATTTCGCAAACATATTACTTTAAAAACAATCATTTGACAAAATACAGGTTTCGCAAATGCTTTAAATATTAAATTATTAAATTGTTAAAGTTTTATTTTAAAAATAATCACATGACTAAATAATTCGTATGACAAATTGATGATTTTACAAAAGGTTAGAAGATAAATTATTCGTTTTTAAAAATAACTATTTTTTCAAATATATAAATCAAATTTTTAAAATATTAAATTGCAGGGATGCAATTTTCACCTTGGACAGATTATGTATAGGCAAGTAATAATTTTGTATTAATACGTTTTCCAAAGAAACTTTAGTCTTTAAAAAAAATACACACTGCCTGAATTAAGCGAAATAAGTGCTCGCAGTTCTAACCTAACCTTTGTTTCAGTTGACCCTACACATATTATATGATTTCGAGCTTAAAGTAAAATATTCGATATGTGTAATTAAATATGTTAATTTTATAAAGTAATAATTTACACGTACTTTATCTAGCTAACTACCTTGTATTAACGTAAATATTACCAAGCAATGCATTTTGTCAAATGTTATTTATGCTTTACGTTGTTTTGCCAAGTAACATGTTTAGAAAATAATCAATTTGTAAATTAATGTTTTGGCATAACATTTTTTTTTTGTAAACAGATTGTCTAATGCGTAGTTTATTAAACAAAAGTTTGTAATAAATTTATCAAGTAAAATTTTGTCAAACGTTGTTTGTCAAATGAAAAGGTGATGTCCAAAAAATAACCCAGAATCGACAGGAATGAAATGTGTACCAATGGATTGGCATTTAAATATAATATAATGTTGCCAAAGCGGCAACCCTGAAATCGTTATAGTATAGGAGCTAGGAGCAAAATAAAATAAGTAAAAAATTCGTATAAAACTATAATAAAAATAAGTTTACGTCATGTTGTGGCTTAATATAACGTTGTTTTAATGTTGTATCACTTGTGTTATACATGATAATAATCATCAACACATTTCACAAACAACAGCAACATAATAACAACATCATATTAAATCATAACATAAAAAATACTCGGTTTTTTGTATATTTTTTTCTTTTGGCCTATAGATACTACAATCGTTATAGTACTGTGTGTATTATTGGTTAAGATTGCAAATATAAAAATAATTGGTATAGTATAGGAGCTAAAAGCAAAAAAAAACTTAGTTAAAATCGTTTAAAAATAATAAAAATTCGTTATGTTGTGAGTGAGAATATCGTTGTTATTATAATTATGTATATCATTAAAACTTATCAAAATAAGACTTACATTAAAAATAAATTATTTAACAACGACGTCTTTGCTGATATCATTGTGACTTCCAAATAAACTATGGTTTTGTTGGAATCATTGGAGCAATCATTGGAATCATTTTTTGCTTGTAAATGTACATTCATGTGTAACACAAGTTGTTGTGGATTAGAATGTCGTTGTTATTATAGGTAATTATAATATTATCATTAAAACTTATCACAATAAGACTTACATTATGAAAATAAATGATTAACAACGATATTCTCATCCACAACATGGCTCTTAGCTCCTATACTATACCAATTATTTTTATATTTGCAATCTTTAGCCACAGAATTACCAATAATACACACAGTACTACAACGATTATAGTATCTATGGGCCAAAAGAAAAAATATATACAAAAAACAGAGTCTTTGTTATGTTGTGATTTAATATGTGTTGTTATTATGTTGCTGTTGCTTGTGAAATGTGTTGATAATAATTATCATGTATAACACAAGTGATACAACACTAAAACAACGTCATATTAAGCCACAACATGACGTAAACTTATTTTTATTATTGTTTTATACGAATTTTTCACTTATTTTATTTTGCTCCTAGCTCCTATACTATAACGATTTCAGAGTTGCCCCCTTGGTAACATTATATTATGGTGCGTCTATGCTTACGAAGCGAACACGAGCGGCGCACGAGCGGAGCACGAGCCGATCCAAAATTCGTGTACTGTGGACGGACTTGGAGCCTCGAACGAGCGCGCTTCGAGCATTCGTTTCGTGCTCGACTGTGCTCCGCCCGTAGACAGAGAAAACTATAGACAAATTGCATACAAATTGATAGTATCTATCGCATTCACACAAGAAAAAGAGGGCGATACGGATAGACCACGTAAAAGAAAGAGATAGAACTACACAATTTTTTGTCTCGCACCGAGTGCCGGTTTTTCGATATTTAGGCTGAAACTATGTTCGAGGAGAGATCGTCGTAGGCTCGTGGCAGGCTCGTTGTGCGTCCACACTTGTCACGCGAGCAGAACGGTTCGACTCGTGCTCCGCTCGTGCGCCGCTCGTGCTCGCTTCGTAAGCATAGACGCACCATTATATTTCAATGTCAATCCATTGATATACATTTCATTCCTGTCGATTCTGGGTTTTTGGTCCATACATTTTTGGACATCTCCTTTGTCATTCGTTTTTTGTCATATGAACGGACACCGTAATCTTATATACATTTATGTTATGATATATTTCTTATTTCTTTATTCTGTATTAGATGCGACATATATTTTCCTTTTTTTTTCTCCGTCTTGCACTACCCTTTATTTCTGTTCAAACAATTTTTTATACTTTCCTCTATCATAAGGTTGACTGGAAGAGATCGCTATTAGCGATAAGTCCGCCTGTATTGTACCTACAGCTTTATTATGTAACATGTTTTCCTATGTTTTGTGCAATAAAGAGTATCTATCTATCTATCTTTGCTAAGACAAAAAAACGCTCTGTATGTCGTCTGCTCGTCCGTTTTCAGGTGGGGCGCGCGGGCGGCTTGGTGGGACGAACGGGAATGAACCGATTCGGGTACTTATGTACCTGCTTCTCAAATAGATAGGCTTGTTTTAAAATCTTGTGTTGTACCATCCAAAATGAACCATGGGCTTCCTGTTCGTGCACACATTGCTCCGCCAGATATACGTAGGAATCATGGGGTGGCGAACGAGTGGAAGTTTTGGCAAGAAATAAACGGAGAGCCGATGCCAATCCGTAGAACATTCGACGGTCTGCCCCCTCAGCGACTGCCTTCTAGATCCCTTATTTAGTATGCACCAGGAATATAACCTTCAAAGCCAGTGGCGTGCATCCTAGGAACGTTTCCAGCACGACCCGTGGTAGGGACTGATACCGGACCTTATTGTCAAACCGGTTTTGACAGTATTCGTGATGTGTGGCCGAGGACCACGGAAAATTTAACTACCACCCTTATAAATGGGGTCTCTGAGACGGGCCGGATTATGACTGTGGGGCTCCAATCCAAACAACGGTGCATATTGTTTAGGAATAGGGAATATTCTCGTCGTTATTCTGGTGGCATGCGTGAGCTCTATAACCTTACGCCGGCTGCCGTGGACTGGTTGCGGCCACTTGACATAGGCATCTGAGGATTCACGATCTATGAAACTTGTGATATTGTTGCTAATAACTTTCTTGGGACCCAGGCAGTACAAATAGAAAATATTAGCGTACTTATGGAAAGATGCCACAATCGAAATAAATCACTCAGATCATGCTTAAAAGAACTTTAAAAAAACACGTCATTAGTTCGCTCTACCTATATGGTGGTGTCAGTGGCGTGGCAAACGTGACCATTAAATGTTAGAAAATTGGTTAGAAAGAATAGGATACAATAATAATTATACTGAAGTAATACCTATAGTATCTGACGACATCACATTTATGTGTTGTCGTCCGAAAATGTAAAGGGTATCCGCCAAAATTGCCCCAGTCCCGGCGCAAAAGAATTGTATCTCAGATTTTAGATAATTATTAGTAGAAACAATATCAGGTGTCGCTATTTCCTGATTCGGTGGCTAACATGTTTTTTTTGCCCAGAGAAGTTTCTTAGGCGCTACATGCAAACATGACACTTTTTAGGAAAAACTTCATTTTACTGTACTAATTGACATTGAATTGGCAAAAAATTATAAAACACATGATATAAACACATTATCAAATATGTAATATAATGTTCCTATACATATGCCATATTTTGAAAAACTTCATTTTACTGTATTAATTCACTCATTAACAACACAAACGTGTAGGTAATTGCAAAAAATGAATATAATAGGTACATGTGCGTATAAAATACCGTTATACAATAAACACTTAAAAAAATGTTACTGGTTTTATTTATCATAATATATTTTTTGTATTTCTACATACATTACATTCGATATAAACATGTCCCTCAAACAACACAGAAACACAACATAACAACAATAAACTCAGTAACAACATTATGTACTAGGGTTATACATATTATGTGTGTTTTATTCATTTTTTGCCAATTCAATGTCAATTAGTACGGTCAACAGCACATCACGGTAAACACTTGCAGTTCGATTATAGCACTTATACCCCCGACATAAGAGCGGTACAAAGTCCAAAGTGTTACGTCTGACGTGCCTTTGACTGTACCATGGATTAGTACAGTCACATGAAGTTTTTCCTAAAAAGTGTCATGTTTGCATGTAGCGCCTATGAAACTTCTCTGGGCAAAATAACCATGTTAGCCACCGAATCAGGAAATAGTGACACTTGATATTGTTTCTACTAATAATTATCTAAAATCTGAGATACAATTCTTTTGCGCCGGGACTGGGCTTTTTTCCATGGGATTTGGCGGAAACCCTTTATTAAATTGATCTGACCCCCAATGTATCTTGAGAACTTGTGTTATGGGCAATAATGAAAGTAACGTAAAAAAGGTACCTAGGTACTATAAATAATATTTTAACGAAAAATTTGACACATAAATGTTTGTCCTGGGTGGGGTACGCCCTCACCACTCCTGGCATTTATGACAGGGTCACTACTAAATGCGCTATTGAATTATATCTATAAAATATGATCAATTATTCTCGTGTAATACCTATGTAAATTTCATTAAAGGCTATCAGCATTTCAAAACTACTTGCAACTTTAATTTATGGATCTATTTTTAAGCACTTGTAATTAGAAGGTAGCTGTTTGAAAGTTGATTTTCAAAATGACAGGACAGGTAAGTCTAAATGCCAATCTAGAATTTCAAAAGTTTTTGCCATTTGTGCAATGTCAGCAGATTTAATCTGGGAGCACGGCAGTGCCCCCGCCAAGACGAGCCATATAAACGGTCTTTCTAATTTTATGACTCAACTGGATCGTAGTTTTAAGTCAACCAACTAGTTTTTTAATCTTCTGGATGGAAATTGTAGTTTTTGAAATATCCTCCATTTTTTCAAAAACAAAAATCCATGGAAGAGAAATTAAAATCTTTTCCACGTAAAGTAGACTTTTAAAAAAAACAAATATTTACAGCGCGAAATACTTATGATCCCAGAAGCTTGATAAATATAGAGTCATTCATGGCTTTGTTATTAAAAGCTCTTTGCTAAGGTCGCTTCAATAAAGTAGAGCGTTAACAGAACACATCGTGAGGAAACCTGCACAGTCATAAAGAAATTCAAGATACAATTAGTTTAATTCTTTCCTTTGATAAGGGTTAGCGAGGCTCCAATGTTAGATAGACTTGCTAAATCATGGATCATAGTGCAAGCGAACCATGACTATACTACATATACCGAGACGAAACGCTCAAATTAGATTTGTTTTTCAAATAGTGTTTTTCAATAAGCGTGTCGACCTTTCATTTTCCACGTATGGTGCAGATTCGCCGCAGAGTTGAATGGGTACCTGCTTACAATCCTATCTTTAGCAGATACGAAACGCTGTTTTCACCGGTGAGTTATTATTTGCCTTCCTCAGGGCGAAGGGAATGCAATAATACTTTCTCCTCATATGGAAGGAGTTTTCTTGTGTTACGTTACTGGTATCACACAATTAGTGTAGTATCGTGAATCGATTGAATTTATTATTGAGAGAATTAGATTTCATTATGAGTATGAATTTTAATGCTTAAGAGTCAGGACATGCGTAAATTGCATAATATGCTAAGTTTGTTCTAATCAAAAGGTTTTTCCCGTTCGTCCTACCAAGATTTGTCCCACCACCAGTAGGACGAACGGGAATTCTTAATTTGAATTAACGTCGCTGAGCCACAGGACAGCAGTAAGGAAGTGCTTAGATTTTTCCAAATATTTCCTACCATTATTGATAATGGCACTATATGTAAATAGATACCACGTAGAAGATACTCATAGTTCTCACACATGCAATAATTATGGAACATCGTTTGAAATCGTTACCGTCTCAATTAGAGAAGTTTAAATGTACCTACCTATTTGAGATGTTCTGTGATAAGGCGTATAATAGCTCCAAGTTTAGATTATATCGGGCTGGTTGAAGCAATTACGTAGGTATGTACCATACTTATATATATTATACCTAAGTTATCGATAGCAATTTTTTAAGGTCACTCATTTGATTGTTTTAAGTGGGTCGAAATGGTACTTGGGCTTTCATGTTACAATTAAACGGCAAATACCTACATAGAAAACAATTTATTATGTGCCTGCGTATCCATCATTGATAAACAATTGAATCGTTTATCTCTTTTTATTTTTTACATGATGTTCTATCTAGAGAACCTTGCTGGAAGCTTTGTACCTTTATTTTTTTATGGTTTTACTTAAAATGATGTAGGATTAAAAAGAACCAGTAGCACGAAAAAATATCAAAAACTGCAAAATAATTCGAATGGGAATTCTACTAGTCCCGCTACCTAGTTTCAATTGAAATTATTTTTACTTTTGTCCATGCTATATCCCTGCTGAGATGTCAGAGATTTTTCCCAGTTTACCGATAGCTGGTTCAATTCAATGTGATCGATCACTTTATTTGTGGATAGCCTTCCGCCCGCGGTTTCACCCGCGCGTAACTTCTTTTTTCAAATATTCCCCCCTTTCCCCCTACATTTCCGGGATCAAAAGTACCCTATGTTCACCGGGGACAGTGTAGCTATCCAACAGTGAAAGAATTATTCAAATCGGTTCAGTAGTTTCGGAGCCTATTCGATTCAAACAAACAAACAAACATACAAACAATCAAATCTTTCCTCTTTATAATATTAGTATAGACAAATCATGTTTTAATACAGCTAATTAACATACTTGTATCTATAAACATGACAGAAACTAATTTAATTAGACAGAAAATTAAATCTATAAATACCGTATATTATTTACAAGCCAACTTTATTTAAGTAATTTAATGATCGTTATGTTAATGATCAATGTCTCTACCTTTCATCTCTATTTGTTTAAAATTTTATGTTATCGTGTGTTGTTAAATCAAGTTGTATCAATGAATATTTATATATTACTAGAATTTAGGATTCATTACGACTTTTAGATTAGGTTATGGTACATGTTGGATGTGTAGTATTTATGTCCTGAGAATGGTCGTCTCTATTTTCATAGGAGATACACAAGCCGACAAAATTCTAGGATTAAGAACGTTTCTCTATTGAAAGAAATCAAAGAACAGAATACAGATTGTATGGATAAGATAAGTAACTAAAGTGACAGCTTAAATACCGTCAGGTAGGTATTGCTAATATTATGTGTCCTTGAGCAAGTATATCGACAGTAAATAGAACTGTTAGCACATTTTGATTGATGACTTCGCGGTGGTGCCAGGATCGAGTGATTGTCTTTGTTACAATGTGTTTACCATTGTTACATTACAGATTAAAATAATATCATTCAAGATATGTCAGGCATAGCCTATGATATTGCCTTTTGGTTCGTTTGGTCTTTCGAAAGCAGGAAAAATACTAAAAATAATCTGTGAAAAATTTATAATTATACATCTGTAAATTCGCTTCTCTTAAAACAGCGAACGGCGATTCACTAAAATCCCAAAGTACCACAAACGTCATCTTTTCAAAATAAACACATTATTTAAACATATTAAATATCTCATAAGATTCTCTGAAAACTAATAACCAGAGCAAAAAATATATATAGTTTTTTTTTATTAAATTTCGTTTTAATTAGTTGCTGCAAAATAAACTTTTTTCTTTCCAAAATGACTTGACCTACATTTTTGTTTTATTAATTAATCTATTCTATGTCCAAACAGTGATAAACTATGCATACGTTTATTATAAAATAGCTTTACATGTTGTTCGTGGACAAAAGCAAACATATAATTACAAATAAAGTTACAACCTTCAGATAGTGTCTAATGTATATCATAATAATATGCTAATTAATTCCCACAAATTGAAATTATTTATGTGGTCCAAAAATCTTACAAAAACCTGCCAGAGGTAGGTAGGTATAAGACGGTCCCTTATAAATGCTTACTTACATAATAAAATTATATCAGTCTTATAGAAATCGATAGTAACTACGAACTTACCTTCATTTACATGAGATTTCTGGCCTAGGTACAGGGTATTATACAATACGAAAGTTTCGAAATCTGCTTAGTTATTCGAGCTCGATATGTAAATCGATACAATCCGAATTCAGTTCCGCTCTGATTGTTTGTGCAGGAACATGAACTCTTTTGAGGGTTGGGCTCATGTTTCCTATTTCTCTCTCGATATCGTGTGATTATATCGAATGAGGACAAAAAGATTCGATTGTGCGATGCCTGGGAACCGCGTTCAGTAGGTATTTAGTACACACGAGTAATAAGCACTCTTTACGTCAATGGAGGTACGTACTATTGTTGGAAGATACGTGCATACGATTTCAACGTATTGCATTACGTTGTTTTTTAGTTAAATGTTGCGCTCTCCGTCACACATTGGTATCGCAGAGGAGATAGGTACAAAACCTCATCACTAACGTTTTTAACCCAGATCAAATGTATGTCACCGTTAGGGCAGTTCTTTAAAGCTTTGCAGTACGAATCACGATTTATCAACGGCTGATTTAAAAAGATCACATTGAGAAATGTTAAAATGTAAATATTTTTCAGCACTCCTTTTTTATGTTATCATCTGAGGGGGTGGATTTTAGCTAGCCAGTCGGACTTTTCAAAAGTCCTATCACCATACAAACCCTAGACGGGATTCGAACTCACGACCTCCGAGCTACCTATATAACCTTTTACCACTGTTCCATGAAAGCGGTCTCAAATTATCTATAGCCAATCAAAAATAATGTTGTCATCTTATCCAAAACACATTTCTATTATATGTTTCGCTTAAAATTTATTTTACATAGGCCTATTATGCGTGCTTTTAGTTCTCTTTATGTTAGACCCATCCCATGTTCAGCTGACACCGATTGATTGATTGCATACTCATTTAAATTACCTACTACCCAGTTTTGCGTGCAGATGCGTTGACTGAACGTAAGATAGGAAATCAATTTAGCTGTATTGCCTATTAATTAGTTAGGCAATATTGGTGTTCCGTTACTCTATTTGTTACAAAGTATGTGGATATTTAATTTGAATTCCTTCCTGATCGTGTGTGTGTTGCTATCATTAAGAATTGTTTCGTCACGTCTTAGATTAGATTTATCATTGAATTAAATTAAATTAAATGGAATACTGCGCTATGGTTAAGAATTGGAGAGAACAAGAGATTTCGTTGGTACGGTCCCGGCATAATACAAACATTTCTATTCATGAATGTAACGTGGTAAGCAGTTAGACAATTCCAACAATGTTATCTATAAGACGATCTCTACTTCCCATAGTAGGTACACGCTTTGCCTAGGGTGGGATTACATTTCGCTATTAGCAAAAGGAAGAATTAAAATTTCCAACTCCTTTAATTCCCTCTGTATCATTGGATTCAGCCGTAGAGTCAATAGGTATAAAGGAACTAAACATTATTGAGCTTACTAGATAGCATACAATCAGAGTCCGATTGCTGACACACAACGGATAGCTTTTTCACTGGTGCACAGGACCAAAAAACTAACTTTAAAATCGCCAAATATATGAGATATTTCATGCTTGTTATAGAAATTTCACACTATTTAATTTAATATATTTATTTGCATACAAACAATTGTTCTATGCAGCGACCTTGACATTTCCGCCGACGAAAAAAAAATCGTGAAATACAAATCACGATCGGCAATCACGCACCTTGGTTATAATAAACGTTGTTCAACATAATACAGAGTCACGGCTTTTAGCGACCACGCCTTCGGGATCGACCACTTTTACTTTTGAGCCGCGAATAGCTGTCGTAGAGGGGCGAGTAAATTCGGTGCACGCGCTAGTTGCAGCTCCTCAGTACTTATCGAAAGCGTGCGGTCCGCTCGCGTTCCGATTCCCCGATCGGTCATAATCACGTGTTCACTGATTGCCGGTAGTCGATCACTGCGGCGCTTAGGATTTTCTACCGCAGCTTTACAGGTACATAAATAAACAATATAACAGTTTGTATTGATAAGTGGACTAAGTTTTACGTGACTCGGATTGTGATAGAAGTGTAACTATGTAACTATATCAATTTATTTCATTTTAGGACTGCTGTTTGTTTTTATTTGTTGCGTCTGTGAACTCTATATTGCACTTTTTTGTTAATTTCAATCTTAAAATTTAACTTAATCTTTCTTGATAATCTTACGTAAAAGTTGTTGTGTTACCGAATTTTCGCATAGGTAATAATTCGCGTAATACTTAATCGATTACGATATATTACTAATGCCTATTGTTAAATTTAAGTTTTCGATATATAGCCTTACCAGGAAAATAAAAAACCTGCTCTGGAGGTGCCACATTAGCTATGGTTATAGCAACACTTGGTTGCTATGGTTATACTCACAAATAACTCACAATATTCAATAGTAACAAGGCACGGTTGACAATAATTGGCATCACACTTTGACAGAATAATAATAAATGTTGCCACTTGAAGAAATTAGTTCCAATAGTTTTCCACAATATGGCGAGGTTTTTTATTTTATTGATCGGGCGGGCTATGTACATATAGTTACTGCATCAATATTCTTATTCTAGTTTTGAATTTTCTATTTACAGAACAGGCAAAGGATAACATATTTAAGTAAATTATACCTTGCTTAAATTTCAAATAAAACAACGTTCTCTTTTGTAAACAAGAGCATTATTAAATTAGAAGGTCGTTTAACCATGGTTTAACCTCAACACTTCCATTTATAAACTCCTCAACCAATTTTTATATCGTATTAATAGTAGCTTTAAAAAAATATGATGTCGATCCTAGTTTAATAAAAAAAAAACAACTGTGTTTTTAATAGTCGAATTAACAGTTCTTGTTCTTTTTTTGGTTAATGAAAAATATTTTATATAACATTATGTAATTCCATTAATCACACATTATTTTTTAATTTTAATAAACAATAACAGATATTTATAATAAATAATTGCAAGACTTTTGAATCATAATTTTTGATTGATTTTTCATTATTACTACAATGTATGATAGGACTAAGAATTAAACTGATTAAATGCGAGAACAAATAAAATAAGATTAAATACATATTTTACCATTCTATTGTAATAAGCAGGCTTGTCAAATCTAGGATCATATTCGAAGCGGACCCTGGGCTCCATACTGGATGCAATCGGGAATACGCTAGGATGATGATAATGACATATTTTAACGTCTCAACGGTCTAGTGGGTCAGGTATTGGGCCGTGATCTCAGGGTCCTGGGTTCAAAGTCAGGCAATTTGTTTTAGAATTTTCGAACGCAGCTCGGATTTGTTATCAAAAAACCTCTTTGGACAAATGTGGTGATTAAGCCAATATACATTATTGTTTTTTTAATCTACCTAGTTCAGTTGGTAGACAGGCACGCAGCCCACCTGAGGGTAAGTGGCCACTGCGGCCTATACCATTGAGGGACGCTTCACCTGGTAGCGTCGCTCAATGCACTTGAGCGGCGCTGCCAGGTGCCAGACTGTAGGCTCATCTGATCTTCGAGCCTCTGATTTCAAGTGTACTGGCTCCCACATTAATTTTGCCGGAATACAGCCAGAGATGTTATGGCGATGACTTGATTTTATGATGGAGGCCTTTGCTCTGCAGTAGGGCATGAAACAGATAATTTACCTTACTTAGATACATATTTTTTACCGATCTGGTAAAACTGAACTTGGTTCTTACTCCAAATTAGAAAACTAAATGTTATAAGTCCAGTTATTATTATATTATTTATTATTTCAGTTAATTTTACAAGTGGTAGAGCCATGCTGTTTTACAATACGAATGGGCCGGCTCGTCCGGGGAAGTACCACCCTCTCACATAACAGCATCAGCAGCGTGAAATAATAGTGACTACTATTGTGTTTCGTCTGGTTTGTGAGAGTGCCGGAGGCCCATACCCCCCAATGATAGCGGCTTTGCAAAAAGATGAACCCCAGGGGGGTACCATCATGCATCGTGTGAAACGAGCGTTCTCTTTCTTAAAAGGCCGGCAACGCATCAGCGATTCCTCTGGTGTTGCAGATGTCCGCGGCGGTGATTGCTTACCATCCGGCGACCCGCAGGCTCGTTTGCCGACTCTGGCATAAAAAAATATTGGACAAGTTGTCAATAGCTTTGATAAAAGAAACAGTTTCATACAGTTCTAAGAATATGCTAAGTAACTTCTTTAACTCACTTATTGAATTGTTGACAATAGCAAAGTGCCAACAAATGTCTTTTACTTAATTTCCTCTATTATAAAATTAGGTCTGCCCAAGGTTCACGAGATGAGACTTTATGAAATTAGATGCGTAATTTCTTAGAGTACCCTTGAGACATGGAGGCAAGCATTGTTTGAAAATATTAAAAAATCCCGCTGTAATTGGGTAATACCTATCATCCGAGTTAAACAATAGTCATTGTGTGGTAAATTGTACCGTTATGTGTTTACAAACAAGCTGAACAATCACTTTACAAATGAAGGGGAAGTTGTTTCATAGATCACTGGTTATTAACACGTCTATTTCTATTAAATACCGTCAAATGTTTGCGTTATGAGCGGGTCTTGTTTCGCTAATTCGCGGTTCAGCCTACCGTGAACGAATCTAAACAGACTACCTACGAACAATAAACTTGTTTTACTTTAGGTACCAACGCAGAATCCTGTTTAGAAATGTTGTATCCCTTTCCTTTATTACCATAGCAGATCGGTTTTACCACATTAACTAGAACATTTGATATAGTAGAACCTCTCCACTCCATTGTTTTACTTCCTATTTTATACATAAATTCTGAATTTCCAAGCGTGCCTATGTTATTCGTCCTTCTGTGTAACAATGAAAAATATTTATTTGACTCCTTGCAATAACGGAAGGAATGTAACGATATTTTTTGTTTTAATTTGCAAAATTAAATCATATTTTATGCAAATTAATGGCTCTATTTAATTTGTCTAATAATAAGGCTAAGTAATTATTGCGTAAACTATGAATAACTTAAAATCGCAAACAAAATGTTTAGGTAGTTTAGGTACCCATTCTAGCAATTAAGTTTGATTTATTATTTCAAACTATACCTACTAACATTTACAAATATTAGGTAAACATTTCATAAAGTAAATAAATATAAAATAAAAGTTACTTAAATATCTATACTTAAGTTCTTAATTCGATATTATTCTTATTTTATGGCTAGCTGAATAATAAGTATGCTACATACATGGTTAGTTTTATAATTTGTGTTGTGACCGATCCACACAGAAAATAGGTACCCTACTAAGTAGAGTTAAAGCGTTGTGTTTTCATAGAAAATCATTTCTGTAAATCAAGCAGGAGCATTACCTACTAACTTCGTAAATATGAAAAGTATGTGAAATATTCTGTATGTCCATTATACTTCTTTAAATCTTAGTAGCTTTTCCAGTAAATGCACAAGAATATTGTTTAGTCAATAACTCTACTTTTCATTTGCTCTGTGGTATGTAGGAATAACCTTTTTTAATGATAGATTTAGTATATTAGTAACAAAGTATTGCAAGTTTATTCTAAATGTAATGCTTACTAATATGCACAGGCCAAACCGGTTGAATTAAACATCACAGAGAAAGCTATGGACATCGAATACACCAAACAAAATAAAGTTTTGCGGAGTTTGACGAAATCGTTTCTTTTACACAATACATATTTTAAGGCTGTTATCTTATCTCATTTAAAGAAAATCTGCTAGTGGCTTCCTTCCATCACTTCAAAAATTACAAAAGAATACTTTCTCTTGTTTATAATGGAGATCACGAGAAAAATTGCAGAAGGATCACTATAATCAGGCTGTGTCTTCCAAAACGAGAAAATTCTAGGAGGATAAGTCTAAGATATTTTGTTTTGAATACCTATTTGTTTAAAGTGATGACGTCCTCAAGATAAAGAAAAATAAATAGTTCGTAATTAATTTACTGAATGTACTTTCTTCGAATTTAAAATGTCTGCCGGTTGCATCTTCAAGAAAACTCGTTACGCTACGCGTACCAATGTAGTGTTGTCTCATCTAATTAAAGGTTGTCGACATCGAACTAACTAGCCTAAGTTCCGTTCAATGCAATCGATATTTCCCATCACTTGTTATGACATTGTTCTACATAGATAGTGTTATTGTATTGCAGTTTAGGTGGGAAGTGTTTGTTTCTATAAGAAGTAACATAATACATGTATGGGTACCATGAAACTATTCAATTCAACCTACGACAATTTTAATTCGGAGGTTGCTCTCATAGATGATTCTGCAATGAGTTATTGTTTGAGCGTCAATTGATGGTAGATAAAATAATCTTGAAACACTTATGACATATTATAAATCCCTTCCTAATATTGTTTGCCAACACCATAAAAGTCATTGGGCAATCATGACTCACCCAGGAGACGGGAAATTAGCCGTTTCCTGGTAGTACCCCAGCTAAGTAGAGACTAGCAGATCAGGAGTGCGGGGGCAACCTAATCTGCTTTGCATAGCCTTGCCACACCGCCAAGCGACCTAGTTCACCCTAGATCAGGGACGCTTACCAACAGGGCCGTGCAATGAACCTTCAAATCTACTCTACCCTCTTCGATCCCCAAGACCCTGCCTGTCATGGGGATACGAAGCAAAAACGCTGTCCCCGCGTCAAAAAAATATGTCTTAGTTTTCGCTCATCGTGGAAATATTTTTTAATTAAGCGCTGATGTCAGCGCTTTCGTGGTCGCGGATTTTTAAACATTCTAAAATAACAGTTTTTTTTTAATAAATGTCCTTTCACTATCGAAAGAGAGACTGTTAACAAATGAAGGATCGGATCCGGTCAAATAAAATACATGCGTGCATTTACTGTATGCATGTATTTTGAATATTAGTATATTGAACTATTATTGTCCCCATGAATGTAATTAAGACGAAGCCATTGTTGCAAGTTAATTACTTAAACACAGGTGTGACTAACGAACAATACAGGCCTAAGAATGTTGTTAGCAAATTTACAACAACTATTTGGTTCCCAGGAGACTATTGAAATAGCTGACTAGAAAAAGTTGGGTTACCTAATTCTGCCCATTTCAAACTAGGCAGTAGTGAGTAAGAGTAGTAATTGGAATACGAGTTTACTCCGTTTCCACATAAAATATATTAGTTCTAATGTACCGTTTCTCTACAGCATTAATCACCATCCTGTCGCAGTTCACTGCTGGACATAGGCATCTCCCACCGCTCGCCACTTTTGCTCGATCCTCAGCTGGCCGGAGGGCTTCCTGCCCTAAGTTTACCGAAACACGGTCTCCACTCTAGAACCCGTTTACCCCAATGATAATCGATTCTACGGCTGATATAGCCAGCCAATTGTCACTTCAGCTTGCTAATCCGGCGAGATGTTATGTCGATGACTCTGGTTCTCTGCCGGATCACCTCATTTCGGATTTAACTACATTGCATTAGAAAAAAGTTAAAAGAGGTATATGGTTAACAAGTCTTATGAAATACCTTAAAACAAAATAATAATATAATGAAGGTACGAATCCATAACTATTAAATTAAAGATTTGTATCCGTGAGAACGTATTTCATAGTCCAATCGTTGGCGTAGCTTAGTCAGTAGCTGTGACCTGATTACAGTTTCCCTTCATTGACAATAATCGATGTATAGTGTCTACAACCTTCAGTGTCGCATTAAAACGCAATTATCCTCTCTATTTTCCATTAAATCATTGAGGACCTAAGCGCAATCATCAAATAAAAAGTAATGCAAGTACTTTATAAAATTTAAAAATTAGGAAACGCAAATCTTAATTGTTTCATGGACATGTAACTCTCGATTTCATTCAGGTAGTAATAAATTGCCATTAATGTATTAAGAACAGTTATTCACCTAATATATCATGTTATAGTTATGAGATATTATCACTAAATGTTAGTTTCAAAACTTGAGGACAGGCTTATACATAATTTACAAATTGGTTTGAACACTTAAGATACGATCTACCGAGACATTTAAAAATATTGTATAAACATTGATAATTGGCTTGTTAACATATGTATTATACATGTCAACAAAGAGTGATTGTTGTAAATATTTACGAGTACTGGGCAAATTATGATTGATAGACATTGCCATTGTCCGTCGTGCGAACGCCCGCCCTCTAAATTGTAGAGTTACGCATAATACTCGTAGTAGCTTTTGTTTCATTGACAAAAGAATAAAATTAAATAGTACTATTAGTTACAAGTAATTAAAGTTGAAAGATAACCCTGAAATAATAACGCTATTTTTTTTTTATTTATTTATTTATTGGGACAACTTCAATTTATTAATAGTTCTAAAAAAGAAAATGAAAAGTATATTTTCCAAATTAAATTACTTAACTACGTAAAAGAGGAACCACACGCATTAAGACCTAGGGCCTTTGCGTCTTCGAGCCAAGTTTTAATGTCGTTGACTCTTCGCATATTGACCATCATTCACTCCTGGTCATTGATACTCGTATGTGCTACCTACATTGTAAACAACATTTCGGCATCCGGAAAAAATATCTTAACTGAATTGTACACTATTTTTACATCAGCAAACCGGAACAACCAATAAGTTTTACATGAGATGCAGTATTACCGAGCCACTGGCTCTCCTTGCGCAACAAAAACAGTGTCAGTGTCTGATTCGCGCATTTTAAATCATTTTTAGCAAAAATACTTGTGAAGTTTTTGTATTACGCGAGCAACGAATTTAAATACCCGTTGTACGCGAGTTATGTATGTATTTCAACAGTGAGAGACTTTTTTCGGACTCATATGTTTAGTATTTCTTGGGTGAATTATTACAAAAGAAAAATCCCGATTCGAATGCGCGATTTAGTCTTATAATTTGGTTTGTAATTAATAAAGATACGAATTCATTATTTTTTCTAGATAAATTATGATGTAACTGTTTGTAATATTTTATAGTAACTATTTTATTTGTCGCAATTATACATATATATAACACATGAATTTAATCTCTATAACAAGCTTAATGAGGGATAAAATACACACCGACTTTCTTAGTCATTTAGTGGAGTGTTTTGCCATTACTTTCTCCGTTTTCACTCACTGATTAAGAATTAACTAGCGTGTAGGTTTTACCTCACGATGGTGATAAAAAATCTGCATTAAAATTTCTTAAATCCAGCAACTTCTCGTGTGAGATTGTGTCGGTTTTAACGGTCATCTATGAATTGAATGTAGATAATTATTCAAACGATAAATTAATAAATAGAACAAATTCCTTTGATCAAGCGACCTCGCTGCTTCATATTGTAGGGCTTTAAGCTGCATAATATTACAAAACAATGCTCAGGCGTTGCCTACATAATAAATTATGAATCAATGCACATTAATTCTTGATTTGTTTTGGTCAATTGTTCTCATCAGTCGCTTTTATGTTTCAATTATATTATATTATATTAAAGTTTATGAATCTTAATCGATTTTTAAGAATTGATAGTCTATTAATTTAATTCGCTGGTCCTAGAGCTACCTTTGTTTTGTATTAGGTAGGAAGTGGTTGGAGGTGAAGCGTTTTAATCTTACTAATATTATAAAGGCGAAAGTTTGTGAGTATGTTTGTTACTCTTTCACACAAAAACTACTGGATAGATTTTAATGAAACTTTACAATATTATAGCTCATACATCAGAATAACACATAGGCTACATTTTATTAAGATTTTGTGTGAATTGTCTAAAATATGACGATTTTAATAGTTAAAGGTCGTAAATAAACACATTTTTTTGCGCTTACATTGCCAACGCTGGCTGAACCCTTCGAGATAGATCAAAATAATGTACTAAAATATTGTACACCTCAAAAAGGTTTACAAAAAAGTTCGCGATGGTATATGTCTATCTCTTAGGGATAACCCACAATAACCATTTTTTATGCTTTACTAACGAGAAAATAATGGCTTATTTACGAAAAAGCGGTTTTAAGCAATACATTATTAATCCTTACCTAAATAAGTACCTTAAATAAATTGTGCATGTAATATAGATCAAAATGGCCCTTTACAGCATGTAATTTAAATGAATATTTTCGAAGATATTGCAGATTTAAAATGCATGGGCATAGCGGTTGCGGCGGTACCGATCGCGACCGGCCGTGGGGCGGATTGATGAACAAATTTTGTTACTCTTTCACGTAAAAACTACTGTATTGATTTTAATGAAAGTTTACAATAATATAGCTTAGGCTAGAATTTACAAAGATTTTGTGTAAATTGTCTAAAATATGACCATTTTAATTTAATAGTTACGCGTTGTGCACGATACGCGGTGGCGGGCGAACCGGGCGGGGGGGCGGGGCAAGTTATCCCGTAGAATTCCTAAACTCTTTAGAGTGGTCCGGGGTGCCATCACACAAGTTGGTATTTAAAGGTAGGTGTACCCATTTTGTTAATGCGTAACCTGGACGCGCCAAGATTATGGAACGGTACTCGGTTGCGAGTTACCGAACTAGGAAGGCACATTGTGAAAGCCACAATTTTAACTGGAGAAGCTAAGGGAGACAATGTTCTTATACCGCGCATCCCAATTATACCCAACAACTTGCCATTCAATTTTAAACGCCTGCAGTTCCCATTGAAAGTCGCATTTTCAATGACGATAAACAAATCGCAGGGTCAG
The DNA here is from genome assembly GCA_949319885.1 of Mecyna flavalis. Lineage (NCBI taxonomy): Eukaryota > Metazoa > Arthropoda > Insecta > Lepidoptera > Crambidae > Mecyna > Mecyna flavalis. The sequence continues at coordinate 8,715,341 of OX439435.1, read as the reverse complement.
ACCTTGAAGGTAGCAGGCATACATTTGGGCTCGCCATGTTTTTCTCACGGTCAGCTCTATGTGGCTTGCATACGTGTTTCCAAAGCGAAAAATCTACATGTTTATGCTGAAGGAAAAAAATCTTTTAATATAGTTTATAGGAGCATACTGCAATAGCTACCTTAAGCCTATGATTAGGGCTCCGCAGTGCAAAATCCAATCATTCGCTGAAGAACACCAGAGGGGTAGCAGAGGAGTACGCGAGTTGATGTTCGAAACCGTAAAACCTCTTAGGCTACTAAAAGGTAGTCCACGCGGACGAAGTCGCGGGCAGAAGCTAGTTAATTAAAATAACGTCACCATAACAACGGAATATTTATCATATCTATGTGTACAGTGAGTCAGTGAATGTCAAACTGCAACCAATTTTCAGATTAATTTCCATCGCATAGAGGTCTATTTCAATTAAGACTTTTTGACAGATTTGTAAAGGTTGATCAGTGGCTCACTGTACACCGTTGATAAGCCAGAATTAAAATATTTGTCTTTATACAGCAATTTTAATTTATTCATGCTATGAAGCCAGGCTAGCTGAACGATTTCATGTAGTAAGTAGGTGTCGATTTCGTTAACTCTATAAGTCATTTAACTTCACCTTGATTGAGACCTTGAAAGGTCGATTACTTTACCAATAACTTTGATCGGTCATGTAATTTTTTGCGCGATCTAAATTTGTGACATAGGCCTTCCATTCTACCAATTATTTTTTTGTGACCGCGCCAATCGTTCGACAATAAATAATTAATCTTATGAAACAATCATTCTGAATAAAAAGTTTATAATTAGCCAGTAGGCTTTTATAATATAATTGACGATAAGGGGTTCTAGAAAATTATGCATTAATGAACGTAAGAAATCAAAATTTATGTTACGGCATAATTTATTCTGTTTTATAAGAAGAATAATAATTAAATCAATTCATATTCCTGCATTCAATTGAAAGCTGTAAAAATGCCGCCAAAGAAGATTATTGTAATAATAAACTTAGCATGGATTGCAAAACCATGAGTCAATAATAAACACGTTAAATAATTTTAGATGTAAACGCACTCATAAAAACTGTTCCGTCTCGCATACTGTGTTTTAACTAGTACTGAGTTTTTGTTCAAATAACTACCTTGAAACCTCACCTTTCTATGCATTGTATTAAATAAATATTCGATTTGCAATAGTCTATAATATCACGTCGTATCACGTTTCTCTATTGTCCATTAGACTTATGTGCTATACCATATGGGTCCATCTAAGTAAATTTGTTACTTATACTTTTACTCAAGCCTTAATTGTAGCTTTTGCTTGTCGTATGACTAGGTAAATGCCACTCGGCCTTCAAATTGCAGTGAGTGTCTGTCAATTTGATCCTGATTCTGTCTGACCTTTGATTTGTTTTAAGGCGATCTAGGAAAGAATTTGACTACATTCTATTTGAATATTGATACTTTTATGAGATCAATAAATCTAAGCCCGATTAATGAAGGCTTTAATTATTTCTTTTATACATGTTGAGGGTGTGGTTGACAGTTCCTTGTTTATAACTTGTATGCATAATAATCAAATAATTTATTAGTATGAGTGAAAGTTCATTGACTAGACATGTTTATTGACTAGAATGTGTATAGTTTTAAAGAAGTTTTCCGTATGGTTTTACAGCCATAATTACCTTTATTTTTGAGTGCAGAAGTTCTTTATAAATATAAATAAACCTATACAGGTTCCCCAGTCTAGGGGAGCAAATAAGGTTGTGGCAGAGTCGCCTCCCAGCTGCGCTCTACAGATTGGGTGCAGCGTGCTTCAGGGCTAGTTAAAAACGTCCCTGTTGCCCAGTGGCGGGGCAAGACCAAATTTTGATGTGGGCAAGATATATTTTGCGAGGCCCCCTGATGGATGACACAAGAGGATGGATTTATTTTTATTTCTAAGTTCTCATACAATGAAACGCAACACTTATTCTCACATCGAAATCTGTTGGAAATACACTCACCGGCAATGAAACTTGACAACTGGGCTTTTTTCATACAAACATGGTCATTTTAGCGTCTCATAGATAGAAAACTAATTTGCAGCTGTGCAATGATTATTACGTCAATGGAGAGGCCAAACGCCCAATTTTTGAATCACAGTTTCAAAAATTGCCAAAAACCGCTCAATTTTCGCTGCGCTAAAGTGACCATGTTTGTATGAAAAAAGCCCAGTTGCCAAGTTTCATTGCCGGTGAGTATACATTAAAATATTAGGCACATACGTCGCGCGTCGTCGCATGATTGCATGACTGCATGTGCTTAGAAGCGCGAACATAGATGGAGCAAACAGAATGGGAAATCCCCAGCTAGTTTCGTCAATGAATGCTCACAAGGGGAGTGTGGATGGAAAAGTCGAAAGCAGAAACTTTGACTTAGGAACTTCGTTTGGACTAGTTAATAGATAAACATACTAAAAGTCCTTACCCCTCCGAGGTGAGCCCGAGGTGGGGTGGGGCACAAAGAAGGTCCCGTTGTTTGGTTTTTTGCTAACTTCTCGAAAACGGTGTTTCGTACGAAATTTTACTGTACTACATAATAGAAGCTAATTAAATTCTCTACAACTTTGTCTTCTACACTTTGTATCTTTCTCCAATCATTGCCTACTAGCTATGAGCTTCTAAAAGTGGTCGATTTTGAAAAATGTGTTCTACACTCTTACATTTTCTGGCATATATTTGTTCTCAGCTGCTACCGTAGATTTCAAGATTCATAACTAACAAAAAAAATATTCCTCCTATGCATGAATAAATGGATTACTTAACCACTCGCCTCCTCTTTGGGCATGACGGGCCTGGTTGTGGTTCCTTAACTTTTGCCTCTTCTTTCTTGTCACCGGTCAAATCGTTAGCAGATGATCGAACGTAAGCTACTACTTCTGCTTCATCATCCCCATCATCGTTGTCCTCCAACATGAAAATGCTATTCGTGCAGCTTCCGTTGCAATTGTGGCAAATGGTAGAGCACAGCATAGAATGGAAGCCTTCCTACACCCACATCTAGCACTACTACAATCAGTAGTGCACCGGCAAAATATCAGCTTCAATATTTCTTTCGGTGCAGCTGGTTCTTTAGTTGGAACAGGAACCAAGAGGTTGCTTTCATTCCGTTTCCATCCCCATAGTTCAGGACAAAGGTCTTGTCCAAGCCAAGCTTGTACCTGATGGTTCGGAAAGAGTGCTCCAACGCTGCTCCCTCAGTTGGTGGAAGGGAGGAAATGTCTGGTTTGGACATTTGATACTGACTGGATGGTTTCGCTCCATACAACCTTAAAAAGCATAAGTTTCCATTTTTTCTTATGTCAGCATGCGATGAAGTGGGGTTCGAAAACACCTCTGCGGCTTGACGGATCTCAGGTTTTTTCAAGTACAGTTTACAAAAACCAACTTTGCTTCTCCGAACTGCAGCAGAAGTGGTGTCGCATCCTGTGAGGGCGTGTAGAAATAATATGTCTTTCAGGCCTAGCTGTTGCAATTCCTGACTTGAATAATAGCTGGTAGGTACTTTACCTCTACTAGGCTTGACAAAGATAATATCATGGTCAGGTGGAGTCCTTGCTAAAAGCAGAACTACCAAGTCAACATCTTTTCCAATGATCGTTTTGTCATTTGGCACTTGCCCTGATACTGCAGCCCGCAATTCTGTAATGGAGAACTGACAGTCACTGTTAGTCTCCATGTGCTTATAAATTTCATTCATGGCTCTAGTTACGTAATCTGCAGTGACATCCGAGCGGTCTGAGTCCTCCAAAGAAAAAAAACACACTTTTGAAAATTGACTACTTTTAGAAGCTCATAGCTAGGCAACGATTGGCGATAGGATAGATACAAAGTGCAAAAGACAAAGTTGTAGCGAATTTAATTAGCTTTTGTTATGTAGTACAACAAAACTTCGTACAAAGCACCGTTTTCGAGAAGTAAGCAAAAAACATGTGCCCCCTCCCCTCGGGCTCACCTCGGAGCTCACGTCGGGTAAGGACTTTTAGTATGTTTATCTCCTAACTAGTCCAAACAAAGTTTCTAAGTCAAAGTTTCTGCTTTCGACTTTTCTATCCACACTCCCCTTGTGAGCATTCATTGACCAAACTAGCTGGGGATTTCCATTCTGTTTGCCCCATCTATTTTCGCGCTTCTAAGCACATGCAGTCATGCAATCATGCGACGACGCATGTGCCTAATATTTTAATGTATACTCACCGGCAATGAAACTTGGCAACTGGGCTTTTTTCATACAAAATCGTCCCAATCGGGGGTGAAGGGGAAACCGGGGGAGTTTAGTGGGTAGTGGACGCTTCGAAGTCTCGAGTCCCACACACGGCCGCAGGTCTAGCTAGCCTGCGGTTATGGTGCATAAACGCATTCTCCTCCGAAAAAAAAGGCTAAGCTGGCGAAGCAAGGATTTCCCGCGTCATTCACCACCCGAAACGCCAGCAAATGTTGCCAGATTAGATTTTTTTTAAACGAATGTGGTAGGTTAGTATTGCCAGATACTTGCTAGCCGGTTTTTTTATTATTTATTGCTAGATGCTAGATTTGCGTTCACGGGCTTTCGAGGCGCGAGGCCCCTTGGACCGCGAGGCCGTGGGCGGTGGCCCACGTCGCCCACGCCTTCCGCCGCCTCTGCTGTTGCCTCGTGGCATTCGACAGGGTGAGTTCGTTGCTCCCCTAACATTTCCCGTTTGTGGATTTTCCCACATTACCCATACTTTCCTCATATGTTTCCCTATAATATACTTTAATTTCTCAAATTGTGTTCTCAGTGTTTATCAAATTAATTCTTATAATATTAATGTATTAACTTGTACGGATTATATCTGCGCCTACTCTAATTGTAAATACTTAAGTGGTTGTCAGCGAACTTAAATGATTTAAGTTCGCTGGTGGTTGTAAATATTATAATTTAGAAGTTTTTAGACAGAACAATATTTTATTTTTTAATTGTACCTAAGATTAAATCAGTCCGCAATTAGCTCAAGGAATAAGAAGTGCATGACGTCTTATTATGAGAATCTATTAATATTGAGTGTTCGATTCTCGAAAATGAGAGAATAACAAGGGCTCATGAATATAGTAGTTACATCTGACTATGCTCCGTAAATTACCCGAAGTGCAGCATAATGCAGATACGTACATCTGTTTGGAACAATTCAAGCAAAATGAATCAAGTTGTTGACGGGTTGAGTGGCGTGGTGACACGGAAATTGCAACAAATGCATGTAGGTACATTGTGTTCGAAGTAAAGGCCGCACTCATTGTGAAGAAATTACGAATGTGCACCACATTCGATCGACATTAGGGTTGAACAATTCTGTTTTTTTTTCTTTTTTTATATAGGTACTAGGTCAGTTGGCAGACAGGCACGCAGCCCACCTGATGGTAAGCGGTCACTGCGGCCTTTTTTTTTCTCTGTCTGACAGAGCGAGAGTTGATTGAGATGTCTACGGAGAGAATGAAGAGTAATAAATTGTTGGTTAAGTACATGTTAATTAGATTGCCATTCGCGAATGGATAGGAAGATTCCATCAAGCGACACTTTACTAGCGTCGGCGTCGCTCAATGTGCTGCCAGTCTGTAGACATCTGATCTTCGAACCTCAGATTTCAAGTGTACTGGCTCCCACATTAATATTGCCGCAACACAGCCAGTTATGTATCTCTGGAATATCTCTGGACAGATATAGTCAGGGTTTGATATCTATAAGTACACATAAAATATTAAATCGACTAGGTAATCGGCAATACACTGACTCTATACTACAGAGTTAAGTCATTTAAAAATGGTATTGAGTTTAGTAAGATGAGGTTTTAGGAATGTTAATCATTTTAGTTTAAACTTTTATGTTTAAAGCAAAAAGTGCGTTAGGAAAATAAAAAAATTGGAAGATGTAAATATGCTAGTAAAATAAGCGAAGCGCAAGTGCAAAGCAAGTACAAACAAACCAATAAAATAAATAAACGAAAATTCAATTGTATCTCTATAAAGTTACAACTCACTAAATTAAACTAATAAACGACTACGTAAACAAATTATGTAGATAAACATTAAACAGTAGGAATTTGATTAGTTGATCAACTTATTCGTTCTTACATATAATGTTGTTAGATAATTTATGAATGGACTATATACAATTTTCAAACGCATTATTCTTCACAATGTTAAGGTTAAACAATTGGATTTATATAACGTTCTTCATTATAATAACAAAAGTTTATTGTGTAAGTGTGAAATGTCTCAATTGTTTCGTAGAAGTATCACCAAGTAGAAATGCCTATTAAGTCAGCTTAGATAATTGTACCGTCCTTGAATTGTGAGTAAAAGTCGGTCAAGAACCTCGGTAGGTCATTATCGAACTGTTTTACGGCGCGCATCTTCAGTTTTTTGAGGTAGAAGAAATATTTTAGTACTTATACCTAATAAGTTTTTTTTTTCATTTAAATATTTTGGGTATGCAGAATAGGTATAAATAGGTATCCTTGATTGTGATATATTATGTTGAAAAATTTCTATGAGTTTTACAATTGCACTAAAAATACGGGCAATATTCCTATCGTGAAAATATAATAATTTCCACCAAACCACAGACATAATGATACTTTATTACGTATACATAGGTAACCGTTGTATGTTTCAATTTCCGAACAAGTCAACTTTATTACTCGAAAAACATATCCCTAATGCTGATACAAATGGGTAAAAAAGTATAACCAACTATTAGGCGTAAATACTATTTAAGCTGCTGTCCCGTCAAAATCGAGAAAACAATTTAAATGTAATTTTTTCCTTTGCAGAAAAGAAATCGGAATGGTAACGCGGATCATCGCCCTCTGTGCTTGTCTCGCGGTAGCGAGTGCGAGTCTAGAGGTTGTAAATCAATGGAACCTCATGCAATTCGATTTTCCTCCGGATCCGGTACTCCTGGAGAAGTTCCAACCGGAGAATACGGTCCCCACCGGTCTGGAGATCGGGTGGGACAAGATATACTTGGGTATACCTCGATTGAGAGCAGGAGTGCCAGCAACCTTGGCGTGGGTGCCCAGAAGTTTACCTCCGGGCGTTAGTCCAGTTTTGCAGGTAAATAAAATGAGTATTTTAATAAACAAAACCACTTTGTGCCCTAGTAGTAGGTAGGTAGGTATTTATGAGGGAGAGACTGAAAATTATCCTTTTAGACCTATTTAGAAACAGACTTGCGTTAAAGTATAATATTAATTTAGTGAGTACCTAGTAGTATGTAATGTAGAGCTAATGATAAAGCGAAACACCAACCGGTACCTTTGGTATTTTCATAAGCACTAAATATTGATTTACGGATACTCGAGTTTACTTACCAATATTTCCTTTATCGTATAATTAGTCTAAACATAGGTATAATTAATTTTATAGACCATGTTTTCCGTTAATTCATTCGAGTCCTTTGCCACAATTAATTTCTTAACGCCGGGAATTGCTTTTATAAATAACTGAGGTTCCAGGTACACTTGGGTAACGTAAGTAGGTACTGAAGTACACTTGAATTAAATAAATTCGATAATCATAGGAGCAGTATGACCGGAAATTGAGCGATGCTTCCTATTGGAGTATCCTCCAATGGAATAGGCAGCAGTGTCTATTCACCGTCAGGGCGGCTGCGTGCAAGTCTATCAAGTATAAAAAGTAAAAAAACATGTATTTTAAAGTTTATAAAAAAGTTTATCTTGGCGGGTGTAATATGCGAGGGAAACTGACACCACGTGTGGCTGTCGTAAACGCCACCAACCTGTCAGCACTTAATTACTTAAGTAAATGTATCAGGATTATTTACATAATTAAAATCTGTTAGAACGGCTAGCCCATAATTACTGTAAGAAGTTGTCACTTGTCGGTTTAAATACACATACTTTGTATCAAAGTACCCAATTGAATTAAATATCCATATACATATATGATTCGCCACCTGTCAAGCCTAATGTTTGCGGTCTAAAACAAGCATCTTAAACGCCTATCGATCTAGAATCAAATACATATAGATTCTAGCGTTTAAGACATTTCGCGGTTAAGGCTTGGACGGACGACGTTAAATAAGAAATTCAGGACATAAACCCAGCAGGTTAAATTATGTATTTAGAACGAGGCCCTATTTAGCGTTCAAACTGACTTTGCAAGTCACTTGAATTACTATGCAAAAAATAACTATGGAGACAGATAAATGTTTTTGCACGGCTTCAATTTAAGTAGTTTATTCGATATCTAAAGCTTTGGCTATGTAATTCTAAGTGTTCTAAAGGCTCCCATAAACAAAATTTAATAGCCGGGTTTCCTGAGGAATAAATCACTGTCAATCTGACTATTTAGGATCAAATTGCGTGGAGAATGTTTGTAAACAAAACATATATTTCCTGTTATTGTGTCACCAATAAGTCCCTTGAGAAAACGAGATCGAAAATGGCGTATCTACCCAATATTAAAATATTATTAGCTGTGAATGTTCTTTGCATTGCAATTTCAAAAACAAGTGAATTTGAATCTAAAGTAGTAAGAGTAAGTTAGAGTTAAACAAAGGATGATACAATTTGTTCACCATCTGAAAATGTACATACACAGTTTACAGTATTTCAGATGGTTTATTTTTCACTCGGTATTAACTATATTTCTTTACCTGTATATGCGCGGCAGCTTCACTTAAAAAAAATGCCTATTTACTATTAGTATGCAGACATCGATTATGATTATAACACTATAATAGCACTATCATGCATGAAAAGTGTTGTTTAATCCTTTCCCCGCCACGCTTTTTTCCGAAAATGGTGCCCCACACGCCACGACCATTAAAAAAAAAATTCCAAATAAATATTAGGTTAAACTCAACTCATTCAGGCAAGTAAAAATACAACGTTTCTTGATCATGTTTTTTTGTCTGATATATCAGACATTGGCGTGGTGGGCACGAAAATGGTTTGTCTGATATATCAGACATTGGCGTTGAAAGGGTTAACAAATAATAATTACCAACGACAAGCATACATTGTTTACTACAAAATGCAAGTAAGTGAATTGGTATAATACCTAGTAGGTATTTTAGAATTTAGTTACACTTTAATTATCGTTGAAATCATTAATTTATTAGTACATCCAATTAACTTTAGTTCAACGGATGGAAGATGGCAAATGGTAGTTGTAGGTACCTCCTGCGTATTAATGTGAGTAAAACAATGTAATATTTACTAGTAAATTACTGTCGGAAATTACCGATTAAAATTTCCGTAAGTATTTAGTACATTTTTATCTGAATTCGAAATATTTTTTTCTGGTTGGTTTGCTTTGTACGTATATTTTATGAATTGTGTATTAGCTCATGCACACTCACACAATTCATCAAAAGAAACAAAAGACATATTTTGTTCATACAAAAGAATAGTATTAAAGTTCATTTGAATGAAAAAATAGTAAAATACCTCGTTATGGCTGAGTGGTTTAATTGCTTGTTTGTTAATCCTGCTTATTATCATTAATAAGTATAATAGCGATTGCATTATATTGTGATTATGCATACTTAATTGTTGTAGGTATCTATTCGATTTGATAGTGTTCATATAATATATTATAAATCATAAAGTAATTGAGGACAAAGTGACATCTTCGAGATAGGTACAACTCAGAAATAGGAGTTAAAGTAAATTGATTTTATTTTCTAAAGTACATAATAATACTAGTTAGCCAAGTTACTGTTGGGAAATCAGGTTAAGATTAAATATTCCTTATTGCAAGAAATATTGTACATAAAGTGTCATACATAACTTAGCAGAACAAAACTCCCGGTTTTATTGCTATTAGCGATCTTTTCCAGACAGCCTTAAATTGTTGTGGCAGTAAGTACCTACTACTCAGTAGTTTGATAACTTTTAAAAAAAGATTTATTTTTGAGTGTGTCTAAAAGAGTGTGATAAAACATTTCAACTTCTTTAACGTCGACTGTACATTGAGCTACATTGTTTGTTGCTCAACCACCTATCAGCAAATCGTATTGCACAGGTGGATTGGTTGTTCGAGACATGATGCTGCGTCAGTATCGAGTTTAACTTTATTGTTTCTTGTATAAAGCTCTAAATACAGTGACATCCCTTTTAGTTCTGACTAAGCACGGTGTATTTTGCTTTTGAACAGACCATGCACTTTACGATTACTTCGTTTTGTAGGCCAGTATTAAATATCAAGCGGGTTGATATCCTTCGCGGTAACCGTGATTGCTATTATTAATTCAGTTGTCTCGGTTCTAAGCCTGCTATGTGCTTACCTGGAACGCTTTGAGGACCTTATATGGAATAAAAATATTACACGGGGTCGGTCGACACCACACTTTATTTGTGTGCCAATTATTGCCACTTTCGAATATGTTTTCCTTTTAAAGAGACTTACCAAAACTACGGCGTTCTGTAAATCTTTTTGCGAAAATAATTAGCGCATTAGCTTATTGTTATATTTTTTCCTAGATGTCTATAGGCACATTACGTAGAGGATTAAAGGCCAGTTTTACCACCTGGATCTGGATTGGGAAATGTAACTTTTATTTTTTTAAATGGAAGACGTTTTAAATTGGTCTAATAAATCAATTTGAAACGTTCCCAAGTAGAAAATAATTTCCTAATGAACAAATTGATATAGTTATGAAACAAGATACAAGCGCAATAAAAACATCCGTTGCTGTAATTACTATATGCACCATACCCACCATACCCATAACATTTCCATAATGCAGGTTGGGGTTGATTTAATGGTTATTATGGCATGTTAAACTCATTCCCGTACACCGGAATGATAGAACCGAGTTCACTCAACAAGTCATTGGGTTTAACTTAGATTTAATATACCTAACAGCGGAACTCTATGAAAAAGAAATTCTAGCCACATTCCGGCTACAGTAGTTAGTGCCAACGATTAATCAATTAAGTTGGACATTTAGGGCAAGACTTAGTGCGCAAGCACAGGTGGATTCTTTTACTCGCGTGTCTCAGTTTATAGTTAAGTATAGTATGGTGGAAGAGCGATTACAAAACGTGACAGAGAGATCAGGCGCAGGACCACCGGCTTTGCGTGCTTTTTGTAGCGCCAAAATCTAGAAATTGGCCCGTACTTAATTAAAAATCCCGATAAGTCAATTTGTGTCTGAACTAGGAATCCAGTACTTATGTACATATAAGTTATCCCAGGCAATATGTCTTGGGAGGAAATCAATGTCTCTTGAAAAGGCACTAAATAAAGAGGTCTTGGTGTAGAACTGGCATTAAAACGGATAGTGAGATATGGAAGTCTGTGTTTTAGCTACAGTTTTACGGCTAATTTCAAGGCCAATGATTGTATTATTATGTAGAGTATTTACATTTATTACTTATTTGTTATTGCATGCGGTTCTTGTAAGGACACTAGCAGCTTAAGAATTCATTAATACGTAAGTACTGCGGAATGTCTATTCTTACACACATTTAGTGCCCGCTCGCTGTGGACTACACACGAGCTAGGGAAAGCGTGAAGGGCAGGCTTGTAATGTTCCAACTGTACATAAGTGGCCTTCAAATAACCGATTCCGTAGCTTTTATAATATTGGGTTGCCTCAATGAATTGGCACAGACGTGGCAAATAATTGGCAAACGAATTATACACGGGGGTTATCTTGGAGTTGAATTAACGGCAATTCAAAACATTGAAGTGTCTGGTTGGAACTTTCATTAAAGGAGTTATTCTTAATCAAATGGTTGTACCGATATGATTGCTGCCATTGATGTGAAGTCTAGTCTGTGATCTTCGAGCCTATTATTTCAAAATCATTTGATCGCACAATGTACATTGTTGGAACTAAATAAAATTACATATTCAAGTTATAGTAGATTTAAATTATGATTTAACGTATGGATATCCGTAGGATTGAATGTATTTACTAGGCAGATGGTTAAAAAGTCAGAACTACAGCTTTGAATGAAAATATTTTGTCAAATAGATCATTAGTCGCCGGTATTAATTAGCCAAAGTAGAGAGGCAGTCGAAATTACTCTTGAAGCTGACAGTTCAACGGCAGCGTAGTATGCATTCTAACTGATCAGGTTAAAAGGCATATCCGCATATCTGTTGTTGTCGTTGTCAATTCCTGTCCACACTATATTGCACAACCAAGTTTTTTTCCGACAAGCACTTAAAGTCGAGTCGCACCTATCTTGTTTATCCTAATAGTTTGAGACAGGCCATATATTCTGCGTTGCAAAGTAAATCTAACCAACGTAAGAAATTAGAAACTTTGCTTCTTAAATCATTATTGCGAGATAACCACAGAAATCTAAATTATTTAGATTTCTGTGGAGATAACTTAGTTCCTACTATATGTATTCTGTATGAAAAAAGAACATAAACCTGTGTCTGGATTGTGTAGTAACAAAAACACAATTTTGTCTGTTGGTTAGAAGCTGTAGTGCAAGTTTTTCTTTGTTTGTCTATCTATACTAATATTATAAAGAGAAAGATTTGATTGTTTTTTTGTTTGTTTGTATTGAATAGGCTCCGAAAATACTGAACCGATTTAAATAATTTTTTCACTGGTCGAAAGCTACAATATCCCCGGTGAACATAGAGTACTTTTTATCCCGGAAATGTGTGGGGAAGAGAGGATATTTAAAAAAAAAATACTTGATAACTATATAGACTGCGTAAATAGATAGTCAAGATGAATGAAGAAACCGTAATAGCAACGACCTTTTCAAACAATACAGAAAACGCTAGGAAAAAACCTACAGAAAACTTCGAAACGCTACAAAACTTTTAATTTACTTTTTATTACTGTCAAACTTTTGTGGCACTATTGCCAGTGCTAATTTAAAATATTAGTAAAATAACCACGAAGGTTAGATCAAATTAATAACCAAGCAGGTTAAAATAAGTTTTTAAAAATTTAATGCAGGCTAAATTATTCAGAAAAAATAGAAAAAATCTATTCGCCATTAAAGAAAAAAAATATTTAATTTACTTTTTATTGTTGTCAAATTTCAGAAGCATTGTTGCCAGTGCCTCTTTAAAATAAAGAAGGTCAATGTCTTTTCAAAACTTTTTGTTATTCCTTTAAAAAAAAAGATTTGCTTAACTCTGATGCCAGTTACATTGAAAAAACCAAGCAGGTTATTATGCAAATTTTTCATTTGATACTTGCTATACCCCGTTTTATTTAGCATTAGAAATTTGGTCACCTAAGAAGCAGTGGTCGTAAACATTTTCTACAAGCAAATATTGATCAAATATTGATCAAGTATTGATCATATGGTTAAGAGGATTCAAAAGATTTATGATTTACGATTTACTCTGGATCTAGATATTGATTGTTTGTGACAACATCACCACATCAAACGTCACTAAGGTTCCGTATAGACGGTCTTAGTATTTAAAAAAATATCTAACGAAGAGGATGATGTTGAGTTGAGAGCAAATTTAAGCTATTTGAAATATGTAGTGCATCAGATAAATAGAACAAACTAGATTTAATTTGAAAACTTTATTCATCTTCAGAGGAATCAGAAGAATCAGATTACTCCTACAACGATAGCAAACTTTTCCACAGTATTATCTATTGATGTATCTAAGCGGAGCATCTTTTCTTGCTCTTTAATAACATGCTGGAATTGCTGGATGGATGACATCCAATTACTTGCTGAAATACGACAGAAGGCTTCTGGAACTAACTTTTTTATTGTAGCCATTTTAAAATCTTTATTCCCTCTTAGTACAAAAAAATACGCTAGAACAGGTTTAAAACTGTACTAACTAGTACAGGTACCAAGTCCGAACTATAATTTAAAACCTTCCTTATTACAAAACAAATACCAACTTAAGAATAATTTACTGGTACTAACTCGTTCAGTGCGTTTTATTTTACAAGACTTTGTTTTATGGCATGTTTTAAAATCGTTAAATAATCGTTAATTAATGTGTTTTAGTAATGTAAGGAAAAGTAACATATATTTTTAATTTTCAGTTCACAAATTAAGTTCTTCTTTTCAAAAATTGTCTTTCTATACGTAAAACGGAGCAAAATTTTAAAAGTGTTATCGTTTTGACGTTTGAAAGTTAGTCCATTGTAAAACTAGGGGCATCGGCGGACTAACGTGGGTCTAACTTAAGTACTCGAAATGAAGTAAAACTTCGTTTAAAACTTAATTATTTAACGGTACTTAAAAGTCGTAAAGTAGAGCCAAATTGACCCGACACCACACAGAAGATATCCCGGACGTCGTCAGCCTTTGTATTAGTAAGTGTAGTTCTGAAACAGTTTAAAAACAACAAGGCGCTGGCGGATGACGGAGGAACAGCGGAGGTTCTGAAGGCCGACCGGTCGACGATCCTGAAAGCTCTTCAGAGGCTATTCGACTCCGTTATTCTCGAGTGTCAAACGCCAACATCATGGCAGAGGGGCGTGGTGAAGTTGTTCTTCAAAAACGGCGATAGGACGCAGCTGAAGAACTACAGACCCATCACACTACTGAGTCATGTTTACAAGCCGTTCTCTAAAGTTATAACGAATCGTCTCGTACGTAGGTTTGATGACTTCCTGCCTCCCGAACAAGCCACGCTGCGGCAGGTAACACAAAAGTCCGAGGAATATAATCTACCATTATGCTAAGCGTTTGTGGAATATGAAAAAGCCTTTGATTCTGTCGAGACAAGAGCCGTGCTTCGGTCATTCCAAAGGTGCCAAATAGACTACCGATACATACAAGTTAGTAGTCAGTCGCTGTACAAAAACGCCACCATGTCAGTCCGCCTCCAGGACCAGAAAACAAAACCCATTTGGCTCCAGCGTAGTGTGAGGCAGGACGATGTTATATCGCCGAAACTGTTCACTACTCTTTTGGAGGAAGTGTTTAAGCTTCTGGACTGGAAAGACTTGGCATCAATAAAAGACGCACCTTCGCTTCGCTGATGATATCGTTGTCATGGCCTTGGAAGACCTAGGCACAATGCTCAACGATCTCAGTAGTGTCTCAACAAGTTAATGTACACACCCATTTCCACACACACACATACATGCCCACACGTACTTAATGCTGTTATCTTTTCCCTTTTTTTGAAAAGGAAAAAGATTGAGACTGAAAACTGTTGAGTTGCGTCCATCTGTTTATTGTTTTGTTAATTATAGTCTGGATATTGCAATACAAGCTTATAATACATATATGCTTAGTGCAAAAGCCGCTAGATAATTGTTTCTAAATGTTAAGTGTTCTAGAAATAAATAAATTTATTATTATTATAAGTGGGTCTTACAATGAAAATGGAAAAGACGAAAATTATTTCGAACTCCCATGTCGTACCCACTCCTGTAAAAGTTGGGAACTCAACACTGGAAGTTGTAGACGAGTACATTTACCTGGGCCAAAAAGTCTAACTTGGTAAATCCAACTTCCAGAAAGAGATCGATTGACGAATCCAACTCGGCTGGGCAGCGTTCGGGAAGCTTCGCAGTGTATTCTCGGCCCGTTTACCGCAGTATCTCAAGACAAAAATTTTTAATACGTGTGAGTTGCCAGCGATGACCTATGGAATTGAAACGTGGCCACTTACAATGTGCCACT
The DNA here is from genome assembly GCA_949319885.1 of Mecyna flavalis. Lineage (NCBI taxonomy): Eukaryota > Metazoa > Arthropoda > Insecta > Lepidoptera > Crambidae > Mecyna > Mecyna flavalis. The sequence continues at coordinate 8,699,708 of OX439435.1, read as the reverse complement.
GGCAAACTCAAAAACTTAAAATCGCGCAGAGGGTAATGAAGAGGGCTATGCTTGGAGTCTCCCTGCGTGATCGCATCACAAATGGTGAGATCCGCAGAAGGATCAAGGTCACCGAAATTGCCCTAAGAATTGCGAGCCTTAATTGGCAGTGGGCAGGGCACATTGCAAGGACTGTCCTCGAGTAGTGGCCACGTAGTGGAAAACGCAGCCGTGGTAGGCCTCCCACAAGGTAATAATAATAATAATATTTATTTGGAACAATAAACACCGACCGATGTGGACCGATGATCTTATTAAGGTCGCCGGAATCCACAGGATGCGGGTGGCGCAGGATCGATCGGTTTGGAGATCCTTGGGGGAGGCCTATGTCCAGCAGTGGACGTCTTTCGGCTGAAATGATGACTTAAAAGTTAAACCGATGATGGAAACAATGTATAATCACTTTCACGGAGTAAGTTTTTCGTATGATTGAATGAACCTGAAGAGGCGAGAAGAGACAGATAGAGCGTAAATAAATGTAATTACAACCGAATTGCTTATTTATATACATTTAAAAAATATTGTTATACAAGCACATTTACAACTTTCTTAGACAACTTCTAAATATCGCCGCTAGGGGCGCGCGTGTCTTCTTCGTCAATCTTTGCGTTTCATGTTCACAATCGCTGCTTCTTGAGGTCTTTTAAAGTGCAAACTTTTTACGATGATTAGTTTATTTCTGTTAAATTATTCGTTTTGTTGTACAAATCGAAAATTAAGTATTTAAATATTGAAAATAATAATCAACGATCACAATAATGGCTATAATTAGAATCGGAAGTGTGTAAATAAAATAATTTGACATTTTAAAGTTATATTTTCGCTTGACACAAATTGGTGCCTATAATAAAATACCTAAATTTCGTTCTTTCTAATGCTAAATAAAATGAAGTTATAGATTCTTCAGAAAAAAAATCTAAACGCCTACATATATAGGAAAAATAAACAATTATTTTCTTTTTATTACTGTCAAAATGGAAATTATGCTGCTAGAGTTTTTTATGATCCAAAAAAGGTTGCATTTTATTTGAAAAAAACCGGCCAAGTGCGAGTCGGACTCGCCCATGAAGGGTTCCGTAGCAGCAAGTATCATCATTTAAATATAAAAGTTCTTGTAGTTCTTTGTAAGTTTGATCGACGTTTTTATATTTGAGTTGATTGAATGAGAGGAAAATTGCGGTTTACGATTTATGACGTTTTAAAAAAAAACTAATTACTTGATCTCGTTCAAAACAATTTTCAATGGAAGTTTGCATGGTAATGTACATCATATATATTTTTTAGTTTTATCGTTCTCTTATTTTAGAAGTTAGAGGGGGGGTGACCAACATTTTACCACTTTGGAAGTGTCTCTCGCGCAAACTATTCCGTTTAGAAAAAAATGATAGACGAAACCTTATTATCATTTTTAAAGACCTATCTATAGATACCCCACACGTTAGGGTCTAAAGAAAAATTTTTTTTTGAGTTTTAGTTCTAAGTATGGGAAGCCCCAAAAATTTATAAACTAATTACTTGATCTCGTTCAAACCAATTTTCAATGGAAGTTTGCATAATAATGTACATCATATATTTTTTTTAGATTTATCGTTTTCTTATTTTAGAAGTTACAGGGGGGGGACCAACATTTTACCACTTTGGAAGTGTCTCTCGCGCAAACTATTCAGTTTATGAAAAAAATGATATAAGAAACCTTATTATCATTTTAAAAGACCTATCCATAGATACCCCACACGTAAGGATTAAATGAAAAATTTTTGACATACGGACGGACAGACAGACAGACAGACAGACAGACATGACGAATCCATAAGGGTTCCGTTTTTTGCCATTTTGGCTATGGAACCCTAAAAATGATAATGAGATAAAAAAAATATAATCGGCTATGTATGTACTAAAATAATTAGTAATGTATTTTAATTTTTAGTACATACTAGATCGTTCAATAAGTCCCGAGACTAACTTGGAAATGGCGCATTATATTAAAAATACTTTTGATTTTTAAAAAGTACTTGCCCTTAAATAAAATATATGTATGAAATTTTTAAAAATGGAACATTAAAATATTGATTTTGCAGCCATTTAAATGACGCTACGCTTGTAGTTTCGATACAATGGAAAAAAACGAGTTTCGCATGTTGATAAAACATTGTTTTTTAAAGGGAAAAAATACCGTTGAAGCACAGCAATGGCTTATAAAATGTTATGCGGGATCAGCTCCCTCTAAAGCAACCATTTGTCGGTGGGATGCCGAATTCAAACGCGGTCGCATGGACACAAATGATGGGGAACGCTCAGGTCGTCCAAATAAAGCAGTGACTAAACAAAATATTAACCAAGTCCTCAAAATCGTAATGGAAGATCGGAAGATAAAAGTGCGTGAGATAACCGAGATAGTGAAGATTTCAGCTGGTAGTGTTTTCACTATTTTATATAAAAATTTGACCATGAAAAAGCTTTTTTGCAAGTGGATGCCGCGTTTGCTTACAACTGATCAAAAGGAACAACGTGCCAATGATTCAGAGCGATGTTTTGCTCTAATGAATCGTAATAAAAAGGATTTTTTACGTCGGTATGTGACAATGGATGAAACATGGATACACCATTGTACTCCGGAATCCAATCGGCAGTCTGCGGAGTGGAGAGCGTCTGGTGAAAGCCGCCTGAAGCGACCGAAGCCTCAGAAATCGGCCGATAAGGTTATGGCGTCTATATTTTGGGATGCGCATGGAATACTTTTAATCGACTACCTTGAAAAGAAGCAAAATAAAAATAGTGACTATTACATGTAATTATTGGAGCGATTGAAGTACGAAATTTCGGTTAAATGGCATCAAATGAACAAAAAGAAAGTGGTCTTTCACCAGGACAACGCGCCTTGTCACAAGTCTGTGAGAACGATGGCCAAAATTAATAAATTGGGCTTTGAATTGCTTCCTCATCCCCCTTATTCGCTAGACTGGACCCCCAGCGATTACTGGCTGTTTGCAGATCTCAAAAAAACGCTCCAGGATAAGAAATTTGACTCAAATAGTGAAGCTATCGCAGCAACGGAGGCTCATTTTGAAGCCAAAGACAAATCGATCTACACGCATGGGATAGAAAAGTTAGAAAAGCGTTGGAAGGACTGTATCGCTCTTGGAGGAGACTACGTTGATGAATAAAAAATAATTTTATAAAAAAAACCTTGTTTTAGTACTTAGTCTCGGGACTTATTGAACCACGTGTTACATAGTCGAAACAGAATAAATATTTGGTCATCGAAACTACTGAACCGATTTGAAAAAATTCTTTTATTGTTGGAAAGCTAAACTATTCTTGGGCGACATAGGGCAAATTTGGGGGGAAGGGAAGGGACATTTGAAAAAAGGTGAAACCGCGGAGGCGGACACTAGTAAATAAATAATTATCTTAAAAAAAATGCATTTACACTTAAAACTTATATTAAACATTCACAATACAAAACAACTCACCAAATTTTTAAAAAATCAGAATAATAAAAGAAGGACATTGTTTTTATACATAATATCATGCTTGTTATTATTCTCCTGGTTAACACAGCGTCAAAGTAATTCGTATGGTGTAAATAAATGTTTTTCTTTGTCTCTTACGGCCATTTGTATGCAATGTTCGAAAAATGCAGTTTCCGATTTACGTTCATGTTGTGTGAACGGAATGAAATCTATATTGCACGCTAGAATGTTAATGCCTTGGTATTTATCGTAGCAACGCTATAGATACATACGATAAAGATAAAGCAATTTATTTCAAATTGGCGGAAAAATTACTAAAATACTTATTTTTTGCTATTTTGTGAAATATACTGTACCTATTTATTTGTTTAAATAAAAATTGATCGCCTAAATGCTTGCATAACGTCTGTCTGAATGATTGCACCGAATGAGATATTCAGTCATTGTCAGGAAAAGATTTGTAAACGATAATTTAAAATATTTTAACTATTTTAGTGCCTTCTTGACGAAATAGACATACTTACTTATATATCGAACTTTAACTTACAACTTTTTGCTATTTTGTATCTAGGACAACGTGTTAGGCCAACAATCTAGCTCGGAGGCTCCCTTCGATGACAGTGTTTAAAAAATGTTAGATTTTGTTCAAAAAAATTTCATAAAATTTTATTAAGATTTTATTTTTATTTTTACTCTTAATTGTAGTTATTTTTTTAATAAACACATAACTTACATAAACAAACTTGAAAATGTGTTTAACATAAAATTGTTGCGAGATAGTTAACCTTTTTTCAAAATTAATTATATTAATGCTGCGGAGAAAGTCAAATATGTAAGTGCGTCATAAATGATTGCTTGATGTCCGTGATCTTTGAATACGGTCAATACAAGCTTGTACGAGTATATTATACTACCAGCCAAGAAAACAATTTCCAATAGAGCTTTAGGCCACTGACAGAAAATACAAAAAAGTTTTCTTTGTAACAGTATCTGCTCTTGTTGTAAAAATTAAAAACTAAGAATAATATCTTTTTTTTCATGAAACTTTTCTACGCATCCTCAAATGAATGACATGGTGGCAAACTAATATATTGTATAAATAGGTACTGATACTTGTTTTATTTAGTTTGAGAGTTTAAGTAGCAATGATAAATTATGAGAATCTTGTTGGTTGTTTACTGCCTCAAAAGGTTGTGGATTACCAGTAAAACCTTTCCGCTTTTTTACTTACTAACAAACTGCGTAAGATGTGTAGAATCTTTGACGGGATATAGGTAAATAATTAGACCCTCAAACAACTGAGGAGCACAAATATTGTGTCATTTACTGTGTGGTGGTACGTACCTACTTTGAGAGAATTTGAATTTTATATTAAGCAGTGTAGTAGGATAGCAGGTACGAAATGAGTCGTTTTTAGGACCAGACTCACAGTGCATAACCGTAAATCAAGTTTTAGTCAGTTGCACGTATATCGAATGGAGTAAGTTAAATACAAGTAAGTTGGATCCTTATCGGGCCGAAAACATGTTTTATAAAAAAGCACGCTGCGAGTAACTGATACCGATAACTTGACTTTATTAAATTAAAAGTATGAATTATTCAATCTGTCAAATACTACACTTCAAATAGTAGAATAAAGTTTTCTTACAAGGCTTTTAAAAAATAAGTACGACTACATATTTCATAATACGAGTAATTTTGTTTTCATTTCGTCAATTGCATTGAGTTAAAGGGCCAATATAATAATAATAATAAATGTTGTGTATTGTAATTAATGTGTGTTTCACGCATCTCTAATTATATTCAGTTGAAAAAGATACCTAATTTTGTGCCTTGTGTCAGTGTGATTGACGAAACTTTTGGTTAGTGGACTTCTTTAGAGTCCGATTAGTTAGCTTTCACTTGCGTTATGACAATATTCATCTGAGAGCTTGTACACTTGAGGGCTTGTAAAAGATTATGTTAGCATATCATTGCTGGTCTTAACCAGGAAGCACACTTATTTAGAGCTCAACGAGTCAACGGAATAAGCCGCAGTGAACGCTTCCCATCAGGTGGGCTGCGTGCCTGTCTGCCAACTCACCTAGTATTTTAATAAAAGCTTATGCAGCAGGAACTAACAAGTAAATGTTTCCAGGCGTACCCCGACTGGTCATGGCACACCGCTGGGCGCGGGGACATCAACTGCACCGGACTGATCTCAGTGTACCGCGTGCGCGCCGACCGCTGCAACCGCCTGTGGGTGCTCGACGCCGGCGTCATCACCAGCATCGACGACTTCCGTCGCGTCTGCCCGCCCAAGATCCTCATCTTCGATATGGCAACTGATAGATTGGTGAGTACATACTTCTGGAAATTGCTTTAGTTGATTCTTCACGACAAGTGACGACACCGTCATCTACTCCAGCAATCTCATATCAATTAACGAACTGTCATAGAACCATCGCTTTTAGGACTATAAATACGATGTTATGGCGATTTTTACTTTGACTTGTAAACTTCTAAATTCGCAGTGTGATTTGCTCGTATGATTTGTTTTGGTATTAATTGAATGTTGTCTAGGAATAATGTGTTATTCCAATTAAATTAAACGTTGCATGCAATAGCTCTTCGTAACTAACCTTCGTCAATTTAATTTTCCTATATTTTTAATCGTTCACATCCTGAATAACTTTAAAGTACACAAAAGGCACTATTCACTGTGGCTATGATAACCTTAAATTACTGGTCATTTAGCCCCCGTAACAAAATTATGAGAGATTATAATCTATAACTGGTTGAGTATTTTATTTGCTTGAGCGCCAGCCGCCTTGTTTAGGTTGATTTCAGATAAGTCTGAACCTTCAAGTGACTTTTCTAGCCTGTGTTGATTTAATTTAATGTAACACTAAGTTTTACTCTGTTTTAGTCTACTCGTATTTAAGAAGTCATTAAGAGCCATGTTCCACAATAGAAAAACATTATTAGTAGCTGAATGAATTCCACAAGGACAAGTACCTTCGGCAGTTAAAGTTTTACGTTAATATTAGTAGAATTTAACGAAAGAGTAAAAGACATATACCTTATTTTTGTTGATTTGCGTTGGTTAACAAACCAAAGCAAATGTGCATAAATGAACATGAAGTAAAAATTTGATTGAAGTAAGTCCCGATCATCCCAATTAAAATTCCTAAAGAACGAAGCTGTCCAATTGCGTCCAACTTACAAAACGTGAGCATCGTCCGAGCATTGGCCAATGCAATTAATTGATGCCGCTTGTTGATCGCTTGCATCATTGGGAATAGTAACGATTTCTGTAGCCTTATGATTAAACGATATCTACTAATGTAGGAAGCAAACAGAAAGGTGCCTATTCCAAGATCGGAGAATTTTAGTGGCATTGTTTACTGATTTCTTTCACCACCACTAGCCAGAACGTTCAGCCTTTATATGTTTTTACGATTTTTACGACACAATTTATCAACTCCACATTTCTATCAATTGCTTTTGTTTTCTGTTAATATATCTCTTAGATAGAAAAGTCGGCTGCTGCATTAGAAATCGGATAAACGCCTGAAAATTACTAGGAAAATATAAAATGGTTTTCTTTTCGTGCATTTATATTCGTGCCTTTAATGTTATTTTCTTTACAAGTAAAATCAGAGTCTGTTTAGTTTTATAGATCAGACATGGATAATACAGAAATTCCACTCATATAAATGCTCAGGCATGTTCATACGTAAGGCCAAAAATACGTGGTGCAAGCATGCAGTTACGAAACTAAGAATTCGGGTCTCAGAGGCGCTGCGCCATTTCGCGCGTGTTCAAGATCAACTCGCGGTCATGGCGCTATCACGGTCGCAGATTTAGTTTACTTTTATTGTTTCCGTAATGCCATGACTATTAGTTCATTCACGACCGTTTCGTTACTATTATGACTCGTAATAGACTAGGCGATCAGTGTCTGATTAATGTAAGATATGGAAACATTTAAGGCCATTATGACGGAATTGCACGGTTCATAACGTTACACGATAGCAGAGTTATTAAGGTAATTATTACATATTATTTTATTTATACGTGTAATTGTATAATGTTTGTCAAATTGTAAGGGATAGGAAAATAGTGTAACTCAGACAAAAGAAAGTATCAGAAAATGTTAGTGGCAATATTTCTGAAATGGCTCTAAATTTATGATACAAAAAATGTTGAAAGAATATTGAGGTCTGTTATATTATTCTGGTATGCGATATTATGGCCGCTGTCTGCCAAAAAGGCCATCTGATCATTGATAGCAGATTAAGATTAGCATTATTATTAAGGATCGGTCAATCCCACAGTCCCACTAGGCCGTTTCCCATCATGGCCGATAGGGACGAGCCGGTCGTCCCTATCGGCCATGATGGAAAAACCGGGACTTAAGTTTAGTGGATGTTTGGACCAACTTCTTTCCCACACACGGCCGCAGATCTTGCTAGGTTAAAATGGTTTCTGCTCAAGTTAGTTGTTCACTATTTAGTTTATATCAATGTTTACTAACATAAATAAATGTTTTGCCGTATATGACAAAGTTACAAACAAAACAATGACAGCATGCTTACGCATTGTTTCACGTCCCATGTGACTATGTAAGAGTGTAATTGCAGTTAGTTAGGAGACAGTCGTTCGTTCCGCGTAGGTGCCTCGGCTCGGTATTTTCTACCATCGTCGCTAATGGGTATATAGACATTGTAGGATTTGTATAATAGGTTGGTAAGTAGCATTTAGGGCTGCCGATTATTATGAAATACTAAATAATAAGTAATATTATCTTGTTTGCATAGGCGCTTATTAAAACATATCATAGACACCTGCATAAATGATTATATAGATACGGAAACAGTCACGAAAATGTCTGAATGCAGATTATACGTATTTAAAGGCAATAAAATCAAATTAAATACTTATTATTTTGAACTTGTTACTTGGTTCAAATAACTGTAATTGTTCTACCACTTGTATAGTGTGCAACTACAGTCAGTGACTTCTATGTAAGTACACTTTTATAGTAGCTCTCGTATAATATGAAAACTGCATTATAAAGTGGTTTTTATAAATCAAAAATAACAACTTATGTAAATGGTTATTAATCAAAAATATAATTATATAAGTATTTCACTGTAAATATCATATCTGTTTCTAAGTTTGTTGAGGTTTCGTGGTTAATTACCAATGAGAATTTAATTAATTACTCTATTTGATGAAGCCATCATAAAGTTCAAATAAAACCCATCGAAATGGATTAATTTGCGGTTTACTAAATCTACATGTTAAATTCATTTTTTCGGTAAATTAATTTACAGTAATCGTGACCATAGTTTACCTATGTGTCGAAGTATATTAAAATCAGACTTTTTTCTCGTGTTCTATATCTATATATATAAAACTCAAAGGTGACTGACTGACTGACATAGACATCAACGCACAGCCCAAACCACTGGACGGATCGGGCTGAAATTTGGCATGCAGGTAGATGTTATGACGTAGGCATCCGCTAAGAAAGGATTTTGATCAATTCCCACGGGAACGGGAACCACGCGAGTGAAACCGCGGTCGGCCGCTAGTATCAAAATATGTTCTTAGTAGTACTTAGTTCCTACATGGAGATACCTTGAAGTTCTAAAGTACCTATAATATTGTCTTGTTATAAGATATTATCACATACATAACTAAGCAAAAGTTGAAAGTTAAGTCAGATAGGTACTTGGTTTTTTTTGTGGGAGCCCTTATGTCGTATCATTATGCAGGCAGGCACTATAAGTGAAAGTCCCGTGGTGTCTATGTCTAAATAGTTTGCGTCTGAGTTAAATAAGCAGGAACCGGAATACGACCAGCGATTTAGAAAGGACACTATTTCACTGTTGCCCTCCAACAATATCGCTGTGTCCGAAGCTCGAAGGCATTGTAATTGTTGTGAAATTATATCGCAGCTTGTCAAAAATTTAACTAGATGAGATAAAACTTACAACTGCCTATTTCTTCATCAGTCTTTGTTCAACTGTAACATATCTGTAACAATGTCTTACTTAGCCTTTAACGGACAATGCTGCTCTATTATCTTTTAACATGCACACTTAATATAACCGGTTTAATTTACTTCATAATTATTTAGTACATTATCGATGGCTATGATATCATATCAGGAAACAAAACAATAGAACGCAGGTCTATTGACAGGTTGTTTCATTTTTAGGATGGGCTGAGTTGACCAAAGCCTCGATTTTTCTAGCTTACAGACATTTTTTTTGTAAAAATTACAAGCAACAGTTTTATAGATTTCAACAAAGGTGACTGACTTACTGACTGACTGACTGACATATATATCTATCAACGCACAGCCCAAACCACTGGACGGATGGGGTTGAAAGGCATGCAGGTAGATGTTATGACGTAGGCATCCGCTACGAAAGGATTTTGATCAATTCCCACGGGAACGGGAACAACGCGGGTGAAACCGCGGGCGGCCACTAGTTCATTATTAAAACTGTTATGATGTTTTCCAAATGTTATGAATCTAAGTGAAAAAAGACGACTGTTGATGGCTGCGACTAAGCGCTTAGTTTCAAGCTAATAAAGGTAGATAGTTATTTTCTTAAATTGACCAAACCTAGAGTCCTATACTGCTAAGCGATATAGTATTTTCCTAAGCAGTTTGTCAAATTGTCAATTTTCTATAGCCCTGACTGCACAGCAACAGTAATCGGTACAAAGTTATAAACTTTAAATTTTTTTAAATTCATGAATTTTTAGGATTTTTTTGCCTATGAAACAATTAAAATTATAATTGTTTTTTTGTTAACAAAACTTATTTGTTGCAGCAGTCAATAAATTTCAAGGATTATAGCAGGATATGAATTAAATGCTACAATAATTTAAATCATAATCTACATATTAGTTTAGTTTAAGTCAAGGTTAATTATAATCCTTCGTTTTATTAAATACTCTTGTTCATTTTGTAACAGTGTATACTTATCTAGTTATTTAATGCATTCATAGGTACGGTCAACAGCACATCACGGTATACACTTGCAGTTCGATAATAGCACTTATACCCCCGACATAAGAGCGGTACAAAGTCCAAAGTGTTACGTCTGACGTGCTTTTGACTGTACATATTCGCAATTCATGACGTTTAAATGTAACCGCAATAATTAAATATACCTACTATTAAACTCTTACTGCATCGTTTAAATCATGACAATTATAAGTAGGTAATGATTCAATTTCTACCTTTCCTTACAAAACATATTACTTATCTTTTATTACTTTATAAGAAAATAACAACGAGACTCGATGCCGTAAGATACTTTTTTCTCTACATTATTCCAAAACTTATCTATTGTTGACACAGGTAAATATTGTTTTAAAAATTCATATAGCACCTTAAACATAGCTCTATATTCTTCAAAAGAAAGTCTGTTATACGAGAAACATAATTTCAAGGCAAATTAAACTAGTTCTTGAAGTCGTTTAACTTATTCATGCCGTATCATATCTGTATAACCGGCTAGTGTGGATCAATAAATCATCTTTATGAGTTGAATATCAAAGTTAAGGTCGATTTGTAACAGATACCCACACGACTGATCAAATTAATTTTCTGTAATCTCTTCGTAACTTATTATCAGTGAACCACAAGCGCTGACCGAGGTCGTTTTCTATTATGTGAAAGGGTGTGGTGTCCATGGCAAGCAATTGTCCAACTCCAATACGCATGATTGTGGGCGACCTAATTATGTATTTGGTACCACTCATCGAGACTGGATCGGAATATAATCACGATTTTATTGATCCGTGTTCACTGGGTATGGCTATGGTATACAAATGTTAAGTGCAATTCATTACTAATCCGTAGTCAATTTTTCATTGAAACTGTAAAGTTCATTAGAATGATTAATGAAATCATTAGTAACAGGTACAAAAGTATTAAGATATAACAATTAAAAAAATATTGCTGGGCCTCGAGGCGTTCTTAAATTCTTTTTTAATTCTTGCTTTTTGACAAATGAACGGAGATGGCTCTGATATATATTTTTTTAAATTTTCGATTGAAAAGTGAAAACTTTCGAATCATCTATTAGTTCCTCAAAAGCATTAATGCCTTTAAGTGAAACGTAAACTTATCGTTTCAAAGTTAAATATGATAATAAGCTTTGAACTTGTTACCGACTTATAAATTAATAGCGTGACTGGGTCCTTTAATAATTTTGTAAATACAAGTTAATTATGACAATTAAAACATGTAAACGTAATTATTACATAAGATTAACATTTAAGTACCCTAATAAATATTTGTATCTAGTAACCTCATTATGTATTATGTTTTTTAGCTGTGTCTGACATTGAGACAATATTTCATTTGGATAGCTTAACAGAGATAGAGAATTTAATTCAATTTGTTTCCGTGTCAGAAGTTCCGGGTAAACCAATACTTTGAATATGACAAACATATCACTGGCATGTCAATCAAACTTCAATATTTAAAAAAAAACAGATTTTAAAATTCGCGCAAGCGACGCGGTTTTACTTATCTGAACTCAGTCATTAATCATCGGATTTAAAAAAATCTTTCAAACGATTTGTTTTGACCTATATTTTAATTGTATGATATTGAATATTATAATAAATCAATATCATGAAACTTCTCCACTCCCGGGCCGAGTATAATTTGTTTCGGCTTTTTTCCAACATACTCGTAGATCGGGTTTATGATCACAAATCCGCACTTGGCAAGCGTGGTGGCATCATTGAAACCAATGATTGAGACCATTGCCCTGCAATGGGACATTAAACAATTCTATTATATGTTGTTTACAACTATTAAAACAAACTTTTTTTAAAAAAAATTAAACCGACTTCAAAAAAAAAAGAAAAAAAAAACTACCTAAAAAACTGAAAAGCAAAAAATAATTTTAATAAGTCATTCATCAAATGCGCTTATTGTCTAAGCCTATTAATTAAATTGTATTTTACGTGCTAGGTAGGTACCTACTAATCTGTTTGAAGTCGGTGCCAAGCCAAATAGTAGGTACCCAGATTACGTACCTACGTCCGCGGATTAATAAGTAACCCTTTATAATACATAATATTGTTATATATCATTTTTTATTACCTTTGGCTTGGCACCGACTTCAAACAGATTAGTAGGTACCTACCTAGCACGTAAAATACAATTTAATTAATAGGCTTAGACAATAAGCGCATTTGATGAATGTCTTATTAAAATTATTTTTTGCTTTTCAGTTTTTTAGGTAGTTTTTTTTTTCTTTTTTTTTTTGAAGTCGGTTTAATTTTTTTTAAAAAAAGTTTGTTTATTTTTCTATTTTTAGTGTGAATAACACGTAGGTAGTGAGTAAAACTCTTTCATAATAATGATAGCGAAAATACGAGTAAAATAGTAGAATTGTATTATTTGATAATATTAGGTATTCATTAAGTGTTCAGCACCATGGGTAGGAGGAGAATGCGTTTATGCACCATAACCGCAGGCTAGCTAGACCCGCGGCTGTGTGTGGGACTCGAGACCGAAGTGTCCGCTACCCACTACACTCCCCCGGTTTCTCCTTCACACCCGATTAGGACGAGCCGGTGCTAACCTTATTGGCTAGTGACCAGCCCATCCCCGGGTAATCATCAGCTTAGCTGCAAAAGTACATGAAATACAACTAACGTTCCACATATTCCTACAACACTGAAAGAATTATCCCCTAACTCCTAACCGTTAAGGAGTTGTACTTTCCATCATCACCTTAGCTGCAAAAGTACATGAAATACAACTAACGGTCCACATATTCCTACAATACTGAAATAATTATCCCCTAACTCCTAACCGTTAAGGAGTTGTACCTTCCATCATCAGCTCATCAACATAAACTGATGTCTATCGGACGCAAAAACTTGAATGGCTTCAGAAAAAACAAGTAACGCGTAGGCGCAGCCTATAAAATTTGAGGTTTTCCCTTGATTTTTCCGGGATCCCATCATCAGATCCTGACATGGTGACAATGGGACCACCTCGAAACTATGCACTTTCAAATAAAAAAAGAATTATTTAAATCGGTTCACAATTGACGGAGAAATCGACGGACATACATAAAAAAAAAAAAAAAAAAATACATACAATCGAACATATAACCTCCTCCTTTTTTGAAGTCGGTTAAAAATATGTTCTTGTTCCTCAGGTTCGAAGTGTATACTTCCCCCGGGAGCTGTTGCGGCCAGCCTCCCTGCTGACTAATTTGGTATTGGACGACACCAGGGCTCCTTCCACACGCTTGTCTGCCACTTGCGACAACATATTCGCGTACATCAGCGATACTGTTGCTCCAGGTAACGAACACAACCTTTGCTTTGAAGAAATTTTAAAAATAAACAATGACTACACTCACCTAAGTCACAATTTATGTGGCTGACAACAGCTCGTCCCAATCGGGTAGAAAGGCGAAACGGGGGAGTTAAGCGGATAGTGGGACGAATATCTCTAGTTCCGAGCCCCACACACGGTCGTAGGCGTCGCAGTTTGCGGCTAAGGCGGATAAATGAGTTCTCCTCTGCAAAAAAAGTTACAATTCATGTGTGATATTAAATGATAAACTTATTAGTGAGCTCTACCTATAGACATCTGAGGTTGGTGGTTCGTATCCAACTAGAAGGATCAATTCAAAGTTTGTTTTTTGATTTGAGGTGCTGTTTCTTTAAATTAACACAACTAATATAAAGTGGATTTTATTTCATATTTATTACAATTATGTAATACAATTAGCTGTTTTACTGTGTGGTTCGCTTCTCACCAAAATGCACCATCTTGGCTTGGCTATGAGTTACAAAGACGACGCGTCTTGTCTACGTTTTCCATAGAGAAATAATGCAAAATGGCATGTAAATCTATCAATCCACCAATATTATTGTGAGATTCGAATCGAATATGAGATACCAAACAAGGCGCTTAAATCAACCAAGTTACATAATTCTCTAATACACAAGCATCACTTTATTATGCATTTTGAATCGTGAAACATAACAAGCATATCTTGCGATATTTACCTAGGACAACATTAGCATAATAGAGTCTGATGAAGTATTTGAAATTAATACAAATTAAAAATCTGCATTGAAATAATGTATAATCATGTTAATGAAACATGAAATACTTATAAACACTTAATTGATGGCTTGTAGTCATGTTATGAATCCAATCAGTACCAAAATAATTATCTAATATTGATTCTGTATTCGGCAGTATGCAACGAATATCCACTTTGCTGCTAATAATTCTGGTGGTATAGTCGACTTGATTGAACTGGTTAACTTTCCTTTTATACCTACTTATCTCTTATTTATATCCTTTCACCTAAACGGTCTTAAAATACGTTTCCTTAAATCAGCAGTAGTAGCAATGCTACTTTCTCCTGGGAAAATATTATGTTGAAGAAGGATATGGATTAATTCGACACCGCGAAGTAACTTTGCTATTGTGCTTTATTCTGGTGAGTAGAAATATTGGAGGTAGGTAATTTCCCATCATCATTTCCCTTCTTATCCCTTCATATTATTTTCTCGAATGCAACCAACGCAACTGAGACCCTAGCCAGGTGTCCATGGGTCCAAGTGATCACTTACAAACAGGTGTCACACTAATAATTATAATTGCTTGTTTGCCTCCCTCTTTCATAAACAAGCGTTCAGAAATTACTAACTTTTTATAGCAAACCAGATTAAATCAGATGAGGTAGTATTCTGCTTGTTTTTTTACACATTGCAAAAACAGTAAAATTCATGAATGATTAGAAGACGGCACCTCGGGCACAGTGTATAAGACAACATGTCTTCCGCTTCTTTCACGTCTTTGACTCTCATTTCGCGCTCACACATGCGTGAACCATGTTTTTACGCGTCAACGTGTGCTTATTCCGAGTGTTACCTAACAACTCGTACTACTGATCGAATTCCCACTGTGAGAAATATTACTTATTAGTAGGTTGGTTTGTCGCTCTATTGTATGACTGTAGTTATGGAGAATGAGTTCCGATAAACCTGTTGACGGTTCACCTTAAGCAATAATATTTCTGCAAATCGTCGCCATTAATCAAAGGTTAATTTATAGTTTGGAGCCATCAAAAGTGTTACTCATGTCTTGCTCTACATTATGTAGTACAGGTCAAGGTAGCATAACAATGATACTTTTGAC
This sequence comes from Mecyna flavalis, assembly GCA_949319885.1. NCBI lineage: Eukaryota > Metazoa > Arthropoda > Insecta > Lepidoptera > Crambidae > Mecyna > Mecyna flavalis. Next base: position 8,683,991 of record OX439435.1, on the reverse strand, counting down.
ATAGAATACTTTTATACAGGGTTTAATTAAACGCCAAAAGTTACAAACAATTCAAGACAAGATATCATAACTTTTGTTTTGCAATTGCAAATACCCAGACTAATCTAAAATAGGTATATTTTTAGTGTCCTACTATTATTTTTATTAGTTCGCTTCTAAAATAACTGCTAGGAGAATTACATGGTATCGATTAGGTATTCACTGGTATCGAGTAGTTCCACAAAATCTTTTGATACGTGTATGGCGTTTGAATATAGAAAAAAAGGAAGTAAAAGGTGACTAGGATACATATTAGTTAATGCTACAAGGTTGCGCCGCGCCGATGGTAGCATGATTCGTATCGATTAGGCATCAGAATTTCCGGTTACTTCACGGGTTAAGAGTATCGTTGTTTTTCCTTTAATTACATGCCACAATAACGCATTGAACTGGTTAAAAACTAGCGTAAAAAACCTATTATTTGTGTGCTATTATCGCAGGTCGACATATTACTGTCTGTTATTACTTAGTTGAACAGTTCGCACTCGTTTTTCACTGCTTAGGGCTCAGTGAAGCGAGCCATCAGCTGCGTGTCAGATTTCTCCGAAAATCTGACGCAACCCTATACATACGGTGACGACAAAACATAACATAATTAATTTGTCAAACTGGTATTTTGGGGAATTGTAACACCTCGTAATGAGGTATGCGTGACTATAGCAGCGCATAGATGATTTATCTTCGTGTCAGACGGAGCTCGTTACTGCTTCGCGTGATGTGTTCTGTGTAATTGGGTAGACGTTTTTTTTGATGACTGAACTAATATGGTAACTTCATAACAGTTTAGGCTTTAGACGTATAATTTATCTTAAACGATGAGAAGTTCATGCAATATTTTATAGTAAAACTTAGCCAGAAGACAGACACTTGGCCAACCAAAAAGGTAGTGGTCAGTGTAGTATTCCATTCCAGACAGCGTCAGTCGACATATGGCCACAGTTCTCAACTCTCTGAACTCTCTTTGACCAGAACAAATACAATAATTATTAATACATATTATGTTATCTGTGATATATACCAAATTCACAGTATTGGACAGCTCGATGACTACACTGCTACTTATTCTAGTAACGATTTTTATATCGCAATCTTTGCCCTGCAGTTGCAATATCTACTACCTACAAAACTACAAATCAGGTGGGCTGCGTGCCTGTCTGCCAACTGAACTAGTATAAACAAAATAAATAAATATCGTTCATGTATCTAAAGGATGAGTGTTTACTTCTAGTATGAGTATTATGAAACGGAGAAACTATGAGAACGTAAGATATTATTACTGGTCCTATAAAAGGAATAGTAACTTAAACCGGTTGATTAGATAAGCTTATGTTTATAAAGGTTAATGACATACTGGTTTTCTTATACCAGTAATTTAATTTCCGTTTAGTTTTAAACTGCAAATCCATACTTGCTGTGTTGTTGTTTTAATCGACTGCGGATTTGGTGCCATATTGTTTGGAAGTAGGCTTTACTACGCGAGATCCAATACAAAACAAAACTGTTACAGGCGAAAAACTCTACATTATAGAATAAAGTAGGTACATTAAGTAATGTTTTCCTCTTTTGGCCATTTTTTATGCTGTAATATCAGTTATTAGACAAACACGCAGCCCATCTTATTGTAAGCGGACATTGCTGTCTATGTGTGTCAAAATGTCTTACTGATTAATTTCTTCTATACGTAAAACACTACTGTTGTGTTTCAGGACTGATAGTGTACGACGGTCGCCGCGACAACGCGTGGCGTGTGACCCATGCCTCCATGTACCCTGACCCCGACCTAGGAGAGTATGACATCGGTGGCGAGAAGTTCACCCTCATGGACGGCATTGTGGGCCTCGCGCACTCCCCTACACAAGGCCTTCTCTACTACCAGCCTCTGGCTACTGACAGGTTGGTAGTTTGTATTAAGCTTCATTTGCGCGATAAACTGCAAGCAGTTAACCGTTTACAGTCAACCTCAGCTGAACGACGTATTGCCAGCGGTTGCAGTCAGTACACCTATAGGAAAGGTACCATACACTCTTTTTTAGCCCCACCACGGGTAAGCCCGTTTTTTCATTAGAATTTTTTTTTATGTGCCTAGCCAAAAGGAAATAAAACTTGAATTATATATAAATTTTGGAAAAATCGTGAATATAAGTATCTGCTGTTAGGCAACTATTACCTACAATTAAGTCAATAATTATAATAGTTTGATATTTAGGAAAACTACAAATATTTCTTACTACAAAAAAATTAACTATTCGTGCATTATTTAAATTTGTTTTGTTTAGACTGACTGTAATGCCGGACTATTGCTGAACTATTAACTTTATTTTATACGAATACTGCGGAACGTAATTAATAACATTTTAGTACTGATGTGGTAATTTCTGTATGTCTATTGCATTGTTTGCTGAAAATTATACATCTTATAGGACTCACGGACCTAAAATTCGTGATAAGACTCTTAAAAATTATGATTTGGCTTTTTATCAGAACCCAATGATAAAACGTGATAACGTTTGATCAATCGAACGAAATTAGAAAGTAATTAATGACCTGCGAGTTTCTATGTATTAAATGGACAATAAAGGTAGATTAGCACAAGACTGTTCTCAAAATATCCCAACGGCTTATATGCAAATGTTTTCGAACATAGAATAAAATTAAATTTAAATTACAACAGCTCTTTTCGGTCAGTGTGATTAAATTCGTGACAGTTGTTGTTTTATTTCAACATACACATTTGACGTCTGCCCCAAAATCAAGATGAAATTATATCAAGATGCTCGCAACATCAGTAACGAGGCGACGAGGCCTTTTTATGCGATAGTCATTGTATGTAGTTTATTTATTTTAAACTGTTATGATGTAAACATAACGACACAGTTATGTTAGCTTAGCATACAAAATACCTCACATTTAAAACAAATTGGGCATTTTGTTAAATTCAGTATCAAAAGCCGAAATTTTATAACTGTGTTATAATATTAAGATACAACTTATCTTTTAGTATAGTAAATCATGCAACTTATTTGACATCGTGGAACTATATTTACATCTGTATGATGATCTGTAGGTATCTGTATCTACTCGCGAGTACATAACTGTACCTGCTTCTTTCTTTATTATTTTACAAGCATGTAAGAGTTAGTTCATTAAAACTAGGTATATTAGTATTCTAAGTGGTACCTAGGTACATTGCGAGCACATAGGTATCAAATCATAATTTGCTTAATGCAATAGACGTGTAAACGGTTTTTTTTTAAATTTGAATGCATGATGCAACCGTGTGATCTACTTACATTACAACTTTGAAAAAATATCTAATACTATTTTTGGTTCTTAGTACTTTTTGTACATTAGCGCTTAAGCCAATCATACTAGAAACTGTATGTAGTTAGCCAATCATAAATGCAAAAAAACATTGCATGATTATAGGGATTCCTACTTAAGTAAGTAAGCCGTATCATCGAGTTTCTGCATCAGTTATTGCATCGTCTGCGGTGTGACTTGTTTTCACCAAAACGGTCCACAAAAAAAAAACACCCTGTGTTTCGGAAATCTAGATTAATAACTGGAATAATTGAGAATATTTAGATCTGTAAAAAGTAGGGTACACTTAGCCCAGCGCCACACTTGACGGAAATTCCGCCGCGGATCTTCCGCGACGGAACGCTAACACAATACATGTTATTGCATATAAATTACAAACAGCGGGCAGACTACGCGGAAGATCGGTCGCTCCGTCGTGGACGGTTTTGTATGAAATTATTTCCGTCGCGGACGATCCGCGGCGGAATTTCCGTCAAGTGTGGCAAAGGCCTAATCACTGCATCATCGAAATCAATTTTTTTTTGTAATTTCAGAATATTTAGCGTATCAACAGCTGTGTTGGCTGCTGGACCGCCCGCAGAAGGCACAGACCTACCCGTGAACCTGGTTGGCCGCAAGTCCTCCCAGGGTCTCGGCCTCGCCGTCGACCCTCGCGATGATACCATCATCTTCAGCCCAATCACCGAGACTGCAATTGCAGCGTGGAATCCCATCACTAACTCTCACAAGTGAGTGGCCTATTTTGTCACAACTTCACTTTTTGTTGCTTTAATCATGTCGTTAAAGATGACACAATCTATTACCTTACCACCAATATCAAGTGATTATTAAGTGACAAGTTTTTTGCAAGGTGCGTGTGTTGGTTGGTGACAAGTTGCTATAATCTTGTTTAAGAATTTGCATTTATTTTACAATCAACGTACTTATTTGTCCACTTCAAACTTAACTCGTGTTGAAGATGAATTATGTTGTGTTTTTCTAATTTCTTTAGTAATAGGAAAATTAAGCAGTCTTGGTACCTATTTGTAAATCTATGTTTCTCTTGATTATTGAAGTATTGCCATATTTGAACATAATACATTGAATGTATTGACTTGAGCTTTATAGTTGTATACGGTACGGATAGTTTTACCGTTTAACTACATATTATATAACACTAGCCTTCCGCCCGCGGCTTCGCCCGCGTGAACTATAGGACGTTATCCCGCGGAAATATCTTGTAAATTGTAGCCTATGTGTTATTCTGAAGTATAAGCTATATTATTGTAAAGTTTCATTAAAATCAATTCAGTAGTTTTTACGTGAAAGAATAACAAACGTTCATCCTAGTGCTAGTGAAATTACTGGGTATATGAGACCTAATAACTGTCGTCTCTTAAGGCGGGCAACGCGCCTGAGACCCCAAGGGGGTCCCGGGTGCTTATCGGCGGCGGTGATTACTTATCATCAGGTGACCCACTTGCTCGTTTGCCCCCCTATAATATAAAAAAAAAAAAAAACCATCCGCTCCCCTGCCGGTACCGCCGCAACCGCTATGTCCCTGCATTTTAAATCTGTAATATCTTCGAAACTATTCATTTAAATTACATGATGTAAAGGGCCATATTGATCTATATTACATGCACAATTTATTTATGGTACTTTATTGGATAAGGATTAATACTGTTTTGCTTAAAACCACTTTTTCGTAAATAAGCCATTATTTTATCGTAATAAGTAAAGGAAAATGGTTATTGTGGGTTATCCCTAAGAGATAGACATATACCATCGCGGACTTTTTTGTAAAACTTTTTAAGGTGTACAATATTGTAGTACATTATTTTGATCTATCTCGTAGGGTTCAGCCAGCGTTTGCAATGTAAGCGCAAAAAAATGTGATTATTTACGACCTTAAATTAAAAACCTCTAAAATTATCAGTGTTTCTCTACTATATTATGCATGTATTATACATATAAACCTTCCTCTTGAATCAGTCTATCTAATAAAAAAAACCGCATCAAAATCCGTTGCGTAGTTTCAAAGATTTAAGCATACAAAGGGACATAGGGACAGAATAAGCGACTTTGTTTTATACTATGTAGTGATTAAGGTTAGAAAGTTAAATTTTAAAATATATTAGGTAAATTGAAAATGTAAGTTCCATCAGTTAATTTGGCAATCAAATCATGGACCTTTACGTAACTTGTTTTGGTCCGGCAAAGTTAAGCCTTCATTTTATAGAGTACCTACTTTGTATAACTAAATTATAATGGCTATAAATATCGAAACCATGAATTTGATTTATTGGTTTTATTGCATCTAAAAGATTTGATGCCGTTATGGGTAACGATGTAATTTTTTGCATTTAATTTTTGACTATAGTTTTTAGGAATTATCTTGTTTAACAAGAATAAATCTAGACTGAACTGAGCTAACGGAACTTAGAAGATAATTTTTGATTTTTGATTTGTAGGTTATACAAATATGGTGCACAAGCTATTTTTTTTTTAAATACCTGCTAATGTTGTTATTGGCAAAATAATTGTTTTATGGTACTCTCTTATTTTTCCTGATGTTATCTTTCCTGTTGCGTTAAAACGTGAGGTTGGTACATGATACAGGTACTTAAGTAGGTAGGACTAATCGGACATTCCCACGTTTAGTTTTATCGTCGTTGCAAATAGTGAGAAATCTTTCTGATGGGATTTATGATACTCGTTTGTAGGTAAAGAGATAACTTCTCTGAATCATTGATATTTCATTTATTTGTTAGTATTCTCTACATAATCATACTAATATTATTATAAATGCGAAAGTCTGGATGTTTGGAATTTTGTTACTCTATCTATCACGCCTAAACGGCGTTATAAACGTGTGCCAAACAGGTATACCTATAACATCATTGGTGCCAAACATCTAAATCTGTTCAGATTTCGATGTTTGGCACACGTTTATAACCCGGATTAGGACATAGGCTATAAAATTCCTACGGGAAACGTCACATTCCCGCGGGATATTTGAAAAAAGAAATTACGCGCGGGTGAAACCGCAGGCGGAAAGCTAGTGATCAAATAACTAAATGGTAATTTAATCAGTCTATGGCAAATACCTCCATCATTGACATCAAGTCATCGTCGCCACGATGATAGGTGGCTTAATCACTATCAAAATGTGGATAGATGAAATGAATCCGCAGTGGGCAATGCCAAACCGAAACTGGAGATGTGATAGAAAAATCCTTCACAATTTTTTCCCGACCCGTAATTGAACCCGGATTTTGAAAACACAACCTGGAAAACATGAGGAGATCAAGGCTTCTCATGTCCCACATCTTCGCTCGACGCTTTTAAATGTGTACGTGAAACCACCAAAATTAAAATAATAATTTACTTGGACTTATCAATATCATAAATGTGTACGATTAGACATTACAATCATCTTGTTTTGAATAGGTATGGGATTAAAAACTCGGAATATTACACACGATATATCTACGTTTTACTCACCATTTCAAATATTGACATGTTCTTATTTTTAATCGCATATAGCGTGTATACAGTCTGTTCCACATAACTTGTCCTTTAGCCGCCATATTGGTACTACTGTTTTTCGATACTTTCAATCTGTTTTTTGACAGATTTACAAAGCGTAGGCAATGCTGCCAATATGGCGGGTAAAGGACAACTTATGTGGAACAGACTGTAGTCTTCCACTTTTTACATAAATAGACGTATTTTAGAGGCCAACCTACGATCGCAATAATCATGTTTGTACTTTATAAAACCACAGACCGATTTGAAGCATGTGTTGGCTCCTCAGATCATATAAAGATCTGAGGTGGGCTCTAAGCCTTTTGGTAACATATTTTCCAATTTGAAATGGGTACTTTTGTATTAGGTATAATTATTTCAAACTTGTTTAATTTGCAGGCTGGTGGCTCTGGACCCCGAGAAGCTGCAATTCTGCGCAGAGGTGAGGTGGGCGGAGCGCGACAATGGCGCCATCTGGGCGCTTTCTACACGCTTCCACAAATTCTTCCGGCGTGCTGTCTCCAAGAATGAGGTATCAGTTTTTGCTATAGATACATGCTGCCTACAATCCTCAATTATTTATTTATTCCCGTCTAGCCCCACCAATTTTGCCACAACTGGGGTTGAATAGAACATTTTTAGTGGCGTCTGCCCACATGGTGGCAGTTCGGCATTCTAAAACTGTGCCGTCTACCCCCAAACGGAACTAAGAAAGTTCTATCCACCCTCAATGGTGGTAGAATTGGTAGAGGAAGACAATAAAGGGGAGATTAATGCGGTAGGTATATTTCTGTTGGTGATTTTTCATTAAAATTCTGAAACGAGCAACAGACTGATGCGCCATTTAATGTAGAGGGATATCTTATCTCAGTCAGTAAGGGGGAAGTACTTTATATGTTGTTAATTTGGTGCAATATTAACGTAGGTACCTACAATGTACATGTGCGTATAATGTTTTTTTTCAAAACGATAAATTTTCCTTTCTGCATGTTTTGTCAAGCTTTTGAGATAAGGTGTAGGTACCTAATTGCGTTGCTGCGTTCAAAAATTGCGCAAATATGCGGTATGCGGTAAATAATAAAATATTGCGGACCAAAACAAAATGTGATGTGTCTGCCTCTGTATTTAATATGTGACAATAATAATGTTTTTCATATACCCGTCTCTACATGCTTCAGTTAAGCACGGGTGATGTATCTTAATATCTATCTAATAGACAAACAAGACCAAGAGTCAATTTGATTCTTGTTAGTAGGACTTTTTCAGAGTCTGACTGGCTATTTATAGTTACCACAGGTGAAATCTGCCGCCAAAACAGCCTCATTGTTTCTCAATGGAGACCGCAGGAGCCGCCTTAGGTCTGGCTTGTGGGAGGACTTTTTTAGGGTCCGACTGGCTAGCTACCACCCTAAGGTGAAATCTCAGCTCTGGCTGTGTTCCGGCAGTATTAATGTGGGAGCCAGTAGACTTGAAATCTAAGGCTCGTAGATCAGAGGAGTCTACAGTGTGGCAGCACATTGAGCGACGCTTCCTGGTGAAGTGTCCTTCAATGGTGTCGCGAACTAGTGACCTAGGTTCATACTGGTGAACTCAATTTTATTTCATGCGACAAAGTACAACTTAATTTGCGTGAGATGTGATGAAGAGTACAGTTATACTAATAACTTAGTCTCAATGACAACCTGTATCTAGCCCAGGAGCCACTTCTCAGTGGTAGGTTTCTCCCGATTACGGGTCAGACACATTGTCACCTTCAGACTACTTCTGTATTTATAACTCTGTTCTCTCTCTCTCTTTCAACTCATGCCCGTTCTACCTCCCCCTCTCCGGAGGGAGTCCATAAAACCAGGCCAGTCCCGCAGGACTCTCTTAGAAACACTTAAACGCAGGGCGCTACCCTCGCGGTATAAATCAGTGCTTTTATGCACATTCCAACACAACAAGAGCCGTATCTGACACCATGGGTTCACCTGAGAGCTGCAATCACTCTGCAGTAGGATCCTCTCGCTACAGGTGAACCCATTGCCCGCACGGAATTACTCCTCTTGCTCTACAGACGGGACTTCTCTGTCCCTAAGGGGTCCTCCTGCCTTCCCCAATAGACCACCCTTACCACCATACGGGATCACACACCCGGTAAAGAGAATTCTATTCTCAGCCAGAGAGATTCTATTCTCAACCATAGAGATTTTATTCTCCTACAGAGTTTCTATACTGTTATTACACTTCACCACCACTCAACGCAATCTACACAAATATATAAAATTATATATATTGTAACTCACCTGCTCTCCATGGCTTTACTTGTTGTCACAGACCACACTACATACTGTGCCTCAGAATGATTCACACACACGTCATTCTCTAAATGAGTATTGTCTTACATAACCTGCTTCAAACTTATTCATAAAACAAATGAGAGAAATAATTATTAAACTTGGTTACCTCACCTGTCTATCGGAAATCGCGGATTTATTTCGCGACATTCCCACCGGCAACGAGAGTGAAGGTTTACTGAAGCAGAGCTAGCAGCTGACTAGTCCACTTCTCTCTAGCCTTAATCGCTGCTGCCCTCTTAGTTCTCTCTAAAGGAACTTCATCTTGAATTTGCAATTCTTCAGGTTCTCTTTCTACTTCTGTACCAGAATTGTTAGTCATATCTGTTATACTGCATTCGGCATCATTTTCTGTCTCTGGGGTTTCTGACTTGTCAGTGGACACTTCCTGATCCATGATATAGTTGTCTAATGCTTGTTGATTACTTTCGGCTTCCCCAGCACTCACTTCTTGATATTGTGGAACTATCCTTACACTATCTTCATCTATTGTAGCATCATCGTGAGTTTCATTCTGTACCTTTCTTATAATAGTGTCATCATTATCTAGAATATCAGCTTCCAGGGGATATAGGTGGCCTATAGATCTTGTATATTCAGAACTGCCTACTTTAACCTTTGCCACTCTGCATCGACCATCTATTCCCTTAAGAAGTGATGAAATTCTACCAACTTTCCAATTCTGTCTATTTTTGGATTCTCCCTTGATTTGCACTAAGTCTCCTACTTGAGGACTCTCTTGTGCTTTAATCCTCGGCTGTCTAGGTTTATGTGAATATCTCTCCCTGAGGCTCGTCAAGTACTGGTTCACAAAAATCTCTTTGAATTCTTCAATGAACCTTAGTCCTCGCCGCCATCCAGCGACCAGGTCTTGTTTTGTGGATGAACCACTTGGTGTTAAAGGTTCCTTGGTCATATCTAATGTGAGACATTTCCCTAATGATAAAAAGTCGGCAGGCCGTAATACCTCGTCTAACTCTGAAGTCACACTCGTAAGAGGTCTGGTATTTACCACAGCCTCTATTTCTTTCATAACGGTAGTCAGTTGGGAATCATTAAGGAGATGTTTTCCCAGTGATCTTTTTAGACATGATTTAACAACTGCTACCAGTCTTTCGTATACACCTCCATGCCAAGGAGCTAGTTCTGGTGTGAATCGCCATTTAATATCATTATCTATGCAATAGCGGTTTGTCATTACTTGTGATGTCAATTTAAACTGCAACGCATTGTCAGATAAAACAAGGCAAGGCATACCTCTTGTAGCTATGAACCTCCTAAATGCTAATAAGCATTCTTCTGCTGTCATATCCTTAACTACTTCTAGGTGTATGCTTCTTACAACAAGACAGGTAAAAAGGCAAACCCATCTTTTCTCTCTTCCATTGGGAACTTTAACTATAACAGGGCCAAAATAATCCAACCCACAGAATGCAAATGGTGCTATTAACCTTACACGTTCTGGTGGTAAAGCAGGAGTAGGTGGCAGTTGGTAAGGTCCTCCATTATACTTAACACATTGAGGGCAGGATTTCAACACCTTTTTAACCTGTGTTCGACCTTGTGGAATCCAGTATTGCTGGCGGATGAGGTTCAAGGTATGAGTGACTCCAACATGATAATTCTTCTTATGGATTTCCATAATAATTTTAGATGTAAGCTCACAATCCTTTGGAAGAAGAATAGGGTGTTTCCTATCATAAGGCCAATCAGTATACTTCATACGGCCACCGCATCTCAGAAGTCCATCTATATCTTTAAAAATATCTAGGTTTCTCTTTAAAGAGGTAACCTTTCCTTTCAACTCATCTGGGTAATATTGTTCTTGTAATCTGTGAATTTCTTGTATAATAGGGTTTTCTGTCGATGGAATTTGTTTTTGGTTCGGATCTTGGGGTACACTGTGTTGTTCTTGTTTATCTGATAAATATTCTGAAGATTGATCTTCCAGACCCTCTGCAACAACAGCAAAGCACGCTTGACTGACATTTTCATTTTTTGGCCATAAACTTTCATGCTGCATAAGAAAATTGGGCCCAGAAAACCAGATCTTATCTAGTTCTCGCTTTCCCGATTCGGATCTAGTAGCTAAGTCTGCAGGATTTAGTTTCGTATTGACATACCTTTTCTCAATGTAAGCATTTTTCTTTAATTCATCAACACGGTTCGACACCCATGGTGATAATAGTTTATCAGACTTGATCCAACCGAGCGCCACTAAACTGTCAGACCACAAATAGGATTTTGTTATGGATACTGTTAATATTCTTTTGAGATAAATAAGTAGACGACTGCCAATCACGCATCCAAGTAATTCAAGTTGTGGTACTGATAGTAATTTACTCTTCTTAGTACTTTTAGCTCCTTTTTCTAGTGGTACCAATCTACATTTTGACATTATCAAAGTTGTGTTCACGTTAGTTCCATTATAGCAACGCAAATACGCCGCAGCTGCGTATGCTTGCTCGGATGCATCACAGAAACAATGTAATTCAAACTGAGTATCTTTTGATAAGTCGTGTCCAATGAATCTAGGAATTATGATAGAGGCTATCATAACCATGTTTGCAAGAATTTCTTTCCATTCCAATTCTAGGTCTTCAGGCAGACATGTGTCCCATCGATAGCCATGCTTCCATAATTTTTGTAGAAAGGCCTTAGCTGGTAGGATCAGGGGAGATACCATACCACAGGGGTCATAAATTGATGCAATTATTCTTAATACTTCACGTTTACATATTCTTTTTGTTAAATCAAACATATTTTCTTTAATATTTAGTTGTAATGTATCAGATTCCTTGTTCCATACATGTCCCAAAACCTTCGTCTTTAAGTCTTCTTTAGATCTCTTGTACTCTGGTATTTTTCTTATCAGCGTACTATCATTTGATGCCCAGTCTCTTAAATTCATTGACAATTCTTCAAAGATTGTGTTCGCTCTTTGGTACAGATCAAGTGCTTCTACTGTTGTATGTGTACCTGATACCAAATTATCGACATAGCACTTGTTAGCGACAGGTTCCAGTAATTTGGCATTTGTACTTGCGATATGATGGCGTATTACAGCCGTTAAGAGAAAAGGGCTTGAAATGATACCAAAGGGAACACGGCAGAAACGCAGATGCAAGATGTTTTCATCACTCAAAGGCTCATTGATGTCCTTCAGCCATAAAAATCGAGTAACATCTTTATCTGGTTCTTGAAGGCCAACTTGCAGAAAGGCACGTTCAATATCGGCTACTACAGCTATTCTATGCAGCCTAAAGTTGAGCAGCAGTGCTGTTAGATCTTGTAACATACAGGGTCCCTTGTACATATTTTCATTTAAGCTCCTTTGCCCCTTCAACTTAGCTGATGCATCATAAACTATACGGCCTCGTTTGCCATGCTGTTTCACAATGTGATGGGGTAGGTAATGTATTGGGGGTATGATTTGTTCTGAAAGGTCCTTTGTAGTATTCACTACTTCAATAATACCTGCATCAAGTTGTTCCTTCAGTATTAAATTATATTCTTGAAGCATTGAAATGTCTAATCTTTGTAACAGTCCTTTAAGTCGTCCATAAGCTAATCCGTAATTAGTAGGTATTTCTGGGGGATATTGAGTCCATGGCCATTTGACATAATATCTTCCATCCTTATACTGAACTGTTTCATTGAAATGTTTAATTGCTTCTTCCTCCCTTGTAACTTTGGGTGAATCTGTAATACCAATGTTATCTAGGCTCCATAAGTATGTGATATCTAAATGTCTAATGGGTAAATCTGGTTCTGTGTAATATGTAGGTTCTGCTCCTTCCTGGTGGTAAGTGGTAACACTGAGAGTCATGTTCTTGTTTTCATTTCCTGTATAACAACCGGTAACAATCCAACCAAAGTGAGTGTCTATTAAATATAAATTGTCTTCTTTCTTCACAGTATTATTTTTCAAAAATAATGGATAGTAATCATTTCCAATTAAAAGATCTATTGTTTCAATTGTACAATCATCTGCTTTTATATCTATCAACTTTGTATTAAGAAGCTTAGGGAAAGGTAAACAATCCGTAATATGGGGTACAACATTAACACTTAAGTTTGTAGTAATTCCTCTATTAGTAATGATGGTGATTTCAACAACTGAGCTTGATAACTGCCTTGGTTTATTATTTCCAAATGTATAAATTAGTAATTCATCTTCTCTGTCAGCCCTTAATCCGAGTTGATTTGACATTCTCCGGGTTATGTAGCTCCTTTGACTTCCTGAGTCAAGAAGTAATCTACATTTCTTTGATTTATTGTTCAGACTGTTTAGAATTTGGACTGTTGCTGTCTGTAAAAGAGAATTATGGTTTATTTTTCTTTCTAAGAATGCTGTAGTACTAGAAATATTTATGTTTCCACACTTACCAGCCTTAATCGGACATAAAGCACGATTATGTTGACCAGAACAATGGAAGCATTTCTTAGGACGTCTACAATCTTTAATTCTGTGTCCAGATCCTAAGCAGTTGTAGCATCTTCCCTTTACCTTGTCCTTCCTTAATTTCAGGTCTTTCACAATATTACACTCATCATTATAATGACTACCAGAACAAAAAATGCATGACCTTTTGTTAATTTTAGGTTTCTTTGAATTGTCCTTATCATCGAAAGTATTAAAGGTTCGTTTACGTGATGTGTTATTCCTGCTAGAGGAAGGTTTACTATGTAAGTAGGAGTCCGTGGCATTGCGTTTCTTGTCTTTAGAAAACTTCACCCTTCCATGGGCATGTAACACTTCTGTTGTTGTTGAGAATTTCACATCTTCCTCGTTCACCTTTGATTTAGACTGCTCCATAGCCATGACAATATTCTTTAATTCAGCTCTAATCCGAGGGACTGTCTTCTCATTTGAACACAACAGGTTCACTTCATATAACACTCTTTCCGGAAACTTGTCTAAAATCACACTACGGAGGTGGTTGCTCTGAGTGTTTTCTCCCAAAGAGGTCAAAATTCTTAGATGTTTTTCTATTTCATCTAAATTCCGTCGACACTGTTGGTAATCATAGGAACGTTTCAAGAGCATCCCCCTCTAAGCACCCGACTAAATATGTGAGTTTGTCAACTTCGGACAGGTCGCGTGACGCTATACAAGATTGGAACCTATCCCAAAACTGTTGAAATTCTAGAATATTGCCTGTAAACTTTGGCAGGGTTAAATTTGGCAATTTAGTTACGGCAGCAGAAGAGGATTCAACCTTTTGACGTTCACTCCATTGGAGTATTAACTCCAGATTTGCTTTAACTTCTTGACCCTCAGAGATAATGGTATAACAATCCGACGCAGTTTTCTCGGACGGTACAGAAGTGGAATTTAAATACTTGTCCAATGTTTGCGTGGTATTATTTATATATAATTCGAGAGAAATTTTTAATTTCAGTATATTATACATAGGCATTTCGTCAAGCGCAAGTATAGACTTCGCTTCGACTACAGTCTCATTCAATTTTTCGACTTGAACTTGTAATTGTGATGATATTATGCTTTCCATGATGGTTTTATTAAATTGAAACTGCAAATAATAGAGGAAACACATTGATGAAGTTTGCAGACGATTACGTTACATTTTATTAATTTATTTCCAAAGTAGGGTAGGTACTTACATGGACGCCAAATGTAAACTTCGATAAATTCACCACTGAATCTAATTAGAATCTCAATATGTGCAGTATGTTCACTTAATTTCTTCATTTAAATTAAACTTTTATGTAATTACGAGACAAGATAAGATACGAGGTGAAACTAATAAACTTACAATTTTTAAAGTTTGCGCAAACCTCGTGTAAACTCAAAATTAAGTTGAATCACAAAAATAAATAGTAAACGATACGTAGTGAAGTCAACTCACTATGAATTTCAATAATAAAACCCGCCATTACATGTTATTGCACTTAAAATTGCGGATTTTACTTCACGGTATATCAACACTTTGTAAGTTGTAAGCCGCCATGAAAATTTGGTTCAAAGTAGATACAGTTTTTTTTCCACAAACTTTGTTCGACCAATCACAAGCATGGAATTCGAACGATCTGTCAAATATCAACCAATCGTTGTAATGATCTTGTCTCTGCCTTACAACCGGAAATTTAGAGTTGTCCCTCAAATGTCACATCGACATCCAATTGAATAATCGATTTCTAATAAAAATATCGATTCAGATGTTTTATTTGTAATCGAATGAAAGAACGATCACTTTATTGGCATTGTTTTGTTTTTACGATTTTTCTTATTTCTTCGATTTTTAAATTAAATCGAAAATACAAAGGGCATTGCGCAATAAAAAACAGTGTTATATATTTTTATTTGTTTATTGGATTTTATTCCGACATAATTGTGCTACCGGCATCTACTCGCCCATTTTAACATAATATCTCTCGAGTTCAAATGTGTCTTTCTATAGACATTTTGAATTCGTCAAGGTATTGGTTCTGTGCCAATCACCCGTCAAATAAAATCGTATCAGATAAAACTGGTGATCGTATTTTACTCCAACTTGAGGAAATCAAATATATCCCAGCACCTCCACCAATTTGTCGCGAACTAGTGACCTAGGTTCATACTGGTGAACTCAATTTTATTTCATGCGACAAAGTACAACTTAATTTGCGTGAGATGTGATGAAGAGTACAGTTATACTAATAACTTAGTCTCAATGACAACCTGTATCTAGCCCAGGAGCCACTTCTCAGTGGTAGGTTTCTCCCGATTACGGGTCAGACACATTGTCACCTTCAGACTACTTCTGTATTTATAACTCTGTTCTCTCTCTCTCTTTCAACTCATGCCCGTTCTACCTCCCCCTCTCCGGAGGGAGTCCATAAAACCAGGCCAGTCCCGCAGGACTCTCTTAGAAACACTTAAACGCAGGGCGCTACCCTCGCGGTATAAATCAGTGCTTTTATGCACATTCCAACACAACAAGAGCCGTATCTGACACCATGGGTTCACCTGAGAGCTGCAATCACTCTGCAGTAGGATCCTCTCGCTACAGGTGAACCCATTGCCCGCACGGAATTACTCCTCTTGCTCTACAGACGGGACTTCTCTGTCCCTAAGGGGTCCTCCTGCCTTCCCCAATAGACCACCCTTACCACCATACGGGATCACACACCCGGTAAAGAGAATTCTATTCTCAGCCAGAGAGATTCTATTCTCAACCATAGAGATTTTATTCTCCTACAGAGTTTCTATACTGTTATTACACTTCACCACCACTCAACGCAATCTACACAAATATATAAAATTATATATATTGTAACTCACCTGCTCTCCATGGCTTTACTTGTTGTCACAGACCACACTACATACTGTGCCTCAGAATGATTCACACACACGTCATTCTCTAAATGAGTATTGTCTTACATAACCTGCTTCAAACTTATTCATAAAACAAATGAGAGAAATAATTATTAAACTTGGTTACCTCACCTGTCTATCGGAAATCGCGGATTTATTTCGCGACAAATGGAATAGGCCGCAGTGACCGCTTACCATCCGTGGGCTGCGTTTCGGTTAACAATTTTTATTTGCATAAATATTTTATTTATTCTCAGATCAACATCCGCGTGGTGCGCGTCCCTGAGAGCGGGTTCGGCTCGCTGCAACCGCACGCGCTGCGCCGCGCCGCGCGCCAGGTCAACGCCAACGGCACGGCGCAGCTCTACCCGCGCGCCGGCGCCGGGCCCAACCCTAGCCCGCGGTACGGGGAGAAACTTTAAGCAAACACGTTTGAGGCGATGAACAGAGAACAGATGCTCTTAACGTTAGGCATGACATGTGATGACGGTCATTTGGGTTGTTTTTCACCATATGTGTGAGGTGTTTGAGCAGCATGAAGATGCGAGGCAAAAATTTTAGGGTATTTGATGGTTATAGCATACATATCCCCTTATGCTTGTAGAAATATCCGCATCGCAAACAAGCGTAGGATAGAGTCCATTAAATAAAATAAAATTAAAACGTGCATGTACATTTTGTTCAACTCAATCCATGCTCAACTGGCTAAGACAATAATTATTTCGTTGCCTCGCCCAAATTCAATCATTTTTTTAATATGCCTAACCGACTGCCAGAACCTGGTAGTCGCTTGGTGGGGAGTCATTTCGACGCGAGTATCACATAACCCTGCGGCTCTTCCTAAGCTACGCTACAGGGTATTTATAACTAAGTACGTTCTCCATTGTAGAAAAAGGTAGCTATTTATAATACCTTACACATTTATGGTGGAAAAGCAATCTAAATTGACGCTTCCTTTTGCACACAAAAACCAAGCAAGGTCCTTACTTTGAAATTACAGTAGTATGGATGCTAACATCTCATTATGGACGCAATTTTCACGTTCGTTTTGTATATGACATATACCTACTTACAAGTTTCATACATTTTAGTATAATCCAATTTCGTGTGCAAACTTATTGTTTTTAACTAATGTGTCGTCTGTTCATCGCCTACATCATACAGGGCATTTAGGGACCAAGTACGCAGATCTGGGTGCTTCGATGCTCAGATTCCTATAGCTATGATGGTAAACTATCCATGACAAGTGATTTTATGCGCGCAGCCTTGTCTTGATACTAAAACTTTACGTGTGTTAGTGTGCTTTGTTTGGTTGGATATACATAGTATAGTCGTATATTGAAAAAGAGTTCTAGAATGTGTGTGTCGATCTAAATAGGTGTTCTATCTAAGTTAGACGTGCTTCAAATTCGAGAGATGTCTTTTTTTATCAGTTTCATAATAAACGGTGGCTAATTATGTAGGTACAGTACACGGCGCAATTGAGAAGTACTTAAAACTAAAAATCGATCATTCCCGAACATTACTGAAAACGATTTCTAAAGACTACTAAGGTAGATTGGAGATGTTCTTGTGCACTCGCAACTATCCAGCGTGTCACTTTAGTGGTAGGTATAGGTACAGTACACGGCGCAATTGAGAAGTACTTAAAACTAAAAATCGATCATTCCCGAACATTACTGAAAACGATTTCTATAAAGACTACTAAGGTAGATTGGAGATGTTCTTGTGCACTCGCAACTATCCAGCGTGTCACTTTAGTGGGAAGTCCTGTAGCCAATATATATAAATACATAATATGAGTGATTTATAAATAGAATAGAATCTTAATCTGTAAGCTGTATTGTACCTATTGATCGCCACGCACGTATAGTCCGATTTAACTTATTTGGCTTGTCTGAAGTTAGCTGCGAGCGTCGATTGCGTAGGTGGGGGGCGCGGCTACGCCCTTCTGACACCTACATTTGTGTTCTGCGCAGGTACTCGTACGTTGTTCAGACAAGCCAATTAAGTTTGCGCATATTATACCCGAAATAATGTCGAAAATGACATCTATTGCTTTTGTAAAGTTTAGTGTAAGTATAATATTATTATCCAAAAACCAACTACGTCGCGCCATTCGAATGTGTTTAACAGCTGCCAAATAGACAACATACTTTTTTTTTAGTAGTGAACATTGCGTGAAAAACAATCGTCATTGTGTAATTAGAGCTGACGTTAGTTCTAATTGTAACAATATGTAAAACTAGAAATTTTATTAATAACAAATTTGGAAACATCAAATTTGTTTACAATAAGATTTTATACATGACAACAAATATATAAATGAATACTTAAATGATTTAATAATAGTATGAATTTCTTTCTTAAGAATTTCTGGGTAAACGATTTTCTTAGACCTCGTCAGCTATTTCGATCTTTGAAAAACTAATTCAATTTGTACTTAAATCCTTTTAAGAAGTGTATAAAACTCACCATCATAGGTACCATACTTTTTTTTAGTAAATATATGATTTACTAAAAAAAAGTATGGATTTACATTTAATATAACAAAACAATACATTTTAATTTTTATACACGACAAAACCATTCTAATTAATGGTAATTGGTCATTTGTACAATTATTCCAAGCTACACCTAACTAGATTGCGTTATGTCATCGCATTAATTATATTCGTATTTTTATATTAACTAAATAACTTTGTATGAATTGATAAAATAAAATTTCTAGTCGGTTAATAAATCTGATATGACTGTTTTGAAACTAACATTTTCTCTCAGAACCTTTCGTAATGAATACTGTTAAAAATCTTAGATACTATTGTTTAACTGGAATTGATCAGGTGTGTATGTACCTACATAACATTGTGTTCTTTAAATTTTGAATTCAATTTATCATATTGGTACGAGTTCATAACTGTAAATAGTTATTAATTTTCCTTTTTTTATGTATAGTGTTTTAGTAGGTACAGTAAAAATCCAGGGAATTGATTAATTTAAATTCAAACTACTTTACTTAGGACGAATGTATACGCAATCATTTTTGTAAATATTTTACTATAGTAATTTTCTTATATAAATAAGTTTAAAAGGTACTAAGAATTTTGTTTATACAATATGTTCTATGTAAACTAACTTGCAGGATGGTGAATTGCGATGCAATGTATTTTATCAGTTGAGCTTGAGTGTGATACAATTTGTTTCTGCCCAAATAATCAGAAGTTTTTTTGGTGAAATTGAAAGAATTTTACTTAAGTCCAAAATGTTTTGCGGTTGTGTTTACAGTTTCTATTTGAAGTTTTCCTTGTATTATCGTGGAAAAATTACCAAAGCATATGAATTTCTTTATCTTTGAATTAATTTGTATTTAATCAGTCCTTGCTTGTTTAATATAGCCTTTTGTTATAACAAATAACACTATACTTCCTCTTAAAGCTCCATTACTTATTTTGTGTACACACTTTATGTACCTATATTTGGGTTATGTTTGATCGTTTTGTTTTTACAGCGGGTTTACTTTTCACAAAGTGGTATGGAAACTGCATAAAATTTACATTCATTATAGTAAATGTTCAGACCGTATTTTATAATATGTTCTATTTTCCTTAAGTACTTAATCATATTGGGATAAATATATGACAGACAAAAAGGAATTCATAATAAATCGTGCATTTTATGTAAATGACGGAAACTTTACTATCCTAAATTCGTTTATTTTTAATTAAACGAAAATATGTTTTTGTAAAACCAACAATGTAAAAATCGATATCCCTCGCTTAGGATTAGACCTTTTTTGTAAAAAATGCAGGAAGTCTTTATA
Source organism: Mecyna flavalis (assembly GCA_949319885.1). Taxonomy (NCBI): domain Eukaryota; kingdom Metazoa; phylum Arthropoda; class Insecta; order Lepidoptera; family Crambidae; genus Mecyna; species Mecyna flavalis. The sequence continues at coordinate 8,663,644 of OX439435.1, read as the reverse complement.
ATATGCACGTAGGAATTAAAAACGGAAGTTACCAATTGTTGCCATTGTACAGAAGTACTATAACAATATTAGTTTACTTTATCTACTTAATTAAATTAACTTTCTCACTATTTGCTATTTTTCAGAAATAGCTACTTTAACGATTATTTTGAATAATTTACAAATATTAATTATTCTACTCGTAGAGGTTAATAACACTTTGTACAATAACAACGTATTAGTACCTATGTATTCGAAGATACAAATACTATTCTAAATTTTCTTAGCATCAAAATTTTGGATTAAGTTGTTGTTTCCTAGTTAGTATGGATGGAAACATGCCGTAAAAGGAATTAAAAGTCAATAAAATTGTAATATGACTGTATTTTTCCTCTTCCAAATTTATTCACTTTTGTTTTTAAAATATTGTGTAATTTTTTTAATGGTATGAAGGTAGAAAGTCACGTGCAATAAGATATGAACTTGTGATATCTTAAGCGAATGCAGTAAGGTTTATATTTGAATGAGTTGAATACATGTGTACCGAACATGTATCTTCGTGGTTGTGACCTATTTGTTCAATAAGAAAGTATTTCTTTGCTATTTTCCGTTTATTCATTATTATGTAAATAACTTCTTTGTGCTAACAATCGCTATACTTAGTTTAATATTACCGTGTTATTTCTAATCAATATCATTTATATCTATTAAAACATAAATAATGATATTGTGAAATAATGACTAGGTATTTATAATTTCTTAATAATGTTTATACAAGGACGTTAAAAACCTTGTGTTTATAGGATATTTTTGTATTCTTATAAATAAATAAATAATTTATTTAAAACAATTGTTTTTTTCTACCACCATATTAAAAAAAGCTTTTATGTAATATTAAGACTACTTGTTTTATGCTTCTGGGCTTATTCCACAAATCCCCTTAGATGATCCCCTTCGCAGGGGATTTGTGGACTTTTTGTCCAGAAATCCCCTTCGTATTTGTTTAAGGGGATTTCTAGACTAAAAGTCTACAAATCCCCTTAAACAATATTTAAACTTAGTTTTTTTAATTAATTACAGTTTGTTTTATAACCACATTCTTTATTATTTTGGAACATAAAGTACGAGTGATAAACCAAAACAGAATAAACCTTCAATAATTTTCATAATTATTATGAAGTTTAATATAACTTTCTCTTATAATAATACTTGCAATAATTAAAGCATCACAGATAATTAAATTTTCACATTAATCACAGAATGTTTGCAATAATGATAATATACCTAGCTTCTTGATAATTGCAATAATAAAAACAATACAGATAATCATATTTTCGCTCCCGACCCGTGGTACAACTGCGATGTTCAACTGGTTGTACCACGGGGAAGTAAAGTTACCCATGGTTCAACTGTTTGTTCTATGATTGTTGTGGTTGTCCCCGGTGGTACAACTTGGGTCCCTAAGTCCACTTAAATCCATTGCAAATATTTTTGCACTTTCATGTCCACTTTTATCCTTGATTCAGAATTCTTAGCAAAGTGGATTTTTTTTAACTAAATGTGAAAATCCATTAAGGAATGGCTGACACATGCAATCTTCTTTCATCAAACATAACTGTTCTGGTTTCAAATTAATCACAGATTGTTTGTACAATAATAATATACCTTCTTATTATGTACTTACAATAATAATTAGCCTTCCGCCCGCGGTTTCACCCGCGCGTAATTTCTTTTTTCAGATATTCCCCTCTTCCCCCCTCATTTCCGGGAACAGAAGTACTCTATGTTCACCGGAAATTATTGAAGATGTTTATTCTGTTTTGGTTTATCACTCGTACTTTATGTTCCAAAATAAAAAAGAATGTGATTATGAAAGAAAATGTATTTAATTTAAAAAACTAAGTTTAAATATTAAGGGGATTTGTAGACTTTTAGTCTAGAAATCCCCTTAAACAAATACGAAGGGGATTTCTGGACAAAAAGTCCACAAATCCCCTGCGCAGGGGATCATCTAAGGGGATTTGTGGAATAAGCCTTCCAGTGGACCGAAAATGAATAGGCTTAATTGATTGGATTTCATAATTAGTAATTGAGTCAGCTTAATGATTTTTAACGCGGTTGTGTAAAGAACAAATATTATAATATAGGTATATTATAATATAGGTATGTACCTATATCCTCAACCTATTGCTCGACAATGAACGATCCAATTGTAATGGGGAATCCTTTGCGCTGATTGACATCATCGGTCGTGGTAAAAATCCTCAATAACAAATCTATTGTCATTAATCGACAATATCCTCATATAATATCAGGGGTATACTAGCACCCCGAAACGTGATCGTCGTGCGCGCGAATATGGGATGCGGGCGCGGCTCACACGCATCGCGGGAAAATACGTTGTACCTAGCTTTTTAAGAACTTAGGTATTAAGCTGCGTTCACAACAAAGTTGTCCGACGGAGCACAGTAGTGTCAGAATGCGTGAGAATCTGTGAAACAATGCAAGCGTTTTCTCGAGAATACATGCTAAGCTGCTACGCGATGTGCAAAAAGTTAGCACGCATTTTGGGGTGGACACAACTCTCGCAACCATCCTTCGCATGTACATACGAAAATAAACTCGCGATCCTAAGCTGTTTTTGTGACGTCAATCAAGGCCCACGAAAGATGGCGGCGTTCAAACAGATCAAATTGAAGCGATGTTTTCAATATTATTTTATAAAATAATTTGAGCATTTCCAACAGTATTTATATTTTTTACTATTTTATAACGATGTAAGAAGTGAATTAAAAATATAAAAAAAATACATGCATATTAGGGAATTAAAATAGGGAAGTAAAATAGTAAAAAATATAAATACTGTTGGAAATGCTCAAATTATTTTATAAAATAATATTGAAAACATCGCTTCAATTTGATCTGTTTGAACGCCGCCATCTTTCGCGGGCCTTGATTGACGTCACAAACCACTACCAGTGTTTGTTGACTATGATACTTTTGGTTCTTTTATAGAAATTTTCAGTTTTAAAAGCTATTGACGCTATGGAGAAAGCTAAAATACCATTTTATAGATATTGTCTTGGACCCATGTGCAAAAACACTCAAAAAATAAAAAAATCAAAATTCCTGTTCCAAAAGATGCGACCTAAACGAAAACAATGGTGTAAGGTTATGAGAAGATGAAAAACACCACAGAAACACAAATAAAATCAATTTTTCTTTCAGATACCATATAAACAGCAACGCCAACATGGTATGTGACGTCACGTTTCAGTTCGACCAATGGTGATGCGTTTCGAAAATTCGAATTTCACTCACATATTTTGCATTTTTCAATTAATTTTTTATGCAATTTAAAACAAACTAAATAAGGAAATAATGGTTCAGATACGATATCAGGACGATATGGATTCAGGGGAAAAAAAATGTATTCAATTTAATCCAGATGCATATTCCCTATTAGAGTCGCGCTGAGCAAGGTAATGTAACGATTGTGTTGCGGCCAGCGAACTTAAGTTCGCTGGTTGCGGCCAAATATCTGAGCCAATATATTAAAATCAAAGGCCTGAACATCATAGGAGCCGAGTTGTATTTAAAAAAATCTATCACTTACAGTTCAAGCACTGCAGAATTAAGTAAACGTAACTTTTTGAATATTTTTTATAACACATCGTGAAAATATCGTCTGCGGTAAAGCCCATCACTAATGGAACTGCAGCATTATTTGAGGAGAAAGTATTTTGTTCAACGAAAGTTACTTACGATCGCAATCGGGTATTTCCAAAGAAATGCATAATGATGCGTTAAATAATGATTACTGACCTGAATTTCTGAATAACTGATTTCTGACCTAACTGAGAGATGTGTATTATGTATTAGACACAGTCTCATTGCTAATATTATACGGCTTGTATATTTATTTAGTTAATGATTCCTCTATTATCAATGATATAGAGTGACTCTATCACTGTCTTAACCAGAGCGAAATAAGGAAATAAATGAAATTGCATATTACTAAAGTACACTTACTGGCACATGAACTCGTTAAAATTAAGTTAACTTGTGTGTGTACACAATTATTGTCCATATAAAGACATGCTCTTCCTATTCCATGATTTTTCTAGCCCGCTTAAACAGTAGTTTTTCCTGTGACGGGACCGAGCACAGAACTAACGACTTATCTTGTAAGGCACTAGGGTTTTCCCCGTTTTTGATGCAGATGAATGCACCATACAAGCACGGCAAAACAATTCGTCATGGATCCTGCGAATGAAAGTCTATCAATGACCGCATACAACTATGTATTTGGCAAACAGGTTTATGTTTGAATGGTCGCATCGCTCGTCGACCGTTGCGTCCGGCTTTTGTTTGATGTCTCAGAGTGTAACTAATCCTAATATATGCTTTGTGGTGGGCCAATCCCATTCATCAATGTTTAGTTAAAGTTAGTAGACTAAATACCTACATGCATTTTATCGTATATTCTCTGTTTCAGCTTTAAAAACAGTCAATTTAAATACAATATAAGAGACACTACAGTAACATTGTTTATTGGCATCTTTTTTTATGACATGATCATTTATGTTATTAACTAGTGGCCGCCCGCGGTTTCACCCGCGTGGTTCCCGTTCCCGTGGGAATTGATCAAAATCCTGTCTTAGCGGATGCCTACGTCATTACATCTACCTGCATGCCAAATTTCAGCCCGATCCGTCCAGTTGTTTGGGCTGTGCGTTGATAGATATCTATGTCAGTCAGTCAGTCAGTCACCTTTGAGTTTTATATATATACTCGTATATATAGATTGTAAATTGTGTACCTAAAACAAATAAAGATGTCAATTTAGTTTATAATTTACAAAAAATTAAGGCACTGCATAGGTAGGTACCTACTTATAATCTATAACATGTTTTAGTAAAATTCTATGTCTGACAATTCATAAGATAAATATTTTGCCATAAAATCCTTCATGATTATTGTAGGTCAATGAGTGATGTCAGAGTTTTTCCAAGCCACATAGCATCTGATGTTCGTGTTTTTTTTATCTTCAGCATCTGTACTACTCAGGGACATGTTTTATCATTAGCAATTTGGTGAGAGCAGATTTATAAACTTTTCTATCGCTGTATCCACATTAGGATGCAGTCGTATCAGGTTGTAAAAACATAATATATCCTGGGTAATGGCCACGATAAATGCTGTTTGACGTGTGTTATCACTTTATTAAGAACTCACTCAACGCTGTTCCATTCCCATTTTGTTTTTACATTTAAAATAAATACAATAGATTTAATGTTTCGTTAACTTTGTACTTTGTTTCTATTTCATGCCTTTTATTAAATACGCTTCCAATTTATTTATGAAAGTAACGCTTTCTCCATTGAAAGTTTCCCAATCGATAGATTGAGATTTTTTTACTTACGGTTAGGTACCTAACCAAAATTCTAAGAAAAACCGCACGTAAATCAGTAAATTCATTTAGAAGCTACACGTTGCCAGACAGGCAGACAGACAGACAGGAATATGTTTTTGCGTTGGTGGTTAAGAAACGTTAAAAAATACCATGGAATTCTATAAGTAAATTGTATTAAGATGTAATTTTAACATCTAGTTCAAATATATCGATACCAGAAATATGAATTAACGTAAGGGACAAAACACTGTTTTTCAGGAGAGCCAAAAAACGATAAAAAAAATTTAAATCTCTCTATAACTTTTTACTGTCTGCTTCAATTTTAATTGTGTCTAGAGCAAAGTTTCTTAGAATTTTCTCTTCTTTCATGCTATGAACGAATAATTTAGAAATACCCAGTGGTTTAAGAAATAGCATGTCCCTTACATTAAAAAAATACGTTTTGTTGTACCTTACGTTGCTAATATTTTATTTGTAAACCGTCAAGCATAACGTAAGCAGCAAGAGAAATAGAAAATTATACGAAATTCTATTGTAAAGGACTTTTACAGTGTTGCAATTTGATGTAACTATAGATATAATATACTAAATTTAGAGTATTTGAATACCATGCAAATAGGTTATTTGCAAGATTAAATGTTAGTTTCAGTCACCTAACCTTAAATGTTAGGTTAGTTTATCGCAGATTTAAATGAAATTTAGGGAGACAAAAATAAAACGATTTATTATTAATATTTTTTTTATGTTCGACTTTTATGTCTGCGTAATTATTATAAATTCAACACACAAATTAGTCTATTAAACTTTAATAATTACGTAACATTGGCTTTAAAATCAGAAATTAAATTAAAAAAAGAATCTCAGACTTAATCAAACAGTCTTTTTATTAAGTAACTGAATGAATGTACTGAAAACGAAAGACAGATGAAAAATATTATTTGTCTGAAAGATGAATGAAGAAAAAAATATAAGTGATATTCAATGATGTGTGATATTCATATTAATATTAGAAATATAATTATATTACTAGGGTCGCTCTCGCGGTTTCACCCGCGCGTATTTTTTTTCAATTATCCCCCCCTTTCCCCCATCAAAGGATCCTATGTCCGTATCCTGGTTCAAAGCTACCTCTTCACCAATTTTCAGCCAAACTTTCTTTTATATACATAGATTACAAGATTAAATAATTAGGAATGGGCAGACAGGTTATGATGATAATATAACTATTGGTAAATTAAACTTTTTTAATGGTGAAATTGAAGTGGTTAGAATATGTAACTTTTTCTATTTAGTATTTTATCTAGTTATATCATTATCAGCTGTCATCACCATCTTCACCGTTCGTCAGTGTCATTTAGGGTATCTTTAACTGGTGTTAAATTAAATTCTTAAAAACTCTAATCACGAATTAAAGTAAGGGACAAGGTAAGGGTGTAAATTATTTAACACTATTGACTTACTTTATTTTTCAGAGAAAAAAAAATGTAAACGTCTGTTACATCATTTTTTTTGGTAAAAACGTTTTACGCAGGCCAAAAAATCTTACTGTAAGGGACATTTTTTTAACGATAGAAATTTTTTAATAACACCAATCGATAGAGCAGAAAATTCTGAATCCAATGATATATATAACTCATTTTCGCCAAAATGTCCCTTACGTTAATTCATATTTCTGGTATCGATATGTTCAAATTAGTTCATTAGTTTCGGAGCCTATTCAATACAAACAAAAAAACAAACAAATAATCAAATATTTCCTCTTTATAATATTAGTAAGTGCAAAATAAAGTAAAACATTTTTTTTTAATTTGCTGCAACAATAGTATCCTTAAATATACATAGATATTTCAAACTGCTATGAAAATTACAGTGCCTCGTACTTAGATAATTAACTTCAAATCAAACTTACCTAATGAATGGTTAGAGATTCATAGAAATAGTATAATGGAAGTGTTATTAGTAAGGTAATTATACTCAGCTGAATAATATAGACTATTTAAACTAATTAATTAATTAAGGGTGAATTACGAATATTAACTTAGTCGTTAACCACGATAGTACCTGAAAGTTCATCTTTATGCGTGGTCAGAACCGGGATTGATATGTAAACCCGTTTGGTTCCATATAAAACATAATATTGGGGAGCTCTGCAATGGCTCGATCCACTTCTCAACCATTACATAAAATCGGTTGACGACAATTTAAGTATTTAAATGGGTTAGGAATTCGTAAAAAATAATGTCCCAGTTGCCCCCGTACATATTTTCGAAGAAAAAATGCATTTTTATCGCAATAAAGTCATTATTTTCCCTTAGTGAATTTTGAAAAGAGAACATGCGAATGGTTAACAGTTACTTAGTGATTTTTTGATAAAATGAAGCATGTTAATTATATGGCAGCAATACTTCATGCAGGAACGAACTTGAGCTCTGTAGAGGTTGAGGAGCTGTTCCGCAGTGAATAAGCGCCTTACTCTGGAAAGGATTCCGAGCTTTTGAGAGGCAGATGCTGCTACAGACTCAATGTACCCAAAGTTTAGGTTGGAAGATAATTCCATACCATGGAGATGTCGGTCAGATAGAGGGACAGATACGCCACGGAAAGAGGGAGTCAACTTAAATGCGCTCTTTTTGGTGGGGTTAAAGCTGACCAAATTGGCATCTCCCCAGTCTGAGACAACTTAGAGAGACTGATTTAACTTGTCCAACATGTCTGATCTTAAATTCTCAGTTTCACCGCTACCTGTACGTGCATTGGACAAGTATCTCTCAACTACCGTGCTATCGTCAGCATACCCCAGAATTTCGGGAGTAGCCAACAGATCATTATTGTGTAGCAGAAAGAGTGTAGCCGCGAGTACAGATCCCTGAGGGACGCCAGCATTAATTTCAGGCGTGTCGGAGGTAAACCCATCAACAACTACTCTGGTGGGACGTCCAGTCAGAAAATCTTCGATACAAGCACAAACTGCAGCGGGGATACCACAGGAGGGAAGCTTGCCAAGAAGGCATCGTGCCAGACCTTGTCAAAAGCCTTTAATATGTCCAAGGACACAGCAATGGTCTCACCATCCACCAGCAATCAAACAATTGATGAATCTTCAAGGTCACGGAGACCAGACAGACCCCAGCACGCGGCTTGAATTTGTGCTCCTGAATGAATCCTGGGTAGTGCAAGTAGGCCGCGTCAGCTGGACATCCGATATGCGTCTCCGTTAGTACATAGTACCAACATATGACGCTTGGCGGTTTCGAGATGATGGTGAACTGAATCGAGATTGGAGTGCAGTCCTCTGAATTTGATCTTCCTAGATTATCACTTTATAATTTGGCTGTTGACATTAGTAAGAAGTCATTACTTTTTAATTTGTTTTAAATTCATTTCTGGGCAACGACACTACCAGCCGCACTACCAGTAGTGTCGTTGCCAAATGAACGACACTACCGCGCCTATTGAGGTTTTGGCAAAAGGCACTAATTACATATTTTGATTTTTTAAAGTTGTAAGGTATATTTCGATGTGTCGATATTTAAAACAGATAAATAAATTTAAGATCTATATGTAGGTATTTTTATTTTGACTGTACCTTTTATACTTTATAAATACTAGCTATTTTTATTTCCAAACTTCATTAAGCCATTTCTCCAAACCACGATAATGCTTATTAATGAGTTCTTGCAATAAGCCGACGATTTATCCATTTCTTGCTTTTGAAAAAACCATGACCCAAAAATCATGTTAATAAGACGATTCTTATGTTCTAGGAAGATTTTAGTAATTTTAAATTTGTATTTACTATAAGCTTCGGTATCTTGTAAAACCATTCATGTCTGCACTACGTCAAGAGGTTGACAAATAAGATAATATTAAGACAAATGATCCACAATACCGTAAAAACTTATTCTAAAGCCGTAAAGTATAAAAGGATTAATTAGAAGGATGGATACATTTTAGGTTTCTTTAGCTATAAAAAAGGTTTTTACATACATATAAGTAGTAAATGTACTCATCATAATCTTCCTGCCCTTATCCCACGCTAAGTAGTAAACTACAATGGAGCGTTGAGTTCGGTTTATTGTTTTTCCTTTTTGAGAAAATTGAGCGGTTAGTGTAAATTCTTGAAACTGTGATTTGTTAATCGGGCTTTTGGCCTTTCCATTGACGTAATAATTATTGCACAGCTGCAAATAGTTTTCTATCTATAAGACGTTAAAGTGACCATGTTTGTATGAAAAAAGCCCAGTTAAATCTTTGCAGTGGCCAGGTTTTATTGCCAGTGAGTTTATATCACAGATATGTATCGCGTTACGTCGCTATTATAAAATTGTATGTACTTAATATTATTATCAATATCAAAATCAATGGCAGTTCAAATGAAAAGTTATATAAGTATATATTAATGTTGACATGGGAAGTGACAATATTGTTCAACCCGTTTAAAGTTATAAAGGAGTAATTGGAAATGACTTAATTTACTGTGGTAGTTATCTATTCAAGATAATGAACTGGTTCCAAGAGAGTTGTCACAGGTCAATTTATATCGATTTTATGGCAATTCCTCTACAGATCTGAATCACTTTCCAACCACAATAGTTTCTATCAATTAAATGTAAATGAGTTTGTTCGGTTTGGAATCAATATCATTATTTTTGTTGAAATCGCCGTTAGAGCTGTGGTCTTTGATTATAGTATCTATTCTTAGTAAAACGCTGTGGTAACCGAGTCGTTCCAAACGTAGTTTTCCATGCGTGAAGTCGATGGTTCGGATTTCGGCGCACACCTGCGGATTTTTCTATGCGCGTATTCAACACCCGTTCGGCGCTGACGAAAATCGTCGTGAGGAAAACAGAACAGTCGAATTATTGCTGTGTAGTCAAAAAGCAATTGGCCTAGTTCCCCTGTCCCCTGGAGGTCAGATGGCAGTCGTTCGAATATAATAACTGGACTCGCGAAATCTTGGACCATTGTGAAAGCGTACCCTGACTATACGGGAATTATCTAAAATTTTTATTTATGAATATTCGCCAAAAATATTTTCAATTTATAAATATCTATTTCCGTTATCAAATAGATCTAAATCGTTTATTAATTAGTAATACAACATTATATTTATCAATATATTTAATATTACTCAAAGATATCTTTGATATTACTCGTATAATTATTGTACAAAATTTTGTAATTTTTGAATAAAAAGCCCAGTATTTCCGTATGTAAATGTATTTAAATTAAAAAAACTTAGTTATAAATTATTCGCAAAAATGTAAAATAACGGTCATTAGAACTTAATTATAACATTTAATTATTATAATTACTTAATAGGGATCGATGAATACGTTCGTCTGACTCGTCGTCGTGTTCCGTGACTCGTCAAAAACAAACAACTATTGATATAAACTAATTAGCATATCAACACGAGTTGTTTACGTCACAAGGGGCGTGGGGTACGGTGATACCCTGCGAAGATGGTCCTAATCAAATGATAAATAATACGGTACCGGTGAGTTATCTTCAGTAATCGGTCCGGTGTCAATAGCTCGGCGTCTCTAGAGCAGTCAGCACGCATAAGTTACGTTTGGTCTCGCGTCACAACAAAACGTGCCGCACGGGTCAGTTCTGAGGAAGTGCGTACGCGCCGGTGTCAAGGTGAGTTCACTATTGATTAGTTGTATTAATTTCGTATTGTTGTTTATTTATGAAACAATCTGACAGAAGAAATTTATACGAGTACTATATTTTTTTTATTTATCTGTGATTCACAACGAATTTAAAGTGATTCAGCTGTTAAATGTCCACTGTCAACCGGACACACGTCCACTGTGGGACACCTCACAATATACCATCTCTCAATGTGATACTATGTACCTACCTATACTGAAAGTTTCTCTCATAAGTGTTGTAAATTTTTTTTCCTGTTAAAAAACTATACGGAAATCAAAGAGAAAGTAGGTACCTATCCTTATTTGATATGCAAATGTATTCCTGAAACTACTGGAGTACAGTACGTATAACGCTGTTAACTTGAATTAAGTAACTTTACTAATATTGCATGTATATTTTACATTCTTTACCAAACAAGTTTGGAGTTCATCTTATCATTTTCTCTTTCAAACTATAATATTTCATTATAAAAATCATACTACGACTAGTCTTATAAATTTTGTCTTAATCAGCCTCTTCGTATCCAATAGCGAAAGGCTCAAACTTACCGCTTCTTTTAATAATCAAATTCATGGACCTTATGATAATAACATTATAAAATCTTAATATAAGCACCAAACGAAAAAAAAAAAAAAAGAAACAAGTATCTTTATTTTCTATATTTTTACATTCATGTAAACTTTTGTTGGAATTTTCTTGTAACGCCATTATAAAACCGCTCGTAAAAATACCATCCGACTATTGTAATTTGAAAACCAAACAATCACTGTAATAATGTAGTTTTAATGGTTTGAATAGTTAATATATTTTATCGTTAGTCGTTTTACTCGTATTCTTCAATTAGATTTATTAAATTGTACATTTCCTGCGTAAACAATATTATGTATCATGTAGTTATGTCGACGAAATTAAAGTGCAAACCAAAACAAACCGTCTGCCGGCTTTTCGCAACCAGACTACCAAATTCATCACAGAAAAAAATACTTAATACAAAAGGTTTATTTGATAGATGAAGTCATGAAGTCAGCTTTACCAATGACCACATGTGAAAACGGTTTTTGCCTTCGCTGGGAAGTGCATATATAAGTGTGGGACTCAACTTTGGATTCGATTCAATAAAATCTGTTTCGAAGTTTCGGTCTGTGTTCCTGCAATATAATTGTTTGAGTCTCTCAGTCTCGTGGATCTAAGAAGAGATTTTTGTACAGCACAGCAGCACATTCAATTTTTATTAGGTTATCTTACAATTAAAACAGTAAAAAATTGCTGCAATGTGGCAGCAGTTGACCTAGTGACCTATCCTTGCATTGATGAGTGTGATGAATCAATGAAGGTCTTTTCCTGCATTGTGACTTGTAGACAAGCATGTAGGTACGCTACTTTTTTCCGTATAATGTGTTTAATAAAATAAGCGCAATCGTTAGTTACTTCAATTAAAGTATGTATAACTAGCGAATAAACAGATTGTTCAAACATTTTGGGATAGTACCTAGGCTATGTTACGCAGATATGATATAGCATTCTAAATGAAAAGAAAATCGAAATTGGTCAAATTATTTTTGAGTTTACTAGTAAAAAAAGACATTTCCTTTTTATAATCAAATGAGTGTCTAGAATAAATTTAAGACCTCTTCTTTTAATTTGTATACAATTTTGACATCTTTACTTGTGCTAGTGATTGTTATAATAGTAACACTTATGCCGTTAACCATCAAGTTAACTAATTACCAACAGATTCATATAAATTAATTTTCCGGATATCGTTGAAGACGTTGTAAGTCTACGAATCTACTACCGAAAAAAGCGCGATAACTCTAGATCTAGTTTTAGGTAATCATTCACGTACAATGGCCCATCCTAGAGGCTTAGTGCAGAAAATCCCCAGTTAACCTAAACCTAAGGCATATCGGGTAGTGTCCTTCTTCGGATGTAAATAAGAAACCGAAGTAGTTTAGTAGGTACCTATGGTTGGTAAGACGATCTGCTTTAGTCCCGAAGTAGAGCCACCCGTATTTGTCGTAGCCGTACACAAGACTACGAAGCCTTCGGTTATGATGCGTATAATATTATTCTCCGCAAAAACCACGATTACTAGTGTCATGCTTACAGTTTTGTATCTAGTACCAAAATATTTGGAGTATATTTGTTAAATTAAATACGGATATACAGTCGGTAGAGCTCTATCTGTTGGGATCTGCGTGGTTCATTATCAGTATGTCAGCAATGAAAACTGAAGGTCGTCTACAATAAGGACAAAGTTGCATGTACATACCCTGAGTGATTCCGCTACAATTCCTTACGAAATTTATACGGCATGTGCAAACGATTCTCGACCTAAAATTTTCAACAACCAGCCATTACGACCTGTATAAAGTTTATCAAAAGAATCACAATAGACAAAAGAGTATCGCATTAGGACGTAAAAAATAATGGAACCTGTTTTTCAATTCACATTTGAAATAAAAACCATTTGCTTACTCATCTTTACAAAAAACGTGCAGGTTAAGAATGTTTTGGAAATATGAAATCGAGTTCTAATTGTAGAATAATGCCTTTACATCAGTCCATTGTTTTAAAACTTATTAAAACCATAGAAGAGACTGCCCCTTTCACAGTTAAATGGACTAGGCGTTTTTTCTGTGAACAGACCGTATAAACTAAATTGGCTGATAGACATAATAGCGCTTAATGTGTTTACAAAACTTGGACAAGTAATTACTCTTTTTGTCATTAACTTTATACAACAGCCTCATTCTAGGCAATTAATTTCGATAGTAAGTAAAAAATAAAGTAGATACAAAAATACTTTGATTGATTTATCGCTATTTTTAACATAAACCTATCGATGTCCTTTGTCTGTTTCTAATCAAATATGTTTATTATTATGAACTACCCATGTAAGTACATTACAATACAGGTAGGTTAGTATTGTTTCTACTTGATATTAAAAAGTGTCTAGTAACGTTAATAATTGAATTTTTTTTTCCATCTTTTTATAACTCGTCGTATCAACCTGAATTAATAAGTTATTCCGTAAAATAAATTGTTTTCCCATAACTAAACTGAGCTTTGTAGTAATTTGAAAACACAATTCTCATTTCGTTAGAAAAACGAAAGTATTCTACAAGTACATTTCACGGGAGTATTAAATTCTTATCTATCTCAGGTTGGTATAAGAGTGACATATTGTATCAACATTTCTCTATATAAACCTTATCGGATTATGTTAAGGCGCATAAATCCCTATGTGGCACCCAACAAGATTGATATGTTAGTACACTTCAATCAGAGTGCAAATCCGTAATAGCTACCTTTTATAATACGGCGATGCCAGGTAGTTATTTGAGAAAATGATCTAGCCATTATCGTTACGGAATCACGCTCGGCTGGATTTAAAGCTTTTCTATCCCATTTGGAACGAACGGTTGTTGAGGCAACCACTGGAAAACGAACTTCACCAATACCTACTAAAAACCTTTAGATGACGTCACTTTACTTTTACTGCTTTTCTGTCAGTTTTTTTTAGAAAGCCCTGTATCATCGACAAAAAGTACAAAAGAGTTGCGAACATTTTTTTATTAAATGCAATTACTTTGTCTCCAAAATAGATCACCATTTTTTTTTAACTTGGAATATTTGTCATGGTATCGAATTCTATTTGTTTGAGGTAAGTGACCTCATCGTTGGAAATAATCTTAAGTTCATTGCCGATTTCTTAATAGCCAAGTTCGCATCAAACAAAACATTTGTTAAGTATGTAGATATTATTATGTTAATGACAAGACTTGCAGTTTTAAATTAATTGTTATAATAAAGTATGTTTAAAAGGATTAATATAGAAAATAATATAAATGAATATTTATAAAAGGCATCATCATAAGGTAACGTCTACATTGACCTGATCAGGTGATCACAAAGGAAACATATTTATAATTTATACTAATAGTATCGTCAATGTGAAAGTAACCCTTTAAGTCTGTCAGCCCATTTTAACCGCGGACATTATTTCGACGATTTTTGTTTACTTAAAAGAAGTACCTATGTTTTTTTTTTTCAAAGACAAGACACGAGCACAGCTTGTCATTAAAATATAATATCAAAAAATTACAGTAGCAATCAAAGTTACGAGTTACAAATCAACGATGATGATACCACAATATACTAAATACTTACTTGTATCCATAAATAGACCAAGGCACAGATCTAACACAAATGGAATTCGCATAAATTATTTTTAATAATATCGTTTGATATTTAGTCTAAAGCATAACCATGCGTGTTATGAAAATTTGAGACAACGAAGATGTCTTATTAACATAATTAAATATACAATGATAATATTATTAAACCTTTTCTATATAAAATACAAATGTCTTTACATAATTTTTTTTACATGGTTATGTAATAAAACTCATGAAATACCTAAACTGACTACCTACAGGTTAATTACATAAGGCTGTGCTGTGTAATCTGTATCTATTGACGTCTAAGCTAAGCATCAAATAGGCTCGCGTTTAACCAATTATAAAATAATAATTGATATCTAAAAGAAACCTTGATTATGTAATAACTCATTAGCATTTATTAGGGTTCCAAAACTGAAATGGAATGTTTGATTCAACTACTCTGCTCTCCAGCTTTTGAAATGTCCATTCGAACGCATGAGATCTTCGATCATTTATGATAACCACTAGAATCGAGATAAGATCGTAGAACACTCAAATGATATGATTAATATATTATCTGATTGTACAATCACATACAAGATGAAACATGACATAACACACATCATATTCAAGTTATGGACATAAAAATCAATGAAAGTATTTTAAGTGGGCATTGTACCAGTAATAATATTGCATTTCTACACTTTTCCCTACTACCGAAAATGAATTAACGCATAGTCGAAGTCTTGGGACATGGGGTTATAATTATAATCCCCCGGTTAAGGAAGAGCTCTTGCTAGTCATTAGGGGAGAGCGGGGCTGAAAGTGCCGATTTTGACAAATCCTTATATGATTCGGATAAAACAAGTATTATGTCTGAAAGTAGTGGTTCATCCTAAGCCAAATTTAGTCTATAATTCGAATTTATAAACTGATTTCGCACATTTTTAATAGTTTTTTAGAAAAAGTGATTTTTTTATACAGCGGCGGCAAGGCACTTCCAACCCCACATTGGGGCAAGTTGTGCCGTAGCTGAGGTCGGTTGTGCCGTTGATAATGCTAGGTGATTTACATGAATGAAAATTAATTTAAAGTTTTAAAGACATCAATTTTATAATAATATATTTATTCGTTATACATTTTACTATAAATCAACAGTTTTCGCCATCAGAACGGTCTCAACGGTCGTCATCTTGCAAAACTCTTCTCTTAGCGGAGTTCTTAGTCGGCTTTTTTGTTTGTTTAACTTTTCCCTTGCCTTTTCCTTTGCCTTTTCCCTTCCTTTTTCCCTTAACCTTCATTTTAGTTTCACTTTCTTTCTTTTTCTTTTTATTAGCCTGTTCTTCAGCCAAAAATTTTTCTTCCTTGGAGTGTCCGTAAGAACAGCTGTCATCCTTTTACGTCCTTTATTATGTCCAATTAATCAGGAAGGTGCTTTAGGCAGTGGTCTTATTAGCTCTGGTGAGAAAATTGCTGTATTTTTATCTCCTGTGTTGTTATCAGCTGATTGAGGAAGCTGGAAACTGCAGCAAGGAATAGGCTCCTGAGAGTACTGACAGTTGTTCTTGATTACCCAAATGGTTCATTTGTACAGTCAACGCTGCAGTTGCTTTGCGCAGAAACATGCTGTAGTATTGATGGACCGGCACAACCAGCCCCCCATGACCGGCACATTTTACCCCGCTTATTAGAGTGTGATATTTTGTCTCACATATAAAAATCACTATGCTCAAAGCATTAAAATTACACTGCATAACAAACTAGGATAAATAACAAATATTTTACTAAAACTCTCATGTTAAACGCACGAAAAATGCTACCTTGCGACCAAAAAGTATCGAAACGAAAATATTTACTTACGTGGCGTTGAGGACCCTCACATACACTGCCACTTGGTCCGCGTTGCTGCCGCAACTAAAATGGCAGCCGTTTGTGCCCGACTGTTAGGCATTACGCGACACAATACGATCGTATATCTATCTCTTTCTGTTTTCGAGATATTCGCGTCGGAA
Source organism: Mecyna flavalis (assembly GCA_949319885.1). Lineage (NCBI taxonomy): Eukaryota > Metazoa > Arthropoda > Insecta > Lepidoptera > Crambidae > Mecyna > Mecyna flavalis. The sequence goes on along the minus strand of OX439435.1, from coordinate 8,646,410 downwards.
CAATTTACCCCCGGCACTTCCAGCCCCGGTCTCCCCTACCTGTAATACCTGTTATTAAAATGAATTTAAGGGAAATTCAAAGGGGCCACACAAGTAAAATTTTGGCGAGGGCTTTAACCATTTCATCAAACCTAGCAATTTCAGGAAGGCAAAAATGTAACTAACAACTTGTGAAGGTTCTTTGACGTGCATTCGATTCCAAAAATGCTAATGAGAGCGAACATGGAAAGCAAGTTTTATTTTTTCGATTTTGTTTATGTAGAGCACAAACAAAACCGCACAGAATACGACACGAGTGCGCACCTATAGCTATCTCTAACCGATAACGTTTAACCGTAATGAGGAATCTTTATTTTATAGAACCTGTTTTCGTTCCGGTTGATAGAATGACATTGAGAAGGTGGTGATTTAGGTTGACAATGGAAGCAAGGATGATTACGCCATTTAGTGTCAACAATAAACCTCCTACTTAACAATCAAAATGGCAACAACGAATCAAAGTACTATATACATAGTCGATTATTAAGGACTAGTAAGTAATTTACTTATGCGTGACTTTGACCGCACTTCGTGCAAGAGCTAGGGTACCTATTATATTAGTTTGTTATTGTGAGAGTTTCCTTATTTTACATGTCTATCTCATACCTACTATGATTGCATGACGTTTTCTAGCGAACAAGTAGATAAACAGTTTTCTTGAGTTTTTTTTTTTGGTATAACACTCACTTATTTATTTATCTTTTAACTTGACACATCAAAGTAATTAATGGTTTTGAGGTTTTAATTTATCATTCAAAGGGGCAGAACAAGACGTATTTCAATATGTTTACCTTTTAATCCTACATTTATAACCTCTTAGTGCCCTGCCTCATTCGGACGCCATGGCAATGTCGCCGGGTACCGTTCTAATTAGCCTGAAAAATGTCCAAGGATATTATTATTGTATAAGTATAATTCACAAGCCACAGGTCTAAAGTCGCTCAGCGGGCTATGGAAAGAGCTATGCTCGGCGTTTCTCTGCGGGATCGCATCCGAAATGAGGTGATCCGGCAGAGAACCAAAGTCACCGACATAGCTCGCCAGATTAGCCAGCTGAAGTGGCAGTGGGCCATAATATCAGCCGTAAAACCGATGATGGAGCTAGATGCTAGTGGCCGAGGGTCGATCAGCTTGGCGAGCATTTGGAGAGGCCTACGTCCAGCAGTGGACTATCACAGGCTGATGATGATGATGATATGTATAATTCATTTCAAATGTATTAGTACTAGCGTAAGCAAAAAAGGGCAAGAGTAGATACTACGTTTATTGCTGGAATTCAGTAGGTAAAAAGACTAAACCGTTAGACTGGGCGTCATAATTATTAACAGAATAATATTTATTTTTGTTCAGCAAGCCAGACACTTGTGTTTATCCGGACATGCCGGTTCACAGAATGACATTTAGTATTTAAATTTTTTGAGCTCGACAGGCTTTTTGAGTTACTTACCTCAGTGTTTGATTGACGATCCTTAGTTTAGCTGTGTGCTTTGAGTTTTCATATAATCTTAAGTTCTCTGATTGGTGCAATGGGCAAATTGTTACTAAATAACTGCAACGAATATTTGCGGCAAAATGGTGTTCGAGGTAGTTTTCTTAGTTGGTAATTGACAATGACAAGCGAATGCGATTACAGTTTTTCGTATATAATGATTCGCATAATTTATTATAGTGCGTGTGAAATGTGGGCTGATGAAAATGTTGATCGAGTAATGAAAATTAAGGAAAATTATTTTTGTTCGGTAATAAAATATAGTACAGGTATTTCGTGCAAAACAAGTTTTTTTATCTAGTTATTTTGTGTGGCTCTCAGTGGCAAGCTCTTGCGTCTTCTATCTCTAGGCCTCGTACCTAGTTCATACCGGTGACCAAATAATTAGGTATCAATGAAAGAGTCAGAGAACCCATAATCAGTCATTGAAGATCAATTACAATACTTAACGCGTGTTTTATTCAACAGTTCAACCATTTCCTGTTATTATCTTGATTGTTTGGCTTATTTTTGTAATTACGACTTGTTGTTGTATGACAATCGTGAAAAATAAGGACCAATGGATCAATGGTGTTTTCCTTAGTATTATTTTTAGAGTAAATAAAAGCTTCGCAGGAGTTAATTACTTCAGTTACAATTGTGACGGCTTACAAACACGTCTATTTTTTTGTGTGTGTAGGTAACGGTACATGATACGGTGTAATGTAAAAATAATATTTTGATATAATAACAACGTAAAAAAATAACCATTTACCTTGTTGAAAGTAAATCACTGAATGGAAACCATAGAGAAATTATTTAGTCTGTGATGGAAACAAATATTTATCAGTAGGCAATACCGTGATCTTGTTTTTATCAAAATCGGTTATCCCGGAGCTCACATTATGATTTTGAACCTTTTGAAGTAGAACCTTCAAATGTGGTCAAATTTGATCAATTCCTAATTTAAAAAACGAGTAACTGACTGCAAGAATCATTCTCTTCAAAGCTGGGATGATAATCACAAAGCCGAACTATGTGCAGTAAGGGGCCAATTATTCTTCCATAATCTGTTAAATAACCATAACCATTAAACGTTTATACAGATTAGTGTAGGTGGCTGTGCTTCTTACTGTACCAGAGATTGTTGTTATTTTACCAATGATTAAAGATCCTTTTTTGTTTTTACAACGAACATTTATGTGTGTAGGTACTAAAAATAGATACAATTGGCTAGTAAAGTTATAATTAACATCTGATTGATTTATAAAAAAATCTTATTACTTTTTGCCGATTACTTCATAAATCAATTAACTAATAAAAAGCCATAAAATCATTTTAAGAAAATCTGTAAAAAGGGTTCTTCAACTGACCTTAAGTTGTCTTTGTTGCAATAACAGTTATGACACTCTAGCGTAGCCGTAGAAATATTTTATGTGCTATTATAGGCTGCAACAAAACAATCAATAAAATAATGTCAATGCAAATCTATATTGTAGAGTGAAACTGTTTATTGTTGTTTGGTAGATACGCCAAAATAGCGTACTAATAGGTACCGTTACGAAACTGAGGTAGATACGCAGACGCCGCTCGGTCAGTATTCAATAACAATTTATACACAACACGCGTCTATTTAACCGAAAAGTATTTGTAATTTATATTTTAAATACGTTAAGAAGTAATATGGGCCCTTTGCCATTCCCTGGCTTGATTCAATCGATTGACAATTTGAATCGCGACTTAATTACTTGACAACATTGTAATAAAACACAAGAATGTAAGATATGTCAAACAAAGTTCCTTTTAAAAGTTAATATGAAATCGCAGTGTTTTAACTTAGTTTATGGTGGTCGATAATTACGCAGTACTTATCGACTATTTGAACTAATTCCCAATAGGCAGTTTACTCTAAAAGACTATTGGGAATGATAAATATAAGAAGTGTTTGTTTATGTCCTAAATTGTTTACATTCTACGTCGTATGTATGGTTGCCCTTCGATATAAAAGTAATCACTGGAGCACTTCGGTTCTTGTCCCTACTTAAATCGTGATCAAGATAAACGTAAACTCCCATATTTATTTTACGAAGCCTAAGTCAAAAGTGCTAAGGAATATTAATGAGCGTTTAGTGATGTTTAAGTGCGGACGTGAGCAGATCGTAAAGTCTTGTTGAACCTACGACGGTTGTAACGTCTCCGCAAGATAACTCAGCATCGCTTGCCGGCATACGAAATGGACTTTCAAAATAATAATAGAATTTGTGGAGCACTGCTAACACAATATGGTAAATTTTGACAAATTTATTATTAGTGTTTATTATTATAATAATATGCAATGTTAAGTGTAATTATAAAGGTGCTTAAAATATGTATTTAACGTCTGTTTTGTAAAAGTAAAGAAAGAACAAAATAATGTGTAAGAAGGATCAGACCAAGGTATAATTTATTATAATTTAAAGTATGGCCGCATAACTTATAGAATATTTTCTTTTGGATGAAATGTGATTGCATTTACAAAAATATGTTTAATTTTGTAAACACTAATAATTTTTGAAAATGTTAAAGATGTTATTATTTTAAGGTTAAAGCAGAATTTACAGTACCTACAATAAAATATTAACAGCAATAACATATGAGTACTTCTAGAGTTTGTAAGTCTCAAAGTCAACTCAAATATTTATATTGAATCGGAAATTACTTATGGGTTGTGCAAATATTTTTATTGTGTACCGAACCAAATAATTTATGACTTAAACTTGTACACAGGTTCAAGGTTTGTTTGCAAATATAAAATAAAAAAATGTAACATTAGGTATATTAAGCAGAAAATTGCGTATTAATTTTAGCATCATAGAAAATATAATAATAAATAAAATTAAGCAACGTACCTACAATATATTCTGATTATAATTTAAAGAAAAATAACTATCATATTTATCTCAAAATAAGTAATTCTTAAAACAACAAGTGCTTAAAGTTAGCCCAATATAACTTACGGATATCAGAACGTTCTGATTCTTGAGTAACAATCACCATATTACCGTTAATGTGCGAAAATCCGTTAGAGTGCAGATTACCGGGCTGAATCAGTTAAAGTGGAGAAAATTGATTGAGTTCTTACAAAAACTAGATAATCTGTCGACTTCCTAGGTAATCTGCAGATTGAAAACTAGGTATACGGTAAATTTCATAAAACAGGTACTTGTTTCATTAAGAAAGAAAAGAAAACAAAAATGACCGGAATTGGAAATCGACTCGGATGGATATAGGTTAAAAGACAAAGGGCAGGAGCCCGCCCGCCTTAACCTTCGTGGTTTTTTTTTAACACCTATTCCCCAAATTAACTATTTATCATTCGTTACTGTGCAGACTAATTAGGTATAATAATAATGTGCATTTTAAATTAAAAGCGTTGTATTTAACTGAACTGCACATCAAAAAATACTGATTGTGCATCAAAAAAATACTGAATTGCTAACCTAACCTAACCTTTGCTGTGCAATCAGTTATTTTGATGTACATATCAGTATTTTTTTGATGTACACTTAAAAATATCCCTGATTAAAATGTTACACTTTAACGGATCGTATGCGGAGTTCCGCAGATTACCTAGTTAATGTGCACACTAACGGATTCCGCACTCTAACGGTAACATATGTTTAAATCCAAAAATAAAGAACTGAACTGAATGAACTTTTGTGAAGGTTTATTGACCTCATCAGCACCGCATTGACTTTTGGTTAGGGATAAGCCAACGCGAAACAGGTTTATTTTGGTTATTTGTACTATTAAAACTGTTATTACATGGGTCTTGTTGTAGTTGGGTAATGTTTTTATTACTTGTCGGATATCCAGGAATAGTTCTCAAGATTAGGCTATGTTATTTCGAAAAAGGTATAAACGACAATTGTTTTCATAAATCAACTTGTTGAATATTATTATATTTTGGTTCAGTAAAACACAACACAAAACAAAAGCTGCATCTGCGTTGCTAGATATTTGTAAAATCATATAATTATGTTATTATCTAAAAAGTATATCTAGAAGTATTACTTAATATTTTTTAGTATTAGAGTCTTCCAATTTAGAACATTACTTATTTATTTAAGTATACAAATGAGGCAATAATTAAGTTATGTCGATATCGAGAAAGAAGCGTAGGTATTTAGGTAGAGCTGCAGGTACGTAATTATCTTTTAATAGTACCTTCTGTCGCTTATTCCTCGTTGTGCCACCAACTTGTTCCACCAGTGGCACGACAAGGAATTGTCATTCCTCGTCGTACCACTGAGTGCAGGTACATGCAGGGATGGTAGCTCTACTTAATTTCCCTTCAGATATCTATATATCTATATACAGTCTGAGTTTTCATGAAGTCATTAAGAGAATAATTTACAAATGTACTAGGGCAACATGACCTTATTGGAGATGTAATACTTTGTCAAGCTTTTTTTTACGAGTTGATTATTATGACGAACCAAGCGTATAGAAAAAAAAAAATATTTTAAAAGCTGCAGTGTGATAAACCTTGATGAAAAATGCATGGCAAACTAAAATACATCTCCATTGAGGTCATGTTGCCCTGGTACCATACCAGTATCCGCTTTATGTGGATGGGGACAGATTTGAATCAACAAATAAAAACAGACCAACTAAGAAGTCGTATCCTTGAGAAAGAAAAAAGTAGGTCCGTTTGGAATAATATTTCTCAAAATAAAATAAATGATCAACTAATTGGTTGGATTGGAATAAAACCTTTTATCGGGTTCCAAACCGCACAACCAGTTGGTCCGTTTAGTTGGTCGGATTGGAAGAACAGGTTCGTTGTACACAATTGAAAATATATTTAATATTCGTTACAAGTTTTTAAATTGTTAATACAATTTCATTCCATTTTTTTACCAAGGGATAAAAAAATAATTTAATAAAGTAGAGCAACAATCATTCAATAATCATTCAGTGGTACGACGAGGAATGACAATTCCTTGTCGTGCCACTGGTGGAACAAGTTGGTGGCACGACGAGGAATAAGCGCCTTCTGTCTATGTAAGTTTATTACCTTCTCTTCATGTTAAATACATTCAATATGGAATAAATTTAGATATCACTTTGTTAATTTTGGTTAGGTACGTAACTTTTATATAGGTACCTACCTATTTCTTTTTATGTAGACTATAATGCAGGAACATCAACATTATACATTACATACTCTATATAAGTAAAAGTATTTCTGTTGCAAAAACAGGACTGCTCATAGATTACATTCAAATTTAATTACAACTTTCTATCTTAGTAACCATGACATTTTTCCATTTTTTCTAAGCAAGCAACGTGTCGAGGAACCTCCGCGCAATGACTCTTTTTTGAAAAGTAAAAATCAGCGGGAAACTTTGTGCATTCCATTTACAAATATCGCGCATCTATTATTTTTTTCTAAGAAAAATTTGACTATAATTTTTAGCATAATATTTTTTTAGCTAATTGCAGCGCTAATCTATTTTCATTGCAATAATTAATTTTAACAATAATGTACATACAACACTTGATTTATTTTGAATTAAACAGTTTAATTTCAAAATATACAGCAAATATACAAAGGTCACCACTGGTCGTCTTAGATTTTTTTAAAAATCTAGGTGTAGCTACACATATCAAGAACATTTTAAAATATCAAAGCTAACAAAACATTTTATTTGCTGCAGATCCAAAACTATTGGACCAGTTCAAATACGAGATGTCTTACGGCGTGGAGCGCTTCTTTCTGCTGTCGTACTGCCTGGCATGCTGTTGGCCAGGTCTCGGATTCGGTGCCAAGGCAGACCTGAGGGTGGTGCGCCAGTGGACCGAGCTAAATTTCGTTTTTCCAAGTGCAGCCGCGAAGCAGAGCGCAATAAACCAACGGTTCTATGTGCCGGGAAATTCCGTTCCCATCGATGTCGATGTACAGCATAGACAAGGTATGGTAGTTTTTTTAATAATTCAAAATAAATAAATGAATATATCTTTGGACAATATTCACACAGCAGCGCCGTCTAGCCCCAAACTAAGCACAGCTTGCCAGATAATTATCAACTCAACTGTACAAATGCAAACGTCATTACAAAAAAAAAATGGGGGCATAGGTACCGCAATTACAATTTTTTCTATGTGGCATACCGGTCTGGGACCGTAACGGCCAGAGCCTTAATATTTTAAATAGTTTGAAAATCGTAATCAATAACATTATTCATCCGTTCAAATCATTATTAAAATGTATATAATATATAAATAAATAGATACAAGTTAGCAGATCCACGTCATAGTTAACTACGATGTGGTCAAGTAATCTTGAAACCATACCTAATACTCGTACAACAAGTACCTACTATACGACGACGATCAGCAAAAACCTGAAGAGCATAAACCTAACACACATTGCTCTTATGTTTCGTAAAAAGTTCTTGTAAATAGATACTTTAGACGATAAAAAAATATTCAACCGAAAGGACAAGATCAAGTCACATTACTTAGATGATGGCTTAAGTTTAATGATGAATTTTGTTGTTTTTGAAAATACACAGTATTTGTGTCACAAAATACTCTTAGATTTCATCTCAACTGAGAAAAGGTGCGGCAAACTCCCAGTGACTGGTCATGTCATGCGGAATTGAACTATGGTGCGTCATCATTAACATATGTAGTTTTCTTATGACCACTTGTAAACAAACAATTCAGAAAAAAACAGTTAGATATTTTAAAACCCTCCCCTCTCCAGTCCTCCTTCACTCGCCACACATACAAGACGAATCAATAGCTTATGCGTCATACATAACAGGTAAAGACAATTATTATCACCATGTAGACAATATAGACAATACTCACGGTAAAGAATTTAACGAGTTTGTTGTTAAATGGCACAATTACGAAGTCGCATAGTCATGATGATAATCAATTTATGCAATCAATCAACACACCTACTTGGGTGAAAGAAAAAATCAACTTAAGGGGGGGTAGGAGTACATAAAAGAGGCATAGACCGACAAACTTATCTGTTCCGGTGGCGGCGTCGCTACTGTCTATTTAGAACTGTCATTAAATATCGTTTTTGCATTGTATTTCACGTAGTTCCAATTTTGGCCACCGGAACAGATAAGTTTGTAGGTCTGTATTATGCGACGTCCAAATATGGCGCCGCGCTCGCACATTTCGTAGTTTTTTAAACATAGTAAACGAGACACTAATTTTATCAAGTCAAACTCTGCGAATTTATCTGTAAATATTTAGTGGCTATAATTGAGTGAAAATTCAAATGTTAATTGGCAGGAGCTTAGACATAAAATACGAAAATCGTTAAAAAAGGGGTAACTTTGGGATTTTTTTCTATCGAGTGAAGTTTATAAAAACATGTAATTGAATGCGATTTTAACTAGATCAAATCCTTAACTGATACATATATTTTTTTTAGAATTGAAAACACTGATTTGTATGTCTCAGGTGGCTTTTAAAAACCATACGCGCGGCATCTGCGGAACTACACAGCCTTAACATCATCAACTAAAAAATCTACAAACTTATTAATTAATATTGTGTTGGCTAAGGTTTCTGTCCATAGGAAAAGTTAAATAATAAATAATTTTGGAACTAAGGGCGGCTGTTAAGTAAATGCTTATTCTACTTAAGGTCCTCAACTCTTAAGAAATTATAAAAAGGCAAAATTTTAAGTCAATACGTGTAAATATTGTCATTTTATCAGACTTTCAACTCTCAACTTTTAAGATGCATCTACAAATTTATTATTTAACAGGACTGTTTTTTCATAAAAGTGCTTTTTGTCTCGTTTACTCATAAAAAAATTATTACGTTATTTCAGGTTCGCAGAAATCGCGTATCTTCGTGACCATCCCCCGCTTCGACGAAGGGAGACCTGTCACGCTCGGCACTGTGGACGACGAGGGGCTAATCCAGGGTTATCCTGACTACGCGTGGAATGACAACCAGGGGCGGAATTGCCAAGGGCTCACCTCGGTCTTTAGAGTTGCTGTAAGTCTTTCAGTCATAAAATAGGTATCTTAAACTACTTTTTGAACACGCTTTTTTATTCGGAAGAGAATGTGTTTAGGCTCCATAACCGCAAGTTAGCTAGACATGCGACCTGTGTAGGACTCGAGACTAAAGCGTCCCACTAGCCACTAAACTCCTCCGGTTTCTCCTCCTACACCGGTGACCGGAAAAGTGCCGATGCCCGCCTCGTGGCGATTGACCGGTGGTATCGTAGTGTATTGACGTGGGAACAGAATAGCTTTTACAAGCAGGACTCATCTTCCACAATCATTTAGTATTTTTAGTAACCGAAATGAAGTTTTAGAAATAAATGTAACTGATATCAGTGTCTTAAATTGTAAGGCAATAGGCTGTCAAAGAAGTATACGACACGTGTTTCCATCTTTCTATATTAAATAATCTTAGTTTTTCTAATCGAGGCATCGAAAAGCATTAATTCAAGATGAGTGAGGGTAACATGCTTGACAAGTGCCGTTTTACTTACATCCGATTAGACGGAGCAAGGTTGAATTGAAGTGCAATGGAATAGAAAAAACGTCTACAGTCTAACATTTATGTTTAATTATAAATAATTGTTTAACAGAAAGCAGCCAGCATTCGTATATTCATATACAAATGCGTTTTCTATTGATAAGTACCTTTATAGGTACTTATCAATACCGCGGGCAAGTCCCTGATTGAAGCTAAAAATAAAAATTGTACTCAAACACAGAGTATGTTTTATGTGCAGTTTCCTTGTCAAAGGTCTATTCTTTCCTCAACAGGCCATTGACGTCGAAGTGCTGGTAGGGAAAAAAGATTGACGTCTATTTGCAGATCAAATGATTTCATTTCATTTCATATTAAAAAATGATTGTTGTTGCACCATAGGTATCTGATTTATGAGACAACAAAACCAAAGATAATAATTTGTTTCTCTACAACAATATTTCAAACACGAAGAATATTTTCCTTAAATTAACTATGTATATTGTACTTTTTAATTGGATGCCAATTTGCTTATAATCACTTCCTCTGATTGTTTACTGAACTATTGTTGACTTATTTATTCCAATTGCATTATTGCAGTGTCAATATAATAGATGATAATTATTAACCGTAGTTTCAGGGCGCCACCTTGAGCGTTAAAATAATTCATTCAATAAGAATATTCAATTATTTAAAATGCGATCTCCCGATTTTGGCCAATTTATTCCTGATTTAAATTCTGTTGGATAGTATTTAAAGAAAGAATCAGTTGCAATGGAGGCCTTTGCCGTTACGACACTTTTATCATCAGATTTTGTTAGGAAACGAGCATTCGTTATCTTTATGATAACCTATTTTCTTTATCACCTGCAGAGAACTGTAAAGCCTTAGTTCACACAAAAATGTTCATTGTACACATTACACATTCCACACTTTCCCAACCAGTCCGAGTTGTTATAGGCGAACTTTGTAATAAATGTAGATCACGTTCTATAATTATATCTATTTTTTTTAGGTCTGGTTGAATTGTTTGAGAATACCTTTAAACTTAACCTCTAGAAATGGCAGTTAGGTCTATGTTATTTCGTTGCTTGGGCGCGTCTACTTTCGTACAACAGTGTAAGTGTGATGAAATCAATATGAAATTGACAACAGACAAAGTATACGTAGGATTGATGACTCTGCACTTTACGTCACAAGACACTATGTACTTGGAAACAGTTTTAGTTCGTGACGTAAAACATTCCTTGTTGTAAGAAGGTATCAATTCCTAATTACACCATTAAGTATTTAATTACTTCTTATTAAGTAATTATCTCACTCGCAACTTTGCCGTGAAACTATAATTTCAGTTTTATTCTAGAGCAGATAGCGTGAATTAGTATTCATTAGTTGTTAGAAAATGAGCGGATGTTTCAGGCTGATGGATGCGATACATCCTTGTATCATTTATGTTGTGTTTTCTGGTTTCAGGAGAATTTACTTATTTTTAACAAAAAAGAATCTGAATTCAAATGAAAACATCATCCACATACTTAAATAAATAAAACAAACGATATTTTAGGGATAACTCAAAAACTACTAGTCCGATCGCGTTCAAATTAAAATAGGACTACTTACTTCGGTGGGCCGACCTTTCAAATAATAAAGAATGATGCAAACAATTTAAATACTTTTCCACGCAGAAGTTGAGGTTTGGCTTTCCGCTTTGGATACGCCTGAACGTCGGCAAAAAAGGTTGCTGTACTGAGGCTGCCGTCATCTGGAGAAAGTTATAATATTTTTTAATTATATTTTCAGATAGACGAATGCAACCGGCTGTGGGTGATGGACGCGGGGAAGATCAGTGAAAGGCAGGTGTGCCCGCCTCAGCTGCTCGCCTTCGACCTGTCCAACGACCGGCTGCTCTACAGACACGTTGTTAATGCTTCTAACTACATTGACTCTTCACTATTTGTTACACCGGTAAGGATTCCAGTTTTAAATGACGTATTAACCACAATATTTGTGATGCTATACAGGGTGGAATTTTGTAATGCCACCTGAAGGGGAAGTAGTCTTAATACTGTAGATAGAAAATTTTACTCAAAGGAAACATTCCTTTATTTTTGAAAAGAAAGAAATCTGCATTCAAAGATTTTAAAAAAAATTCTTGCCGCACCCGGTAATCGAACTGACTAAAATCTGTAAAAGTTGCACCCTGTACTTTTATTGCATCGATCGTTAGGGTCAATTATAAGAATGAAATCCTTTAACAAATTTCATAAATTAAATGAAATGAAAGCAATGAAATCTTCAATTTATTAATTCAATGGGTCAAGTTAAAGGACTTTTACTCAAAGATCCATCTGATAACTTATGTTATTAATTAATAATTATCATTGACGTCGTTCATCCATTAAAATGACACGTTATAAAGGTTACTAGAAATGAATTCGTTAGATTATGAATAAATTTGTGTATCCAAGAAAATGGAGCCCATTTCGAATTTTTAATAAGTAAGTTAACCAGTTTTTGGAAACAATTAAAATAATTTAAGATTTCGTTGTTTTTCTTTAATTTAATTTATGAAGTTTGTAAGAGAGATTTCATCCTTATAATTGACCCTAACGATCGATGCAATAAAAGTACAGGGTGCAACTTTTACAGATTTTCGTCAGTTCGATTACCGGGTGCGGCAAGAATTTTTTTAAAATCTTTGAATGCAGTTTTCTTTCTTTCAAAAATAAAGGAATGTTTCCTTTGAGTAAAATTTTCTATCTACAGTATTAAGAGTACTTCCCCTTCAGGTGGCATTACAAAATTCCATCCTGTATACTAGCGTATTTGTCTTACGAAATGTCTGAAATTGTGAAAATTATTGTATACTCGTGCATTGATCTCTTGTTACTACACCATAAGAAGTAGTAGGTAGGAGAAATATTTCTTTGCTAGTACTAGTTTACATTGTTACTTTAGATGGATCATTTGCTTCCCACGAGTTTTGCTTGATAGGGACTATAAAGGTGAGATATTTTTTCTTGTTTCGAACTACTCGTATAGCTGACAATTGAGATGTTTCATATCGTCCTCTCAAAGATCTTTGCTCAGAATTACTCCGATGAATCATTAATATTTTTGTGATTGCTCTTGTCGGTTTCCAGGTAGTAGACGTAAGGAGTACCCGGCCTGGCGACTGTTCTGACACCTACGTGTACGTGGCCGACGTGACTGGCTTCGGCATACTGGTCGTCGACGTGAACAACAACCGCTCCTGGCGAGTCACGCACCGGCTCCTCTTCCCCTTCCCGTCGCGCGGAACTTTCACTATTGATAGTAAGAACAAGTAATTATGTATCATCTTTTTTGCTTTAAAAGGCACAGGGCACATTGCACTGTTTTATTACGTTCATATAAATAAATATTGTTTAAATGGTATTTTTGATGTAGATGGTAAATTTATTGGTACCTAAGGATGGTATGCTGACGGAAACGATTCATTCCAATGTACTCGATACTTGGCGTTATTATTTGGAGAGGTCTCACAGTATATATCTTATAAAACTCTTTTCTCATAAGACGTATTTTCGATATTCTTAATACCGTTAATACTTATCCAATAGGATCGAACATTAATTTACTAAAATATATTGTGATGTGTTACAGACGAAAGCTTTGATTTAATGGATGGTGTTCTTGGAATGGCGCTGTCTCCATACGCTAGCGGAAGCGACCGTTTCCTCTACTTCCACGCTCTGGCGTCCACTACAGAAAACGTTGTACGCACCAGTGTACTCCGGAATCCAGCATTCCTAGACGATGCTAATGCGGATCCTCAATCCATGAAAGTAAGTCGTGTTCTCAATATGCTGATTAAAATATAGTTTCGGTACTAAGTAGACAATTTAAGCTAAGTTAGGAGTTTCTAACAACAAACGAGTATCTAATTTTCCCAAATAAGTAATGATTAGTTAAGTATAATGTAGTTCTCAAAAGGGGTTTGAAGATTTTTGTATGGAGGCTGGCTTACCTTGCGGTACGCCATTTTGATTTTTTTTCAAAATAGCGTTCACTTAAAATTCTATGAAAAATCGATACCTTACATTAATACAAACATAAATATGTTATTAGACAAAAACCTGTAAAGTGTCACATTTTAAAGCTATAAGCAATTAAAGGTTTACTTCTTTATTTTAAGATTTTTTGTCTCAAGCTATAGTGCACATAAAATTCATTCAAAAATGGATACCTGACTACAAACATAAAATGTCATTAGACGAAAACCCGTGAAGCGTCACGTTTTAAAAATATAAGCAACTAAAGGTTTAATTTTTTTTTGTCTCATGTTATAGTTCACATAAAATTCATTTAAAAATGAATACCTGACATCAATACAAACATAAAATGTATTAGACGAAAACCCGTAAAGTGTCACATTTTAAAGATATAATCAACTAAAGTCTAACTTCTTTATTTTAAGATTTTTTTGTGTCAAATCACATAAAATTCATTCAAAAATGGATAACTGACATCAATACAAACATAAAATGTCATAAGATGTCATTATTACTATAACTTGTGAAAAAAACTCAAAATAAAGAAGTAAAACTTTAGTTGCTTATATCTTTAAAACGTGACACTTAACGGGTTTTCGTCTAATGACATTTTATGTTTGTACTGATATCAGGTATCTATTTTTGAATGAATTTTATGTGAACTATAACTTGAGAAAAAAACCTCAAAATAAAGAAACTTACTTTGGTTGCTTATATCTTTGAAATGTGACACTTTACGAGTTTTTGTCTTATATCATATTATGATTGTATTAATATAAGGTATTGATTTTTGATACAATTTTAAGTGAACGCTATTTTGAAAAAAAAAAACAAAATGGCGGACGCGTAGGAAGGCCAAAATCTTTAAACCCCTTTGGGATTTAAATAAGAAGTACTTATATAAAAAAATATAATTATAAAGAAATTAACCAATATTTTTTTATGTATCAGGTATTCCCAGGAGAACGACCCAATCAGGCAGCGGCTGAAGCAATGGATCGCAACGGAATCATGTATTTCGGTATTATGGACCCTCCCAGCCTCTGGTGTTGGAACTCTGCCACCGAATATTCGCCCAAAAACTTCTATCAATTGGCTGTCAACCAAGAAACCTTGCAATTTGCCAGTGGCGTCAAAATCGTTAACAATCTCAAAGGTGAACAAGAACTTTGGGTTCTGACTTCCAGTTTCCAAAGAGTTATGACTGGTAGCTTAGATAACAGTAGAGTTAATTATAGAATTCATGCGGAGAAGATTCAGAATCTCCTAAGAAACTCGCCGTGCGTAAATCCCCCAAAGGGTTATCACCATGGACACCATGCCAACCTTATTTCACCAGCCGAAGGATATCATCATGGAACTTACAGGTATGGCGCTGTATCGTCACTTTAGAAATCCACGCTCTGTCCGATCACATGATCCATGGCAACACGTGGTACAACTGGCCATAATTTGTTTTTATATTAAATATATTTGTAATTTATTGTAATATGTGTTTAATTTTTCCTCTAAAATTTTAAGTATCTATTATATAGATTGCTTCAAAATATCCGTGTACATCTGTATCTTTCTAGCTATGCTCATGTCAATGTGCTTATCTTCCACTCCGACAATCATACCGCCGATAATGGACGGATCTACTTTTTCAGTTAGTTCAATCTTTTTAGCTCCTTTTGTAAATTTAGCCAGAGCGTCCATAAGGGCAGTTCGGGTGGAACTGTCTAGAGGTTTGGCGGTGATCACTTCGCAAAGAGCTTGGTTCCTGTGTGCCACCATCACGGCAAGGAACATGTTTACCATGCGCCGCAACAGTTTCAATCGGCCATTCTCTGCTACGATAGATAAGAAGTTCACAGCCGCCGCCGGCATCCCTGTTAAAAGAATAGAAAAAAATAAATATAATATTCTTCTAAATTCTGCTTTGGGACAAAAAGTAGAAAGTTGTAACATTATTAATATTTCTGACATTAATGCCAAATGTAAAAAAGGTGAATATAATATGGTAGGAGAATTCCACAACACACTCAACGATTTGCTAGTAATAGTATGTTTGGCTTTAGATTTGGTGTTTTTTTTTATCTAAGAGGGAGGAAACGACATTAAACAAAATATTTTACAAAAGAAACTAACTTTACCTGCTTGTTTTGCGATGTCTTCCAAAACCTTTGCCTTAGCCATTCTGGATAGCATGCTGGTTTCTATGAAGTCAACAATTTTGGGCTTCAGGAGTTCTTTTTGTAAGGAGCGTAGTTGCTTGTCCACTTCTTCTAACTGATTCATCTGCAAAGCTGCGCTATACAAAGCTGTGACGTAGCGACCCTCGACACCTATAGGGATTATTTAATAGACGTAATGATAAAAGATAATAATTACTGCAATCCTATTAAAATTGAGGTTTTTATGTTAAAAAAGGCATTATTAATCTCAGGGTAATACTCGTAGTAGCTTACTCACCAAAAACAGGGATCGGTGGCTTTGTGGATTGAGCAGCCTTACACATATTTCTTGAGTTCAATCGAGCGACAGACGCACTTATTAACGATTTACTACGTAACATGTACATGTTGTTAAACAAATCGATATAATTTTTCAATGAATTATTGACATTATTGCAAATTTGGCAGATTGACATTCCCGTAACTTTTTTCTACTTTTTTGATCGACGCTTTTATTTTTTTTAAACAATTAGGTCCAAGAAAACAAAGAAAGAAAAAGTTTTCCAGGTGTAGTATTTACTATAGTTTGGTTGAGTTTGGTAAAATATAAGCTAACATCAATTTAGAGTTTAAATGTTTCTGGGAATTACGTTTAAACTTGACGGCAAAATACTTCATAGAAACACATATTTTGTATATTAACTTCACTTAATTAAGGGAGTACGTCATATTGAAAGGCTTGATCTGTTTCCAGTAAGGAACGGATGTACATCACCAGGGCACCTAAAGCCATGCCAGATGTCAAAGAGTTGCAGGCGCCACCTTCTGACGCCGCAGCTTTTTTTACCCGGTACTCCTCCTAAAACAATATAAACAAAATTAGTAGCCAGTACACTTGAAATCAAAGGCTCAAAGATGAGAGGAGCCTAGAGTGTGACAGCACATCGAGCGCCGCTTCAGTGTCCCCGCAGTTGCCGCTTACCATCAGGTGGGCTGCATACCTGTCTGCCAACTGATCTAAGTAAGTAGTATTTAAAAACCTCTAGATTTCCAATTATAATCTTCACCTAATCACTATACAGAGCTACATAAATTTAATTCTCATCTTACATTATAATTTTAAAGCTAACCAAAATTCTTAGAGTACCATTGAAATATGGAATTGCAAAAAAAAATGCAATTAACAACAATTAAGATATCATTTCCGACTAACACATTGCCTTAGTTTAGAATAACAATATTGTATTATAATGTTAGAAAGGCACTCGCTAAAGGCAATGTTTACCATTTTACTGGATAATAAATAAAATATAGTTTTGCGAGAATATTGAATTATGTAATAATAAATATGTTGATGGCTTGTCCGATTTAGAGTAAATTTACGTAATCATCAAATTGACCATACACGAAAACGTAGGTAATGACAATGTTACGGTTTCAATTATGCGTCGCGATATTCCATGTTGTAAAATATTTATTGGTAGTTTGCACGTTAAGTGGAAGTAGGCCTACAACATAGGCGAAGTAGAGTCCGGTGGTAGAGTTACTCTGTAACATTAATGTCTGTCGATTCATAGGTGCATCTTTGAAGCCCACATTAATAAAGAATATTTTGATTTTGTACACATTATTTTCAAATACATGTTTCATGACTAACTACTACCAAAACAATTGAGATAGAGATTGAGAGATTGAACTATATCTTGGGATATAATGTCAATAAATTAAACAATTAGAGGAAACTCTGTATTTAGACCTAATACTTATAAGACTTTTTATTAGTTAGCATGTGGTGCAAATGTCTTACCTCTCTATCTTTCGGTGGGGGAGAAGATGCAGGCCCAACAAAACCTGTTAGCTTCAAAAATGATTGTCGGTCATCAGCAAAACACCCTTTAGGTTCTTGCCAAGCTAGGATCTTGTTCATCCAACGTGGTTTTATAAACTCTCCATATCCTTGTGAGGAACAATATAATACTGAAATGAAAAATCAGTTACATTTTCTGCCTAAAATGAAGTAATTATTTTAAAAAAATACTAACGTTGATAACTTACTTTGTTGCATAAATAAGGTCCTAGTTCCAGGAGGATGATCCCAAGCTTCTAAAGACTTCGTCTCCTTGTAAATCTGAATGCAAAGTTTATAAATGTGTGCCAGGAGGTCTTTTCCTTCCATGCAATCAAATAAACGGGCTAAGACAGCGGCGCGAACGCGGCTGGTCTGCTGGAAAGCCAAGCCCGATCCTTGCATGAGCTGTGTGTTGCACTCAGGGGTCATTTCACAAGTGCCTTCAGCTTGCGTTGTCTGCGTCTCCATGGCCGATATCAGCAGTTGCATTGTGCACGCATCTGTAAACATTGGTTCTTGCTAACAATCTGGGATAAAGACTTTCACCTACATTTTTAACATTGCCCTTTTTGTCAATATAATTACTTTGAGCTATATTGAAATAGCGCTACACTGCAGTCAATGGAGGAACTAAAAAACGTTGGCCTTGCTCTTGCGAATTTATGCGTGTCAAGGATTGTAATGGAAATTTCATTTGGAATAATTATAAGAGCTACCAAAAGAAAGTGTACATCGTAGGATTTTAAACCAGTGTACTTACCTACATATCATATTACAGCCTCATCTAAATAATTATAATCTTGATTTCAAAACTACCTGTTTTATAAAAATCACTTAAAACTAAAAAAAAGGTGCTTTAATATTGATAGACCGATAGTTTTTACCTGCAGCTTTCCTGGTGGGCATTTTAGTCCTGGCTTCCTGAACGTACTGCTCGAAGGAGAATCGATAGGGTTTTTGCGTGCCCATTGTGCCGATGGTGATCGGTTCCAGCATTGTAGACAGCACCTCCATGTTCTCAAACATAGCCTTTCCCACTAAAAATACATTTTCGTTTGATACACCCAATGCTTTGTGGATACACGGCAACAGTACATACAATTAGAATGATAACATTTTCAACAATGAAATCGTCTCCGAACTAGATTTCCCTTCTCATAACTGAATTCTACTAAATTTCGAAATTACTATTGTTGAAATATCGTAATTTTATTTAATAAATGTATACACGTGTACACATATCAATGTGGCACCTCGCACTAAAAAAGCAATTTAAATATACCTAAGCTTTTGCTATTTGTTTTTGTTTTGTTTATTCTCTATATAGGTAATAGTTGACATAAAAAATTATATTGTTTATAGTGA